>CM065807.1:75014964-76332714 GCA_033398695.1 Orobanche coerulescens | reverse complement strand
GGGAAATTAGTCTCGTTTTCGATCTTCCAACCCTTGGGCGGTGGGATTCCGTATTTGTTCAGCGGTTGGCTCGCGTTTTGATTGATGTACCGTTGGGTTGGTCAATCATATTGATTTTCGTTCGTTGTGTTTTGTGATTGTCGGATAATTGACTTGGCTATATTATCCGTTTGATGACGCTTGTCATTTGTTGCTTTTATTATATCCCTAACGGCGACGTTGTTTTGGTCGCCGTGGAGCGTGTTTTCACGCCGTATATTCCTTTGCGTTGTTTGTAACATTTCGCCGTTGGGCGTTAGTTACGCATTCTTGTGTATCTTGATGAGTTTTGCACAGCGGAATATTTCTCCTCCTACTTGTTTTAAGTTTCGGGACGAAACGTCATTTAAGGATGGTAGAATTTAATATCCGCAAGATTCGATATTCGGAAAATTTCTTTTTTGGTGAGTCTGTTTGTGACTCTCTCATGACCGTTTCGTCATTCGGAGAATATTTAATTACGCACTTTTGTCATCGAGTTCGTTTGGTCTTGCTTTGTTGAGTTCCGTGATTTTTAGCGACTTTTCGCGCTTGAGTTCGGTTCTTGCGAATCTCGTTCAAACTGCCGTATGGGGTTTTTCGTAAGTTCATTTAACGTTTTTATACGTGTTGTGAGCTTCGGTTTGATTATTCGTTGTCGTATGGTGATTTTCGGGCATTTGGGCCATTTTCGTAATTTCCCAAAGTTTGGGGTAATTACCTTCCGTTGTCGAATTTCGAGCCTTCGGGTGGTCGGAATCGTGTGTTCTACTAGCTCTTAGATTCGTCTTTGTGAGTACTTCGTAACCGTATCTTCGGTTCGTATTCGTGTTCGGGTTTCGGTGTCGTTTTGTTGAATTCGGGATTTCTAAACGACTTTTCTAAGTATGAGTTCGACTTTGTTGGATCACCATTAATTTTTGGTAACTCCAAAAATTCTGAATCTTGCAATATTATAGAGAATCGAGTTAGCTTTCCAATGGTTCGAGCGGTGAGTCAATCGGAGTCCGGACGAGAGAGTTATGATCGTTTTCGTTCACCCGCTCATTTGGCGATCCGCCGCCGGACTCGGCCGTGTCGTCCGACACGGCCCGTGTCGTACTCGTCCGGATAAGCGGTAGCCACCGCCCGCAGGCTCGACCGTGTTCGAGACACGGCCGAGTCGATGCAGCGCCCCTTCGCGACACGGCCGTGTCATGCCGGACACGGTTGAGTCCACGCCGGCCATCTGCGCGCCACGGCCGTGTCGAGCGGACACGGTCGAGTCTCGACCTATTTAAGGCCAGTGATCGGGTTTTCTTCATTTTCTCACTCGTTTCTTCCTCTTCCGCGTTGTAGCTTTGATGGTCATGAAGGGATGTTGTTAGAGGTTAAATCCATGAAGTTTTGAAGTTCATAACATCGATTAATCCTTCCATAACTTGCTCCGATCGACCGAATCAAGGCAAGTTTTCCTAAATTATAGTTTTGGGGATTTTGTTCGATTTGTCCGTTTAATCCGTTTTAACTCAGAATATTGATGGATTGATGATTGTTAAGATATATCATATCTAATTCCTTGTTATTCCACGGTTGGATTGCCACGGATTTGTCGTTTTATTGAGTATTTTATCGACGCCTTGAAGGTGTTCGATAAAATGTCACAAAGAGAATTCGGCGTTCTACGATTATTTCTTCCTCTTATGATCGATGATTTATTGATTATATGTAATTAGGGTCGAATTCTTGTGAAGAACTCGAGTCGGAACCCTTCCGTTCGTTGTCTCCTTCGGGGTCCGAGCTTCCCGGTCGAACCGTGTTCTTCGGAGCGTTTGGTAGCGGTTATTAAGGCAAGTATCTTATTATACGACTTGTATCTTGTGAATAGTAATTACGTATGATTTGTATGACGATTTTTCTTGCCTCCGTAAATATGTTCCGTTTGAGTAGGTTGTGTTTTCCAAATTTGAAGGCTTTGTGATAATAGTGATATATTGGTATCCGTGTTAGGCGTTGTGCCATTTGTGCGGGATTGCGATGTACATATGAGATGGTTGCACACGTGGTTGTTCAATGTATTGTGTACCGAATGTGTGTTATGTTGGTTAAATGTCGTTGATTGATGATAGTTGTTGCGAGTGTCGAGGTTGTGTTATGTGCGTGCAACGTACGATTTTGTGGTGATCAAGGTGATTGATTAATTGTGCTCATTGTTGTATGTAATGTGAATGTGAATATGTGTGTGACCGCTAAGTTCACTCGTGTTGGTTCGACGGGACCTACGAGGATTCGTGGCGGTGGACTACGGGATCGAGAACTTAGTGAGGTGCGAGGTCCAATCGTGCGGGTGCAGCGAGGCCTACGATAACGCATGGCGATGGACCATGAGTTTCGGACACGGTCGTCAACCGGGTGAGCTCGGCGGGGCTTACGGTGACACGTGGCGGTGGACTACGGTGTCGACTGTGTGTGTGATTGTTGTGATTGATATGGTCCGTGCGGGTTGTTATGCCTACGGAGACACGTGACAGTGGATCACGGTGTCGGGATTGGTTATGTTTAGTTAATAGTCCGTGTGGGTTGTTGAACCTACGGAGACACGTGACAGTGGATCACGGTGTCGGAATTGATTATGTTTGTTTAATTGTGCATGATGTAGTCCGTGCGGGTTGTTGAACCTACGGAGACACGTGACAGTGGATCACGGTGTCATGAGCATGATACTTTCAAATCAAAGTTTTTAAAGGAAAAGTTTTAAGAAAGAGCGTTGGGCCGAGCCCCACGAGATTTATGGAAATGTTTCCGGTATTGTAAACTGTTGAATTATGAAACAAGTTTTGGGTTAAGGCCCTAATGTTTACGAAAAGGTTTTGTAAATTGGGACTCGAGGTCCAAAAGAATTTCTGTTTCAAAAATCCCCGAGATGATGTGTTCCTTTTCAAATATCTCTTACTTGAGTTCGAAATTCTAAAACTTCTCGGGAACATTTTGATAATGGATTTCCGTATTAAATTCGTAGTTGCTATTTGCTTGTTACTTTTCGTATGGTTTGATACTTGCACTAGTAAAACAGTGGAGTTTTACTAACCCCCGAGTATTCGGGGGGTGGATGTCTGTTCTGCGTCCAGGTACATGCAGGTTCAGGGGAGCAGTCACACGATTGGCACAATGGGATGACGAGCTGCGATACTAATCAAGAGTTGAGAGTTGGTAGAGTTTAGTTGTATTGTTAGAGTTGATTCAGTCTTCCGTTGTATTGTATTTCGACCCCTGTGTGGGTAATGTTGTTAGTCAGTCCTGTTGATAGAGTTGTGTGACCTCATCGGTCTGTGTGTTTATGTGTAAGTGACCTTGACGGTCTGTATTATTATATTGTTTGACCCTGGACGGGCAAGCTTTTGGTTGTTTATGGACGTTTAGCCTGGTAGATCCTTGCGGAAAGGGTTTACGGCGTGTAATATTCCCATACGGTTTTGGGGGTGTTACACGTCGCACATTATTAAGTGAGGCAGTCATGAATTACATTCGAAGCACTAATTGCAGGCCATATGTACTGTAACACCCCAAAAAGCGGCTATTACAGTGCCGTGAATCCCACACTAGGACCCACCAGGCTATATTCAAAACAGATTAAACAAATATTATTTGTGATACCGAACCACAATGATTAGTCATTACTCCGATTAGGAGTTTATTAAAACATGGCCAACGGCCTTACAATACACAGGATCCAAAAACAAGTATAAACCATATGGAGATGGAAAATACTTCAAATGTCAAATACAACCAAATAGCAATTTAAATGAAACAGGAAATAACATAACACGGTTTAACATAACCGGACAACAAGAGATGTGGGGGCCCCCCGAACTAGTATCCCTCGAACCCTTCGCCGTCGACATGCTCTTCCCGTGCCTTGCCTTTGCCTCGACCTAAAATACAATACAAGTATTTCGCCCAACACAGGGTCAGATATACATGATAATCAATTCTTCTGACATATACAATTCACATATATAGATTTCAAAGAAATCATTCCGACTATCAATCATACCCCTCGGGCGTATGAAACAAACAGTCACAAGCATCCAATACTATGGAAGATTTAAAGTATGGCTCAAAGATGGACATCACAGTACGCCCGATCCGGAAATGTGCCCGTGTACATGTCCGCCCCGTATACGGAATCCAGAAATATACGTGGGACGATGTACCTAATTAGCCTCACGAAACTACGTCCCGTGTGCACAGTCCAATGAGGAATAATATCCACGCATGACTATATATGTGCCTGGATAAAAATCTACCGCGATGACCAATCGAAACGCAGATATGATTCCGGATATGTCACGATACAACATGACAACGAATTCAACAAATCACATATCCGATTAAGGATCAAGAAAAACTCACCGAAGTGAAAATAAGGCCAACGAGATCAATGATTCAAAAGCAGCGTGCCAGGAATACAACCCCATGAAGAGAACGGAATAACGTCAAGGACAATGTCAAATCACGACAAACATTTCATGAACAATTCATACATATGAAAGATATAACCATCAGAAGAATCTAATCATCATTATAACCAAGCAAGATAACTTGCCTCAAATCCGTAAGCGAAAGATAGTCCTTCTCCAAATGATCAAACGGACGGTATCCTCGGTTAAACACTCAATCGAACAAGCAACCTTGAATGAAACGTAATTCATTCAATAACATATTCACATAATATTAATATCAATTCGTAGGAAAGCAGCGCAACCTACTCTAATAATTTATTCTACCCTGATGAATTCCTTAAAGATTAATGAAAGGTTTCATAACAACTAATTCATCTTACGAAATCGGATTACCATACAAAAATTGTCTGTAATTCTCTTGTTATTCCATGAACAAAAACATCTTCAATTTGCCAATAAAATTGGTTTAAATCAAATTCTCATGTTCTACAACATCTCCTATTATAAAAGGATAGTCATAATGAATTTGATACTCAATCTACCATGATAGTATCATTCATAAATGACATCATCTACTTAAGAACACTATCTATTTAGCATGATGATGAACCACATTCTAAGTTATCAACACAATAGATTAATGAAAAGTTATTGTTGTAAGATCCTTATCATTCTTCAAAGACTTGTGGCCGAACAAATATGATTTGTTAAAGCTTCTAAGATTTCTGAACTAGATCATCTAATCTTATCTTTAACATTATCAAGTTCTTCTCAAGGTAAATAAATACCTAAAATGGTGTTTAAACACTTTATGATATCAAGTTCTTGACTAAATACAGTTATGATGAAGCTAACCGATCCAACAATGTCCTACTGAGCTAAATTCGTCCAGAAGATGAGTAATGACAACTACAAACATGGTTACCATTACTACAATATCAAGAACTCCTCTAATCTAAACCCTCATTTATCATATTCATCAAGAAGTGTTTAAAGAGTTTAATTATAACCATGTTTTACTTGCTTAATCTAACTCTAGGTGAAGTATGATTCGTCATTAACATCAACATAAGAAAATAATGCAGAGAAGAAAGCACACCTACCTCCAGAAATGAAGAACAACTTCAATGCTATGAGAGAATATATTCCAAGCTCAAAAACAACTCCAAATCTCCAAGGAAATGAACTCCACTCCAAGATTCAAGGCTTAGAAACGAGTTGGTGAAGGTTGATATCGTTTTGGTAGTGCAGAGGTATGATATGTGAAGAGAGAAATTCGGTTTGGGGTTGTGAAGAAATGAAAAAGCAGTGGTCCTATAAATAGTATGCGAGACTTAGCGCACGCTATCGGAACAGTCTAGCGTACGCTAATGCACTTACGTACGTTATTCGGTCGATATTACGTACGTAAGCGGCTTACAGTGGCTACTGTCTTGAATTATCGCAGGCCGTTAGCGCACGCTAACGAGAAATGGGTTACGCACGCTAATAAAAGTAGATTCTCACCGACACGACAGCTCAGACCTTGATCACATGCATGCTAACGGCTAAGGAGTTCACCTGCTGAAGTCAACTGGTGCCTGATTCCCTCTTAGCGTACGCAACAGAGGAAACCTTACGCACGCTAAGTCACATGAGTAGCATACGTTAATCGTACTGTGTAGCGTACGCTACATTAACAGAAAAATTCGAAATACAACACTCTAATTAACATCGAATCATCACATATGAAATGAAATAACAACGATATGATATTCAAATCTATAATACCACGACATAATACTAAATGCAACGATTCATGATAATCAGATCATCCGAATAATACAATGACAGGTAAAAATGAAAAGTTACAGTCGGATATTACATACTCCCCCCTTAAAAAGAGTTTCGTCCTCGAAACTAAGGGGTAAATAACTCGGGGTATCTCGCTCGCATACTATCCTCGGTCTCCCACGTAGCCTCCTCGACTCCGTGTCGTGACCACTGAACTTTCAGTAGGGGAATCGTCTTGCTCCGCAACTGCTTGATCCTCCTCTCGAGTATCCGTACAGGACGCTCCTCGTACGAATGATCCTCTGCTAATTCAATATCTTCGAACTGAAGTATATGGCTCGGATCAGCAACATATTTCCTCTGTAACACCCCGAGATATTCGGAATAATTACAGCGCCGTAAACCCTTTAAGTAAGGATTTACAAGGCCAATTGAAAAGGAAAGTAAATATAAGACATCAACACTGCGAAAATTCAAGTTTATGAAAACGTACAACTAGTTCAACGGGTGATTAATACAACCATATCGAATTAATATCAAAAGGACACGCGTACTCGAGTACAGAAACCAAACCAAGACAACAAATCTCCAATAACAATAAACATCACTGAACCCCTTCGTCGTCACGTCGGTCCTGTGGCTGTTTCCCTGCTCCTCGGCTACCTGAACATCAAAACAAATGTCCACCCCCGAAGGGGTTAGCACAACGATGCTAGTACAAGTATCATGTTAAACAATTCGAATATGCATCAATAATACATAACAAGATACACCACACGGACTTCCGCTACCGGAATCCGACAATGCGAATCCACAAGATTCCATTATACAGCATGGGTATTCCAATGATCCAGCGCCCTCAGCATAGATCCCAAGATGATCCCGTCGGACCAACACGAGGTGGAAATAACCCGTCCAATGATCCAGCGCCCTCAGCCTAGATCCCAAGATGATCCCGTCGGACCAACACGAGGTGGACATCCGATCCAGCGCCCTCAGCATAGATCGTACAACGTATAAAAACACAACTCATGCCTACCCATATGCCAAATCATTATGTTCATCAACATGAACATATAAACACTATATAACGAATATCATGACAAATCAACGAAATAAATATCATGTTCAACAACATGCATAATCATACGCATACTCCAAGAATACCGATTTTAGCATATCACGATACTTGCCTCGAAGATGGCAAGAACGATACACTTCAATGCTCTCGACGCACTCGAAGGCCGCCTCCTCCGATCAACGTAACAAGCTCGAACCTTAACAAAAAGGAACGATATACAAATCATCTCAAGTCGAACAATGGCCTAACAATTCGGCCTACGGCCGAAAAGCTCAAACTAAACAAGTGCTGGATTTGCTTAGCGCGCGCTCGTACTCTACGTAACGTGCGCTAAGGCTAGGCTAGCGTGCGCTATCGTATAAGACTAGCGTGCGCTAGCCATGGCAGCGATCGACTCGGGTATCTCATAACGTCGCTACGTGCGTTTTGTGCAACCGAACCTCGATAGCGCACGTTAACTCACACATGTTAGCGTGCGCTAATCTTATGTGAGAATCACCGCAAGCTGGTTTGAATGGTGAAGAACTCATGAATCCTATGGTGATATTACAAGTTATCCTCGGGCCTATCATGCTAATAAGGTTTGTGGAAGTCCTATGATCATGAGATACGAATATACGGATAGTTATCTCCATGTCATAATTCCTCTACGATCTTCAAGAAATAATCTAAGTTCCATCATCTTACGTTCCAAAACACATGATTCCAACGTATACAACGTATCAACCGGGTAATATCCGATTACTCGATCATAAATCGATTTAAACATGCTTAGGAGTCCTTATAATAAGATGGTTCAAAGGTTCATTCGATATATAGTACCCGTACGTCAAAAGTATCCTTCTAACATGTGATGACCGATAAAAGCGAAATACTTGCTATCGAACATGATTAAAACTTCCTTAGGAACCTTACTAATCATTGGTGAAGAATCACCTACCTCAAAGTAGTGAAGAACACGGATGAAAATGAAGCAATCCAACAGAAGGCAGACACCAATCTCGATGATATAAGATCTTCAATCTCGAACTAGGTGGTTGATACGAAGTGTTTAGGACGAATGGAGTTATGTTTCAAGTGCAAGAGTTCGGGTTATGGGGAAGAAAGGACTGAAATCACGAATAGGATCTTTCTATTTATAATAAATGGCTATTAGCGCGCGCTACACCCTGTTCGTAGCGTGCGCTAACGGCTCACAGTCTAAACTGTACTCGGCACTTAGCGTACGCTACGCATATACCTGTAGCGTGCGCTAAGGCGTTGACCCGGCTTTTCCCGAAAGTCGTCCAGGTACATCCGACACGATCCGACAGGGGTCCCCCGGCCAGATCTCACCTACCGCACGTCTCAATCAGTCTGACCACGCATAGCGTGCGCTAATTACACTCGGTAGCGTGCGCTATAAAACCATGTTAGCGTATGCTACCCTTAGCCTGTAGCGTGCGCTACATGCACAGAATTTCATCCTTTAAAATCTCATACACGAAATTATATGCTCGACGATATCGGATTAAGAAATACAGAGAAAAGTACTCATACAAAAGTACAATCATTACAATATCACAAGTTCCAATTACATAATAGAAATCTCGGGTATTACATCCTTCCTCCCTAAAAAGAAGTTTCGTCCCGAAACTTAGGATGAAAACAACTCCGGATATCTAGCCTTCATACCGTCCTCCGTTTCCCAAGTGGCCTCTTCGACTCCATGTCGTGACCATTGTACTTTAACCAAATGTATCGGTTTATTCCTTAATTGTTTGATCCGGCTCTCAAGTATCTTGATTGGTCTCTCTTCGAAGGTGCCATCATTAGCTATCTCGATCTCGTCGAAATCAATAACGTGGTAGGTCGGTACATACTTCCGTAGTTGGGATACGTGAAACACATTGTGAACATGACTTAGCGATGGCGGTAAGGCCAACCTGTACGCTAAATCCCCAACTCTCTCTAGGATCTCAAATGGTCTGATATATCTTGGACTAAGCTTACCTCTTCTCCCAAAACGGAAAATCCCTCGTGTAGGAGACACCTTCAATAGTACGTGGTCCCCAGCGTCGAACTCTAGAGGGCGACGACGTACATCTGCATAAGACTTACGTCGACTGCAGGCGTCAGCAGTCTCTCTCGAATCACGGCTATCTTCTCTTGAGTCTGAATAATCAACTCCGGTTCCGTCCGATCAAATCAGAAGAATCATCCCAACACGGGGTGATCGGCATATCCTCCCGCAAAGCTTCAAATGGTGCCATTCTAATAGAAGCATGCCAACTATTTTGTAAGTGAATTCGATCAAGGGCAAGTGAACTTCCCAATCGATTGACCAATCCAGCGCCGAGCTCTAAGCATGTCTTCTACAGTTTGGATAGTCCTTTGGATGGACCGTCTGTTTGGGGATGATAAGGCGTGCTAAAGTTGAGCTCGATCCCAAAGCCTTGTGAATCTGCTTTCCGGAAGTGCGACACGAAGCGACCATCTCGATCCGAAATAATGGTCTTCGGCGTCCCATGCAATCGACTATCTCATAATAAATACTCGCCAATCTTTCGGGTCCCCAAGTATCTTTGATCCCTAGGAAATGAGCCGACTTGGTTAGTCGATCAACTATAACCCAAATCATGTTCATTCCCGTTCTAGTCCTTGGCATACTGGTGATGAAATCCATCGAGATATCCTCCCACTTCCACTCAGGGATCGGAAGCGGCTTTAACATCCCGGCAGGTCGCTGATGCTCAATCTTGACCTGCTGACAAGTCAAACACTTCGAAACGTACTCTGCTATGTCCTTCTTCATATTCCCCCACTAGAAGTTTTGTTTAAGATCTTTATACATCTTACTGCTGCCCGGGTGAATAGAATAGGGCGCGCTATGAGCTTCTTTCAGAATAGTCCGTCTCAAATCATCATCTTCGGGAACGCAAAGTCAACTCTGAAATCTCAGAACTCCATCATCTTGTATCACGAATCCTGGGGCTTTTCCTTTCTTTACTTCATCACATAATCGAAGGATCAGAGAATCGTCCAACTGCTTGGACTTGATCTTCTCGACTAGTGATGAAGTCAGTTCCATCACATAAAGTCGCCCTTGGATTCCTGGTGCCCATACTTCAATCCCTTCGCGGATCAGTTCTCGTTGAATCTTTGATGCAGGCGTAAGAGCTTCAACACTCGAAGAGAAACGGGTTTACGGCTCAAAGCATCGGCTACTACATTTGCTTTCCCGGATGATAGAGAATCTCCAAGTCGTAATCCTTGATCAATTCCCACACCTTCTACGCCTCATGTTTAATTCTTTACATTGAAAATGTATTTGAGGCTCTTATGATCTGTAAAGATCGACAATGAGTGCCGTCTGAGATAATGTCGCCAAATTTTCAAGGCAAAGACCACAGTTGCTAGCTCCGGATCATGAGTCGGATAATTAACCCGTGCGGTTTCAATTGCCGAGAAGCATAAGTAATTACTTTATCCTTTTGCATCAACACACAACCCAAACCCACGATTTGAAGCGTCAGTATACCATAAATCCGTCGGTTCATACAGGCGCTAATATAGGTCTTGTCGTCGGTCTCTTCTTAAGTTCGTCAAAACGGCTGGCACTTCTCATTCCACGCGAACTTTTGAGTTTTTACGTAGCAATTTGGGTGAGCGGACGAGCAATTTTGGAAAATCCCTCTACAAAGCGGCGATAATATCCGGCTAGTCCTAGAAGCTTCGGACTTCCTTCACGTTCTTAGGAGCTTCCCATCCCAAGATTGCTTGACTTTCTTTGGGTCCACCTGAACTCCGTCGGATGATATCACATGCACAAGGTAGTTTACTTCCTTATGCCAGATCTCGATTTTAGAAAATTTTGCATATATCTGTTACTTTCTCTAGATGCTAAAAACCATTCGTAAATTATCAGCATGATCATCTTCGTCACTCGATTATATCAAAATTTCGTCAATGAAAAGCGACCACAAATTTATCTAAGTATTCCAAGAATACCCGATTCATCAATTGCATGAATACCGCAGGAGCATTGGTAAGTCCGAATGGCATCACTACAAATTCATAATGCCCGTACCGGGATCTGAATGCAGATTTTGGTATGTCCGATTCCTTAATTCTCAATTGGTGGTATCACGATCGCAAGTCAATCTTCGAGAATACCCTCGCCCCTTGCGATTGATCAAACAAGTCGTCGATCCGAGGTATAGGATACTTATTCTTGATCGTCATCTTGTTAAGCTCCTGTAATCAATACGGTCGGAGGGATCCGTCTTTCTTAGGACAAAGAGAACAGGCGCTCCCAAGGAAACGCTCGGTTGAAAATAGCCCATACCTGTAACAATTCCTCCGATTGCTTCTTGGGTTCATACATCTCGGTTGGCGCCATGCGGTATGGTGCCACTGAAATAGGGGTTGCTCAGGCTCTAATTCGATGGTGAATTCCACTTCTCTTTGCGGAGGTAACCACAGTAGCTCGTCGGGAAATACATCGAGAACTCATTCACAACTGAAATGAGCAGAGCTCTACTCCTTCCTCTTTCCTCATGGCATAACACCAAAGTCCATGACATCCACTGATAATTTCACCGCTTTCATTGCCTTGATCAATTTCCCGAGCTTCGGTCTCCATCCTCGGAATAAGTGTTGAGATCCGTCATCGGCAATGATGGAAATGACTCTCTCTCGGTAATTGACACGACTCCATAGCAGTTGAGCCAATCATCTCAGAAATTAAATCGTCACATGAGATGTCAACTACAATAAGATTCGATGGCCAATCTCTTCCTTCTATAGATCTTTGGAAATCCCTAGCTTCAAGTGTTCCCACAATTTTCTCTCGCTCGGTAATCCCACAACATAAGGTTCACAATTATACAAGCACGGGATGTTCAAACGATTAACACGGTTCAAAGATATAAAAGAATGTGTGGCTCAGAATCGAATAAAACACTAGCGGTTGCAAAAGGATCTGAATCGTACTGATGCAACCGCGGTGTTCAGTCGTCGAGATCTCCTCATTTCGTGCAGCGCGGAGGAACGGACCCGGCCTTTGGATGTCTCTCTCTTCCCGGTTACTGCTGCTGGAATCCACTCTGCTATGTCTGGTTCACACTTATCTCCTTAGGAACTGGTGCTGGAGTGCGGGTACCAAAAGTTCTAGTAGCAGCTCCACAGAAGGCCGCACGGTGCCCTTCTTGCCCACAGTCGTAACAAGTCACAGAAGATGTGGGGCGATCACGTCGAACATGCCACCTTTCGACCACAATTGTAACATTTCTTTGATGCGTCCGAAGCTGCGTCTTTGTCAGGAACTTCTTTCCGACTCTGGTAGGATGTGGAGGTTTCTAGCCGAATAAAGGAAGGCGGCCCTTGCGGGCCCCACCACTCTTGTTTTTACGCAAAGTTGCGGTCACCTTACGCTTCTTTGCCTCTCTGGATTTCTCTACCGCCGCCTCTTTCATGTCGTAGGCCGGCGCTTTGTCTTGATCTTTGTCGCAACGTAGTACACTCGAATCCGGACATGTCTTCTTGAATCTCGGCTTCATCCGCATATCAAAATGAAAAATCTTTTACGCCTCCGTTCGACCAAGTGTCGCACACAAGTCGGTGATGATTGAAAGTTTTAATTACATCATCACGAGATGCCTCCAAACTCTGTGGTGAGAAAAACTCTCGGATCTTCGCCTCTCTAGCTGGACGAGGACAATCTGTGCTTCCATCATTTGTTTGAATTCCGTCGATCCGCATTATGATTCTCGGGTCGAATAGCCTCCCACCAATCAAAGGCCTCCCGGTCGGAAAATCTTGGGCAATAGGAACCTTAGGTCCTCGGGACGATTAAGACCCGCGAATATCTTTTCCAACTCCTTGAGCGGTGATCCCAAGTAAGTGTCTCGGCAGATCCGTCAAATTTTGGCGGGTGCAATTTAACCACCTCGGCAAGCCATCTGTCTCCCGGTTATCCTCGTGGTCTTCTTTGTCCCATCGGCTCTGCATGCGATCAACGACTGGGCGAATCGGTTTATCTGCGCCACCACTGTTGAAGCACTCTGGCATGTTAGGATTTGCGTCATCATTCGCTGATCCTTGCGCCCTCGAGAATGGGAATCGGTTCGACTAGCCGATATTTACGGGGTAGTTGCGGAATCCTCATGTCTCATGTTACCACGTCGCGTCCACGACCGCGTCGCGTCCGTCCTCCTCTCAACATCATAAGCGCAATTTCTCAATATACGAACAAAATTTTTGGAATAAAGTCCGTCAATACTCACAAAAGCGGTAATTAAGTAAAGCGGTAGTACAAGAGATTAAGAGACTTACAACCACGGTCCACATGACGACTTCGGTGAACGGTGATGTTACAAAGCGACCGTAAATCAAATAACGTAAGCAGACCCAAACAAAACCCATTGCCAAGATATCCATAAATCTTAGCTCTGATACCATATTCTGTAACACCCCGAGATATTCGGAATAATTACAGCGCCGTAAACCCTTTAAGTAAGGATTTACAAGGCTAATTGAAAAGGAAAGTAAATATAAGACATCAACACTGCGAAAATTCAATTTTATGAAAGCATTACAAGCTGGTTCAATGGGTGATTAATACAACCATATCGAATTAATATCAAAAGGACACGCGTGCTCGAGTACGAAACCAAACCAAGACAACAAATCTCCAATAACAATAAACATCATGAACCCCTTAAATGCGTCACGTCGTCACTGTGTTGTTTCCCTGCTCCTCGGCTACGAACATCAAAACAAATGTCCACCCCGAAGGGGTTAGCACAACGATGCTAGTACAAGTATCATGTTAAACAATTGAATATGCATCAATAATACATAACAAGATACACCACACACGGACTTCCGCTACGGAATCCGACAATGCGAATCCACAAGATTCCATTATACGGCATGGGTATTCCAATGATCCGGCGCCCTCGGCATAGATCCCAAGATGATCCGTCGGACCAACACGAGGTGGAAATAACCCGTCCAATGATCCAGCGCCCTCAGCCTAGATCCCAAGATGATCCCGTCGGACCAACACGAGGTGGACATCCGATCCAGCGCCCTCAGCATAGATCGTACAACGTATACAAACACAACTCATGCCTACCCATATGCCAAATCATTATGTTCATCAACATGAACATATAAACACTATATAACGAATATCATGACAAATCAACGAAATAAATATCATGTTCAACAACATGCATAATCATACGCATACTCCAAGAATACCGATTTTAGCATATCACGATACTTGCCTCGAAGATGGCAAGAACGATACACTTCAATGCTCTCGACGCACTCGAAGGCCGCCTCCTCCGATCAACGTAACAAGCTCGAACCTTAACAAAAAGGAACGATATACAAATCATCTCAAGTCGAACAATGGCCTAACAATTCGGCCTACGGCCGAAAAGCTCAAACTAAACAAGCTGCCTGGATTTGCTTAGCGCGCGCTATGTACTCTACGTAACGTGCGCTAAGCTGGACTGTTAGCGTACGCTATCGTATAAGACTAGCGTGCGCTAGCCATGAACTGGCAGTCTGACTCGGCTGTCTCATAACGTACGCTACGTACGTTTTGTGCGAAAACCGAACCTCGATAGCGCACGTTAACTCACACATGTTAGCGTGCGCTAATCTTGCATGGCAGAATACTGCAAACCGAAAACTGGTTTGAATGGTGAAGAACTCATGAATCCTATGGTGATATTACAAGTTATCCTTGGGCCTATCATGCTAATAAGGTTTGTGGAAGTCCTATGATCATGAGATACGAATATACGGATAGTTATCTCCATGTCATAATTCCTCTACGATCTTCAAGAAATAATCTAAGTTCCATCATCTTACGTTCCAAAACACATGATTCCAACGTATACAACGTATCAACTGGGTAATATCCGATTACTCGATCATAAATCGATTTAAACATGCTTAGGAGTCCTTATAATAAGATGGTTCAAAGGTTCATTCGATATATAGTACCGATACGTCAAAAGTATCCTTCTAACATGTGATGACCGATAAAAACGAAATACTTGCTATCCAAACATGATTAAAACTTCCTTAGGAACCTTACTAATCATTGGTGAAGAATCACCTACCTCAAAGTAGTGAAGAACACGGATGAAAATGAAGCAATCCAACCCCGAAGGCTTGAGACACCAATCTCAATGATATAAGATCTTCAATCTCGAACTAGGTGGTTGAAACGAAGTGGTAAGGAAGAAAGGAGTTATGTATCAAGTGCAAGAGTTCGGGTTATGGGGGAAGAAATCTTGAAATCACGAATAGGATCTTTGTCCTATTTATAATAAATGGCTATTAGCGCGCGCTACACCTGTTCGTAGCGTGCGCTAACGCTCACGATCTAAAGCGTACTCGGCACTTAGCGTACGCTACGCATATACAGTAGCGTGCGCTAAGGCGTTGACCCGGCTTTTCCCGAAAGCCGTCCAGGTACATCCGACACGATCCGACAGGGGTCCCCCGGCCAGATCTCACCTACCGCACGTCTCAATCAGTCTGACCACGCATAGCGTGCGCTAATTACACTCGGTAGCGTGCGCTATAAAACCATGTTAGCGTACGCTACCCTTAGCCTGTAGCGTGCGCTACATGCACAGAATTTCATCCTTTAAAATCTCATACACGAAATTATATGCTCGACGATATCGGATTAAGAAATACAGAGAAAAGTACTCATACAAAAGTACAATCATTACAATATCACAAGTTCCAATTACATAACAGAAATCTCGGGTATTACATCCTCAACTGGGAGACATGAAACATGTTGTGAATCTTACTCAAGGTCGGTGGCAAGGCTAGTCGATAGGCCAGATCACCTACACGCTCCAGAACCTCAAACGGCCCAATGTACCTTGGGCTCAGCTTGCCTCTCTTTCCGAAACGAAAAACACCTCGAGTAGGAGACACCTTCATTAACACATGGTCACCAACCTCGAACTCAAGCGGTCGTCGACGGTGGTCAGCATAAGACTTCTGTCGACTTTGAGCCGTTAACAACCGACTCTTAATCAAAGTCATCTTCTCACGGGCGGCTAACAACATATCGGGTTCCGTACCCAGAGATTCTGACAGTTCGTCCCAACACAAGGGGGACCTACAGCGACGGCCATACAATGCCTCATACGGTGCCATCTGAATCGAAGCGTGCCAACTATTATTATAAGTGAATTCCACCAAAGGCAGCTGGGCTTCCCAATCGTTCTTCCAATCAAGAGCACATGCTCTCAACATATCCTCTAGAGTCTGGATGGTTCTCTCCGACTGACCATCGGTCTGTGGATGAAAAGCCGTACTGAAATTCAACTGCGTGCCCATCGCACGATGAACTGCTCTCCAGAAGTGTGACACAAATCGCCCGTCACGGTCTGATACAATGCTCTTGGGGGTACCGTGTAGTCTCACAATTTCCTTAATAAACAGCTGGGCCAATCTCTCGGGGCCCCACGTGTCCTTAATCTCCAAGAAGTGGGCTGATTTGGTCAGACGGTCCACAATCACCCAAATCGTATTCATTCCTCGACGACTCGTCGGCAGGCTAGTGATAAAATCCATAGATATGTCCTCCCATTTCCACTCAGGAATCGGGAGCGGGTTCAGCATTCCTGCGGGTCGCTGGTGCTCAATCTTAACCTGCTGGCAGGTCAAACACCTCGAAACGAATTCGGCAACCTCACGTTTCATATTCCCCCACCAATAATTCTGCTTCAAATCCTTATACATCTTGCTAGAGCCCGGGTGAATAGAGTACGGGGTAGCATGGGCTTCTCTCATGATAGAGTTTCTCAACTCTTCGTCAGCGGGTATACAAACTCGATTTCTAAAACGTATCAATCCGTCCTCGTGGATCACGAATCCAGAGGCTTTCCCCTGGGTTACTTCATCCCGAACTCGAGATAAGAATGGGTCTGTAATTTGTTTCGACTTGATCATATCATCAAGAGACGAAGAAATCTCAAGGGTGCAAAGTTGTCCCTGAACACGCTGTAACCAAACTTCAATTTCTGACCTCATAAGGTCCAACTGCAACTCTCTCTGTGCTGTCAAACGGCTCAGCATCTGCTCCTGCACAGTTTTACGGCTCAATGTGTCGGCAACCACATTAGCTTTACCCGGATGATAAAGGATCTCGATATCATAGTCCTTGATTAATTCTAGCCACCTTCTCTGCCTCATGTTCAACTCCTTCTGAGTAAAAATGTACTTTAGGCTCTTGTGGTCTGTAAAGATCTGGCAGGAAATTCCATAAAGATAGTGAGGCCAGATTTTTAAAGCAAACACCACGGCTGCTAACTCCAAGTCATGGGTCGGATTGTTAACTTCATAGGGTCGTAATTGTCTCGAGGCATAGGCAATCACTTTCCCTTCCTGCATTAGTACACATCCCAGACCCTGTCTCGACGCGTCACTATACACCACAAATCCATCCGTTCCTTTTGGTAAGACCAAAACAGGGGCCGAAATCAATCAACTCTTGAGCTCATCAAAACTCTTCTGACATGTTTCTGACCATAAATACTTCTTGTCCTTCCGCAGTAAGTTAGTCATTGGTTGCGAAATTTTAGAGAATCCTTCTACGAATCGTCGGTAGTAACCTTCTAGGCAGAGGAAACTACGTACTTCCTTCACGTTCTTCGGTGGTAGCCAATCTCGAATGGCTTCCGTCTTTTGTGGGTCCACTCTCACCCCTTCGGCTGATATCACATGCCCGAGAAAGACAACCTCAGGCATCCAGAATTCACACTTAGAAAATTTCCCATAAAGTTATTCCCGCCTCAATGTATCGAGAACTTGGTGAAGGTGACGCTCGTGCTCTTCGTGATCGCGAGAGTAAATCAGAATGTCGTCAATGAAAACGACTACAAAGCGATCCATATAGTTAATAAAAATTCGATTCATCAACTCCATGAATATTGCCGGTGCATTAGTCAGTCCAAATGGCATCACCACGAACTCATAATGCTTATAGCGAGTACGGAATGCTGTCTTCGAAATGTCAGACTCTCGAATCCTCAACTGATGATAACCAGATCTCAAGTCGATCTTAGAAAACACGGCAGCTCCCTGAAGTTGGTCCAATAAATCATCAATACGAGGCAAGGGATACTTGTTCTTGATGGTTACCACTGTTCGACTCACGGTAATCAATACATAAGCGTAGAGATCCATCTTTCTTCCGTCTGAATAACCTTTGGTGCTCCACAAGGGGACGCACTAGGTCGAATATAGCCTTTGTCAGTCAACTCCTCAAGCTGGTTCTTCAATTCTTGCATCTCAGTCGGAGCCATACGGTACGGTGCTTTTGAGAGCGGGGACGTACCTGGTTCTAACTCAATAATAAACTCCACGTCACGATGAGGAGGTAAGCCTGGTAACTCGTCTGGAAATACATTGGGGTAATCTCGGACTACCAGAATGTCGGCCAATTCAACTGGTCGATCTGCTGTTTTGGTCATGTAGCACCAATAACCAATACACCCTTGATTAAGCAGTTTCACTGCTTTCATAGCGCTGATGACTCTCCCAGCACGACTGGGATTATCACCTCGAAAAATACACTCGAATCCATCATCAGAAGTGACGGTAACCATCCGCTTTCGGACACTGAGTATTGCATTGTGACGATCCATCCAATCGATACCCAAGATTATATCATCCTTAGGTAGATCGACTACAATCAGATTTGACAACCACTCACGGTCGTTCAAACGAATCGGACAGTCCTGGACTTCACGATTTCCAATAATTCTTCTACCATCAGGTAGACCAATCACGTAGGGCTCACAATTGATAACATGGTCTAGAGGCAAACGACTTAAACAAGAAGAAGATATAAAGGAGTGTGAAGCACCGGTATCAAAAAGAACACATAAAGGCTGGGAGTGGATCTCGAGTATACCTGAAATCATGCTGGCCTCGGGATCATCAGCTTTCTTCATCTCGTAAATCATGGGTTTCGCAGTACCGGCACCAGGTGTACCACTTTGATTCCCACGGCCCATTCCCCTATTCGCCCCGGTGGTCTGATAGGAAGCGGACGGAGGCGTCCGGTTCTGAACAGAAGATTGAACTGGAGCATGAGACGCCACTGGATCATATCCGGGCCCACTCCTGCAAAAACGAGCACGGTGACCATTCTTCCCACAAGTATGGCATGTGATGGCAGGCTTTGGGCAATTGAAGTTGATATGCCCCTGGCCCCCACAGTTGTGGCACACCACGGAAGAGGGAACCGCTCGAGAGTGCGATCCGGCGGGCTTTGACGCCATGGGTGGTCGATCAGAAGGGCTTGGCAAAGACTGGGGCTTCCTAAATGTCCCCCGATTACTCTCAGTCTGCTTCTGGTTCTTGGACCTTTTGTTGTTGGACTGGGGTTGTTTCTTGGAAATCTCCTTCGCGGTAAGTTCGTACTCCAGAGCCTTGTCGATGAACTCTGGTAAGGTAGTACAGTGGTGATTCAACAGCTGCATTCTCATTCGGTGTTTAAGCCTCTTGAGAAAGTATTTGATCTTGTCGGCCTCTGTTCGGATAATTGTCGTGGCAAAAGGAAGGAGTGCCTGGAATTTCTCAGCAACAGATAATACATCACCGTCTTCAGACGGGTCGGGGTTCAATAGTTCCGACAGTTTGGCCTCGCGGAGTGGCCACAGGTAATGTGATCTAGCATGAGGTTTTTAAATTCCTCCCAAGTGTAAACACCATCAGTGGCCTTCTGAAAGCCACCAGGTGTGAGCGCCTTTGCCAAGGTAATACGCGGCTACTGAAACGCGATTCTCTTCCGGGCAGTCCACCATCTGGAAAAGTTTCTCAAAATGCTCGATCCAATGCACAATGTCAGCAGGCTCAGAGGAGCCTTCAAAAGTCGGTGGTCGCTGGCGAGAGATGTCGCTGATAATCCGACTCACGGGTCCGCCAATCACAGGAGGAGGATGAGCCCCCTGCTGCTGGCCAGTAGCGGCCCTCTGTATAGCTTCCATTAGTTGACCCATCTGGGTCATCTGTGTCATCATGCCCTGCATTACGACGTAAGGATCGACACGCGCGTCCCCGCGCCCACTGTGGTGCGATTGTTCCCTAGAAGGTGAACCACTGTCTGCGGAACTCTGATCCGCATTCGCGCGTCTGTTGGCTCAAGGTATCGGGATTTGGCCCCTTCCGCGGCCTCGTCCCCCTCTGCCAAGACCCCTCAGATTTCTTTCCATACTGAAAGAATCAATCATAATGATAACCATAAGTACAGTTCAAGATACTAAAATTCATGCTAAGTTAATAGCAACAAGGAATCACATATTCAAGGAAAACGGTTAGCGATACCACAAATGTCGCACCGAATATCATATCGGTGTCAAGTCGAACAATTTCAATTGTATAATAAATTCAGCATTTACCTCGGATTATCAATCAGATAAATCCTGTCACAATTCCTCGAAATAACATGATCAACAAGGAGACCCATACTGATATCAATATCATGCCAGTAATTAAATCATGGCTCATAAAGTACATACCATATTTGGCTCGTAGGGCAAGGCGCTTGCACAGGTCACACGTGACACGAAGGTCTCTTGATACTAGTTCATTTCTCAATGACTCATAAAAAAAAATAACTCTCTGATACCATCTTCTGTAACACCCCAAAAAGCGGCTATTGCAGTGCCGTGAATCCCACACTAGGACCCACCAGGCGATATTCAAAACAGATTAAACAAATATTATTTGTGATACCGAACCACAATGATTAGTCATTACTCCGATTAGGAGTTTATTAAAACATGGCCAACGGCCTTACAATACACAGGATCCAAAAACAAGTATAAACCATATGGAGATGGAAAATACTTCAAATGTCAAATACAACCAAATAGCAATTTAAATGAAACAGGAAATAACATAACACGGTTTAACATAACCGGACAACAAGAGATGTGGGGGGCCCCCGAACTAGTATCCCTCGAACCCTTCGCCGTCGACATGCTCTTCTCGTGCCTTGCCTTTGCCTCGACCTAAAATACAATACAAGTATTTCGCCCAACACAGGGTCAGATATACATGATAATCAATTCTTCTGACATATACAATTCACATATATAGATTTCAAAGAAATCATTCTGACTATCAATCATACCCCTCGGGTGTATGAAACGAACAGTCACAAGCATCCAATACTATGGACGATTTACAGTATGGCTCAAAGATGGACATCACAGTACGCCCGATCCGGAAATGTGTCCGTGTACATGTCCGCCCCGTATACGGAATCCAGAAATATACGTGGGACGATGTACCTAATTAGCCTCACGAAACTACGTCCCGTGTGCACAGTCCAATGAGGAATAATATCCACGCATGACTATATATGTGCCTGGATAAAAATCCTACACAATGACCAATCGGAACGCAGATATGATTCCGGATATGTCACGATACAACATGACAATGAATTCAACAAATCACATATCCGATTAAGGATCAAGAAAAACTCACCGAAGTGAAAATAAGGCCAACGAGATCAATGATTCAAAACGACGTACTTGGGAATACAACCCCATGAAGAGAACGGAATAACGTCAAGGACAATGTCAAATCACGACAAACATTTCATGAACAATTCATACATATGAAAGATATAACCATCAGAAGAATCTAATCAACATTATAACCAAGCAAGATAACTTGCCTCAAATCCGTAAGCGAAAGATAGTCCTTCTCCAAATGATCAAACGGGCGGTATTCTCGGTTAAACACTCAATCGAACAAGCAACCTTGAATGAAACGTAATTCATTCAATAACATATTCACATAATATTAATATCAATTCATAGGAAACGACGCCCGCAACCTACTCGAATAATTTATTCCACCCTGATGAATACCTTAACGATTAATGAAAGGTTTCAAAACAACTAATTCATCTTCCGAAATCGGATTACCATACCAAAAGTGTCCTATAATTCTCTTGTTATTCCATGAACAAAAACATCTTCAATTTGCCAATAAAATTGGTTTAAATCAAATTCTCATGTTCTACAACATCTCCTATTATAAAAGGATAGTCATAATGAATTTGATACTCAATCTACCATGATAGTATCATTCATAAACAGCATCATCTACTTAAGAACACTATCTATTTAGCATGATGATGAACCACATTCTAAGTTATCAACACAATAGATTAATGAAAAGTTATTGTTGTAAGATCCTTATCATTCTTCAAAGACTTGTGAAACTGAACAAATATGATTTGTTAAAGCTTCTAAGATTTCTGAACTAGATCATCTAATCTTATCTTTAACATTATCAAGTTCTTCTCAAGGTAAATAAATACCTAAAATGGTGTTTAAACACTTTATGATATCAAGTTCTTGACTAAATCCAGTTATGATGAAGCTAACCGATCCAACAATTTCCTACTGAGCTAAATTCGTCCAGAAGATGAGTAATGACAACTACAAACATGGTTACCATTACTACAATATCAAGAACTCCTCTAATCTAAACCCTCATTTATCATATTCATCAAGAAGTGTTTAAAGAGTTTAATTATAACCATGTTTTACTTGCTTAATCTAACTCTAGGTGAAGTATGATTCGTCATTAACATCAACATAAGAAAATAATGCAGAGAAGAAAGCACACCTACCTCCAGAAATGAAGAACAACTTCAATGCTATGAGAGAATATATTCCAAGCTCAAAAACAACTCCAAATCTCCAAGGAAATGAACTCCACTCCAAGATTCAAGGCTTAGAAACGAGTTGGTGAAGGTTGATATCGTTTTGGTAGTGCAGAGGTATGATATGTGAAGAGAGAAATTCGGTTTGGGGTTGTGAAGAAATGAAAAACAGGCTGGTCCTATAAATAGACTGTGCAGACTTAGCGCACGCTATCGGAACAGTCTAGCGTACGCTAATGCACTTACGTACGTTATCCGGTCGATATTACGTACGTAAGCGGCTTACAGTGGCTACTGTCTTGAATTATCGCAGGCCGTTAGCGCACGCTAACGAGAAATGGGTTATGCACGCTAATAAAAGTAGATTCTCACCGACACGACAGCTCAGACCTTGATCACATGCATGCTAACGGCTAAGGAGTTCACCTGCTGAAGTCAACTGGTTCCAGATTCCCTCTTAGCGTACGCAACAGAGGAAACCTTACGCACGCTAAGTCACATGAGTAGCGTACGTTAATCGTACTGTGTAGCGTACGCTACATTAACAGAAAAATTCGAAAATACAACACTCTAATTAACATCGAATCATCACATATGAAATGAAATAACAACGATATGATATTCAAATCTATAATACCACGACATAATACTAAATGCAACGATTCATGATAATCAGATCATCCGAATAATACAATGACAGGTAAAAATGAAAAGTTACAGCCGGATATTACATTTACTTACCCTTAAGCATGAATATTAAAGCAATGTACTCACACATGAAGCCTCCACATTTATAAGGGGATTCAATCTTTTAATATAATAGATTAGTATTGTTTTCGTTTGTATTAATATTGTTTGATATGCAAAGTAAACTATTTATACACACAATATGTAGTATGTAACCTTACATAAGGATATGAATGGTCTATTTTAATTACTTGCAAAATGAAGCTATTTATGAAAAAGAGTTAATAAATGAGTCCAAAGAATTTTGTCACCGTTTGGGTTTTGTTTGGGTTTTAGTATAAATACTAATAAAGCTTTAATGAATGTGTTTGTAAAAGTTCAGAAAATTAACTTATTGCTATAGTTATGGCAAATGTTATAACAAAATTCATAAAGATTTAAATCATGAATACTCAACTTAATTCAGTTAGTTGGACAATAAAATGAGATGAAGCCAAAAAGGTTTGTAACGATTTTTATAAAAATGAATCAAGTAAAGGAATTTAAGTCGTAAAGATTTAACATGAAACTCAATTTTTAAATAAATGGTAGCTAATTGAATTATAGGATTTTAATTAATACTTTAAGACATGAAACATTTAATGTAACACCCCCGATATATTCAGGAATATTACAGCGCCGTAAATTCTTTACATAAGAATTTACAAGGCTGAAGAAATGAAATGACAATAACAGATACCAACTTATGAAAGCACTGAAATAAAATAGAACAGTCTGGTTCAATATCGAGAATACAAATATCCAATGAAGGGTTATTAATACATCACCAAAAATCCAAACATCATAAACTGACGACGTACTCGAGTACTTATTGAAATAACCAACAAACAACAGACAATAAACCCGGCCGGAACATCACTCTGCACCCTCGTCGTCATGCATCTCCAGTGGTTGTTTCCCCGCTCTCCTGGATTCTGGACATAAACAAATGTTCACCCCCGAAGGGGTTAGCACAACGATGCTAGTACAAGTACAATAATCATACAACAGTGATATAATCAACAATTATATCATAACAAGTTTCTCCAACGAGAAATATCAACAACACATATCATATCATAACAGTTTCAACATACTAATGGTATTCCAACGATCCAGTGCACACAGCTATAGATTCCCATGATGATCCCGTCGGACCAACACATGGTGGAACTACCTGTCCAATGATCCAGCGCATACAGCTATAGATTCCCATGATGATTTCCGTCGGATCAACGCCTGGTGGACATATAATCACAACACATTTACACAATATAATGACATCATAACGGTCATAATATAAACAATTCTAATTAGAGTACTTGCCTCGGTTCGTTGACAAGAATAAAACTTCCACGAATATCAAAATACTCGAAGGTCGTCCCCTTCGATCAATCATGTTGCTAAGCTCGAACCTTAACAAAAGAAATAATATAGAATTCATCTCATGTCGTACGAATGTCTAAAAATCCAAAATTACGGTAGGAAGTCCTTAAAATGCAATCTGTTGGGATCGCTTAACGCACGCTATGCATCTTATGTAGCGTACGTTAATGCTACTCATTAGCGCACGTAGTAAATACATCCTAGCGTACGCTAACCATGCACGGTCAGTGCCTCACTGATCAGCCGACTGACTCGCCTGATGACTTAACGCACGCTAAGTTCCAAACGTGGCGTACGCAAAACATACTCGATAGCGCACATTATTTCACGTAGCTTAGCGCACGCTAAGCGTGCATGGCAATTCACTGAAGGGCAGCAGATTGTACAAATGGTGATGAAGTAAGCGAATTCCTCAGTGATTAATGTTTGTTATCCGAATACATGTTATGTTCATAAACTTATGAATGATCTCATGGATAATAACAACTTCGATATACAAGTATACGTATGATCATCACAACACCATAATCCATCTTTATTACAATTCTCATACGAAGTTTGGTGATCTCCAGTTGGTGCATTATATTCTACCATTATTATACACCATCAGACTTTATCTTGAGGTGAATTAACAATTCCAACTAATATGAAAGAATATTTCTTAAGATGATTGAAAATGATAT
The DNA here is from genome assembly GCA_033398695.1 of Orobanche coerulescens. NCBI lineage: Eukaryota > Viridiplantae > Streptophyta > Magnoliopsida > Lamiales > Orobanchaceae > Orobanche > Orobanche coerulescens. The sequence continues at coordinate 76,306,881 of CM065807.1, read as the reverse complement.
CACCTCCAATTTGATCACTAAGATAACATAAATCATACGGATAATCAACGTCAGAATGTTTCTCTCATCATTTGAAGTATTAGTATTCCAACTATGAGGTTCCAAACGATAATATCATAAGCATAGACATTCCAATCTCCTAAACATGATGTATGTTAAATAATTCACTAATGAAATTCAATATCTCGTTAGCATGATCATTTAATTCCTTAGAATCCAAATCTAAGGCTGGAGATAGATTGAACATACCTTTATATGACGAAATCACTGAACCGCAAGGTAGAATCCGACTCCGGTTGGTTATATGCCACTCCAAGGTGTTACTTCTCTTCAATGATCACTCACAAGTAATATCCAATATTCAAGGGTCAAGTAGATGTGTTCTAAGTGTTAGGAGGATAATTATTGCTCTCTGGTCTCTCAAGACTGAAGAATGAATGAAGGAAATGCAAACCAAAAACGGGTTGTTGTGTCATTTATAACATTCTGCACTTTAGCTAATTAGCACACGCTACCATACATACTTAGCGCATGCTAATAAGCGTTGACTCCAAAACTGTCCAGGTTCGTCCGCGGGAATCTTATCTGGACCCATGTCCTGGTTGGCGCATGTGCTAGCCGCCCAGCTCAATAATTGAGTGCCTAGCGCACGCAACTCCTACATACGGAACGTGCGCTAGTAGTAGCCGATAGCGTGCGTTAAGCTACATTCTTAGCGTGCGCTATCACGAGTTTGCATGAGAAATTTTGCATGTTGTTATACTTATGAACAAAGATACAAATGTAAGAAATATCATACTCCACTTATCAAGATCACAAATCCGAATAATACAGGGTTCGAATACAGATGAAATACACAGTAATAAATCCGGATATTACATACTCTCCTACTAAAAAGGAGTTTCGTCCCGAAACTCAAGACGAAAATATCTCGAGATATCTGGACTTCATGCCATCTTCCGTTTCCCATGTGGCTTCTTCCACTCCGTGACGTGACCATTGAACTTTGACCAAAACGATTGGTTTGTTCCTCAACTGCTTAACTCGACTCTCGAGTATCTTGACCGGTCTTTCTTCAAATGTCCCATCTTGAGCGACTTCGATTTCGCCGAAATCAATGACATGACTAGGATCTGGTATATACCTTCATATCTGGGATACGTGGAACACGTTATGAACATGTAACACCCCAGATCCGACCAGGAATATTACAGCGCCATGGGCCCCGAGATGGAACCCACAAGGCTGAAGGAAATTTTTGCAAACATTTACAAACGCCCAAGAGGCTAACGACGATATTATCTATTAAAAACATTCGAAGATTTATAAAGCTCGTTTATCAAACCGTCGTAAAAACTCATTTGAAACCACAAGGCCCAAAATGCCAAAACTCAACAGTTTAAAAACATACGTTGTAATATCCGGGGGTATTTTTTTTTTTCGTGTTACTGTTGAGTTGTACGTATTCATTTGGAATTGTACAAGTGTTGTTATTTGGACCGATACAATGTATATTGTATTAAAATATTTCGGGATCAAAATATTTATACTGGTCGACGGTTTGGTTTCGTCGTTTGGTTGTTGCTTGGCGAGTTTAGAATTTTGGCTAAGTTTATAGCCATAGCGTACGCTACCTGTGTAGCATTACGTACGCTAATTTGTTGCGATTACGTACGTTACGCCCTGAGGTTACGTACATAATGCGTAGTAGGTGGTGGGAACCTTCCTCGTGGTCAACTTTCGGGGCAAAGGTATCTTTGGGGGATTATTTAAGTATATATATATATAATATATATATAATATATAAATCATGTTACCTACCTTTTGCCATCTCTCTCTCCCTCACCTTCCCTCACCTCACGTTACATAGATATATATATATATATATATATATATATATATATATATATATATATATATATCATCTCCCTCTCCCTCACCTTTCCTCTCTCCTCCCTCTCTCATTTTTTCTTCACTGTATCATCTCTCCCTCTCGTCCTCTCTCTCTTCTATCCATCTCTCCCATTTCTTTTTCCGGCGAGGTAGAGTTAAGGACGGGCAGCGGCTTCTTCATTCCCGGCGACGGACTGGAGTTGACGACCGGAGTAGAGGACTGACATCTCCGGCGACGACCGGAGATCGACGGCGGCAGGTGGCTCGTGACGGAGCAGCGACGGTCTGATCGGAATTTCCGGATCGGACGGCGTTGCAAAAATCCGGTCGAGCTGTTCTGATTTCCGGCGAGATGAAGCTCAGGCACCGGCGTTCTTCATGGTTTCCGGCCATGGACGCTTCTCCATTGTTTCCGGCGACCGGAGGTGGTTTTTGTCCGGAACGGACGGCGGATCGGAGGTTTGACATACTTCCGGCGAAGAGTTGCAGGTGGAGATGGTGAAAACCGGCCATAGACGGAAACGGTCTGGAGTTGGACGAGGTCCGGCGGGTCAATTTTTCCGGCGGCCGAGTTTTGTTTTCTAACCGGATTCCGGCGAGGGTTGCCGGCCGACCGACTCTTCTGGTTAGTTTTTATGTGTGTGTTTTGTGAGTTTGTGTATATATATATATAATGTATAAAGCTGTGTGTTATATATATATTGTGTGTGTTGTGTAGTGTGTGGGTGTGTATAAATATATATATATATATATAGTGTGTGCATGTGCAGTAATATATACTATGTGTGTGGTGTGTGTTGTACATATATATATATATATATAAATTGTGAAGTGTGTGCATGTGCAGTAATATATATTGTGTGTGTGGTGTGTGTTGTAGTAAGTAGTGTTTGCATGTGCAATATATATATATATATATATATATATATATATACATATATATATATATATATTATGTAAAGTGAGTGTGTGTTAGTAATGTGTGTACCGTATGTATATTATACATATACATATACATATATATATATATATGTGTGTGTGTGTGTGTACGGATAAATACGAGTATAGTATGTGTTCGTATGGGTATCGGAGTTATCTATTATGTCGTTTTCGGTCGATATCGTGTTATCGAATGAATTGTATTTCATTCAAGGTTGTTCGAGTGCTTGTGATTGTCGGAGGACGCTGTTGATCGATTCGTGGTAGGACGTTGATCGTGGAAGGACTTTCTCGCCTTCGGTTTGAGGCAAGTTTTATACTTGTACTGGTCAATGAGATTAATGTTATCATGTATGTGTATGAATGTGTGTATCATTTCGAGACTTGGTCTCTTTATGATTTTGTTGACATCAAGAGATTGTTTGATACAATACCCTTCGGCAAATTATGCCAAATATTATTGTTGTTCGTAAATGGCCGATTTAAGGCATTGCGATACTTGTTGGTAATATATTTGTCGATAGCCGATTCGCGGTATCGACATATCGATTATTATTGTTGAGTGATGTTCCTTTGAGATATTGTTGTTGATAGCCGGTTCGCGGCATCGACGTATCGATTGTTATTATTGATTGATGTTCCATCAAGATATTTTTTTGTGAATCGTCGTTATTGATATCAGTGTTTTTCTATTGATGTCGTTTTGTCCGATTGAAGGCATTGACGTATTCGATTATCATCTTCGTTATCGGTAACCGATTAAAGGTGCCGAGACATCCGTTGTACAATTGTTATCGGTTAACCGTTCTGAAGGTTATCAATATATTGAATTGGGATTATCAAAGATAATTCCCATCCGTTGTATAATTATTATCGATTGTCCTCTCTAACGGTAATCGATATATTGAATTGGGATTATCAAAGATAATTCCCATCCGTTGTCAAAAAGATAATTCCCATTCGTTGTATAATTATTATCGATTGTCCGCTCTAAAGATAATCGATATATTGAATTGGGATTATCAACGATAATTCCCATCCGTTGAATTATTATTGTCGTGTTGACCGATTCAAGGCAGCACACTATTATTCTTGTGAACTCGGTAATTTTATGATCGTTGAAGGTTGAGGATTTCCCGAACTGTTGGTTGTGATCGTTGCTCGTGTTAATCGGTCCTTAGGGATTTTGATCCCAGGATGGTTGTTTTGAATATCGTTGGTCGTGTCGATCTTTCATTATTCGTGTGTCATCGTTCACTTGGTGAGTCGTATGATCCATATTGGATGTGTTATCCTTTGAGTTTCGTTGTCATGTTGTGTCGTGACATATCCGGAATCATATCTACGTTCCGATTGGTTATTGTGTAGGATTTTTAGCCAGGCACACGATGGTCATGCGTGGATGTTTCCGCATTGGACCGTGCACATGAGACGTAGTTCGTGAGGCTAATTAGGTACATTGTCCCACGTATATTTCTGGATTCCGTATACGGGGTGGACATGTGCACGGACACATTTCTGGATCGGGCGTACTGTGATGTCCATCATTGAGCCATACAATTTTGTTCGTTCATAGTCCATTTAAATGCGTGGATGTGTTCGACGTTTTGTGATTAAGCATTCATACGCCAGAGGGGTATGTTCGACAGTCAGGTTTGTTTCTTTGAGATCTGTATTGTGATGATTTACAGCTTCGGGTTGTTCGGCTTTCAGGCCATCGTGATATTTTGGCAGCTTCAGGCTATTCGGCTTTCAGGCCATCGTGATATTTTGGCAGCTTCGGCTGAGGGCTTTCAGGCCATTGTGATGTATCGGTATTTCCGTTGGAGCCTTCGGGCATTGTGATCCTTATTTATTTCAGCGTTGGTTTGATTTACCTTCGGGTAATGTATTGTTGTGTTCTATATTGATGATTCGCCGTTGGGCACTGATGTTCTAACCTATTGAGCAGGTATTGATCGTATGCCATGGGCATAGTATTCCACGAATGCTCGATTCTTACTTTGGTTTGTGAGCATCTCGTATTACCATTGTTGTACTGTTTATTCTGCCTTTGGATGCATATCATGTTGTGCATGTATTTGATATTCATTATTCTGGATGATTGACCCCGTGGGGGCGGAACATGTTTTCATGTTTTAGGTGCTTGCGAGGAGAGAGTTTGTAATACCCGGTTGTAATTCAGTAATTATCATTCAGTATTTATCATTCAGTAACTGATACTCAGTAATTTCATTCATTATTGATCATTTATCACTCAGATTCAGTCATGGTATTCATCATTCAGAGTAATTGTATCGTGTATCAATCGTCATTCATCACTAATCTGATTGGAGTTTCGTGCCGTATTTATCGTCATTGTCATTTTTGTTGCGAGCTGTGCGTGAGGAGTAGCGCACGCTACGTACTTCTTTTAGCGTACGCTAATTGGGTATAGGTAGCGCACGCTACCACTCAGCTTTAGCGCACGCTAAGGTTACCACATTGCGATCCAGAAGGTACTGGACTGCAGGTGAGTTATAAGTAGCGCACGCTACGAATGGTAAGTAGCGCGCGCTAGTGAGTTGTAGTAGCGCACGCTAATATGTGGTGTAGCGCGCGCTAAGGACAGATCAGGTTGAGTCCAGTGGCTACTGAACTGCATTGGATTAATTCATAGCGCACGCTATGTGTTGTTTTTAGCGTACGCAACCGATTGTATAGCGCACGCTAAATAATGGTAGTAGCGCACGCTATCGAGGTCGAATCGAGAGAAAGCAGCGGTTTGGACTCCGATCGGGCATCAAATTATTCGTTAGCGCACGCTAACTATGAGTATTAACGTACGCTAGTAGTATGGCCGTAGCGCACGCTACAAAAAGGTACGTAGCGCGCGCTACCGTGTTCGGACAGTGGGTACTGGACTACCCAAATTACTCGTTAGCGCACGCTACGCACAAGGGCTAGCGCACGCTAACCTGGACTGGCTATAAATTATACAGTTTAGCCAGATTTCGTCATTTGTCATCTATTTCTCATTCTCTCGTCGGTTCTTGGCGATTTGGGCGATTTAGAGAGTATTCTTCAAGGTGTAATCATCAATCATCATCTTCAAGTCTTTGAGTTGGATTAATCATCACTTCATCATCTCCAAAACATCGAATCAAAGGTATTAATTTCTTGGATCTAGAATTTCGTATTTTTGGGTTTTCCTTCCGATTTCTTCGTGTAAGCTTGGATTATCATTGGAATATGTTAGATATGGATTATCTACCTTGGATAAATATATTCCTACGGAATTAATGGTTATTTTCGGAATTTTTTTTCAAGAACCCTTGGGGTTGACTTCGGTTAATTGGGGATTTTCCGATTGATGTTGTTGTAATCATGAATTATGGATTCCTAACGGATTATTGATATCATTGAAGTGTTTTGTTAGTTCGAAATACTCATTTTGGTGTGGGTTTCGACATATTCGGAATTGGATATTTCCGAAGTTGTGTGGTTGGTTATGTATTCGTTAGAATGCCCCTATGAGTTTGATTATCGTTGTTTCGACCTTTGGGTTAGTCGTGTTTTGTTGTTTGATACGTGTATTGAACGATTGTTGGTAATTATTGTTATTCAAGGTTGTTCGAGCGACCGGTATTTCACTTAGGACGTTGTTCGTGGACGGACATTCTTCATCGGTATTGAGTAAGTTGATTCTTACTCGGTTAAAAGGATATTCATTCCTTTTGTTGTTGATCATTCATAATCATAACTCATTCATCATTGTATTAATCATTTTGAGACTTGTAATTGTCGGGTAATCATTTCATTAGCGAGGAACGGCGGTTCCAATCATTTCATTGAAAACTATCAATCACTTCATTATCACTTTCATATTGGTGAGTCATTCTTGACTTTGTCGGATTGTTATTATTCATTGATATTCATTGTGGTCATTCTCGTTCATATGACCTTCTGGTTTCATATTGCGTGGCCGGGTGTGGCTGTGTGGAATTTTTAGTCGGGCACACGATGGTCATGTTTTGGGTTCACCGATACATTGGACCGTGCACACGGTAACGCTTACCTCCGTGAGACTAATTAGGTACAAGGACGGGTGTGTCCGGTCATTCGTCTTGTACACTTGCACAGAACATTACGGGCGTACTATGATACTCCTCTTCAGCGTAATTCATAATTAAGAATATTTCATAACTTCAGTTAATTCATGATTGTGTAATTTCAACCCTTGAGGATTGTTGTTCTGTGTAACTGACCCCGTTGGGGGATTTTGTTTTCAGGTCACGGCAAGGCAAAGGCACGGGAAGAGCATGTTGACGGCGACGAGTCCAGTGATACTAGTAGGGGGCCCCAGTCATTCCGTTGTTCAGTCATCTTCAGTCATTTTAGTTTTTCCATCATTTGTATTTTCCGCTGCAAAATTCCGTTTGAGATGTTTATTTATTCAGGGTGGTGTATTTTATCTTCATATAAAATATACTAGTATTCGGTATTGTCCTGGTGTGTTGTACTTAAACTCCTCATCGGAGTGCTTGGTAATATAATGTGGTTCGGTACTACAATTATATTATTTAATTCATCATTTTCATTGCCTGGTGGGTCCCAGTCGGGGATTCACGGCACTGTAATATCCGCCTAGATTGGGGTGTTACAGAGTTGGTATCGGAGCGTGGTTTTGAATACTACCCTCCAAGTCATGTCTCATTTGAAATCATCGTCATCGGACTAGTATCATTGGATTTTCGCGTCACGTGTGACCTGTGCAAATGCCGAGCCAATCAGACCAAGAACTGTAAGATTTCTAATGCCATGGTATAATTTCGGCATTAATCATTCATTCATAATTCATCGATTAACAATCCTCAATCATCATTGTCACTTTGACCAGACGGTCGAGTTAACTCATTAATCACTCAATTCATTTCATTATTCATTGTTGATCGGGAAGATCAAATCATTAATCTTGTTAACTCATTCAAGATAATCATTTCATAACTTCATCGAGATAATCATGTCACGTCAATTAATCATTCATGTAATCGTTGTATTGGAGCGCGTATGCTCATTTTCATCATTTCATAATATAATCATAATGTGATACTCATGCGAGATATATAATCATCATATGACTTTCCACTTGATATGGAAAGGGGCGAAGGGCGTGGAGGACGAGGCCACAGGCGGGCCGAATCCGAGAGCTCGTGTGAATACACGTGCAAACGCGAGGAATAATGCTAATTCATCGAGCAATGACGCCACTCATTCACACAGGACGCGATCATTCACTATCGGGAGTCGTACCGGGACAGGGGCTCGGTCGGAGGGTGTCCGGTTGACCCACTCGCTTTTATGCGGCATGATGGCCCAAATGACCCAAATGGCTCGGTTGATGGAGACGATGCATAACTCCGTCAATCAAAATCAGCGAGCTCCTCCGCCGCCACCTCGGAGGCAAGAGAGGAATGTGAGTAATATCATCGGCGATATCTCTCGCGAGGCCACCTACTTTTGAGGGCTCGTGCAGGCCGCAGATATCATTCATTGGCTCGAGCATTTCGAGAAGTTGTTTGCTATGGTAGAGTGTCCCGAGGACACAAAGTTTCGTTGCGGCTTACTACAGGTAAGAGCGCACATTCTTGGTGGTTATCGTTGAAGCCCACCGAAGGATCTTGTACTTGGGATCAGTTCAAGACTCTCATGATGGAGAGGTATTATCCGGCCCCGCTCAGAGAGGCCAAGCTGTCAGAATTACTTACCCCCGACCCCTCAGCAGACGAGGATGTTCTCGCCATTGTCGAGAAATTTTAGGAACTTCTTCCTTTCGCCTCATCCATCATTCATTCAGAGGCGGATAAGATCAAGTATTTCAGCAAGAGGCTGAAACCCCGTATGAGACTTCAGTTACTTAATCATAATTGCACCACGTTTGCCGAATTCATTGAGAAAGCTCTCACCTACGAGCTTACTGCTAAGGAAATTGCTAAGCAGCAACCTTCGTCTGCTAGCAAGAAATCGAAGAGTCGTAATCAGTCTGAAGGCGGTCAGACAACTTTCAAGAAACCCCGTGCGGGCTCTGCTTTTTCTGAGCGACCTCCTGTGTCGTCTAAACCCGCGGAATTGCAGTCTCGAGCGGCCAGTTCGGCCATCACCTGTTTTAACTGTGGGGATCTTGGTCACCTCAGTACCAAGTGCCCGAGACAGACTATCACATGTCATAATTGTGGAATTGTTGGGCATAAGGCCCGTTTTTGCCGTAGGGACTCCAAACCTACTCAGACGTCATCTCAGGCCCCTAAGCAGTCAGCCGTTCAGAATCAGGCCACTCAATCAGCGTCGTTTAAAACGACAGGAGCGACTAAAGGTGGAGCTTTTAGCCAGCAGACGGGAGCGTCCGGCGCCGGGACTAGCAAGCCCCGGATTTATGAGATGAAGAAGACCGATGATCCAGAGGCCCGAATGATCTCAGGTACACTCGATATTCTATCTCAACCTGTGTGTACCCTTTTTGATACTGGTGCATCGCATTCATTCATTTCCGAGTCATGTTTGAGTAGACTACGTCTGGGTAGTGCTACTAGTTGTGAGCCTTATGTCATTGGCCTACCTGATGGTAGACGAATTATCGGTAATCGTGAGATTCAGAATTGTCCGATTCAGTTTCATGGTCGTGTATGGCTAGCGGACCTAATCGTGGTAGATTTGCCGAGAGACGACATCATCTTGGGTATTGATTGGATGGATCGTCATGATGCCATCATTAGTGTCCGTAAGCGTATGGTCACTATCATTTCAGACGATGGGGTTGAATGTGTGTTTCAGGGAGGTAATCCCTACTGCTCGTAAGGTCATTAATTCGATGAAAGCGAAGGTTACTCAATCGGGGATGTGTCGGTTATTGGTGCTATATGGCCAAAATCGAAGTCATCGGTAATGTTAAGCGATATTCCGGTGGTGAGGGAATATGCCGATGTTTTTCCGACGAGTTACTCGGTTTGCCTCCACAGAGGGATGTGGAATTCACGATTGAGTTGGAGCCTGGTACATCCCCGATATCGAAGGCACCGTACCGGATGGCCCCGACCGAAATGCAGGAATTAAAGAACCAACTTGAGGAGTTGTTCGAGAAAGGTTATATCCGACCGAGTGCGTCCACGTGGGGAGCACCAGTGTTGTTTGTCAAGAAGAAGGATGGTTCATTCCGCTTATGTATTGATTATCGGGAGTTGAACAGGGTGACGATCAAGAATAAGTATCCCTTACCCCGTATTGATGATCTCTTAGATCAACTGCAGGGAGCTTCAGTATTTTCCAAGATCGACTTAAGGTCTGGATATCATCAGTTGCGGATCCGAGAGTCGGACATCGCGAGGACGGCGTTTCGAACACGCTATGGTCATTATGAATTTGTGGTTATGCCGTTCGGATTGACTAATGCACCTGCGGTATTCATGGAGTTAATGAATCGGGTTTTCATCGACTTTTTGGATCAGTTTGTTGTTGTCTTCATCGATGACATTTTGATTTATTCTCGTGACCGGGAGGAACACGAGTTTCACCTTCATCAAGTGCTCGACGTGTTGAGACGAGAACAACTTTATGGGAAGTTTTCCAAATGTGAGTTCTGGATGTCCGAAGTGACTTTTCTCAGACATGTAATTTCATCAGACGGAGTTCGTGTTGACCCTCAGAAGACGGAGGCTATTCGAGATTGGCTACCTCCGAAGAACGTTAAGGAAATTCGAAGTTTCCTCGGATTAGCGGGTTATTATCGGCGGTTTGTGGAAGGATTTTCTAGAATCGCTCAACCCTTAACGAACCTTTTGTGGAAGGATAAGAAATACACATGGTCCGACGCGTGTCAACGGAGTTTTGAGGAACTCAAGATCCGGTTAATGTCAGCACCTGTACTTTCCTTGCCGCAGGGGACGGAAGGATTTGTGGTTTATAGTGATGCGTCCGGACAGGGTCTCGGATGTGTACTCATGCAGAACGGGAAGGTTATTGCCTATGCTTCACGGCAATTGAGACCTTACGAGGTTAATTATCCGACACACGACCTGGAGCTAGCAGCCGTGGTGTTCGCTTTGAAAATTTGGCGTCATTATCTTTATGGCGTTACCTGTCAGATATTCACCGATCATAAGAGTTTAAAGTATATATTTACTCAGAAGGAGTTAAATATGCGTCAGAGACGGTGATTGGAATTAATCAAAGATTATGATATCGAGATCCTCTATCACCCGGGCAAGGCGAACGTCGTCGCCGACGCCTTGAGTCGTAAGTCCGTTCAGGAGCAGATGCTTGCCCGTTTAACAATTCAGAAGGAGCTTCAGCAGGAATTCCTTAGACCCGAGATCGAGGTCTGGCTTCAGCGAGTTCAGGGGCAGCTTTGTATGTTAGAGATTTCATCGTCACTCGAGGAGGCAGTCCGAGAGAATCAGGGTTCGGACCCATCATTGTTGCGCATCCGAGAGGATGTGGCTCGGGAAAGCCCTGGATTTGTGGTCCACGAGGATGGACTTTTGAGGTTTAAGAATCGGTTGTGCGTATTTGGCGAATGTCGAGTTGAAAAACTCGATTTTGAAAGAAGCTCATGCTACCCCTTATTCTGTTCATCCGGGGTCTAGCAAGATGTACAAGGACTTGAAACAAAATTACTGGTGGAGTAATATGAAGCGAGAAGTCGCAGAATTTGTTTCGAGATGCTTAACATGTCAACAAGTTAAGATTGAACATCAGCGACCGGCAGGTATGCTGAAACCTCTTCCTATTCCCGAATGGAAGTGGGAAGACATTTCTATGGATTTCATCACGAGTTTGTCGACGAGTCGTCGTGGCATGAATACGATCTGGGTGATCGTGGACCGCTTAACTAAATCAGCTCATTTCCTTGAGATCAAGGAGACATGGGGTCCCGAGAGACTTGCTCAACTGTTCATCAAAGAGATAGTCAGACTGCACGGTACTCCTAAAAGTATCGTTTCCGATCGTGACAGACGATTTGTGTCTCATTTTTGGAAATCAGTTCATCGCGCTATGGGAACTCAGCTTAATCTCAGTACCGCTTTTCATCCTCAGTCCGACGGACAATCAGAGAGGACCATTCAGACATTAGAGGATATGTTGAGGGCATGCGTCCTCGATTGGAAAGACGATTGGGAAGCCCAACTACCATTGATCGAGTTCACGTATAATAATAGTTGGCATGCTTCGATCAAGATGGAACCTTACGAGGCCTTGTATGGTCGTCGTTGTCGATCTCCGTTGTGTTGGGATGACTTATCAGAATCAATCGGCACCGAGCCCGATATGCTTATAGCCGCCCGTGAGAAGGTAACTTTGATCAGGAGTCGTTTGTTGACAGCTCAGAGTCGACATAAATCATACGCAGATAACCGTCGTCGACCATTAGAGTTCGAGGCTGGTGACCATGTGTTGGTCAAGGTATCCCCGAGTCGTGGTATCTTCCGTTTTGGGAAGAGGGGAAAGTTGAGTCCGAGATTCATTGGACCGTTTGAGATTTTGGATCGAGTAGGCGAGTTAGCTTATCGATTGGCTTTACCTCCGGCGTTGAGCCGAATTCATAATGTGTTTCATGTCTCTCACCAAGGAAGTATGTTGCCGACCCGAGCCACATACTTGATTCGACGAAATCGAGATCGCCGACGATCATTCATATGAGGAGCGTCCTATGCGAGTTTTAGAACGATTTAATCAAACAGTTGAGGAATAAGACGATTCCTTTGGTTAAAATTCAGTGGTCTAGACACGGAGTCGAAGAGGCTACTTGGGAAACCGAGGATAGTATGCGGGAGAGTTATCCCGAGTTGTTTGACCCTTAGTTTCGGGGACGAAACTCTTTTAAGGGGGGGTGTATGTAATACCCGGTTGTAATTCAGTAATTATCATTCAGTAACTGATACTCAGTAATTTCATTCATTATTGATCATTTATCACTCAGATTCAGTCATGGTATTCATCATTCACAGTAATTGTATCGTGTATCAATCGTCATTCATCACTAATCTGATTGGAGTTTCGTGCCGTGTTTATCGTCATTGTCATTTTCGTTGCGAGCTGTGCGTGAGGAGTAGCGCACGCTACGTACTTCTTTTAGCGTACGCTAATTGGGTATAGGTAGCGCACGCTACCACTCAGCTTTAGCGCACGCTAAGGTTACTGGCCGCATCCGTAAGGTACTGACCGCAGTGAGTTAAGCAGCGCACGCTACGAATGGTAAGTAGCGCGCGCTAGTGAGTTGTAGTAGCGCACGCTAATATGTGGTGTAGCGCGCGCTAAGGACAGATCAGGTTGAGTCCAGTGGCTACTGGACTGCATTGGATTAATTCATAGCGCACGCTATGTGTTGTTTTTAGCGTACGCAACCGATTGTATAGCGCACGCTAAATAATGGTAGTAGCGCACGCTATCGAGGTCAGATCAGAGAACAGGCAGTTTCTGGACTCCAGTACTGGGCATCAAATTATTCGTTAGCGCACGCTAACTATGAGTATTAACGTACGCTAGTAGTATGGCCGTAGCGCACGCTACAAAAAGGTACGTAGCGCGCGCTACCGTGTTCGGACAGTGGGTACTGGACTACCCAAATTACTCGTTAGCGCACGCTATGCACAAGGGCTAGCGCACGCTAACCTGGACTGGCTATAAATTGGACAGTTTAGCCAGATTTCGTCATTTGTCATCTATTTCTCATTCTCTCGTCGGTTCTTGGCGATTTGGGCGATTTAGAGAGTATTCTTCAAGGTGTAATCATCAATCATCATCTTCAAGTCTTTGAGTTGGATTAATCATCACTTCATCATCTCCAAAACATCGAATCAAAGGTATTAATTTCTTGGATCTAGAATTTCGTATTTTTGGGTTTTCCTTCCGATTTCTTCGTGTAAGCTTGGATTATCATTGGAATATGTTAGATATGGATTATCTACCTTGGATAAATATATTCCTACGGATTTAATGGTTATTTTCGGAATTTTTTTTCAAGAACCCTTGGGGTTGACTTCGGTTAACTAGGGATTTTCCGATTGATGTTGTTGTAATCATGAATTATGGATTCCTAACGGATTATTGATATCATTGAAGTGTTTTGTTAGTTCGAAATACTCATTTTGGTGTGGGTTTCGACATATTCGGAATTGGATATTTCCGAAGTTGTGTGGTTGGTTATGTATTCGTTAGAATGCCCCTATGAGTTTGATTATCGTTGTTTCGACCTTTGGGTTAGTCGTGTTTTGTTGTTTGATACGTGTATTGAACGATTGTTGGTAATTATTGTTATTCAAGGTTGTTCGAGCGACCGGTATTTCACTTAGAACGTTGTTCGTGGACGGACATTCTTCATCGGTATTGAGTAAGTTGATTCTTACTCGGTTAAAAGGATATTCATTCCTTTTGTTGTTGATCATTCATAATCATAACTCATTCATCATTGTATTAATCATGTAATTGTCGGGTAATCATTTCATTAGCGAGGAACGGCGGTTCCAATCATTTCATTGAAAACTATCAATCACTTCATTATCACTTTCATATTGGTGAGTCATTCTTGACTTTGTCGGATTGTTATTATTCATTGATATTCATTGTGGTCATTCTCGTTCATATGAACTTCTGGTTTCATATTGCGTGGCCGGGTGTGGCTGTGTGGAATTTTTAGTCGGGCACACGATGGTCATGTTTTGGGTTCACCGATACATTGGACCGTGCACACGGTAACGCTTACCTCCGTGAGACTAATTAGGTACAAGGACGGGTGTGTCCGGTCATTCGTCTTGTACACTTGCACAGAACATTACGGGCGTACTATGATACTCCTCTTCAGCGTAATTCATAATTAAGAATATTTCATAACTTCAGTTAATTCATGATTGTGTAATTTCAACCCTTGAGGATTGTTGTTCTGTGTAACTGACCCCGTTAGGAGATTTTGTTTTCAGGTCACGGCAAGGCAAAGGCACGGGAAGAGCATGTTGACGGCGACGATTCCCAGTGATACTAGTAGGGGCCCCAGTCATTCCGTTGTTCAGTCATCTTCAGTCATTTTAGTTTTTCCGTCATTTGTATTTTCCGCTGCAAAATTCCGTTTGAGATGTTTATTTATTCAGGGTGGTGTATTTTATCTTCATATAAAATATACTAGTATTCGGTATTGTCCTGGTGTGTTGTACTTAAACTCCTCATCGGAGTGCTTGGTAATATAATGTGGTTCGGTACTACAATTATATTATTTAATTCATCATTTTCATTGCCTGGTGGGTCCCAGTCGGGGATTCACGGCACTGTAATATCCGCCTAGATTGGGGTGTTACAGAGTTGAGACACAGGGGCATGACGATGGCGACGAGGCATTCGAGCGATACTACTCCGAGATATTTTGGTGTTCATGTTGGTCAGACAGTTGGAGTACTCCAATTTTGTTCAATCGTTGTAGTTTTGTATTATCCGAGCAAGGCTCGTGGATGTTGTTGTATTTTATTTTGGCCATGTAGGCCCATCCTTGTCGTTGAAATTCCATATCGGAATAGTATGTCGGACATCATAGTAGGGTCTGTGATTTCCTATTTTGGTCAGTTTGTTGTATTTTAGTCGTGTTCGCCTGGTGGATCACCTGGTGTGGGGTCCACGACACTGTAATAACCCAATGGGATTTGGGGGTGTTACAGAAGATGGTATCAGAGCGTTGGGTTGTGAGATACCCTGACTTGTGTGTTATGTTGCTCTACCAAGGCGGTAGTAGTGGGGCTGTCAGGTTATGACAATCTGGACAGTCGGGTTTTCTGAGTCGTGATAGTTGGACGACTGTATGAGTCATTCTTTCATCGAGTCGTCGTCAGTGAAGACTAGTATCGCAAGACCTCGAAGCTTCGTATGACCTGTGTAAGGACTCTATTCTCTTTTATGTGCATACATTCATTATGTCATTGATTAAACATGTTTTGTTGACACTTGTATGTGATGATCGGGTGCAATTTATTTATGATTATTTGCTTTGGAGCGTGTGGGCTCTGTATTGGCTATGATTAGCGCGATCGATGTGATCGTTTAAATGTTGAGTATGTATAATCGTGTTTTGCGTTGACCTAGCATTCTGGCCGTTGAGGCGTATTTGAGCTATGGTCATGATTGAACGTTATTCTTTCAGTCTGGAAAGAGGACGTGACAGAGGGGGTAGAGGCCGCAGAGTTGGCCGACACCCGAAACCTCGTACCAATAATTTGGGGGCTGACGAATCATTTTCGGAGTTGTGCTCGAGAACCCACCGATCGTGATTGTGTTTGGATCGAGTTCAAGACTCTCATGTTAGAGAGGTATTATCCGGCTCCACTTCGTGAAGCCAAGTTGTCGGAGGTTTTGAACCCGAACTGGCCGAGGACGAGGGTGTTATTGTTATTGCTGAGAAGTTTCAAGGACTTCTTCAGTTTACTTCATCTGTTATCCGTATTGAGGCGGATAAGATCAAGTATTTTAACAAGAGGTTGAACCCACGGTTGAGAATGCAGTTGTTCAATCACAATTGTAGTTCACTTGGCGAATTCATCGAGAAGGCTCTTGGAGCAGAGCTTTCGATCAAGGAGCTTACTCAGAAGGATCCTTTAGTTTCTTCTGGTGAGAGGACTAGGATGCCGATTCGTTCAGAGGGACATCGAGCTCCGACGTCCAAGAGGTCATTTTGTAGTCGACTTCGTGCTGGGAAAGCATCTTCTTCTCAGGCGACGAATTCGACTGTTGTTTGTTTTAATTGTGATTCAGCGGGGCATGTGAGTACTCGATGTACGGTGCCAGCTATTATTTATTTTCTGTGTCGGAGGTGGGGACACCTTCAGAATACTGCATGAGTTCCAGTGCCAGTAGGTCTCGAGAGAGCTCATGGGCCTCGAGAGATTTTGTCACTTCAGTCCGTACTTCATCCAAGGGGTCATATCGGGCTTCGAGAGCCAGAGGTATGGACACCCGAGGGGGAGTAGCGAGTTCAGATTTGTGTTTTCCTCGAGTCGATGGGATCGAGGAACTCGATGATCTGGAGGATGTGGATTTCGGGTACATTTGAGATGTAGCCTTGATTTGTATTTTCCTTGTCTTTCGGATTGATGTTTGACTTGGTCTGTATTTTAGTATTGTGGTTGCGAACCATTTATGGTTGATCTATCTTGTAATGATTGTATCTGAGAATCTTGACACTTGAGTCATTTGATGTGATTTTCTTTCCTTTTGGTCCTGTACCCGAGATTTTTGTGATGATCTGGGTAATCGTTCACTGTGATTCGAGACGTCAAGTCGTGAGGACTTGGGCGTGCCTTCGATATGGTCCCAAGGACTATTCGTGCATTGTTATTTTCTATTGTGGTACGAGCCCGTGATTGCATGGGCGTCCGATGCTGACGAGAACGGGGAAGTGTACACCGATGGTTGTAGGCATGTACAATGAGTGGCTCCCTCGGGACGTGTACGCCGGTGTTACTAGTCATGCGGTTGGTACGACTTCCTGGCTGGTCTCTAGTGGGAGAGTCATGATTCGGCTAATCTCGTACTTGGTTGAGTGTCTTTATCACTTGATTTTTTTCGCCTTGTTCAGGCAGAGGATACGTGGGGACCCGTGGGGTCGGCCCAGTTGCTCAGGCGGAATTGCTCGTATTGAGGAGTATTCCTGGAGATGTTGTTTTCTTATCTTGATGAATAGTCTGTGCCCCGAATTGTGCACCCTGAGTTTCGGGGACGAAACTGTAACACCCCAATTGACAAATGGGACATTACACGCCGTAGAACCCTCGTGAGGTCTACCAGGCTAACACATGACACATAAACCACAATATGATCCCAAATGATGCACTCCAAAAAAAGTAAGTAAGGCTGTGGCCTCGGCCAAAACATTTTAACGGGGTATATGAACATAAGATAAAAACCAGTTCATTGCCCATGCAGGGGACTTAAACCAAGTTTCAAAGTAAACAGTCTGACTTCAATACTCGACAATGCAATGACAAAACATAGAAATGCAGACTCGAGCCACATCATCAAGCCAGCCCATCCTTTGCATGCATGTCCCGTGCTTGCTCCTCAGCCCTCCCGGTACCTGAAATGCATAAGACGCATTTCCCCCATTTAAGGGGTTAGCATTCGAATAGCTAGTGCAAGTACACAATTACACAACATTATATACATACACGATTCAACGCAAACAAATCATTAGGAAAAATCAATATTCCGGAATATCACATTTACACCAAATCAATATATTATCAAGCTTTCCACATCACAATTATCCACGTTTGGTAACTCGCGACCGTACCCATTAGTATCGGCCCCCGCAGGTCCCGCCGACCGTCCCAGTGAGAAACCACTTCCGCAGCCGTACCCATTAGTATCGCCCCCGCAGGTCCCGTCGAACCGTCCCTGTGGAAGAACATCAACGCACGCACCCAAGTCCACTTCCGTGGCCGTACCCATAAGATCGGCCCCAGAGGCCCCATGCCATCCCCAGGTGGAAGAGTAACCAACACAATCGTTCAATAAACCAGTTTACATCATTCGCATCAAACCGTTCACACATAATGAAATATAATACATGTACTTGCCTTGGATAATACGACGCGAAGGAAACGACGAAGGAATAGGTTACGGCCCGAACAATCCTCTCAAATCCGACCCTAACACAATAATGACATACAACCAATCTCAACATCATGAATACGAAGAAATTCATCCTAGTTCTACCCGTTGGGACAATTCATCGGACACCACGCGCGCATAAGGAAATGAAATCGGTCAACGGTGCAATAACGGGATTTCATTCCAACCAATAACAAGAAACCAAGGGTCACGAGTATACTATCAAAAATCTAACAACAACATCGGTTAAATCGGATTAAAATACAAGATCATCACCAAACCCTCCCCAAAATCATACTAGGGTCAAAGGAGTTCTTACCTCTTGAAGATTCAAGCACTCTAATCCGAAAACCACGTGTTAGATCCGCAATCCGAGCCACCCGATCGAAAAGAGATGAAGAAATTTACACAATCAAGTGATAGATGGAGGAAATCTCCCTCTCAAGCCACTCTCTCGTACGGTTGAAGAAGGGAAGGGTAATGAGTGACTTTTGCTGAATAAAAATGCAGATATAGCGCTGACTGCGTTGTGTGCCGCGGCTCAGCTAAACTGTGCCGCGGCACAGGGCCAAAAATTGCACCCAGTGGTCGGCTGACCGCTCGTTGTGCCGCGGCTCATTCGAAGTGTGCCGCGGCGCAGATTCGGCATGTGCCGCGGCACGCGGTACAGTCGGTTTTGGCCGGCAAGTGCCACACGGGTGTGCTGCGGCCCGGACAAGTGTGCCGCGGCACTGACTCGGCTGTGTGCCGCGGCGCACAATCCTTGTGCCGCGGCACACGGCATGCTTTGCTCGCCAACAATCGGGTGATGTGTGCCGCGGCGCACAATCCCTGTGCCGCGGCCCACACCCCCCCTCGGGTCCCAAAATGACGAAAAATGATCCGGAAAGAGAATGAAAGCAATAGGAATCGATATTTAGGCAACAATAACACGAAATGGAAGTACGGAACCCCAAAACGATGTGAGGTACACAACCAAAGTCGAACAAGGAACAAATTCCCTAAACTTCTAGGAAATTACAAAAACGGCCCAAACATCCGAAAATCACGATACAACGTCGTATTAACAATCCGAAACTCACAACATGCTCTACTCAAACATACGAGCTCATGGAAGTAAGAAAATGATGAAATCGAACGAGTTTAACGAGAATCGAATACACATGAGACAAAATATACCACAAGATGAAATTACGTAAAAACATCATCGAGACTCGTCCAAGCGGAGAACTCCAAGAACAAAACAGGTTCAGAATTCCAAAACAGCGCCAAGCGAGTTGTCCGAAACGAATATACACCAAAAATAGAAATTACTAAAAATAGAAAACGCGGATATTACATTATCTCCCCCTAAAAATAAGTTTCGTCCCGAAACTTACAACACGAATAACTCGGGGTATCTCGACCTCATACTCTCCTCCGTTTCCCACGTGGCTTCCTCGGATCCATGCCTCGACCACTGCACTTTGACCAAAGGGATGGTTTTGTGCCTGAGTTGCTTAACTCGACGCTCTAAGATCTGAATCGGCCTCTCCTCGAAGGTAATGTCGGGCCCCAACTCGATCTCTCCAAAATCAATAATATGGATAGGGTCCGATACGTACTTCCTAAGCTGGGAAACATGAAATACGTTATGCACGTGGCTCAGGGACGGCGGCAAGCCTAACCGATACGCGAGTTCTCCAACTCTATCTAAAATCTCAAACGGCCCGATATATCTCGGACTAAGTTTACCCTTCCGACCGAAGCGGTAAACTCTCCGTGTCGGCGACACCTTAAGCAAGATGTGATCTCCCACCTCAAACTCCAACGGTCGGCGACGTGTATCGGCATAAGACTTCTGCCGACTCTGGGCCGTCAACAATCTACCACGAATCAGGGTAATCTTCTCCCTCGTCTCGACTATCAGGTCGGGCTCGGTACCGATTAGCTCGGACGTATCATCCCAACACAACGGCGATCTGCACCTCCTCCCATACAACGCTTCGAATGGTGCCATTTTCATCGAGGCATGCCAACTATTGTTGTACGTGAACTCGATCAACGGCAAGTGTGTCTCCCAATCATCCTTCCAATCTAAGGCACAGGCTCTCAACATATCCTCCAACGTCTGGATCGTCCGCTCCGACTGTCCGTCAGTCTGAGGGTGGTAAGACGTACTGAGTCTCAACTCAGTCCCCAAAGCTCGATGAACGGCCTGCCAAAAATGTGATATGAATCGGCCATCACGATCCAAAACAATACTCTTAGGGGTCCCATGTAATCTCACGATCTCCGCAATAAACACTCGTACAATCTTCTCCGGTCCCCAAGTATCCTTAATACTCAAAAAGTGAGCTGATTTGGTTAGTCGATCAACAATAACCCAAATCATGTTCATCCCAGCACGAGTCCTAGGCATCCCGCTAATGAAGTCCATAGAGATGTCTTCCCATTTCTATTCCGGAATGGGAAGTGGTCGTAGCAACTCCGTGGGTCGCTGATGCTCAATCTTAACCTGCTGACAGGTCAAACACTTCGCCACAAACTCGCTAACATCCATTTTCAAATTACTCCACCAGTAGTTGCTCCTCACATCCTTGTACATTTTACTTGTACCAGGATGTATGGAGTAAGGTGTAGCATGAGCTTCACTCAAGATCTTCTGTCTCAGCTCAACAACACTCGGTACACAAAGTTTGCCGCGAAACCTCAAAACTCCATCATCGTGAACCACAAATCCAGGGGCTTTCCCCTTCCTCACATCCTCCCTCAGCTGGACTAAAAACGGATCATCATACTGTTTCGCCTTGATATCATCAGTCAAGGACGAAGTGATCTCTAACGCACATAAATGGCCCTGGACTCTCTGAACCCAAACCTCAATATTTTGGCAAATAAAATCCCACTGGATCCTACTATGTGGTGTAAGTACCTCTAACATCTGTAATGCCATCGGCTTCCGGCTCAACGCATCAGCCACTACGTTAGCCTTACCCGGATGGTAAAGTATCTCGAGGTCGTAATCTTTAATTAGCTCCAACCACCTGCGCTGTCTCATATTCAACTCTTTCTGACTGAAGATATACTTCAGACTCTTGTGGTCCGTAAAAATCTTACAAGACGATCCATAGAGATAATGCCTCCATATCTTTAAGGCGAAAACGACCGCAGCTAACTCCAAATCGTGCGTGGGATAATTTACCTCATAAGGTTTTAATTGGCGGGATGCATAAGCAATCACTCTGTCTCTCTGCATCAAAACACACCCTAGACCAAGGCCTGAAGCATCACTATACACTACGAAATCCTCGTTCCCCTGAGGCAGTGCTAAAACGGGTGCGGTGGTCAAACGTCTCTTTAACTCGTCAAAACTGTCCTGCCTGTCTGCGGTCCACTCGAACTTCTGAGTTTTCTGGAGCAACTGAGTGAGTGGTCTAGCGATCTTAGAAAATCCCTCAACAAATCTACGGTAATAACCGGCAAGACCCAGAAAACTCCTCACTTCCTTCACGTTTTTGGGCGGTTCCCAATCCATCACTGCCTCTATTTTCTGTGGATCCACCCGAACTCCTTCTGCTGAAATCACATGCCCGAGGAACATCACCTCCTTGAGCCAAAACTCACATTTAGAGAACTTCGCATACAACTGCTCCGCTCTCAAGATGTCTAATATAATCTGGAGGTGTAAAGCGTGCTCCTCACGACTCCGTGAGTAGATCAGAATGTCATCAATAAAGACGACTACGAATTTATCTAGATACTCAATAAAAACTTTGTTCATTAACTGCATGAACACTGCTGGGGCATTAGTTAGCCCGAAAGGCATAACCACAAATTCATAATGGCCATATCTCATCCGAAAGGCAGCTTTCGATATATCGATGTCCCGAATTCTCAACTGGTAGTAACTCGATCGCAAATCGATCTTCGAAAAGACCGTCGCCCCCTGAATCTGATCGAACAAGTCGTCGATCCGGGGCAAAGGGTATTTATTTTTGATGGTCAACTTGTTTAATTCTCGATAATCGATGCATAAACGAAGCGACCCATCCTTCTTCTTAACAAAGAGTACGGGCGCACCCCAAGGCGATGCGCTCGGTCGAATATACCCTTTATCTAACAATTCTCCCAACTGATTCTTCAACTCTAACATCTCCGACGGTGCCATACGGTACGGTGCTCGAGAAATAGGGGCTGCATTCAGCTCAAGATCGATAGGAAACTCCACCTCTCGCTGCGGTGGTAATCCCGGCAAGTCGTCTGGGAAAACATCGGGATACTCACAAACAACTGGAATTGACGACATGTCAATTCCACCACCCTCCGCCTGCAGAGCGTAACACCAATAGCCGACACAACCCTGGTTCAGAAGTTTCATCGCCTTTAAGGCGCTAATCACACTCCCCGATCTCCCCGGCTTTCGACCGATGAGGGTATGCTCGGTGCCGTACTCGGCTACTATCGAGATGGTACGAGTCCGATAGTTCATGATAGCACCGTGACGCTCTAACCAATCGTCCCCGAGGATTAAATCCTCACCCTTAAGGTTTATAACAATGAGATTCGAGGGCCAATCTCGGCTCCTGATCCTCACGGGGCAATCCCTAACTTCCCGGTCCCCAACCATACGATCCCCGCTAGGCGTACCCACCATAAACGGTTCACACTCAAACAAGCAGTTAAAGCCAATACGATTCACACAATCCGATGCAATAAAGGAATGGGTAGCACCCGAATCAAAAAGCACGGAAACTGGATGAGTAAGGATCTGAGTGGTACCTGACGCTACCGGAATGTCTGCCTCCTCTGTGCGCCTCATCTGGTACAATCGGGGGTGAACTGAACCCGAACTCGAGGCTGCACGGCGATCCGGCTGGCCCCGACCCCTACCACGACCCGAACCCTGCGGAACATGAGTGGCTGGAATACTGTGATCCTTCTGATCGGTAGTGGTAGTCGGAACTCTAGCGGACCTGGTGGCCCTCTCACAATGAGCTGCCCGATGACCGGTCTGTCCGCAAGTAAAGCAAGCAACTAACGGAAATGGGCAATCCTTCATAACGTGCTCGGGTTGCCTGCAATTAAAACAAACTCTCCCGCCAGGTGCCACAGACTGGACCGAACGGTTACCCTGGGATCCACCGGCCTGATGAAATGGCCTCTTCCCTGGTGTAGGAGCAGAACGAGACCTCGAAAACTGTCCACCTTTACCGGCCGAGAACCCGCCGGTAGTCTTCTGCTTCTTAGCTTCCGTAACCGTCTCTGATTCAGGGACAGCCATCTCGATCGCCAGAGCGCGATCCTGGTATTCCTTCAAAGTGGCACACATGAGCGGTGCCATACTCTGCCTGATATGCGGCTTCATGCGCATATTGAAGTAACGGATTTTATCAGCCTCCGTTCTCACTTGATCTCTTACGAAACCCAACTGCTGATTGTAAGAAATGATAGCCTGAGAAATAGGCACATCCTGTGGTGTAGCGGTGAAGAATTCCACAATTCTGCGCTCCTTGACTGGCGGCGGACAATACTCTGCTTCTATAGCAGCCTTGAATTCCTCCCAAGTAGCTCGACAGTCTCTGGGCACAACGGCCTCCCACCATTCCGCAGCTTCCATATCCAGGAGGTACTGGGCGATATGTACCCTCCTGTCTTCAGGACAAGCTACGGCATCAAAGGTCCTGGACAACTGAAAGAGCCAATTCTCCCAACCGAGGGAGTCAGAAGCTCCGGAGAAACGAGGAGGGTGCATCTTAGTCACCGTCTGAAGCCACTTACTAGCCTCCTCTTCCGGTGTCGGGGGCGGATTCTGGCGTCCACCCTGAGCTATCTGAGTAAGTTGGGCTACCAACTGCTGAAGTACGGCAGTAGCCCCGGCGTCGGCATTATTACCCGACGGCACTGAGTGAGAGGCTGAGTCCGCAGAGGACTGAGAAAGTGAGCCCTCTTCATTATCAGCACCCCGACCACGGCCTCGGCCGCGTCCCCTAGCTGGTCTACCACCACGACCTCTCAACATACTAGAGGAAGAATGAAAGGGACAAAATCAGAAAGATTCACAATTGACAAAATTGGTATCACAATTCACAATCCCGAACAACGCAAGAAAACGAATTATAGGAATATAAGAGTTCGAGGAGACTTACAGCCACGGGTCGCACGAAAAGACGGTAGCATGATGATATTAGGCTCCACGACTGACTCTAAATGACGCCACTAACAGACCCAAAATTAACCGACAGCCTAGGTATTCAAAACCTAAGCTCTGATACCATAAATATAACACCCCAATTCACAAATGGGACATTACACGCCGTAGAACCCTCGTGAGGTCTACCAGGCTAACACATGACACATAAACCACAATATGATCCCAAATGATGCACTCCAAAAAAAGTAAGTAAGGTCGTGGCCTCGGCCAAAACATTTTAACGGGGTATATGAACATAAGATAAAAACCAATTCATTGCCCACGCAGGAGACTTAAACCAAGTTTCAAAGTAAACAGTCTGACTTCAATACTCGACAATGCAATGACAAAACATAGAAATGCAGACTCGAGCCACATCATCAAGCCAGCCCATCCTTTGCATGCATGTCCCGTGCTTGCTCCTCACTCCTCCAGACTAAATGCATAAGACGCATTTCCCCCATTTAAGGGGTTAGCATTCGAATAGCTAGTGCAAGTACACAATTACACAACATTATATACATACACGATTCAACGCAAACAAATCATTAGGAAAAATCAATATTCCGGAATATCACATTTACACCAAATCAATATATTATCAAGCTTTCCACATCACAATTATCCACGTTTGGTAACTCGCGACCGTACCCATTAGTATCGCCCCCGCAGGTCCCGTCGGACCGCCCCAGTGAGAAACCACTTCCGCGGACGTACCCATTAGTATCGCCCCCAGAGGTCCCGCCGAACCGTCCCTGTGGAAGAACATCAACGCACGCACCCAAGTCCACTTCCGTGGCCGCACCCATTAGATCGGCCCCAGAGGCCCCATGCCATCCCAGTGGAAGAGTAACCAACACAATCGCTCAATAAACCAGTTTACATCATTCGCATCAAACCGTTCACACATAATGAAATATAATACATGTACTTGCCTTGGATAATACGACGCGAAGGAAACGACGAAGGAATAGGTTACGGCCCGAACAATCCTCTCAAATCCGACCCTAACACAATAATGACATACAACCAATCTCAACATCATGAATACGAAGAAATTCATCCTAGTTCTACCCGTTGGGACAATTCATCGGACACCACGCGCGCATAAGGAAATGAAATCGGTCAACGGTGCAATAACGGGATTTCATTCCAACCAATAACAAGAAACCAAGGGTCACGAGTATACTATCAAAAATCTAACAACAACATCGGTTAAATCAGATTAAAATACAATATCATCACCAAACCCTCCCCAAAATCATACTAGGGTCAAAGGAGTTCTTACCTCTTGAAGATTCAAGCACTCTAATCCGAAAACCACGTGTTAGATCCGCAATCCGAGCCACCCAATCGAAAAAAGATGAAGAAATTTACACAATCAAGTGATAGATGGAGGAAATCTCCCTCTCAAGCCACTCTCTCTCGTACGGTTGAAGAAGGGAAGGGAAATGAGTGACTTTTGCTGAATAAAAACGCAGATATAGCGCCGATCATGTCAGGTGCCGCGGCTAAATCCGTGCCGCGGCACAGGCCAAAATTGCGCCAGTGGTCGGCCGACCGCCGCAGCCGCGCTCATTCGAAGTGTGCCGCGGCGCAGATTCGGCATGTGCCGCAAGATCGCCGGACCGTGCCGCGGCACGCGGCATACGGTTTTGGCCGCAAGTGCCACACGGTGTGCCGCGGCCCGACAAGTGTGCCGGCATCGACTGGCCAGAAGCCGGGCGCACAATCCTTGTGCCGCGGCACACGGTACAGTTTGCTCGGCCAACAACTGGGTGATGTGTGTGCCGCGGCGCACAATCCCTGAGCCGCGGCCCACACCCCCCCTCGGGTCCCAAAATGACGAAAAATGATCCGGAAAGAGAATGAAAGTAATAGGAATCGATATTTGGGCAACAATAACACGAAATGGAAGTACGGAACCCCAAAACGATCTGAGGTACACAACCAAAGTCGAACAAGGAACAAATTCCCTAAAGTTCTAGGAAATTACAAAAACGGCCCAAACATCCGAAAATCACGATACAACGTCGTATTAACAATCCGAAACTCACAACATGCTCTACTCAAACATACGAGCTCATGGAAGTAAGAAAATGATGAAATTGAACGAGTTTAACGAGAATCGAATACACATGAGACAAAATATACCACAAGATGAAATTACGCAAAAACATCATCGAGACCCGTCCAAGCGGAGAACTCCAAGAACAAAACAGGTTCAGAATTCCAAAACAGCGCCAAGCGAGTTGTCCGAAACGAATATACACCAAAAATAGAAATTACTAAAAATAGAAAACGCGGATATTACAGAAACTCTTTTTAAGGGGGGGAGTATGTAATATCCGGGGGTAATTTTTTTTTTCGTGTTACTGTTGAGTTGTACGTATTCATTTGGAATTGTACAAGTTTTGTTGTTTGGACCGACACAATGTATATTGTATTAAAATATTTCGGGATCGAAATATTTATACTGGTCGACGGTTTGGTTTCGTCGTTTGGTTGTTGCTTGGCGAGTTTAGAATTTTGGCTAAGTTTATAGCCATAGCGTACGCTACCTGTGTAGCATTACGTACGCTAATTTGTTGCGATTACGTACGTTACGCCCTGAGGTTACGTACGTAATGCGTGGTAGGTGGTGGGAACCTTCCTCGTGGTCAACTTTCGGGGCAAAGGTATCTTTGGGGGATTATTTATTTTTATATATATATATATAATATATAAATCATGTTACCTACCTTTTGCCATCTCTCTCTCTCCCTCACCTTCCCTCACCTCACGTTACATAGATATATATATATATTATATATCATCTCCCTCTCCCTCACCTTTCCTCTCTCCTCCCTCTCTCATTTTTTCTTCACTGTATCATCTCTCTCTCTCCGTCATCTCTCCCTCTCGTCCTCTCTCTCTTCTCTCCATCTCTCCCATTTCTTTTTCCGGCGAGGTAGAGTTAAGGACGGGCAGCAGCTTCTTCATTCCCGGCGACGGACTGGAGTTGACGACCAGAGTAGAGGACTGACATCTCCGGCGACGACCGGAGATCGACGGCGGCAAGTGGCTCGTGACGGCGGCGGCCAGTCGATCGGAATTTCCGGATCGGACGGCGTTGCAAAAATCCGGTCGAGCTGTTCTGATTTCCGGCGAGACGAAGCTCAGGCACCGGCGTTCTTCATGGTTTCCGGCCATGGACGCTTCTCCATTGTTTCCGGCGACCGGAGGTGGTTTTTGTCCGGAACGGACGGCAGAACGGAGGTTTGACATACTTCCGGCGAAGAGTTGCAGGCGGAGATGGTGAAACCGCCATAGACTAAACGGCTGGAGTTGGACGAGGTCCGTGGTCGATTTCCTAGGCGAAGTTTTGTTTTCCAGGATTCCCGCGAGGGTGGCCGGTCGACCGACTCTTCTGGTTAGTTTTTATGTGTGTGTTTTGTGAGTTTGTGTGTGTGTTTTATGAGTTTGTATGTGTTCTGTGTGTGTGTATATATATATATATATATATATATATATATATATACAACACACACCACACACACAGTATATATTACTGCACATGCACACACTATATATATATATATATATATATATATTTATACACACCCACACACTACACAACACACACAATATATATATAACACACAGCTTTATACATTATATATATATATTTTCTGGAAAAAAATAAAATAAAATATTTTTGTGAAAAAAAAATATATTTTCTGGAAAAAAATTATATTTTGGAAAAAAAATTATTTTCTGGAAAAAAGAATATTTTTTAAAAGAAATGTATTATGCAAACACTTTAATAACTTATAAGCTATTTGTTTAATATGAAATGTATTTTAAAAGAAATGTTTTATTCAAGTAAATAGAAGGGCATTTTCGTCTTTTTAATAGAAGTCAACACCAATTCAGATTTTTTTTATTTTTTTACCAGAAATTAATTTTAATTTTCGAAAAAATAATATTTTTTCAAGAAAGTAATTTTATTTCGAAAAAATATTATTTTGCCAAAAAATATTTTTTCCTCCAGGAAATAATTTTTTTAATTTTTTCGAAAAAAATATTTTTTTTATTTTTTTTCCAGAAAATAATTTTATTTTTTCGAAAAAATAATATTTTTTTTCCAGAAAATAATTTAATTTCGAAAAATATTATTTTGCCAAAAAATACCTTTTTCTCCAGAAAATATTTTTTAATTTTTCAAAAATATTTTTTTATTTTTTCCAGAAAAATAGTTTTAATTTTTTGAAAAAATAATATTTTTTCCAGAAAATAATTTTATTTCGAAAAAATATTATTTTTCCCAAAAATAATTTTTTCTCCAGAAAATATTTTTTAATTTTTCGAAAAAATAAGATTCCATAAAATAATATTTTTTTCGAAAAGATAATTTTTTTTCCCAGAAAATAATTTTTTTTATTTTTTTTGAAAAATAATATTTTTTCCAGAAAATACTTTCTTTTTTGGAAAAAATATTTTTTTCTAGAAAGCTTGAAAATTTATTACACTGAAGTCCAAAAGTGTTATATATATTACAATGAGGTCCAGCATGTGCCACCAACGTGAGGCGAAAAATAAATGGGTAAACAAAAAAAGGAAAAATAAAAGGGCAAATTCGGAATATCAGTACTCTCTCTCCAGTGACATCATCTGAAAATTTGACTTTTGTCCTTCTTTGTAAATATAGTTTTTGGAAAGTGCAAAGTTTGTCCTTCATTGTAATATCTGAAACAATAGGGACCAAACTGTAATTAGACCATCTAAAAAAGTAGTCAGATGTAAATCGCCCATATATATATATATATATATATAAATTGTGAAGTGTGTGCATGTCCAGTAATATATACTGTGTGTGTGGTGTGTGTTGTAGTAAGTAGTGTTTGCATGTGCAATATATATATATATATATATATATATATATATATACACATATATATATATATTATGTAAAGTGAGTGTGTGTTAGTAATGTGTGTACCGTATGTATAGTATGTGTTCGTATGGGTATCAGAGTTATCTATTATGTCGTTTTCGGTCGATATCATGTTATCGAATGAATTGTATTTCATTCAAGGTTGTTCAAGTGCTTGTGATTGTCGGAGGACGCTGTTGATCGATTCGTGGTAGGACGTTGATCGTGGAAGGACTTTCTCGCCCTTGGTTTGAGGCAAGTTTTATACTTGTACTGGTCAATGAGATTAATGTTATCATGTATGTGTATGAATGTGTGTATCATTTCGAGACTTGGTCTCTTTATGATTTTGTTGATATCAATGGATTGTTTGATACAATACCCTTCGGCAAATTATGCCAAATATTATTGTTGTTCGTAAATGGCCGATTTAGGGCATTGCGATACTTGTTGGTAATATATTTGTCGATAGCCGGTTCGCGGTATCGACATATCGATTGTTATTGTTGATTGATGTTCCTTTGAGATATTGTTGTTGATAGCCGGTTCGCGGCATCGACGTATCGATTGTTATTATTGATTGATGTTCCATCAAGATATTTTTGTGAATAAATCGTTATTGATATCAGTGTTTTTCTATTGATGTCGTTTTGGCCGATTGAAGGCATTGACGTATTCGATTATCATCTTCATTATCGGTAACCGATTAAAGGTGCCGAGACATCCGTTGTACAATTGTTATCGGTTAACCGTTCTGAAGGTTATCGATATATTGAATTGGGATTATCAAAGATAATTCCCATCCGTTGTATAATTATTATCGATTGTCCTCTCTAACGGTAATCGATATATTAAATTGGGATTATCAAAGATAATTCCCATCCGTTGTCAAAAAGATAATTCCCATCCGTTGTATAATTATTATCGATTGTCCGCTCTAAAGATAATCGATATATTGAATTGGGATTATCAACGATAATTCCCATCCATTGAATTATTATTGTCGTGTTGACCGATTCAAGGCAGCACACTATTATTCTTGTGAACTCGGTAATTTTGTGATCGTTGAAGGTTGAGGATTTCCCGAACTGTTGTGTTGTGATCGTTGCTCGTGTTAATCGGTCCTTAGGGATTTTGATCCCAGGATGGTTGTTTTGAATATCGTTGGTCGTGTCGATCTTTCATTATTCGTGTGTCATCGTTCACTTGGTGAGTCGTATGATCCGTATTGGATGTGTTATCCTTTGAGTTTCGTTGTCATGTTGTGTCGTGACATATCCGGAATCATATCTGCGTTCCGATTTGTAATAATCGCCATTTTTATAATGCAATATTATTAATTATAATAATATTATAATGCATTTCATGTTATTTCATTCCATTTCGAGAATCATGAACATTTATTTCGAGCTATCACAAGTCCTAGCCCAAATCATTTTGTCAGTTATATTCAAGTAGTCATTTACTACTAATAATATTAATAATGTATTTTATTTCATTTAATCTCATTTCATTACCGAGTGAGTAATTCTTATACAATAACTTTCACTACACGTACAAGTCAACTTCATGTAATATCATTTAATACGATCAGACATTTTCATGATATCTCATATGTTCTGAACACGAGTCAATTTCTCAAGTTAATTTCAGAACATTTAATATTAGTCATTTTTAAGTATGATAATTGAAGGTATTATTATTATTATTATTAAGAATAATATTTATAATAGGAACCATATTAATATTAACAGTATTAATATTTCTTATCTTCATTATTTCTATATCATCATTTATATTACTCTCGATATTATTATCGACGTTATTAATATTGCTACTACTGCTATTATTAATTTTATCATCATTTTTATTATTATTATTATTATTATTATTATTATTACCATGGCCCAATTGTGCTGACCCAGAATCATAATTAAGCCCTAAACCTAAACCCTAACCCTAACCCTAATCCCATACAGTATAAATATACTGTCTCTGCAGTACAAAAATACAATACACAAAATCTTTTCCCTCAGCCGTCCCCAACCTAGCCATTCTACAATACAGAATACACTCCCATCGTTCAACACCCATTGTTCAAAAAAAAATACAAAAAAATACATATACACACAATACACAAGTTCATCGCCAGAAAATTTACAAAGAAGAAGAAGGAGAAGAGGGCATCATCTCCCTGCTGCACGATTAATCCAGAAATCCCATCTCTCGGCACTCAGGGAAGAACACAATAGTGAATTATTTTCAGTACATCACGTTGAACACACAACATCTGTCTACTGCAAGGATCGACCATCATCACCATTCAATTTCCACTCCCAGAAAGGTAAACCTTTAAAAATTCTCTTTTCTTGTATTCTCGCAACTACAAATATGGTCTAAGATCGAACTTCAACATTAAGAACATAAATCAATTTCGAAATCATCAAACAACACGGCCCGAACTCATGTCCAAACCTCGGACCCGAAACCCGAACTCAAGTTGGGAATCAGAAACCATATTCAGCCTTTTCCCTACCAAATTACAAATCAAAATAATTCCGCGCCGAGCCCGAAATCAAAACTCAAATTCTTACGATCGTAAAAATCGTTAGAACCTCGAATCACCAAAAACCCCTTTCACTCGAATCGGACCCCCATGTGAACCTTACCCGAACTGAAATTCAAGCCTCACCTCTGATCAGCTGGAACCGCTGCCACGGCAAGTCGCAATCACTGCCGAACACAAACATCATGGCCCGAGTAATCGGACCTCTGAAACCAACAGAAAATAAACCAAAACTGAAAAACCCAGGGGCCGAGCCTATCGCCGATCAGAATCGGAGCTTTGCCGCGAGCTCTCCGCCGCAAACACCATGTTTTGTAGATGGCCGCTGCCATCCGAAGCTCATTCGCGGCTGGTGCATAGAACCCTTACAGTGAGCTTTGATGCTCGTAGGTGTGCTTTTGTGAGTGTGTGCGATTTTCCAGCGAGTATGTGTTTTCTGCCATTTACCTTCGGCCAAGAGGAACGATTTAGAAAGAGAGAGTTCTGGAGAGGCAGGGAGAGAGGGGCGACGGCAAAGTGAGAAATGGTGAAGGGAAATGAAGTTGTCGGCTGAAGGAAGGATAGGGTTTATATACCCGCGAGAAATTAGGGCTTTGCATGTTAGTCCTCACGTTTTCCAGTATCCTTCAATTCAGTCTCAAACAGTTTAATTAACTCGATTGTAACCCAATCAGCTTCCAAACTCTTACAATTTGACCCCCAGTCAACTTTCAAACCTCAATTTAATCCTAATTTTGACCGAGACATTCAAAATATTGACTTCCAAATTAATAGTAATAATTATGGCATAAATATTTTAATTTCAGTCACTAATAATGTTAACTCTTCAGTTAATATTAATTAGCAATTGTAATTTATTTTCAGTTATTATATAGTGATATTCGTATCCTTTCATTTATTATATAAATAATAAATTGTAAGGATTTTAATTATTATTATTATTATATATAGACTTTGTCAAGAATTTACGGGCTTAGGACTGTGAGTCGAGCACATTCATTTCAGTCAGACATCATCATCATCATTTATTCAGGTGGGAATTTTCACTATCACTTTAATTGCTTTAATTGGACTGTGTACGTGATCTTCTATTCATGTTTAAAATTTTATGCACGTTGTAATTCAGGCTAACCTGTTTTCGTTTAAGAGGCTATCTTAAGATATATGTTGTTGCGGGGACACCTGCGCAACCTCAATATTCACATGCGTGCTCGATTCATGTTATGTGGTATTGTGTTTATGTTTTATGTTGTTGCGGGGACACCTGCGCAACCTCAATATTCACATGCGTGCTCGATTCATGTTATGTGGTATTGTGTTTATGTTTGATGTTGTTGCGGGGGCACCTGCGCAACCTCAATATTCGTGTATGCGTGCTCGATTCATGCTATACGTAATATTGTGAGTATGCAATTACGTTGAGGAAAAATGTGATAGATTCTTCATGTTATGCTTTCCATGAGATTGTATATTACTGTGATCAGTGTGATTTCCACGAGCTGAAAGAAGCTCACCCCCACCTTTATTGAACCTGCAGGTTGAACCTAGCCGGATGGACGAAGGAGCGAGCCGAGAGGGCATATGAAAGATGAAATTATTATATGATGTTTCTTTATGTCAACTATTTTGAAACTTTTGGGGAAACTTTGACTAGAAATATTAAATTATGATTTATTTTCTTCCGCCGCAAATTTTTACCTCATATTTATGATGAAATGTTACCTTATTTAAAGGTATTTATGTTTATGTTAGTGTAGCGACTCGACTTTGTAGGCGAGAATTTTTATATTCTCGAGAAAATTATTTTACTCAAAATTTACCTTTTATTTATTTTTCCCCATTATTTACCCTAGAAAGTCGGGGCGTTACATAGTGGTATCAGAGCGGGTTTTACCTTTCTGTAGACTCGCTAAAATGTAAAAGTATCATATGCTCTCAGCTTCGCCACTTCGTCACTCCACCTGAGGTACCGAATTTTAGTAATTAATCATGCATATGTCATTTTATTTTACTTATATAATTATTTATGTATGTACGAACTTTAGAATGGCCAAACCTAGAATGACTCCACGTAAGAAGATCCCAGCTATTTTGACTCGCGTCTCCTAGCGCGTAAGGACTGGTGGGACGACCCTAGTCTACCAGAAAATGCGCCACATTACGTAATTAATAGATTAAGTAAGTGGCTAAAATTTGGGAAACAAGGTTCCATCACTCGCCATCTAGAGCACTTGATGGAGAAATTATCCGAAGACTGGAGTTGCTGCATCTTCCGTCTTTGGAAAAAGGCCATCAAGAGATCGAGAGGCTGCGGACGATTTCCAATTTCTCGCTGGACGCCTATTGGATTTATATGCTCGAGAGGAGATTCCAACTGCAAATTGGGATGCCGACTCCACGGACGAGGAAAACTCGGAGGAGGATCCCGAAGAAAATCCAGAATAAGAACTAAAGGAGGATCCTGAAGAAGATCCAGAAGAAGATCCGGAAGAAATTCCTGATGAAAGCTCAAGGGTGGATCTCGCCGAAAATATGAAGGACGTGATGATGGCGGATGTCGAGTCTGAAGATGAAGTCATTTCCTAGATTGAGCCTCGACCCCCTATTCCCATTGTAGAGATTATTAGTAGTGATGATGGAGAGTAGTGCGTGTAGACTCGATAACTAACAATGTGAAGATAGAGATTAACGAACATAGCTTCTTAGCCAACTTGCACATAGTGGAACTTAGCGATTTTGATGTTATTTTGGGTATGGATTGGTTGGGCAAGCATAGAGTTGTAGTCGAATGCTCCGAAAGGAGGGTAACCTTATGTCCGTCTGTTGATGTCAAGACCGTATTCGAGGGAGTTAGACACAGCAGTACCCCGAAGGTGATATCAGCCATGAAAGCTGTGAAGATGCTGAAGAAGAGTGATTGCCAAGGATTCTTGGTAAATGTGGTGGGGAAAACGACTTCGGAGAAGACGGTAGCTGATGTACCTATCGTCAAGGAGTATCCAGACGTCTTTCCCGAAGACTTGCCCGGAGTCCCGCCAAATCGTCAAGATGAATTTTCGATTGACTTAGTGCTAGGAGCGGCACCAATATCAAAGGCTCCCTATAGGATGGCGCCTAAGGAATTGCAAGAGTTGAAGGTACAACTCCAGGAACTGCTCGACTCTGGATTCATCCGACCGAGTGTTTTGCCATGGGGTGCGCCAGTGCTCTTCATGAAGAAAAAGGACGGAAGTTTGAGGATGTGCATTGACTATCGTGAACTTAATCGACTCACGATAAAGAATAAATATCCACTTCCTAGAATAGAGGACCTATTCGATCAACTTGGAGGATGGGGAGTATTTTCGAAGATAGATTTGAGATCCGGATATCACCAGCTGAGGATTAAGGGTGATGATATCCCGAAGACCGCATTTCGAACTCGTTAGGACACTATGAATTTATAGTAATGCCATTTGGTTGGACTAATGCGCTAGCGGTATTCATGAACCTCATGAACCGTGTATTTCAACCTTATTTAGATAAGTTTGTCATTGTGTTCATAGATGACATACTTGTGTACTCAAGGACCAAGGTCAATCATGAGCAGCATCTTAGAACAGTATTGGGAATACTGCGCAAGGAGAAGTTGTATGCAAAATTTAACAAGTGCGAATTCTGGCTTAACCGAGTTGCATTTTTGGGTCATGTGGTCACTTCTAAAGGAATCGAGGTTGACCCGATTAAAGTTGAGGCAGTCAATGATTGGAAAGTACCGAGTAATGCGAATGAAGTTCGAAGCTTCTTGCGATTAGCCGGTTATTATCAGAGATTTATCGAGAGATTTTCGAAGATTGCTGCACCTATGACTAGATTGACTCTAAAGGGAGAAGCTTTCTTATGGAATGAGAAATGCGAAAGGAGTTTCCAAGAACTTAAGCAAAGGTTGACTGCTGCACCAGTTTTGACGATTCCCGATCCGACGAAAGAATTTGTCATCTACAGTGATGCATCCAAGCAAGGCTTGGGATGTGTATTAATGCAAGAGGGCAAGGTAGTTGCCTATGCTTCGAGACAGTTGAAACGGCACGAGCTGAACTACCCTACTCATGATTTGAAACTAGCAGCGGTAGTTCATGCCCTGAAAATTTGGAGACATTACCTTTATGGAGGTAAGTGTGAAGTTTATACAGACCACGAAAGTCTGGAATATATTTTCACACAGAAGGAATTGAATATGAGGCAGCGCAGATGGCTTGAGTTGGTCAAAGACTAAGATTGTACAATTCATTACCACCCCGGTAAAGCAAACGTAGTTGCTGATGCACTAAGCCGTAAGGCAAGACGGGACCTGACTTGTCTGTTGACCAAAGAGGAGAACTTGGTCAAGGAATTCGCAAGGATGAACCTTGAGGTGGCTACACCATCGAGACCACCTGAATCATTATTGGCTAGTTTGGTAGTACAACCAACCTTGAGGGAACAAATCAAAGAAGGTCAAGGACAGGACGACTTCTTGGTCAAGATGAAAGAACGTACTCTTTCAGGTGAGGATAAAGGTTTTAGCGTGTCCGATGATGGCACGATGTATTATGAAGGGAGGATGTGTGTGCCCAACGTTGTTAAGTTGAGAGAAGCTATATTGAAGGAGGCACATAGTACTCCGTATACAGCACACCCTGGGAGTACAAAGGTGTACCAAGATCTTAAGGGGACATTTTGGTGGGAAGGTTTAAAAAGAGATGTGGCGGACTTTGTCCGAAAGTGTATTGTTTGTCAGCAAGTGAAGGCAGAACACCAACGCCCCTTTGGATTACTTAAGTCACTTCATATCCCAGAATGGAAATGGGAACACATTACGATGGACTTTGTGGTAGGTTTGCCTCAAACGGAAAGAGGAAATCACGCTATTTGGGTCGTTGTCGACCGACTCACAAAGTCAGCTCATTTTCTCCCAGTTAAGATGAACTTTCGAATGGATCATTATTCTCAACTGTATATCAGGGAGATTATTAAGTTGCATGGAGTGCCAGTCTCTATAGTATCCGATAGGGATACTCGTTTCACATCGCGTTTTTGGGAGAGTTTGCAAGAAGCTTTGGGAACGCAGTTGAATTTTAGTACGGCTTATCATCCTCAAACCGATGGTCACCCGAGAGGACCATCCAGATCCTTGAGGATATGTTGCGAGCATGTGTGCTAGATATGGGAAATAATTGGGAACGACTGCCTTTGGTAGAATTTGCTTACAACAACAGCTACTAATGATCGGTATGGCACCGTATGAAGCCTTATATGGTAGGAAGTGTCGATCACCACCGTATTGGGATGAGGTAGGAGAAAGGAGGATTTTGGGTCCCGAGATGATCGAGCAAACAGCTGGCATGGTGGATAAGATTCGTGAGAGGATCAAGATAGCCCAGACCGTCGAAGTCTTACGCCGACAAGCGTAGGAAAGATTTCGACTCGTGTTGGCGACAAAGTATTCCCTGAAGGTATCTCCTACAAAGGGAATTGTTCGTTTTGGTCCGAGGAGCAAGTTGAGACCAAGGTATATTGGACTGCTCAAATCCTCGAACGGATCGAGAGTTAGCTTACCGCTTGGCTTTACCCCCGTAACTTTCGGTGTGCACAACGCCTTCCACGTATCATTGTTGAGAAAGTATGTGCACGATCCTGACCACGACATCAACTATACCGCCGTGGAGTTGAACAAAGACCTTACCTATGAAGAACAACCAGAACTGATTCTCGATCGATCAGTCCGGCAATTGAGGAATAAAGAGAAGGTGTTCGTCAAGATCCAATGGCGTAACCACACCCAGGATGAAGCTACTTGGGAGCGCGAAGAGGAACTTCAAGCTCGTTATCCGAATTTCTTCAATCAAGGTATATCATTTATTTTCGAGGACGAAAATTTTTCTAAGAGGGGTAGGATGTAATAACCGCCATTTTTATAATGCAATATTATTAATTATAATAATATTATAATGCATTTCATGTTATTTAATTCCATTTCGAGAATCATGAACATTTATTTCGAGCTATCACAAGTCCTAGCCCAAATCATTTTGTCAGTTATATTCAAGTAGTCATTTACTACTAATAATATTAATAATGTATTTTATTTCATTTAATCTCATTTCATTACCGAGTGAGTAATTGTTATACAATTACTTTCACTACACGTACAAGTCAACTTCATGTAATATCATTTAATACGATCAGACATTTTCATGATATCTCATATGTTCTGAACACGAGTCAATTTCTCAAGTTAATTTCAGAACATTTAATATTAGTCATTTTTAAGTATGATAATTGAAGGTATTATTATTATTATTATTAAGAATAATATTTATAATAGGAACCATATTAATATTAACAGTATTAATATTTCTTATCTTCATTATTTCTATATCATCATTTATATTACTCTCGATATTATTATTATTATCGATGTTATTAATATTGCTACTACTGCTATTATTAATTTTATCATCATTTTTATTATTATTATTATTATTATTAATATTATTATTATTATTATTATTATTATTATTATTACCATGGCCCAATTGTGCTGACCCAGAATCATAAT
The DNA here is from genome assembly GCA_033398695.1 of Orobanche coerulescens. NCBI lineage: Eukaryota > Viridiplantae > Streptophyta > Magnoliopsida > Lamiales > Orobanchaceae > Orobanche > Orobanche coerulescens. Next base: position 76,268,198 of record CM065807.1, on the reverse strand, counting down.
TAAGCCCTAAACCTAAACCCTAACCCTAACCCTAATCCCATACAAGATAAATATACTCTCTCGCAGACAAAAATACAATACACGTAATCTTTTCCTCACCGTCCCCAACCTAGCCATTCTACAATACAGAATACACTCCCATCGTTCAACACCCATCGTTCAAAAAAAAAAATACAAAAAAATACATATACACACAATACACAAGTTCATCGCTAGAAAATTTACAAAGAAGAAGAAGGAGAAGAGGGCATCATCTCCTCGCCGCACGATTAATCCGTAAATCCCATCTCTCGGCACTCGGGAAGAACACAATAGTGAATTATTTTCGACATCACGTTGAACACACAACATCTCGTCTACCGCAAGGATCGACCATCATCACCATTCAATTTCCACTCCCAAGAAAGGTAAACCTTTAAAAATTCTCTTTTCTTGTATTCTCGCAACTACAAATATGGTCTAAGATCGAACTTCAACATTAAGAACATAAATCAATTTCAAATCATCAAACAACACGGCCCGAACTCATGTCCAAACCTCGGACCAAACCCGAACTCAAGTTGGGAATCAAACCATATTCAGCCTTTTCCCTACCAAATTACAAATCAAAATAATTCCGCCGAGCCCGAAATCAAAACTCAAATTCTTACCCGATCGAAAAATCGTTAGAACCTCGAATCACCAAAACCCCTTTCAGCCCGAATCGGACCCCCATGTGAACCTTACTCGAATCTGGAAATTCGAAGCCTCACCTACAGTCGCTGGAACCGCTGCCACGGCAAGTCGCAATCACTGCCGAACACAAACATCATGGCCCGAGTAATCGGACCTCTGAAACCAACAGAAAATAAACCAAAACTGAAAAACCCAGGGGCCGAGCCTATCGCCGATCAGAATCGGAGCTTTGCCGCGAGCTCTCCGCCGCAAACACCATGTTTTGTAGATGGCCGCTGCCATCCGAAGCTCATTCGCGGCTGGTGCATAGAACCCTTACAGTGAGCTTTGATGCTCGTAGGTGTGCTTTTGTGAGTGTGTGCGATTTTCCAGCGAGTATGTGTTTTCTGCCATTTACCTTCGGCCAAGAGGAACGATTTAGAAAGAGAGAGTTCTGGAGAGGCAGGGAGAGAGGGGCGACGGCAAAGTGAGAAATGGTGAAGGGAAATGAAGTTGTCGGCTGAAGAAAGGATAGGGTTTATATACCCGCGAGAAATTAGGGCTTTGCATGGTAGTCCTCACGTTTTCCAGTATCCTTCAATTCAGTCTCAGACAGTTTAATTAACTCGATTGTAACCCAATCAGCTTCCAAACTCTTACAATTTGACCCCCAGTCAACTTTCAAACCTCAATTTAATCCTAATTTTGACCGAGACATTCAAAATATTGACTTCCAAATTAATAGTAATAATTACGGCATAAATATTTTAATTTCAGTCACTAATAATGTTAACTCTTCAGTTAATATTAATTAGCAATTGTAATTTATTTTCAGTTATTATATAGTGATATTCGTATCCTTTCATTTATTATATAAATAATAAATTGTAAGGATTTTAATTATTATTATTATTATTATTATTATTATTATATGTAGACTTTGTCAAGGATTTACGGGCTTAGGACTATGAGTCGAGCACATTCATTTCAGTCAGACATCATCATCATCATTTATTCAGGTGGGAATTTTCAGTATCACTTTAATTGCTTTAATTGGACTGTGTACGTGATCTTCTATTCATCTTTAAAATTTTATGCACGTTGTAATTCAGGCTAACCTGTTTTCGTGTAAGAGGCTATCTTAAGATATATGTTGTTGCGGGGACACCTGCACAACCTCAATATTCACATGCGTGCTCGATTCATGTTATGTGGTATTGTGTTTATGTTTTATGTTGTTGCGGGGACACCTGCGCAACCTCAATATTCACATGCGTGCTCGATTCATGTTATGTGGTATTGTGTTTATGTTTGATGTTGTTGCGGGGGCACCTGCGCAACCTCAATATTCGTGTATGCGTGCTCGATTCATGCTATACGTAATATTGTGAGTATGCAATTACGTTGAGGAAAAATGTGATAGATTCTTCATGTTATGCTTTCCATGAGATTGTATATTACTGTGATCAGTGTGATTTCCACGAGCTGAAAGAAGCTCACCCCCACCTTTATTGAACCTGCAGGTTGAACCTAGCCGGATGGACGAAGGAGCGAGCCGAGAGGGCATATGAAAGATGAAATTATTATATGATGTTTCTTTATGTCAACTATTTTGAAACTTTTGGGGAAACTTTGACTAGAAATATTAAATTATGATTTATTTTCTTCCGCCGCAAATTTTTACCTCGTATTTATGATGAAATGTTACCTTATTTAAAGGTATTTATGTTTATGTTAGTGGCTCGACTTTGTAGGCGAGAATTTTTATATTCTCGAGAAAATTATTTTACTCAAAATTTACCTTTTATTTATTTTTCCCCAATAATTACCCTAGAAAATCGGGGCGTTACACGATTGGTTATTGTGTAGGATTTTTAGCCAGGCACACGATGGTCATGCGTGGATGTTTCCGCATTGGACCGTGCACACGAGACGTAGTTCGTGAGGCTAATTAGGTACATTGTCCCACGTATATTTCTGGATTCTGTATACGGGGTGGACATGTGCACGGACACATTTCCGGATCGGGCGTACTGTGATGTCCATCATTGAGCCATACAATTTTGTTCGTTCATAGTCCATTTAAATGCGTGGATGTGTTCGACGTTTTGTGATTAAGCGTTCATACGCCAGAGGGGTATGTTCGACAGTCAGGTTTGTTTCTTTGAGATCTGTATTGTGATGATTTACAGCTTCGGGCTGTTCGGCTTTCAGGCCATCGTGATATTTTGGCAGCTTCAGGTTGTTCGGCTTTCAGGCCATCGTGATATTTTGGCAGCTTCGGCTGAGGGATTTCAGGCCATTGTGATGTATCAGTATTTCCGTTGGAGCCTTCGGGCATTGTGATCCTTATTTATTTCAGCATTGGTTTGATTTACCTTCGGGTAATGTATTGTTGTGTTCTATATTGATGATTCGCCGTTGGGCACTGATGTTCTAACCTATTGAACAGGTATTGATCGTATGCCATGGGCAAAGTATTCCACGAATGCTCGATTCTTACTTTGGTTTGTGAGCATCTCGTATTACCATTGTTGTACTGTTTATTCTGCCTTTGGATGCATATCATGTTGTGCATGTATTTGATATTCATTATTCTGGATGATTGACCCCGTGGGGGCGGAACATGTTTTCATGTTTTAGGTGCTTGCGAGGAGAGAGTTGAGACACAGGGGCATGACGATGGCGACGAGGCATTCGAGCGATACTAGTCCGAGATATTTTGGTGTTCATGTTGGTCAGACAGTTAGAGTACTCCAATTTTGTTCAGTCGTTGTAGTTTTGTATTATCCGAGCAAGGCTCGTGGATGTTGTTGTATTTTATTTTGGCCATGTAGGCCCATCCTTGTCGTTGAAATTCCATATCGGAATAGTATGTCGGACATCATAGTAGGGTTTGTGATTTCCTATTTTGGTCAGTTTGTTGTATTTTAGTCGTGTTCGCCTGGTGGATCACCTGGTGTGGGGTCCACGACACTGTAATAACCCAATGGGATTTGGGGGTGTTACATACGTTAAGCTATCGCTTACACGTACCGACAGAATAGATTTAGAAAATAATTGCCAAAGTAACCTAAGTTACCGGATACCAAAAAGGCCATTTAAAATTACTCACGCAGCGGATAAAGACAAACAATTAAAATACTCTAGCAGCGGAATACAACAACTGATCAGAAACTCAAAACACAAATACATGCCCTTGCCAGTATCCTCCGGGAAGTTCATCTCTCCACGACCGCTACAAACTTGATAATCCAAGAACCTAAAAAGAAAGCCCACGACGGGATCAATCATAATATCCAACAATGATAACCATCACATCTCGTCAATAATTACATATCAATGGAAATACTAAGTAAGAATACGACCAGTGTAATCTTACCGTCGTAACTTTACGAGAATCCACGATTCGTATCCTTAACAACACATTAAAATAATACCGAAATATATGTACGGTATCTCAACAATACTCAAGGTTCTCAAAACATTATCATAACTCGCGATACGGATATTATACCAACTCTGGCCAATTCAATCCATCGGATAACATCGACAATTCCAATACGATAATCAATTGTCCATCAAAGACAAGTACCAAGGAAATACGGAACATACCTCAAGATACGAAATACCATGACAATCATGTCAGTCTAATCCGAGATCAGATCAACATAACATACAGACATGGTCCTAACACAAGACCTACAAATGCATACTCATATGACAACGTCAATATTATCACAACAAAACACTATGTATACTTATGGCAAACCCATAATATACATATGCACAACAACAATACATATGGTAATCCAATGATCCAGCGCACACAACTATAGATTCCCATGATGATCCCGTCAGACCAACGCATGGTGGCATTACCTGTCCAGCGATCCAGCGCACACAGCTATAGATTCCCATGATGATCCCGTCGGACCAACGCATGGTGGACATATGACAACAATGCACAACTTCACAAAACAACCATGCACAATACACGACAACAACAATGCACAAATGCATGACAACAACGATATACGAATGTATCACGGCATGATCGACACAAATGACAGAAATCATTAAAATACTTGCTCCGAGTCCTTCGAGAGCAATCTCGATATCTAAACTGTAATACCCGAGATTTCTGCTATGTATTTGGAACTTGTGATATTGTAATTGTTGCATTTTGATCTGAGCATTATTCTCGGTATTTCATAATCCGGTGTTGTTAAGTGTATGATTTCATAAGTGTGACTTAAATTTGTGATTCTGCGCATGTAGCGCACGCTATCGATTAAATATAGCGTACGCTAACTTGGATCCATAGCGCACGCTGTGGAGGAACCTTAGCGCACGCTATGCGGGGTCAAATTGATTGAGACGTGTGGTAGGTGAGATCAGGCCGGGAATCTTAGTCGGATTGTGTCGGGATGAACCTGGACGGCTTTCGGGAAAAAGCCAAGTCAACGCGTTAGCGCACGCTACTCACATGAGGGTAGCGCACGCTAAAAGATGAGTACATTGAAATCAGTAACGTTTCAAATAGCCGTTAGCGCACGCTATGAATATGGACTAGAGCGCACTAATAACCATTTTCTATATATAGGACAGCATCTTTTTTCATATTTTCAGATTTTTCACTCCCCCATCCGAATTCTTGAACTTAGAAAGACACTCTCTTCATCCTAAACACTTCTTGCTGGCATCCTAGCTCATGTTGAAGATTGTAGATCATTGGAGGATTGGTGTTCAAACCTTCGGCGTGGGATTGCTTCGAATTTACTCCTTGTTCTTCACTACTTTGAGGTAGGTGATTCTTCACCAGTATTAGTAGTACTCTGAAGGACGTTTTTTATTATGTTTTTGGATTTACCTAGTCAGTTAGATTCACAAGTAGTCGATCATCATGCGTTAGAAGGATATTTTTGACGTTTCGGCACTTATTCATCGTATGATCCATTGAACCTTTTTAGTATGTGGACTCCTAAGCATATTATGTATCTTCAAAACTGATCATGACCAGTGTATGGAGATTACCTAGTTCTTATGTTTTACTTAAGAGATCATATGTTTTGGGAATTGGAATAAATTGAACTTAGAATATTTTCTTGAAGATCAAGATGAATTATGGTGTAGTAATGATGATACGTATCCTTGTGTCTCGTAGTCATTTAATCCATAAAGATCTTTCATAAACCGTATGAGCATGTTATGCACGGAGTTGGCATGTATTAACATTGAGGATTTCATGAGTTTTCATCACCTTTAGTTCAAGTTTTACCCAGTAGTGACTGCCATGCACGATTAGCGCACGCTAAGATGTATATATTAACGTGCGCTATCGGGAATGAGTAACGTGCGCTACGTTGGATACATAACGTACGTTATATCATCGTGCAGGCGATGGTACTCAGAGAAGATCACAAGATACAGCTAGCGCACGCTAAACCTGGTCATTTGCGTACGTTAACGGGCAGGCTTAGCGCACGTTACGTAGAGTACGTAGCGCGCGCTAAGTAGTTCAGACAGAATTCATTTTTTTTAGAGCTTGCGGCCGTAAACCGGATTGTTAGACGTTCGTACGACTTGAGAGGAATTCTTTATTATTTCTTAGGTCCAAGCCTTTCATAGGGTACGATCGAGGGGCGGTGACATACGGACGTGTGTCATTTATTGGAGTATTTCCATTCTTGCCATTTTCGAGGCAAGTATCATATGTTGAGTTTGATTTATATTGGAACCTTGATCATGCTTATGGTTTTGTTCATGTTGTCAAATATGAGATGTATTTCTGTAATTTCTCGTGGTATTCGTTGTTAATTTTTCGTATTGATAAACATATTGAAATGCATATATGTATGCATAATTGATTGGTTTATGATATAAATGATCCGAGGGGATCATGAGGATCTATGCTGAGGGCGCTGGATCGAATGTCCACCATGCGTTAGTCCGACGGGATCATCATGGGGATCTATGCTGAGGGCGCTGGATCGCTGGACGGGTTTTCCACCATGCGTTGGTCCGATAGGATCATCATGGGAATCTATACCAAGGGCGCTGGATCGCTGGATTACCCTGTATTGTGTTGATGGAATCGTGAGGATTCACATCATTGGATTCCAATGACGGAAGTCCGTTTTGCATGTTTTATGATGCACTGATGATCTATGTATTATGATACTTGTACTAGCATTGTTTTGCTAACCCCTTCGGGGGTGGACATTGTTTTGATGTTCAGGTAGCCGAGGAGCGGGGAAGCAACCACGATCGCGGAGACGATGAAATGGCTCAGTGATGTGGTTGATGTTTATTGTCATTGTGATTTGTCTTCTTGGTTCATTTAGTACTCGAGTACGTATGTTTTAATAATGTCATTTCGATATGGTTGTATAAGTTAACTCATTGGATCAGTTGAACCAAATCTGTATTTTTAAACTTCAGTTGTACGATTGGATTATATTTACATTCCTTTTAAATTAGCCTTGTAAATCCTTACTTAAAGGGTTTACGGCGCTATAATTATTCCGAATATCTCGGGGTGTTACAGAATATGGTATCGGAGCTAAGATTCATGGATATCTTGGCAGTCGGGTTAGTTGGGTCTGTTTACGTTATTTGATTATTGGTTGATTGTAATATCACTACTGATCCAGCATCGTCGTGTGGACCGTGGTTGTAAGTTTCCTAATCTCAAATGCTACCGTTTTAATTAATTCATGTTTTGTAAACATTGATGGACTTCCTTTTAGAAAGTTTGCCCTGGATATTGAGTATTTGTGTTTACAGTATGTTGAGAGGAGGTCGTGGACGCGGACGCGGTCGTAGACGCGGACGTGGAAATGCGAGACAAGAAGAGTCGGTGTCTACCCCAGAAATAACCACTAGTCGAACGGATTCCCATTCCGGAGGACAACAGGGATCAGCAAATAATAATGCAGATCCTAATGTGCCGGGAGTGCTTCAGCAGGTGGTTGCTCAGATAAACCAGTTTGCTCAAGTTGTGGATCGCATGCAGACGGCGATGGGACAGCAGCATAACGTGGATAATCGGGGAGATAAATGGCTTACTGAGGTGATCAAATTGCATCCTCCGAAATTTGACGGTTGGTGAGACGCTTTCTTGGGATCACCGGTGAAGGAATTAGAGAAGATTTTTTGCGGGATTAAGCTGTCTAACGATAGAAAGGTTCCTGGCCGCCAGTATCTTTTGACAGGAGGCTTTGATCGTGGGAGGCCATTCGACCAGGAGGAGCATAATGTTGACTGGACGGAATTCAAATTAATGATGGAAGCGCAGTATTGTCCTCGCCCAGTTAGAGAGGCCCGAGTTCGGGAGTTTTTCTCGCCACAAAATTCAGAAGCATCTGTGACGGACGTGATTAAGACTTTTAATCACCAGCTGACTTATGTGCGTCACTTGGTCAAAACCGAGGCGGAGAGGATTTTTCATTTCGACATGCGAATGAAGCCGGAAATTCAGCAATATATGTCCGGATTTGAATGTACCACCTTGCGACAGTATCAGGACAAGGCGCTGGCCTATGATATGAAAGAGGTGGCAGTAGAGAAATCAACGGAAGCAAAGAAGCAGAAAGTGGCTGGCAACTTCACGGAGAATAAGAGTAGTGGGCCTCACAGGGGCCAGTCCTCTTTTCATTCATCCAGGAGGCCTCCGCATCCGTCTCGAGGTGGAAAGAAGTTCCGGGCAGCACCAACTGTTTCAGACGCAGGGAAGAAATGTTATAACTGTGGCAAAGCGGGGCATGTTCGACGTGACTGTTTCGCGCCTGCTGTGACCTGTTTCGAGTGTGGACAGAAAGGGCATCGCGCAACATTTTGTGGGAATGCGACCCGATCTTTTGGTACTCGCACTCCTGTACTGGTTCCGAAGGACACTAGTGTAAACCAGACGCAACAAAGCGGTTTCCCGCAGCAGAATGTGGGGAAAAGAGAGGCATCCAGCGCTGGGTCCATTCCTCCGCGTTTTTACGAGATGAAGAAGGATGATCAGAACACAGCTGTTGCATCAGGTACGATTCAGATCCTTTTGCAACCAGTTAGTGTCTTGTTCGATTCGGGAGCTATGCATTCTTTTATATCTTTGAACTGTGTTAATTGTTTGAAAATCTCGTGCTTGTATAATTGTGAACCTTATGTTGTGGGATTACCGAGCGGAGAGAAAATTGTGGGAACTCTAGAAGCTAGATATTTTCCAGTGTCTATAGGAGGGAGAGATTGGCCATCGAATCTTATTGTAGTTGACATCTACGGTGACGATTTAATTCTCGGGGACGATTGGCTCAACCGTTATGGAGCTATTCTGAATTACCGAAAGAGAGTCATTTCTATCATTGCGGATGACGGATCTGAACACTTATTCCAAGGATGGAGACCGGTAAGCTCGGGAAAATTGATCAAAGCAATGAAAGCCGTGAAATTACTGAAGCAGGGATGTCATGGACTTTGGTGCTATGCCATGAGGAAAGAGGAAGGAGTAGAGCTCTCGTCTATTTCAGTTGTGAATGAGTTCTCAGATGTATTTCCTGACGAAGTACCTGGATTACCTCCGCAGAGAGAAGTGGAGTTCACTATCGAATTAGAGCCTGGAGCAGCTCCTATTTCCAGAGCACCATACCGCATGGCGCCAACCGAGATGTACGAACTCAAGAAGCAACTGGAGAAATTGTTACAGAAGGGTTATATTCAACCTAGCGTTTCTCCTTGGGGAGCGCCCGTTCTCTTTGTCCGGAAGAAAGGCGGATCCCTCCGACTGTGTATTCATTACAGGGAACTCAATAAGATGACGATCAAGAATAAGTATCTTATACCTCGGATCGACGACTTGTTTGATCAATTGCAAGGGGCAAGGGTATTCTCGAAGATTGACTTGCGATCAGCATACCATCAGTTGAGAATTAAGGAATCGGATATACCTAAGTCTGCTTTCAGGTCCCGATACGGGCATTATGAATTTGTAGTGATGCCATTTGGACTTACCAATGCTCCTACGGTATTCATGCAATTGATGAATCGGGTATTCTTAGAATACTTGGACAAATTTGTGGTCGTCTTCATTGATGACATCTTGATATATTCGAAGAACGCAGAGGAGCATGCCGAACATTTGCGTGTGGTTTTGAGCACCTTGAGGAAGGAACAGCTGTATGCAAAGCTTTCAAAATGCGAGTTCTGGCTTAGGGAAGTAACTTTCCTTGGGCATGTGATATCAGCTGACGGAGTTCAGGTGGACCCGAAGAAAGTCAAAGCAATCTTGGAATGGGAAGTTCCTAATAATGTGAAAGAAGTCCGGAGTTTCCTAGGACTTGCTGGATATTATCGCCGCTTTGTAGAGGGATTTTCCAAAATTGCTCGTCCGCTCACTCAGCTGTTACAGAAAACTCAAAAGTTTACGTGGGATGAGAAATGCCAGACTGGTTTCGATGAACTTAAGAAGAGACTGACGACAGTACCTATATTAGCGTTACCAGATGGGACTGACGGATTCATGGTATACAGCGACGCTTCAAATCAGGGTCTGGGATGTGTGTTGATGCAAAAGGATAAGGTGATTGCCTATGCTTCTCGGCAATTGAAACCGTATGAGATTAATTACCCGACTCATGATCTGGAGCTAGCAGCTGTAGTCTTTGCATTGAAAATTTGGAGACATTATCTGTACGGCAATGATTGTCAGATCTTTACAGATCATAAGAGCCTCAAGTACATTTTCAGTCAGAAAGAATTAAACATGAGGCAGAGAAGGTGGCTGGAATTGATCAAGGATTACGACTTGGAGATTCTCTATCATCCGGGGAAAGCAAACGTAGTAGCCGATGCATTGAGCCGTAACCCTATTTCTCTTCGAGTGTTGGAAGCACTTACATCCCAAACCAGCATTCAACGGGAACTGATCCGCGAAGGGATTGAAGTATGGGCACCAGGAATTCAAGGGAAACTATATGTGATGGAACTGACTTCATCACTAGTCTAGGAGATCAAATCTAGACAGTTAAACGATTCTCTGATCCTTCGGTTATGTGACGAAGTAAATAAAGGAAAGGCCCCAGGATTCGTGATACAAGATGATGGATTTCTGAGATTCCAGAGTCGATTTTTCGTTCCCGATGATGATGATTTGAGACGGACAATTCTGAAGGAAGCTCATAGCGCACCTTATTCTATTCACCCGGGCAGCAGTAAGATGTATAAGGATCTTAAACAAAACTTCTCGTGGGGGAATATAAAGAAGGACGTAGCAGAGTACGTTTCGAAGTGTTTGACTTGTCAACAGGTTAAGATTGAACATCAGCGACCTGCTGGAATGTTAAAGCCGCTTCCGATCCCTGAGTGGAAGTGGGAGGATATCTCGATGGATTTCATCACCAGTATGCCAAGGACCAAAACGGGAATGAACATGATTTGGGTTATAGTTGATCGACTAACCAAGTCGGCTCATTTCCTAGGAATTAAAGATACATGGGGACCCGAGAGATTGGCGCGAGTATTTATTGCGGAGACAGTCAGATTGCATGGGACGCCGAAGACCATTATTTCGGATCGAGATGGTCGCTTCGTGTCGCACTTCTGGAAGGCAGTTCACAGGGATTTGGGGACTGAGCTCAACTTTAGCACGGCTTATCATCCCCAAACGGACGGTCAGTCCGAAAGGACTATACAAATAGTAGAAGACATGCTTAGAGCTTGTGCTTTGGATTGGTCAACTGATTGGGAAGTTCATTTGCCATTGATTGAATTCACCTACAATAATAGTTGGCATGCTTCTATTAAGATGGCACCATTTGAAGCTTTGTACGGGAGAAGATGCCGGTCACCCCTGTGCTGGGATGATTCTTCGGATTTGATCGGGACGGAACCGGAATTGATAATTCAGACTCAAGAGAAGATAGCTTTGATTCGGGAAAGACTGTTGACTGCCCAGAGTCGATAGAAGTCTTATGCAGATGTACGTCGTCGCCCTCTAGAGTTCGACATTGGGGACCACGTACTATTGAAGGTGTCTCCTACACGAGGAATTTTCCGTTTTGGGAGGAAAGGCAAGCTAAGTCCGAGGTATATCGGACCATTTGAGATCCTCGAAAGAGTTGGGGATTTAGCATACAGGTTGGCCTTATCGCCATCGCTGAGTCATGTTCACATTGTGTTTCACGTATCCCAATTGCGGAAGTATGTACCAGACCCCAGTCACATCATTGATTTCAACAAGATCGAGATAGCTAACGACGGTACCTTCGAAGAGAGACCTATCAAGATACTTGAGAGTCGGATCAAACAATTAAGGAATAAACCAATACACTTGGTTAAAGTGCAATGGTCACGACACGGAGTTGAAAAGGCCACTTGGGAAACAGAGGACAGTATGAAGACTAGATATCCAGAGTTGCTTTCATCTTAAGTTTCAGGACTAAACTTCTTTTTAGGGGGGAAGGATGTAATACCCGAGATTTCTGCTATGTATTTGGAACTTGTGATATTGTAATTGTTGCATTTTGATCTGAGCATTATTCTCCGTATTTCATAATCCGGTGTTGTTGAGCGTATGATTTCATGAGTGTGACTTAAATTTGTGATTCTGCGCATGTAGCGCATGCTATCGATTAAATATAGCGTACGCTAACTTGGATCCATAGCGCACGCTGTGGAGGAACCTTAGCGCATGCTATGCGGGGTCAAATTGATTGAGACGTGTGGTAGGTGAGATCAGGCCGGGGATTTTGGTTGGATTGTGTCGGGATGAACCTGGACGGCTTTCGGGAAAAAGCCAAGTCAACGCGTTAGCGCACGCTACTCACATGAGGGTAGCGCACGCTAAAAGCTCAGTACAGTGAAATCAGTAACGTTTCAAATAGCCGTTAGCGCACACTATGAATATGGACTAGCGCGCGCTAATAACCATTTTCTATATATACGACAGCATTCTTTTTCATATTTTCAGATTTTTCACTCCCCCATCCGAATTCTTGAACTTAGAAAGACACTCTCTTCATCCTAAACACTTCTTGCCAGCATCCTAGCTCGTGTTGAAGATTGTAGATCATTGGAGGATTGGTGTTCAAACCTTCGGCGTGGGATTGCTTCGAATTTCCTCCTTGTTCTTCACTACTTTGAGGTAGGTGATTCTTCACCAGTATTAGTAGTAGTCTGAAGGACGTTTTTGATTATGTTTTGGGATTTACCTAGTCAGTTAGATTCACAAGTAGTCGATCATCATGCGCTAGAAGGATATTTTTGACGTTTCGGCACTTATTCATCGTATGATCCATTGAACCTTTTTAGTATGTGGACTCCTAAGCATATTTTGTATCTTCAAAACCGATCATGACCAGTGTATGGAGATTACCTAGTTCTTATGTTTTACGTAAGGGATCATATGTTTTGGGACTTGGAATAAATTGAACTTAGAATATTTTCTTGAAGATCAAGATGAATTATGGTGTAGTAATGATGATACGTATCCTTGTGTCTCGTAGTCATTTAATCCATAAAGATCTTTCATAAACCGTATGAGCATGTTATGCACGGAGTTGGCATGTATTAACATTGAGGATTTCATGAGTTTTCATCACCTTTAGTTCAAGTTTTACCCAGTAGTGACTGTCATGCACGATTAGCGCACGCTAAGATGTATATATTAACGTGCGCTATCGGGAATGAGTAACGTGCGCTACGTTGGATACGTAACGTACGTTATTTCATCGTGCGAGGCGGTCGTGAGAAGACTCACAAGACTAGCGCACGCTAAACCTGGTCATTTGCGTACGTTAACGGGCAGGCTTAGCGCACGTTACGTAGAGTACGTAGCGCGCGCTAAGTAGTTCAGACAGAATTCATTTTTTTAGAGCTTGCAGCCGTAAACCGGATTGTTAGACGTTCGTACGACTTGAGAGGAATTCTTTATTATTTCTTAGGTCCAAGCCTTTCATAGGGGATGATCGAGGGGCGGTGACATACGGACGCGTGTCATTTATTGGAGTATTTCCATTCTTGACATTTTCGAGGCAAGTATCATATGTTGAGTTTGATTTATATTGGAACCTTGATCATGCTTATGTTTTTGTTCATGTTGTCAAATATGAGATGTATTTCTGTAATTTCTCGTGGTATTCGTTGTTAATTGTTCGTATTGATGAACATATTGAAATGCATATATGTATGCATAATTGATTGGTTTATGGTATAAATGATCTGAGGGGATCATGAGGATCTATGCTGAGGGCGCTGGATCGAATGTCCACCATGCGTTGGTCCGACGGGATCATCATGGGGATCTATGTTGAGGGAGCTGGATCGCTGGACGGGTTTTCCACCATGCGTTGGTCCGACGGGATCATCATGGGGATCTATACCAAGGGCGCTGGATCGCTGGATTACCCTGTATTGTGTTGATGGAATCGTGAGGATTCACATTGTTGGATTCCGATGACGGAAATCCGTTTTGCATGTTTTATGATGCACTGATGATCTATGTATTATGATACTTGTACTAGCATTGTTTTGCTAACCCCTTCGGGGTGGACATTGTTTTGATGTTCAGGTAGCCGAGGAGCGGGGAAGCAACCACAGTACCGACAGGACAATGAAATGGCTCAGTGATGTGGTTGATGTTTATTGTTATTGTGATTTGTCTTCTTGGTTCATTTAGTACTCGAGTACGTATGTTTTAATAATGTCATTTCGATATGGTTGTATAAGTTAACTCATTGGATCAGTTGAACCAAATCTGTATTTTTAAACTTCAGTTGTACGATTGGATTATATTTACATTCCTTTTAAATTAGCCTTGTAAATCCTTACTTAAAGGGTTTACGGCGCTGTAATTATTCCGAATATCTCGGGGTGTTACATAAACCATCACCAACCATTATTCTGAATATTCGACAATCCGAAATGTCACGGATGGTAAATAATTCACGCCTTTGTCTATACCATGATGTATCCTCGATACCAAGTATGCCAACAAGAATGTAAATCATATACATTATGATTTAATTCCCAAAACTCAAATACAACCTATAATCTCAACTCTCCTGTGATTACGATTTATAAACATTGCTATACGAATTATAAACGAATGAAACTGAAACCATTCATTAAATATTATAAACTGAGCAAGTAATAACTTGCCTCGATACCGATGAAGCTGTTACCAATTCCATTGTCGTCGTCTACAAGTCCCTCGGCCCCAATCAATGCGATTCACGAACATTCTCGAACATGACCGCAACATACGGTTATAAACACCGATCAATAATCTCAACCTATTACAATAATCGATAAACAACAAGTTCGACAACAATCAACAATCGATAAAACCATTCCACAAACCCAACAGCTTGACAATATCTCAATTAAACACTAGTCGGATCAATCCTACTCAAACCAGCACGAATTTACAACCACAACACAAAAATACTGCACTTTATGCCTTCTTAGCGCACGTTAATCACCTAACGTAGCGTGCGCTAAGTTGCTCCCGTTAGCGCGCGCTAGGCAGTAAACATAGCGTGCGCTAATGCTGTACATATGCATGTTTTTCAGATACCGATCAACATATGGCGATTATCAAGAACAGTAAGTGATTCTAAATCATGCTCATAGATATCAAAACAACGAAATCCGATATCCTTTAACATATAAACAATCATCCAACTTATAATCCAAGTTTTATATCTATATATCATCTTCCTTAA
This sequence comes from Orobanche coerulescens, assembly GCA_033398695.1. Classification (NCBI taxonomy): domain Eukaryota; kingdom Viridiplantae; phylum Streptophyta; class Magnoliopsida; order Lamiales; family Orobanchaceae; genus Orobanche; species Orobanche coerulescens. The sequence continues at coordinate 76,252,833 of CM065807.1, read as the reverse complement.
TATCAATACATGAAACATCAAGAACGTAATAACACTTCCTTAATCTTCCATTACAGAGAGTAATCATCGACAATAACATCAACATCCGAAACTGAGGAGAAGGATTCATCAACTTATCTCAAGAAAACGAACTACATAATTCAAACCACAAGAATCATATCAATATCTTCATATCAACAATAACATCATTATAATCCGATAATCCATCCCATAATCATGCTTATCAACTTGTTTATGTAATAATCATCAACTCAAGAACATCAACATTCAATCCAAAATGAAATCTAAAGATGAAGAGTGATTACCTTTATGAAGGAATGGATTGATTTCCAAGGTTGAATCCATTTCCAAGAATCACCAATGATTTCAAGAACAAAGCTTTAATCCATGATTTCCATCTTTAATCTTGTTAAAGAGGATCATCCCTCAGTGTTTAGGAGCTCCAAATGTCCTCCCAAGGTTCTCTCTATCGGGTGAAAGGAAAGAAATGGACGAAATGCTTCATAGCACTCGTCTGTCCCTTTTTATAGAGTATATTACTAGCGTGCGCTAAACCTTATGTTTAGCGTGCGCTACGGCCTTAGCGTGCGCTAACTGACTTTGTTAGCGTGCGCTATCGCGGTCCAGGGGCTACTGTCTTGCTTCGTACAAGAGCTTACGTACGTAATGCCCATGCATTAGCGTACGTAACTTACATTGTCTTAGCGTACGCAAGTCCTTGCATTTAGCGTGCGCTAATATCAGTTGACTCGTTTGTCTGTATGCTCCGAAGACTGGTCCACATGCCGAAAGTGCTGACGAGGATAAGATTCCTTTTTGTCCAATATACAGTTAGCGTGCGCTAATCAACATGCATTAGCGTGCGCTAACACTACATTACAACATCCGTTGACTTATCAGAACGTGCGCCGAAAGTGGCCTGGTCCACACGCAGATTCCTTCCGATCTGACTGCGTTAGCGTGCGTTATCTTATATCCGTAGCGTGCGCTAAACCTGCACGATAGCGTGCGCTACTCATGATTATTAGCGTGCGCTAATAATGTTATACTTAGCCATTTTCAGCTATTCTTGTCCAACGTCTCAATATACAGAATACGAACATACGGCATACTGAATACATATACTTCTTATGTCCAATTGTCGACCAAGTACGACAATTATACCAATACAGATGTCTCGGTCCTTCAATTATTTTACCCATACTGTACAGATTCCACGTTGTAGAACATAACTCGGATAAAATAATATTAAACAATAGTAGTGGAAATTCCGGATATTACAGGACATGGCGCAATGACGGCGGCAATGCCAATCTGTATGCCAACTCTCCAACTCTCTCAAGGATCTCAAATGGTCTGATATACCTCGGACTCAGCTTTCCTTTCTTTCCGAAACGAAAGATTCCCCGAGTAGGAGAAACCTTTAAAAGTACATGGTCTCCTGAACTGAACTCCAAAGGGCGACGGCGTACGTCTGCATAAGATTTCTGTCGACTCTGGGCGGTCAACAGTCTTTCACGAATTAAAGCTATCTTCTCTCGAGTCTGTACGATCAACTCTGGTTCTGTTCCGATCAAGTCTGATGAATTGTCCCAGCATAGGGGCGATCTGCATCTTCTCCCGTATAATGCCTCAAATGGTGCCATTTTAATGGAAGCATGCCAACTATTGTTGTAAGTAAATTCAATCAGCGGTAGATGAACTTCCCAATCGTTTGACCAATCTAAGGCACAGGCCCTTAGCATGTCTTCCACCCTTTGAATGGTCCTCTCGGATTGTCCGTCAGTCTGCGGGTGATAAGCTGTACTAAAGTTCAATTCGGTCCCCAAGACCTTATGAACTGTTTTCCAAAAGTGAGACACAAAACGACCATCTCGATCAGAAATAATGGTCTTCGGCTTACCATGCAGTCGAACTATCTCTGAAATAAATACTCGCGCCAACCTCTCTGGTCCCCACGTGTCATTAATGTCAAGGAAATGAGCTGATTTGGTTAGACGATCAACTATCACCCAAATCATGTTCATTCCTATCTTGCTTCTTGGCATGCCAGTGATAAAGTCCATCGATATGTCTTCCCACTTCCATTCAGGAATTGGGAGCAGCTTCAACATTCCGGCAAGTCGTTGATGCTCGATCTTAACCTGTTGACAAGTCAATCATTTCAAAACATATTCAGCTACATCTTTCTTCATGTTGCCCCACCAGAAATTCTGTTTCAAGTCCTTATATATCTTACTGGTGCCCGGGTGGATAGAATAGGGCAAGCTGTGAGCTTCCTTCATAATCGTCTGTTTCAAAACATCGATATCAGGAACGCAGAGTCGGTTCTGAAATCTCAAAACTCCATCATCATGAATTAGGAATCCGGGGCCCTTTCCCTTGATCACTTCATCACGTAACCGAATCATCAGAGGATCATCTGCCTGTCTAGATTTGATTTCTTCGGTTAATGACAAAGTTAATTCCATCACGCACAGTTGTCCTTGGACTCTTTGTAACCACACTTCAATTACTTCTCTAATCATCTCTCGTTGCAGGCTAAGTTGGGAGGTCAGAGTCTCCAGCATCTGAATAGAAACAGGCTTGCGGCAAAGTGCATCTGCCACCACATTCGCTTTGCTTGGATGATACAAAATCTCCAAGTCGTAGTCCTTAATCAGCTCTAACCATCTTCTTTGCCGCATGTTCAGCTCTTTCTGACTGAAGATGTATTTGAGACTCTTGTTATCAGTAAAGATCTGACAATGAGTCCCATACAGGTAATGTCTCCAGATCTTCAAAGCAAAAACTGCTGTTGCTAGCTCTAAATCATGAGTTGGGTAATTCACTTCATAAGGTTTCAGCTATCGTGAAGCATAAGTGATCACCTTATCATTCTGCATCAATACGCATCCGAGCCCTTGGTTCGAAGCATCACTGTAAACTATGAATCCTCCAGTCCCCTGTGGAAGTGATAAAATTGGTGTTGTCGTCAATCTCCTCTTCAATTCATCAAAACTAGTCTGACACGACTCGTTCCACTCAAACTTTTGAGTTTTCTGCAGTAGTCGAGTAAGTGGGCGGGAGATTTTAGAAAATCCTTCCACGAATCGACGATAATATCCAGCAATTCCTAAGAAGCTTCAGACTTCTTTCACGTTCTTTGGAGGCTTCCAATCCATAATTGCTTCGAACTTTTGAGGATCTACTCGGACTCCTTTAGCTGATACCACATGGCCAAGGAACATTACTTCCTTTATCCAAAATTCGCACTTAGAAAGTTTGGCGTACAATTGCTCGCTTCTCAAAAGTTCTAACACAATCCGCAAATGCTGTACATGCTCTTCCTGGCTCTTAGAATACACCAGAATGTCATCAATGAACACGACTACAAATTTATCCAAATATTTGATGAACACTCAGTTCATCAATTGCATGAATACAGCAGGTGCATTAGTGAGACCAAACGACATCACTACAAACTCATAGTGTCCGTAGCGAGTTCTGAATGCTGACTTTAGAACATCAGATTCCTTAATCCTCAGCTGATGGTATCCTGATCTCAGATCGATTTTAGAAAATACTGTTGCTCCTTGCAACTGGTCAAATAAATCATCAATCCTTGGCAATAGTTATTTATTCTTAATCGTCATCTTGTTCAGCTCTCGATAGTCGATACACAGTCGAAGCGATCCATCCTTCTTCCGGACAAAAAGAACTGGCGCACCCCAGGGCGAAATGCTTGGCTGGATATAACTTTTGTCCAGTAACTCCTCCAGTTTCTTTTTCAGTTCATACATCTCAGTAGTTGCCATACGATACGACGCCTTAGAAATTGGTGTAGCTCCGGGTTCCAGCTCAATGGTGAATTCTACATCCCGTCGCGGAGGTAGTCCAGGTAACTCGTCAGGAATTACATCTAGAAATTCGTTAACAACAGGAATGGATGAAAGTTCCAAACACCAGTATCCGGTACAACCCTGTTTCAACAATTTGACAGCTTTCATCGCCTTGATCAACTTTCCTGAGCTTCTTGGTTTTCATCCTTCAAACAGTACTTCGGAGCCATCGTTAGCGATCAGCGAAATATTCCTCCTTCGGTAGTTTACAATATCTCCATATCGATTAAGCCAATCGTCTCCGAGTATCAGGTCGTCTCCTTGCATTTCTATCACAATCAGATTTGAGAGCCACTCCCTGCCCCCAAATGATATCGGGAAATCTCTAGTCTCTAAGTTCCCAACAATCCTCTCTCCACTCGGTAAACCAACAACATAAGGTTCACAAGTATGAAAACTAGAAATATTCAAACGATTTACACAAGACAAGGATATAAAAGAATGCGTAGCTCCTGTATCGAATAAAACACTAACTGGCTGGGAAAGGATCTGGATAGTACCTGATGCGACAGCAGCATCCTGATCATCTGTCCTCCTCATCTCGTACAGACGTGGGGGAACAGATCCGGCACTCGATGTCCCCTTTCGGTCCCATTGTCCTCTGCCTCGTCCGCGGCCAAAATTCTGAGGCATCTGAACACTGTGTTGCGTCTGTTGGATACTAGCTTCTTTTTGAACTGGCTGCGATGAACGGGTTCCATTGAACTTGGTGACCTCCTTGCAAAACGTCACACGATGCCCTTCCTGTCCGCAATCAAAACATGTAATTGGAGTGCACAAACAATCACGCCAAATGTGGCTTGGGCGACCACAGTTAAAGCACTTCCTAGCTGTATCTGTCGTGGCTGACATTGTTCCGAAATTCTTTCCGCTCTTAGATGGGTGCGGAGGTTTCTTGAAAGAATGAAAGGATGACTGGGCTTTGCGAGGCCCGCTGTTCTTGTGCTCTGTAAAAGTACCAGAGACTTTCTACTTCTTCGACTCCGTAAACTTCTCCATTGCTGCTTCTTTGATTTCGTACGCCAATGCCTTATCCTGGTATTGACGGAGAGTGGAACATTCAAAACCGGACATGTACCTCTGGATTTCTGGTTTCATCCTCATTTCAAAATGAATCATCATCTCTGCATCTGTTCTGACCAGATGTCGAACAAATGCTAACTGCTGGTTAAACGTCTTAATTGTCTGGGATACGGGTTCATCTGATGGCTCAGCGAAGAAAAACTCCCGAACTTTGGCTTCCCTCACAGGACGAGGGCAGTACTGAGCTTCCATCATCATTTTAAATTCTTTCCAATCAGCATCATGATCTGCAGGTCGGATAGCTTCCCACCACTCGGAAGCTTCCCCTATCAGAAAGTATTGAGCGATAGAGGCTCTCCGGTCATTTGGGCAGTTAATTCCGGCAAAGATTTTCTCTAGTTCCTTCAACCAATGGTCCCATGTGGGAGTTTCGGAAAAGCCGTCAAATTTGGGTGGTTGCATCTTCGCTACCTCTTGTAACCATCGGTTACCTCGATTTCCCATTTCTGGGATTCTTTGTTGTCCATCTTCCTGCTGAAATCCCACCACCACCTGCATTCGGTCCACGACCTGAGCGAACTGACTCATCTGGTTCACCACTTGACGAAGGATTTCTGGTACAGCAGGTTCCGGTTCATTATTGATGGATCATTGCGGCTCGCCTGAGCTATGAATGGCCTGATTAGAAGGCGACGCTTCCCTTTCAGCATTCCTTCGTCCGCGTCCACGACCACGACCACGTCCACGTCCGCCTCTCAACATACTGTAAGAATAAATACTCAATATACAGGAAACAACATCGCTCTAATGTTCAAGTATAAAGAGATACAACATGTAAAAAACGAGATAGAGTTTAGGAACTTACAACCACCGTTCGCATGAAGACGTAGGCAGTACAGTGATGTCATTCACGGACGGTTACCTCAAAAGTCGTAAATGACCCCTATTTTAACCCAATGGCCAAGATATCCATAATCTTAGCTCCGATACCATATTCTGTAACACCCCCGATAAATTCTTTACATAAGAATTTACAAGGCTGGAGAAATGAAATGACAATAACAGATACCAACTTATGAAAGCACTGAAATAAAATACAACAGTCTGGTTCAATACCGAGAATACAAATATCCAATGAAGGGTTATTAATACATCACCAAAAATCCAAACATCATAAACTGACGACGTACTCGAGTACTTATTGAAATAACCAACAAACAACAGACAATAAACCCGGCCGGAACATCACTCTGCACCCTCGTCGTCATGCAGCTCCAGTGGTTGTTTCCCCGCTCTCCTGGATCCTGAACATAAACAAATGTTCACCCCCGAAGGGGTTAGCACAACGATTCTAGTACAAGTACAATAATCATACGACAGTGATATAATCAACAATTATATCATAACAAGTATCTCCAACGAGAAATATCAACAACACATATCATATCATAACAGTTTTAACATACTGATGGTATTCCAACGATCCAGCACACACAGGTATAGATTCTCATGATGATCCCATCGGACCAACACATGGTGGAACTACCTATCCAACGATCCAGCGCACACAGCTATAGATTCCCATGATGATTCCCGTCGGATCAACACATCGTGGACATATAATAACAACACATTTACACAATACAATCACATCATAACGGTTATAATATAAACAATTTTAATTAGAGTACTTGCCTCGGTTCGTTGACAAGAATAAAACTTCCACGAATATCAAAATACTCGAAGGTCATCCCCTTCGATCAATCACGTTGCTAAGCTCGAACCTTAACAAAAGAAATAATATAGATATCATCTCATGTCGTACGAATGTCTAAAAATCCAAAATTACGGTAGGAAGTCCTTAAAATGCAATCTGTTTGGATCGCTTAACGCACGCTACGCATCTTATGTAGCGTACGTTAATGCTACTCGTTAGCGCACGTAGTAAATACAGCCTAGCGTACGCTAACCATGCACGGTCAGTGCCTCACTGATCAGCCGACTGACTCGCCTGATGACTTAATGCACGCTAAGTTTCAAATGTGGCGTACGCAAAACATACTCGATAGCGCACGTTATTTCACGTAGTTTAGCGCACGTTAAGCGTGCATGGCAGTTCACTGAAGGGCAGCAGATTGTACAAATGGTGATGAAGTAAGCGAATTCCTCAGTGATTAATGTTTATTATCCGAATACATGTTATGTTCATAAACTTATGAATGATCTCACGGATAATAACAACTTCAAGATACAAGTATACGTATGATCATCACAACACCATAATCCATCTTGATTACAATTCTCATGCGAAGTTTGGTGATCTCCAGTTGGTGCATTATATTCTACCATCATTATACACATTCGGACTTTATCTTGAGGTGAATTAACAATTCCAACTAATACGAAAGAATATTTCTTAAGATGATTCTTCCCTTAAGTCCTTATAACAGAAAATAATATCACCTCCAATTTGATCACTAAGATAACATAAATCATACGGATAATCAACGTCAGAATGTTTCTCTCATCATTTGAAGTATTAGTATTCCAACTACGAGGTTCCAATGATAATATCATAAGCATAGACATTCCAATCTCCTAAACATGATGTATGTTAAATAATTCACTAATGAAATTCAATATCTCGTTAGCATGATCATTTAATTCCTTAGAATCCAAATCTAAGGCTGGAGATAGATTGAACATACCTTAATATGATGAAATCACTGAACCGCAAGGTAGAATCCGACTCCGGTTGGTTATATGCCACTCCAAGGTGTTACTTCTCTTCAATGATCACTCACAAGTAATATCCAATATTCAAGGGTCAAGTAGATGTGTTCTAAGTGTTAGGAGGATAATTATTGCTCTCTGGTCTATCAAGACTGAAGAATGAATGAAGGAAATGTAAGCCAAAAACGGGTTGTTGTCTCATTTATAACATTCTGTACTTTAGCTAATTAGCGCACACTACCATACATACTTAGCGCACGCTAATAAGCATTGACTCCAAAACTGTCCAGGTTCGTCCGCGGGAATCTTATCCGGACCCATGTCCCGGCTGGCGCATGTGCTAGCCGCCCAGCTCAATAATTGAGTGCCTAGCGCACGCAACTCCTACATACATAACGTGCGCTAGTAGTAGCCGATAGCGTGCGTTAAGCTACATTCTTAGTGTGCGCTATCACGAGTTTGCATGAGAAATTTTGCATGTTGTTATACTTATGTACAAAGATACCAATGTAAGAAATATCATACTCCACTTATCAAGATCACAAATCCGAATAATACAGGGTTCGAATACAGATGAAATACACAGTAATAAATCCGGATATTACATTTAAGACATGGATTTAATACTTAATATCATTTAACATATTAAATTAAAGGAAATAATTTAATATGAACTAATATTAAATGTAAAAATATCTATTAATTAATATTATTAAGACTCCACAATAAATTTAAGGACTCAATCTTTATATATATAAGATAAGATATGCACACTATACAACATAAAAGCCACTCAATTAAAAGAATCAAACTAACTTAATTCGTTGGATCTGGAGGTCATCGCTTGTGTTGGGGATGGGCAGTGGAGCAAGACGCTGAGCATCGTGACTAATGTTGGGTGGTTCCGGCAGTGGGCTAGAAATGGAAAGGCAACGATGCATCATCTTGTTGAGCTATATTCTCTATGCAATTGTGAACGAGAGATACAAAATAACGAGAGGGATAGAGAAAGAGAGATAGAGCGGCGATAGAGAGAGAGAGATAGAAAGGCTTTCTTGTTTAATGCTGAATTTTAGGGTCTGAAGAGTATTTTTTTAGTTTTACTAATTATTAATTAAGATAAAGATATTATAAAAAAATAATTAAATAAAATTGGATATTCGGATTTCTAATTCGGGAAATATTCGATAACATATGGGAAAATTGGAACACAGGCGGATAGTACATAATCTGAATCCGATCCCGTATCCGAATTTTACTATCCGAATCCGATCTTATATCCGGCGGGATACTAAATTTTCATCCCGAATTCGAATCCGACTGGATCCGGCTCCGGATCGGGCAGAAATATCCGCCCAAATTTCACCCCTATTTATATATGAGGTGGGATGAGTTCTATTCGAGTCTATCCTGTAACCCTTCCTCATATTCGGGGATCGTTGGGGGTTATTTTGAGATTATGGACTTACTCTCACTTATCTCCATGTGGGTATTGACCAATATGGCCCCATTCGTGGTCCAAGTGTAGCATCCGTTGAGAGATTTACTCTCAACATTCGGGATAATGGCAGGTTCATTCAGTACGTGGATTGGGGAGGCTCGGCTTAGGTTGACCAAGTCTACCGTCATATTCGTTTGGTTCGTATTGACTCTATCAGTCAGTTGGAGCCTCTAAGTGTATTGGGTCGTTAGGGACTAAGCGGGTAGGTCAACCTTGAGCTTGGTCTGTCTTCAAGTTTTACTTTTAAGTAGATGTCTGGTCTTGGATTGAGCCGCCTAAATCCAATTGAGGGGGCTGCACTCGCATACTCTTGGACCGCCTCTAGAATATTTGTGAGGGGACTGTTCATGGTTTGGGACCATTGACTATATCTTATGATATCTTCCTCCATTCTAGGCTTGAGCCGATCTTTTTAGGCTTCAATAATATTTGGGCTTCTTTTATTGGACTGAGATGTATTTTTTGCCAATACAATTTGTCTCCCACTCTCCATGTTGAGTCTCGAATTGGGGAGTAGATAGTCGCCATAATATTGCTGTAAAGTTGGAGCTATTGTGAATTTTATCTTGATTCGAAATGAAAAATACTCTCGGTGAAAATTATTTTTCGTTTCGTTTCAGCGGGTTAGCTATTTTCTTCAAGGAATAATTTTAAATGCAAACCAACGAATTGAGTGAAGTTCACTTCTTAATTTTGCAATAGTGGAAAATAATAGAAAAATGTGGAAATAATAGAAAATTTATTTGGACCACATTTCCTCCAGTGGGTCATTATTGGACCGTCTCATTGTCTGTCCTCCACTCTTCAAGTCGAGTGTTTCGAATTGGAGAGTAGATAATTCCCGTACCATTGCTGCAAATCATGGATTCTGTCTTGATCCTTTTTATATAGAAATTAGAAATGAAAAATATTTTCGGTAGAAGTTATTTTTCGTTTCTTTTTAGTGGTCTATCTATTTTCTTCGCATATTAATTGGAGGACGAGAATGATCGAAATGGAGGATTTTTCCCAAAATTGAATATCTTCCTAAATGTGAAGATTAAAAATATATCTGAACTAATTTCATTTTTTCATTGTATCTTTTTTGGATTGTCTTGTATTGGTGAGATGTGGAGGAGTGTAAACTTCTAAAAATCGAGGTCCCCAACTCATCCGGAATTGTAATCTCTGAGCTTCGGAGTTGGGATCGGCTGCATCTCTTTATATCCCCCATTTTTGAGAAAAGGGTAACCTATATTAATCGTTTCATACTCGGGGCCTGGAATTTTTTTTGGATTTCTTCTCCGCCGAGAACTTTGGCAAACTCTGCATTTTGTGGTTGTTCTTCTCCTGATATGAATCGGGCTTTGGCAAGGGTTGAGTTTTACCACCTCATCTGCTTTCTAGTTCACTTTTGGGATTCCCAGATCTGCAGCGATTCCTTTTTCTGCCATTTTCTGCTTTTCTGCTTTTCGTGTTTTGATTTTGATTCTCGTTTTATGTTGAACTGGTCTCTGTTGGTCGGCGATTTGGGTTGTTTTTATGATTTTTCTGTAAGATAACAGTGTGATTTTTAACTAACCCCTGAGCTTTGCCGTAACTTACGCTTGCGCCACCACGGGCTGCTGGTCATCTCTGGCCGGCGTATCGCCGGAAGAATAACTTTACACCGCGACATTCATCCCTCCCCGTCAATCTAACAGTAGTATTGCATTTAAGCTTTTTGTTTTGCAGGTTTCCCGTGCTGCTACCAGGTGTCGTCGGCCTATCGATCGCCTTTTCCCTGTTCAGGAGTCGATCGGTTTCCAGCTTCCGCGGCTTCTCCTCCCTCGTCTCCAAGGCGTGTCGAAGTCCGGTATCATTGTACTTTTATGTTAAATTTCATTTTTTTCTGTCATATATCTACCATTTACTGCGATTTTTATGCGGTTTCCTTGCTTTTATATTGTCTTTGTCATTCTCATCTTATTTTCATTTTTGGCTTCACTACCCCATTTTATTTCTCGTAGTGCGTTTGGGTTTTGCATTGGTCGATGTCGCACTGTTTGCGGGTTGGTAGTTGGAATTTGGGTACCTTGTCGGGTAAGCTTTTGGAGCTTGTGGATGTTTTGGGTAAAAGAAGGGTTGATGTGGCTTGTATTTAGGAGACTATGTGGAAGGGGGCACATTCGAGGGAGGTGAACGGCTTTAAATTGTGGTATTCAGGCCTTGCTAACTCGAGCAATGGTGTGGGCATTCTTTTGTCTAAGGAGCTTAAGGACAACATCGTGGAAGTGAAAAGGTGTAAGGATAGGATTATGTCTTTTAGAGTGGTGGTTGGGGAGAAGGTGGTTAATGTGGTTTGTGCGTATGCCCCACATGTTAGTTTGGGTGTGCTTGATAAGGAAGCCTTTTGGGTCTGTTTAGATGAGTTGGTCGGGTGTATTCCGGACGATCAATTTATTATTTTGGAGAGCGATTTCAATGGGCACATTGGTGAGGGGGTGGATGGCTATCATAGTGCGCATGGGGGTTTCAGCTTCGGAGTTAGGAATGCAGGAGGTTCCGCACTGTTGGAGTTTGCCACTGTGCATGAGTTGGTAATTGCTAACTCTGTTTTTCAGAAGAGAGCTGAGCACCTCATCACCTTCAGTAGTGGGGGGCACAATACGCAAATTGACTACCTTCTTTTGCGCAGTCGGGATGCTAGGGCGTGCGTGGACTGCAAGGTGTTCCGGAGCGAGGCATGTGCTTCTCAACACCAGCTGCTGGCTATGGATTTATCCATGAGAGGTCGTGTTGTTAGCAGGGTTAGAGAAGCTAGACCTAGGATACTCTGGAAGGATCTGAAGGGTGAGAAGGCGACAGTATTCAAGGAGTCTCTGAACCGCGAAGGAGGTTTTTTTGCGTGCGAGCGATGCTAACCTTATGTGGACCAGCATGGCCAATGCTATTAGGAGAGTGGGCGAGAAGGTGGTAGGAGTTTCTTCGGGCAGGTCTAGTGGACCTAGGGAGGCTTGGTGGTGGAATGAGGAGGTCCAAAACAAGGTTAAGGCAAAACAAGCGCTATTTAAGGAGCTTTTGTCGGTTAGTGATGGGGAGGAGAGAATCTTGAAGATTGTAGCGTACAAGGTGGCGAAAAGAGAAGCTAAGAAGGCAATGGCTAAGGCTAAATGTGAGGCTTACGAGGAGATGTACAAGCGCCTAGACACCAAAGAAGGAGCGAATGCTATTTTTAAACTAGCGAAAGCTAGGGAAAGAGGGCGGCACGACCTAGGTCCCGTTAAGTTTATTAAGGATGATTTGGGTCAAGTGTTAGTGAACGATGTGGCTATTAAGAAGCGGTGGAATAGGTATTTTTTCTAACTTTTCAATGAGGCTAGAGGTAGTGACTCGGTGGTGCAAGGAGTTAGTCTATCTTCTGCTCGTTCGTTTAGTTCCTGTGAGAGCATCAGCAAGGAGGAAGTAAAGGGTGCCCTAATGAAAATGGGTAGAGCTAAGACTGTAGGCCCGGATCAGATCTCTATTGAGGTGTGGCTTTGTCTGGGGGAAGTCGGAGTTCAGTGGCTAGCAGAGCTGTTCAACATCCTCCTCAAAGGCTCTAAGATGCCGACAGAGTGGAGGCATAGTATTGTCGTGCCTTTTTTCAAGAACAAAGGCGATGCTCAGAGTTGTAGTAACTATAGGGGTATTAAACTCCTCAGTCATACTATGAAACTTTGGGAAAGAGTGGTGGAATGCAGGGTTAGAAGAGAAGTGGAGATCTCAGAGAACCAATTTGGCTTCATGCCGGGGAGGTCCACGACTGAGGCCATTCATCTCGTAAGGCGCCTTATGGAGAAGTTTAGAGAGCGGCGTAAGGACCTCCATATGGTGTTCATAGATCTAGAGAAGGCTTATGATAGCATTCCGCGCGATGTTATTTGGAGGAGCCTAGTAGAGAGGAGGGTGTCGTTGCCGTTCATTAGGGCGATCCAAGACATGTACTCCCAAGCTAGGACGTGCGTTAAGACCCCAGTTGGTGACACCCAGTATTTTCCGGTTGAGATAGGGCTACACCAGGGGTCGGCGCTAAGTCCTCTTCTCTTCGCTCTAATCCTTGACGTCATTTCGCGAGGGATTCAAGATGGCATCCCGTGGTGCATGCTTTTTGCTGACGACATTGTGTTAGTGGCGGAGTCGAGGAGGGAGGTGAACTCGAAGTTGGAGCTTTGGAGGGCTAAGTTAGAATCCCAGGGCTTGCGTGTGTGAGCTTGCCTAAGACCGAGTATCTCTGGTGTAACTTTAGTGGTGAGGCCAACGAGGAAGATGTTGAGGTAATGATTGCGGATTTGATCGTACCCCGTACGGATAAGTTCAAGTATTTGGGTTCGATCATTCAGAAGGAAGGTGAGTGTGAAGATGATGTCACGCATCGCATCAAGGCGGGGTGGCTAAGGTGGAGAGCAGCGACTGGGGTCCTGTGCGACAAAAAAGTCCCTCTAAAGTTGAAGGGTAAATTCTATAGAGCGGCAATCCGACCTGCAATATTGTATGGCTCCGAATGTTAGGCGATGAAGACGTCGCTTGAGAGCAAGTTGGAAGTGGCTGAAATGAGAATGTTACGTTGGTCGTGTGGTCGCACAATGTTAGATAGAATTGCGAACGGGGTTTTCAGGAACGCGCTGGAAGTGGCGCCAATTTCAGAGAAAGTTAGGGAAGGGAGATTGAGATGGTTTGGCCACGTCCGCAGGAGGCAGGCATCTGCTCCGGTGAGGAGGGTCGAGAGTTTAATGGTTGTCGGGGAGAGGAGGAGAGGCAGACCGAGGAGGACGTGAGAGGAGCAACTGAGATTAGATTTGAAGGCCTTAAACCTTTCCGAGACCATGACTGTTGATAGGTACGCTTGGAGGCGCCAGATCAGAGTTGTGGATTCTTTTGTAGGAGAGTCTTGTGGTGAGAGCCTCAGGGTTGGGTTGTCTCGGTTAGCTTTGACCTAGAGCATTGCATTTTTAATTTTATTGTATATTTTATCCTATTGTCTTTGCGTGTGGTGTATTTTTGACAGGAAGCTGTGCGCAGAGCCAACCTCTCTTTTGTTAGAGCAGCGTTTATCGGGAGTGAAGTAGCCAAATTCCGCTTAGGTAAGTCCCATGTGGATCAAGCCATGGGCTCAGATATGGTCTCGAGCTTTTTTGAATCTTATGTTTTCCTTTGTATTTATCACACAAGATTCTCACGCGCACTAATGCAGGGTCTTCACTAAACAGATCTCACCGTAGTAATAAGTATGGGCATGGTCTGCGTACATCCTACCCTCCCTAGACCCTACTCTGAGCGAGATATACTGGGTATGTTTAGTTTGGTTCGGTTTTGGAGGAGTGTTCTACGGGTTATAAGTCCAGACTTTGGAGCTCACTTAAAAATAAATAGTTGACCCACTATTCACCCATAAATTTTTGTATTAGGCTTGCTCATGGTTCAAAATGTTGGATCAAGAATTGATTGAATCAGGCCCGCTCATCACAAACCTAATTTTGCAAAAATTGGTAACGGGTGAAGCGGAACATAGGCCCAAAATTATAGACCTAATTTCCTTATTCTCGTCTTCAACCCCCCCTCCGTTCTCATTTTTTCTTTCTTCAAGATTGGGCGGACCAGTGCGATCGGTGCCGGCTTTGGATTTCCGACGGTGGGACGTTGGGCTCCATCGGACAGAGGGGTGACTGGGTGCGACCAGGACCAGCGACGTTCGAGCTCGAATACAACCAGGACTGGGCGAGCCGTGGTCAAACGGGTCAAGTGGCGACCTTTGCGACGGAGAGCAGTGACCAACTCAAGTCTCCGGCGAGGCGTTGAGCTGCAGCCTGTAAGTGGTGTTCAACTGGGCCTCTTCTATTATATTCCCGGTTCTTTCTGTTTTTATCATTTTTTGCATTAAGCATGGCTAGCACGGACAGCGGCGAGTTCAAGTTTCCTGTGGCGAGTCGAGCTTGCACGGAGAGTCGACCGATAAGGGTCGTTCAGCTCGGCCTCATTTTGTTTTTTAATCGAAAATGAAATCGAGTTTGGGATAGTATATAAGTCATCCATGATCTGATTTTGAAACTTATTGATAAAAGCATTATCTTGGCTGAAGGATTAGAAGCCTGAGAACTAGAGTAGAAGATCATGAGATTTTTGAGATTTTTGTCAAGGCTGTTACATTGTTTTGGTGTGTATTAAAATACTTGAGATAAAAGGGATTTTGAGTCTAATGTCCGGATGTGGAAAAGAGAAGAGTAGAAAGTATACCTGTGAAAGTGTATGTTAGAAAACACTTCGATTTTGTCAATTAGTATACTTTGGTTGTCTTTTGGAGTTTAGATATTCCTGCTTAAACTTTTGATGATGAAATATCTGTATGTCGCATTCAATAGTTGTCGTTATGATGATTTTTGGATCTAATAAAAAGTGTTTTTAAGCTTAGAAGCTGAGAATCCTTTTATATTTGGAGTTTGTAAACATTCGAATGAGACCTTTGGCATACGAGGCCTTTGTTCTACTCTTCATTTTTTTTATTTTGAAGTATCATGTCGCTTGTTGTCATCTTCGATATGTAATTAATTTTTTGGCGCTTGATTTTGTCGAGATTATTTGTTATCTCGTAAGCGTCCTTCCATGTGTTTGGTGTATGGAGATTTTATTTTGTAGTAACTGTTAGGAATATGCCCTCGAATCCCACTCAGGGGATGAGAGAGAATGGCATTGTACTTGTAATTATGGAATTATCAATAAAAAGACAATATGATTCATTCATTGTTTATTGTATTTCAAATGCATTCTTGATTTGGTAAACATTGAAGTGAAGTTCTTGATTTGGTATATCTATTTCAAATGCATTCTTGATTTGGTATATCTATTTTGCACGCTCTGAGGGCGATTCTCGGTCAATCTTCATCTCCTTCATCCAAAGAGTTTGATTTCACTAATTTGATTTGGATTTTCACCAGCTTAACTAATCTGATTTGGATTTCACTATTCTGATTTGGTTTTTCGTACCGTCGTCCTCAACACCCAGCCATAGGAATTGTCTTTTCATGAATTATTGAATTATTGTACGTGAATTTCTAGGTTTTGGGGGATTTAATTTCTAATCAGAATTAAATCTTCTTGTTGTTAGTGTATTAACTCTTTTAGCGCCGTTGGTCATTTTCTGGCTGGCGTACCGCCGGAATAATAATAATTCAACGCTACATTTAGTCCCTCCCCTTCAATCTAACATTAGTATAGCATATAGTAAATAGCTGTCTGTTTTGCAGGTTCCCTTTTCGGTTTTTCAAGCTGCACGAAATCCTCTCCAAAGCTTTCTTTTTTCCATGTCGTCTCGAAGGCTGGTATCATTGTACTTTTCTGTTTTATTTCATTTTTGCCAGTCATATCTATTATTTACTGTGATTTCTCTGCGGTTTGCCTGCTTATAAATTGTCTTTAAATTCTCATCATATTTTCATTTTCTCTGCACTCCCACATTTTATTTTTTCGTTGTGTGTTTGTGTCTTGTGTTGGTCAATGTCGCGTTGTTTGCGGGTTGGTAGTTGGAATTTGGGTACCTTGATGGGTAAGCTTTTGGAGCTCGTGGATGTTTTGGGTAAGAGAAGGGTTGATGTGACTTGTATTTAGGAAACTAGGTGGAAGGGGACGCAGTCCAAGGAGGCAAACAGTTATAAATTATGGTATTCAGGACTTGCTAACTCGAGTAATGGTGTGGGTATTCTTTTCTCTAAGGAGCTTAAGGATAACATCGTGGAAGTGAAGAGGTGTAACGATATGATTATGTCCGTTAGAGTTGTGGTTGGGGAGAAAGTGGTTAAAGTGGTTTGTGCGTATGCCCCTCATGTTAGTTTGAGTGTGCTTGTTAATGAAGCTTTTTGGGTCTGTTTAGATGAGTTGGTCGGGTGTATTCCAGATGATCAATTTAATGTTTTGGGGGGCAATTTCAATGGGCACATTGGTGAGAGGGTGGATGGTTACCATAGTGCGCATAGGGGTTTCGGCTTCGGAGTTAGGAATGCTGGAGGTTCCGCACTGTTGGAGTTTGCCACTGCGCGTGAGTTGGTAATTGCTAACTCTGTTTTTCAGAAGAGAGTTGAGCACCTCATCACCTTTGGTAGTGGGGGCCACAACACGCAAATTGACTACCTTCTTTTGCGCAGTCGTGATGCTAGGGCGTGCGTGGACTGCAAGGCGTTCCGGAGCGAGGCATGTGCTTCTCAACACCGGCTGCTGGCTATTGATTTATCCATGGGAGGTCGTGTTGTTAGCAGGGCTAGAGAAGCTAGACCTAGGATTCACTGGAAGGATCTGAAGGGTGAGAAGGCGACAGATTTCAGGGAGTCTTTGACCCGCGAAGGAGGTTTTTTGCGTGGGTCGATGCTAACCTTATGTGGACCAGCATGGCCAATGCTATTAGGAGTGTGGGCGAGAAGGTGGTAGGGGTTTCTTCGGGCAGGTCTAGTTGACCTAGGGAGGCATGGTGGTAGAATAAGGAGGTCCAAAAGAAGGTTAACGCTAAACAAGCACTATTTAAGGAGCTTTTGTCAGCTAGTGCTGGGGATGAGAGAATCCTGAATCTTGTAGCATACAAGGTGGCGAAAAGAGAGGCTAAGAAGGCAGTGACCAAGGCTAAAGGTGAGGCATACGAGGAGATGTACAAGCGCCTAGACACCAAAGAAGGAGCGAATGCTATCTTTAAACTAGTGAAAGCTAGGGAAAGAGGGCGGCACGACCTGGGTCCCGTTAAGTATATTAAGGATGATTTGAGCCAAGTGTTAGTGAACGATGTGGCTATTAAGGAGAGATAGAATAATATTTTTTTGAACTTTTCAATGAGGCTATGAGAAGCGACTCGATGGTGCAAGGTGTTAGTCTATCTTCTGCTCATTCGTTTAGTTTCTGTGAGAGCATCAGTAAGGAGGAAGTAAAGGGTGCCCTATTTAAAATGGGTAGAGCTAAGGCTGTACGCCCGGATCAGATCCCTATTGAGGTGTGGCTTTGTCTGGGGGAAGTTAGAGTTCAGTGGTTAGCAGAGCTGTTCAACATCCTCCTCAGAGGTTCTAAGATACCGACGGAGTGGAGGCGTAGTATTGTCGTGCTGTTTTTCAAGAACAAAGGCGATGCTCAGAGTTGTAGTAACTATAAGGGTATTAAACTCCACAGTCATACTATGAAACTTTGGGAGAGAGTAGTGGAATGCAGGGTTAAAAGAGAAGTTGAGATCTCTGAGAACCAATTTGGCTTCATGCCGGAGAGGTCCACGACTGAGGCCATTCATGATGTGAATTCCCTATCGGTACAGAGGAAGGCTGTTTTGACTAGCGGAAGCGAGCAACACTTAGCCAAAAAGGAATCGAACAGTACAGTTATAAACTGACAGGAACTGATAGCAACAGTTCGATACATTAGCAATAATGGATAGTGGCATGCGCACAAGACACGAACTGGTAACAACAGTTCGATACAACAATAATACTGGTTAGCGGCACGCGCACAAGACAGGAACTGATAACAACAGTTCGATACAGCAACAAGACAGGAACTGGCCGAGTGGAAATGACTCGGAACAGGCAACTCCAAACAACGGCACTTGAAAACAGTAGGTTTTGGTCGGATGCCAATGGAAACAAGAAGCAAGCTTCGGACAATCGAACAACAATTGATGTGAACTCCCAATCAGTTACAACCCTGTATCGAAAACAAGAGGAATGTCTTTTGTGAACAGGGAACAAGTGTTTATCGAACTAGACCTATAATTCGATAAGGTGATTTCTTCTCAAGACCTATTGAGAATCGATCCGATTAAGATTCGAAAACGCGTCGAATAATAACCAAATTTTGGAAGGAAACTCGTACAACACTTAAACAATACACAATGTATTTTTTATTTGATGATTCAATAATGTTCATTACAACTCAAATATGACTACTTATAGGTAAGAGTAGCCTGACAAGATTACTTAAACTATTACAAGATAAGACCACATGATCTTAAAATAAAGGAAAAGACAATAAAAAAAAGGTACTCCACGCCACTTGCAAACAAAAGGAATAAAAGGTGGGTTTTGTCTCCAAGGTGATAGCCGTTCTTCACATGCAGGCCGTAAATCCTGCATCCTTTATTATAAAGTAATGGGATGAAATCTTTATTATTTTATCTTCACCCACTTGGACCCAACATGATGTAAGTTGTCATGTTTTAAGTTATTCCCAATCCGATCACCAAGGTTACTCCAGGTCTCGTATCATTTTCTCGCCTAAGTATGTAGAAGTTTGTTCAAGGTGTTTTACGTCAATCTTCATTTCGTCTTCTTCGCTTGGAGTAGTCGGTTTGGTATCATTCCCTCCTTCTTTAAAAGAAATTGTCCTCAATTCCGCAATTCCATTGTCATCGAGATAAGGAGATAGATCACATATGTTAAAAGTAGCATGCACTCCATAATCACCCGGAAGTTCTAACTTGTATGCATTGTCGTTTACCTTCGCAACTACTTTATACGGTCCCTCAGCTCGTGGCATTAACTTGTTCTTACGCTTACTCGAAAATCGCTCTTTTCTCAAATGCACCCAAACTAAATCCCCAACCTCGAATAATCTCGGTTTTCTTTGCATGTTCGACTTTCTTTTGTAAGTCTCGTTTATCTCCTTGATTCAGTTACGTATTTGTTCGTGTAATTTCATCATTGACTTCGGCTTTGATTCCGCATCCTTATGCACCAATTCGTCACTCGGTAATGGAATTAGATCTAACGGTATGTAAGGATTCAGCCCATAAACTACTTCAAAAGGAGAGTGCGCCGTGGCATGAGTAGGAGAACGATTATAAGCAAATTCCGCATGTGCAAGTTTTAAATCCCAGTCCTTTTGTGTCTTGCTTACAAGATCACGCAACAATGTTCCCAAAGTTCGATTAGTCACTTCGGTTTGCCCGTCGGTTTGAGGATGGTGCGAAGTGCTAAACAAGAGTTTTGTTCCCACCTTTAGGGTGTTCCAATAGTAGCTAAGGAATTTTGAATCCCGATCCGAAACATTAGTCTTTGGAATTCCATGTAAACGTACCACCTCTTGGAAATATAAGTCGGCCACATTGTTTGCATCGTTTGTCTTGTGGCACGCTACAGAATGAGCCGTTTTCGAAAAACGATCTATGACTACCATAATAGCATCCCTCCCTCGTTGAGTACGAGGTAAAGCAACAATGAAATCCATCGAGACATCTTCCCATGGCCTTTCCGGAATCGGTAAAGGTGTGTATACTCCCGGCTTGAACGAACTGCTCGCAATATGGCATGTCACACACTTACTAATTATGTCATTCACACCCTGCTGCATCTTTGGCCAATAAAAATATTCCTTAAGTACCTCAAATGTCTTAGCCGAACCAAAGTGGCCAGCCAAGCCTCCCCCGTGAGCTTCCCGAACCAACAATTCCCGAACCATGTGTTTGGGCAAGCAAAGACGATTTCCTTTGAAGAGGAAGCCTTCCTGCATCGTAAATTCTCCAAACGGACCAGATTTGCAAAGAGTGAAAGTCTCACCAAAATCTGCATCACCGTCATAATATTCTTTCACCGTCTCGAACCCAAGCAATCGAACATCAAGAGTAGAGAGCAAGACATACCACCTAGACAATGCATCCGCTACGATGTTGCTCTTGCCATCCTTATACTTCGATGAAAAGTCAAATGATTGTAAGAATTCCACCCACTTAGCATGCCTCAGACTTAACTTGTGTTGCCCATTAATATACTTTAATGACTCATGGTCCGAATGTAGGATGAAGTGCTTCGGTCGAAGATAGTGACTCCAATGATCTAGAGCCCTCACAATAGCATAGAACTCCTTGTCGTACATACAATAATTGAGACGAGTACCGTTTAACTTTTCTGAGAAATAAGCAATAGGACGTTTTTCTTGAACGAGAACCGCTCCAATGCCAACTCCGCTAACATCACACTCTACTTCGAACGGTTGTGAAAAATCGGGTAATGCCAAGATTGGTGCTTCACATAACTTTGTTTTCAAATTTTCGAGCGACTCCTGGGCAGCCCTGCTCCAATTAAACGTACCTTTCTTCAAACATTCCGTTATTGGGCTTGTAATGGTGCTGAAATCTCGAATGAATCTTCGGTAGAATGAAGCAAGTCCGTGGAACGACCTACCTTTCGTCACTATAGCGGGAATCGGCCATGACTTAATTGCTTCGATCTTGGTTTGATCAACCGACACTCCGTCCTTCGAAATGATATAGCCAAGAAAGACTATACTTTCTACTAAGAATGAGCACTTCTCCCTTTTTCCATACAGCCTTTGGTCCCTAAGGGTCTCGAAGACTTGCCTTAAGCGTCCGAAATGTTCTTGCAACGATCGGCTATAAATCAAAATGTCATCCAAGTATACAACCACAAATTTCCCAAAAAACGGCTTAAGTACTTCGTTCATCAAACGCATGAAAGTACTCGGCGCAATTGTAAGGTCGAACGGCATAACAGTCCATTCATACAGCCCGTGTTTAGTTTTGAAGGCCGTCTTCCACTCATCTCCCTCTCGCATCCGGATTTAGTGATAACCACTTCGTAAGTCAACTTTTGAGAAGATCACGAATCCGTGTAATTCATCCAACATGTTATCAAGTCTCGGAATCGGGAATCGATACTTGATGGTTATGTTATTCACGGCTCGACTGTCAATACACATCCGCCATGATCCATCTTTCTCCGGGACAAGCAAAACTGGAACGCACAAGGACTCTAACTTTCTCGAACGTACCCACGGTATATTAGTTCCTCGATTTTTTTTTGTAACTCCTTCGTCTCCTCGGGATTACATCGATAGGCGACTTTGTTAGGGAGTGATGCACCCGATATAAGATCGACTTGGTGTTCAATCCCACGTAAGGGCGGCAAACCCGGCGGTAAGTCTTCCGAAAAAACATTCGCAAATTCGCGTAACAAGGTATCGGTTTCCCCCTTGTCTTGCACAACCATGTCCACGTCCCGTGTTTCTTTAATCATCAACAAATACACACACTCGCCATCATCAATAGCGTGTTTCACCTCTTTCTCACTAGCAAACATAGTAAGTTTCGGTTTTTCCATTTGGCTAGAACTCATCAAACGAATGGCTTGAGGTGCCATTGGTTTAAGCACAATCTTCTTGCCTTTATCCCGTAATTCATATTCGTTACTTCTTCCTCGATGTAAAACATCTCTATCAAATAGCCATGGTTGTCCCAAGAGTATATGGCATGCATCCATCGGGAGTACATCACATAATACGTCGTCACCATATGAACTCATAGTTAAACTGACCCATACTTGTTTCGAGACTTTCACTTTACTCCCATCATCGAGCCAATGTAAAACGTATGGTTTTGGATGAGTAGTACTGATGAGTCCGAGCTTCGTCACCATCTCGCTTGAAGCTACATTAATACAACTTCCCCCATCAATTATTAAACTACACCATTTGTCTTTGATTTGACACTTGGTGTGGAATATTTGGTCTCGTTGTTCCGTATCCCTCGAAACCGTTTTGACTTGCAAAGTGCGAAGGACTAGACTCGTATCGTAATCTGGAGCATCGTAAGCCTCACACTCCTCTTCTTCTTTGGCGTCCACGTTAAACACGTCGCCGAGCCTTTCTCTTTCGTCCTCGACTAACAATTCTTCCCGGACCTCAAGAGCCTCCCTTAGTGTCACCACCTGTTTGTTCGGACACGTATTTTGGTAATGACCGAACCCGTGACACTTGAAACATCGTGCCTTCGCCAAACTCGTTTCCTTGGGTATGTAGGGAGCCTTAGGAGCCGTAATAGGGGTAGGAGTTGGTACAGCCGTTTTAGTAGCTGAACTGGAATCGATACTTGGGTTTCCAAATTTGGATGGAAACTCGGGTTTATATAACTTCATCTTGTTTTGAGCTTCCAACTCCACACATAGTCCACATAATGTATCGAAGTCTTCGTATGGGTATAATTCCATCGAGTTAGCTATGCTTCGGTTCAAGCCGCACAAGAAACGCGACATCTTCTGCTCCCCATTCTCCTCTATTTCTCCCATTAAGGTCAGATTTTCAAACTCCCCAATGTATTCACTGACACTCAACTTTCCTTGCATGAGGTCGGTAATCTTCCGGTACAAGGACAGCCGGTGTGATGTTGGTACATATCTTTTACGAAGTTTTCTTTGTAATGAATCCCACGAACGGATCTTTTCTTTCCCCACACGAGCTCTTCGTGTTTTAACTCCTTCGTACCAAAGTGAAGCGCCTTTCCCCAACTTGAGAATTGCATACTTGCACCGTTTCTCATCGCCGAGGTCTTTAAACTCGAACATGCGGTCAATTTTACGTTCCCATTCCAAGAAAACTTCAGGGTCTGTCCCGCCAACGAACTCCGGAAGCTCGTTAACCTTGAACTCTTCGACATGGCGTGAGGGTCGTTCATAGTCACCACGCCTAGGTTGCCAACGCTGGTCGCGTTGTTCTGGTATGTCACGCAATGCGTCACGAAGTTTTGCCAAGAAATCAGCGTCGTTGAGATCCATAATGCCAAAGATCAAGAACTTGGGCTCCGATGCCACTTATGATGCGAATTCTCTATCGGTATAGCGGAAGGTGTTAGGCGTATTTTTATACGCTTATTTATCATTATTTTGTATTATTTTGGCGAGTAAAATTTCATAAATGAGCTTTTAATACCTTATTCTTGTATGTTTGACAGAAGATTGTAGTCTGGAAGCTAAAACGAGGCAAAACGGGCGAAAACGGTGAATTTTTGCCGTGGGCCGCGGCACAAGGCAACCTGGCCGCGGCACAAGAAGGCACCCAGCGACCCCTGAGCAATCTGTACTCTGAGCCGCGGCACAGATTTGGTGAGCCGCGGCCCAGATGAATTAAAAGGCGCCCAGGCGTCCAGCTGAACGCCATGTGCCGCGGCACAGATTAAGTGAGCCGCGGCACACAAGGCGGTTTTGGTATGCTCCGCGCGGATTTGGGCCGTTTTGAAGCCAGTTCTCGACCTACTCGCACGGACGCGATTTGGAGGCTGTAGGGGGCTATAAATAAGGGTTTAAGACCCTAATTAATCATCTTGGAGGCTTGGGAAAAGGAGGATCACAGAAGATTATCGCAGACGAGAGAAGCAGAAGAGATCAAAGGCGAGGGCGAAGTTTAAGAACGGAGGAATCCGAGCTCTTCATCTGCGTTTGATTTTCATGCTTTTATTTATTAATTCTGTATTTTCATTAATTAGCATGTCAGGCTAAAACCCTAATCTAGGGTTTTGATGAAACCTATGTTTTGAGGGATTCACTTGAGATTATCTATTTAATTCCCTTTTTGTTGAGTTTTCCCAATCGTGTTTAATGCTTTCAATTATCTGGCCAATAGTTGTATTGTTTTAATCATTCAATTCGAATCGGGAGAGGAGAGTTGGTGAGGAACTATTGGTGAGGACCTTTTTATCTTGTGAGATAGGAATATACTCATAGGAACTACGTGGTCTTTTGGAGATTTTATGCTTTTTGCCTATTGACGAATTAATTCACCTAGGGATAGAGTGCGTTATTCGCCTTTAGAAAAATCTATCGACCTCGGGAGAGGCGGTAGAGTATATTAGCAATCTTCGCCTTCAATAAATTGGGAAAATCATCAACTTCAGATAATCGAGAGTAAATTCGGATAAACCGAGGTGGATTCAGAATCCTAGACTTATTCAACATTTGATTCTCTTTCTTCAAGCAATCGTTTTTACTGTTTAGTCTTTTATGAATTTTCTTTAGTAATTAATTGCTACCCAAAGTTCGATTGTTCAAATAAAACTGGAATACACAAAAATCGGTAGTTAGTGATTCAGTCCTCGTGGGAACGATACTCACTCATCACTTTATTACTTGTATACGATAATGTGCACTTGCGTTCAAGAAAAATCGCAACAAGTTTTTGGCGCCGTTGCCGGGGATTGAAATTTTTGCTAATATCGATTTCAGTATTTCTAGTCTTAGTTTGAACTTTTTATTTACTTATTTTCGTATATTTAATTTTATTTATGTATTTGTTCTTCCTTACAGGAATTTTTCGGGTAGTGCATGAGAAAACTCGGCAACAAAGGCCTACTACCTTTAAATACCGAACTCGAGCGCACTCTTAGGAGAAAGAAGAAGGAGAAACGAGAGCTACTGACAACAGTCACTATGGCTGAAAATATCGAAATTCAAGGAGGAGATAACCATGTGCAGCAAGTTCAACTCAAGATCGGCTCTTCGAGATTATGCTATGCCGCAAATCAACGCGAACTTTTCGGGGATCCGGCGTCCAACAATCCAATCCAACAATTTCGAAATCAAGCCTGCGATCATTCAGATGGTGCAGGCTAGCCAGTTTTGTGGATTGTCGAACGATGACCCCAACGCACATATTGCTTCTTTTCTCGAGATTTGTGACACGTTCAAGAACAATGGTGTCACCGGCGATGCTATCCGTTTACGGCTTTTCCCTTTCTCTTTGAGGGATAAAGCGAAATTTTGGTTGAATTCTTTACCGCCAGGCTCGATCACGACATGGGCAGAGTTAGCCCAAGCCTTCCTTGCTAAATTCTTCCCACCTTCTAAGACGGCGAGACTGAGAAACGAGATCACTACTTTTGGTCAGTATGACATGGAATCGCTTCACGAGGCGTGGGAGCGATACAAAGATTTGTTACGGAGATGCCCACATCACGGCCTTCCGGACTGGCTTCAGATTCAGACGTTCTACAATGGTTTGAGTGCTTCCACACGCACTCTCGTGGATGCAGCAGCCGGTGGAGCTTTGATGGGAAAGACGATGGCTGAAGCACACTCGTTGGAAGCTATGGCCGCTAATGCTTATCAATGGCCATCCGAGCGAATAACGCCGAAGCGAGTTATGGAAATTTCGAGTAATGACCCGATATCTACATTGTCAGCCCAAGTTGCAGCATTAACGCAGCAGCTTCAAGCATTTTCGCATGCTCCTTCCCCCGTTACCATTGAGTCTTGCAATTGGTGTACCGGATCTCACCCTAGCGCGGAGTGCCAAGTCGGAAACCCGTTCGAGCAGCCCCAAATTGAACAAGCTCAGTTCGTAGGAAACGGAAACCGGCAAAATAATCCGTACTCCAACACGTATAATCCGGTGTGGCGTAATCATCCCAACTTCTCGTGGAGAAACGGACAGAACTCGAACTAGCCTCCGTTCACTCAAAACCAACAGCAGCCTCCTCCCGCTCCAAAAGTTTCTCTCGAGGAAACAATTGCGAAATTGGCAGCGAATACGAGTCAATTCATGACCCGTACTGAAGCAACATTGCAAAATCATTCCGCCTCCATTCGCAACTTGGAAGTCCAACTGGGCCAGATTGCTAATGTGTTGACAGCCCGCCCGGAGGGAGCATTGCTAAGTACGACCGAGACAAATCCTAGAGAAAGTCTAAATGCGATCAATTTGAGAAACGGGAAGGAGGTGTTTGATCAGCCCGAGAGAAGTGAAAAGAGAAGTGAAATTGAGGAGAAGAAAAATTTAGCGACAGAGGAATCACAAGATTGGAGACCCTCGATAACGTTTCTGGATAACCCGAAGGCATATGTGCCACCCGTCCCGTTTCCGCAGAGATTACAGCAGAAAAAGGCGGACAAGCAATTCTCTAAGTTCCTCGACGTGTTCAAGAAGCTTCATATTAACATTCCATTTGTCGACGCGTTGGAACAAATGCCAAGCTACGTTAAATTCATGAAAGAGATCTTGTCAAAGAAAAGAAAACTCGAGGAGTTTGAGACAGTCGCCTTGACGGAGGAGTGCAGCGCGATTCTTCAGAAGAAGCTTCCACCAAAATTGAAAGATCCGGGAAGTTTCAACATACCGTGCACCATGGGGAATCTCTCCTTTAATAAGGCGTTGTGCGATCTCGGTGCTAGTATTAACCTCATGCCTCTGTCTATTTTCAAGAAGCTGGGAATTGGAGACGCAAAGCCGACGACGGTCTCTTGCAATTAGCGGATCGATCTATTAAGTATCCGAGGGGAGTGATTGAGGACGTGTTAGTAAAAGTGGATAGATTTATCTTTCCAGCGGATTTCATTGTTCTCGACATGGAGGAAGATCAAGATATCCCGATTATCTTGGGACGACCATTTTTAGCGACCAGCCGAACTCTTATAGACGTGGAAAAAGGGGAATTAACTCTGCGGGTTCAAGACGAGCATGTTACGTTCCAAGTGTTCAAATCCTTTTCATGTCCGGGAGGTGTTGATAAGAGCTCACAAAGTGAAAGTGTGGAGGCCGTTGCGAAAGAGACACCGAAAAAATCGTCGTTCGAAAAACTCAGATTCCGTTTCAGATGGTCCAACTTTTAAGAAAGATGTAGAACGAGTCGCATTTCTCAAGCATGTGAACATGCAATCATCACCATCTAACCAGCCACAATCGGAAAAATCTGTTGCTGTCATAAGTTCGTTCGTGAAAGAGGAAAATAAGCCGGAAATCAAACGGACGTCTAGTCATGAGAAAAACGGGTGTTCCGGAAAGTTGTTCTCGTCAAAACCTTTCCGCAACCAACATTGGGTGTCAGAACCGAAAATCGAATCGTTAATGACCGATGGTCAAAATTTTAAAAAACATATTAACGGTTCGATGAACGGGGCGGAGATCAAATGGAGTTTGCGAGAAGCGAACTGATTTTTTAAATAGGTCCGGCTGAAGACTACAAATTTAGCGCTTCTCGGAAGGCAACCCGAGTTCTTAGTTGTAGATTGTTGCGTTTTTGTATTTTTCTTGCATTCTTGAATTTTTATTTTTCATCATTTTGTGCTTTGATTTGCTTTTACCTCTTGCTCTTGACGTGTTCTTCTTAAAATTCTGTGCAGAAAAAGTCCCAGGGGAGAAATTTATGCCTGAGCCGCGGCACAAGGCTTGTGAGCCGCAGCACACACAAATCAAAAGGGAGAGCTAAACTTTCTGTACTATGTGCCGCGGCACAACATTACTGAGCCGCGGCACACTTGAGCCCTGAGTCGCGGCACACGGAAGCTGAGCCGCGGCCCACGACAAAACATACGAGCAGGTAAAAAGGATCGTACTGTGCCGCACTCACTTGAGCTGCGGCGCACACCTTGCGGAATTTGAATGGCCAGTGCAGCTTTATAACTCTCATTCGGCCGACTACCCAGGTACGCTTCCCTTCCCTTTCCTCTCCCTTGCGCGCGCGATCGGCCAACCTTCATCTCCCTTCTTCTTCTTGCAATTTTCTTGCACTTTTCACAATCCAAGCAAGGTAAGTCAAAATCTCTAATCTCAAATTGTTCTATGAATTTAAATGTGAAGTTGTGTTATGCATTTGATGGTTGAATATGTTTATTTCTTCTTTCAAAAGTTCTATGATGGTTAAGTGGAGGATATGATGGTTTTTGGTTGATTTTTCATGATTATTTTCGATTATGAATGAGTTGAATGTGTCGTTTGTCATGACGAATGACTCGTGTTTTTGTTCTTGGGGATTTAATCGAGCTATTGCCATATTTGTTCTTCAATTGAACTCATGTCCTTTAAGTGTTTAATGAAATGTCTGAATGGAAAATTTTTTTTGTTAAGGCAATATTTTGAATCTATGTGCAACGTATTCGTTCTGGAATTACAGCAACCCCAACCCGTACGTCTAGTTAAACGTTATGGTTCAATTTCATTTTTCTCTCACGGTTGTGCTATCTCGTTAAATTTCTGATTTACGGCCGGATATCCTTAGCCGAGTGATGATTATTCTTGTTATTGTTTGAGTAAGTAAACTCCCGTGTTTAATTTTTTCAGGACTCGCTATGACTAGGACTAAGAAGCTGAGCAAGAGGGCCCGGACTCAGTCGTCCCCCACTCGAGGGGAAACTTCTCGTAGTCGCGCCGAGTCGGAGGCGCACTGCTTTTCCGACCGGAGATCCACAAAATCTTCAACGAGAAGATTCGGCCGCGACCTCCGATTCCGGAGAGGATTCACTCCGGCCCCAAGACGAGGAACCGCTTACCATGATAGGCGAGATGGGGTGGGCGTTTGCCGCACCCGAGCGGTGATCTCGATAGTGCGGGAGTTCTATGCCGTAGCGTTATTGAAGCACATTCGGGCAGGCGGATGTTGCAAAGAATGACACTCGGACTCAGGTCGATGTCCGAGGTATTACAGTTGATTTTTCTGTAGCTGCTATTCGGAGGTTGTTTGGGCTGCCAGTGGTCGATGAGACGGCTTATGACCGAGTTATGGATAGCCTCACGAAGGAGGCTCTGCTCGAGACTCTTACGCAGCCCGACTCCGACTGGGAGCGGCGCGCACCGGGTTCTTCCACTTTCCACTTTAAGAGCTCGCGCCTCAGTCGGCTCGGGCGTGCCTGGCTATATTTTATCTGCGCTCGTATAGACCCCACATCTCAGATCCGCACTGTTTTACTCTCCCGAGCCCGGACAGTATACGCTATCACCTCCGGGCTGCGATTCGATGTGTCCCCTCTCTTGGTCCGATCTATATTCCAGTGTATTCAGGGAGGGGCCAAGACGGGGTTGAAGCACCCTTCTCTTATCTGCGCTCTGTGCCGGCAGTCGGGGATGACGTGGTCGGATGACGAGCCGATGCTTGCTCCCCAGGCCCCGATCGACCACCGCATCATCTCACATTTTGACCAGTGGGGAGGAGCGTCGGCGCACGCTCGGGGGAGAGGATTTCTACTGGATGAGGCCCACGAGGGATCCCCCGAGCCTCTACTGCTGACATAGGGGCAGGCAGATGCCGGCCCGCCGCCCGACAGAGAGCGCTTGTAGGAGATGTTCGACGGGCTGAGGGAGGATATGAGGAGATAGAGAGAGGATATGAGGAGAGAGAGAGAGGGGATGAGGAGAGAGGGGGAGAGTATGCTGGCTTCCATGAGAGAGGAGCAGCGGACGGAGAGAGAGCATTATTGCTACCGTCAGGGGTGAGATGCGAGAGCAGGCCCGCCGGGCCAATCGACGAGAGGCGAGGCGTCTAGCAGCAAGGGATGCCTACCACCAGGAGCACCTTGCTGCATGGACTGCACACATTCTGCCCCCGGACGGGCCATTTATTGCACCTGCTCGGCCAGCCACACCACCCTCCTCGCCAGATGATGCCGGCACCAGTTCGTGAGAGGATTGTAGGGGAGTACTTGACCTTTTACTTTTATTGCATATTATATTTTGTCCATTGAGGTCAATGTACGTCCTAAGTTTGGGGGGGGGTCTATTTCTGTTGCTACATTTACTGCTGTACTTATTTCGTTGCACTTTTTGTTATTTCTAGTTATCCTTTTGTCGATAGCCTTGCTTGTCATGGTTTTACTCTTATTCGTGAATTTTTTGTGCTTCTATTTGTGTAATACTGATGTTACGACATTGTTTTTCTCTCTGAAGAAACGGGCGAGTTTTAGTCGGGTTGTAGTCAGTGATTTCTGTTTCTCCTAAGTCTTCATTTAGGTCCGAAATTTTTTTCGTGATTGTAGAGGTCTTGGCGGATAAGAGAGGATACATACGTGTTTTAAAATCACCGTCGATACGTTTGGTTACATTTTTCGGTTAGCTAGTCGTCCAGTTACATAAGTCGTGTTGGCGCTTAGATTGAGTTTAGAGTCGGTCAGTTTTTCCCAAAAGTTGAGTTATTTTTGTTCTATGATGGGAAGTCTAGTAACCGGGGGTATTCACGTGACCCGTTGTTTACTCTCGCGTAAAACGACGACCCTGATTAGACTAGTGATTTAGAAATTTCGCATGTGCCATTGATAGGGAGCCTAGTAACCGGGGGTATTCACGTGACCCGTTGTTTACTCTCGCGTAAAACAGCAACTTTGATTCGGACATGCGGGAATTAGCTATTCGAGTTGTTTCTCCGCTGTGGAGGGGAACTTAGTAACTAGAAGCATCCATGTGCCCCATGAGTGTCTTTTACGTCAAACGGGTTCCCAATACATGAGAATGGATGTTCCACCCTAGGATTATCCTGATGAAACATCCCGAGATCCGAACCTAGTGGTCAGCTCGAATTAATTTCTTGAGCATATATATAAGGGAATACTGTCCGAGGGTTATTTTTGACGAAACTCGTGAAAATTTTGCCATTAGACTGTGGAACGGGGCGAACTAGCTTGTTTATTTTAACCTTTCATATTGATGGTCGATTAGATTCACATTTGTTAATCTTTGAGCTGGATTTTCTTCATGAACGAGTGATTAGGACTGAACTTGGTTACTTTGTGGAATCAGTGTTCTGAGTGTAGCTCGCTATTACGATACTCGTATTATTCAGAGAGAATTTCAGGATAGTATTGATTAGGTTGAACACTATGAGTTGCACGATTATTCACGATATTCTTTTGTTGAAATTAATTCTTTTTGCTTGAGGACAAGCAAAGGCTCAAGTTTGGGGGTATTTGTTAGGCGTATTTTTATACGCTTATTTATCATTATTTTGTATTATTTTGGCGAGTAAAATTTCATAAATGAGCTTTTAATACCTTATTCTTGTATGTTTGACAGGAGATTGTAGTCTGGAAGCTAAAACGAGTGAATTTTGGCCGTGGGCCGCGGCACAAGGCAACCGGGCCGCGGCACAGGAAGGCACCCAGCGACCCCTGAGCAATCTGTACTCTGAGCTGCAGCACAGATTTGGTGAGTCGCGGCCCAGATGAATTAAAAGGCGCCCCGTCCAGCTGAACGCCATGTGCCGCGGCACAGATTAAGTGAGCCGCGGCACACAAGGCGGTTTTGGTATGCTCCGCACGGATTTGGGCCGTTTTGAAGCCAGTTCTCGACCTACTCACACGGACGCGATTTGGAGGCTGTAGGGGGCTATAAATAAGGGTTTAAGACCCTAATTAATCATCTTGGAGGCTTGGGAAAAGGAGGATCACAGAAGATTATCGCAGACGAGAGAAGCAGAAGAGATCAAAGGCGGAGGGCGGAAGCCAGAAGAACGGAGGTATCCGAGCTCTTCATCTGCGTTTGATTTTCATGCTTTTATTTATCAATTCTGTATTTTCATTAATTAGCATGTCAGGCTAAAACCCTAATCTAGGATTTTGATGAAACCTATGTTTTGACGGATTCGCTTGAGATTATCTATTTAATTCCCTTTTTGTTGAGTTTTCCCAATCGTGTTTAATGCTTTCAATTATCTGGCCAATAGTTGTATTGTTTTAATCATTCAATTCGAATCGGGAGAGGAGAGTTGGTGAGGAACTATTGGTGAGGACCGTTTTATCTTGTGAGATAGGAATATACTCATAGGAACTACGTGGCCTTTTGGAGATTTTTTGCTTTTTGCCTATTGACGAATTAATTCACCTAGGGATAGAGTGCGTTATTCGCCTTTAGAAAAATCTATCGACCTCGGGAGAGGCGGTAGAGTATATTAGCAATCTTCGCCTTCAATAAATTGGAAAAATCATTAACTTCAGATAATCGAGAGTAAATTCGGATAAACCGAGGTGGATTCAGAATCCTAAACTTATTCAACATTTGATTCTCTTTCTTCAAGCGATCGTTTTTACTGTTTAGTCTTTTATTAATTTTCTTTAGTAATTAATTGCTACCCAAAGTTCGATTGTTCAAATAAAACCGGAATACACAAAAATCGGTAGTTAGTGATTCAGTCCTCGTGGGAACGATACTCATCACTTTATTACTTGTATACGATAACGTGCACTTGCGTTCAAGAAAAATCGCAACAGAAGGCTGTTTTGACGAGTGGAAGCGAACAACACTTAGCCAAAAAGGAATCGAACAGTGCAGTTATAAACTGACAGGAACTGATAGCAACATTTCGATACAGCAGCAATAATGGATAGTGGCACGCACACAAGACAAGAATTGGTAACAACAGTTCGATACAACAATAATACTGGATAGCGGCACGTGCACAAGACAGGAAATGATAACAACAGTTCGATACAACAACAAGATAGGAACTGGCCGAGTGGAAATGACTCTGGAACAGGCAACTCCAAACAGCGGCACTTGAAAACAGCAGGTTTCGGTCGGATGCCAATGGAAACAGGAAGCAAGCTTCGGACAATCGAACAGCAATTGATGTGAACTCCCGATCAGTTACAACCCTGTATCGAAAAGAAGAGGAATGTATTTTGTGAACAGGGAACAAGTGTTTATCGAACTAGACCTATAATTCGATAAGGTGATTTCTTCTCAAGACCTATTGAGAATCGATCCGATTAAGATTCGAAAACGCGTCGAATAATAACCAAATTTTGGAAGGAAACTCGTACAACACTCAAACAATACACAATGTATTTTTTGTTTGATGATTCAATAATGTTCATTACAACTCAAATATGACTACTTATAGGTAAGAGTAGCCTGACAAGATTACTTAAACTATTACAAGATATGACCACATGATCTTAAAATAAAGGAAAAGAACATAAAAAAAGGTACTCCACACCACTTGCAAACAAAAGGAATAAAATGTGGGTTTTGTCTCCAAGGTGATAGCCGTTCTTCACATGCAGGCCGTGAATCCTGCATCCTTTATTATAAAGAAATGAGATGGAATCTTTATTATTTTATCTTCACCCACTTGGACCCAACTTGATGCAAGTTGTCACGTTTTAAGTTATTCCCAGTCGATCACCAAGGTTACTCCAGGTCTCGTATCCGTTTTCTTGCCTAAGTATGTAGGAGTATGTTCAAGGTGTTTTACGTCAATCCTCACTTCGTCTTCTTCGCTTGGAGTAGTCGGTTTCGTATCAATTCATCTCGTCAGACGCCTCATGGAGAAGTTTAGAGAGCGGCGTAAGGACCTCCATATTGTGTTCATTGATCTAGAGAAGGCTTATGATAGCATTCCGCGCGATGTTATTTGGAGGAGCCTTTAAGAGAGGAGGGTGTCGTTGCTGTTCGTTAGGGCGATCCAAGACATGTACTCCCAAGCTAGGACTTGCGTTAGGACCCCAGTTGGGGACACCCAGTATATCCCGGTTGAGATAGGACTACACCAGGGGTCGGTGTTAAGCCCTCTTCTCTTCGCTCTAATCCTTGACGTCATTTTGCGGGGGATACAGAATGGCGTCCCGTGTTGCATGCTTTTTGCTGACGACATTGTGTTAGTGGCGGAGTCCAGGAGGGAGGTGAACGCGAAGTTGGAGCTATGGAGGTCTAAGTTAGAATCCCAAGGCTTGCGTGTGAGCCGGTCTGAGATCGAGTATCTCTCGTGTAACTTTAGTGGTGAGGCCAACGAGGAAGAAGTCGAGGTAATGATTGTGGATCAGATCGTACCCCGTACAGATAAGTTCAATTATTTGGGTTCGATCATTCAGAAGGAAGGTGAGTGTGAAGATGATGTCACGCATTGTATCAAGGCGGGGTGGCTTAGGTGGAGAGCAGCGACTGAAGTCCTGTGCGACAAGAAAGTCCCTCTTAATTTGAAGGGTAAATTCTATAGAGCGGCAATCAGACCTGCAATGTTGTATGGCTCCGAATGTTGGGCGATGAAGAAGTCGCTTGGGAGCAAGTTGGAGGCGGCTGAAATGAGAATGTTACGTTGGTCGTGTGGTCGCACAATGTTGGATAGAATCTCGAACGAGCTTTTCAGGAATGCGCTTGAAGTGGCGCCCATTTAAGCGAAAGCTAGGGAAGGGAGATTGAGACGGTTTGGATACGTCCGCAGGAGGCAGGCTTCTGCTCCGGTGAGGAGGGTCGAGAGTTTATTGGTTGCCTGGGAGAGGAGGAGAGGCAGACCGAAGAGTGTAATACCCGGTTGTGAATTCATTTATTATCATTCAGTATCTGTCACTCAGAATTTTTTTTCACTCAGTAATAATCATTCATCATTCATATTCAGTCAACTATGTTCACCATTCGGCGTATTTTGGGATCATCACTGTTTGAGATCGAGCCGAGATTATTGTCATCATCATCATCATGTTTTGATTTTCAGTTTGAGAGGTAGCGCACGCTACCCATTGTAGTTAGCGCGCGCTAATGAGGTGCATGTAACGCACGTAATGATTCAGTTTTAGCGCACGCTAGCGCAAGTGAGCGAGCAGATCCGGAAAGGTCTTGGCTGATTTTGGAAATTAAGTAGCGCACGCTACGAGTGGTAAATAGCGTCGCTAACTATCTTTGTAACGCACGCTAAGACTTGAGTAGCGCACGCTAGCGCTCGCATCGAGAGGACGATGAGTTACGGACTCCGTGATTTTGGATACCAACTATCGGGTAGCGCACGCTAACATAAGGTTAACGTCGCTAATGACAGTGTTAGCGCACGCTACCAAAGGTTCTTAGCGCCGCTAACGATTGATCGGGGTACTTGGACTACCGGTACAGCGTTAGCGCACGCTAACATCGGGAGTTAGTGCGCGCTAAAGCTGGGACGATATATATAGGGCTTTGGTCCAACTTTCGTCATTTCTTCATTTCTCAATCATTTCGGACGAGCTCGGGCGATTCGAAAAGGTCTTTTCGAGCTACAATCATCTAGCATCATCTTCAACCTTCTAAGTTGGATTAATCATCATCTAAATCAGTTTCATCACTCCAAATCAAGGTAATGATTCTTGGATCTAGAATTTCGGATCTTGGGTGTTTTGCTTTCGATCTCTTCGTGTAAATCGATGTTATGTTGGAATATGTTAGATATGGATTATCTATCATGGATACATGTATTTCTACGGATTCATTGGTGTAATTTTCGGAATTTGTGAATAATTGAAGAATTGTTCAAGAACCCTTACGGGTTGACTTTGGAATTTTGGGGTTTTCGACTAAATGTTGTTGAAATATCGTTCTAAGTATTCCTATTGGATTATTGATAGTATTCATGAGTTTTTGTGGGTTTGAATCATTCATTGGGAGTTGGTTTCGGATGTAATTGAGTTTTGGTTGTAAACAATTGGAGATTGTTTACAACGCGTTTGTGTAAATGCCCCAATGAGTTTCGGGTATTGTTGTATCGACTTTTGAGTTGGTTGTGATTATGCTTGATTCATGTATTAAGAGAATTGTTGGTTTTTGTGTTGTTTAAGGTTGTTCAAGCGGCCGGTAATTTCATTAAGGACGTTGATCGTGGAAGTACCTTCTCTCCTTCGGTTTGAGGCAAGTTTTATACTTGTACTGGTCAATGAGCTAATGTCATCATGTATGTGTATGAATGTGTTGTATCATTCCGAGACTTAGTCTCTTCATGAATTCATTGATATCAAGAGATCGTTCGATACGATACCTTTCGACAATTTTGCCAAATGTTATTGTTGTTCGTTAACGGCCGATTCAAGGCATTGTGATACTCATTATTAATGTCATTGTCGATAGCCGGTTCGCGGTATCGATGTATCGATTGTTGTTAATATAGATGTCAATTTAAGATATCGTTGAGATCATTGTTATTCCTGTTCGGATTGTCATTAAAACTGTACAGGCCGATTTAAGGCATTGGCTTATTCATTTCTCATCTTCGTCGTCGGTAACCGATTAAAGGTGCCGAGGCATCCTTCATATCATTGTTATCGAATTGCCGTTCTCAGGTAAATCGAAATGTTCAATCATTCACTAAATCATTGTTATCGATTGACCTTTCTAAGGCAATCGAGGTATTCACTCATTCATCGTATCATTGTTCTCGATTGGCCGTTCTCAGGCAAATCGAAGTGTTCAATCATTTATGGTATCATTGTTCTCGATTGGCCGTTCTCAGGCAAATCGAAGTGTTCAATCATTTATGGTATCATTGTTGTCGATTGACCGTTTTAGGCAATCGAGGTATTAAATCATCCGCTGCATCATTGTTGTCGGTTGGCCGTTCTAAGGCAATCGAGGTGTTAATTTGGGACTGTCAAGGACGGTGTCTATCCGTGTGTTACTATCATCGTGTTGGCCGACTCAAGGCAGCACACTATCATTCATTGTGATACGGCTGGATGCCGTGGCTTCGGCCCTAATTGTGATACTACCGGATGCGTGACTTGCCCTAATTGTGACTGGTGGATCACTTCGCCCTAATTGTGATACGGTGGATGCCGTGGCTGCCCTAATTGTGATACTGGATGCCGTGGCTTCGCCCTAATTGTGATACTACCGGATGCGCCGGCCCCTAATTGATAATCTGGATGCGTGCTTCGCCTAATTGTGATACGGCCGATGCCGTGGCTTCGCCCTCATTGTGATACTTCGTGCCGTGGCTTCGCCCTCATTATTACTGACTTCGCTTTTGACTTCGTGTTTGTGATATTTGTTAATTTCATTGAATGACTTTCGTGCCTTTATTATTGTCCTGGTAATTTCATTGGAGCCTTCGGGATTGTGATTCATAATTAATTCATTCTGGTTTGGTTCATGTCTTGTCATTCAATGTGGTATTCTGTTATTTTGATACCCCGACGGGCACTTATGATCTAACTCGTCGAATGTATTAATAGTATGCCGTGGGCATAGTATTTCACGAATGCTCGGTTCTTACCTTGGTTTGTGAGCATTTCGTATTATTATCATCATTGTACCATTTCATTCTGCCTTTGGATGCATATCATGTTATACATGTATTTGATGTTCATTATCTGTATGACTGACCCCGTGGGGGCGGAACATGTTTTTCATGTTTT
The DNA here is from genome assembly GCA_033398695.1 of Orobanche coerulescens. Lineage (NCBI taxonomy): Eukaryota > Viridiplantae > Streptophyta > Magnoliopsida > Lamiales > Orobanchaceae > Orobanche > Orobanche coerulescens. The sequence goes on along the minus strand of CM065807.1, from coordinate 76,215,109 downwards.
AGGTGCTTGCGAGGAGAGAGTTGAGACACAGGGGCATGATGATGGCGACGAGGCATTCAAGCGATACTAGTACGAGTTGTTCATTGTCGGTCAGTCGGTTGGAGTGTACTCCAGTCTTGTCAGTTGTTGTCGTGTTGTATTACCCGAACAGATGTTCGTGGATGTTGTTGTATTTCATTTTTGGCCATGTAGGCTACTTTTGTCGTTAAAATTCCTTATCGGAATATTGTGTCGGATATCATGGTAGGGACTATGATTTTCCCTTGTTGTGTTAATTAATGTATTTTTAGTCATGTCCTTTGGTGGATCTCTGGCGTGGGGTCCACGGCACTATAATAACCCAATAGGATTTGGGGTGTTACGAAATGGTATCGAGCTTTGGGTTGTGAAATACCCCGAGATGTGAGTTATGTGGTCCTACCGACGCGGTAGTGGTGGGATTGTCGTGTTATGACAATCTAGTCGATCAGTTTTGTGAGTCGTAACATTAGTGCGACCGCACGAGTCATTCATTCATCGAGTCGTCGGTGAAGACTAGTATCGCGAGACCTCGAAGCTTCGTATGACTGTGTAAGGACTCGATTCTCTTTATGTTCATACATTCATCATGTCATTAATTGTTCATGCTTTGAAACCTATATGTGATATTAGTGTTATGATTGATTCATTACTAATACTTAACGCACACGAGTGGCTTGTCTAAGCATTAAGGATCAACTAATTCAACGGATAATAATCCACAAACGTCATGAAGATCTAGACGATCATGATAATTCATACATCACTCACCAATGTCATTACTCGCTTAATTCATCACTCGAGATAATTCATTCATCACTCATCAATGTCATTACTCGGTTAATTCATCACTCGGATAATTCATTCATCACTCGACCAATGTCATTACTCGGTTAATTCATCACTCGGATAATTCATTCATCACTCACCAATATCATTACTCACCAATTCATCACTCGATAATTCATTCATCATTCAAATAATATCAATTACTCGGTTGCTTCGCTCATCACTCAATTAACCTCATCGCTCACCTAATTCATTCATCACTCAATTAATCTCATCGTTTAGCTAATTCACTCGTCACTCACCAATCTCATTGCTCGCTTAATTCATTCCTCATTCATCAATCTCATTGTTCGGTTAATTCATTAATCATTCACCCATCTCACGGTTGATTGTTGATCTTGAGGATCGAATTTTCAACCTTGTTAACTTGTTCAAGGTAATCATTTCAGGAATTTCATCAGGCAATCATGTTACCTCATTTAATGTTTCATACGGTCTTATCATACTCTGACGTAATGTCGACGACCATTTCATTAAATCATTAATGCATTCATTGTGCGAGGGCGTGTATGCTCATTACTGTCACTCTGTAACGTAATCATAATGCGATATTCATGCGGAATCTATAATCATCATGTGATTTTCCTACTTCAGTATGGATAGAGCTGTCAGAGGACGTAGGGGAAGAGGCCGCGGTGCGGGCCGGAACCCGGGATCTCGTGTGCATGCCCACACGAACGCGAGGGATATCATTAATTCATCAAATAGCGAGGCTACTCATTCATCAGTAGATAATCATTCACCATCGGAGTCGTACCGAGAGGCATCTCACTCGGAAGGTGTTCGGGTTGATCCATTCATATTTATGCAGGCATGATGGCCGGATGACTCAGATGACGCGGATAGTGGAGACCATGCAGACCTCGATGGGTTGTGGTCCACCGCAACAGGGATACCAGGTGCCATTTCATGGACAGACTGGAGGAGTGAATCAGATTGTTGGCGATATCTCTCGTCAGATGCCGCCTACTTTTGAGGGTTCGTCAGAACCAGCTGATATTGTTCATTGGCTCGAGCATTTTGATAAACTCTTCGACATGGTTCAGTGTCCGGAGGAGAGTAAAGTGGCAGTAGCGGCTTATTACTTGAGTAAGGGCGCTTATTCGTGGTGGCTTTCTGTGAAACCCATCGATCGTGATTGTATTTGGAGCGAGTTCAAGACTCTCATGTTAGAGAGGTATTATCCGGCTCCACTTCGTGAAGCTAAGTTGTCAGAGGTTTTGAACCCCGAACCCGATGGGGACGAGGGTGTTATCGTTATCGCTGAGAAGTTTCAGGGACTACTTCAGTTTGCTTCGTCAATTATCCGTACTGAGGCGGATAAAATTAAGTATTTTAGCAAGAGGCTAAATCCGCAGTTGAGGATGCAGTTGTTCAACCACAATTGTAATTCACTTAGTGAGTTCATCGGGAAGGCTCTTGGAGCAGAGCTTTTGATCAAGGAGCTTACTCAGAAGCATCCTTCAGTTTCTTCAGGTGAGAGGACTAGAATGCCGGTTCGTTCAGAGGGACATCGGGCTCCGTCATCCAAGGGGTCGTTTTCTAGTCGTCTTCGTCTTTGGGACAAGATCTTCCTCTCGAGCGGCGAGTTCGACCGTTGTTTGCTTTAATCGTGATTCAAAGAGTCACGTTAGTAACCGTGCAGTGCAGCTATTGTTTGTTTTTACGTGTGGGAGGCGGGGACACCGGCGAAATCTGCAGGGTTCTAGCGCCGATAAATCTCAAGAGAGCTCGAGGGCCTCGAGAGACTTCGTTACTCCAGCCCGTGCATCATCCAAGGGACCTATCGTGCCTCGAGGGCCAGAGGTAAGGACATTCATCACCGGTTTGAACAAGTTAATTCTTGTGCGTTAATAGTATAATCATTCATTTCATTGTCGTTCATTCATTCATATAATTCATTCATCATATATATCAATCATATGGGGACTCATAATTATCGATTAATGATTCAATTCACGAGGAACGGCGGTTCCAATCACTTCAGGGATCTATCACTCATGACGTTATTAATTCACCTTGGTGAGTCATTCCAAATCCTTGTCGGATTTGTAGTCATTTATCATTCATCATTCATTTTTGTCACTTTCATTCTCGTGACCTTCTGAGATCATAGTTAGTGGCGAGTTCATCGTCGGATATACGTTAAATCGTTGAGATAGAGGAAATCGATGATATGAAAGGATATCGATGTTGGGTACATTTGAGATGTAACCTTGTTTTTGGATGACTGTGTTAATCTATCAGTAATAATGTATCGTGACTGTGGATCATTTATTGTTGATCTATCTTATTATGATTATATTTGAGAATCTTGAGATTTGGATCATTTGTTGGGAGTTCATACCTCCGGCGTTGTGCTCGAGATTTCGTGATAATTTGAGAAATCGTTCACTGTGTTTCGAGACGTCAAGTCTTGAGGACTTGGGCGTGCAGTTGATTTGGTCCCGAGGACTATTTGGGCGTTATTGTTTTCAGATCGTGATGGATAGTTCATATCCCGAGTTGTTTACCCTCAGTTTCGAGGACGAAACTCTTTTTAAGGGGGGGAGTATGTAATACCCGGTTGTGAATTCATTTATTATCATTCAGTATCTGTCACTCAGAATTTTTTTCACTCAGTAATAATCATTCATCATTCATATTCAGTCAACTATGTTCACCATTCGGCGTATTTTGGGATCATCACTGTTTGAGATCGAGCCGAGATTATTGTCATCATCATCATCATGTTTTGATTTTCAGTTTGAGAGGTAGCGCACGCTACCCATTGTAGTTAGTGCGCGCTAATGAGGTGCATGTAACGCACGTAATGATTCAGTTTTAGCGCACGCTAGCGCAAGTGAGGCAGACAGTCCAGAAGGTACTGGGCTGATTTTGGAAATTCGTAGCGCACGCTACGAGTGGTAAGTAGCGTACGCTAATTATGCTGGTAACGCACGCTAAGACTTCGAGTAGCGCACGCCAGCGCGGCCGATCGAGAGGGCATGAGGTTACGGACTCCGAGGATTTTGGATACCAACTATCGTGTAGCGCACGCTAACATAAGGTTAACGACGCTAATGACAGCCGTTAGCGCACGCTACCAAAGGTTCTTAGCGCACGCTAACGATTCGATCGAAGTCTTGGACTACCGGTACACGCGTTAGCGCACGCTAACATCGAGTTAGTGCGCGCTAAATCGGGACAAGATATATAGGGCGATTTGGTCCAACTTTCGTCATTTCTTCATTTCTCAATCATTTCGGACGAGCTCGGGCGATTCGTAAAGGTCTTTTCGTGCTACAATCATCTAGCATCATCTTCAACCTTCTAAGTTGGATTAATCATCATCTAAATCAGTTTCATCACTCCAAATCAAGGTAATGATTCTTGGATCTAGAATTTCGGATCTTGGGTGTTTTGCTTTCGATCTGTTCGTGTAAATCGATGTTATGTTGGAATATGTTAGATATGGATTATCTATCATGGATACATGTATTTCTACGGATTCATTGGTGTAATTTTCGGAATTTGTGAATAATTGAAGAATTGTTCAAGAACCCTTACGGGTTGACTTTGGAATTTTGGGGGTTTTCGACTAAATGTTGTTGAAATATCGTTCTAAGTATTCCTATTGGATTATTGATAGTATTCATGAGTTTTTGTGGGTTTGAATCATTCATTGGGAGTTGGTTTCGGATGTAATTGAGTTTTGGTTGTAAACAATTGGAGATTGTTTACAACGCGTTTGTGTAAATGCCCCAATGAGTTTCGGGTATTGTTGTATCGACTTTTGAGTTGGTTGTGATTATGCTTGATTCATGTATTAAGAGAATTGTTGGTTTTTGTGTTGTTTAAGGTTGTTCAAGCGGCCGGTAATTTCATTAAGGACGTTGATCGTGGAAGTACCTTCTCTCCTTCGGTTTGAGGCAAGTTTTATACTTGTACTGGTCAATGAGCTAATGTCATCATGTATGTGTATGAATGTGTTGTATCATTCCGAGACTTAGTCTCTTCATGAATTCATTGATATCAAGAGATCGTTCGATACGATACCTTTCGACAATTTTGCCAAATGTTATTGTTGTTCGTTAACGGCCGATTCAAGGCATTGTGATACTCATTATTAATGTCATTGTCGATAGCCGGTTCGCGGTATCGATGTATCGATTGTTGTTAATATAGATGTCAATTTAAGATATCGTTGAGATCATTGTTATTCAAATTCGGATTGTCATTAAAAGCATGCGAGGCCGATTTAAGGCATTGGCTTATTCATTTCTCATCTTCGCTTCAGAACCGATTAAAGGTGCCGAGGCATCCTCCATATCATTGTTATCGAATTGCCGTTCTCAGGTAAATCGAAATGTTCAATCATTCACTAAATCATTGTTATCGATTGACCTTTCTAAGGCAATCGAGGTATTCACTCATTCATCGTATCATTGTTCTCGATTGGCGTTCTCAGGCAAATCGAAGTGTTCAATCATTTATGGTATCATTGTTCTCGATTGGCGTTCTCAGGCAAATCGAAGTGTTCAATCATCTATGGTATCATTGTTGTCGATTGACCGTTTTAGGCAATCGAGGTATTAAATCATCCGTTGCATCATTGTTGTCGGTTGGCCGTTCTAAGGCAATCGAGGTGTTAATTTGGGACTGTCAAGGACGGTGTCTATCCGTGTGTTACTATCATCGTGTTGGCCGACTCAAGGCAGCACACTATCATTCATTGTGATACGGCCGGATGCCGTGGCTTCGCCCTAATTGTGATACGGCCGATGCCGTGGCTTCGCCCTAATTGTGATACTGGCCGATGCCGTGGCTTCGCCCTAATTGTGATACTGGTGGATGCCGTGGCTTCGCCCTAATTGTGATACGGTGGATGCCGTGGCTTCGCCCTAATTGTGATACGGTGGATGCCGTGGCTTCGCCCTAATTGTGATACGGCCGGATGCCGTGGCTTCGCCCTAATTGTGATACGGCCGATGCCGTGGCTTCGCCCTCATTGTGATACGGCTTCGTGCCGTGGCTTCGACCCTCATTGTTCTGACTTCGGCTGTTTTGACTTCAGGTGTTTGTGATATTTGTTAATTTCCGCTGAATGACTTTCAGGGCTTTATTATTGTCCTGGTAATTTCATTGGAGCCTTCGGGCATTGTGTTTCATAATTAATTCAGTCCTGGTTTGGTTCATGTCTTGTCATTCATTGTGGTATTCTGTGATTTTGATTCGCCGTCGGGCACTTATGTTCTAACCTGTCGAACAGGTATTAATAGTATGCCGTAGGCATAGTATTTCACGAATCCTCGGTTCTTACCTTGGTTTGTGAGCATTTCGTATTATTATCATCATTGTACCATTTCATTCTGCCTTTGGATGCATATCATGTTATACATGTATTTGATGTTCATTATCTGGATGACTGACCCCGTGGGGGCGGAACATGTTTTTCATGTTTTAGGTGCTTGCGAGGAGAGAGTTGAGACACAGGGGCATGATGATGGCGACGAGGCATTCAAGCGATACTAGTACGAGTTGTTCATTGTCGGTCAGTCGGTTGGAGTGTACTCCAGTCTTGTCAGTTGTTGTCGTGTTGTATTACCCGAACAGATGTTCGTGAATGTTGTTGTATTTCATTTTTGGCCATGTAGGCTACTTTTGTCGTTAAAATTCCTTATCGGAATATTGTGTCGGATATCATGGTAGGGACTATGATTTTCCCTTGTTGTGTTAATTAATGTATTTTTAGTCATGTCCGCCTGGTGGATCTCCTGGCGTGGGGTCCACGGCACTGTAATAACCCAATAGGATTTGGGGGTGTTACAAAGAGGACGTTGGAGGAGCAGCTGAGATTAGATTTGAAGGCCTTAAACCTTTTCGAGACCATGACTGTTGATAGGTGCTGTTGGAGGCGCCAGATCAGAGTTATGGATTCTTTTGTAGGGAGCGGTGCTGTAGTTGAGAGCGTCAGGATTGGGTTGTCTCGGTTAGCTTTGACCTAGAGCATTACTCTTTTTACTTCTAGTGTATATCTTATCCCATTGCCTTCTGCCTTTTTTTTTTTTACAAGGAGCTGTGCGCAGAGTCAATCTCTCTTCGGTTAGAGCAGCGTTCATCGAGAGTGCAGTTGCCGAATTCTCCTTAGGTAAGTCTCATGTGAATTAAACCATGGGCTCAGGTATGGTCGTGAGCTTTTTCGTATCATATACTTCTTTGTATATACCACTCTTTACTTTGCTATGCACTTAGCTGGGGGTCTTCACGGAAACAGCCTCTCTACCATAAAAAGTAGGGACATGGTTTGCGTACATCTTACCTTCCCCAGACCCAGCTCTGAGCGGGATATACTGGGTATGTTTGGATTGGTATTCCACTCTCGTTATCGGATAAGAGAAAAGTGCACTAGAAGTGAACCTCACCGTTTAAGAAGTAACCATAGAAACGACGGAACCCACTATTTCTTTATTCATTTAATTTTTCATTAATGCTTATTTACGTAAATCGTTCGCAAGTCGATAACTTAATTGGGCATTAAGTTTTGTGTAAGACTTGTATAACTGATGCTAGGACATGTGCATGTCTTGATAGCATAGTTATAAGTATATTGGTGGGACCAGTACACTCGAACATGACTCATACTTGATTCAGTCACACGATATTCACTTTTAAAGAGTTGATGACGAATTGAAAGGTTGTGATAGTATACGTGGACCTTTGACTTGAGGGTTCAGTAAGAGATGTGACTGTGACATTTAGTTTGTCACTAGAGTAGTTAGGCCTATTTGCTTAATCACTGGGTCAACCTCGAAGTGCGGACTATACGAATAGGTAGTAGTCTTTACTATACGCCAAAAAAGGATTCCATCTCCTGTTAGTGAGCAAGCGAATGTCCTATACAGTTAATGGCAAATAAGATCATAAGTCTTTGGCCAAAGCATTCCGATCTAGTCGTATTGGATACACTAGTAATGAGTCAGTCTTGATTTGCATTAACACATGTATAATGTCTAGTCAACATTAGGGTTTGACTTTACCGTGACCCGAAGACTTGACCGGGACATCTGATGAAGGGTCTATACGTATATGGTATTCACGACATAATGGTTCTGGAATGATCTCTCACCACGCCATAAGTGTTCATATGCAACGTTTCCTATTGTTGTATTATGCACCATTTTCTGTTGTCTTAGGCCAGAAATTGATATATCCAACACTTTGTGGGTGTTGCATCTGATCACGTGGCATTTGACCTCTAATCCAATACTTTTCCTTTATAATACAACAGAGGGAAAGTATTACATTATGTACATAGTGCAACACAAAACAAAATATATGCAACAGAAAATAGTGTTGGCTTAGAGGAGAATACAGTTTAGAATAGTGGGGCCCACAACCAATGAAACATCAACAGTGGACCCTTTGGCCACGTCAATAACATTGTTGTTATATGCAATACTAATTTAAAAATATGCAACACTTGAGAATATGCAATAATAACTGAAAGACAAATGCAACATGTTAAATAAAAATTTCGCAATAGCCATTTCGTACGTACATCATTCCATAAAAATAAAATACCATCCAATATTCACACTATAATACTGGGTTGTAATTCAGTCATTATCATTCAGTAATTATCATTCAGTAATTGTCACTCAGTAATTATTCACTCATTAATGATCATTCATCGTTCATATTCATTCATTGTATTCACCGATCAGAGTAATTGTATCGTACATCAGTTATTATTCGTCTTCCTATCTGGTTGGAGGGTCGAACCGTGGTCATCATCATTGTCATCTTCATAGTGGGCTGTGTGTGAGGAGTAGCGCACGCTACGTACTCTCTTTAGCGCGCGCTAATTGAGTACGGGTAGCGCACGCTACCTCTCCGTATTAGCGCACGCTAATGTGGTTCAGGCCTGCAGTCCAGAAGGCACTGGACTGCAGTCAAGTTGGAGTAGCGCACGCTACGAATGGTAAGTAGCGCACGCTAGTATGTTCGGATAGCGCCCGATATGCAGTCAGTGTAGCGCGCGCTAAGGCCGATCAGGCAGAGTCCAGTGGGTACTGGACTGATTTTGGAATAATTCCTAGCGCACGCTATGAGTGGATTTTAGCGTACGCTAATGGGGCAGTAGCGCACGCTGATTATTGGACGTAGCGCGCGCTATCGCGAGCAGTCGAGGCGAGAGGTTACGGACTTCGCCATCGAGCATCAGATATTCAGTTAGCGCGCGCTAACACAAGGTTAACGCACGCTAAGTATATGGCTGTAGCGCACGCTACAAAAGGTACGTAGCGCACGCTATCGTTTCGGACAGAGGGTACTGGACTACCCAGAACACCCGTTAACGCACGCTAAATACCAGGGCTTAGCGTGCGCTAAACTAGAATTACTATAAATAGGACAGTCCGGCTCAGATTCTTCATTTACACTTCTCACTTCGATTCTGGGCGATTTTGGACGATTCAGAGAGATCTTTTCGAGCTGCACTCGTCCATCATCATCTTCAAGATTATCATTTGGATTTATCATCATTTCATCCTCTCCAACACATCAAATCAAGGTAATGATCTCTTGGATCTAGATTCTCTCCTTTGTGTACAAGTAGCTCTTTGTTTCACCGTATTGGATCTCTTTCCACCTTGGCATGAGGTCTCTCCATTCATGTTTCACTCTGCATACCAGAAACACGAGCAGTAATAAATGTCCAAACTAAATAAAAACAATTTAACCATATATAATAGTAGCAACATAAAAAAATTAATAACATAAAAACCACATATACATATATACAAGCAAGCTTAAAGCAGCTAATAAGCAAGCAAGTTATTGCAAGTGACAAACTACAAAACCTATCTAACTTAGCTAGTCACTGATCCTAATTTACCATATCAAACATTGAAGGTTGAGAAACATCAACTTACATGTAACAACTATCACCACCACTGTCACGCTCAAGAAAATCCCTTGTTGGTGCTCACAGTACAACATGCCAATTGGATGTATCACAACATAGTAACCAAAGAGAGGAGAATTTCGCAGCATCCTTGAGACGTTGATGAGAATTGAACCAAGACAAAGAAAGAGATTGATTGCAAAATAATAAGTAGAAAGAACAACATAATAAACATTCCAACACAAATTAAAGATAAAATAAAAAAGAAAAAGAGAAAACATGACAATAATAAAAAATAAATAAATAAAGTACCATATCATAATCTTATTCTTTTCCATATGATAGACCAACAGATGACTCATGAAAGGACATATTAATGTCTTGCAGTTGAAATATTTATTTTCTTTGGTAATCTTCATTGGTAGAATTTAAATTTTGATAGAGAACTATATCAAGGCGTCAACCTTCTCAGCTAGCAACTTTAATGTTCACTTTCCAGTAACATTCAAGGAATACATTTGTGAAGGATGAAAAGACAAATCCATATTTCTATCAGAGATGAGTCTAGACATATCAATAACTCAATAACAAAGTATCAACCAAATATCTTTCTGACTTGCAAAAGATACCAGAACGGTGTAAAGCGATCCAGCCACAATCCTCTAATAGTTACCTATACCAAATCTGCATGAAGGCTCACTAATCAAATTCTTCATATCACCGAGACAAATAATTTTTTAGTTCAATACATTTGAATGCAATGAAGTTGAAGATAATGAACCTGTGCTTTGCATAATGGGCTGTCCACCCTTCTTTTTGGTGGTGGCTTCGCCCTTGACTTCCTCTTGCCCATTACTCAACAATTTACGTATTATTTTTAATGTCATGAGAAGTTCAACTTATAAGGATTTTATTTTCGCGCTCAGTACGTAAGTATTAACTCCATTTATTGATGTATAGATGCTTAAGCATATATAAACAGATATAGTTCAAATGATTTAGACCACGGCAAAAGCATTGTATGACCAGAACCATTAACACTTCATATCTAAAATTGAGAAAGGAGGAGCATCATATCTAAACAATTTGAATACAGTTGTTGCTACTGCATATTCATCTAATGTTCTTCACCTTTGAATAATCAAAGAAAAGTTTCGGATTACATATTCCTTAACCTTCTCTCTATACAGTAGTACATTTCAATTAATATAAATGAGTGGTCTCAAAAACTTGGCAAGTAAAAACAAACTAAAAAATTCCCAAACCCACCAACCTTGCAACTGCCGGTGGCTAGACGGTGGGGTAGATGACAACGGCAGAGGAGACACGGCTTGATGGCAAACAACACGACTGGACGGCGAACAGCAGGGGTGGAGGGGCGACCTGACGATGGACGAGTGATGGGGACGTCAAAAGAGCTGACGACGAACAGCGGGGTCGAGCGGTGGACAAGAGTGACCGGAGGTGGTGTCGCGTCGGTGGGGATGAAAGGATCTCAGGTTCAGATTTGGGTTTTGAATTTTGATTCACACCGCTGCTTGCTTCTTGTGTTTGAAAAGAAATATTAAAGTGTAAATGTGTAATAAAAGATATATATATATATATATATATATATATATATATTAATTTAAACATGGGTGGGCCTATTTAGACCGATAACCCCGAGCCATTTTGGCCCGAAGCCCGATCGGCCCTCAAGGCCAATGGGCGGGCTGTTTAGGCCCGAAATTTTTTGGGCCCTCAATTTTCTAGCCCAGCCCAACCCAAACTCCGGGTACCCGGGCCGGCCCATCGGGCCGGGCCAATTTTGACAGCTCTAGTGCTGGCTGAGGTAGAAATCATGTATTTTGGATATGGATTTCTCGGCCATGGCTGATGACCCGACGACGGTTAGGGTTCTGGTTCAGTTGGGTTAGAATTGGGTGAGAATTGAATATGAAAACTAGGATTGATAAATAATAGTACACGATTGTAGTGAAGGGAGGCGTAAATTTCTATTTTGATGATAAATGCATTTTTATTTTTCAAATTTTTATAATATTCATATAAATAATTTTAATTTATATTTCTTATTATATTTAAAGAGTTGAATGTATAAATTTTAGATTATAATTTTCAAAAGAAAAATATATGTATTCATATAATATATTTTATTTATTATAATTTTAAGGAATTATTTTCTTATTTAATATTTTTTAAATTTATTAATTTTAATCCAAAGTATTTTTAAGTAGAAAACTATATGTGCTCTTATAAAAAAATTGTTATAAAATGATTAAACAAATTCAAATAATTTATTTTCTTTTAGAGTAAAAAAATTAAATTTGATGATTTTTTTTAAAAATATTTAAAATATTTTTCGTAATTGTTAAGATGATTTAGTCTATTGCTGTAACACCCCCAATCCACTCAGGGATATTACACGCCGTAGACCCTCTCCTCGAGGATCTACCAGGCTGATAACTAAAATCAAACATCTACACATCGCCCTTAAGGCTAAAATGACTCAGTGAACCGATTTGGTCTTTCAATAATTACATACAACTCAAATGTGACTCATGCCCACGCAGGGGTTAAAATACAACCACACACGTACAACGGGAAAAATATAATGCAGCGGAAAAGAAAATACAACTAGACCAATACGACATCAACGGATCCTCGTGTGATTAGTATCGTTCATCTTTCATCATCCTTCGTGCCGACCCTGTGCTATGCTCCAAAACCTGAATGCAAAAATAGACATCCACCCCCCGAATACTCGGGGGTTAGCAAAACTCCACTGTTTTGCTAGTGCAAGTACAAAGTGCAAATACGAGCCATACAATTCACATTTCACGAATAGCAATAACTAGGAATCTTCAAAAATCCAAAAGTAACGAAAAGTACTTCCCGAGGCAAGAGTTTGGGTAAAACATTCCGACTCCGAAAGACCACAATTAAGGGGAAACAATTTATGAAACATTTTAAAATGCCATCGAGAGTTTTAATAGAAAACAATTTAGGATTATCGAATCATTCTCTTTCCAAAATCAACAGGGGTCACAGCCCAAAGGTTTTCGCAAATAGAAAACCAACAGCAATACACAGGGTTAAAACCCACGTCACGTGTCTTCGGCGGACATAAAATCAATACAATATAATCGCCCAAGATAAGTAAACCTTGGTCACCAAAAATACAACACCAACTCGTGAATCCAGGGCTATACCATTGGATTCCCTTCGTGGCCCCGTCGGACCCTCCCAAGGTGAGCAGAATGCGTTTTCGAAATCATATACACCAACTCGTGAAGTTTTACTCGTGAATCCAGGGCTATACCATTGGACTCCCGTCGTGGCCCCGTCGAACCAACCCACGGTGAGTAAACACATTCACAAACATAAGCAACCGCACTCGTGAATCCAGGGCTATACCATTGGACTCCCGCCGTGGCCCCGTCGAACCAACCCACGGTGAGCGAAATACATACATTCACTAAAACATACACACGCACTCGTGAAGTTTTACTCGTGAATCCAGGGCTATACCATTGGACTCCCGCCGTGGCCCCGTCGAACCAACCCACGGTGAGTAAACACATTCACAAACATAAGCAACCGCACTCGTGAATCTAGGGCTATACCTTTGGACTCCCGCCGTGGCCCCGTCGAACCAACCCAAGGTGAGCGAAATACATTCACACAATTAACACGTCACAACAAGGACATTCATACAATCCACCAAAGGCAACAAACACAAAGCACGACGTAATCGTCAAATCACAACGCACCGAAATGAAACAATATACATCCACACGCAACACCAAGTGCACAAACACACCAAACATATCCACAGGAGTCACATACTCGTTCATGAAACACACCAATCACAAAACACACGCGGTTTTGAAAGAGGGCATTTAACAAGGCTAACCAAATCTTTTGAAAACTCATTTCAAAGAAACAAACAAACACACCAAGACGATCACCGATCATCATATCCACAAAACAAGAATAGTATGGATGAGGTACTTGCCTCGAATAAGAACAACGCGAAGAATCGACCGAAGTAGGTTGACACGAACCGACTACGAACCCGCCGACTCCACCTATCGCCAACTCGCGTTCATAAACTACGAAGGACAATAACAACAATGGAATGAATTCCCTAACACGACTTAAATCCGTTGAATTCAAAGAACGAATGACGAAAGTTCAAGCGTTTCCCCCAAAACGGCCAAGAACACGATTCGTTCCGTCAAAATCCGAAAATGGAATTCCAAGTTGAAATATGGATATACAATCCATAGAATATGTTTAACAATATCATTTAACCACAATCGATCCATCAAAAACGAATGAAAAACGAGATCGAGGACAAATCCCCCAAAAAGTCAACTCGAAGGAAATCAAGAAATATACTTCGATTCGACGAAGAACAATGGATTAAATGATGTTAAACACAAGAATACTACCAAGATTAATCATACCCATCATGAATTAATCAACAACACGGAACGAATCGGACAAAAATGCAACAACCCCTAAATTCTCCCAAAATAGGGTTCTAGGAAATCTCACCTTGATTCGCTGGATCAAAGGAGGTTACGGAGGGATTAATCGATGATATGAACTCCCAATCTTCGTGGATTAGTTGCTTGACAATGTAACACCCCGAGATATTCGGAATAATTACAGCGCCGTAAACCCTTTAAGTAAGGATTTACAAGGCTAATTTAAAAGAAATGTAAATATAATCCAATCGTACAACTGAAGTTCAAATACAGATTTGATTCAACCGATCAAATGAGTTAACTTATACAACCATATCGAAATGACATTATTAAAACAGACGTACTCGAGTACTAAATGAACCAAGAAGACAAATAACAATAAACATCAACCACATCACTGAGCCATTTCATCGTCCTGTCGGTACTGTGGTTGCTTCCCCGCTCCTCGGCTACCTGAACATCAAAACAATGTCCACCCCCGAAGGGGTTAGCAAAACAATGCTAGTACAAGTATCATAATACATAAATCATCAATGCATCATAAAACATGCAAAATGGACTTCCGTCACCGGAATCCAACGATGTGAATCCTCACGATTCCATCAACACAGTATAGGGTAATCCAGCGATCCAGCGCCCTTGGTATAGATCCCCGTGATGATCCCGTCGGACCAACGCATGGTGGAAAACCCGTCCAGCGATCCAGCGCCCTCAGCATAGATCCCCATGATGATCCCGTCGGACCAACGCATGGTGGACATTCGATCCAGCGCCCTCAGCATAGATCCTCATGATCCCCTCGGACCATTTATACCATAAATCAATCAATTATGCATACATATATGCATTTCAATATGTTCATCAATACGAACAATTAACAACGAATACCACGCGAAATTACAGAAATACATCTCATATTCGACAATATGAACAAAACTATAAGCATGATCAAAGTTTCAATATAAATCGAACTCGACATATGATACTTGCCTCGAAAATGGAAAGAATGGAAATACTCCAACAATGACACGCGTCCGTATGCCACTGCCCCTCGATCGTCCCCTATGCAAGGCTCGGACCTAAGAAATAATAAAGAATTCCTCTCAAGTCGAACGAACGTCTAATAATCCAGTTTACGACCGCAAGCTTAAAAAAATGGAATCTGCCTGAACTACTTAGCGCGCGCTACGTACTATACGTAACGTGCGCTAAGCCTGCCCGTTAACATACGCAAATGACCAGGTTTAGCGTACGCTAGCTGTGTACCGACAGCCTTCTCTGAACAGCCGAATGCCTTGCCTGATGATATAACGTACGTTGCGTATCCAACGTAGCGCACGTTACTCGTTCCCGATAGCGCACGTTAATATATACATCTTAGCGTGCGCTAATCGTGCATGGCAGTCACTACTGGGTAAAACTTGAGCTAAAGGTGATGAAAACTCATGAAATCCTCAGTGATAATACAAGCCATCTCAGTGTATATCATGCTCATGCGGTTTGTGAAAGATCTTTACGGATTAAACGACTACAAGATACAAGGGTACATATAATCATCACAACACCATAATTCATCTTTGATCTTCAAGAACATCCTAAGTCCAATCCATTTCATGTCCCAACGTATGATTCTATCATGTTAAAACATAAGAACTTGATGCTCTCCCCATACTGGTCATAAACAGTTTTGAAGATACATGAATACGTTTAGGAGTCCGACACTAAAAAGGTTCAAAGGATTATACGATGAATAAGTGCCGAAACGTCAAAATATCTTTCTAACACATGATGTTCGACCATTAACCAATCTAACTGACTAGATAAACATGATCAAACGTCCCTTAGAACACTACTAATATTGGTGAAGAATCACCTACCTCAAAGTAGTGAAGAACAAGGAGGAAATCGAAGCAAATCCAACGTCGAAGGCTTGAACACCAATCCTCAATGATCTACAATCTTCAACACGAGCTAGGATGCTTATATGAAGTGTTTAGGATGTAGGAAGTAATACTGTAAGTATAAGGATTCGGATGTGGGAATAGAAAGGACTGAAAATACGAAAAGGATGCTGTCCTATTTATAGGAAATGGTTATTAGCGCGCGCTAGTCCATACTCTTAGCGTGCGCTAACGGCTTACTGACTTCACTGTACTCAGCACTTAGCGTGCGCTATCTCATGTCAGTAGCGTGCGCTAAGGCGTTGACTTGGCTTTTCCCGAAAGCCGTCCAGGTTCTTCCCGACACAATCCGACCAAGATCCCCGGACTGATCTCACCTACCACACGTCTCAATCATATTGACCACGTATAGCGTGCGCTAATGTTCCTTTGTAGCGTGCGCTATGGATCCATGTTAGCGTACGCTACGCATAGACGATAGCGTGCGCTACATGCGCAGAATCACAATCTTAAATCACATTCATGAAATCATACGCTCAACAACACCGGACTATGAGATACGGAGAATATTACTCAGATTAAAGTGCAACAATTACAATATCACAAGTTCCAAATACATATCAGAAATCTCGGGTATTACATACTTCCTCCCTAAAAAGAAGTTTCGTCCCGAAACTTAAGATGAAAACAACTCTGGATATCTAGCCTTCATACTGTCCTCTGTTTCCCAAGTGGCCTCTTCAGCTCCATGTCGTGACCATTGTACTTTAACCAAGTGTATTTGTTTATTCCTCAATTGTTTGATCCGACTCTCAAGTATCTTGATTGGTCTCTCTTCGAAGGTGCCATCGTTAGCTATCTCGATCTCGTCGAAATCAATGATGTGACTGGGGTCCGGTACATACTTCCGCAATTGGGATACGTGAAACACATTGTGAACGTGACTCAGCGATGGTGGTAAAGCCAACCTGTATGCTAAATACCCAACTCTCTCTAGGACCTCAAATGGCCTGATGTATCTCGGACTTAGCTTACCTCTCCTCCCAAAACGGAAAATCCCTCGTGTAGGAGACACCTTCAATAGTACATGGTCCCCAACGTAGAACTCTAGAGGGCGACGACGTACGTCCGCATAAGACTTCTGTCGACTCTGGGCAGTCAACAGTCTTTCCCGAATCAAAGCTATCTTCTCTTGAGTCTGACTATCAATTCCGGTTCTGTCCCGATCAAGTCCGAAGAATCATCCCAGCACAGGGGTGATCGACATCTTCTCCCGTACAAAGCTTCAAATGGTGCCATCTTAATATAAGTATGCCAACTATTATTGTAGGTGAATTCAATCAATGGCAAATGAACTTCCCAATCAGTTGACCAATCCAAAGCACATGCTCTAAGCATGTCTTCTACTGTTTGTATAGTCCTTTCGGACTGACCGTCCGTTTGGGGATGATAAGCTGTGCTAAAATTGAGCTCAGTCCCCAAAGCCCTGTGAACTGCCTTCCAGAAGTGTGACACGAAGCGACCATCTCGATCCGAAATAATGGTCTTCGGCGTCCCATGCAATCTGACTATCTCTGCAATAAATACTCGCGTCAATCTCTCGGGTCCCCATGTATCTTTAATTCCTAGGAAATGAGCCGACTTGGTTAGTCGATCAACTATAACCCAAATCATGTTCATTCCCGTTCTAGTCCTTGGCATACTGGTGATGAAATCCATCGAGATATCCTCCCACTTCCACTCAGGGATCGGAAGCGGCTTTAACATTCCGGCAGGTCGCTGATGTTCAATCTTAACCTGCTGACAAGTCAAACACTTCGAAACGTACTCTGCTACGTCCTTCTTCATATTCCCCTACCAGAAGTTTTTGTTTAAGATCTTTATACATTTTACTGCTGCCCGGGTGAATAGAATAGGGCGCACTGTGAGCTTCCTTAAGAATTGTCCGTCTCAAATCATCATCATCGGGGATGCAAAATCGACTCTGAAATCTCAGAACTCCATCATCTTGTATCACGAATCCTGGGGCCTTTCCTTTCTTTACTTCATCACATAACCGAAGGATCAGAGAATCGTTCAACTGCTTAGATTTGATCTCCTCGACTAGTGATGAAGTCAGTTCCATCACATATAGTTGCCCTTGGATTCCTGGTGCCCATACTTCAATCCCTTCGCGGACCAGTTCCCGCTGAATGCTGGTTTGGGATGTAAGTGCTTCCAACACTCGAAGAGAAATAGGTTTACGGCTCAAAACATCGGCTACTACGTTTGCTTTCCCCGGATGATAGAGAATCTCCAAGTCGTAATCCTTGATCAATTCCAGCCACCTTCTCTGCCTCATGTTTAATTCTTTCTGACTGAAAATGTATTTGAGACTCTTATGATCTGTGAAGATCTGGCAACGAGTGCCGTACAAATAATGTCGCCAAATTTTCAAGGCAAAGACCACAGCTGCTAGCTCCAGATCATGAGTCGGGTAATTAACCTCATACGGTTTTAATTGCCGAGAAGCATAAGCAATCACCTTATCCTTTTGCATCAACACACAACCCAGACCCTGATTTGAAGCGTCGCTGTATACCATGAATCCATCAGTTCCCTCTGGTAGCGCTAATATAGGTGCTGTCGTCAGTCTCCTCTTAAGTTCGTCAAAACCAGCCTGGCACTTCTTATCCCACGTGAACTTTTGAGTTTTCTGCAACAGCTGAGTGAGCGGACGAGCAATTTTGGAAAATCCCTCTACAAAGTGGCGATAATATCCAGCAAGTCCTAGGAAACTCCGGGCTTCTTTCACGTTACTAGGAACTTCCCATTCCAAGATTGCTTCGACTTTCTTCGGGTCCACCTGAACTCCGTCAGCTGATATCACATGCCCAAGGAAAGTTACTTCCCTAAGCCAGAACTCGCATTTGGAAAGCTTTGCATACAGCTGTTCCTTTCTCAAGGTGCTCAAAACCACACGCAAATGTTCGGCATGCTCCTCTGCATCCTTCGAATATATCAAGATGTCATCAATGAAGACGACCACAAATTTATCCAAGTATTCTAAGAATACCCGATTCATCAACTGCATGAATACCGCAGGAGCATTGGTAAGTCCAAATGGCATCACTACAAATTCATAATGCCCGTACCGGGACCTGAAAGCAGACTTTGGTACATCCGATTCCTTAATTCTCAACTGATGGTATCCTGATCGCAAGTCAATCTTCGAGAATACCCTTGCCCCTTGCAGTTGATCAAACAAGTCGTCGATCCACGGTATAGGATAGTTATTCTTGATCGTCATCTTGTTGAGCTCCCTGTAATCAATACACAGTCGGCGGGATCCATCTTTCTTCCGGACAAAGAGAACGGGCGCTCCCTACGGAGAAACGCTAGGTTGAATATAACCCTTCTGTGACAATTCCTCCAGTTGCTTCTTGAGTTCATACATCTCGGTTGGCGCCATGCGGTATGGTGCTATGGAAATAGGAGCGGCTCCAGGCTCTAATTCGATAGTGAATTCCACCTCTCTCTGCGGAGGTAACCCAGGTAGTTCGTTAGGAAATACGTCGGAGAATTCATTCACAACTGGAATCGAGGAGAGCTCTATTTCTTCCTCCTTTCTCATGGCATAGCACCAAAGTCCATGACATCCCTGCTTCAGTAATTTTACGGCTTTCATGGCTTTGATCAATTTCCCCGAGCTTCCCGGTCTCCATCCTCGGAATAAGTGTTCAGATCCGTCATCAGCAATGATAGAAATAACTCTCTTTCGGTAATTCAGAATAGCTCCATAACGGTTGAGCCAATCGTCTCCGAGAATTAAATCGTCACCGTAGATGTCAACTACAATAAGATTCGATAGCCAATCTCTCCCTCCTATAGACACTGGAAAATCCCTAGCTTCTAGGGTTCCCACAATTTTCTCTCCGCTCGGTAATCCCACAACATAAGGTTCATAATTATACAAGCACGATATTTTCAAACGATTAACACAGTTCAAAGATATAAAAGAATGCGTAGCTCCCGAATCGAACAAGACACTAACTGGTTGCAAAAGGATCTGAATCGTACCTGATGCAACAGCTGTGTTTTGATCATCCTTCTTCATCTCGTAAATACGCGGAGGAACGGACCCAGCGCTGGATGCCTCTCTTTTCCCAACATTCTGCTGCAGGAAACCGCTCTGCTGCGTCTGGTTTACACTAGTGTCCTTCGGAACCGGTACAGGAGTGCGAGTGCCAAAGGATCTAGTCGCATTCCCACAAAATGTTGCGCGATGTCCTTCCTGTCCACACTCGAAATAAGTCACAGCAGGCGCGAAATAGTCACGTCGAATATGTCCCGCTTTTCCACAGTTATAACATTTCTTCCCTGCGTCTGAAACGGTTGGTGCTGCCCGGAACTTCTTTCCTCCTCGAGAAGGATGTGGGGGCCTCCTGGATGAATGAAAAGAGGACTGGCCCCTGCGAGGCCCACTACTCTTATTCTCCGTGAAGTTGCCAGCCACTCTCTGCTTCTTTGCTTCCGTTGATTTCTCTACTGCTGCCTCCTTCATATCGTAGGCCAACGCCTTGTCCTGATACTGTCTCAAAGTGGTACATTCAAATCCGGACATATATTGCTGAATTTCCGGTTTCATTCGCATGTCAAAATGGAAAATCCTCTCCGCCTCGGTCCTGACCAAGTGGCGCACATAAGTCAGCTGGTGATTAAAAGTCTTAATCACGTCCGTCACAGATGCTTCTGAATTTTGTGGTGAGAAAAACTCCCGAACTCGTGCCTCTATAACTGGGCGAGGACAATACTGCGCTTCCATCATTAATTTGAATTCCGTCCAGTCAACATCATGCTCCTCGGGTCGAATGGCCTCCCACCAGTCGAAAGCCTCCCCTGTCAGAATATACTGGGCGACCGGAACCTTTCTGTCGTTGGGACAGTTAATCCCCGCAAAAATCTTTTCTAATTCCTTCAACCAGTGGTCCCAAGAAAGCGTCTCAGCAGAACCGTCAAATTTCGGAGGATGCAATTTGATTACTTCGGTAAGCCATTTATCTCCTCGATTATCCATGTTATGCTGCTGTCCCATCGCTGTCTGCATGCGATCCACAACTTGAGCAAACTGGTTTTTCTGGGCAACCACCTGCTGAAGCACTCCCGGCATGTTAGGATCTGCATTATTATTTGCTGATCCCTGTTGTCCTCCGGAATGGGAATCCGTTCGGCTAGCGGTTATTTCTGGGGTAGACACCGAATCTTCTTGTCTCGCGTTTCCACGTCCGTGTCCACGACCGCGTCCGCGTCCACGACCTCCCCTCAACATACTGTAAACACAAATACTCAATATCCAGGGCAATCTTTCTAAAAGTACATCTATCAATGTTCACAAAACATGAATTAAATAAAACGGTAGTATTTGAGATTTAGGAAACTTACAACCACGGTCCACACGACGATGCTGGCTCAGCAGTGATGTTACGAACGACCAATAATCAAATAACGTAATGCACCCAACTAACCCGACTGCCAAGATATCCATGAATCTTAGCTCTGATACCATATTCTGTAACACCCCGAGATATTCGGAATAATTACAGCGCCGTAAACCCTTTAAGTAAGGATTTACAAGGCTAATTTAAAAGAAATGTAAATATAATCCAATCGTACAACTGAAGTTCAAATACAGATTTGATTCAACCGATCAAATGAGTTAACTTATACAACCATATCGAAATGACATTATTAAAACAGACGTACTCGAGTACTAAATGAACCAAGAAGACAAATAACAATAAACATCAACCACATCACTGAGCCATTTCATCGTCCTATCGGTACTGTGGTTGCTTCCCCGCTCCTCGGCTACCTGAACATCAAAACAATGTCCACCCCCGAAGGGGTTAGCAAAACAATGCTAGTACAAGTATCATAATACATAAATCATCAATGCATCATAAAACATGCAAAACGGACTTCCGTCACCGGAATCCAACGATGCGAATCCTCACGATTCCATCAACACAGTACAGGGTAATCCAGCGATCCAGCGCCCTTGGTATAGATCCCCATGATGATCCCGTCGGACCAACGCATGGTGGAAAACCCGTCCAGCGATCCAGCGCCCTCAGCATAGATCCCCATGATGATCCCGTCGGACCAACGCATGGTGGACATTCGATCCATCGCCCTCAGCATAGATCCTCATGATCCCCTCGGACCATTTATACCATAAATCAATCAATTATGCATACATATATGCATTTCAATATGTTCATCAATACGAACAATTAACAACGAATACCACGCGAAATTACAGAAATACATCTCATATTCGACAATATGAACAAAACCATAAGCATGATCAAAGTTTCAATATAAATCGAACTCGACATATGATACTTACCTCGAAAATGGCAAGAATGGAAATACTCCAACAATGACATGCGTCTGTATGCCACCGCCCCTCGATCGTCCCCTATGCAAGGCTCGGACCTAAGAAATAATAAAGAATTTCTCTCAAGTCGAACGAACGTCTAATAATCCGGTTTACGACCGCAAGCTTAAAAAAATGGATTCTGCCTGAACTACTTAGCGCGCGCTACGTACTATACGTAACGTGCGCTAAGCCTACCCGTTAACGTACGCAAATGACCAGGTTTAGCGTGCGCTAGCTGTGTACCGACAGCCTTCTCTGAACAACCGACTGCCCTACCTGATGATATAACGTACGTTGCGTATCCAACGTAGCGCACGTTACTCGTTCCCGATAGCGCAAGTTAATATATACATCTTAGCGTGCGCTAATCGTGCATGTCAGTCACTACTGGGTAAAACTTGAGCTAAAGGTGATGAAAACTCATGAAATCCTCAGTGCTAATACAAGCCATCTCAGTGTATATCATGCTCATGCGGTTTTTGAAAGATCTTTACGGATTAAACGACTGCAAGATACAAGGGTACGTATAATCATCACAACACCATAATTCATCTTTGATCTTCAAGAACATCCTAAGTCCAATCCATTTCATGTCCCAATGTATGATTCTATCATGTTAAAACATAAGAACTTGATGCTCTCCCCATACTGGTCATAAACAGTTTTGAAGATACATGAATACGCTTAGGAGTCCGACACTAAAAAGGTTCAAAGGATTATACGATGAATAAGTGCCGAAACGTCAAAATATCTTTCTAACACATGATGTTCGACCATTCACCAATCTAACTGACTAGATAAACATGATCAAACGTCCCTTAGAACACTACTAATATTGGTGAAGAATCACCTACCTCAAAGTAGTGAAGAACAAGGAGGAAATCGAAGCAAATCCAACGTCGAAGGCTTGAACACCAATCCTCAATGATCTACAATCTTCAACACGAGCTAGGATGCTTATATGAAGTGTTTAGGATGTAGGAAGTAATACTGTAAGTATAAGGATTCGGATGTGGGAAGAGAAAGGACTGAAAATACGAAAAGGATGCTGTCCTATTTATAGGAAATGGTTATTAGCGCGCGCTAGTCCATACTCTTAGCGTGCGCTAACGGCTTCGACTTCATCAGACTCAGCACTTAGCGTGCGCTATCTCATGTCGATGGCGTGCGCTAAGGCGTTGACTTGGCTTTTCCCAGCCGTCGAGTTCATCCCGACACAATCCGACCAAGATCCCCGGCCTGATCTCACCTACCACACGTCTCAATCATATTGACCACGTATAGCGTGCGCTAATGTTCCTTTGTAGCGTGCGCTATGGATCCATGTTAGCGTACGCTACGCATAGACGATAGCGTGCGCTACATGCGCAGAATCACAATCTTAAATCACATTCATGAAATCATACGCTCAACAACACCGGACTATGAGATACGGAGAATATTACTCAGATTAAAGTGCAACATTTACAATATCACAAGTTCCAAATACATATCAGAAATCTCGGGTATTACAGACAACATGTCTCCTGGATCGCCAAGTCTCCAACCGCGGAGAGGAAAAGATGGAAATGAAAAACGGGTGAAAATATGACTACTCTGTTATATTTATACAGGCACGGCCTAGCGTGCGCTACACCTTCCGGACTAGCGCGCGCTAACGGGCAGCCTCGGCCGATAACCCTCGGCCGGGCCGCAAGGCCTGGTACTGAAGACTCAATCTGCCGGCCGGATACTGCCCGCCCGACCGC
Organism: Orobanche coerulescens; assembly: GCA_033398695.1. Lineage (NCBI taxonomy): Eukaryota > Viridiplantae > Streptophyta > Magnoliopsida > Lamiales > Orobanchaceae > Orobanche > Orobanche coerulescens. The sequence continues at coordinate 76,190,792 of CM065807.1, read as the reverse complement.
GATAGCGTGCGCTGCGCGGATGCTAGCGTGCGCTAGCCGATCTGTCCAGAACCCTCTGGACTGAACTGCCCGGCCAGGTAACGTACGCTATCCGGCCGACAGCGTGCGCTACGCCTTCTGACTAGCGCGCGCTACGCTCGGCGTAGCGTGCGCTACCTGCCGATCCTAACCGATTCCAGAACCCCAGGACTCCACTGTCCAGACCCGGTAGCGTGCGTTAGGCCAGCCGGTAGCGTGCGCTACACCTGCCGATTAGCGCGCGCAGCCTTCCGGCCGTAGCGTGCGCTACGCCGGTTCCTGCCGCATCCATCCGGCCGGTGCCCGCAATCGTCCGGCCAGTCCGGCAACCATCCGGCCAGTGCTCGAACACCAGGGCTCGACGACTCGATTTCCGAAAACGCACGGAACGAACACGACGAAAAGTTCGCGGACAACATCAACGACCCGGAATGAAAACATAATACCATAATTAGTCATACGCGACCAAGAAACGGGTCGAGACAACAATTACAGATACGGATACCCGTAACTTTGGGTAAATTATAAAATGGCCCAAAACGCCCAAAAATCACGATACGTGATCGAATAACCAAACTGAAGTTCACAACACGTATAACAAAGTTAAACGAACTTACGGGAAACTCGAAACAGCAGTTTCGACCGAGATTCGCAAGAATCGAACTCAAGTGCGGATAAGTCGCTAAAAAGCACGGAACTCAACAAAACGACACCAAAACGAACTCGGACGTCAAAAAGTGTAGAATTAATCATTCTCAGGATAATGAAACGGTCATGAGCGAGTCATCAAAACGAACTTCCGCTGAAAAAAGAAAAAAAAAGAAATTACCGGAAATCGAAAATTGCGGATATTACATTCTACTCTCCTTAAAAGAAGTTTCGTCCCGAAACTTAAAACAAGTAGGGAGAAGTAATATCCCACCAAGAAAACTCAACGAGATACGCAAGAAACACGTAACTAACGCCCAACGGCGAAACGTTACAAACAACACAACGGAATATATGGTGTGAAAACACGCTCCACGACGACCAACACAACGTCACCGTTAGGGATATAATAAAACCAACAAGTGACAAGCGTCAACAAACAGATAGTACAATCAAGTCGATTATCCGAACAGTCACAAAACACACGAACAAAAATCAATACGATTGACCAACCCAACGGTTCATCAATCAAAACGCGAGCCAAACGCTGAACAAATACCGAATTCCACCGCCTAAGGGTTGGAAGATTGAAAACGAGACTAATTTCCCGAACTGAAGGGAATTACGAAGGAGCCTGAACGTTCACCAATCACGGAACGAGATCAATAAAAACCGAACAATCAAACGATCGAACCACAATGATCGAGACAACAAAAATCGAACAATCATGTCCGAAACACGAAGGATAATAAAATTCAAACAACAACTCCCAGGATGATCTGGTGAGAACAACAAGACATGCATTCCCATAAGATCCACAGGAAAGGGAATAGCGATTGAAAAGTCACAACAAAAAACGAGTTATTCCGAAACAATACAACACTCGTTCGATCAACAAAAGCAAGGGGCAGGACAAGCTCAGAAAATGTCAACGAACATAAACGAGTCGACTGTAATACCCAGTTGTAATTCAGTAATTATCATTCAGTATTTTATCATTCAGTAATTGATACTCAGTAATTTCATTCATCATGGATCATTTGTCACTCATATTCAGTCATGATATTCATCATTCAGAGTAATTGTATCGTGTATCAATCGTCATTCATCACTAATCTGATTGGAGTTTCGTGCCGTGTTTATCATCATTGTCATTTTCGTTGCGAGCTGTGCATGAGGAGTAGCGCACGCTACATACTCCTCTTAGCGTACGCTAATTGGGTATAGGTAGCGCACGCTACCACTCAGCCTTAGCGCACGCTAAGGCTACCCTGGCTGCAGTCCAGAAGGTACTGGACTGCAGGTGAGTTATGAGTAGCGAACGCTACGATTGGTAAGTAGCGCGCGCTAGTGGGTTGAAGTAGCGCACGCTAATATGAGGTGCAGCGCGCGCTAAGGACGGATCAGGTTGAGTCCAGTGGCTACTGGACTACACTGGATTATTTCATAGCGCACACTATGTGTTGTTGTTAGCGTACGCAACCGATATATTAGCGCACGCTAAACTATGGTTGTAGCGCACGCTATCGAGGTCAGATCAGAGGGCAGACAGTTTCTGGACTCCAGTACTGGGCATCAATATTTCGTTAGCGCACGCTAATAATGGATCTTAGCGCACGCTAGTAATATGGCCGTAGCGCACGCTACAAGAAGGTACGTAGCGCGCGCTACCGTGTTCGGACAGTGGGTACTGGACTACCCAAATTACTCGTTAGCGCACGCTACGCACAAGGGCTAGCGCACGCTAACCTGGACTGACTATAAATTGGACAGTTTAGTCAGAGTTCGTCATTATTCATCTCATTTCATTCCTTCGGTAGTTTTGGGCGATTTCGAGCGATTCAGAGAGGATTCTTCGAGGTGTAATCATCAATCATCATCTTCAAGCTCAATATTTCGGATTAATCCTCATTTCATCATCTTCATCTCATCGAATCAAAGGTATTAATCTCTTGGATCTAGAATTTCGGATTTTTGGGTTTTCCTTCCGATTTCTTCGTGTAAGCTTGGATTATCATTGGAATATGTTAGATATGGATTATCTACCTTGGATAAGTATATTCTTACGGATTTAATGGTTAATTTCGGAATTATTTCAAGAACCCTTGGGGTTGACTTCGGTTATTTTGGGGATTTCCGATTGTCGTTATTATAAACTTGAATTGTGGATTTCTATGAGATTATTGATGTCATTGATAATGTTTTGCTGGTTTGAATCAATCATGTTGGAGTTGGTTCGATAATTCGGGTTTGGTTTTAACCAACGGGTATCTCAATGTTTTCGTTAGAGTTCACCTACGAGTTCGGATATTGTGGTATCGACGTTTGGGTCGGTTATGATCGTATTTGATTCGTGTATTGATCGGTTGTTGGTAATTATTGTTATTCAAGGTTGTTCGAGCGACCGACATTTCATTTAGGACGTTGTTCGTGGAAGGACATTCTTCATCGGTATTGTGTAAGTTAATTCTTACTCGGTTAAAAGGATATTCATTCCTTTTGTTGTTGTTCATTCATAATCGTAACTCAGTCATCAGTGTATTAACCGTATCAAAACTTGTCATTATCAATTAATCACCTCAGTCATAAGGAACGACGGTTCCGATCATTTCATTGAGCTATCATTCATTTCACCATCATTTAATCTTGGTGAGTCATTATTCATTTTCGTTGTCACTTTTGTCATATTGTGGCATTCCGGGTCATACTGGCGTGCCGGTTGGTATGTGTAGGATTTTCATGTCGGGCACATTATAGTCGTGTGTTGGTTGGTGGCCTCACATCGACCGTGCACACGAGTTGATGGCTTCGTGAGATCGATTAGGTACAAGACCACACGTGTATTCGATCGATACTCGTTGGTGGCTTGTGCACGGACACATTTCCATCCCGGACGTAGTGTGGCGCCATTCCTTTGAGCCGCATCGATAGTTGATTCATATAGCATGTTTGATTGCGTATGTTTCGACATGATAATTCATAATTTCGTATATATCATGATTGTGTATTTTCAACCCTTGAGGATTGTTGTTCTCAGTAATCGATTTCGCTGGGGAATACTGCTTTTTCGTGTCATGGCAAGGCTAAGGCACGGGAGAGCACGGTGACGGCGAGAGTCCCAGTGATACTAGTAGGGGCCCACTTTTCACCATTTATGTTTCCTTTATTTATTCCGCTGCAGACATTCCGTTTGAATATTCATTTCACTCATTGTTGTATATTTTATCTCCATATAAAATATACTTGTATTCAGTATCATCCTGGGTGTATTGTATAAAACTCCTCATCGGAGTAATTGATGTTGTAATGTGGTTCGGTACTACATTTACCTGTGTAATTCATTCATTTTCATTCGCCTGGTGGGTCCCAGTCGGGGGTCCACGGCACTGTAATATCCGCCTAGTTTGGGGTGTTACAGAGTTGGTATCGGAGCGTGGTTTTTAATACTACCCTCCAAGTCATGTCCCATTTGAAATCATTGTCATCGGACTAGTATCATTGGACTTTCGCGTCACGTGTGACCTGTGCAAATGCCGAGCCAATCAGACCAAGAACTGTAAGATTTCTAATGCCATGGTATAATTTCTGGCATTAATCATTCATTCATAATTCATCAGTTAACAATCCTCAATCATCATTGTCATTTTGACCGGGACGGTCCGGTTAACTCATTAATCAGTCAATTCATTTCATTGTTCAGTTGTTGATGAGGAAGATCGAATCATTAATCTCGTTAACTCATTCAAGATAATCATTTCAGTAACTTCATCACATGATCATGTCACGTCAATTAATCATTCATGTAATCGCTGTATTTGAGCTCGTATGCTCATTTTCATCATTTCATAATATAATCATAATGTGATACTCATGCGAGATATATAATCATCATATGACTTTCCACTTCAGTATGGAAAGGGCTGGCAGAGGACGTGGAGGACGAGGCCGTGGAGCGGGCCGAACCCCGAGAACTCGTGCGAATACACGTGCAAATGCCAGGAATAATGCTAATTCATCAAGCAGCGACACTGCCACTCATTCACCTGGACGCGATCACTCACTGTCGGGGAGTCGTACCCGGGATACGGCTCAGTCAGAGGGTGTCCGGGTTGACCCACTCGCATTTATGCAGGGCATGATGGCCCAAATGACCCAGATGGCTCAGTTGATGGAGACGATGCATAACTCCGTCAATCAAAATCAGCAGGCTCCTCCGCCGCCACCTCAGAGGCAAGAGAGGGGTGTAAGCAATATCATTAGCGATATCTCTCGCCAGCGACCACCTACTTTTGAGGGCTCATCTGAGCCGGCGGATATTGTTCATTGGCTTAAGCATTTCGAGAAGTTATTTGCTATGGTGGATTGCCCTGAAGGGCATAAAGTTTCAGTTGCGGCTTACTATCTCGGTAAGAGCGCTCATTCATGGTGGTTATCGTTGAAGCCCACAGACGGATCATGTACTTGGGATCAGTTCAAGACTCTCATGATGGAGAGGTACTACCCGGCCCCACTCAGGGAGGCCAAGCTGTCGGAATTACTCACTCCCGACCTTTCGGCGGATGATGATGTTCTCGCCATTGCCGAAAAATTTCAGGATCTTCTTCCGTTCGCCTCATCTATCATTCACTCAGAAGCGGACAAGATCAAGTATTTCAAAGAAGAGGTCAAACCCCGTATGAGACTTCGCCATTTAATCATAACCGTGCCACTGCCGAGTTCATTGAGAAAGCTCTCACTTACGAGCTTACGGCTAAGGAAATTGCTAAGCAAAGAACCTTCGTCTGCTAGCAAGAAGTCCAAGAACCGTAATCACTGACGGAGTCGTGCCACTTTCAAGAAACCACGTGGCTCTACTTTTTCTCGAGCGACCTCCCGCATCTAAACCCGCGGAATCTCGGGCCGCGAGCGCCGCCGGCCATCACTTGTTTCAACTGTGAGGAACAGGTCATTTTAGCACCAAATGTCCGGGCATCGTCACGTGCCACAACCGTAGGATTGCCGGGCATAGGGCCCGTTTTGCCGTAGGGACTCTAAACCCACTCCGCATCATCTCAAGCCCTGTGTCATTCAGCGGTGCGTAACTGTGCCACTCACCAGCTGCTCAAGACGACAGAGCTAAAGGCGGAGCCAAGAGCTATCAGACGGGAGCGTCCGGTTCGGGGGCCGGAAAGCCCCGAATTTATGAGATGAAGAAGACCGACGATCCGGAGGCCCGGATGATCTCAGGTACACTCGATATCCTATCTCAACCTGTGTGTACCCTTTTTGATACTGGTGCATCTCATTCATTCATTTCCGAGTCATGTTTGAGTAGACTACGTCTGGGTAGTGCTACTAGTTGCGAGCCTTATGTCATTGGCCTACCTGATGGTAGACGGATTATCGGTAATCGTGAGATTCAGAATTGTCCGATTCAGTTTCATGGTCATGTATGGCCAGCGGACCTAATCGTGGTAGATTTGCCGAGAGACGACGTCATCTTGGGCATTGATTGGATGGATCGTCATGATGCCATCATTAGTGTCCGAAAGCGTATGGTCACTATCATTTCAGACGATGGGGTGGAATGTGTGTTTCAGGGAGGTAATCCCTACTGCTCGTAAGGTCATTAATTTGATGAAAGCGGAAGATTACTCAATCGGGGATGTGTCGGTTATTGGTGCTATATGGCCAAAACCGAAATCATCGATAATGTTAACGGATATTCCGGTGGTGAGGGAATATGCCGATGTTTTTCCGCACGAGTTACTGGTTTGCCTCCAGAGGGATGTGGAATTCACGATTGAGTTGGAGCACAGTGCGTCCCCAATATCGAAGGCACCCGTCTGGATGGCCCCGACCGAAATGCGGGAATTAAAGAACCAACTTGAGGAGTTGTTCGAGAAAGGTTATATCCGACCGAGTGCGTCCCGTGGGAGCACCGGTGTTGTTTGTCAAGAAGAAGGATGGTTCATTCCGCTTATGTATTGATTATCGGGAGTTGAACAGGTGACAATCAAGAATAAGTATCCCTTACCCGTATTGATGATCTCTTAGATCAACTTCGAGGAGCTTCGAGATTTTCCAAGATCGACTTAAGATCCGGATATCATCGATTCGCGGATTCGAGAGTCGGATATCGCGAGGACAGCCGCACGCGCTATGGTCATTATGAGTTTGTGGTTATGCCGTTCGGGTTAACTAATGCACTGCGGTATTCATGGAATTAATGAATCGGGTTTTCATCGACTTTTGGATCGGTTTGTTGTTGTCTTCATCGATGACATTTTGATTTATTCGTGACCGGAGGAACACGAGTTTCACCTTCATCAAGTGCTCGACGTGTTGAGACGAGAACAACTTTTTGGGAAGTTTTCCAAATGTGAGTTCTGGATGTCCGAAGTGACTTTTCTCGGACATGTAATTTCATCAGACGGAGTTCGTGTCGACCCTCAGAAGACGGAGGCTATTCGAGATTGGCTACCTCCGAAGAACGTTAAGGAAATCCGAAGTTTCCTCGGATTAGCGGGTTATTATCGGCGATTTGTAGAGGGATTTTCTAGAATCGCTCAACCCTTAACGAACCTTTTGCGGAAGGATAAGAAATACACGTGGTCCGACGCGTGTCAACGGAGTTTTGAGGAACTCAAGAGCCGGTTAATGTCAGCACCTGTACTCTCCTTGCCGCAGGGGACGGAAGGATTTGTGGTTTATAGTGATGCATCCGGACAGGGTCTCGGATGTGTACTCATGCAGAATGGGAAGGTTATTGGCTATGCTTCACGGCAATTGAGACCTTACGAGGTTAATTATCCGACCCACGACCTGGAGCTAGCAGCCGTGGTGTTCGCTTTGAAAATTTGACGTCATTATCTTTATGGCGTTACCTGTCAGATATTCACCGATCATAAGAGTTTAAAGTATATATTTACTCAAAAGGAGTTAAATATGCGGCAGAGACGGTGGTTGGAATTAATCAAAGATTATGACATCGAGATCCTCTACCACCCGGGCAAGGCGAACGTTGTCGCCGACGCCTTGAGTCGTAAGTCCGTTCAGGAACAGATGCTTGCCCGTTTAACAGTTCAGAAGGAGCTTCAGCAGGAATTCCTTAGACCCGAGATCGAGGTCTGGCTTCAGCGAGTTCAGGGGCAGCTTTGTATGTTAGAGATTTCATCGTCACTCGAGGAGAAAATCCGAGAGAATCAGGGTTCGGACCCATCATTGTTGCGCATCCGAGAGGATGTGGCTCAGGGGAAAGCCCCTGGATTTGTGGTCCACGAGGATGGACTTTTGAGGTTTAAGAATCGGTTGTGTGTACCGGCGAATGACGAGTTGAAAGACTCGATTTTGAAAGAAGCTCATGCTACCCCTTATTCTGTGCATCCGGGGTCTAGCAAGATGTACAAGGACTTGAAACAAAATTACCGGTGGAGTAATATGAAGCGAGAAGTCGCAGAATTTGTTTCGAGATGCTTAACTCACAACAAGTTAAGATTGAACATCGGCCGGCGGGTATCTTGAAACCCCTTCCTATTCCCGAGTGGAAGTGGGAAGACATTTCTATGGATTTCATCACGAGTTTGCCGACGAGTCGTCGTGGCATGAACACGATCTGGGTGATCGTGGACCGCTTAACCAAATCAGCTCATTTCCTTGAGATCAAGGATACGTGGGGTCCCGAGAGACTTGCCATTGTTCATTAAAGAGATAGTCGACTTCACGGTACTCTAAAAGTATCGTTTCCGATTGTGACGGACGGTTTGTGTCGCATTTTTGGAAATCGATTCATCGTGCTATGGGAACTCGGCTTAATCTCGATCGCTTTTCATCCTCAGTCCGACGGGCAATCAGAGAGGACCATTCAGACATTAGAGGACATGTTGAGGGCATGCGTCCTCGATTGGAAAGGCGATTGGGAAGCCCAACTACCATTAATCGAGTTCACGTATAATAACAGTTGGCATGCTTCGATTAAGATGGCACCTTACGAGGCCTTGTATGGTCGTCGTTGTCGATCTCCGTTGTGTTGGGACGACTTATCAGAATCAATCGGCACCGAGCCCGATATGCTTATAGCCGCCCATGAGAAGGTAGCTTTGATCAGGAGTCGTTTGTTGGCATTTCAGTCGGCGTAAATCATATGCGTATAACCGCTGCCGACCATTAGAGTTCGAGGCTGGTGACCATGTGTTGGTCAAGGTATCCCCGAGTCGTGGTATCTTCCGTTTTGGGAAGAGGGGAAAGTTGAGTCCGAGATTCATTGGGCCGTTTGAGATTTTGGATCGAGTAGGCGAGTTAGCCTATCGATTGGCTTTACCTCCGGCGTTGAGCCGAATTCATAATGTATTTCACGTCTCTCAGTTGCGGAAGTATGTTGCCGACCCGAGTCACATACTTCAGTTCGACGAAATCGAGATCGCCGACGATCATTCATATGAGGAACGTCCCATACGAGTTTTAGAGCGACGAATCAAACAGTTGAGGAATAAGACGATTCCTTTGGTTAAAATTCAGTGGTCTAGACACGGAGTCGAAGAGGCTACTTGGGAAACCGAGGATAGTATGCGGGAGAGTTATCCCGAGTTGTTTGACCCTTAGTTTCGGGGACGAAACTCTTTTAAGGGGGGGTGTATGTAATACCCAGTTGTAATTCAGTAATTATCATTCAGTATTTTATCATTCAGTAATTGATACTCAGTAATTTCATTCATCATGGATCATTTGTCACTCATATTCAGTCATGGTATTCATCATTTAGAGTAATTGTATCGTGTATCAATTGTCATTCATCACTAATCTGATTGGAGTTTCGTGCCGTGTTTATCATCATTGTCATTTTCGTTGCGAGCTGTGCATGAGGAGTAGCGCACGCTACATACTCCTCTTAGCGTACGCTTTTTGGGTATAGGTAGCGCACGCTACCACTCAGCCTTAGCGCACGCTAAGGCTACCCTGGCTGCAGTCCAGAAGGTACTGGACTGCAGGTGAGTTATGAGTAGCGCACGCTACGATTGGTAAGTAGCGCGCGCTAGTGGGTTGAAGTAGCGCACGCTAATATGAGGTGCAGCGCGCGCTAAGGACGGATCAGGTTGAGTCCAGTGGCTACTGGACTGCACTGGATTATTTCATAGCGCACACTATGTGTTGTTGTTAGCGTACGCAACCGATATATTAGCGCACGCTAAACTATGGTTGTAGCGCACGCTATCGAGGTCGATCGAGGCGACAGTTTACGGACTCCGATCGGGCATCAATATTTCGTTAGCGCACGCTAATAATGGATCTTAGCGCACGCTAGTAATATGGCCGTAGCGCACGCTACAAGAAGGTACGTAGCGCGCGCTACCGTGTTCGGACGGTGGGTCTTGGACTACCCAATTACTCGTTAGCGCACGCTACGCATGAGCTAGCGCACGCTAACCTCGACCGACTATAAATTGGGACGCTTTAGTCGAGTTCGTCATTATTCATCTCATTTCATTCCTTCGGTAGTTTTGGGCGATTTCGAGCGATTCGGAGAGGATTCTTCGAGGTGTAATCATCAATCATCATCTTCAAGCTCATCTTTCGGATTAATCATCATTTCATCATCTTCATCTCATCGAATCAAAGGTATTAATCTCTTGGATCTAGAATTTCGGATTTTTGGGTTTTCCTTCCGATTTCTTCGTGTAAGCTTGGATTATCATTGGAATATGTTAGATATGGATTATCTACCTTGGATAAGTATATTCTTACAGATTTAATGGTTAATTTCGGAATTATTTCAAGAACCCTTGGGGTTGACTTCGGTTATTTTGGGGATTTCCGATTGTCGTTATTATAAACTTGAATTGTGGATTTCTATGAGATTATTGATGTCATTGATAATGTTTTGCTGGTTTGAATCAATCATGTTGGAGTTGGTTCGATAATTCGGGTTTGGTTTTAACCAACGGGTATCTCAATGTTTTCGTTAGAGTTCACCTACGAGTTCGGATATTGTGGTATCGACGTTTGGGTCGGTTATGATCGTATTTGATTCATGTATTGATCGGTTGTTGGTAATTATTGTTATTCAAGGTTGTTCGAGCAACCTACATTTCATTTAGGACGTTGTTCGTGGAAGGACATTCTTCATCGGTATTGTGTAAGTTAATTCTTACTCGGTTAAAAGGATATTCATTCCTTTTGTTGTTGTTCATTCATAATCGTAACTCAGTCATCAGTGTATTAACCGTATCAAAACTTGTCATTATCAATTAATCACCTCAGTCATAAGGAACGACGGTTCCGATCATTTCATTGAGCTATCATTCATTTCACCATCATTTAATCTTGGTGAGTCATTATTCATTTTCGTTGTCACTTTTGTCATATTGTGGCATTCCGGGTCATACTAGCGTGCCGGTTGGTATGTGTAGGATTTTCATGTCAGGCATATTATAGTCGTGTGTTGGTTGGTGGCCTCACATTGGACTGTGCACACGAGTTGATGGCTTCGTGAGACTGATTAGGTACAAGACCACACGTGTATTCGATCGATACTCGTTGGTGGCTTGTGCACGGACACATTTCCATCCCGGACGTAGTGTGGCGCCATTCCTTTGAGCCGTACTGATAGTTGATTCATATAGCACGTTTGATTGCGTATGTTTCGACAGGATAATTCATAATTGCAGATATATCATGATTGTGTATTTTCAACCCTTGAGGATTGTTGTTACGTATGGCGGCCCGTTGGGGAATACTGTTTTTCAGGTCATGGCAAGGCTAAGGCACGGGGAGAGCACGGTGACGGCGAGGAGTCCCAGTGATACTAGTAGGGCCCCCCAGTCTTTTCAGTCATTTATGTTTCCTTTATTTATTCCGCTGCAGACATTCCGTTTGAATATTCATTTCACTCATTGTTGTATATTTTATCTCCATATAAAATATACTTGTATTCAGTATCATCCTGGGTGTATTGTATAAAACTCCTCATCGGAGTAATTGATGTTGTAATGTGGTTCGGTACTACATTTACCTGTGTAATTCATTCATTTTCATTCGCCTGGTGGGTCCCAGTCGGGGGTCCACGGCACTGTAATATCCGCCTAGTTTGGGGTGTTACATCGACAGAGTCGAGAATACAGAAGTTCAAAATCCGATCCACTACGAATAAAAGAACTACCAGAACCAAAAGATGTTGCTTCCGAACAAGGTTCACAAAAATCGAACCGAACTCGGAAAAGTCACAGCGATACCAGATCGACCCAAAACAAGATCACAGTTCGTTCGAACGATGAAACTGAAATACAGAACAAGTTCAGAAGGTATCAACGAACACGAGCGAGTCGATAGACCTGAGAAACAGGGAATGCAGAAGTCCAAAAACAATACGGGTATTACATTCGACCTCTTATAAAAGAAGGTCGTCCCCGCAACTCACAATAACGGAAACAAGGTAACAACACAAAAAGCAACCGATAGAAAAATATCCCATGGGCCTCTCAGAACCGATCCTGATGTCTGTGCTGAAGTGCGAACTCTGAAAGTCTCGGTAGCCAATTCGCAAAACTGAATTCGGTGTCCCTCGAGTCCACACTCGAAATGTGTTACTGACGAGAAGGACAATTTGCACGTACATTCCCCCGACACATCACGGTTGAAATGCCTCGGCTCGGCATACCGAAAATACAAACGCTAGATACAATGGAATGTAACATCACAAAACAACAAATCGGAGATGCCAACTCAGCACAACAAGGAATCATAACACATATCATATACAACTATTACCATCGTAAAGTAATACACACACAAACACTACAACAACGACGGTATCGTTCGGCGACCTCAACGGCCCGAACGAGAACCAGCACATAATTACAAACATCATGAAACAATCATACATGTACACAAACGTACAAACCCAAGCTTTAACAACTCTCACAGGTGCGATAACACGCAAGCCACCACGAAATGACAACATTAAAGATCGTCATCACACCTTCCCCGACCACAAGCAGGAAATGATGGGTTTTAAAAACGAAAACTACCTTATGAAAACAGTTTGGAAACACCAGTTGATCTTGAGTATCATTTTACAAAAAGTTGAACAAAAATCATTGTCGAGACTTTGAAAACCATCTTGCGTTTGATAAAACGAGGACACTTTCCTTTTTGTGAAAACTTTCAGAAATATCCGACCCTCGGGTCTAAGTATAAGTGTTTCTAAAATATTGAAAATATCTCAAAACATTTTGGTCCTCGAGGTAGAAGAATTTGGAAACATATTGTGGCACCTTGGAAGTACCACGAGAAAACGATTCATTTTAAAAGTACGTCTCGAAATTTATTTTCTAAGATACTCAAGGTTTTCAAAAATAATTCAATGGGCTAGAATGCCCAAAAATGCTCATGTAACAATATTCGTTTAAACATATTATAATATATGCATCAAATCGCACAAAGTCAAGACAATATATGTCTTTTACCGGGAAGACAAACAGTCAATTATCACAGTCAAAAAGACATAAATAATGACAACACTCCTCATACAAACGAAATAAAATAATCACACGAACGCATCACGAAACCAAGAATCTACATGAAGGTTCCATCACTTAACACAAAATCAAACAAATAGCTCGTGTCACACGAGGCACAACACAAAGAAGGGAGACTTACTTCCACAGGTCGCACGAAGATGATGATAGCCCATCGATACTAATCACGACCAACAAACTCAGACGACGCGTCGCGACATGACTCAATCAGATAAAATCCGACGAGACAAAACTCAATAGACACCACTGACCCGACAGCATAGGTTTCCACAACCTAAGCTCTGATACCATTTATGTAACACCCCCAATCCACTCAGGGATATTACACGTCGTAGACCCTCTCCTCGAGGATCTACCAGGCTGATAACTAAAATCAAACATCTACACATCGCCCTTAAGGCTAAAATGACTCAGTGGACCGATTTGGTCTTTCAATAATTACATACAACTCAAATGTGACTCATGCCCACGCTGGGGTTAAAATACAACCACACCCGTACAACGGGAAAAATATACTGCAGCGGAAAAGAAAATACAACTAGACCAATACGACAGCAACGGATCCTCGTGTGATTAGTATCGTTCATCTTTCATCATCCTTCGTGCCGACCCTGTGCTATGCTCCAAAACCTGAATGCAAAAATAGACATCCACCCCCCGAATACTCGGGGGTTAGCAAAACTCCACTGTTTTGCTAGTGCAAGTACAAAGTGCAAATACGAGCCATACAATTCACATTTCACGAATAACAATAACCAGGAATCTTCAAAAATCCAAAAGTAAAGAAAAGTACTTCCCGAGGCAAGAGTTTGGGTAAAACATTCCAACTCCGAAAGACCACAATTAAGGGGAAACAATTTATGAAACAGTTTAAAATGCCATCGAGAGTTTTAATAGAAAACAATTTAGGATTATCGAATCATTCTCTTTCCAAAATCAACAGGGGCCACAGCCCAAAGGTTTGTTTTCGCAAATAGAAAACCAACAGCAATACACAGGGTTAAAACCCACGTCACGTGTCTTCGGCGGACATAAAATCAATACAATATAATCGCCCAAGATACGTAAACCTTGGTCACCAAAAATACAACACCAACTCGTGAATCCAGGGCTATACCATTGGATTCCCTTCGTGGCGCCGTCGGACCCTCCCAAGGTGAGCAGAATGCGTTTTCGAAATCATATACACCAACTTGTGAAGTTTTACTCGTGAATCCAGGGCTATACCATTGGACTCCCGTCGTGGCCCCATCGAACCAACCCACGGTGAGTAAAATACATTCACTAAAACATACACACGCACTCGTGAAGTTTTACTCGTGAATCCAGGTCTATACCATTGGACTCCCGCCGTGGCCCCGTCGAACCAACCCACGGTGAGTAAACGCATTCACAAACATAAGCAACCGCACTCGTGAATCCAGGGCTATACCATTGGACTCCCGCCGTGGCCCCGTCGAACCAACCCACGGTGAGCGAAATACATTATCACAATTAACACGTCACAACAAGGACATTCATACAATCCACCAAAGGCAACAAACACAAAGCACGACGTAATCGTCAAATCACAACGCACCAAAATGAAACAATATACATCCACACGCAACACCAAGTGCACAAACACACCAAACATATCCACAGGAGTCACATACTCGTTCATGAAACACACCAATCACAAAACACACGCGGTTTTGAAAGAGGGCCTTTAACAAGGCTAACCAAATCTTTTGAAAACTCATTTCAAACAAACAAACAAACATACCAAGACGATCACCGATCATTATATCCACAAAACAAGAATAGTATGGATGAGGTACTTGCCTCGAATAAGAACAACGCGAAGAATCGACCGAAGTAGGTTGACACGAACCGACTACGAACCTGCCGACTCCACCGATCGCCAACTCGCGTTCATAAACTACGAAGGACAATAACAACAATGAAATGAATTCCCTAACACGACTTAAAGCCGTTGAATTCAAAGAACGAATGACGAAAGTTCAAGCGTTTCCCCCAAAACAGCCAAGAACACGATTCGTTCCGTCAAAACCCGAAAATGGAATTCCAAGTTGAAATATGGATATACAATCCATAGAATATGTTTAACAACATCATTTAACCACAATCGATCCATCAAAAACAGATGAAAAACGAGATCGAGGACAAATCCCCCAAAAAGTCAACTCGAAGGAAATCAAGAAATATACTTCGATTCGACGAAGAACAATGGATTAAATGATGTTAAACACAAGAATACTACCAAGATTAATCATACCCATCATGAATTAATCAACAACACGGAACGAATCGGACAAAAATGCAAAAACCCCCAAATTCTCCCAAAATAGGGTTCTAGGAAATCTCACCTTGATTCGCTGGATCAAAGGAGGTTACGGAGGGATTAATCGATGATATAAACTCCCAATCTTCGTGGATTAGTTTCTTGACAACATGTCTCCTGGATCGCCAAGTCTCCAGCCGCGGAGAGGAAAAGATGGAAATG
Source organism: Orobanche coerulescens (assembly GCA_033398695.1). Classification (NCBI taxonomy): domain Eukaryota; kingdom Viridiplantae; phylum Streptophyta; class Magnoliopsida; order Lamiales; family Orobanchaceae; genus Orobanche; species Orobanche coerulescens. Next base: position 76,175,108 of record CM065807.1, on the reverse strand, counting down.
AAAAACGGGTGAAAATATGACTACTCTGTCATATTTATACAGGCACGGCCTAGCGTGCGCTACACCTTCCGGACTAGCGCGCGCTAACGGGCAGCCTCGGCCGATAACCCTCGGCCGGGGCCCGCAAGGCCTGGTACTGAAGACTCAATCTACCGGCCGGATCCTGCCTGCCCGACCACGATAGCGCGCGCTGCGCGGATGCTAGCGTGCGCTAGCCGATCTGTCCATAACCCTCTGGACTAAACTGCCCGGCCAGGTAACATACGCTAGCCGGCCGACAGCGTGCGCTACGCCTGTCGACTAGCGCGCGCTACGCTCGGCGTAGCGTGCGCTACCTGCCGATCCTAACCAATTCCAGAACCCCAGGACTCCACTGTCCAGACCCGGTAGCGTGCGTTAGGCCAGCCGGTAGCGTGCGCTACACCTGCCGGTTAGCGCGCGCAGCCTTCCGGCCGTAGCGTGCGCTATGCCGGTTCCTGCCGCATCCGTCCGGCCGGTGCCCGCAACCGTCCGGCCAGTGCTCGAACACCAGGGCTCGACGACTCGATTTCCAAAAACGCACGGAACGAACACGACGAAAAGTTCCTGGACAACATCAACGACCCGGAATGAAAACATAATACCATAATTAGTCATACGCGACCAAGAAACAGGTCGAGACAACAATTATAGATACGGATACCCGTAACTTTGGGTAAATTACAAAATGGCCCAAAACGCCCGAAAATCACGATACGTGATCGAATAATCAAACTGAAGTTCACAACACATATAACAAAGTTAAACGAACTTACGGGAAACTCGAAACAGCAGTTTCGACCGAGATTCGCAAGAATCGAACTGAAGTGCGGATAAGTCGCTAAAAAGCACGGAACTCAACAAAACGACACCGAAACGAACTCGGACGTCAAAAAGTGTAGAATTAATCATTCTCAGGATAATGAAACGGTCATGAACGAGTCATCAAAACGGACTTCCGCTGAAAAAAAAAGAAATCACCGGAAATCGAAAATTGCGGATATTACAATTGCGTCGCTTTAAGTTCACGTATAATCCAACACTTTAGGTTGGTATTGCATTAACGTATTTTGCAACAGTACATTTAGGTCTAATGCAATACTAATTGAGTAGTATTGCAAAAGACCAAAGATGAGAGGGCTATTGCAATGCTTTTCCGTGCAACACTAGAGATATGCGTTGCATATGAGCACTTATGGCGTAGTCTCTTCATTCGTTCTCAGTTGGGGTTTACCGTGCGGCCCGCTAGGCTGGCTAAGTGCTGCCCGCACTTATTGGTTCCTCCCAATGCCGGCTGACATGAACCTATAGAGTCGCGCATCAGGAAATCCTTAACCCTTCTCCCTCTTACTAAGACTGAAGAATGTTCTTGTGAATTATGGCCAATGACGGATAAATGTGAATTTATTATCTCTCTATTTATATTAGATATTGGATATCTAATTATGATTTATTGGATAAATTAAATAGCGGTCTTATGAATTGAAATTAAGTTACTGAGTTATTAATTTAATACATTAATAATATTTCTTAGAGAAATATATTTTGTATTTGATATAATTAATGAATTGGATTAATTAATTAGTATAAATACATTGGTGATAAAACGAGGTGTATTTAATAGAGTCGTTTGACGAACGTCCGGCACACGAGCTGTAAACCCGGATAATTATCGTGTATTTCATATGTATTTGATGCTTGTAGCATTTGATTATGAGGTATTAATAATCAAAGTGTGATTTTCCCGTATTCGTATTCCTACATTCATGAATTTTCCAAAACATGCATGCATGCATCTGCATGACGTAACGTACGCTAGTAGTTGAGCATAACGTACGTTATGAGCTGAAGATAACGTACGTTATAGGCGAGGCGTAGCGTACGTAACAGGCAGTCAAAAGCAGATAAGTCTGGTCGGCGCATGGGGCCAGATAGGATGTTGTCGGGTAAGGATTCCCAGCGTGAACCTGGACAACTTTTGATAAAGCAAGTCAACGAGGCATAGCGTACATTAAAGGAGAATAATAACGTACACTACACTTAACATATTACGTACGTAAAAGTGATTGTTAACGTACATTAAGGAAGTCAGAAGCGAGACAGTGAGCTACTGACGAACGTTAATGTACGTAAGGAGTTTCCCCATAATGTACGTTACGCACTGTCTTGTGGCTAACGTACGTAGAGTTCAGAATCTTATAAATAGGACATAAACCCATTTCATTTCACACTTCTTCTCCTTCGCTCTTTATCCGAATTCTGTGAGTCCATAGAGCCTCTCCCTAGGGGTGGACACGAACTGAATGAACCGAGCTTTTGGTGTTATTCACCATTCATTCGTTCGGTTTGTGTAGTGTTCGGTTCGTGTTCGTGTTCGACGAACATTGCAAATCAGTGTTCGAGTTCGGTTTGACATATTTTTTATTGTTCGTGTTCGGTTCGTTTGTGTTCGATATATATATATATATATATATATATTAATGTTCGCGAACAGTTCGCGAACACCAGATCAAAATATAAAATGTTCGATGTTCGGTTCGTAAATACTCGAACATGTTCGCGAACATGTTCGGTTCGGTCAAACCGAGCTCGAACTGACCGTTGACCGAGCTTTTTCACGAACAGTTCGCGAACGTTCGGTTCATGGGCCACCCCTACCTCTCCCGCAACATTGTAACACCCCCACAATTCGACCGGGAATATCACATACCGTAGATCCTTATCACAAGGATCTACCAGGCTAAACTTCAAAAGACTACTAAATGATTGACCAACCGAGGTCAAATATTTACAAGACAGACCGACAAGGTCATAAAACATGTTAAAAACCAACGTAATTTACAACTCAACGACAATAATGATCTTAAACACGGACATAAATGAAAACTTAATTTAATGAATGAAAACTATACCCGTACAAGGGTGAATACTCGACCAAAAGAGAAAATACCGACTAAGATGAAACAAAAGGAAAGACTCTGACTCCTGTGTGATTAGCATCATTATTCTCCATCTCTTTCCAAGCCAATCCTGTGACTGCTCCCGAGCTGCAAAAACCTGAGCGCAATAACAGGCACCCACCCCCCGAAAACTCGGGGGTTAGCAAATTGGAATTTTGCTAGTGCAAGTACATAACATACAAGATATACGAAAAATATCAACACGAAAACTCAACAGCCGCGAAGCGTTAACATGCTCCACACATTCACACAATCAGTACAGAAGAGTATTTATTTACAAAAGGAAAAGATATTCATACCATAAATTTCTTTTACGGAACATAGCACCAATGAAACTTCAAACGGGCCCAATGAGTCAGAAGATCTAGTTTGAAAACCCGCTTTTTAAAAGAAAAATATTTTAATAAGATAGTTTTGAAAATATTATTGTTGACTCAAGCTATCTTGGGGATTTGCAAATCGAACGGGAATACTTATAGAAAATAACTTCAAGAGTCCTCGGGTCCTCAACCCAGCATGTGGAAAACAATCTTACAAGAAAATAAATTCAACGTTATTCGGGGTCCTCAACCCAATTTATAGAACACTGTCACAAGCGAATCATTACAACATCTCACGGGGTTCTCGACCCAGTCCAAATAATATAATCACGAGATCAATCATCTCAACATTTCATGGGGTTCTCGACCCATTACACAGAATATCATCACAAGATCAATCAAAGACACAATCTCTCATTCGACAAATCCTGCTCAAGACCCTTGATTAATTAACCCTCGGAAATCTTGTCAAATATCCTTGGTTAATTAACCTTGATACCCACGTTTAGAAACAAGTTGAAACAAACTTTCAGAAAACACGAACTGCGGTCTATATCAAGACCAACATTTAAAAGTGAGTTGAAAGAAACTTTGAATTTCGAAAATCGTTTGGTAACGGTTCTTAGCTGTCACTCGAATATCCGTTACCAATAAGCCTGCCAGGTGCCTCCCTTGCACACCTCTGTACCGGCATTCACTCCACTATATTGGCCGCCCATTGCACATGTCACCGCGCCGGCGTTCACTCCCAAAGGAGCCGCCCCTTGCTCACGCATTAGGTAACACTGGTGTTCACCAATCATATGGAGCCGCTCATTGCAGCGTACACCAGGCCGGAGTACACGCCCCACCCTCAGAGGCACCCGGATATGACGTCTCTCATAACAAGTATTCATGTTGTTACAAATATCAAGCAGACAGTCAATCGTTGCAACAATTATCAAATCAGTTCATCAATTCACACAATTTATTCATCAGTCCATAACCACGCAAAATGAACAACAACTCGCACGTTATTCATCAAGACTTAACACATTAAGCCTTCAGCACTACCAATCAACACTACACATATATCCTTATACCGTAACTCAAACGAAAATACAAACCTTACCATATTACCTTTATGAATATGATTCATACTTCAATCCAAGTTGAGTACGTCGACTAGCATTGTTATTAATCACCCAACATTCATCTCCATATGTATATATATGTATATACATATATCTATACATATATACTCACACACACACACATATATATATATATATATACACACGTATGTCTACATACATACATATATTTACAATATAATATATGCATATATTCGTAACATAATTCATACACATCAGCAACAATGATTTCACGTAGTTATAATTCGTATCTCAAGGTACTTGCCTTGGTAATCTCTCGCGAATACTCCAGAAATACAGTTGATTGGAATAATTCGGAAATCCAATGTAAACAGCGACCGAAAAGACTCAACACTGGATTATCGTAGGGAATTTGTTCTTAATATCCTATCATTAAGTAAACAATCAATCACACGAGGAAAAACATCGAAAGAAGACCGAATCCTAACTATACTCTTCATAATGTACGTTACACACCTACGTAAGGTATGTTACGTCTGCACGTTAGCGTACGTAAGCTACGAAGCCTAGCGCATGCTAAGCATGCATTTATCAGTACATCTCAGTTCAGACGACTGCCTTGCCTGAGGGTATAACGTACGTAATGCATAGTACTTGACATACGTTATACTCGCACATATAATACTTATGCAAATCTGAATGATCCTATAGTGTTGATGTCTTTGAATTTCCAGGTTAAACATGCCATCATAAAACTTACTCCAATCTTGATTATAAATCTTCAAAGGTAGTTCGGCAAATCTGAGGTTGTTATCAATATTATCAATACATTCAAACTATCATCTTTGAAGATCGGTTAACAATCCACCTTTACAAGATATAATAAAACCTACACTGATCCTTCTCTCAAGTCCGTCTTACAAAAGCGATATCAATATTAAGTCTACAATCGTTATGGAAACACCATTCAATACGGGTTTATTAAACTCAAAAAACTTCCCTTACTAGTTCATCATAACAAGATTCGAACTATAATGTTCTTAACTCGGGTAACTACAGCATGAACATTCCAACTTTTAAAAACATGGTATTCGGTTAAAAGTCATCTATGGAGCTAAATAATCCTGGTAGTATGTTCATAACATCCTTAAGAACACGAATTCAAGGCTGGAGGTAGCATTAACATACCTTAATATGAAGGAAACGCCGAGACAATAGGTAGAATCCAACTCCGATTGCTTGAGTACCAATCCAAGGTGTTTCTTAACTTCAATGATCGAGTATATGAAATCTATAGGTGTTATAGATGGCTGTAGACTCTCTATAAACGAAGGAAAACGAAGTACAAGTGAAAGGGATGAAGTGAAATGGAATGGGGTGTTGTCCATATATATAATGTCTTGAGCTTTACGTACGTTAGCCTGATCACTTTACGTACGTTATAGATTTAGCGCACGCTACCATTCGTCCTTAGCGTACGCTATCATTCAATGGTAGCTTATTGTCTCATTCTGTACTCTCTTAAGTACGCTACACCCTCAAGTTACGTACGTAAGCAACACCCATTAGCGTACGCTAGTTACATACCTTAGCGTACGTTAACAACCGTTGACCTCAAAACTGTCCAGGTTCATCCGTGGGAATCCTTTCGAGCCCACCACCAGCCGTCCATGTGCTAGCCAGCCTGTTCAATCATTGACTTCCTTACGTACGCTATGCCTAGCTCGTAGTGTATGCTATCTATAGCTCGTAACGTACATTACGCTTACCTATTAGCGCACGTTACGACGTAGTTGCATGTGAAGGATTAAAAGTTGATATTATCATGCATGTGGATACGAATACGGAAATGATCAAACTTCAATTATTGATAGCACAAATTCGAGTAATACAGGGTTCAAATACAGACAAAAATACCCAACAATTTATCCGGATATTACATACTGTCCCTCTAAAAAGAAGTTTCATCCCGAAACTTAAAATAGGGAGTGGTGGACGAAATAGTTTCGAACAAAATTTTGCAGGTATCACGTTCAGATGTGGATAGACCACAACAATTCACGGAGTCTAACAAAATGGCTCTAAAATTCGTTCGAATGACGGTAGGCTAAGTAGAACATGGTAGTTTAAAATTGTCACGGAGATGACAGATGAATCACCAACAATGAAAGTCACCCAACACCGATAATACTAAGAAGAGTACGGGTAATACGTTCGCCCATACTAAGAAGACATTTCGGCCCCAAAACTTAAAACAACAGGAGTTGGAAATGAAAGGCAATGAAATGAAAAACGATCAAAGTCACGATTGTTGGAAACAGCAATGACTAGGACATAGTGCAAAATCTTCATTCGCCTATGTTAGGCTCTTCAGCAGGTGACATAAGGTTTTGGGACATTCTCCGGCCACTTGCTCTGCTAACCAACAGGGTAGCATTCTTTGCCAATTCGGAAATTGTCTCGCAATGTTTATCCCGATGGCCTTCACACCCGCACCGGTAACAAGTCAAGAGTGGGGAGGGACAGTTTACACGAATATGTCCCGGACGGTTGCAGTTGAAGCACACTCTCTTCTTACCGAGAGTCACCGATGCTGGCTTGGGATTCCAAGCACTCACTCCTGACCGCAAAGACGACGCGTTCGAACGACGTGGGGGTTTGGGAATCTTAGTCTCTTCACTGCCCACAATTTTTCCTGATGTCCTCTGTTTCTTCTCTCCACTCGTTGGCTCGGTCACTGAGGAGGTTTCATGGGATATCGTCTGATCTTGATACTCCTTCACCGTAACATGAATCGTTGTCGTACGAACCACCTCACTGCTTCCACTTTCATTATCACGTCTACGTCCACCAAGGCTCGTCATGCTAATGCAGATAGTACCGTTTAGCGTTATCAAATAGTCGGTCGTACGGTATACCACAGTTATCAACACAAGGTTTAATTGGCATCCTTAGAATAACGGTAATATCGTGAAGCATGAAATTTTCTGAAGTCAATTTCCAGTCCTTCGACTAGGACGATCAATATGCGTATGCTTTTAACAATTTTTTTTCAAACAGAGGCTGAGTCACATTGCGCCCAAAACTTGTAAATACTGTCCTTTATTTTAGAAGAGGAAGTTTGTACAAAGACTCTAAAAATTTATTTTCGAGTAATACGTACAAGAAAATTGAAAATCGAATTGTAACTAATTTGAAATATTTCAAAGGTGTTAAGTTTCAAATACTACAATTGTTCTTTCCTCTTCTACCAAAATGTTTAATCGAAAGGATTTTTTCACCAAAATACGTGACCATCTGACATGACTATATTAAATCATGGGTTTTAAAATGTTAGGAAAATTTCAAAACACCACTTTAAAATGTTCGTGATTCGGCCTGGGAATATTACACGCCGTGGATTCCGCGCCGGAACACACCAGGCTAAAAACCGTTTACAAAACCATTTCAAAATACGCCAAAAGGCCGATGACGGTAGTATTTTTCAAAACTCACAAAATTATTTGTAAAATATCAAATACCGTCATAAAAAAAATACCGTCAAAACGTGCAAGACCAAAATGCCAAAACTCAGTTTAGGGAATCAGTCTTATAAAATAACAATTCAGTTTGTAAAATACCAAAAGTCATTTCAAAATACTCACGCAGCGGATAAAATTAACACTCAAAGATTTATTCTACTGAAATGCAGAAACCGATAAATTTGTCCGACTTCCGAAACATACTACGTAACCATTCTCACTCGGATCGTATACGTAGGTAATATCCTAAAACAATATAATCACCAACAAGTTCTGACCCTTAGTTTATATTAAACACATTAGCACAATATAATCAAATACGTATACAAGGGGACTTACGATTCGGGAGGCTTACCATCACGGATTGCTTGAAGATGATGTTGGAACCACGATACTAATCACAACTCTGACCCGCGCGACTTACAAAAGACATGGACTTGACCCAACGGCCTAGGTTTTTCGCAAACCTATGCTCTGATACCATATCTGTAATACCCCCAAAATTCGACCGGGAATGTCACATGCCGTAGACCCTTCTCACAAGGATCTACCAGGCTAAACTTCAAAAGGCTACTCAATCATTGACCGACCGAGGTCAAATATTTACAAGACAGACCGACAAGGTCATAAAACAATTCAAAAACCAACGTAATTTACAACTCAACGACAATAATGAACTTGAACACGGACATAAATGACAACTTAATTTAATGAATGAAAACTATACCCGTACAAGGGTGAATACTCGACCAAAAGAGAAAATACCGACTAAGATGAAACAAAAGGAAAGACTCTGACTCCTGTGTGATTAGCATCATTATTCTCCATCTCTTTCCATGCTAATCCTGTGACTGCTCCCGAGCTGCAAAAACCTGAGCGCAATAACAAGCACCCACCCCCGAAAACTCATGGGTTAGCAAACTGGAATTTTGCTAGTGCAAGTACATAACATACAAGATATACGAAAAATATCAACACGAAAACTCAACATCCGCGAAGCCTTAACATGCTCCACACATTCACACAATCAGTACAGAAGAGTATTCATTTACACAAGGAAAAAATATTCATACCATAAATTTCGTTTATGGAATGAAACTTCAAACGAGCCCAATGAGTCAGAAGATCTAGTTTGAAAACCCCCTTTTTAAAAGGAAAATATTTTAATAAGATAGTTTTGAAAATGTTATTATTGACTCGAGCTATCTTGGGGTTTTGCAAATTGAACGGGAATACTTTTAGAAAATAACTTCAAGAGTTCTTGGGTCCTCAACCCAGCATGTGGAAAACAATCTTACAAGAAAATCAATTCAATGTTATTCAGGGTCCTCGACTTAATTTATAGAACACTGTCACAAGCGAATCATTACAACATCTCACGGGGTTCTCGACCCAATCCCAATAATATCATCACGAGATCAATCATCTCAACATTTCACGAGGTTCTCGACCCATTTCACAGAATATCATCACAAGATCAATCAAAGACACAATATCTCATTCGACAAATCCTGCTCAAGACCCTTGATTAATTAACCCTCAGAAATCTTGTCAAATATCCTTGGTTAATTAACCCTGATACCCACGTTCAGAAACAAGTTGAAACAAACTTTCAGAAAACACGAACCGCGGTTTATATCAAGACCAACATTTAAAAGTGAATTGAAAGAAACTTTGAATTTCGAAAATCGTTTGGTATTGGTTCTTAGCTGTCACTCGAATATCCGTTCCCAATAAGCCTGCAGGTGCCTCCCTTGCACACCTGTGTACCGGTATTCACTCCACAATATTGTCCGCCCATTGCACATGTCACCGCACCGGTGTTCACTCCCAAAGGAGCCGCCCCTTGCTCACGCATTAGGTAACACCGGTGTTCACCAATCATATGGAGCCACTCATTGCAGCGTACACCAGGCCGGAGTACACGCCCCAACCTCAGAGGCACCCGGATATGAGGTCTCTCACAACAAGTATTTATGTTGTTACAAATATCAAGCATACAGTCAATCGTTGCAACAATTATCAAATCAGTTCATCAATTCACACAATTTATTCGCCAGTCCATAACCACGCAAAATGAACAACAACTCACACGTTATTCATCAAGACTTAACATATTAAGCCTTCAGCACTACCAATCAACACTACACATATATCCTTATACCGTAACTCAAACGAAAATACAAGCCTTACCATATTACCTTTATGAATATGATTCATACTTCAATCCAAGTTGAGTACGTCGACTAGCATTGGTATTAATCACCCAACATTCATCTCCATATGTATATACATACACATACACACACACACACACATATATATATATACACATGTATGTCTACATACATACATATATTTACAATATAATATACATATATTCGTAACATGATTCATACACTTCAGCAACAATGATTTCACGTAGTTATAATTCGTATCTCAAGATACTTGCCTTGGTAATCTCTCGCGAATACTCCGAAAATACGGTTGATTGGAACAATCCGAAACTCCAATGAAAACGACGATCGGAAAGACTCAACACTGGATTATCATAGGTAATTCGTCCCTAATATCATATCGTTAAGTAAACAATCAATCACACGAGGAAAAACATCGAAAGAAGACCGAATTCTAACTGTACTCATCATAACGTACGTTACACACCTACATAATGTACGTTACGTATGCACGTTAGCGTACATAAGCTACAAAGCCTAGCGCACGCTAAGCATGTATTTGATAGTTCTTCTTTGTTTAGACGACTGCCTTGCCTGAGGGTATAACGTACGTAATGCATAGTACTTAACGTACGTTATACTCACACATATAATACTCATGCGAATCTGAATGATCCTATGGTGTTTATGTCTTTGAATTTCCAGGTTAAACATGCCATCATAAAACTTACTCCAATCTTGAATATAAATCTTCAAAGGTAGTTCGGAAAATCTGAGGTTGTTATCAATATTATCAATACATTCAAACTATCATCTTTGAAGATCGGTTAACAATCCACCTTTACAAGATATAATAAAACCTACAATGATCCTTCTCTCAAGTCCGTCTAACAAAAGCGATATCAATATTAAGTTTACGATCGTTATGGAAACACCATTCAATACGGGTTTATTAATCTCAGAAAACTTTCCTTACTAGTTCATCATATCAAGATTCGAACTATAATGTTCTTAACTCGGGTAACTAAAGCATGAACATTCCAACTTCCAAAAACATGATATCCGGTTAAAAGTCATCTATGGAGCTAAATATTCCCGGTAGTATGTTCATAACATCCTTAAGAACACGAATTCAAGGCTGGAGGTAGCATTAACATACCTTAATATGAAGGAAATGCCGAGACAATGGGTAGAATCAAACTCCGGTTGCTTGAGTGCCAATCCAAGGTGTTTCTTAACTTCAATGATCGAGTATATGAAATCTATAGGTGTTATAGATGGCTGTAGACTCTCTAGAAACGAAGGAAAACGAAGTACAAGTGAAAGGGATGAAGTGAAATGGAATGGGGTGTTGTCCATATATATAATGTCTTGACCTTTACGTACGTTAGCCTTATCGCTTTACGTACATTATCGATTTAGCGCATGCTACCATTCGTCCTTAGCGTACGCTATCATTCAATGGTAGCTTATTGTCTCATTCTGTACTCGCTTACGTACATTACACCCTCAAGTTACGTACGTAAGAAACACCTATTAGCGTACGCTAGTTACATACCTTAGCGTACGTTAACAACAGTTGACCTCAAAACTGTCCAGGTTCATCTGCGGGAATCTTTCCGAGCCCACCACCAGCCGTCCATGTGCTAGCCAGCCTGTTCAATCATTGACTTCCTTACGTACGCTATGCCTAGCTCGTAGCATATGCTATCTATAGCTCGTAACGTACGTTACACTTACCTATTAGGGTACGTTACGATGTAGTTACATGTGAAGGATTAAAAGTTGATATTATCATGCATGTGGATACGAATACGGAAACGATCATAATTCGGTTATTGATAGCACAAATTCGAGTAATACAGGGTTCAAATACGGACGAAAATACCCAACAATTTATCCAGATATTACAAACATAACCCTTGATTTAGCCTCTCTACTTGGTGGTTGAAGTTGGGAAGCATCTTGGATTAGTGTTCAAGCTTCCCGTGTTGAGTTCCGCCGAGTGTTTCATCATTTTCTCCCCGTAATAAGTTATGTGATGCTACCCCAGCCAAGAATTCATGTTCTTATGCTGATTATGAGCATTACTACTGGAGCTATTAAGGTTTATTGATAACTTATACAATCGAACACCATGTTTTAGGAGGATTGGAAGAATTTATACTTAAGATATCCATTGTTTAGAGGGAGTAGAGTTGAGCCTTGATTTTGTTAAACATCGGAATGAAGTTTGCTGAAATTGTAACATGCCTTTGACGATGTATTTAAAACACTCTTTTGAGGAACGATCGGTTAAGGTTATCACATGTGTTAGATGAATTCAAGAAGATAAATATAGAGGGTGTTCTTCAAGTATATTTCATGATTTGTAGAGGTTTGTTGATGTGATAATCTTTATATTGATGGTTAGAAAGAAGTGATTTGTTTGGTGATAATTGGTTTGAACTTAAAACTTCGACAAGAAGGAGTTCGTGTGGAAGAACGAAAGATCGTAGAGATGAACTAATCTAGAACTCGGTTGAAATGTGTTAAAATAACCGAACCAAGTATTGGAATTGATACTCAGAACTTGAGTATGGATTTATGATGATTTGAATATCCTTGAATTCATAGATGTCGACATTTCATCTCCGTTATGGTCATTTGATTCGCATGAAGTATGTCATTAGTTCGACTGAGCGTTCGTCGAGTAGTTGAACCGTGAACCGGCCAACATAGAATGTTAACTCGGCCGTGGTAGATGTTAGATGTTCGTACGTTAGAATTATTACGTAAGTTGGGTTTTCGTTATTTCCTTTTTTGTAAGGTTCGAGGTTTGCGAACGGTTTATCGAAGGAGCGTCCTTCGAGTTTGTTGAAGTCGTGAAGTATTTATTTCTTGCCATCTTTCTAAGGCAAATACTTTAATTACGTTTTATGTATTGATGTTATACATGTTGTCGTGCATATGTGTCGTTGTATGTCCACCTCGTGTTGGTCCAACGGGATCATCTTGGAATCTATGCTAGCATGCACTGGATCATTGTATAGGTTTTTCCACCTCGTGTTGGTCCGACGGGATCATCTTGGGATCTATGCAGTGAACGCTGGATCATCGGAATTACCATGTGTATGTTGTATCGTGTTGTGGTTATCATATTGTGTATATTATTGTGAGTTTTCTCGTAGTAGAGACTCGTTATTATTGTCATTGGTGATGTTGTCGTTATTCTTCATGAGATGTTGAATAATTTGTTGTTGTATAATTATCGTACTTGTACTAGCATCGTTGTGCTAACCCCTTCGGGGGTGGACATTTGTTGTATGTTCAGGATACAGGAGAGCGGGGAAACAACCACTAGAGTTGCATGAGGACTAGGGTGTCGAGTGATGTTACGGCTGGGATGATTTGACGGATTATGTTTTGTTTTAATAAAGTACTCGAGTACGCTATTGTTTTGTTTGTCTTTTGAGGTTTGTATTCGGATGTTGGCTGATTTGTGCGTTTCAGACTGGTGATGATTAATTTTATAGTTGGCGTTTAGCAATGTTGTTTTTATATTCGTAGCCTAGTAAATCCTTATATCAAGAATTAATGGTGCTGTAATAATCTTGAATATATCGGGGTGTTACACGAGCCAATTGACTCGGCCCATTTTCTTTCTCCTTCCTAAATACCGCCACCCCCCTCACTCACCCCTCACATGGTGTTGTCTTTTATTTCATGATTGTGGTGATGACTTTCACATGGTGCCAAAAGTTATGATATGTGAAGATCCTTTTTTTATTCATCATATCTTATCATCTAAATTATGAGATATGTTTATAAAACATAACACAACAACATCACCACCACCTTATGACTTGGTGTGTTTGTCCGAGAGGGTGAGAGAAGGAAAGAGAATTTTTTTCTTCAAGTTCTTCATCATCTTTGAGGTGAAAAGAAGTGAGAAAAAATAAGAGAGAAAAATTCCTACGAGTTTCTCTAGCCGTGTTCTTGATAGAACGGAGTCTGGTTGATTTTTCCCGTCAAGTTCCATTGCGTGGTGACGTAGAGACATCGTACATACGGTGTGTTAGGATAAACAATCCTGTACCTTGTTTTGATAAGTGTCAACATACAACAAGATTCCACACAGTCAACATACAACAAGCTATCTCAAGAATATTTGCCATCATACAGCGAAGGATTCGAAATACCGCTAAGTATGGAAACTGTCTTGAAACCCAATACAGTGCCTGCCATATAGCATGGGAGATAGCCTACATCGTTGAAGTCTACAGCTAACAGCAATAAGACGTATTATGCTGGAGCTGGACACAACATACAGGCTGAAATTGTTAGGATAATAAACACTTATTCAATAGAACTGAAGACCGTTGACAAGGAATCTACTTTATATGCTAAAGTCAGAACGCCATTTAAAGGAAGTATTTAAATATTGCCTAGATAAAGTATTTAAATACCAACCGACAAGAATCTTCATACAAGGAGCAAAATCCGGATCGTGTTTCTTGAAAGTCAATCAACCAATCTGAACGGACATTTTGCTCACCAACCCCGCCAACAGACATATTTATAATGGATCTATTCCAAAGTTATAAATAGTCCATGCAAGAAGGAATTGCAGGCGACGAACGCAATACGAATTATAAGCTAAGAACTTCATACGATTGAAACGAACGAAAAAGCTTACAAGAGCAAACATATTTCTTCGAGCATACTGCCATTCTTGAGAGAAGAAATATACAAGTGCTCAACCTGAACAACACATCTTAAGCCCAAGCTCATAAAGTATTCAAGCTGTTGTTCAACCTGTGATTTTACCTTGAAGAAAATCATCAGCCCTGTGTGGACTGAAGAAGCCTTGCTCATTCTGAACTTTGTGTGAAGAATCAGCATTATAGACGAAGCTTCCAACTGTGTGTGAAGAAGTAAGTCAAAGAACAATCTCTAGCCAATCTATGTAAACAGCGAACTGCTTCAACCCTTGTATCAATATGTGTGAACGATACCTTGGGAGGTTTAGTTATAGTCCACAAGACTTGTTTATGTGTAAGTATAAACTAATTCAGAATGCTCTCTCTCTCTAGAATTTCTCTCTGCCTTCTCTCTAC
This sequence comes from Orobanche coerulescens, assembly GCA_033398695.1. Taxonomy (NCBI): domain Eukaryota; kingdom Viridiplantae; phylum Streptophyta; class Magnoliopsida; order Lamiales; family Orobanchaceae; genus Orobanche; species Orobanche coerulescens. Next base: position 76,159,919 of record CM065807.1, on the reverse strand, counting down.
ATTCTTCATATTCTTCCCTTGCATTTTTGAGTTTTCCGGGAGGTATTCATCTGATTTCGCCGATCTCATTTTCTTTTCCGCCGCCTTGTGCGGCGGTCCTCCTTTTTTATAAAAAAAAAAAAATTCAAATTGATTATCTGCCTCATGGCAGACAAAAGTCAGTTAGTGGGGCCGGCTCCATGTGCCTCCATTAATTGTCCCGCCCGTCCAGTGTCTCCCTCCCCAAAATCAGATATCAGTCATTTTAATAATAATTTTTGTCCTTCATCACCCAAGAATCCCGCCGCCCGTCAACCTCATAATCCCGAAGACCAAGATATCAGCCATTTTAAAAACATTTCCTGTCCTTCCTCACCCGTGATTCCTGCTTTTTCACATGACCATCTTCATCCCCCAGCTGGCACTTTTCCCGTGGGTCTAGATACCACCGTCCAACCTCCTATTCCCCCATCTACCTCACCAAAACTCAGTCAAAGAAATAAAAATCAAAAATCTGGAGAATCTCACTCTGTCCCGTCTTCTCCAACTGTCCAAGGAAGTTTTCTCAATATTCCTTCTGTCACAAACACGACGCCACCCCCTATTGTAAAACCAATTAGAAACCCAACATACCCATCCTCCAAATCTTCGGAAGATGAATCCCGCGAGCAGCAAGTTCTGTCCGACCTCCTCCAAGTTCAGTCGCGGCCTAAGCAAGGAGGCATCTCGATCTCCTTGGACGCTGTCCCTTCTCCTTCGCCATCAGAACTCCTGGCAGATGTGCTTTCTGATGCAGCCGCGGCCGAGGCGCTTCACCGTTCAAGGATTCCCCTCGATCTGAAGGGCTTCTCCTCGGTTCCTGGCTCATCCGACAAAGGTAATGCGGCCGTTGATGCCCCGCCGGCCGATTCCTTCGGCTGCAAAAACATTGATGTTTCCGATCCTCCCCCTGGTCCGGTTTTAAGGTCCTATGCGGCGGCGACCTATGGCGGCGCCGATCACTTACACAACGTTTTTGGTTCGGTTGACCTGTCTGGTAATGTCCCTACTGTTATTTTCTCTAAACCGAAATGTGAGAAAGCATCTGAAGCTTTTCGTCTCTCGGTTGTTGGTAAGTTTTCCTACGGAAAACCGGCAAACGAGGTAATCCGAACTAACCTTAATAATCTGGGCTATAAAACTTGTAAAGTTCAATATCTAAATCTCGGTCATGTTTTAATAACCTGTTTTAACGAGGAACAATTTGCAAAACTTCGTATGCAACGTGAAATTCCGATAGCCGGGCTTCCGATGAGAATTCTAAAATGGACACCCGACTTTAATTTTAAAAATGAACCACCGGTGGTCCCGGTTTGGCTCAAAGCGTTTGCACTCCCGATCCAATGGTATGATATTCGGAGTCTTAAAACTATTGCTAGTGTTTTTGGGGAATTTGTTATGGCGGACGAAGCTACCCTATCTAAATCTCGGTTAAACTATGCTCGTTTCTGTGTCGAAATCAATCTTGAGACACCTCCTGTCCAAAAATTCGCCATATCATGTAATGGCAAATCTGTTGATATAAATGTTCAGTTTGAACGATTACCTAAATATTGTCACTTCTGTCATCATATTGGACATGAGGAACTGGATTGTTATATTAAAAACCATAAACTTCGCCCTAATTTTACTGAAAAAAACAAACTCATTGCTGAAAAAATTACAAAACTGAACCATATTGTCAAAGATAACAAAAAGGTGGAAAAACCTAAAGGTGTCTGGGAACAGGTTGAACATCGTGGATCTAAAGAAAATTCCCCCCAGAAAAAAATAATGGCACCTAAAATTGATGAAATTTTCTCTCATAACTCGTTTAATGTTTTGATAGATGATGTGGAACCTCAAGTTCCCTCAAATTCTTTAAAAGATGGTACTGAACTTATTATTTTGGATATGGTGGACAGGACCCCGGGAACTCCCGCCCCTTCCCCACCCCCGGCTGCTAAGCTAGACATGCCTGGGAGAGATTTACTCTCCCCTGACCTTGTTCTGGCCCAGCCGGAGGTGCCCAAATTAATCTCACCCACCCTCCCCCAGACAAAGGGATCTCCCACAGATGACCCCGAGTGCTCCTACAAGAAACAGAAGGAAGACGAGCATAGTTACTCTTTTGAGGATACTAACTCAGCTTCCTCTGGCTCTTGCGGAGATATCGAATCAGATTTGGAAACCCCATTGGCTGATTTTGATGGCATTTGTGCAGATAATATTGGAATTTTGTTGGCGTTGCCCCTGCCCCAGCATCAATCTCCTCAATCTCCTCTTTCTCCTCGGAGCCTAAAGAGAAAGGAAAATCGGCGTCGTCTCATTGAACTCGGGCGACAAATTGAAAGGGAGGCCCAAAGCCGCGGCAATAAAGAGGACTTGGGTTCTCTGGCTATTCCTAACACGGAGCTTAGAAGGAGCGCCAGGATCCAAAAACCCCCTAATGTGTCCAATGAATAACACCCTTATTTGGAACGTTAGGGGGATGGGTAAGAAAGATGCTAAACGGAATGTTAAAAACCTGAGTAGAGACCACCACGTGAATATCTTGGCTCTGATTGAACCTAAAATTTCACTTTATTCGGCCTACTTTTGTAAATATCTCGGTTTCGATAAAGTTGTTGCGAACCAAAGTAACCACATTTGGGTGTTTTGTGATCACAATTTTTCTTTTCAAATCTTGCATAACACTGCTCACTTGCTTCACATGGAAATCAATTCAAATGCTTCTCCTGTCCCCTATTATTTAACCATTGTCTATGGGAAAAATACTAGGGTCGAAAGGAGGGCTCTTTGGGATGACCTTCTTACTGTTAGCAATAATCCGGGGCCGTGGATGGTGGGAGGCGATTTTAATATTATTTTACACTCCCATGAAAAAAAAGGTGGTGCGTCCCCTATCCCTTCGGAGATGGAAGACTTCCATGATGCTCTTTTTGACTGTAATCTTATGGACTTTGGATACATTGGTTCGCCGTGTACGTGGTATAGTAATTTTATTTGGCAAAGGCTCGATAGAGTTTTACACTCTCCGGCTTGGTTTGATACCTTCCCGGATTCGAGTGTAAAACACCTATCCCGCCTTCACTCGGACCATTCGGCGATTTTATGTAGTTTTGGTAACAACAAGTTCAAACCTAAGCCCTCGTTTCGTTTTCAAAATATGTGGGTCAAGCATAAAGATTTTATGGGTATTGTTAGCGATTCTTGGCAGATCCCGGTGCATTCGTCGGGTATGCTCAAACTTTTGAACAAACTTTCGAGAATTAAACTTTCTTTAAAAGATTGGAATAAAACTCATTTTGGTGATATTTTCACTAAAGTTTTTGAAGCTAGGGAGCTTGTGTCGGATGCCGAGATCAAGTTCGATAATAACCCTTCCGATAACAATCTTATTTTTTTAAAGACAACCAGAGCCAATCTCAATCTTACAATGGCTATGGAAGAGGACTTTTGGAAACAAAAAACAAATTTAAAATGGCGCCTTGAAGGGGAACGGAACACCAAATTTTTTCATGACCTTATCAAATCCAAAAGAAGTAAAGGCAAAATCTTTCAAATTATGGATGGTATCCAAATCACGGACCCCGTCGATATCCAAAATTCTGGAGTTAATTACTTTTCCACTGTTTTTAAGTGTTCTGATTTTACTCCAGCTGATATTAAGCATGATATTATCCCCTGCGTCATTAATACTGATGACAACCACATTTTGTGTGCCATGCCGGATGTGGTTGAAATTAAACAAGCTGTTTTTAGTATTGATCCAGGCAGTGTGGCCGGCCCGGATGGTTTTAATGCCTTATTTTTTCATAAGTGCTGGGATATTATTGCTACTGATGTATGTGAGGCAGTGTGGGATTTTTTCTCCGGGAAACCCATGCCCAAATCTTTTTCGTGTACTACTATTTCTCTTATTCCTAAATGCTCCCCCCTTGCTTGGAAGGATTTTAGGCCGATAAGCCTTTGTAATACATCTTATAAAATTATTGCAAAAATCCTTAGTACCAGATTGGGCCGCCTTCTTCCGAAAATTATCAGCCTTGCCCAATCTGGCTTCATTAAAGGCCGGCTCATCACTGATAATATTTTAACGGCCCAAGAAGTTTGTCATGACATATCTACTTATGATTCGAACATTTTGATTAAATTAGATATGGAAAAAGCCTACGATAGGCTTAATTGGGGTTTTCTATTAAAAATTTTAAAAGCTTTCGGTTTCTCGGATGCTTGGGCTGACATGATCTATCGTTGCATTTCGAATTGTTGGTTCTCGATTCTCATTAATGGGAGTCCTATGGGCTTTTTTAAATCCGATAGGGGCATTAGGCAAGGTGACCCCCTGTCGCCTCTCCTCTTTGTGATTGCGTCCGATTATTTATCTAGACTTTTGGATAAAACTTTTCTTACCCACCCCGATATGTTTTTCAAAATCAGGAAGAAGGCTCGGATTTCACATCTTGCTTATGCTGATGATGTGTTAATCTTTACCAATGCTTCCTACAACAATCTCCTCATTCTCAAAAATTGCCTTGATCACTACACCGCGAGCTCAGGACAAAAAATTAATAACTCTAAAAGTTCTTTTATTTTTGCCAAGCCGAACAATTTGTTGGTTCGTATGGTGAAACAAACGACTGGATTCTCTCAAATGAGTCTCCCAATTAATTATTTGGGAGCCCCCTTGTGGAAAGGGAATCAAACTTTTGACATGTATGGTGACCTTATTGCTAAAACCAGCGCCAAATTCCAGTCGTGGAATCACTTATTACTTACCTCCGGTGGCAGACTTGAACTTATTAAAACTACCCTGAGCTCTATTCCTTTCTATTGTCTCCAAGTCCTTAAACCCCCTAAAAATGTCATTATCTTCTTCGAACGGCTTTTTAACAAATTTCTTTGGGGTACCAACGACAATAGAAAGAGACTTCATTGGGCAGCATGGCTTAGGCTCTGTTACCCTACGGAAGAAGGTGGTCTTGGTTGTAGGAGTTTGGGGGACATCATTAAAGAGGCTCAAATTAAACTTTGGTGGAGGTTTCGTACCTCATCTAATATTTGGACCCAATTCATGAAGGCTAAGTATTGTAAAGGTCTCCACCCCATGGTGGTTAAATCCAACCCCAATGACTCCCCTACATGGAAAAATCTTTGTGACATTCGTTCCTTAGCTGATAAATGGATTTTTTGGTATATTGGTGATGGCGATATCTCGTTTTGGCATGACAATTGGTGTGACTTTAGCCCGCTGTCCCAATGGGCCTCCAACCCCCGGCTAAACACCACCATTAACCATTTTTGGACTTCAAACGGGTGGGATCGATCCAAACTTCTCTCCGTCATTCCCTCGGATCTTGGGGATTATGTTATGACCTTTCCCACTCATGTTGATTCGGACCTTGTCGCTAAAAAGGCCGTCTGGAAACTTACCTTCCACGGCAGTTTTTCCTTTAAAAGTGCGTGGGAGGCTATCCGCCAACGTCATGATACTCATCTTATTTTAAAACATTGTTGGAATCAAATTATTACCCCTACTATGTCGTTTTTCATGGTTAGACTTTTGAGAAAATGGATTCCCACTCCGGACGGCCTTAGAACGAGGGGCATTATTGCTGATAATTCTTGTTTTTGTTGTGATAGCACCGAGGACCTGCCTCATCTTTTTCTTAATGGCCCGATCGCATCTTCGGTTTGGGACAACTTTTGTACCTTATTGGGCATCCCTCTTTTACAAACCAGATCTATTACTTTAGTTTTGTCCCATTGGTTTAATAAAGCCTCGGGTGCTATCCACATTTTACGCATCATTCCTATACTCATTCTGTGGTTTATTTGGTGCTCTAGGAACGACATGCGGGTCAGGAAGATTCCGTTCACGGCTCAGCGTGTGTGCGATCGAATTTGGGACTTCCTGTTCATGATTAAAGGCCACAAATGCATTCCGCCGCGGGCCTGGCTAGGCGCCCCGGCTGTGTCAGATATTTTGGGTCTTCATTTCTGCCCCTGCAATTTTATTAATAATTTTGCATGTAATTGTATAAACAAAAAAAAAGAAAAAAATCTACATAGTGAGATGGGTTAGGCCGACTCCTGGGACAACTAAAATCAACACAGACGGGGCCTCAAAAGGCAACCCCGGGGAGTCGGCTGTGGGGGGGATTGCTAGGAATTTTTTGGGTGAACCTATCTTTGCTTTTCACGAATTAATCGGCAACCATTCTAATAATTTTGCCGAACTTTTTGCTATTTGGAGAGCGCTGGACCTTTGCCACGACAGAAACATTCGTAAGGTTTGGATTGAGATGGACTCGTCCATTGCCCTTTCTCTAGTCAACTCGTCTAACAAGGGTAATTGGCAAGTGCTAAACATCTGTCACAAAATTGCATCATTCAGGCGTGTCATGGATATCTCATTCTCTTACATTTATCGGGAAGGGAACACCATTGCGGACCACCTGGCTAATGAAGGATATAAGTTCAGAAATTTTCAGCTTTATAGCCCGTCTGATCTGCCCGGGAAGATTAATTGCTTGATTAGGCTCGACAAAAATAATTTTCCATATGTTAGGTTTAAATAAATCTCGTCGGCTGTTATTGTCGTTATTTGGGGCGTGTAGAGGGGCTCGTCCTCCCTCAATCTCTTTGGGCATGTAGTGGGCCTCGTCCCCCCACATTTCTGGTCCATTTAATAAATTTCGGTTTTTTTTAAAAAAAAAAAAAAACAAAAAAAAAAAAGGTTTAGTTATAGTCACGTAGTTGTGTACGCAGTGATTATAATAAATGTTTTCACTCCTGTGTGGAGGGCCAGTGGACATAGAGGGGTTTACCTCGAACCACTTTAAATACTGTGTTATTTACCTTCTGCATTTACTGTTTTTCAGAAACTGTGATTTATACAAGTATACACTGCAAAACCCTGTACGCACCAAGCTAACAGGAGAAAAGCTTAGTTGCTGTATTTACATCAATTCACTTAAACAAACTTCCGCTACGCACTCTTATTCGAAAATCGTACAGCTTGTTGTACTTATTTGATGCGATTTCTCTATCGGTACAGTGAAAGGCTGTTTTGACGAGCGGAAGCGAACAGCAAGAAACTGTCAGGAACTGATAACAATAGTTCGCTACAAAAATAAAACTGGCTAACGGTATGCGCACGCGATAGGAAATGATGACAGCAGCTCGATACAACAACAAGACAGGAACTGGCCGAATGTAAATGACTCGAAACAGGCAACCTCCAAACAACGGCACTCGAAACAGCAAGTTTCGGTCGGATGATAATTGAAAACAGGAGACAAGTTCGAACGATCGAACAACACTTGATGCGAAATCCCGATCAAGTACAACCCTGTATGGAAAACAAGAAGAATATCAAAACAGGACAAGAAACAGTTGTTTTATCGAACTAGACCTATAATTCGATAAAGTGATTTCTTCTCAATACCTATTGAGAATCGACCGGATTAATATTCGAAAACGCGTCGAATAAAAATCAAGTTTTGATGAAAAGCATTCACCAAGGAAAACACAAAGTGTATTCTTATTTCTTCAACATTCAATAATCTCCTGCATTACAACTTCATCTCCCTATTTATAGGCAAAAGTAGCCTGATAAGATAATCTAAACTATTACAAGCTGGTCTTAAAATAAGGAAAAGATAATAAAAGGTTCCTCACGTCACTTGCAAACAAGAGAAAAATATGGGTTTTGTCTCCAAGGTGATAGCCGCCTTTCACATTGCATGCAGCCGAGATTCCTGCTACTTTTATAATAAAGAAAGTGCTGAGATTCTTTTATTGTTTTGCTTTTACCACTTGGACCCCTTCCCCAAGATGCAAGTTGCCTATGTTTAAGTTACTCCAAGTCCGGTTATCAAGGTAACTCTGGGTCTCGTCTCCGTTCTCTCGCCTAAGTATGTTGGAGTATGGTCGAGATGTTTTACGTCAATCCTTACTTTGTTTTCTTCGCTTGGAGTAGTCGGTTTCGTATCATTATTCTATCCAAGCTATATTCTGTATACTTAGTGGCCAACATGGTGTTTGCGACAAAGTGGATTTGTGCTCGTGTTCGGGTTCGTGATCATTATCAATTTACGAAGATATTATCAAAGGCTTCAAAGGTATGAGACATTATCCTTTGTCTTCGTTCGTTTTATTTTTCGTATATACGTTACTTGATCGATCCTGATTGGGATTCTTTATTTTAAGTTTTATTATTCTACTGCGTACTCGATTTTGTATCCGGAATCCCAATAGTGGTATCAGAGCGAGGTTAATGATACCTATATACGATTATATTTGCATTTTGAATGCATTTGGATGATGGTTATGATTTAGTATCATAATTGGTATAATCGGAGATATTTAATTGTTCATTGTAACTTTTGTTTCTATGATTTTATATGAATTATAAATCTGTAAAATTTTATTTTATTGATTTATAAGTTCTACATAAAAGTGAGAAACATCACGTTTTGTAAACAAGCCGAAAAATGAGAAAAACGGGGCTGCCGGCAGTGCTGCTGGCAGCACGGACTGGGCCTGCTGCCAAGGCTGCCGAGACTCTCGGCTAGACAATTGAGAGTGACCGAGCCATGGCTCGGCCATATGGCTCTCGGTTTTTTGGCCCGATCTTGGCCCGATTTGGAATCGGGCCGCAGGCTGGGCCCGATACTGGATTGTCGGGGACTCCGTTTTGATTTTAAGTTTTTGTTGTAATTATTTCCCGATATTTTAATTGGATTTAATTTGACTAAATATATCTTTGGTATATTTTTTTGTTAAGGGAAATAAATTAAACGAGAATATTATTTTGGCCAGATTACTTTGAACGAATTAAAATGATGCTTATAAGTATTAATTGGATTAATACCATTAAAATTGAATAGATTACTTTTTATATTAATTGGATTAATATATTAATTGATTATTTAATTGATTATTTAATTTTAATGCCACTATACATTAATTGGATTAATATTGTAGAAATTGAATATATTAATTTCATATATTAATTGGATTAATATATTAAATTAATTATTTAATTTCATTGCCGTTACATGTCTGGAATGCCTTATGTGATGTGGATATAGCTCGTGCACTTAGTTTTTGATTTGTTCATTTCGATTGGGTTGTAAAGGCCGTTTTGAGCCTATTTATTATTACTAGAAAATTTGTATAATAGGATGCATTTTTCAATGATGTAATTATTTATACGGCTATGACGAATGTAATACCCGTACTTTTTGTAAATTTTCTACTCTGGTGCTTTTGTAATCTTGACACTTGTTGTAAGTGTTTAGTAAGTTTATATTGATCTCGGAACTCATGTCATTTGGATTTACCCTTTTCTTGTTCGTATTGTTGCTGTTTTTGGATCCTTGATGTGATTATACCACCTTCCTGTGAGGGTCCGGGTAGCGCAAGCTATCGGTTAGCATTAGCGCACGCTACTAGTGTATTTGAGGCACACAGTCCAGTAGGTACTGGACTGGAATGGAGCATTCGTAGCGCACGCTATGTGTGATGGTAGCGCACGCTAACGATATTAGTAGCGCACACTACGTTACCCGAGTAACGTGCGCTAAGGCGAGCAGGGCAGAGGACAGTAGGTTCTGGACTCCATTTACTGGGCACCAACTATCAGGTAGCGCACGCTAACTCTCGGCTAGTGTACGCTAAGGGAAGGCATTAGCGCACGTTAAGATATGCGTAGCACATGCTAACGACGCTGGCAGAGGCCATTGGACTATCTGGTGAACCCGTTAGCGCGCGTTATTCGTAGATGCTAGCGCACGCTAATTTCTATTTAGTATAAATAGGACAGTCCAGCCCCAAATCCGTCACTTTTCCATTTATTAACCTTTCTTGGGCAATTTCGAGCGATTCCGGGTGATTTGTGAAGAGTTCTTCGAGCTGCAATCATCTAGCAACATCTTTGAGATTCTAGTTCGAATTAATCAACGTTTAATCCTCTCCACCGCTCCAAATCAAGGTAAACTTCTCACAACCCTATATTTTCGGGATTTGGAGGTTTTCCAGCTTGTTGTTATGATGGAATATGTCGATTATGAATTATCTATCTTGGATACATGTTTTCCTACGTTACGGAGTTCTTGAGTATTTGGGATGGTTGACTTGCGATTCACCATCTAAGAGATTTATTCCCAGAACATATGTATCATGGGTAGTAAATTCGAGTGAATTCCAACTTATTTTCATACCGATTTTTGATAGTTGATTACGAACTTGTCTAGGTTCAGAGTTGTCGATTCCTTCAATCTTGGTACCTTGTCGTTCGTACCCTTTTTTCTCGATTCCAGGAAAGTGATTCTTGTGAAAGTTATGTTCTTAGATGTGAAAAGTAATGCATGTGAGTGTGAGAGTTATATTCATTCACTCCGAGAGGGCCCGACGTGGCCGAGGAGGGTTCTGGTTATGACGGTTCCGCGAGCATTTGGGTTAGCCACTCCGAGATGACCCGACGGGGTCGAGGAGGGATTCGCGCATTGTCGAGTCCATGGTTAATCAAGAGATATTGTCATTGTTGAGACATGTTTCGATAATTGCATTTTCCGGAAAATCATTATCATGTCTTTCAATTGGTGCATATTCTTTTATGTGTAAGACTTGACGTTTCACTTGTAATACTTGCCCTAACCCCTCTCGTGTGGGGAAAATTACTTTTGTGTTTTTCAGGTTCTAAGGATCCTTACGAGCGAGCACCGGGACGGTACGATGATGATGGCGAGGCGTGATACTGTGGCTAGTTGTGTTCCCTTTATTTTGAGCATTATTCTCTTTGGTCCGTTTCATCCTTGTAATAATAAATGGTACTCGAGTACTTTAGGAAAGTCCTTTTCCAGTTGATGTATAACTTCTTGTATTTCTTCGTGGTCCTGGATGTCAGTGGCTTGAACTTCCTTGTTTGTATCGGATGTTGGGATTCGGTGCCTAAAACGAAGGCCCAGCAGAAGCGGTAAAATGAAAATTAATTCGATCCGAATCCCTACGTATATACGAATATATAAACGAAAAACAAGAGTTGTAAGAAACTCACCCTTGAAGTCCGTTGATTAAATGGATTCCTTCTCTTGAGCTATTCCCCAAGCTTTACTTGTGTATCCCTACGATACAAAGCACTCCAAGCACTTGAATGATCCAACGTCGAAGATACAACACCTCTACTCGCCACGCGCCGGAGAAACGAACTGGATGCCGATCACCTTGCTATCCTCCAAGGATACGGCTAGAGCTAAGTGATGAAGCTATTGATTTTGTGATTACAACACTCTTAGTGTATAACTCACTTTCTCTCTTTATGTCTTGATATTTTCTTCAAGAAAACTCTCAAGAATAAGATGAACAAGAAGAAGACTTGAAGAAAATGTTATTCTCTCTCTCTCTATCCTTTCTCACGTGAAGATGAATGAGGTGAGGTGAGAGATATAAGTCTTCCCTACTTATTCTAATTCAACCCTCATGTGAACAACTCATGTCACATGAATACCAACCCCACAAAGTCATGTTCTTTCATATAAAATTAAAACAAGACAAAAGGAAGGTGGGTGGAACTAAATGGGGGGGGGGGGGGGCACCATGCAAAAACAGACGAGTTCGGTTCGTTTCGGACTCCCGAGAGTCCAAACAAATAAACTCCAATTCCATTCCGATGTATTTATATCATTAAATTAATCCAATTAATTAAACATATCAAATACAAATTAACATAATTAATTTCTCCAAGAAATAATTATATTCATGAATTAAATTAATCACCCAGTGATATATTTAATTCATTAGGCCGTAAATTAATTTATCCGACAAAATCGATTTAGACATCTAATGTCCCAAATTTAGATATCCAATATATAATATTCTTAGTGAGAGAATTAAGCTTGATTCATTCCGTCGTAAATCCTAATGCGCGACTCGGTAGGTCCAACTCAGTCAGCAATGGGAGGAACCAAAGAGTAGTAGTACCACCTTGCAAACCTGGCGGCCTACACCGTACCCCAACTGAGAACGAATGATGGGGATCATTCAAGAACCATTCTGTCGTGAATACCAGTATACGTATAAACCCTTCTTTCAAATGTCCCGATCAAGTTATAGGGTCATGGTCAGTCAAACCCTATCTGTACTTGACGCTATGCAAGCATTAATGCTAATCGAGATCATTGAGCTCTCGTGTATCCAATACAAATAGCTCTAATGCTTTGGCCAAAGACTTATGATCTCATCTGCCAATAACCACATAGGACATTTAACTCACTCACTAACGGGAGAAAGAATTCTATCTTGGTATTCAGTAGGACCTGCTACTTGACCATTAAGATGCACGTTGAGGTTGACCCCCACCTCCCGGTTTATAGGGTCGAACTACTCTAATGAAAATCTTAACGTCACAAGCATATCCCTACTAAATCCTCAAGTCGAAGGTTCACGAATACCTATCACAACCTTTCGATTCCATCATTGACTATCCCGGAGTAAAATCCGTGTGACGAATCGAGGGTGAGTCGGTTCGAGTATACTAATCCAATTAGCATACCTATAACATGTGCTCCGACTAACCATTAGTGTTCGACATGCACTCTCCAAGTCAAAGAATACAAGTCTTCACATAAACTTAACGCCCAGTCAAGTTTCATCGACTTGCGAACGATTAAGTATTTGAGCTATAAACCTTTCCAGTGCCGACCCCTTTATCCAATAAGGAGTGGAACGTTTTGCTCTCAAATACACGGACTAGTTTCTATATATATATATTTATGAGTTAGGAATGCTAGTAACTGCCAGTAAATAAAGAAACATCCATTGCCTTATATTAATGATTTACATAATTACAAGTACAATGCCCTCACTCAACATCCTCTGAGTGGCATTCGAGGGCATACTCATAACAATCTCCCACTTGCACTCAATGCCACACACTATGGTATTTAATACCCATGTTCTCCAGATGACGCTCCAAGCTAGTCTGAGAAAGTGGCTTGGTCAGTGGATCGGCGACGTTGTCGACCGAGTCTACTCTGTGCAGCACAATGTATCCTTTGCGAACAAATTCTCTTACGAGATGATACTTCCTCTCAATATGTTTGGTGCTGTTGTGAAACCTCGGCTCCTTGGCGTGCGCTACAGCTCCGTCGTTGTCGCAGACATGAACAGCAAACAAAGACATGGTATCACTTGAAGTTCTCCCAGAAACTTATTAATCCAGAACCCTTCCTTGGAAGCCTCTGAGGCTGCTTGATACTCAGTCTGACAGGTGGAATCAACAGTCGCGCTTTGCTTGGCGCTATGCCTAGATAATGCTCCTCCATTAAGAGTAAAAATGTATCCAGATGTAGACATCGAGTCGTCCTTCAGTCCTTGGAAAACAAAATCAGTGAATCCCACCACATCCAATTCTCCACCGCCATACATCAGAACCATATCTCTAGTCCTTCTTAAGTACTTGAGAACGTTCTTTACGGCAGTCTAATTTTCCCTACCTGGGTTTGCTTGAAACCTACTCACCACGCTTACAGCATGCGCAATGTCAGGTCTCGTACACAATATAGCATACATAAGGCTACCCACGGCCGAAGCATATGGTATGTTACTCATTTCCTTTCGTTGTTCCTCACTTTGAGGACACATCTTCAAGGAGAGTTTTATTCCATGTCGCATCGGTAGGAACCCTCTTTTAGAATCATCCATCTTAAATCGCTTTAAGATTTTATCTATATAGAGAGCTTGGGAAAGACCTATTGTTCTCTTCGCTCTATCCCGGTAGAGCCAAATACCAAGAATATAGGTAGCTTCTCCCAAGTCTTTCATGGAGAAATTACTCAAAAGCCAAGCTTTCACAGAATTGACCATTCCCACATCATTTCCTATTAGTAGAATGTCATCCACATATACTACTAAGAATACGATCTTGATCCCGCTAACCCTCTTGTATACACATGGTTCCTCTTCATTTTGCACGATGTCAAACTCTTTGACCGCCTCGTCAAAACGAAGGTTCCAACTACGCGATGCTTGCTTCAATCCATAAATGGAACGCTGAAGCTTGCACACTTTCTGAATATCGACTTCAGACACAAAGCCTTTAGGCTGCTCCATATAGATTTCCTTCTCGAGAAATACATTAAGGAAATCCGTCTTTACGTCCATTTTCCATATCTCATAATCGTGGTAGGCAGCTATAGCAAGCATCATGCGAATAGATTTGATCATGGCTACAGGCGAGAAGGTATCGTTGTAATCGATCCCTTCTTTCTGGGTATAACCCTTTGCCACAAGCCTGGCCTTATAGGCGTCAAACTTGCCATCACCATCAGTCTTTCTCTTGTAGATCCACTTGTTCCCAATAGTCACTGCGCCCTTGGGGCGGTCTACTAGAGTCCAGACCTGATTAACATGTATCGAGTCTATCTCAGCTTCCATAGCTTCACGCCATTTTGCGGAGTCTACATCTACCATCGCTTTGTCATAGGTCGTTGGGTCGGTCTCTTGGCTATCACTTGGAACCTCATGGAGACCCAGCTCCTCCAAGTGCACAGGCCCATACCTCTCAGGTAAATGAGACACCCTACTAGACCTACGAGGTGGTTGTACTTGTGTTTCAGAAGGTTCGGATGTGGACACTTATTTGCATAGTGTCATTATTTCCAATAGTTATACCATAAGTTATAATCACCGGATGAAGGAGATTCAGAACTTAACTTGTGAAAAGACTTGGGCCTGTAAGGAGTCCTTTCAGACTTTTTGACAAACTATTTGAACTTGTGCATGAGCAGGGCCATTTCACCTTGTGCCAGGATGTAATCACTGCTTTCTGCAGTCTTGTGTCCTTATTTGGATGTGCTGGGTGCAGAGCTGTGTCTCCTGTTAGATACAGTAGCTAGTGCGGTAGTCCTGGCAGGTGACTCTTCGGCCTTTTCTCTCCTGTCAATATCATACTCAAAAGCTTTGAGGTCAGATAAGAGGTCAAAAGTAGAAATATTATTAAGATTCTAGGATACATGCATAGCTGTAGTCTTAATGTCCCATCGGGCAGGGAGTGATCTAAAGATTTCTAAATTTTTCTCATTCTGGGTATAAACTTTACCCAGTGCTTCAAGTTCACCGAAAAATGCCAGTGAATCTGAGGTAAAGCTCCTCAAGCATTTCAGAAGATTTCATTTCGAAAGATTCAAACTGCTGAGTAAGTTTAGAAATTTTGTTTTCTTCCGAGAGCTCATTTCCCTCGCAAATAAGCTTGAGTTTCTTCCATATTTGCGTGGGTGTCTGTCAGATTTTTACCTTCGAGAATGTGCCTTTGTCGAGAGTGGCAAATAGAGCATTCTTGGCGATGTTGTCCAGGTTGGATCTGTTGGGTTTTTCATACATCGAATACATAAATCAGCAGTAAAAACGCAGCAGAAGAATAAATATGAAAACCCAATTTAGGATCTCATGCAGTAATTTAATTGTTTGATTAAAAGGTTAATCTAATTACCTTAATCCGACGAACAGATCTAGATCCGGAATAGAAGCAGATGAATGTCTCCTTCCTCTTTGGGTGATCCACACATGAATAATTCCACAACCCGGATTGCTAGATCCTTACGAATAATATTGATAAATAGTACAACACAAATTCCTTACTAGAAGGATTGTACTATTGATCAAGATCAACCAAGGGAAGAAGACCAGATGACCGACTTTGTTTTCCTATAGTAGGAGGTGTACGCCGATTTTTCTTTCTTCTTGAGAGGGGGGCGATTTTTTTAGGTGTAGGTCTTCTTATGACAACTCCTTTTCATAGACTCCTTATTTATGCTAAGTAATCCCTAGATTCAAGAATCTAGTATTTGCTTAGTTACCCCCATCTTATTAAATAATACAATATCTATAATATCCAATATTATATATATTACTTATTATCTAATCTCCTCATAAATATAATATCCAATGTTATATTTATTATTCCCAGTTGATATTTATTCCTACTTGTCTATAATTGTCGTGCGTGTGACCCAAAAGGCTTATATTATGTTGGCAATTATTTAATACCTTATTAAATAATAAATCATAAGCGGCCTCTAGCGAGACATTATGATTACCCAAACAGTATAAATTAATAGTCCATTAAACCTTTTAACCTGTCAAATCCCTTTGTCACGCGATATCATATTTGAACTAAGTCATGAAGTCTATCATACTTATTTGTGTTCAAATGCTTTCTCGATCTTAAGTAGACTGATTGAATCAAATGACTCTTTATTTGAGCATGGCCATGTATTTCATTCATTCCTACTTATTGAGGGGCGCAACAGATATCCCTCAGAGAGGGACAAATCCCCATCTTGATTATTCATTGCCCTCTACATGACTCCCACTAATCCCAATTGCTAACTTTTATGATCACCATGTTTCAGATGACGTTGGATTACGTCAAGGCATAGCAGTTATCATGTTGGACTCTACTTTAATCTCAGGTTCAAGGATTTATTGACATACTGTTATATTGAGATTCACTTATAACATTTCCATGTAGTGATGTCAATGCGGGTCTGTCTATTATTAGTTCTCCAACCAATACCCATAAGATTGATCCGTACCATACACATAATCATCCGATAATTATCAATCAATCTTATACTAGTATATTAATCACTTGAGTCTCTACTCAACGCGATTGTACCAGGGACATTTGAATAATCTTATTATCCGTGAATAACTATTTATCAGTTATTATAATATTAAAACATTCACACATTATAATAATAAATGAGAAATAAATGATATCAAATAACTTTATTTAAATGTGACAATTACAAATCTAGGCAAATCGAATGTCCTAGGGCACTATTCCCGACAATATCCCACTTGCACTAGGACCGTTGATTCATGACTTTTAGTCATATCGCTCTAGCATGCTCAACATGCCTTCCTTGTGAGAGAGGCTTGGTAAGTGGAATAGCACCATTATTGTCACAATAAAGGCTTATGGGACCCTGGATGGTCGGCACCACTCCTAGTACGGTAATGAACTTATTGATCCATACGGCTTCCTTAGTTACATCTGATGCTGCCAGGTACTCAGCTTCTATAACAGAATCAGCAACCGTGCTTTGCTTGGAACTCTTACAACTCGCAGCACCTCTACTCAATACAAACACATAACCAGTTTGCGATTTTAAATCGTCTCTGTCGGTTTCGAAACTTGCATCGGTGTAACCATTTACAGCCATCTCGTTTATCACCCCTCCATAAACTAGGAAATCATCTTTAGTTCTTCTCAAGTACTTTAGGATGGTTTTCACTACTGTCCAATGACTTTCACCTGGATTCGATTGGTATGGACTTGTCATGCTAAGGGAAAAAGATACATCTGATCGAGTACAAATCATGGCATACATGATCGATCCAATGGCATAAGCATATGGAATCTTGCTCATGCGGGCTCGCCCATCAGGAATCGAAGGACTCTAATTCTCACCCAGATGAATGTCATGTGACATTGGCAAGAGTCCTCTCTCGGAGTCTTGCATATTGAACCTCTTCAATATTTTATTAATGTAGGTACATTGACTCAGACCAATCAATCGCTTTGATCTATCTCTATAGATTTTTATCCCAAAAATGTAAGCAGCTTCTCCTAAGTCTTTCATTGAGAAACAACTTCCCAACCAAGTCTTGACTGTCTGCAAGGTGGGAATGTGATTTCCACTGAGTAATATGTCACCTACATATAAGACTAAGAAAACAACTATACTCCCACTAACCTTCTTGTACACACATGGTTCATATTCATTTTGAATGAACCCAAACTCTTTGACAGTTTCATCAAAATGAAGATTCCAGCTCCGAGAAGCCTGCTTCAACCCATAAATGGATCTTTGAAGCTTGCAAACTTTTTTAGAATTTTTTGGATGAACAAAACCTTCAGGTTGTCTCATGTACACATCCTAGAGTAAGTTTCGATTAAGAAATGTTGTTTTGATATCCATTTACCATATTTCATAATCATAGTATATGGAGCAATGGCAAATAAAATTCTAATTGATTTAAGCATGACTACTGGCAAAAAAGTCTCATCATAGTCAACACCATGAATCTGTCTATAACCTTTTGCTACTAGTCTAGCTTTATAGGCTTGCAGATTATCATCCATGTCTTTTTTTCTTTTTATAGACCCATTTGCACCCAATGGGTTTAACACCATCATGTGGATCTATCAAGTTCCAAACTTGATTGTCATACATGGACTGCATCTCTGACTTCATAGTTTCTATCCATTCCTCGGACTCTGGTCCTGAAGCAACTTTTGTATAGCTACTAGTCTCATCATCTATGAGCGATGCGTCATCATCCTCTGTTACGAGATATATATCTAGGTTCATGTCGCATCCTATCAGATCTGTGAGGGACTTGTGTCATTTGAATGGGCTCTTCAACTGATTGTTGAGCCTGTTCAATTTTCATTGGTGAAGCGATGTCTTCTTTTGGTTCTCGAGTTTCCTCGAGAATTACTCTTCTATCACTGTCTCTTTTGGAAATAAATTCCCTTTCTAAGAATACAACATTTGAAGCAATAAACACTTTGTTCTCTTGAGGCTTATAATAATAATATCCTTTAGTTTTCTTAGGATACCCCACAAATAAACATCTTTCAGAGCTGGCTGCCAGTTTGTCAAACACTTGGTGCCTTACGAACGCTTCGCAACCCCAGCTCTTTAGAAAAGACAATTTTGGTCTCTTACCTGTCTATTTCTCAAATGGTGTCATTTCAACTACTTTAGATAGAACATGATTAAGGGTGAATGCTGCTGTTTCTAATGCGTGGCCCCAAAATAATAATGGAAGCTCTATTCGAATCATCATGGATCGAACCATATCTAATAAAGTTCGATTCCTCCCCTCAGACACTCCGTTATGCTGAGGTGTTTCGGGAGGAGTAAGTTGTGAAACAATTCCACAACTCCTAAGATGATCATTGAATTCTTTGCTCAAGTATTCGCCACCTCGATCCTATCAAATGGCTTTAATTATCTTGCCAAGTTGATTCTATACTTCATTCTGGAATATTTTGAATATTTCAAATGATTCATGTTTATACTTCATAAGTTTAATATATCCATATCGGCTAAAATCATTGGTAAATGTAATGAAGTATTGGTATCTGCCTCAGGCATGAGTGATAAGAGGTCCGCATACATCAGTATGTATTAGGCCTAATAGATCACTAGCCCTTTCTCCATGACCGGTGAAAGGATTCTTCGTCATCTTGCCCAATAAACAAGATTCGCATGTCCCATATGATTCATAGTCAAAAGAGTCTAAAAGTCCATAATTATGGAGCTTAGAAATACGTTTCTCGTTTATGTGACCAAGTCATCAATGCCATAAGTCAGATTAGAATCATTGAGCTAGGTTTCTTGGATGCAATGTTATAGACTTCTAAAGTGTCAGACTCATCTAGATCAATATTGTAAAGGCCAGTATATAACTTTGCAGTAGCATAAAGCAAGTCATCGAAGAAAATACGAATAATATTATTCTTAATAAGAAAACTATAACCTTCACAATCTAATGTATAAACTGAAATAATATTCATATTCATAGCAGGAACATAATAGCAATTGTTCAAAACTAACAAAAGCCCATTGGGTAAAATTAGATCATAAGTTCCTACGGCTAGTGCAGCAACTCTTGCTCCATTGCCGACTCTTAGATCTACTTCCCCTTTCTTCAGTTCTCTACTACTTCTCAACCCCTGCACATTTGTACAAATGCGAGATCTACATCCAGTATCCAATACCTAGGAGTTAGAAGTAGATAAGTTAACTTCTATAACAAATATACCGATGGTAGTCTCACTACCCTTGGTACGCTTTAGCTCTTCCAAGTAAACATTGTAATTTCTTTTTCAGTGTCCTAGTTTATTGCAATGATGGCAATTTCCATCTTTGGGAGCTTTAGCCTTGAAAACTGGCTTAATAGAGTCTTTAGATTTGGCAACTTTTGCCTTACCCTTGCCCTTACCTTTGTTCCTAAAGGACTTCCCTTTGCTGATCATCAGCACGTGGCTTGGTTTCTTCTTAATATTCTGCTCAGCCGTTTTAAGCATCCCATGCCACTTAGCAATGGACTTATCCATCTTATTCATAATATAGTTCATAATGAACTGACCGAAACTATCGGGCAACGAGTTTAGGATCACATCCGTGGAGTGCTCCTTAGAAAGTAGAAAACCAAGCCTCTCAAGATGATCAATATATCCTTTCATCTTGAGTATATGAGCGCTGACAGATGTCCCATCAACCATCTTGCAAGTACACAAGGCTTGAAAGGTCTCATAACTCTCTTGCCTAGCATGCTTCGAGAAAGTTTTCTTGAGGTGAGCATTTAGCTCATAAGCTTCCATTTCCTCCAGATTCTTCTGAAGTTCTGGACAAATGCTAGTCAACATAAGACAACTGACATCAATGGAATCATCATAATATTTCTTCCATTTGTCTTTTATTGCTTTATTAGCATTGTCAGCAGGCACATCGGGAATTTCTTCCTCAAGAATATACAACTTTCTTTCTTGCTTGAGAACTATTCTCAAGCTCTGGATCCAATCCAGATAGTTGTTGCCGTTTTCTTTGAGCTTGTCCTTCTCAACGACGGATCACAGTGAAATTGTGGTCGTATTGTTTGATGCCATTATATATTATCTAAAAAATTCAATATGCAAAGTATTATTTTATTTCTTGAAAAATACTCTAATTAAAACAAAGTACCCTCAATTTTACAACATTTGTAATTTTAGTGGGCTAAGACCCCATTTTGCACAATTCTAAGGTCAGCTTTGGCATGACACCTAGAATTGAACTACTTTAGGTGTATAACTCTTTATCGATTACATCATATGTAACTCTTAGATTATATTCATGGTATTTGGTATCTTATGCCCAAACATGTTATAATCACATCTTATGCCTTAAGGTTCAAAACTCTTTTGAATTCTTAGTTCATTAAAACATAGAGGTATCACCATTACCCATCCCATCTTACTAAGATAATCCGAGCACCCCAGCTTTGCCATGACCTGCTCAAGATGATCGAAGTCTAGATAGGTGTTTTAATTGAACGACATTTAAAATTTTAACGAGGAATTTTATCCTATGTTAATGTCTATGTTTGCTAACATACATCTAAACATACATAGCATCACATACATGCATAAATTTAAACATACATCGCATCACATGATAATTAAAAGCATAGGACCGTGTATAGCATTACCATAATTCCTAACGTGATTTTCATGAGCCAACATGAAAATCACAAGGGTCAATCTAAAAGGTTGCAATTGGTCTTCATTGATCTTCCCAACTCCTTGGAATGTCATACGCGATCAATTGGCTCCTCGAATCCATCCTTCTCGTCCTTCTTGTCTTCATTACATTAATGAAATTTAACACTACACTAGTAAATTAAATTACAAAAGGTGAAAACGAAATGCAGGCCGTAAAACAATAAATAATTTAAATAGACGACTCGCATGCCGTAACACCAATTATAATTAAACGACACGCAGGCCGTAAAAGCAACCCATAAGGAAATATATATCCAATCACATTGGTCAATTTATAGTCATGCCACACATACCATAAATAATTATCAAATAATTAATAAAAGCATGTGATATACTAAATAATAAATCTGTCTGACAATCAGACAATAAATAAAAAAACTGAGTCAAAAATCAACGATCCAGACCTGCAGCCCAGTTGGTCCCGTCAGAGGTTCTGCAACAGAACCACGCGGGTTCGAAACCCGCTAGCTACAAATCATTTTGGAACATTTGGTTTGAAACATTTTGTGGTTATAAAAGGAAAATCTGTGATACATTATCACGTTCACACGGCCAGCGTAGATGGCAAAGCGCTCGATTTAAAGCCGAAAGGCTCGGGATCGATTTCCGCATTTTGCAGAATATTTTGCAATATTTAAAGCAGATTTTTTTACCTATTATAAAAACTTCCGTGTGTTATTTACAAAATAAAACGGTAGACCTCTTGGTAAGTCGGTTCTGGTGTTTCCTATTGTCAAGGGATCAAACTCCTCTCCTAGCAAAACTCTTTTTGCTAACTAAAACGACCCGCGGATCCAGATCCGACCCGACCCGGACCCAACCCGTCCCGAAACAGATCTATTTCAGAACAGTTCTGGAGTAGGAATTCACGGAAACAGTCCAGAAAATTATTTTTTGACGATCCTATTTAATCAAATTAAACCAAAAAAATTATTTTATAAAATCTATATTTTATAAACATCAAGAACATAATTTTCACATAAACATGTTCTACATAAACAATTAAATTACTTGCAAGTTGGCTCCGATACCACTGTTGGGTTTTTCATGCATCAAATACATAAATCAGCAGTAAAAACGGAGCGGAAGAATAAATATGAAAACCCAATTTAGGATCTCATGCAGTAATTTAATTATTTCATTAAAGGGTTAATCAAATTACCTTAATCTGACGAACAGATCTAGATAAGGACTAGAAGCAGATGAATATCTCCTTCCTCTTTGGGTGATCCACACAAGAATAATTCCACAAGTCGGATTGCTAGATCCTTACGAATAATATTGATAAATAGTACAATACCAATTCCTTACTAGAAGGATTGTACTATTGATCAAGATCAACTAAGGGAAGAAGACCAGATGGCCGACTTTGTTTTCCTACAGTAGGAGGTGTAGGCTGATTTTTCTTTCTTCTTGAGAGAGGGCGATTTTTTTAGCTGTAGGTCTTCTTATGACAACTCCTTGTCATAGACTCCTTATTTATACTAAGGAATCCCTAGATTCCAGAATCTAGTATTTGCTTAGTTACCTCCATCTTATTAAATAATACAATATAAATATAATATCTAATATTATATATTACTTATTATTTAATCTACTCATAAATATAATATCCAATATTATATTTATTATTCCCAGTTGATATTTATTCTTACTTGTCTATAATTGTCGTACGTGCGACCCAATATGCTTATATTATGTTGGCAATTATTTAATACCTTATTTAAAAATAAATCATAAGCGGCCTCTAGCAAGACATTATGATTACCTAAATAATATAAGTTAATAGTCCATTAAACCTTTTAACGTGTCAAATCCCTTTGTCACGCGATATCATATTTGAACTAAGTCATGGAGTCTGTCATACTTATTTCTGTTCAAATGCTTTCTCGATCTTAAGTACACTGATTGAGTTAAATGACTCTTCATTTGAGCATGTCCATGTATTTCCTTCAGTACTACTTATCAAGGGGCCTAGCAAATATCTCTCTCACTAAAGAGAGGGACAAATCTCCATCTTGATTATTCATTGCCCTCTACATGACTCCCACTAATCCCGATCGCTAACATTTATGATCACCATGTTTCAGATGACGTTAGATTATGTCAAGTCATAGCAGTTATTATGTTGTACTCTATGATAGTCTCAAGTTCAAGGATTTATTGACATACTGTTATATTGAGATTCACTTATGATATTTCCATGCAGTGATCTCAATGCGGGTCTGTCCAGTATTAGTTCTCCAACCAATACCCAGAAGATTGATCCGTACCATATGCATAATCATCCGATGATTATCAATCAACTTATACTAGTATATTAATCACTTGTGTCTCTACTCAACGCGATTGTACCAGGGACATTTGATTAATCTTATTATTTGTGAATAACTATTATTCGATTATTATAATATTAAAACATGCACACATTATAATAATCAACGAGAAATAAATGATATCAAATAACTTTATTTAAATGTGACAATTACAAATCTAGGCACATCGAATGTCTTAGGACACTATTCCCAATAGGCTCGCTTGTGCTCATTAGTCGTCGACTAATCGCGTTCTTTTTCAAGCATCTCGGCATAAGGTTGCCCTTCCATCTTTGGGGTTGTGTTGAACTTCAAAATCTTGATAGGTCCTTCCTGGATGACATAAATCATTTCTTTGTGCATGGCCGCAAGATTGTCTTCCGTCCTGATTCGCCAGTCATCAAACTCATTAATGGAATACATAGGAACCTTTTTTTATCATAGATGAGTCCATCTTATACATAGAATGATGAAAGTATAAGAAAAAGTTTTCAAAAGCTAGTGATTTGTGGATGCGATTTAGTTAAAAATCGACTGATTCTCTTTAGAATCAACCGCTCTGATAGCACTTGTTGGCCACAGAGTATATAGTAAACATCTTAGAATGTACAAATACAATAAGTTGTACGAATTTTGAAGTTAATTGCATAGCAGAAGTCTGTTAGTGAGTTGCTGTAAGTACAACAACTAGATGTTCTCATGTTTGCTTGGTGCGTACAGGGTTTTCACAATATATACTTATAAATCACAGTTTAGAGGAAAATAGTAAAGACTGAAAGTAAATAGCACAAATTTAAGTGGTTTGAGGTAAACACCTATACGTCCACTGGTCCTCCACACAGGAGTAAAGAGTTTATTAAAATCACTACGTACACAGCTACGTAAATTTAACTAAACTTGTCTCTCTATCATTCACACATATTGATACCGGGACTGTAGCTGTAACACCCCCAAGTTATTCAGGATATATTACAGCACCGTGAGCCCCACCATGGGACCCACAAGGCTATTCACACGCAGAACCTTGAACTTAACCGATAAGGTCCAAGCATAATCCAATGGAGGATAATAAAATTGTCACTCAAGAAAATATCCAATAAGACCAAATACAATACATCAAGAATCAATCCCAAGGCAACATAGGCCAAAATATCAAGAAAGCCAGAAACAGTACTCAAGTACTCTTCAAGTACAACATCACTGAATGGAGGAAATACAAAGTATAACAGTGACAAGACACAGCATCACATTTGCCCATCATCTTCATGCCGACCCGGTAGGGCTGAGCACCGGGTCTGACCCGACCCGGACTAACCTGGTTCGGAATGGACCGGATTTTAAATGGTCGGACTTTATCGACCCAAAACCCAGACCTGTTTGGAACCGGGCCAACCCGGTCCGGACTGGCCCGGTTCTAGCCCAATTTTGTAAATTTTTTTTTTTGCATATTAAGTGTCCTTTTATTACATATAAAATGCTTTCTTCTTAACATACTCCCATGAAATACAATTATCAATCTTAATATCTTCATTTAGTCACCAAACTCCCAAGTTCTACAATATTTTAGTATAAATAAACTTAATTAGAGTAATGTGCAATCATAATCGAGCCATTAATCATCATTATTTCATCACCATCGAAGGTAAATTACAATAAAAAATTTTTTTTATGTATTTTTATTTTTAGCGGGTCGTTCTGGGTTAGACCCGAATTTTCCGGGTTTTGACCCGGTCCAGGCCAAAACCTGGATTTAGACAAAATGCAGACCCAGGACCCGGACCTGATTAAAAGGTCCGGTCTGGGTCCGGGTAAAAACTGGGTTCGGACCATTTGTGCTCAGCCCTACGACTCGGTACATGCCTATACGCTCTCCTGGATCCTGAAATACATGAAAGGTATTTCCTTCAAAAGGGGTTAGCCGTTGTAACACCCCCAGATTTAACCGGAAATATTACAGCGCCGTGGGCCCCGAGATGGAACCCACAAGGCTAAAAAGAAATTTTCACAAACATTTACAAATGCCCAAGAGGCCAACGACGGTACTAACTTTAAAAATTCACAAAGACTTATAAAATCCATTTATCAAAACCGTCAAAACTCATTTGAAATCGCAAGGCCAAACAAATGATACTCAAAAGTTTAGAAAACAATTTCCAAAGTAACCTCGTTACGGATACCAAAAGAGCGTCTCAAAATACTCACGCAATGGAAAAGACCAACCAAAACGATACTCTAGCAAAGCGGAAAACAAGAACCAATCAAGAAACTCAATGTACGTAACATGTCCTAGCCAAGATCCTCAGGAAGCTCATCTCTTCACGACCGCTACAAGCTTGATACTCCAAGAACCTAAAAAGAAATCCCACGACGGGGTCAGCCATAATATCCAACAATGATAACCGTCACATCACATTAAGAATAACATACCAATGAGAATACAACATAAGAATACGACCAATGTAATCTTACCGCCATAACTTTGCTTACTCAAGTGATTCTCATCAGAGTAGCCATTATCACATTTCACATCATGTACTCGATTTACCAATAAACTCGAACATAATATAAGTACTGTACCTCAAACAATACTCAAGGTTCTCAAACTGTCATAACCAACTCACGATACGGAAATATACCATTTCTGACCAATACGATCCATCGAATAACATCATCAAATCCCAAGAGGATAACCGATCGTCCATCAAGACAAATACCAAAGGAAAATACGGAACATACCTCGAGATATGAAGTGCCACGACAATCATACCAGTCTAATCCGAGATCAGATCAATGCAATACGGACAAGGTCCTAACACAAGACCTACAAATGCATACTCATATGACCACGTCAATATGATCACAACAATAACAATCATGTATACTCAATGGAAATCCGACGATCCAATACCTCGGATAGATCCCTTTGTTGATCCTATCGATCAACATAAGGTGGATAACTAACAATACACATGTGAACAACAACACATGATAAAATCAATGATGCGAATTCACCGATTCCATCAACACAATCTTGTAATCCAACGATCCAGCCCTCGGCATAGATCCCCATGATGATCCCGTCGAACCAACGCATGGTGGAAAACTCATCCCAACGATCCAGCGCCCTCAGCATAGATCCCCATGATGATCCCGTCGAACCAACGCATGGTGGACATTCGATCCAGCGCCCTCAGCATCGATCCTCATAATCCCATCGGATTATTTACACAACATAAACAACACAATATGCATACACATATGCAAAACAACACGTTCATCAACATGAACAACATAACATGCACGACAACATGACAATTTACTAGGACGACTTCATGTTCAACAACATGAAAGAGAATGTACGAGACCAAAATAAATAACATAAAACCGTATTCAATATGGAATACTTGCCCCGAATCCTTCGGGAGCAACCTCGATGTCCAATCATCACCGACGATTATCCCCAATGCTCGGCGATCCAAACGTACAACGAACTATAGATACTCATATCCTCGTCCTTACCATAATGTAACCTCGATACTCGAACATACCAATAACTGAGATAAAGCATATTCATTATGATTTACATACCATAATAGAAATAACTATATTAGATCATGATACCAATATTTCAAAATAATAATCATCGCTATATGCATTAAAAACGAAATGAAATCAAAACCATTCATTAAATATTATAACTGAGCAAGTAATAACTTGCCTCGATACCGATATCACGAAGCTGCTGCCAAACACATTGCCTTTATCTACGAGCTCCTCAGCCTCGATCAAAAGCAATACAATGGACATACTCGAACACGACCGCAATATCCGGTTATAATCACCGATCAATAATCTCAACCTATCGAAGAAATCAAATAACACATATCCGATAACGGTCAACAACTGAGAAAACTAACCAATCGAACTCAACGGTTCAACACAACCTCGAATAAACACAGTCGGAACCAACCAAATCAAACCATCACGAATTCCTAATCAAAACACAAAAAAATACTGCACTGTCTGCCTACTTAGCGCACGTTAATCACCTAACGTAGCGTGCGCTAAGTTGCTCCCGTTAGCGCGCGCTAGGCAGTAAACGTAGCGTGCGCTAATGCTGTGCAGTGGCATGCATTTCAAGCATCGTCTAACACTTCCATCATGACAATGATCAACTGATCTCGAGATTAAGGATTTCATAACAATCATGACATATAATTTAATAGCTCTTCAAGAACACGAATTATCCAAATTCACGTTCATGATCCATAAAATGATAAAATCCGATGTGTTTTAACATCTAAAAATCCTTATTCATCATGTTCTTCGACATACAATTCATATAACTTCAAGAATCACAGTAGCATCACCATAATCGTTACCATACGAAGTAACCAACGACAAAACATCAAAAATCCGAATTGAAGAAGGGAATTACATCAACATATATCTTGAATTCCATCCAAAACCATACGAAACATATCAATACTCATATATTGATAACAACACTAACTTAGTACGGTAATCCAACTCGTTGTCATGCTCATCAACTTGTTTATATGGTAATCATCAACTCAAGAACATCATATACAATCCAAAACGAAATCTCAAAGTGAAGAGTAATTACCTTTTTTTGAAGGAAAGGATTGATTTCCAAGAATCACCAATGATTTCAAGAACAAAGCTTTACTCCATGATTTCCATCTTTAATCTTGTTAAAGAGGATCATCCCTCAGTGTTTAGGAACTCCAAATGTTCTCACAAGGTTGTCTCTATCGGGTGAAAGGAAAGAAATGGACGAAATGTTTCATGACACCCGTTTGTCCCTTTATATAGAATGCACCACTAGCGTGCGCTAAACCCTTATGTTTAGCGTGCGCTAGCCTTAGCGTGCGCTAACTGACTTTGTTAGCGTGCGCTATCGCGATCCGAGGCTACCGTCTTGCTTCGTAAACTACCTTACGTACGTAATGCCCATGCATTAACGTCGTAAATCATCATGTCTAGCGTCGCAAGTCCTTACTCTTAGCGTGCGCTATCCGAAGTTGACTTACTACGGTGTTCACCTACCACTCGCCCCACATTCCGACAAAGATCGGCAAGGATAAGATTCCTTGTTGGTGATAGATAGTTATCGTGCGCTATGCCTATTATTTTAGCGTGCGCTATTTCTTCAGGACAAAAAGCGTTGACTTACGAGCGTGCGCCGGCGTAAGGTCCACACGCAGATTCCTTCCGATGCATGCGCACTAGCGTCGCTAACCTATAAACGTAGCGTGCGCTAATCACCGCGATAGCGTGCGTTATGCATGAATATTAGCGTGCGCTAATAAGGCTATACTTAGCCATTTTCCATGATTCTTGTCCAACGTCTCGACATACCAAAAGCGAACATAAGACACATCGAACACAAACAGAATCAATAATATCATCATACGATATACCCAATATCAAAAATACGACAACCCGATACACAATATCCTCAAATGTAATTGTCGACCAAATACGACAATTATACCGATCGATATCTCGGTCCTTTATTTATTTTATCTCTCTTTGTCTGATTCCACGCTGTACAATATAACTCGGATAAAATAATATTAAACATCAGTAGTAGAAATTCCGGATATTACATTCTACACCCCTTAAAATAAGTTTCGTCCTCGAAACTTGCAATCCGTCATAGAAAACAAACAAACATACTGTTCAACCCAAAATATCCCAAAACCATCACGACACTGATCAATCATCATTATTCTGAGTAGCCAAAACCACATACTTACAAATACGCAGGTCGACGATCTCCGGAGATACTAGCCAGCGATCTCACTGTACAATCTCAATACGCTTACGATCACAATTCCCTGATTCTCAACAAAAAATATCATCTACGGATGAAACAATCTGCCCGAATCAAATCCATGCACTGATTACATAATCGTCTCAATTGATAAAACGAATAATATCCGATGTATCTGTGAAACAACTGCTCAATACAATGGCAACGAATCCCGAAACATCGATAGACAATCTGAACGCTCAGATGATCACCAACAATGATCAACAATCAACCGAATTTATCATCGACATGATAAATTCCAATCTGACCAACCAGAGGTCAAAACACAATCGAGAATATCATCAACGTGATAAACTCCAATACAACCAACGAACGATCAACGGAAATCGAGAATACCTTCACACGGTAAACTCCAACACTATCAACACAGAACCACAGAAACAGATATACGAAAAAGCAAAATTCTCAAAATGACACACCGATCACATACAGTGGATCTCAATAAACATATCCGACTGGCGAACATACCCCTCGACATATGAACAACCAATCACACTGACGAACATACCCAATCATACACGGAGTGGAAACGACCACTCACTATCTAAAACAACCAGTATGGGGTCACCATCCCCAAATCTACGCTTACAAGGAAATCATTCCAGAATCAGTAAGGTAAAATCGCGCTACTACCATACCAATGGAATCACAAAGCACATATGTTCCGGTTTCACAAAATCCCAAGTTTCCAAAATAATATTATGTGCATGAATCTACAACACGCAACATATTTCTCTTATCTGATAACTCAACCGATCATCACCGGATAATCAAACTAACATACTGAAGTTCGAATTCCTTTTCCATCGTACCATCAATATGATATGCACTATGCACTAAATGCGTATGTATATCAATCACATTTTCAAAACCAGTTTGAAATCATATATTCTTGTCAAAAGACAAATTTTCGAAAATTCTTTCAAGAGTTTGAAAACTCAAAACATAAATTTTGGTAAGACCACAAAATCAATTTTCGAAAAATTAACTTGGCTCGATGGTGCCAAGTATTTGATATGATTTCCTTCGAATCCACACGATTTGAAGTTTTAAAATGAAAAGTATGCAAATGCTCGACTATATCCATACTCCTGTATACCAATTCGGTTCGTCACCAATATCCACTGATATTCCATCGGAAAACCACACGATCGAGTTCCAAAATCTCAATATATAAATTCCGACTAAACTCCTTTTCCACACATGACTTGCAACGTCAGTCATTAACCCATCCTGGATCACCTTAAATATGATATGACAAAATATTGAAACAAATCCACACAGCGAAAGACTTCCCGAGAGGTTCAATTTGAACAAGTAAACCAAAGCCTCGAAAGGCGGAAATAACATAGGTAAACGATTGGTAAAGTGCTTTACAAGTCTCGGGAGTTTTAAGAAAACAGAAAAGCCGTTTGAAACATTAGGGTCTTAGCCCATAACTCGTTCCGCATTACAAAAAGTTTAAAAAGTAGAAAACCCCTTTTCGGACTTCAAGTCCTGAGTTATAAAACCATTTCAAAATCGATTGGGTCTCGGCCCAAAATCATTTTCCGTAAAACATCCGTAAAATATTCATTTTGAAAAGTATCATTTTCAAATGCTCAAAACAGTTCATGTATCTCAAATGAATTAACATGCTACATGTTCTTCTCAACAATCCATAGTCCTTCTCCCGATTACACAATTCCGTTCCAAAATCTAGGTGATATACTGTTTTCCAAAATCATAACTTCTCAAGATCATCAATCCTATCCCAACTCTGTCACCTTATATTGAAATGCATAATATCTGCTGAATCTCAAAACATATCAACTTAGAACGGCGGTAAATCTCAATGAAATTCAAAATCCGAATACTTACGGATCGTGAAGCCGACGATTCCCGTGATCTTGGCACATGTCTAGACTCAAGAAAATACTCGACACAGTATTTTCAAAACTCACGTTTGCAAACTCGGTGCAACTCAAGAACACAATATATCACGTAAACACCATTTGGAAAAGTTATAACAAGCCCGATCACGATCTTGGCAAATCCGATAACGCAGCTTCGAGTGAACAACAAAGACTCACGGCTCTAATATTTGTCAATCGACAACTCGAATGACGCAACAAAAACACGACCCAACTCGACCCAAATGCCTAGGTTTTCTCAACCTAAGCTCCGATACCATATTCGTAACACCCCCAGTTAACCGGAAATATTACGGTAGCCGTGGGCCCCGAGATGGAACCCACAAGGCTAAAAAGAAATTTTCACAAACATTTACAAATGCCCAAGAGGCCAACGATGGTACTAACTTTAAAAATTCACAAAGACTTATAAAATCCATTTATCAAAAACCGTCGTAAAACTCATTTGAAATCGCAAGGCCAAACAGCCGATACTCAAAAGTTTAGAAAACAATTTCCAAAGTAACCTCAGTTACCAGATACCAAAAGAGCGTCTCAAAATACTCACGCAACGGAAAAAGACCAACCAAAACGATACTCTAGCAGCGGAAAACAAGAACCAATCAAGAAACTCAATGTACAGAACATGTCCTAGCCAGTATCCTCCGGGAAGCTCATCTCTTCACGACCGCTACAAGCTCGATACTCCAAGAACCTAAAAAGAAATCCCACGACGGGGTCAGACATAATATCCAACAATGATAACCGTCACATCACATTAAGAATAACATACCAATGAGAATACAACATAAGAATACGACCAATGTAATCTTACCGCCATAACTTTGCTTACTCAAGTGATTCTCATCAGAGTAGCCATTATCACATTTCACATCATGTACTCGATTTACCAATAAACTCGAACATAATATAAGTACTGTACCTCAAACAATACTGGTTCTCAAACTGTCATAACCAACTCACGATACGGAAATATACCATTTCTGACCAATACGATCCATCGAATAACATCATCAAATCCCAAGAGGATAACCGATCGTCCATCAAGACAAATACCAAAGGAAAATACGGAACATACCTCGAGATATGAAGTGCCACGACAATCATACCAGTCTAATCCGAGATCAGATCAATGCAATACGGACAAGGTCCTAACACAAGACCTACAAATGCATACTCATATGACCACGTCAATATGATCACAACAATAACAATCATGTATACTCAATGGAAATCCGACGATCCAGCGCCCTCAGCATAGATCCCTTTGTTGATCCTATCAGATCAACATAAGGTGGATAACTAACAATACACATGTGAACAACAACACATGATAAAATCAATGATGCGAATTCACCAGATTCCATCAACACAATACTGGTAATCCAACGATCCAGCGCCCTCAGCATAGATCCCCATGATGATCCCGTCGAACCAACGCATGGTGGAAAACCTGTCCAACGATCCAGCGCCCTCAGCATAGATCCCCATGATGATCCCGTCGAACCAACGCATGGTGGACATTCGATCCAGCGCCCTCAGCATAGATCCTCATAATCCCATCGGATTATTTACACAACATAAACAACACAATATGCATACACATATGCAAAACAACACGTTCATCAACATGAACAACATAACATGCACGACAACATGACAATTTACTAGGACGACTTCATGTTCAACAACATGAAAGAGAATGTATGAGACCAAAATAAATAACAAAACCGTATTCAATATGGAATACTTGCCCCGAATCCTTCGGGAGCAACCTCGATGTCCAATCATCACCGACGATTATCCCCAATGCTCGGCGATCCAAACGTATAACGAACTATAGATACTCATATCCTCGTCCTTACCATAATGTAACCTCGATACTCGAACATACCAATAACTGAGATAAAGCATATTCATTATGATTTACCTCCCAGAATCGAAAGAACGATATGCGATCCGGATACCCAGAGTTCACAATAATAATCATCGCTATATGCATTAAAAACGAAATGAAACTGAAACCATTCATTAAATATTATAACTGAGCAAGTAATAACTTGCCTCGATACCGATATCACGAAGCTGCTGCCAAACACATTGCCTTTATCTACGAGCTCCTCAGCCTCGATCAAAAGCAATACAATGGACATACTCGAACACGACCGCAATATCCGGTTATAATCACCGATCAATAATCTCAACCTATCGAAGAAATCAAATAACACATATCCGATAACGGTCAACAACTGAGAAAACTAACCAATCGAACTCAACGGTTCAACACAACCTCGAATAAACACAGTCGGAACCAACCAAATCAAACCATCACGAATTCCTAATCAAAACACAAAAAAATACTGCAGTGTCTGCCTACTTAGCGCACGTTAATCACCTAACGTAGCGTTCGCTAAGTTGCTCCCGTTAGCGCGCGCTAGGCAGTAAACGTAGCGTGCGCTAATGCTGTGCAGTGGCATGCATTTCAAGCATCGTCTAACACTTCCATCATGACAATGATCAACTCATCTCGAGATTAAGGATTTCATAACAATCATGACATATAATTTAATAGCTCTTCAAGAACACGAATTATCCAAATTCACGTTCATGATCCATAAAATGATAAAATCCGATGTGTTCTAACATCTAAAAATCCTTATTCATCATGTTCTTCGACATACAATTCATATAACTTCAAGAATCACAGTAGCATCACCATAATCGTTACCATACGAAGTAACCAACGACAAAACATCAAAAATCCGAATTGAAGAAGGGAATTACATCAACATATATCTTGAATTCCATCCAAAACCATACGAAACATATCAATACTCATATATTGATAACAACACTAACTTAGTACGGTAATCCAACTCGTTGTCATGCTCATCAACTTGTTTATATGATAATCATCAACTCAAGAACATCATATACAATCCAAAACGAAATCTCAAAGTGAAGAGTAATTACCTTTTTTTGAAGGAAAGGATTGATTTCGAAGAATCACCAATGATTTCAAGAACAAAGCTTTACTCCATGATTTCCATCTTTAATCTTGTTAAAGAGGATCATCCCTCGATGTTTAGGAACTCCAAATGTTCCCACAAGGTTGTCTCTATCGGGTGAAAGGAAAGAAATGGACGAAATGTTTCATGACACCCGTTTGTCCCTTTATATAGAATGCACCACTAGCGTGCGCTAAACCCTTATGTTTAGCGTGCGCTAGCCTTAGCGTGCGCTAACTGACTTTGTTAGCGTGCGCTATCGCACCCGAGGCTACCGTCTTGCTTCGTAAACTACCTTACGTACGTAATGCCCATGCATTAACGTCGTAAATCATCATGTCTAGCGTCGCAAGTCCTTACTCTTAGCGTGCGCTATCCGAAGTTGACTTACTACGGTGTTCACCTACCACTCGCCCCCACATTCCGACAAAGATCGCAAGGATAAGATTCCTTGTTGATCGATACATAGTTAGCGTGCGCTAAGCCTAATATTTTAGCGTGCGCTAATACTTCGAGGACAACAACCGTTGACTTACGAGCGTGCGCCGAAGCGGCCGGGTCCACACGCAGATTCCTTCCGATGCATGCGCACTAGCGTCGCTAACCTATAAACGTAGCGTGCGCTAATCCTGCGATAGCGTGCGTTATGCATGAATATTAGCGTGCGCTAATAAGGCTATACTTAGCCATTTTCATGATTCTTGTCCAACGTCTCGACATACCAAAAGCGAACATAAGACACACCGAACACAAACAAGAATCGATAATATCATCATACGATATACCCAATGTCAAAAGTACGACAACCTGATACACAATATCCTCAAATGTAATTGTCGACCAAATACGACAATTATACCGATACTGATATCTCAGTCCTTTATTTATTTTATCTCTACTGTACAGATTCCACGCTGTACAATATAACTCGGATAAAATAATATTAAACATCAGTAGTAGAAATTCCGGATATTACAGCCGTCGAATAGCTAGTACAAGTATATTGAATATGAAACACAATACTTCTCGACAATAAAGTAAATGTAATCATCATTACACCAGGCTCAAGACTAGTATTCCGGAATAACTATATCTCATAGCATTGCATTTCAAACATACATGATTAACCATGAAACCGCACCAAAGGCAACAGAACCCTCAGAGGCCCCGTCGAGTTTTGATGCTGAGGTCCAGGCATTGGCGATTAGATTGATTCTAGCTTCCCAGAGATCAAGACATGTTTGGATTGAGCTTGATGCTTCTCCTGTGGTGACCCTGCTATCATCTGGCCATCGGGGCTCTTGGCAGGTTCGTCACACTCTTATGCGTATCCGACACATTCTCAAAGATATTCAGTTCAGAGTCACTCACATTTTCCGGGAGGGAAACAGGCCGGACGACTATCTTTCTGAGCTCGGCATGTCGTCCCTCGGCATTCAGACTTATACTTACGATACTGCTCCTCCGTTTCTTCTCTCCCTTATACGGATGGATCAGCTTGGTTATCCGTCTTTTAGATTTAGATAGGTTTTTATTTTATTGATTGCTTGCTTGCGTATTGGTCCGCACATTAGCCCACAGTTAGTGGTGCACCTTGTATTGATCTAGCATGCCGTAGGCACTTTAGATTTTAGGTTCCGGAGTATGGCCCATTTTCGGTCATAATTCGGAGTTGAGTTATTTTAGTCTACGGGTCCGCACATTAGCCCACGGTTTGTGGTGCACTTTGTATTTCTTTAGCGGGCCGTAGATTTCTTCGATGTTTGGACCTGAATTATGGCCCATTTTTGGTCATAATTCGAGGCTGATACTTTGTATTTCTTGATTTCTTCTTATCTACAGGTTGGCGGTCCCGCCTCCAAAAAAAAAAAAAATGTTGACGGTGAAGAGTCCCATTGATACTAGTAGGGCCCCCAGTCTCTTCATTTCATTCATGTTTCCTTGTTATGTAAAAAAAAACCCTCAGAGGCCCCGTCGGACCCTCCCAGACTGGTTAACCCAAAATATTCACGGAACCACACCAAAGGGAACAGAACCCTCAGAGGACCCATCGGTCCATCCCGGAGTGAATATATACAATCATACAATTCATATACCTTACTTTCAAAGTCGAGAACTCACAATCATACACATATACTTGCCTTTGAGACATTGAGAATCAGAAGGAAAATAATACAAGTTCGGTAGGTCCAAGAATGCACTTCCGGCACCTAAACGGTTCGTAAGGAATATGATAAATAATAATCCATACTCAAATCACATGAAGATGTAATACCTATAATTTTTGTAAGTCTTCTACTCTTGTGCTTTGTAATTTTACACTCGTGTAAGTGTTTAGTAAGCTTATATTAATCTTGGGACTCTTGTCAATTAGATTTACCCCCCCTTTTATTGTTCGGATTGTCGCTGTTTTCGGATCCTTGATGCGATTATCCTACCTTCGTGTAAAGGGTAGCGCACGCTACGCACACCTTGTAGCGCACGCTAATTTAGTGAGGGTAGCGCACGCTATCCGTTATAATTAGCGCACGCTACTAATGTATTTGAGGCAGACAGTCCAGTAGCTACTGGACTGAAAAAGAGAATTCCTAGCGTACGCTAGGTGTGACTAGTAGCGTACGCTAGATTTTAGTAGTAGCGCACGCTACGTTACTAAAGTAACATGCGCTAAAGAGAGCAGAGCTGGGGACAGTAGGTTCTGGACTGGGCACTGACTACCAGGTAGCGCACGCTATTAGAAATAATTAGCGCACGCTAATTGAAGTCACTAGCGCACGCTATTAGTAGGTGTTAGCATACACTAACGAAGCTGGAAGAGGCTACTGGATTGCCTGGTGAGTCCGATAGCGCGCGCTATTTTTCATGGCTAGCGCACGCTAGTCCCTATTTTGTATAAATAGGACATCTCCGTTCCCAAATCATCATTTCCTCCTTCCTTCACCTCCTTGGACGATTTCGGGCGATTACGGGCGTTTTGTGAGGAGTTCTTCGAGCTGAAATTATATAGCGACAACTTTGAGTTACTAGTTCAGATTTATCAACGTTTAATCCTCTCCACCGCTCCAAATCAAGGTAAACTTCTCACAACCCTAGATTTTCGGGATTTGGGGATTTTCCATCCGATTTCTTCGATCCAGCTTGTTGTTATGTTAGAGTATATCGATTACGAGTTATCTACCTTGGATACATGTTTTCCTACGTATTTATTGGTATATTTCCGGAGTTCTTGAGTATTTGGGATATTTGACTTGCGATTCACTATCCAAGAGAATTATTCCCGGAACACATGTATCGGGGTAGTAAATTTGGGTGATTCCAACTTATTTTCATACCGATGGGGTTTTGATAATTGAATTACGAACTTGTCTAGGTTTGGAGTTTTCGAATCCTTCAATCTTGGTACCTTGTCGTTCGTACCCTTTTCTCTCGATTCCAGGCAAGTGATTCTTGTGAAAGTTATGTTCTTAAATGTGAAAAGTAATGCATGTGATTGTGAGAGTTGCTTTCGTTCACTCCGAGAGGACCCGACGGGGTCGAGGAGGGTTACGCTTATGTCGGTTCCGTGAACATTTGAGTTAGCCACTCCGAGATGATCCGACGGGGTCGAGGAGGAATTCGCGCATTGTCGAGTCCACGGTTAATCAAGAGATATCATCATTTCTAAATATGTTTGGATAATTGTATTTTCCGGAAAATCATTATCATGGCTTTGAATTGGTGCATATGCTTCTATGTATAAGACTTGACATTTCACTTATAATACTTGCCCTAACCCCTTTTGTTTGG
This sequence comes from Orobanche coerulescens, assembly GCA_033398695.1. Classification (NCBI taxonomy): domain Eukaryota; kingdom Viridiplantae; phylum Streptophyta; class Magnoliopsida; order Lamiales; family Orobanchaceae; genus Orobanche; species Orobanche coerulescens. Next base: position 76,121,688 of record CM065807.1, on the reverse strand, counting down.
GGAAAATTACTTTTGTGTTTTTCAGGTCCTAAGGATCCATACGAGCGAGCACCGGGATGATATGATGAGGATGGCGAGGCGTGATACTGTGGCTAGTTGTGTTCCGTTTTGTTTGGTCGTTGTTCTATTCGGTCTATTTTATCCTTGTAATAATAAATGGTACTCGAGTACTTTAGGAAAGTCTTTTTCCATTGTCGTACATCTTCTTGTATTTCTTCATGGTATTGTTTGTCCGTGGTTGAACTTCCTTGTTTGTATCGAATTTATTGATTCCCAAGTGGATTTTGTCAAATTTAATACGTTGTGAGTGAGATAAGCCTAGTGGGTCCCAGGTCGGGATTTACGGCGCTGTGATATTCTCCGAATATCTCGGGGGGGGGGGGGGGGGGGGTTAAAGAAATTTGTATCGGGGCTTAGGTTTATGGATACCTGGGCTGTCGGATTGCTGGGTCTAAATCTACTATTCCGAGAACACAGTATCATCGCACTGCCGTCATCTCGTACGACCGGTACTCGTAAGTTCCATATCTTATTTACCCTATTTATTCACTCATTATCATTCGATTATGGGACATGATAAGTCTATATTCTAGATGGGATTGCTTCGAACTATGCTTATGATTTTACTTCCATTTTCTTTAGAATGTCAACTGGTAGAGGACGTGGACGCGGCCGTGGTCGTGGCCGAGGGCGTGGCGCAGCCGGTGGAGCGGCCATGTCCCCCAGCTCGGTAGGAGGCTCAGCTACGCCTAGCTTGTCGGACTCTATTCAACCTAGCACCGGTAGTCATCAGGAGCCGTCAGCCAGTCTGGGAACTTCTACAGGGAGCCAACCGGATGTAGGTGTTGCCACCATACTGCAGCAAGTGGCGAACCAAATGGCTCTTTTAACCCAGGCGGTATAGCTTAACCAACCACCTCCTGTTACTGACACTGGGGCTGAGAAGTGGTTACAAGATGTTATTCGTATGCGCCCTCCCCAATTTATTGGTGCAAATGATCCGATCGGCTGGGAGGATTGGATAAGTGAGATGAATAAAGTTTTCATGGCCGGGAGTTGTCTAGAGGCACGTAAGGTGCCAGTTGCCCAGTACTTCCTATCAAGGGATGCGGCTAGTTGGTGGCAAGCTGTTGCACCTCACGATCGGGTGGTTTCATAGGACGAGTTTAAGGAATTGATGGAGGCCGAGTTCTGCCCGTAGCCGGTTCAGGAGGCCAGGATTCGAGCCTTTTTCGAAGCTAAACCCCAGGATGTCCCTGTATCTCAGGCAATCATTGAATACAACCGTCAACTCAACCATGTGAAAAATCAAGTGAAGGAAGAGAGAGATAGAATCCGTCACTTTGACATGTGAATGAAGCCAAAAGTTCGGCACTATATGTCGGGCTTCGCTTGCACCACATTGAAGGAGTATCAAGATAGGGCACTAGCCTATGATATGTCCTTCACTACTACCGAAACGACAAGTGAGAGTAAGAAGCAGAAGACCACTGGAAAGTTTTCTAGCGGTAGAGGTGGCAACCAGCGGGGATCACAGTCGGCAAGTTATCCAACCAAGGGGTCTTCCCGTGCATCGGGAGGTAAACGGAATTTCAGAGCTGGTGCTAGTGTGTCCAACCGGGTTGTGACATGTTTTAATTGTGGCCAACAAGGCCATCTTAATCGTGATTGTGGTCTACCCCCATTGAAGTGTTTTAATTGCGGCCAGGAAGGCCATAGAGCCATGTACTGTACGGAAGAAAAAAATCCACTTGGAACTCAGGCATCAGCCCCTACGCCTGGAGAACCGAGTGTTAATCAGAAGTCATCTACGGGTCAGCCATCCCAGAGATACGGTCGAGGCAGAGGCCGTGGTCAGTCTGTTAGAGGGGGATCCCCTAGTGTTGGTTCGATGCAACCTCGTGTCTATGAGATGAGGAAAGCTGGAGATGCAGAGGCTACCATGGCGACAGGTATCATTTCTCTTTTGTCTCATCCAGTTAGAGTGCTTTTTGATTCCGGTGCTTCTCATTCGTTCATCTCTTTGGATTGTGTGCGTCGATTGACTATTGAGGGCTGACATGTGAGTCCTTTGCGGTTAAGTTGCCCAGTGGTGATAGAATCGTGGGGGACAAGGAAGTTAGAGATTGTCCGGTGTTAATCGCTGAGAGAGTGTGGTTTTCGAATTTGATAGTCGTAGACATCGTTGATGAAGATCTAATCCTCGGTGACGATTGACTCGATAGACACGGTGCGGTAATGAATTATCGCACATTTTGCGGGGTACAAGAGGGGATGTCAGAAATTTTTGATTAGTGCCTTGAAGGTGACAAAACTTATTAGAAAGGGTTGTGTTGGGTATTGGTGTTATGCCATGAAAGTCAAAGATGGGAAAGTTGAACTTCCCTCGATTCCTGTTGTACGTGATTTTCTGGATGTTTTCCCAGACGAATTACCGGGACTACCACCGGGGCGGGAAGTTGAATTTACAATTGATTTGGAGTCAGGAGCAACCCCGATTTCTAAGGCACCGTATCGTATGGCACCTTCAGAAATGCAAGAGTTGAAGAAACAACTGGGAGAATTGTTGGATAAAGGGTATATTAGACCCAGTGCCTCGCCATGGGGTGCACCGGTCTTGTTCGTAAGGAAGAAAGATGGTTCACTACGTTTGTGCATTGATTATCGGGAACTGAACAAAGTGACCATTAAGAATAAATACCCTTTGCCGCGTATCGATGATTTGTTTGATCAATTACAGGGAGCCGCGGTGTTCTCGAAAATTGATTTGAGGTCCGGTTAATATCAACTTCGCATTAAGGAATCCGACGTTCCTAAAACTGCTTTCCGTACGAGGTATGTGCACTATGAGTTTGTGGTTATGCCTTTTGGGTTAACCAACGCACCGGTGATATTTATGCAATTGATGAATAAAATATTTATTAAGCATCTCGATAATTGTGTAGTCGTTTTTATCGACGATATTTTGGTCTACTCTCGAGATGTAGAGGAACATGCTCGGCATTTGCTATTGGTGTTGGAGATTTTGAGGACTTAGCACCTCTATGCAAAGTTTTCTAAGTGTGAATTCTGGCTGAAGGAAGTCATGTTTCTCGGACATGTGATTTCAGCGGAAGGGGTTCGGGTAGATCCCCAGAAAATTGAGGCAGTGTTAGACTGGGCTCCACCCAGGAACGTGAAGGAAGTTCGTAGCTTTTTGGGTCTGGCCGGATATTACCGGAGGTTCGTCGAGGGGTTCTCCAAACTTGCTCGACCACTTACTCAATTACTCCAGAAGTCCGAAAGGTTCGAATGGAATGAAGAGAGACAACAGAGTTTCAAAGAGCTGAAAAGGGGTGTGACTACGCTCGCCGGTTTTAGCCCCGCCTCAGGGAATCGGCGGGTATTCGGTTTATTGTGACGCATCAGGACAAGGACTTGGGTGCGTACTCTTACAGCATGATAAAACTATCGCCTATGCTTCACGACAACTTAAACCGTATGAGCTGAATTATCCTACCCATGATTTGGAGTTAGCTGCTGTAGTGTTTGCATTAAAAATCTAGCGTCACTATTTGTACGGTTCTTCATGTCGAATTTATACCGACCACAAGAGCCTAAAGTATATTTTTAGCCAGAAAGAGTTGAATATGAGACAACGACGTTGGTTAGAGCTGATAAAGGATTATGATCTGGAAATCCTTTACCATCCCGGAAAGGCTAACGTTGTAGCTGATGCGTTGAGCCGGAAGTCGATATCTCTTCAGATGCTTGAGGTCCTTACGCCTCAAGTTAAGATCAGAAGGGAGTTAATTGAGCAGGGAGTCGAAGTATGGATCCAACGAGTTCAGGGTCAAATGTGTACTCTTGAGGCTATTCCGTCCTTGATCGGCGACGTCGGAGAAAAACAGGAGAATGACCCAATGCTTGTCCAACTGAAGGCGGACGTGGAAAAAGGGAAAGCCCCTGGTTTTATGATCCACGAGGATGGCATCTTGAAATTTCAAGGTAGGCTTTGTGTTCCGAATGACTCAGAGCTGAGACAGAGAATACTCCGAGAAGCCCATGCTACACCTTACTCGATCCATCCTGGGATGAGTAAGATGTACAAAGATCTTAAAAAGAGTTTTTGGTGGAATAATATGAAGAGAGATGTCACCGAGTTTGTGTCAAGGTGTTTGACATGTCAACAAGTCAAAATTGAGCATCAACGGCCGGGCGGGCTATTGAAACCTCTCCCTATTCCCGAATGGAAATGGGAGGATATTACCATGGATTTCATCACCGGGATGCCGAGGACTAAGACGCGGATGAATATGATTTGGGTTGTTGTTGACCGATTGACTAAGTCGGCACATTTTCTTGGCATTAAGGACACATGGGGACCGGAGCGATTGTCCCAGATTTTTATATCGGAGATTGTGAGATTACACGGTACGCCAAAGTTTATTGTTTCCGATCGTGATGGCCGTTTCATGTCGCATTTTTGGAAGGCGGTCCATCAAGCCTTGGGCACCGAGTTGAGGTTGAGTACTTCTTTCCACCCACAGTCTGACGGTCAGACTGAGCGGACGATCCAGACATTGGAAGATATGTTGAGGGCGTGTGCCCTGGACTAGAGTACCGATTGGGAAATACACCTACCTTTGATCGAGTTCACTTACAATAATAGCTGGCATGCATCGATCAAGATGGCACCTTTTGAGGCATTGTATGGTAGGCGGTGTAGATCTCCACTTTGTTGGGATGAAGCTTCAGATTTAGTCGGGACGGAACCCGATATGTTGATGGAAACTAAAGAGAAGATTTCCATCATCCGAGACCGATTATTAACCGCTCAGAGTCGACAAAAATCCTACACCGACAATCGTCGTCGGCCCTTGGAATTTGATGTGGGTGATCATGTCCTACTCAAAGTATCACCGATTAGAGGAGTCTTCAAGTTCGGAAAAAGGGGCAAACTAAGTCCGAGATATATTGGACCATTTGAGATTCTCGATAGAGTTGGGGAAATGGCCTATCGATTGGCTTTACCTCCATCCCTTAGCCATGTTCACAGTGTGTTCCATGTTTCCCAACTGAGGAGGTATGTCCCTTACCCTAGTCATATCATTGATTACGAGGACATCCAGATCGCAGAGGATGTCACACTTGAAGAGAAACCAGTGAAAGTACTAGAGCATCGAGTAAAACAATACGGCACAAAACCATACCGTTGGTTAAAGTTAAGTGGTCATGACATGGAGTTGAGGAAGCGACGTGGGAAACTGAGGAGAGCATGCGCACTAGATACCCAGAGTTATTCATTTCTTAAGTTTCGGGATGAAACTTCATTTTAGAGGGGGAGGATGTAATACCCGTACTTTTTGTAAGTCTTCTACTCTTGTGCTTTGTAATTTTTACACTCGTGTAAGTGTTTAGTAAGCTTATATTAATCTTGGGACTCTTGTCAATTGGATTTACCCCCCCTTTTCTTGTTCGGATCGTCGCTGTTTTCGGATCCTTGATGCGATTATCCTACCTTCGTGTAAAGGGTAGCGCACGCTATGCACACCTTGTAGCACACACTAATTTAGTGAGGGTATCGCACGCTATCCGTTATAATTAGCGCACGCTACTAATGTATTTGAGGCAGACAGTCCAGTAGCTACTGGACTGAAAAAGGGAATTCCTAGCGTACGCTAGGTGTGACTAGTAGCGTACACTAGATTTTAGTAGTAGCGCACGCTACGTTACTAAAGTAACGTGCGCTAAAGAGAGCATAGCTGGGGACAGTAGGTTCTGGACTGGGCACTGACTACCAGGTAGCGCACGCTATTAGAAATAATTAGCGCACGCTAATTGAAGTCACTAGCGCACGCTATTAGCAGGTGTTAGCATACGCTAACGAAGCTGGCAGAGGCTACTGGATTGCCTGGTGAGTCCGATAGCGCGTGCTATTTTTCATGGCTAGCTCACGCTAGTCCCTATTTAGTATAAATAGGACATCTCCGTTCCCAAATCGTTATTTCCTCCTTCCTTCACCTCCTTGGAGCATTTTGTGAGGAGTTCTTCGAGCTGAAATTACCTAGCGACAGCTTTGAGTTACTAGTTCAGATTTATCAACGTTTAATCCTCTCCACCGCTCCAAATTAAGGTAAACTTCTCACAACCCTAGATTTTCGGGATTTGGGGATTTTCCATCCGATTTCTTCGATCCAGCTTGCTGTTATGTTAGATTATATCGATTACGAGTTATCTACCTTGGATACATGTTTTCCTACGGATTTATTGGTATATTTCCGGAGTTATTGAGTATTTGGGATATTTAACTTGCGATTCACTATCCAAGAGAATTATTCCCGGAACACACGTATCGGGGTAGTAAATTTGGGTGATTCCAACTTAATTTCATACCGATGGGGTTTTGATAATTGAATTACGAACTTGTCTAGGTTTGGAGTTGTCGAATCCTTCAATCTTGGTACCTTGTCGTTCGTACCCTTTTCTCTCGATTCTAGGCAAGTGATTCTTGTGAAAGTTATGTTCTTAAATGTGAAAAGTAATGCATGTGATTGTGAGAGTTGCTTTCGTTCACTCCGAGAGGACCCGACGGGGTCGAGGAGGGTTACGCTTATGTCGGTTCTGTGAACATTTGGGTTAGCCACTCTGAGATGATCCGACGGGGTCGAGGAGGGATTCGCGCATTGTCGAGTCCACGGTTAATCAAGATATATCATCATTTCTAAATATGTTTGGATAATTGTATTTTCCGGAAAATCATTATCATGGCTTTGAATTGGTGCATATGCTTCTATGTATAAGACTTGACATTTCACTTGTAATACTTGCCCTAACCCGTTTTGTTTGGTCGTTGTTTGGTCGTTGTTCTACGATTCACAAAACTCCAAGGATAAACACCTAGAGGCTTGGAAATCATCCAAACCCTCTCTAGTCCGAACAAAGTACATAAACATCCATATACTCATAGGGAAAACGTGGGTACGGGGAAGATACATCATAATCTCAAAGATTTCAAGCTCCAAAATAGATAAATCGGACAAATCTAAGAGAATCCCCAAAAATTCCCCAAACTAGGGTTCCAAGGAATTTCACTTGATTTGGAAGGTAGAAACGGATTAGATGTTGCATAATCTTTGTTATTCAACCCAAGATGATGATAGCTGATGAAAGATCGGCCCCAAATCACCCTCCGGATCGCCCTCTTGTGCTCTATCATCGGAAATAAGTAAAATGGATGAAAAATGACGAAGAACGAGGTTGACCCCCTCTTATATATTGTGCCCGATTAGCGCGCGCTAAAACACAAGGCTAGCGTGCGCTAACGGGGTCACCCGGTAGTCCAGTAGCTTCTGACCTGTGTTGTTGGCATGCGCTACATCTGGCGCTAGCGCGGGCTGTGCAACGCCGATAACGTGCGTTAGCTCACGCCTAGCATGCGCTAACTGCTAGTCCAGAGAGCAGAATTCGTCTACTGTCTCTGCGAGACTGAACCCATTAGCGCGTGCTACTGGCGAAGCTAGTGCACACTACTCGACACGAATAACGTGCGTTAGCTCAGGCCTAGCATGGGCTATCTGCTCCATCAATATCATCGCCGCAAGGTCCACTTAATACGAACATGTTCCAAAGGATACGGAACTCTAGAATCAACAACATCTCGATAGGCGCTTACAAGAGCGATAAAAGCGAAAGGACGACAAGATCAAAATCATGAAAATACAGGTATTACATTCTCCCCCTATAAAAAGAAGTTACATCCCGAAACTTAAGAAATAAAAAGTTCAGGGTATCCCGATCACATCTTCTCCTCCATCTCCCAAGTCGCGTCCTCAACTCCATGTATTGACCATTGCACCTTAACCAACGGAATGGTTTTGTGCCGAAGTTGCTTCTAATGACGTTCAAGGATCTTCACCGGTCCCTCCAGAAAGGTAACATCCTCGGGTACATCAATCTCACTATAATCGATAATATAACTTGGATCCGGCACGTACTTTCTCAACTGAGAAACATGAAAAATGTTCTGGACATGACTCAAAGCTGGAGGCAATGCCAAGCGATAAGCTAAATCTCCAACCCTGTCCAAAATTTCAAATGGTCTGATATACCTCGGACTAAGTTTCCCCCTTTTTCTGAAGCAAAAAACTCCTTTGGTCGGCGATACCTCGAGTAGAACATGGTCTCCAACTTCGAATTCCAATGGTCGACGACGAGTATCGGCATAAGATTTGATATGTTGAAGGGCATTCTCAAATGACGAAATGAACTCAACTACAACCATCTGTACTGTATTTAAACAATACCAAGAATCCCCAAAACATCATCATAACTCATAAGTGTGGAATGAACTATCTGTGCCAAATCCCGTCCGTCGGATTGCACCATCAAATCTCAATCTGGATCAAACCCAAATATCACACAATATATATGTAGATCAACTACCACCAAACAATGGTAACAAGTCCCGAAACATCGACGTACAGTCCGAATGCTCATACGATCAATAACAATGATCAACTAATAAATCTACCGAGAATATCATCAACCTGATAAACTCCAATACAATCAGCAAAGGATCAACAACGACTGAGAATACCATCAACATAATAAACTCCAACCGATCAACAATAATGGATCTCAAAGAAATAACCCCGACTGTCGTCCATACCCCTCGGGCATATGAACAACCAGTTGCAACCCGTCGAACATACCCAACCATAAATGGAGGATGAACGACCAATCTTTGTGGCTCAAAGATAGACGTCACATTATGCCTGATCCGGAAATGTGTCCGTGCACATGTCCACCCCGTATATGGAATCCAGGATATATGTGGGACATGCACCTAATTAGCCTCATGAAGTAACGTCTCATATGCACGGTCCAATGCGGAAACATCAATGCACGACCATAGTGTGCCTGGCTAAAATCCCACACAATAACCAATCGGCACGCAGATATGACTCCAGGTATGTCACGATGCAACATGACAACGAAACTCAAAGAATCCCATATCTAATAAGGATTAAAAGACTCACTAAAGTGAACAATGACAACTGACAATCAAAAGTCGACACGACCAATCAATATCCAAATAACAATCCTGGGATCATCATCCCCAATGAATGATCAACACGATCAACGATCTCAACACAAACAGTACTGGGATCAGCATCCCTCAACAAAACAATCAACATGAATCCCATCATACAGAACATCAAAATTAAACATATACAACAATTTACGAGAATAATTATCCTCATAACGGAACAATACTTAAATTACCTCAATGCCGGAGATAATATCATTTTCCACGAACAACATCCCTGAACGAATACACAGTTATTCGAATAATCTTGAATGAGGTACCGCCCATTAATATCAATAAGCCACCATCCCAATACCAATGTCGGTACGATAAACTATCTTCAATATCCGACATTCCATATCACAAGCCAAGGCTAATTCACATCTCCGTCTTCAATCACACACAATTAAATAATATACATTATGATTTAATCCAAACTAGGGCACAATATATAAACCATTATCCTCGATACCGATATAATGAAGCCGTTACAAATTCTATTGCCTTCGTCACGAGCTCCTCAGCCACGACCAAAAGCAATCTACGAACTCTTCAACCTCAACCACAACACAACGGTCATAATAAATGATCAATTATCGCAACCTATTGCAACAATCGATTAACACACATTCGATAATAATCAACACTAGATATAACCAACCAATCAACTCAACGGTTCAACAATACCTCGATCATAGACAAAACCAAATAGTCCAACTCAACAATTACAAACCGCAACTCGTTAATCATAATTAACAATCAATATAACTGATCAACAAACCCAACGGTTCTACAATATCTCGATTAAACACAAATCCGAACAACCCAAGTCAAACAATCACGAACCCATAACCATAATACGATTCCACAATCTGATAATCATATCAACAATCAATTTAACCAAGTGTCTTAACATACTCGACTCCAACTTCAACGTTAAATACGAATTATCAAGGTTCCTTCTTGTTCATATTCGTAAATTTATAGAAAACAAATTATCGGTTATTATCCTGAATAATTGTATCAACTTATCCCGATAAAAAGGATTACTCAACATACCCTATTCCGAATTCAACCGTAAATCCAACATGATATGTTTTACCCTAGTTCATATTTATCAACCTCACACCAATACTATACATTAAGATTATCAATTAATCCAATCATCCGATCATTCAACTCGTATGAACGCATATACTCCAAGAAGGATAATACTCTCGTCATATTCATAATCTACATTCGTATATCATCAAGACCATATGAAAATCATATCACCTACTCACATAACATGTCTCTTGACATCAACAATCATAATCAACATCCAAAAATGAGGAGAAGGATTAACCAACATATCTCCAGAAGACGAACAACGCAATTCATACCACAAGAATCATATCAATGCCCATATATCAACAACAAGGTCAACATAATTCGGCAATCCATCTCACAATCATACTTATCAACTTGTTTATATGATAATAATCAACTCAAGAACACCAATATTCAATCTAAGACGAAATCCAAAGTGAGTGTTAATTACTTCTTCAAAGAAATCGGTTGATTCTCAAGGTTGAATCCATTTCCTAGCTTAATGATGTTACAAAGGATCAACTCTATGGTACTCAAGTGTTTTGGAACCCCAAAACCTCCTCCGAGAATACTCTCTATCGGGTGAAGGAAGGAAATGGCCGAAAATGAGTATCAATGCCCAACTGCACATATTTACACTTCACATGATTAGCGTGCACTACTCTACTAGATGGCGTGCGCAACCAGCTGTAGTGTGCGCTAATTTACTTTGTTAGCGTGCGCTATCGTAGTACAGAGGCTGCTGCCCCATTTCGTGCCATGTCTTACGTACGTAAGTCCTATGCCATAACGTACGTTACATGGTCGTTGACTTGCTACAGTGAAAAACTTATTAGCGTTCGCTATCTCCACACGTACTGTGCGCTAATCGTAGTTGACTCGACAGTCTCCACCTACCCCGAAGATGCCTGTGTCCCACATGTCGGAAAACTGCGATTGCCGGGATTCCCATGACCGATCTACATTAAGCGTGCGCTAACCTTATGTTCAACGTGCGCTAAATGCCGTTGACGCATTAAAACTGAAAGCTGTAGACAACTCTACCTACCACTCGGATTACTTCTGACATGGCGTTGCACGTGCTAGTCTATCCTTTAGCGTGCGCTAAGCTTGCACAATAGCGTACGCTATGCTTGAGTATTAGCGTGTGCGAATTAGGCTGTACTTGGCCAATTTCAACCATTCTTGTCCGTCGTCTCAACATACTGAATACGTATATATGACATATTGAAAACATATACTCGTACCAATAACATTCTTTTTGGAATATTTTATTCCAAATATTCATTATCGAGTTTTGATGATTAGTTGTTAAACAAAGGAAAACAACAAAGAAGCGAAACAAAACTACGAAGAAGTCGAAGACGCAAAAAGTCGCACAAACTGGACTGCATAGCTAGCGCACATTAGAGATAAAGGTTAGCACAGGCTAACGAAAGCTACCTACAGATCAGACGAGCTACAAAGTTACCTTAATACAAAGTTACCTGATGAAGATTGCGAACACTACAATTGAAGCCTAATAGATGCTATCGTGGAACATGACCGTTGTGAAGACTTTTGACACAGAATGACGTATGCGTTGACATAAGACATAGCATAAGCTATTAATGATCTTTAGCGTACGCTAAAGAGCATTTGAATTCAAACATATGAACGTTGGAATATTCAGTGGAATGTTAGAAGTCAAAAGTAACAAACGGATATATGACGCAAGCAATGACATGATATTAGTGCACGATACGGAGAATACTAGCGCACGCTAACTAGAACAGGCAGAAGCCACTGGACTGAACTGATCATCAGAGAACGTAGATAAACAGCAAATATTAACGTACGCAACACGCAATAGCGCATGCTAAAGCAAGAGGCTAGCGCACGCTAAGTGAGACTGGCAGTAACGGCTAGTTGGAGAAAAATGCCTATAAATACCAAACCATTTGGTATCAAACAACACAACAACCTTGAGCAAATCATTCATACTTGAGATATCATTATAATCATTCTAGTTGTTGTATTTGAGCTTATACTGTCAAGAGTTTGAGTGTGATACACGAAAACTCATACAAGAGAGGAAAAAGAAAGGATACGATTGGATTCCGTGTTATTAGGATCAAGGATCCGGCATTGTTAGAATCGAAATCTATATCCACGTGAGGTTTGTCTAGTACCCATATAAATCTAGATAGGTTGATTCCTTGTCTGATAGAAAAGGAAAACGGTTTAACTTGGACTGACAAAAAGACAAGTGTGTGAACGGTTTAATCGGACCGATAGAAGATGAGTTTGTAATGGTAATACCTTGACCGATAGAAGAGAGGTGCAGAGGTTGATCTTTAGCCTATCGAAAAGGATAAGGAGAGAGGACGTAGGCACATTTGGCCGAATCTCTATAAATCTTGTGTCGATTTATTTTCCGCGCCATTATTTAAATCGCTTCCGCAATGCGAAAGAGTTTTATAACTCTATCTCCAAATGGAGATACCGACCAATCTTGCTCCAACAATTGGTATCGGAGCTGTACCTCCTAGAAGCGGCTTAACATCGGAGGAGAAGATGATCCAAATGGCGTTTCAATTTGCCCCAGTCGAAGGCCTTGCCTTGAACCGACCACCATTCTTCAATGGATCAAATTATATGACTTGGAAGAAAAAGATATCGATCTTCATTTGTGCCTATGATATAGAAATCTGGAAGATCATTTGCCTAGGTCGGAAAATTCCTGCAAAACCGGATGGTTCTATAAAATGCTTCGAAGAATATAGTGATGAAGATTGGAAAAATGATCATCATAACTGTAAGGCAACTCAACTTCTTTATTGTGCTTTAAATCCGGAAGAACACAACCGGATATCATCATGTGATAATGCCAAATAATTATGGAAGATGCTAGAAGTCACACATGAAGGAACATCTCAAGTCAAGGAGACGAAAATAAATATGCTTCTACATGAATACGAGCTATTTGTGATGAAAAGTGAAGAATACATCACGGACATGCTCGACTGTTTTTCCGTCATTTCTAATGGATTCGCTAGTTTTGGGAAACCATTACCAAGTAGTGAAAAAGTAAAGAAGATCTTAAGATCACTACCTACTGAATGGGATGGCACCGTGACGGCAATCATGGAATCTAAAGATCTCAATACGCTCGATTTTACTGCCCTCGTTGGTTCGCTAATATATTATGAGATAGTTCTAAAATCACGGAATACCAAGCCGAAGCCGAAGGAAAGAACGTTAGCCATGAGAGAGATGTTAAGAAATGAAGAAATCCCGGTCGATAATAGTGACGAAGAATCGGCATATATATTATGCCAAGAGTATTAATAAGTTTCAAAACTAAACCGGAGAAAGAAAGACATCAAGATGGGCGAATCTAGGAAATTCGACAACAACTGTCGAATCTGTGGTAAACCAGGCCACTTTGCAAAAAATTGCCGAGCAAATCCAAAGAAGGAAGTCTTAATTGCCATGTGGAGTGATGAAGATGAGGATGAAGATTTCGTCAATCAAAACAAACTCGCACTTATGGCAAGAAGTTCATTCGATGAAAGCGACGTCGAAAGCCAGGTTCGTACATCGTCTCAAGACGACTTATTTGAAGCATTCGAATTATTGCATACATATTTTCAAAATGCTTTAAGTGAAATAAAGTCCCTCCAATCTAAAAATAAATTATTGGAAACTGAAATTTCCAAAATTCTTGAAAAAGAAAAAAATGTCGAGACTGGTCATTCTTAATGCCTTGAAAATGAAAATAATTTAAAGAATGATTTTTTGAAAGTTCAAGACGAACTTAAAATTTTGACAAAGAAATTTTCATGCGACAATGAAAAATTTGAACAAATGTTATTAGTTCAAAAATTCACTTTGAACAAACAGGGGCTAGGATTCAAACCCCATTTTATAAAAGAATCCTTAAATTTCAAAATACCCCGATGTGAAAAATATTTAAAAATTGGGCACCATATTTTCAATTGTAAAAGCCCATGACAGACAATTAAAATTAAAAACTTTTGGATTCCTAAAGGAACCACTATTCCGAACATCGTCCATATTAATGAAAAACGACCGACTTTTAGTTGGATTCCCAAAAATTAATTTTCATATTTTACTCAGGGGGGAGTATTATATTTTTTCAAAAAGGGGGAGATTTTTTGTCAGGTGGATATTACCCATTATTTTCATACATTTTTTTTGCATACACTTAATTATCGATAGTTATTATCATTTATATACGCCTTTTGCTGATAACAAAAAGGGGGAGAAAATAGTTGAATGGGATAAAAAGAAAAATGATATAAGGAGAAGAAAAATCGAAAAGAATAAACGAAGAAGGGGAAAAATAAAAAGAAGAAGTCGGAAAGGAGAAAAAGAAAAGATGGGAGAACTAACGAAATGGTCAAAGCCGAAAACTTTGACTCGCACAAATATATATTTTACTTTGCAGGTTTTATCCAATTCAAGGTGTTGTTTTGTAATCATCAAAAAGGAAGAGATTGTTGGAATATTTTATTCTAAATATTCATTATAGAGTTTTGATGATTAGTTGTTAAACAAAGTAAAACAATAAAGAAACGAAACAAAACAACGAAGAAGTTGAAGACGCAAAAAGTCGCACAAACTGGACTGCAAAGATAGAGCACGCTAGAGATAAAGGTTAGCGCATGCTAACGAAAGCCACCTACAGATCAGACGAGTTACAAACTTACCTGAAGACAAAGTTACCTGATGAAGATAGTGCACGCTATGTAATACCCGTAATTTCGAATTTCGGTAATTTCTTTTTTTCGGAGAAAGTCCGTTTTGACGACTCGCTCATAACCGTTTCGTCATTCCGAGAATGATTAATTCTGCACTTTTTGTCATCCGAGCTCCTTTCGGTATCGTTTTGTTGAGTTCCGTGCTTTTTGGCGACTTTTCCGTACTTGAGTTCGATTCTTGCGAATCTCGTCCGAAACTGCTGTTTCGAGTTTCCCGTAAGTCCGTTTAACTTTGTTAGACGTGTTATGAACTTCGGTTTGGTTATTCGATCACGTATCGTGATTTTCGGGCGTTTTGGGCCATTTTCGTAATTTCCCAAAGTTTGGGGTAATTACTTTCTGTTGTCAAATTTCGAGCCTTCGGGTAGTCGGAATCGTGTGTTCTCTTAGTGCTCGGATTCGTCTTTGCGAGTACTTCGTAATTGTATCTTCGATTCGTATTCAGGTTTGGATTTCGGGGTCGTTCGGGCCATCGGAGTTGGCCCCGACCGAGTCATGGCGACGATGCAGGCCCGGTGCCGGCGGCGAGTTACGGCCGGTAGTGCTCGGCCGTTACGTCGTAAGGCGATTACGTCGTAAGTCCTGGCCGATTCGTGCGTAACGGGCGGCAGATTAGGCGATGACTCGGTTACGTCGTAAGCCTTGGCGATTACGTCGTAACTCGGCCCGTGATCGGCTATTTAAGGCCCTGCAGTCGGGTTTTCACCCATTTTTCTCATTCCTCTCAATTTCTTCCGCGGCTGTGGCTTAGATATTCGTGATTAGATGTTGTTGTGCAATCAATCAATGAAGTCTTGGAGTTTATATCATCAATAATACATCCTATAACCTCCTCCGATCTACCGAATCAAGGTTAGATTTTTCAAAATCTAATTTTGGGGATTTTGGGTATTTTGTTCGATTTCGTCCGTTTAATCCGATTTAACTTAGGATTGTGATGGATTGATGATTGTTTAGATGTATTATATCATTTACCTTGTTATTCCATGGTTGGATCGTATCGATTCGTTGTTTGGGTCGAGTTTTTGACCGACGCCTTAAAGGTGTCCGGTAAAATGTCATAGAGGGATTTTCGGTCGTTCTACGATTATTCTTCATCGTATGATCGTTAATTTATTAATTATATGTTATTAGGGTCGAGTTTCTTGCGAAGAAACCGAGTTGAACCCTTCCGTTCGTTGTCGTCTTCCTTTTCGATAGCATCGGGCGTTTCGAAGCTTTCCGGTTGAGCCGTGTTCGTCGGAATACTTGCGTGCCGATTTCGAGGCGAGTACCTTGTCCATACTATTCTTGTTTTATGGATATGATAATTAGTGATCGTCTCCTGGTGTTTATTTGATCGTTTGAATTTCACTTTCAAAGATTCGGTTTAGCCTTGTTAAAGGCTTGATTTCAAAACGCGTGTGTTTTGTGAATGGTGTGGTTTGAGAATGACTATGTGAACTCTATGGATATGGTTGGTGTTGATTTTTCACTTGGTATTGCATGTGGACGTATATTATTTCATTTCGGTACGTTGTGGTTTGACATGTTGTTTTGCTAAGTGTTGATGCCTCTGGATGAATTATTTGGATATCTTTGTTGCATTGTGCTATGTGTGTGATTGTGTGAATGTGGGCGGGGCCTACGGTGGCACATGGCATGTGATCATGTGGCCAGGATGCAACAAGCGATTGATCCAACCGTGAGAGCCTAAGAAAAACTACGGTGGCACATGGCATGTGATCATGTGGCCAGGATGCAACAAGTGATTGATCCAACCGTGAGCGCCAAAGTTAATCTACGGTGGCACATGGCATGCGATCATGTGGCCAGGATGCAACAATTGATTGATCCAACCGTGAGAGGTTGTGATTTGTTTAGCTAGCCAGCTCGGGAGGGTCCTTCGAGGCCTCGGGTGGGATCAATGGTATTACCATGTTCCCAAGGCGATGTATGTGTGTGATTTGTTTCGCTAGCCAGCTTGGGAGGGTCCTTCGAGGCCTCGAGTGGGATTTGTGGCTTCGTCCCGGTCCTAGGCGATGCGCGTGTGCGATTATGTTTTGTTGATTTTTACGTCCATCGAGGGCACGTGATATTGGGCTTTGGCCTGTGAATTGTTGTCGGTTTTCTATTTGCGAAAACAAAACCTTTGGGCTATGACCCTGTTGATTTTGGAAGGATTAGGATTTGATAATCCTAAATTGTTTTCTATTAAAACTCTCGATGGCATTTTAAACTGTTTTACGAATTGTTTCCCCTTAATTGTGGTCTTTCGCTTTCGGAATGTTTTACCCAAACTCTTGCCTCGGGAAGTACTTTTCATTATGTTTGGATCTTTGAGGATTCCTGGTTTTTGTTATTCGTGGAATGTGAATTGTATGGCTCATATTTTTGCACTTGTACTTGCACTAGCAAAACAGTGAAGTTTTGCTAACCTCCGAGTATTCGGGGGGTGGATGTCTATTTTTGCATTCAGGTTTTGGAGCATAGCACAGGGTCGGCACGAAGGATGATGAAAGATGAACGATACTAATCACACGAGGATCCATTTCTGTCGTATTGGTCTAGTTGTATTTTCTTTTCATTGAGATATTTTTCCCGTTATGCGGGTGTGGTTGTATTTTGACCCCTGCGTGGGCATGAGTTGTATTTGAGTTGTATGTATTTATTGAAAGACCAAATCGGTCTACTGAGTCATTTTAGCCTTAAAGGCGATGTTTGATTTTAGTTATCAGCCTGGTAGATCCTCGAGGAGAGGGTCTACGGCGTGTAATATCCCTAAGCGGATTGGGGTGTTACGAGAATGGTATCGGAGCTTAGGTTGTGGAAACCTAGGTGTCGGGTCGATGGTGTCTATTGAGTTTTTGTCTTGTCGGATTTTGTCCGAGTCGTGTCGCGACGTCGTCGAGCTTGTTGGTCGTGATTAGTATCGTGGGCAATCATCATCTTCGTGCGACACATGGATGTAAGTCTCCCTTCTTTGTGTTGTGCCTCATGTGACACGAGCTATTTTTATGATTATTTGTTAAGTGACGGAATCCTCTTATGGATTTTGAGTTATTGATATGCGGTTATTTGACCCTCATATTTCGTTCATATGAGGAGTAGTGTTGCTGGATTGTGCATGTTTGACTTTATTTCTTTTACCCGCTGCGTGAGTTCTTTTGTAATGGCTTTCGGAATTTTACTGACTGAGTTTTATTTCAAAAACCAATTCCCTTAACCGAGTTTTTGGCATTATGGCCTTGATCATTTTGGCGAAATTCTTATGACGGAATTTAGTATTTTGTAAATGGATTTTGTGAGTTTTTGAAATATTACCGTCATCGGCCTTTTTGGTAGTTTATAAATGGTTTTTAGCCTGGTGGGTTCCGGCACGGGACCCACATCGCTATATTGTTCCGTGTAATTACCTGAAATTTTTTGGGCATTCTAGCCCATTGAATTATCTTTGAAAACCTTGAGTATCTTAGAAAATAAATTTCGAGACGTACTTTTAAAATGAATTATTTTCTCGTGGTACATCCAATGTGCCACAATATGTTTCAAAATTCTTCTACCTCGAGGACCAAAATGTTTTGAGATATTTTCAATGTTTTATAAACACTTTTACTTAGACCCGAGGGTCGAATATTCTGAAAGTTTTTCACTATGAGAAAGTGTCCTCATTTTTAACAAATGCGAAATGGTTTTCCAAAGTCTCGGTAATGATATTTCACGTTTCTACTGTTTTTGAAAGATGATACTCAAGATCAACCGGTGTTTTTCTAAATTATTTTCAAGAGGTGGTTTTCATTTTTTTAAAAACCTATCAATTCCCATTTACGTTTGGGAATGTATGTATGATGTTTGCATTGTCGTTATGGTGTTTGCTCCCGAGTATAATCGAATTGGTGGCATGAATGTCGAGGCGTTGCCACGCATTTGTTGTACTAGCCCTCTGTGAGAGGTGTGAACTGGTATTTACTGTTTGTCGCCTCGTGGTGATTTGCGTGTTGTCGCACGGGTGTGAGCTGTTGAAGCTTGGGTTGGTACATTCGTGTATATGTGTGATTGTTCCATGATGTTTTGTGATTATGTGTTGGTTATCGTTCGGGCCGTTGAGGTCGCTGAACGATACCGTCGTTGCTATGATTTTAGTATGTGTGTTGCTTTACGATGGAAATCGTTGTATGTGGTATGTGTTATGATTTTTCTGTTGTGCTGAGTGATTACTTATTCAGTATGCCGAGGGGCCGAGGTCGTGGTCGTGGCAATCAGATGCGTGATCGGGATCATGCTGCCGGTGATGGTATTAGTATTGGTGTTGTTACTATTTTGCAGCAGGTAGCCACTCAGATGACTCAGTTGACTTAGGCAGTTCAGCGTGTTACAGATGTGACCCAGAACACTGGTGCAAATCAGTGGCTTCGAGAAGTGGTTCGTATGAATCCCCCTTGTTTCGCTGGTGCTGCAGATGAATTAGGCTGGGATGGTTGGCTCTTCCAGTTGGAAAAGATATTGGAGGTAGTTGATTGTCCAGAAGAACGTAAGGTACCGGTCGCTCAGTATCTTCTCGACAAAGATGCCGCTAGCTGGTGGGAGGCTGTTAAGCCTCGAGATCATGTTGTCACGTGGGCAGAGTTCCAGAGATTCATGAGAGATGAGTTTTGTCCGGAGCCGATCAGAAATCAGAGGATTAATGAATTCTTTTCGGCGAAACTGCAAGATGTACCGCTGTTTCAAGTTATTATTGATTTTAGCAAACAACTCAACTATGTGCAGGATCAAGTAAGGACGGAGGAGGATAAGATCTGTCATTTTAGTAGACGGATGAAGCCGGATATTCGTCAATACATGGCAGGTCTCACTTGTACTTCCTTGAGAGATTATCAGAATCGGGCGTTAGCCTATGAGCTATCCAGATCATCGACTGAGAATATGTCTAACTTTAAGAAACAGAAAACCGTTGGGGACTTTTCAGGAAATCAGGGGAATGGGCCCCCTGAGGCTGGGGCTTCGTATCGTCATCCCAAGAGGGTTCCTCGCTCGCGTGCTCAGAGGAGTAGTACCCCTACAGTGCGTAACACGAGCAGCTCGAAGACGTGTTATAACTGTAGTCGAGCGGGCCATACCGCGAAGAACTGTCGTTCACCGTTAGTGAGCTGTTTTGAGTGTGGCCAGGTGGGTCACCGAGACGTGCATTGTGAGACGGTAGCCGAGAGATTTGGGGATCGAGGTGGTGTCCCTGCTCCGAGAGGACATGGATATGCCTAGTGTAGTCTTAAGGATTTCGGCGTAGTCCGAATTGTTTGCGATTGTTCCTTGTGAATCGTTTTGTGTTTAATTTCTGTTTTCTCGACTGTGCGTGTTTCCTTGTAATAGGTGCTTTGTGTTTCGTGATTGTTCGGATAATTGAATTGATTGTACTATCTGTTTGATGGCGCTTGTCACTTGTTAATTTTATTATGTCTCTACCGGTGGAGTTGTGTTAGTCGTCGTGGAGCGTGTTTTCACGCCGTATATTCCTTTGCGTTGCTTGTAACGTTTCGCCAATGGGCGTAAGTTACACATTTCTTGTGTACCTCGTTGAGTTTTCCTGGCGGGATATTGCTTCTCCCTACTTGTTTTAAGTTTCGGGACGAAACTTCTTTTATGGAGGGTAGAATGTAATACGCGTAATTTCGATTTCCGGTAATTTCTTTTTTCGGAAAAAGTCCATTTTGACGACTCTCTCATGACCGTTTCGTCATTCCGAGAATGATTAATTCTGCACTTTTTGTCATCCGAGCTCGTTTCGGTATCGTTTTGTTGAGTTCCGTGCTTTTTGGCGACTTTTCCGCACTTGAGTTCGATTCTTGCGAATCTCGTCCGAAACTGCTGTTTCGAGTATCCCGTAAGTCCGTTTAACTTTGTTAGACGTGTTGTAAACTTCGGTTTGGTTATTCGATCACGTATCGTGATTTTCGGGCGTTTTGGGCCATTTTCGTAATTTCCCAAAGTTTGGGGTAATTACTTTCCGTTGTCCAATTTCGAGCCTTCGGGTAGTCGGAATCGTGTGTTCTCTTAGTGCTCGGATTCGTCTTTGCGAGTACTTCGTAACCGTATCTTTGATTCGTATTCAAGTTCGGGTTTCGGGATCGTTCGGGCCGTCGGAGTTGGTCCCGGCCAAGTCATGGCCGGGCAGTCTGGGCCCTGGCCGGCACTGGCCGAGTTACGGCCGGTTACGTACATAAGGCCCTGGCCGGTTACGTACGTAACGGGCCGGCAGATTTGGGGCAGTGACTCGGTTACGTACGTAAGCCTTGGCCAGTTACGTACGTAACTCGGCCGGCAGTCAGCCTATTTAAGGCCCTGCAGTCGGGTTTTCACCCATTTTTCTCATTCCTCTCAATTTCTTCCGCGGCTGTGGCTTAGAGATTCGTGATTAGATGTTGTTGTGCAATCAATACATGAAGTCTTGGAGTTTATATCATCAATAATCCATCCTATAACCTCCTCCGATCTACCGAATCAAGGTTAGATTTCTTGAAATCTAATTTTGGGGATTTTGGGTATTTTGTTCGATTTCGTCCGTTTAATCCGATTTAACTTAGGATTGTGATGGATTGATGATTGTTTAGATGTATTATATCATTTCCCTTGTTATTCCATGGTTGGATCGTATCGATTCGTTGTTTGGGTCGAGTTCTTGACCGACGCCTTGAAGGTGTCCGGTAAAATGTCATAGAGGGATTTTCGGTCGTTCTACGATTATTCTTCATCGTATGATCGTTAATTTATTAATTATATGTTATTAGGTCGTGTTTCTTGCGAAGAAACCGAGTTGAACCCTTCCGTTCATTATCGTCTTCCTTTTCGATAGCATCGGGCGTTTCGAAGCTTTCCGGTTGAGCCGTGTTCGTCGGAATACTTGCGTGCCAATTTCGAGGAAAGTACCTTGTCCATACTATTCTTGGTTTATGGATATGATAATTAGTGATCGTCTCCTGGTGTTTATTTGATCGTTTGAATTTCACTTTCAAAGATTCGGTTTAGCCTTGTTAAAGGCTTGCTTTCAAAACGCGTGTGTTTTGTGAATGGTGTGGTTTGAGAATGACTATGTGAACTCTATGGATATGTTTGGTGTTGATGTTTCACTTGGTATTGCATATGGATGTATATTATTTCATTTCGGTGCGTTGTGGTTTGACGTGGTGTTTTGCTAAGTGTTGATGCCTCTGGATGAATTATTTGGATATCTTTGTTGCATTATGCTATGTGTGTGATTGTGTGAATGTGGGCGGGGCCTACGGTGGCACATGGCATGTGATCATATGGCCAGGATGCAACAAGCGATTGATCCAACCGTGAGAGCCTAAGAAAAACTACGGTGGCACATGGCATGTGATCATGTGGCCAGGATGCAACAAGTGATTGATCCAACCGTGAGCGCCAAAGTTAATCTACGGTGGCACATGGCATGCGATCATGTGGCCAGGATGCAACAAGTGATTGATCGAACCGTGAGAAGTTGTGATTTGTTTAGCTAGCCATCTCGGGAGGGTCCTTCGAGGCCTCGGGCGGGATCAATGGTATTACCCTGTTCCCAAGGCGATGCATGTGTGCGATTTGTTTCGCTAGCCATCTCGGGAGGGTCCTTCGAGGCCTCGAGTGGGACTTGTGGCTTCGTCCCGGTCCTAGGCGATGCGCGTGCGCGATTATGTTTTGTTGATTTTTACGTCCGTCAAGGGCACGTGATATTGGGCTTTGGCCTGTGAATTGTTGTCGGTTTTCTATTTGCGAAAACAAAACCTTTGGGCTGTGACCCTGTTGATTTTGGAAAGATTAGGATTTTATAATCCTAAATTGTTTTCTATTAAAACTCTCGATGGCATTTTAAACTGTTTTACAAATTGTTTCCCCTTAATTGTGGTCTTTCGCTTTCGGAATGTTTTACCCAAACTCTTGCCTTGGGAAGTACTTTACATTATGTTTGGATCTTTGAGGATTCCTGGTTATTGTTATTCGTGGAATGTGAATTGTATGGCTCGTATTTTTGTACTTGTACTTTCACTAGCAAAACAGTTGAGTTTTGCTAACCCCCGAGTATTCGGGGGGTGGATGTCTATTTTTGCATTCAGGTTTTGGAGCATAGCACAGGGTCGGCATGAAGGATGAAAGATGAACGATACTAATCACACGAGGATCCGTTGCTGTCGTATTGGTCTAGTTGTATTTTCTTTTCCGCTGCAGTATATTTTTCCCGTTGTACGGGTGTGGTTGTATTTTGACCCCAGCGTGGGCATGAGTTGTATTTGAGTTGTATGTATTTATTGAAAGACCAAATCGGTCTACTGAGTCATTTTAGCCTTAAAGGCGATGTTTGATTTTAGTTATCAGCCTGGTAGATCCTCGAGGAGAGGGTCTACGGCGTGTAATATCCCTAAGCGGATTGGGGGTGTTACACGCTACAGTTGAAGCATAACACACGCTATCGTGGAACATGACCGTTCTGAAGACTTTCAACATAGAATAACGTATGTGCTGACATAAGATATAACACACGCCATTAATGATCTTTAGCGCACGCTAAAGAACATTTGAATTCAAACATGTGAACGTTGGAAGATTCAGTGGAAAGTCGGAAGTCAAAAGTAACAAACGGATATTGACGCAAGCAATGATGTGATATTAGTGCACGCTACGGAGAATACTAGCGCACGCTAACTGGAACAGGTAGAAGCCATTGGACTGAACTGATCATCAGATAATGTACGTAAACAACAAATATTAATGTACGCAACAGGCAATAGCGTATGCTAAAGGAAGAGGCTAGCGCACGCTAAGTGAGACTCGCAATAACAGCTAGTTGGAGGAAAATGCCTATAAGTACCAAACCATTTGGTATCAAACAACACAATAACCTTGAGCAAATCATTCATACTTGGGATATCATTGTAATCATTCTAGTTGTTGTATTTGAGCTTATATTGTCAAGAGTTTGAGTGTGATACACGAAAACTCATACAAGAGAGGAAAAAGAAAGGATACGATTGGATTCCGTGTTATTAGGATCAAGGATCCGAAATTGTTAGAATCACAATTTATTTCCACGTGAGGTTTGTCTAGTACCCATATAAATCTAGATAGGTTGATTCCTTGTCCGATAGAAAAGGAAAACCATTTAACTTGGACCAACAAAAACACAAGTGTGTGACCGGTTTAATCGGACCGGTAGAAGACGAGTTTGTAATGGTAATCCCTTGACCGATAGAAGAGAGGTGCAGAGGTTGATCTTTAGCCTATAGAAAAAGATAAGGAGAGAGGACGTAGGCACGTTTGGCCGAATCTCTATAAATCTTGTGTCGATTTATTTTCCGCACCATTATTAAAATCGCTTCCACAACGCGAAAGAGTTTTATAACTCTATCTCCAAATGGAGATACCGACCAATCTTGCTCCAACAATTGGTATCGGAGCGGTGCCTCCTAGAAGCGGCTTAACATCTGAGGAGAAGACGATCCAAATAGCGTTTCAATTTGCCCCGGTCGAAGGCCTTGCCTTGAACCGACCACCATTCTTCAATGGATCAAATTATATAACTTGGAAGAAAAAGATATCGATCTTCATTTGTGCCTATGATATAGAAAGCTGGAAGATCATTTGCCTAGGTCGGAAAATTCCTGCAAAACCGGATGGTTCTATAAAATGCTTCGAAGAATATAGTGATGAAGATTGGAAAAATGATCATCACAACTTTAAGGCAACTCAACTTCTTTATTGTGCTTTAAATCCGGAAGAACACAACCGGATATCATCGTGTGATAATGCCAAATAGATATGGAAGATGCTAGAAGTCACACATGAAGGAACATCTCAAGTCAAGGAGACGAAAATAAATATGCTTCTACATGAATACGAGCTATTTATGATGAAAAGTGAAGAATACATCACGAACATGCTCGACTGTTTTTCGGTCATTTCTAATGGATTCGCTAGTTTTGGGAAACCATTATCAAGTAGTGAAAAAGTAAAGAAAATCTTAAGATCACTACCTACTGAATGGGATGGCACTGTGACGGCAATCATGAAATCTAAAGATCTCAATACGCTCGATTTTAGTGCCCTCGTTGGTTCGCTAATAAATTATGAGATAGTTCTAAAATCATGGAATACCAAGCCGAAGCTGAAGGAAAGAACGATAGCCATGAGAGATAAGATGTTAAGAAATGAAGAAATCCCGGTCGATAATAGTGACGAAGAATCGGCGTATATATTATTCCAAGAATATTAATAAGTTTCAAAACTAAACCGGAGAAAGAAAGACATCAAGATGGGCGAATCTAGGAAATTCGACAACAACTGTCGAATCTGTGGTAAACCAGGCCACTTTGCAAAAAATTGCCGAGCAAATCCAAAGAAGGAAGTCTTAATTGCCATGTGGAGTGATGAAGATGAAGATGAAGATTTCATCAATCAAAACAACCTCGCACTTATGGCAAGAAGTTCATTCGATGAAAGCGATGTCGAAAGCCAGGTTCGTACATCGTCTCAAGACGAATTATTTGAAGCATTCGAATTATTGCATACATATTTTCAAAATGCTTTAAGTGAAATAAAGTCCCTCCAATCTAAAAATAAATTATTGGAAACTGAAATTTCCAAAATTCTTGAAAAAGAAAAAAATGTCGAGACTGATCATTCTTAATGCCTTGAAATGAAAATAATTTAAAGAATGATTTTTTGAAAGTTCAAGACGAACTTAAAATTTTGACAAAGAAATTTTCATGCGGCAATGAAAAATTTGAACAAATGTTATTGGTTCAAAAATTCACTTTGAACAAACAGGGGTTAGGATTCAAACCCCATTTTAAAAAAGAATCCTTAAATTTCAAAATACCCCGATGTGAAAAATATTTAAAAATTGGGCACCCTATTTTCAATTGTAAAAGCCCACAGCAGACGATTAAAATTAAAAAGTTTTGGATTCCTAAAGGAACCACTATTCCGAACATCGTCCATATTAATGAAAAACGACCGACTTTCGGTTGGATTCCCAAAAATTAATTTTCATCAATTAGTATTTTACTCAGGGGGAGCATTATATTTTTTCAAAAGGGGGAGATTTTTTTGTCAGGCGGAGATTACCCATTTTTTTCATACATTTTTTTTTTGCATACACTTCATTATCGATAGTTATTATCATTTATATACGTCTTTTGCTGATAACAAAAAAGGGGGAGAAAATAGTTGAATGGGATAAAAAGAAGAATGATATAAGGAGAAGAAAAATCGAAAATAATAAACGAAGAAGGGGAAAAATAAAAAGAAAAAGTCGGAAAGGAGAAAAAGAAAAGATGGGAGAACTAACGAAACGATCAAAGCCGAAAACTTTGACTCGCACAAATATATATTTTATTTTGCAGGTTTTATCCAATTCAAGGTGTTGTTTTGTAATCATCAAAAAGGAAGAGATTGTTGGAATATTTTATTCTAAATATTCATTCTCGAGTTTTGATGATTAGTTGTTAAACAAAGTAAAACAATAAAGAAGCGAAACAAAACAACGAAGAAGTTGAAGACGCAAAAAGTCGCACAAACTGGACTGCAAAGCTAGCGCACGCTAGAGATGAAGGTTAGCGCACGCTAACGAAAGCCACCTACAGATCAGACGAGTTACAAAGTTACCTGAAGACAAAGTTACCTTATGAAGATAGCGCACGCTACAGTTGAAGCATAACACACGCTATCGTGGAACATGACCGTTCTGAAGACTTTCAACACAGAATGACGTATGTGCTGACATAAGATATAACGCACGCCATTAATGATCTTTAGTGCACGCTAAAGAGCATTTGAATTCAAACATGTGAACGTTGGAAGATTCGGTGGAAAGTCAAAAGTCAAAAGTAACAAATGGATATTTTACACAAGCAATGATGTGATATTAGCGCACGCTACGGAGAATACTAGTGCACGCTAACTGGAACAGGCAGAAGCCATTGGACTGAACTGATCATCAGATAATGTACGTAAACAGCAAATATTAATGTACGCAACAGGCAATAGCGTATGCTAAATGAAGAGGCTAGCGCACGCTAAGTGAGACTGGCAATAACAGCTAGTTGGAGGAAAATGCCTATAAGTACCAAACCATTTGGTATCAAACAACACAATAACCTTGAGCAAATCATTCATACTTGAGATATCATTGTAATCATTCTAGTTGTTGTATTTGAGCTTATATTGTCAAGAGTTTGAGTGTGATACACGAAAACTCATACAAGAGAGGAAAAAGAAAGGATACGATTGGATTCCGTGTTATTAGGATCAAGGATTCGGTATTGTTAGAATCGCAATCTATATCCACGTGAGGTTTGTCTAGTACCCATATTGTAACACCCCCGATATATTCAGGAATATTACAGCGCCGTAAATCCTTTACATAAGGATTTACAAGGCTGAATAATTGAACAGACATTAAAAGGTACTAACGAATGGAAATAACGGAATTAAGATACAACAGTTCTGACCAAATACTGAAAGTACAATTGTTCAACAGGAACTTAATAATACATCACCAAATTTAATTCATCGTAAATGACTTCGTACTCAAGTACTTATTGAAATAACCAATAAACAACAGACAAATGAACCCGGCCGAAACATCACTCTGCACCCTCGTCATCATGCAGCTCCAGTGGTTGTTTTCCCGCTCTCCTGGATCCTGAACATAAACAAAATGTTCACCCCCGAAGGGGTTAGCACAACGATGCTAGTACAAGTACCACAACATATTATTCAACGTCACACGCAGAATAATAATAACATAAATGATAAACTGTCAAACGAGTCTTCTCCTGCAAGAAACTCATACATAATATACACAACTGATAATCACAACATGATATCAGAACATACACATGGTAATTCCGTCGATCCAGCGTTCACTGCCTAGAACCCACGATGATCCCGTCAGACCAACCCGTGGTGGAAAAACCTGTCCGATGATCCAGCGCACGCTAGCATAGATCCCCCGATGATCCCGTCGGACCAACACGAGGTGGACATACAACAACGACATACATGCACGACAATATGTATAACATCAATACATAAAACAATTAAGGTACTTGCCTCGATTCGAAGACAAGAACAATACTTCCACGAAAACGAACACTCGAAGGTCGTCCTCCTCAATCAATCACGTAACAAGCTCAAACCTTAACAAAAGAAATAATATAAGATTTATCTCACGTCGTACGAATGTCTAACAATTAGATTTATGGCCAAAAGCTCACAAAATGCAATCTGTCTGAACTTCTTAGCGCACGCTAAGTACTCTGTGTAGCGTGTGTTAAGTCTGCTCGATAGCGCACGCAAACAACAAAGCATAGCATACGCTAACTATGCATGGTCAGTACTTCACTGATCAGCTGACTGACTCGTCTGATGGCCTAGCGTACGTTACGTACAGAACGTAGCGTACGCTAACTCGTGCTCGATAGCACACGTTAATCTACATAGCTTAGCGTGTGCTATTTGTGCATGGCAGTTTACTGCTGGGCAGTAGATGGACCTCAACATGATCAAACCAAATGAAATCCTCAGTGTTAGTTCATGTTACCTCCATGAACATCATGTTCATATGGCTATGAATGATCTTACGGATAACAACAATTTCGGATTCAAGGATATGTATACTATTATGAAACCATCTTCCATTCCGACTACAATCTTCATACGACAATTCGAAAGGCTTAACGGTTGATATCGACACCTTTATGTCAATCAAAATTATCATAATGTAGTTGTTTAACATTCCATCTATACTAGATAAATCCTTCCATGATCAATCCCTTAGATTCATCTAACAATAATGATGTTAAAGTCAAGTCCATGATTGCTATGGAGTCATCTACTAGATTTGGATTACCGATGATAGAAGCTTCCTCTACTTGTTCATTGTAATAAGATTCGAATCATGATGTTCATAATCAAGGTACTTGAGGCATAACCATCTCTATATTCCAAACATGATGCATGTTGAATAATTCACTAATGAAAAATCAATATCTTGTTAACATGATCATCTAATTCTTTAGAATCCAACTCTAAGTCTGGAGATAGGTTGAACATACCTTAATATGACGAAAATCACTGAACCGTAAGGTAGAATCCGACTCTGGTTGGTTGTATGCCACTCCAAGGTGCTATTCCACTTCAATGATCACTCACAAGTGATAACCAATATACAAGGATCAATAAGATGTGTTCTAAGTGTGTAGAAGGATTATTATAGCTTTCTGGCCTCTCAAGAATGAAGAATGGACGAATGAAATGTGAGCCAAAATGGGTTGTTGTCTCATTTATAATATTCTGCACTTTAGCTAATTAGTGCACGCTACTAAGCATTCCTTAGCGCGCGCTAATAAGAGTTGACTTCAAAACTGTCCAGGTTCGTCCGCAGGAATCTTATCCGGACCCATGTCCCGGCTGGCGCATGTGCTAGCCGTCCCGCTCAATAATTGAGTGCTTAGCGCACGCAACTCCTACATACATAGCGTGCGCTAGTATCTGCTCGATAGCGCGCGTTAAGCTACATTCTTAGCGTGCGCTATCACGAGTTTGCATGAAAAATTTTGCATGTTGTTATACTTATGTACAAAGATATCAATGCAAGAAATATCATACTCCAATAATCAAAACCACAAATCCGAATAATACAGGGTTTGAATACAGATGAAATACACCGTAATAAATCCGGATATTACACATATAAATTTAGATAGGTTGATTCCTTATCCGATAGAAAAGGAAAACGGTTTAACTTGGACCGACAAAAAGACAAGTGTGTGAACGGTTTAATCGGACCGATAGAAGACGAGTTTGTAATGGTAATCCCTTAACCGATAGAAGAGAGGTGCAGAGGTTGATCTTTAGCCTTTAGAAAAAGATAAGGAGAGAGGACGTAGGCACGTTTGGCCGAATCTCTATAAATCTTGTGTCGATTTATTTTCCTCACCATTATTTAAATCGCTTCCGCAACGCGAAAGAGTTTTATAACTCTATCTCCAAATGGAGATACCGACCAATCTTGATCCAACAATTAGTATCGGAGCGATACCTCCTAGAAGCGGCTTAACATCGGAGGAGAAGACGATCCAAATGGCGTTTCAATTTGCCCCGGTCGAAGGCCTTGCCTTGAACCGACCACCATTCTTCAATGGATCAAATTATATGACTTGGATGAAAAAGATATCGATCTTCATTTGTGCCTATGATATAGAAATCTGGAAGATCATTTGCCTAGGTCGGAAAATTCCTGCAAAACCGGATGGTTCTATAAAATGCTTCGAAGAATATAGTGATGAAGATTGGAAAAATGATCATCACAACTGTAAGGCAACTCAACTTCTTTATTGTGCTTTAAATCCGGATGAAGACAACCGGATATCATCGTGTGATAATGCCAAATAGATATGGAAGATGCTAGAAGTCACACATGAAGGAACATCTCAAGTCAAGGAGACGAAAAAAAATATGCTTCTACATGAATACGAGCTATTTATGATGAAAAGTGAAGAATACATCACGAACATGCTCGACTGTTTTTCGGTCATTTCTAATGGATTCGCTAGTTTTGGGAAACCATTATCAAGTAATGAAAAAGTAAAGAAAATCTTAAGATCACTACCTACTGAATGGGATGGCACCGTGACGGCAATCATGGAATCTATAGATCTCAATACGCTCGATTTTAGTGCCCTCGTTGGTTCGCTAATAAATTATGAGATAGTTCTAAAATCATGGAATACCATGCCGAAGCCGAAGGAAAGAACGATAGCCATGAGAGAGAAGATGTTAAGAAATGAAGAAATCCCGGTCGATAATAGTGATGAAGAATCGGCATATATATTATGCCAAGAATATTAATAAGTTTCAAAACTAAACCGGAGAAAGAAAGACATCAAGATGGGCGAATCTAGGAAATTCGACAACAACTGTCGAATCTGTGGTAAACCAGGCCACTTTGCAAAAAATTGCCGAGCAAATCCAAAGAAGGAAGTCCTAATTGCCATGTGGAGTGATGAAGATGAGGATGAAGATTTCATCAATCAAAACAACTTCGCACTTATGGCAAGAAGTTCATTCGATGAAAGCGACGTCGAAAGCCAGGTTCGTACATCGTCTCAAGACGAATTATTTGAAGCATTCGAATTATTGCATACATATTTTCAAAATGCTTTAAGTGAAATAAAGTCCCTCCAATCTAAAAATAAATTATTGGAAACTGAAATTTCCAAAATTCTTAAAAAAGAAAAAAATGTCGATACTGATCATTCTTAATGCCTTGAAAATGAAAATAATTTAAAGAATGATTTTTTGAAAGTTCAAGACGAACTTAAAATTTTGACAAAGAAATTTTCATGCGGCAATGAAAAATTTGAACAAATGTTATTGGTTCAAAAATTCACTTTGAACAAAGAGGGGTTAGGATTCAAACCCCATTTTAAAAAAGAATCCTTAAATTTCAAAATACCCCGATGTGAAAAATATTTAAAAATTGGGCACCATATTTTCAATTGTAAAAGCCCACGACAGATGATTAAAATTAGAAAGTTTTGGATTCCTAAAGGAACCACTATTCCGAACATCGTCCATATTAATGAAAAAAGACCGACTTTCGGTTGGATTCCCAAAAATTAATTTTCATCAATTAGTATTTTACTCAGGGGAGCATTATGTTTTTTCAAAAAGGGGGAGATTTTTTTGTCAGGCGGAGATTACCCATTTTTTTCATACATTTTTTTTGCATACACTTCATTATCGATAGTTATTATCATTTATAAACGCCTTTTGCTGATAACAAAAAGGGGGAGAAAATAGTTGAATGGGATAAAAAGAAAAATGATATAAGGAGAAGAAAAATCGAAAAGAATAAACGCAGAAGGGGAAAAATAAAAAGAAGAAGTCGGAAAGGAGAAAAAGAAAAGATGGGAGAACTAACAAAACGATCAAAGCCGAAAAAATTTGACTCGCACAAATATATATTTTATTTTGCAGGTTTTATCCAATTCAAGGTGTTGTTTTATAATCATCAAAAAGGAAGAGATTGTTGGAATATTTTATTCTAAATATTCATTATCGAGTTTTGATGATTAGTTGTTAAACAAAGTAAAACAATAAAGAAGCGAAACAAAACAACGAAGAAGTTGAAGACGCAAAAAGTCGCACAAAATGGACTGCAAAGCTAGCGCACGCTAGAGATAAAGGTTAGCGCACGCTAACGAAAGCCACCTACAGATCAGACGAGTTACAAAGTTACGTGAAGACAAAGTTACCTGATGAAGATAGCGCACGCTACAGTTGAAGCATAACACACGCTATCGTGGAACATGACCGTTCTGAAGACTTTCAACACAGAATAACGTATGTGCTGACATAAGATATAACGCACGCCATTAATGATCTTTAGTGCACGCTAAAGAGCATTTGAATTCAAACATGTGAACGTTGGAAGATTCGGTGGAAAGTCAAAAGTCAAAAGTAACAAACGGATATTTGACGCAAGCAATGATGTGATATTAGCGCACGCTACGGAGAATACTAGTGCACGCTAACTGGAACAGGCAGAAGCCATTGGACTGAACTGATCATCAGATAATGTACGTAAACAGCAAATATTAATGTACGCAACAGGCAATAGCGTATGCTAAAGGAAGAGGCTAGCGCATGCTAAGTGAGACTGGCAATAACAGCTAGTTGGAGGAAAATGCCTATAAGTACCAAACCATTTGGTATCAAACAACACAATAACCTTGAGCAAATCATTCATACTTGAGATATCATTGTAATCATTATAGTTGTTGTATTTGAGCTTATATTGTCAAGAGTTTGAGTGTGATACACGAAAACTCATACAAGAGAGGAAAAAGAAAGGATACGATTGAATTCGGTGTTATTAGGGTCAAGGATCCGGCATTGTTAGAATCACAATCTATATCCACATGAGGTTTGCCTAGTACCCATAGAAATCTAGAGAGGTTGAATCCTTGTCCGATAGAAAAGAAAAACGGTTTAACTTGGACTGACACAAGGACAAGTGTGAGAACGGTTTACTCGGACCGATAGAAGATGAGTTTGTAATGGTAATCCCTCGACCGATAGAAGAGGGTGTAGAGGTTGATCTTTAGCCCATAGAAAAAGATAAGGAGAGAGGACGTAGGCACGTTTGGCCGAACCTCTATAAATCTTGTGTCGATTTATTTTCCGCACCTTTATTTAAATCGCCTCCGCAATGCGAAAGAGTTTTATAACTCTATCTCCAAATGGTGGCACC
The DNA here is from genome assembly GCA_033398695.1 of Orobanche coerulescens. NCBI lineage: Eukaryota > Viridiplantae > Streptophyta > Magnoliopsida > Lamiales > Orobanchaceae > Orobanche > Orobanche coerulescens. The sequence goes on along the minus strand of CM065807.1, from coordinate 76,088,477 downwards.
GAACAATCTTGGTCCAACAATCCTCATATGATATACCCGATATCAAAATTAAAACAACCTGATACACGATATCCTCAAATGCAATTGTCGACCAAGTACGACAATTATACAAATACAATTAAAGTGCGGTTCTCAAATTATTTTATCCATACTGTATAGACACCATGCTATCCAGTATATCTCAGATAAAATAACGCAAAAAATTTATACTGAAAATTTATACCGAAAATCCGGATATTGCATACTACCCCCTTAGAATAAGTTTCATCCTTGAAACTTGCAATCCTGTCACCAAAAACAGATCAACCCAAATTTCCAAACTCATCACAAGAACAATCAATCGTCGCCACAAGCAAATAACCAAAACAGTATACTTACAGGTGCGTGAAGTCGATGACCTCTGGTGATACTAGCATACGACTCCCATATAAAGTCTCAACACAATATCAACACACACCAATATTGCAATTAGCAATTTGGCAATATCTCAATGAAGAGTCCGCATCCGCGACCATTGCCTAGTCTCTGTCCCATATTAGCAGATATTCTGAAGGACACACACGTACGTAAGTATAATATAAATTACACATCTCGAAGTGACTGATTCCCAAGAATACCAAACTAAAAGCGAAGCGATTAAGAAAACACAAGAAGAGTAAGTGGACTTACAAGTACCGGTCGCACTCTGATGATGGCAAAGTGGTGATACTGTAGACAAACGATGACTGAATCGATCCAAAAGACCGAGAACCTAGGTATCCATAAACCGAGTCTCCGATACCATATTATGTAACACCCCCAAGTTATTCAGGGTATATTACAGCACCGTGAGCCCCGCCGTGGGACCCACAAGGCTATTCACACGCAGAACCATGAACTTTGACCGACAAGGTCCAAGCATAATCCAACGGAGGACAATAAAATTGGCACTCAAGACAATATGCAATAAGACAGAGTACAATACATCAAGAATCAATCCCAAGGCAACACAGGCCAAAACATCAAGAAAGCCAGAAACAGTACTCGAGTACTCATAACCATTTCAAGTACAAAATCACTGAATGGAGGAAATACAAAGTATAACCAGTGCAAGACACAACATCACATTTGCCCATCATCTTCATGCCGACCCTGTACATGCCTATCCGCTCTCCTGGATCCTGAAATACATGAAATGTATTTCCCCCAAAAGGGGTTAGCCATCGAATAGCTAGTACAAGTATATAGAATATGAAACACAATACTTCTCAACAATAAAGTAAATGTAATCACCATTCCATCAGGCTCAAGACCAGTATTCAGAAATAAGTAAATCTCATAGCATTACATTTCAATACATACATGATTAACTGTGGAACCGCACCAAAGGCAACGGAAAACTCAGAGGCCCCGGCGGACCCTCCCAGAGTGTTTAACCCAAAATATTCGTGGAACCACACCAAAGGCAACGGAACCCTAAGAGGACCCGTCAGTACATCCCAGAATGAATATATACAATCATACAATTCATATACCTTACTTTCAAAGTCGAGAAAGCACAATCATACACATATACTTGCCTTTGAGACATCGAGAATCGGAAGAAAAAAATACAAGTTCGGTAGGTCCAAAAATGCACTTCCATCACCTAAACGATTCGTAAGAAATATGATAATTAATAATACATACTCAAATCACAAGAAGAAACTCCCGAAACCCACATACGATTCACAAAACTCTAAGGATAAACACCTACAGGTTTGGAAATCATCCAAACCCTCTCTAGTCCGAACAAAGTACATAAAAATCCATATAATTGTAGTGGAAATGTGGGTACGGAGTAGATACATCATAATCTCAAAGATTTCAAGCTCCAAAATGGATAAATCGGACAAATCTAAGAAAATACCCAAATATTCCCCAAACTAGGGTTCTAAGGAATTTACCTTGATTTGGAAGGTAGAAACGGATTAGATGTTGCATAATCTTTGTTATTCAACCCAAGATGATTATAGATGATGAAAGATCACCCCCAAGTCGCCCTCCGGATTGCCCTCTTGTGCTCACTCATTGGAAATGAGTAAAATGGATGAAAAATGACGAAGAACGGGGTTAACCCCCTCTTATATACTGCGCCTGATTAGCGCGCGCTAAAACACAAGGCTAGCGTGCGCTAACAGGGTGACCTGGAAGTCCAGTAGCTTCTGACCTACGTCATTAGCGTGCGCTACATCTGGCACTAGTGCGGGATGTGCAACGCCGATAGTGTGCGTTAGCTCACGCCTAGTGTGAACTAAATGCTAGTTCAGAGAGCAAAATTCGGCTACTTCCTCTACCAGACTCAACCCATTAGCGCGCGCTACTGGCGAAGCTAGCACGCGCTACTCGACACGAACAATGTGCGTCAGCTCACGCCTAGCGTGCACTATCTGCTCCATCAATATCATCGCCGCAAGGTCCACTCAATACGAACATGTTCTGTAGGATACAAAACACTATAATCAACAACATATCGATAGGCTCTTATAAGAGCGATAAAATCGAAAGGACAACAAGGTCAAAATCATAAAAAATACAGGTATTACAGTAGCTTTAGGCATTTACATATATTGGCTTGAGCTATTTCGACTCGCTTCTTCTCACACAGATCGAAGCCTCATCTTCAATGCTATTCTACTCACACAGGTCGGAATATGCAAGGGACCTTAATCCACACAGGGATAATGATTATATCAACGGTAAAAGGTAGAACAATTCCAAACAACAGCTATATCTTTTATGAGCATTCACTGTATGCTGTGATGTTTGCGTTAAGGACTTAGTATATTTCTTCGCTTGAATACTGTTGTATGATCACTAAATATACTTCTCTTTAATAGCTAGATTGTCAGAGTAATCTATCAGATATATGAGCGAGAATTAATGACTTTAGTATTCTTGGTGAGCGATATCCTCTTGCTTGGAACTATTTATCACCTTGGAGATATATCCGTTATAAATGTAGCTGTTGTTGGTTGGTGAGATGTTGATGTCTCTGATTGGTGGCTACTGAATGTTTGAATTAAAGCAAATCGCATTTAGTGCTTCAGACATTCTTTTTGACTTAGCAATAAATGCTCTTCAGCACGTTGAGACTTGTCTCTCTTCGGCCACATTAAGTATTGTCCTATCAGCAATAAATGATGTTTTAACCATGAATACTTTATGAATAACTAATGTTTATTTCACAATGGTTTAAAGCTTTTTCCATTCAGTCCTGTTGAATTGTGCTTTACCTTTTCTAAGTAAAACACCTACAGTCTGACTGCTGTATCCAACATATTATTACATCAGTTGTATGATGCAAGTACTGTAAGATGGACTCCGTAGAAGATATCTTGCTGTATGGACGGGCCATACAAATATTACTATCAGCTTCCATACTTACCGATATTCTGACTTCTTAAGGCTTCTTTGCTCTATGTTGGCGATTATCAAAATATGAATATTTATCCTAACACTTCAAGATTATAGCGTTCACCTTATTTAAAGAAACAGTCAGCCCTATGAAAACATCACTATACAACAAGGATCTTCAAGCCTACAACTGTTGTTCTATTCTTGGGGTACCAAACTTATACGTTGAGTACATTAGTCATGTGTGGATCGGAAACTTTCTGACCTGTGTGGGACGAAGAGACTTCGGGATGAAGCTTCAATCCATGTGAGAATAATTCAGTTCAGGAAGTCTATAGCCAATCTATATGAATGGGCTATAGCTATATTTAGCTGTATTAGTTTGTGTAAACGATACAGTGACCTGTTTAGATAAAATTATATAGTTGTGTATGCCTTGATTTTAATAAATATTTTACTCCTATGTGGAGGACCTGTGTACGTAGAGTATGTTGCGCCAAACCCCATTAAACTTTGTGTTACTACTTCTTGTATTTCTTTTTTATTACCAATTGTGATTATTGTATACTTACTCTGAAAACCCTCTAAACACCACGGTACAGGAGACCATCTAGTTGTTGTACTTACACCAACTTGCATTAAGACTTCCTCTACGCATATTAAACATCGAAAAAGAGTACATCTTGTTATACCCCCCCTTATAAGCTGTCATTATAGTATACTGTGACCAACAAGCAGTATCGAAGATTTGGTTGTACAAAGAATCAATCAATTTTTAACCTGAACCAAATCCAAAATCACAAGCATTCAAAAAAATTGCATTTCTTTATCTCTAGCACTCATCCTCTTTAGTGCCATGGATACATCAATGATCAATAAACTTCCTCTGTTATCGATTAATGAATTTTACGATTGGAGAACCAGGATGGAAGCCCACCTTGCTTCGATGCATGAGGAGATGCTCTTTGTCATACAGGAAGGACCTATCACCAACATGAAGGTCAAAACACAGCCTCCAGGGTGGAAGGCAAAGCTCATGCTGAGCTGCTCAAGGACTTTCGATTAGTGTACAACTGACGAGCGCAAGCGAGCGAACCTGGACAATAATGCTAATAATGCACTATTTGTCACCCTTGACAAAAGCACATTCTCAAAGTAATGATCGGTAAGACAGCCAAGAAAATTTGGGAAAAAGATGATTTATGAGGAAATGAGCTCTCAATAGGAAATAAAATTTCAAAACTCACTCAGATATACTGAAACTTCTGAGGACATTAATCTCAGATTCACTGGAATTGTCGGTGAATCTGAAGCAGAGGGCAAAGTGTACTCCGAGGAGGAGAAAAATCATAAAATCTTTAGATCACTTCCTGCCCGATAGGACATTAAAACCACACTTATGCATGTGTATAGTAACCTCAATGATATATCTACTTTTGGCCTATTTTATAACCTCAAAGCATTTGAGTATGAAATAGACGGCAGAGAAAAGGATGAAGAGTCCCCTCCCAATAGTACAACACTTGACGCTGTATCTGACAGGAAACACAGCTCTGCACCTAGCACATACAAAGTCGTTGATGATGATGATGATGTTTGGTTTGACGTGTATCTAATACAATAAAATTGAGTGAAACACAGCGGGATAAATTAACAAAAAACCCAGACGAGGATCTACATGCAGTAATTTAATTGACTTATTAAGAGTTCGTTGAATTACCTTAATTGAAAAAACAGATCTGAACCCGGACTAGAAGATGATTGAAATCCTCTTCCTCTTTCGGTGATCCACACACGAACAACTAGTATAAGTCGGATTGCTAGATCTTTCTGAATAATGTTGCTAAACAGTACAACAAATAATTCCTTACTAGAAGGATTTGTACTGTCGATCAAAATCAACTAAGGGAAGAAGGAGATGACCGAAACAATTCCCCAGACTGAGATGTGTTCGGCCGAAGTGAAGAGAAGGGGGGCAATTTTTGGTCTTACAAAATTAGGGTTGTGTAATTTTTCTTATGACAACTCCTTCTCCAAGACCCTTTATTTATGCTAAGTAAATCCTAGAGTCAGACTCTAGTATTTTCTTAGTTGCCCCACAACTATTTAAATAATACAATACATATAATATCTCATACTATATATTACTTATTATTTAATCCTCTAATAAATATAATATCTAATATTATATTTATCTTTCCTAGTTGATATAATATAATATATAATATCATATATTACTTATTACTTATTATTTAATAAATATAATATCTAATATTATATCTATTAATTATTCTTGCTTGTATTTAGTTGTCGTATGTGTGACCCAAAAGGCTCATATTACGTTGGCAATTATTTAATACCATATCAAATAATAAGTCATAAGCGGTCTCTAGCAAGACATTATGACTACCCAAATAATATAAGTTTATAGCCCATTAAACCATTTAACGTGTCAAATCCCTTTGTCGCGCGATATCATATTTGAACTAAATCATGGATATTGTCATACTTACTATGTTCAAATGCTTTCTCGATCTTAAGTAGACTAATTGAATCAAATTACTCTTCATTTGAGCATGGCCATGCATTTCCTTCAGTCCTACTTATCGAGTGGCCCAACATTCATCTCTCTTACTAAAGAGAGGGACAAATCCCCATCTTGATTATTCATCGCACTCTACATGACTCCTACTAATCCTGATCGCTAACCTTTATGATCACCATGATTCAGATGACGTTGGATTACGTCAAGGCATAGCAGTTATCATGTTGGACTCTATGATAATCTCAGGTTCAAGGATATATTGACATACTGTTATATTGAGATTTGCTTATGACATTTCCATGCAGTGATCTCAATGCGGGTCTATCCAGTATTAGTTCTCCAACCAATACCCATAAGATTGATCCGTACCATACGTAAAATCATCCGATAAGTATCAATCAAACTTATACTAGTATATTAATCACTCGAGTCTCTACTCAACGTGATTGTACTAGGGACATTTGAAAAATCTTATCATTCATGAATAACTATTATTCGTTTATTATAATATTAAAACATGCACACATTATAATAATCAACGAGAAATAAATGATATCAAATAACTTTATTTGAATGTGACAATTACAAATCTAGGCACATCAAATGTCCGAGGGCACTATTCCCAACAATCTTCCACTTGAACTAGGACCATTCATTCATAACTTTTAGTCCTATCGCTCTAGCATGCTCAACATGCTTTCCTTGTGAGAGAGGCTAGGTAAGTGGATCTGCAACGTTCTCTTCTGTTGCTGCTTTGCATATTGCAATATCTCCTCGTCTGACGATCTCTTTGACTAGGTGATATTTTCTGAGTATATGTTTGGAATTATGATCAGTCCATGACTCTTTAGCTCGCGCAATAGCAGTATTATTGTCGCAGTAAAGACTTATAGGACCTAAAAAGTTCCACATATTCTCCTTGGTTGCATCCGATGCTGCCAGATACCCAGTCTTAAGTTATAGAATCTATGAGTGTGTTCTCCAAATAACAACATCTTCATTTTAAACAAAACAAAAAACCATCTGCGATCTTAAATCGTCTCCATCGGTTTTGAAACTTGCATCGGCGTAACTATTTACATCCAGCTCGTTTCCCTCACCTCCATATATTTGGAATACATCCTTTGTTCTTCTGCTGTCCAGTGACTTTCACCTGGATTTGATTTGTATCGACTTGTCATGCTAAGGGCAAACGATACATATGGTCGAGTACAAATAATGGCATACATGACTGATCTAATGGCCGAAGCGTACGATATCTTGCTCATGCGGGCTCGCTCATCAGGAGTCGAAGGACTCTGAGTCTCACTCAGATGAATGCCATGTGACATTGGCAAGAGTCCTCTTTTGGAGTCTTGCATATTGAACCTCTTAAATATTTTATTAATATAGGTACATTGACTCATACCAATCAATCTCTATAGATTTTTATCCCAAGAATGTAAGCAGCTTCTCCTAAGTCTTTCATTAAGAAACGACTTCCCAACCAAGTCTTGACTGTCTGCAAGGTGGGAATGTCATTTCCAATGAGAAATATGTCATCTACATATAAGACTAAGAAAACAACTATGCTCCCACTAACCTTCTTGTACACACATGGTTCATCTTTATTTTGAATGAACCCAAACTCTTTGACAGTTTCATCAAAATGAAGATTCCAGCTCCGAGAAGCCTACTTCAACCCGTAAATTGATCTTTGAAGCTTGCAAACCTTTTAGAATTTTATGGATGAACAAAACCTTCAGGTTGTGTCATGTACACATCCTCGAGTATGTTTCCATTAAGGAATCCTGTTTTGACATCCATTTGACATATTTCATAAACATAGTATGCGGCAATGGCAAATAAAATTCTATTTAATTTAAGCATGACTACTGACGAAAAAGTTTCATTATAGTCAACACCATGAATATGTCTATAACCTTTTTCCACTAGTCTAGCTTTATAAGCTTGCATATTATCATTCATGTCTTTCTTCTTTTTATAGACCCATTTGCACCCAATAGTTTTAACACCCTCAGGTGGATCTATCAAGTTCCAAACTTGATTGTCATACATGGACTGCATCTCTGACTTCATAGCTTCTAGCCATTCCACGGACTCTGGTCCTGAAGCAGCTTCTGTCTAGCTACTAGGCTCATCATCTATGAGCGATGCGTCATCATCCTCGGTTACAAGATAACCATATATCTCAGGTTCATGTCGCATCCTATCAGATCTGCGAGTGACTTGTGTACTTTTAATGGGCTCTTCAACTGATTGTTGAGACTGTTCGATTTCTATCGGTGAAGTAATGTCTTCTTGTGGTTCTAGAGTTTCCTCGAGAATTACTCTTCTCCCACTGTCTCTTTTGGAAATAAATTCCCTTTCTAAGAATACAATATTTCGAGCAACAAACACTTTGTTCTCAGTGGACTTTTAAAAAGTAATATCTTTTAGTTTCCTTAAGATACCCCACAAATAAACATCTTTCAGATCTGGCTTCCAGTTTGTCAAACACTTAGCTCCTTACAAATGCTTCGCAACCCTAGATCTTTAAAAAAGACAAGTTTGGTCTCTTACCAGTCCATCTCTCAAATGGTGTCTTTTCAACTGCTTTAGATGGAACACGATTAAGGGCAAATGCTGTTGTCTCTAAGGCATAATGGAAGCTCTGTTCGACTCATCATGGATCGAACAATATCTAATAAAGTTCGATTCCTCCTCTCAGACACTCCATTATGCTGAGGTGTTCAGGGAGGAGTAAGTTGTGAAACAATTCCACAACTCCTAAGATGATCATCGAATTCTTGGCTCAAGTATTTGCCACCTCGATCCGATCGAAGGGCTTTAATTGTCTTGCCAAGTTGATTCTGTACTTCATTCTGGAATATTTTAAACATTTCAAAAGATTCATGTTTATACTTCATAAGATAAACATATCCATATCGGCTAAAATAATCGGTAAATGTAATGAAGTATTGGAATCCGCCTCTAGCGTGAGTGGTAAGAGGTCCACATACATCAGTATGTATTAGGCCTAATAGATCACTAGCCCTTTCTCCATGACTGGTGAAAGGATTCTTCGTCATCTTGCCCAATAAACAAGATTCGCATGTCCCATATGATTCATAGTCAAAGAGTCTAAAAGTCTATCATTATGGAGTTTAGTAATGCATTTCTCGTTTATGTGACCAAGTCGACAATGCCATAAGTAAGTCAGATTAGAATCATTGAGCTTAGTTTTATTAGATATAGACTTCCAAAGTGTCGGACTCATCTAGATAAATATTGTAAAGGCCAGTATATAACTTTGCATTACCATAAAGCAAGTCATCAAAAAAAATACGAATAATCTTATTCTTAATAAGAAAACTGTAACCTTCACAATCTAATGTAGAAACTGAAATAATATTCCTATTTATAGGAGGAAGATAATAACAATTGTTCAAAACTAACAAAATCCCATTGGGTAAAATTAGATGATAAGTTCCTACGGCTAGTGCAACAACTCTTGCTCCATTGCCGACTATTAGATCTACTTCTCTTTCTTCAGTTCTCTACTGCTTATCAACCCTGCATATTTGTATATATGTGAGATCCACATCCAGTATCCAATACACAGGAGTTAGAAGTAGATAAGTTTCTATAACAAATATACCTGTGGCAGTCTCACTACCCTTGGTACGCTTTAGCTCTTCCAAGTAAACCTTGCAATTTCTTTTCCAGTATCCAGGTTTATTGCAATGATGGCAATTTCCATCTTTGGGAGCTTTAGCCTTAAAAATTGGCTTAGTAGAGCCTTTAGATTTGCCAACTTTTACCTTACCCTTAACCTTTTGCCAACTTTAAGCATCCCATGCAGCTTAGCAATGGACTTCTCCATCTCATGCATATTATAGTTCATAATAAACAGACCGAAACTATCGGGCAATGAGTTTAGGATCACACTCGCGGAGTTCTCCTTAGAAAGTGTAAAACCAAGCCTATCAAGATGATCAATGTATCCTTTCATCTTGAGTACATGAGCACTGACAGATGTCCTCTAAACCATCTTGCAAGCATACAAGGTTTGAAAGGTCTCATACCTCTCTTGTCTAGCATGCTTTGAGAAAGTTTCCTTGAGGTGAGCATTAAGCTCATAAGCTTCCATTTCCTCCAGATTCTTCTGAAGTTCTGGACAAATGGTAGCTAACATAAGACAACTGACATAAATGGAATCATCACAATGTTTCTTCCATTTGTCTTTTGTTGCTTTGTTTGCATTGTCAACAGGCTCATCGGGAATTTATTCCTCAAGAACATACAACTTTGTTTCTTGATTGAGAACTATTCTCAATCTCCGGATCCAATCCAGATAGTTGCTGCCGTTTTCTTTGAGCTTGTCCTTCTTAAGGACTGATCGCAGTGAAATGGTAGACGTGTTGTTTGATGGCATTCTATATTATCTACAAAATTCAATATGCAAAGTATTTAGTCACATTATTTCATTTCTCGAAAAATACTCCCACTAAAACAAAGTACCCTCAATTTTACAACATTTGTAATTTTATTGGGCTAAAATCCCATTTTGCACAATCCAAAACTCATCTTTGGCATGACGCCTAGAATTGAGATACTTTAGGAAGATAACTCTTTATCAATTACATCATATGTAACTCTTAGATTATATTCATGGTATTTGGCATCTTATGCCCAAGCATGTTATAATCCCATCTTATGCCTTAAGGTTCAAAACTCTTTTGAATTCTTAGTTCATTAAAACACATAGGTATCACCATTACACATCCTACCTTACTAAGATAATCCGAGTGCCCAGCTTTGGCATGACCCACTCAAGATGATCGAAGTCTTGATAGGGTGTTTTACAAATGAACGGCATTTAAAAAATTTAACGAGGGATTTTTATCCTATGTTTGTGTATGTTTGCTAACATACATCTAAACATACATAGCATCACATACATGCATAAATTTAAACATACATCGCATCACATGACAATTAAAAGCATAGGACCGTGTATATCATGACCATAATTCCTAACGTGATTTCCATGAGCCAACATGAAAATCACAAGGGTCAAACTAAAAGGTTGCAAATGGTCTTCATTGATCTTCCCAAACCATTGGAACGTCATACACGATCAATTGGTTCATCGAGTCCATCCTTCTCGTCCTTCTTGTCTTCATTAATTAATGAAATTTAACACTACATTAGTAAATTAAATTACAAGAGGTGCAAACGACACGCAGGTCGTAAAATAATAAACAATTTAAATAGACGACTCGCCGGTTGTAAAACCAATTATAATTAAACGACACACAGGCCGTAAAACCAACCCATAAGGAAATAAATTATCTAATCACATTGGTCAATTTATGGTCATGCCATACACCATACACATACCATAAATAATTATCAAATAATATATAAAAGCATGTAATATATAAAATAATAAATCTGTCTGACAATCAGACAATAAATAAAAGATTGATTTAATACATTTTATAAAAGATCCATGTACAATTCAACAAACTGTAGGTCACAAGTCGTCCAGGAATAAGTCTAGAGGGGGGGGGTGAATAGACTTATTGAAACACTTTTCCACAAAGGGTGAGTTTCTCAGCTGATAGGTACAGATGAATTGAAGTCGTCTGTAGACAGGTGTGCGGAAGTCAGCTGATGAAGAAAGCAAATAACTAAATAATGGAACAGTTAAGTATGTATTCAACGGGTAAGTATGATGATGAAAGCAGTAAAACACGCAGGCAATTTATAGTGGTCTCATAGGTGGGATAATCCTCTACTAATCCACTTTTCTCCAAACCAGGTGGAGATGAATCCACTATAATTCTCAATCGGTGATAAATATTACAGTGATTCTACTTAGCTACAACAACTTCCAACCAGTGGAAATCATATCGTTGCAACTCCTTCCGACTGCCTAGCACCTCTTGATCTTTAAATCCTCGGATGCCTATCAGTCACGCACAATTCAACCAGTGAATTACCCCAAACTCAGGTTTTAAGACACGAGTGGTTGTGTTCTCCAACTAAGAGCTTTCTTAGTATATGAAATGTGATCTCTTGCTCTTTACGATGCTATAGTTCGCTTGATTGCTTTAATTGCTCGAGAGTGTTGTTCGCATTGTACTTTGCTCAATTCCAATCTTCAGATATTTATAGATGTCGATCCTTTGAGCTTTTTTCATAGCCTTTGCAATTCCTGTAACAAATCCGTCCGTTGGAGAAATAGACTTCTTTGTTTTTTCCTTTCCGAATGTTGCAAGGCTAGGTTCCCTTATTTTAATCCATTTCTGACCATTGTAAAGACTTTCACATTGTAGCGCCGAATCTTTTGATTATAATATGCTTAAAGTCTTCAGAGGTGGGTCTCGTTGAATTATTTAATTCATTGCTTTCTGGGAATCTCTCCAGTCTGTCCCTTATCGTCCGCATGTGACTTTCCATGATTATTGACTTTTCAACGCATGCTGACGTGGACCGGATTACTTAGCTGATTACTTTGACAGAACTTATCTAATCTCTTTTTGGTCAATCTATCTGACGTGCAGTCAACCTTCTCTGATGTCGGACTTCTCTGATGACTTCTCTGCGGTGACTTCTCTGATCTCTCGACGAATCTTCTCTGATCTGACGACCTGTCTGAAGTCTTCTGACCTGAAAAACTTATCTGATCTGATGGTGAAACTTCAGATGTCTTGGACTCTGTCTGATCACTTGACTGCAGTCTGGTCAAACTTCCTTGATAAATATTTTGACCAGGACTTCTCTGATATGAACTTGTCTGAGATTTATACTTAGCCGATTTTAGCCTAGTTTATATGGCCTATAGAAGATACTTATTTGGTTCTTCTTTACATATTGCCAAGTATTCAACTACACATAATCTGGCCTATAGAAGATACTCATTTGGTTTAACTTTACATTTTGCCAAGTATTTAAATACATACATTTGAATAAACAGATAAATATATGGATGACATCATCAAAATCTAATAAGTATTCCTAACAAATTCCCCCTATTTTGATGATGGAAAAACGTTAAACAAAATATTCAAATGAAGACCAGGTCTGCACATGATTAAGTGTAAGACACAAATCAGAATTCAGTCTTGTTTTGAGACAACTAGTGGTTGTCATTCAAATGACTGTTATATAATTTTCTGAGTTGATTACAACTACATAGCCTGAATGATCAAACAAGTACAAAAAAATACAAGTACTTCTAAAGACAGAAGTTACAAGAAAAAAATAGAAGTACAATACAATGTCCTATCTGCCTCTGCCTCTTCCTCTCCGGATAGTTTGCTTAGGAGGTCTGAACAACTTTGCTCCAATTGGTCTCTGACTGACAAGAGCTAGCTCATACTTCCTCTTGATTACCAGAGATGCAAACTCTTGCTCCTCTGTAGATGAGAGGTTGTTTTTCACACAGAATTCCTTGATCTCATTCTGCAGAGCCAGCTCATCCAGCTCATTGTCCTTCCAGGTAGGAGGTTCTTCACGTCTGAACGGGGGAATCATGGGGTAGGCATCCCATTTCTTGGCATACTTTCTTTGGATGACCTAGTGATTTGGCCATGTTGGGTTCATGTAGTTGATGAATGTGTGCTGTGGGAGGTTTGTTTATCCTGGAGTATCTCCCAGAGATAATATTTCTCTATGAACTGCTTCTTTACTTCTCCCCAAAGAGTCATATACTCCGCAGGAAGGAACTCCTCAACATCCCACAACTCCTTGCCTTCCCATTCATATATTTGTTCGAGATCTTTTCTGGTTCTCCTTTTCTTATCTGTAGGTTGGACTTCAGCTGGAGCAGGAGCAGCCAATTCTTTCCTCTCCAGGTTAGACAACCCAACTTCAATGACAGGGAGGTCACTTCTCTGCTTGGTCCTCAGCTCCTTTCCGACAACCTCAGCAGCATCTTCTCCCCCTGACCTCTTGCTTTCTTTCCTCTCTCTTCCCCCTTTTTGCCAGCATCAACCAATATGGTTAACTGTTGTTCAACTCGGGACATCCAATCAGACATGTCGAGTGGCATTCTGGAATTTGTAGGAGGAGGAGGAACATTCCTCTGCACTAGAGTGTCTATTTTATCATTGATGATTTTGAGGTCAAGTTTGATCTCTATTGATATGAGCTAGCCAACAGTCTCTTCAATAAGGCGTCTGATCAGCTTGGCCATCTCAGGTGAGATAGGTGTTGCCTAAGGGGAGTGTTCTCTAGAGCCTTTAGCGCCTGTAGGTCGCTTGGCGATCGACCTGCCTGACTGCAGACTCGTGTCTGCAGGAGGCTGAACAGTTGGGGTTTTATCGGGGGTCCCCGATCTGTCATCCTCTTCTTTGGACTGATCTGAGCGGGGGGCTAGATCCACTACGCCATAAATGGCCTTCAGCAACAACATAACTGTGTTACCTTAGACCCAATTTTCTATTGCCACAGACCCAAAATGGGCAAAGGTAACATTTTAGCTAAGTTGCTCTGTGAGGAGTAGCCTTTGGACTCAAAGGCAACATGTGGATCATCCTAAGCTAACATAGGACTATTTGTTACCTAAGAACCCTACAGCATCATCCTAAGGACCCTACAACAACATCATATTCATGTTGCAATAGACTTTATAAGTTTGTAAAATATATAGCCAATTTAGTGGGCTCCACATGTGGGGCCCATTTTGTGGGTCCCACAGGCCGGGCCCACCGGTGGGACCCACTTAATGGGGCCAACTAGTGGGGCTCATATGTGGGACCCACTTTTCTTGGGCCTGTTAGTGGGGCCACAAATGTACAACAATTTTTAGTCTATTACAACACCTATATTACCAATTGCAACACACTAGGTGTTACAAGTGTTACCAATGAAAGACATTTGCAATATATATATATATATAGTACCTAAGCTAATACCTTCATTTTAACAAAATAAAAATATAAATTTTAAATTTAGCATTTCCCATTAAAAAAACCAACAAACCAATTCACAGAAACAAACTACATCATCAATTACATAATCCCATCATAAAAAAAACAACTATATCCAATCACAAAACCAGCTAACTAAATCACCAACTACATATATACAAGTACTAGAAGAAAATAACTTGGTCATTTTTAACCAATTACATCAGTGGACGTCTAAGACTAATATACAAAAAGACTCTAAGAAACTATTATGTGGAACACTTATTCAATTAGCCAAGGACAAGCCAATTTACCTGAGTTGGCGTCCATTAACAAACATCACCTTCTTTGATGGTTTTTTTAATGGTCCATTCACAAACTTCACCTTCTTCACAAACCATGCAACATATCATAGACCACCTGCCAGTCTTTTTTAATGGTTTTTATCCTCGATTCAATATGGGGTGTACCCAATATACCAGAGTCCGAAAGCGCTTCTTTCATTACCTGTTCCAAATGTTGCAAGTATCCAGCTTTGAATCCATTATCAGCTTTAAAACCACCGGTATTTACCATATTAACCAAAGCTTCGACAAGTTTGGAATCCTCAAGTGCAGACCAAGGCCGATAATTTCTTCCTTGACTCGACATACCTATGTGCATAAAAAATTAACATAAAAACAGAAATGAGCAAAAAAACAGCACTAAAACAACAGTGATATGCTACCAAAACAAAAAAAACATAGCAAAAAACAGCACTAGAACTGCAACAAAACAGCACCAAAACTGCACCAAACCATGAAGAACATATCTGCTGCCAAAAACAGCAAAAAAACAGCACCTAAACATAAAAAAAAACAGCACCTATACTGCACCTAAAGTGCTGCAAAAATGCAACTTTTAACCAAAAAAATGCACCTATACTGCACCACAAACACATCAAAAAAGAACAGAGAACAAAAGCATAATCAGATGTTTCCTAGGACATCCCATTTCTTCTTTATCCTGCACCCACCCTCCAAAAGAAAAAGGTAATCACACTTCACACATAATCAAATCAGGATCGAACCACCGCCGCTGCAATCCATGGTTCCTTCAATCACCTGAATGAAGAAGAAAGGGTGAGGATAAAATGTACAAAGTAAGCAATGTCAAATTCGGAAACTACAGTTGAGGTTAAACACTAGCTTTCGAAATGGTTGACCTATACCTTTTTAAGTGCCATAATTAGAGGATCACTTTTTGAAAGAAATGGAGCCATTCGAGGTGTTGTTGACAAAAATTCTATCCACGAACGTATATAAGAAGGATATATGGATAAACTACTATGATCGGCAAATATATCGACGCTTTTTCCTTGTTGGCCATAAATATGTCTCTGTACATAGAAATAACAAATATATATTAAAATCACTGTTAATTTCAGGGAACCTAAATAGAATCAGTGTAAAATAAATTTAAAGACAATATCTTACTGCAAGACTTTCAGCAACTAATTTGACACTTTGACTTATCGAACCTTCATTAATGAAATTCCTGAGGAGAAGACCAAGTTTTGAAAATGAAAATTCATGCAAGAACGAAAAAATATGTTGGGGGGGGGGGAGATGGGGATGATGATGACCACAAAAAAGTGTCTCCCATTTTATTCATACCTGTTATCTGACGGGCCACCAGAATTTTTCAGGAAATCAGGTGCAACAGATAGTTTAGAAAGTGTTGCTGTTGTGACTCTCAGCCTCGAAAATTGCTCATGCTCCCATGCCACCTAGAATACATTAACAGCGTAAGCCATTTGATAACAGAAGTTTATGAAAAATGAGGAAAAAGATAAAGAAACTGAGTTGCGAATCACATATAACACCTTCATGCTACAGAAAAAGAAGAGCTCTTTATGTTACTCTAGTTACCAGGATATTATACTTTCCATGATTCACTAAAAAGGCATTCATTCACACTCAAAAATCATAACAAGAACATAGCATATACCTATCATCTTAACAGAATAGCCATGAGACACTGCTTCTCTAAAGTAGTAAATATCATGGGATTTGTAATCAGTTGCTACTGTTGATGCATTTATGGCATGGACTTAAAATGGAATGATCATTCATAAGCCCGTTTCATCATACTCTTGTGGAGTTTTGGTATTGGTAGTCCCTATTTCCAAAACTATGGAGTATCCACTATGTCCACGACCACCACCCTCACCCCTACCCCCACGATCCAATAATTTATTTATTTCAAAATAACTGTTCTTGATGGTAAGCATAGAAAATAGATATTTGTTTCTATTATACAAGTTACGCCTCTAAAGGGTTGGGGTATTTGCTAAGTAAATACAAACTTCATGAGGGATAAGGGGGTAATCGTTATTCTGAAAGATAAATGAAAGTTCTTATAATTAGACTAAACCTTAAGGGAATACCATGGATATCATACAATAACATGAAATTTGTACCTAACCGGAACTTGCAGGCGGTTTTGCATACATTCGTGTTAACAACATGACCGTTCTCCTTCAACATGGTTGTGTAATAAACTTTAACCTGATCCAAGAATCATTTACTCGTTAATAAGTGGCATGACTATATATACACACACATATATTACAGATCAGTCAATACAGATAAAAGGATTTATCCCTGACAAAAACAAAAATACCTAACTGTAAATTCACGACAAGACACCATTTGGACAAGACAAGAAATTCATGGAAACCATCACAAGTACATCGAAACATGCAAAGGCACCAAAACAGCTTAATCTATCTAAATCTAACTGTAAGTAAAATTAAATAAAAACAACTAAATTAAACAATATAAATTAAGAAAAATAGAAGAGAATCAAGAGATTAGAATAATAAAACCTGATTGTGGAGAGAATATTTCACAAAACCACTGGGAGAATAAAACCTGATGCTGTTGGCCACCATCCACCATGGAGCTCGGAAGTCGGAACGAGCCGAACAACACCAGTCACGGCAGAGTAACACCACCACCGTCGTCTGTCGGTGAGTCGCTGAGTGCACACAACACCCAAATCGGACCGCACCACCAGTCATCTCCAAAACCGAGGGCGAGGAAGAAAAGTGACTCACCACTCTCCGAAACCGAGGAAGAAGGAATAAGAGAAATCAGAACTTCTCTTAGGGAAAGCTTCTCCAACACAAATCAATGAAATAGAAAGAGACGCTAGGTTAGGTTAGGAGTCGGACAAATAGAAATGAAGAAGAATTGAAAAGGAGCGGCGCTATGTGAAGTAGTAGTATATATTATTTCCGAAAGGCCCTAATTTTTTTTCTGCGGCCCCAAGCCTTGCTTGCTTTGGGCTTGGGTCGGCCCTGCTCCGACCAACAACTCGTGGTACACCATCGGCCAGGATCTCTGCCGCCATTTTCTTTTGGATTTTCCGCGGGTCGTGTGTGTGTGTGATATTCTGCAAAAAAAATTGTCTTCGGCCGATGACCGAGAGAAGTTTAGAGAGAGGGATAAGAGGACAGAGAGAGATGCGGGAGGTAGAGAAGTGAGAAGTGAGAAGTGAGAAGTGACAGCGGCCGATTGGTGATAGGGTTTATATACCCAGAGTTTTGTGTCAAGATCAATCAAGTCTCTTATTTCTACATTTGTTCAATTTCACCCCATATATCTTTTAATTGTTACAATTAACGCCTAATCGGGTTTATAATTCCTTCAATTTCACTATCACTTTAAGCAGCATCATTTTATTCGCGTGAGAATTTAAAATATCACTTTAATTGCTTTAATTGGACTGCTATGTGATATTCTATTTACGTTTTAAATTTAGGATACATGTTGTAAAATTTGAGGAAAATCTTGATTAGAAATATTAATTTATAAATTAATTTCCGCCACAATTATTACCTCTTATCTATGTCATGTCGTTGCCTTAATTAATGGGCATTTATTTTTGTCAACGTAGCGACTTGACATTATTTTTATTAAAATTTGTTAATATATGTGGACATTAAATTTTTTATTTTAATTATTTTGTAATTATTCATAGTTATTAGAAGCTTTTATTTTTTTAATAATTTTTTTAATTATTTAAATCAAAATTTATTAATTTTCAAATACTACTTTATTTTAAAACCTTTTCAATTTAAATTTATTAAAAATATTTTATTATTTATAAAAAATATATATAATTCATTATTTGATAGAATAATTTTTTTTATAAAAATAGATTCAATGTTTTATTAAAATTAACTATTTTTAAAGTTAAAAATTTATTAAAATCATTAATTGTATATAAAATTCAAAATTTTGTTTATTAATACTCTAAGGTAACACATCTCATGGTGTTACTGAGAGTTACACCTTTATAGCTAGAGTAACATATATATCAAGATTTGGTAACACCATAACCCGAACGTTGTGGTAGGTCCAAAATTTCATAGCTATGGTAACATCCAAGAAGGTAACACCCACGCCCAAGTGTTGTAGAAAGCCATCTATGGCGTAGTGATCAGGTGCCCCGGGCTCATCTGCATCGTCCTCTCTGTCATCTTTCTTCTCTCCTTCTTTTTCATATTTCTCCTCTTCTTCTTCCTTCTCTTCCTCCTCCTCTGCATTTTCATCCTCTTCTTTTTCTTCTTCTTCTTCTTCTTTTTCCACTTCTGCTCCTTCTTCTTCTTATTCTTTCTCTAACTCCTCTGTATTTTCTTCTTCATCATCTACAATCTATTTTTCAACTAGTATATTTTCTTCCTCTTCTCTCACAGGCTCTTCAACTTTAATCTTTTCTTCTTTTTATTCTTCCCTTTTCTCAGATTCCTCCTCCTTTTTGACTTCTTCTATTCTTATACCTTTCTCTCCACTTCTACTCCTATCTTCTCCATCTACTGTCCCAGCTAAAACATTTTCCATTACAAAGAAGACAAACTTGTCCATGTTGGTTTTAAAATTGGACAAGAACCAGTTTGTGTGGAGCATTAAGAGAACATCTATCTCATGACAAAAACTCATGAGAAATTTCTCCGTAGCCTGGGGAAATTCCCAGCTACTATTTTCAACAAAGGTTTGCAGTTTAGTGAATGAGAGTGATTGAAATCTTTCCACTCTTCACAAACAGTTATAAATGAAACTTGAAGAATGTGATGTTTTACCGTGTGGAGTTGTTCCACAGATAGCTCCAAGGGGTTGTTGTCAGAGAGGTTTAGTGAGTAGCCTACCTCAGGAATGTTGATGAGCAGGTCACCTTCCTCTTCCTCTGTCATGCTCGGCAGGGTGAGCAGAGGAATCACATCAGCAACTAATTCTGAGCGATCAGGCTGCTCAGATAGATCTTCTTCAGAGTGATCAGGAGCAGGAGCTGTTGTGGTTACTATATGCATCTGATCTGCTGAGACTGGTTCAGGTGCAGGTGACTGAGGTATCTGCTCTGCATCCTCAATGTTGAGTCATCTGGGCCTCTTGGGAGAATGGCCAGGTGAGGATTGGATTGGAATTGGCTCCAATGGTGCTGGTCCTTTTCTGTTGAACCTCAGGTCCAGGGGAGTGTTGTCAGAATCTGAGTTGGTATGATCAGCAGGTGACTCCTTGTCTGCAGGTGACTCATGAACTGCAGCTTGGTCTCCGGCATCAGACTCGTCTATATCCGAGGGGTACCTGTAGGGAGGAGTCCCACTAGACATTTCCCTTAGCATCTAGGCTGCCTTTCTTTATCCACTCAATCTCTTCAACGTCTCTTGGTCTAGGTGACCAAGTCTCTTATTAACATGGAAGGGATCAGAATTTCCCTTCGCCTTTCCAAGGTGTTCCAAAATCCAACTTCTCTGAGTACCGAAGGCTAACTTGGTCTTAAACTTTTTCTCGTCCTCCAGCTACTGAACTTTGTTAACAATGCGGACCAGTTGCCTGTAGATGTAATCAGCCCAGTCAATTGGCTGATCCTGGATGAGTGCTCCCAGCACCATGAACTTGGCTGACGATAGCTGGTCATAGTTGCCTGCCATTCCCATCACTATCTTGTTCGTGATGTCCAATGCATAGAGGTATTCTTTCTTCAAATCGCTCCTTTTAGCCGTTAGCTTGAGCTTATACGGCTGCTCATTTGACTTGATTTCCAGCCATGTTTCGGCCGCGCTCTATTTTAGGGCTTCAACGGCCATGTCTCGAGATCGCATCCCGAAAGCTTCTCCGACAGTCTGAGGGGTGACTGTGACTTTCTCTCCAAACACCATGCTCTTGATGCCTAATTCCATGACTTCAGATTCCTTAAAAAATGCGATTACAGCTTCTTTGAATAGAAATTTGGGGCTGATATCCAAAAATGGGTAAATACCATTTTTTTTCATTGACCGAATGATACGATAAACGTCCGTGTCCAGATTCACCTCGAGAAAGCCCTCGAAATTGACTACCAGACTAAAAATGATCTAGTCCTTGACAAGCTTCAGGTTAATGCCTTCAAAGTATTGGGTGGCCTCCATTTCTGCAAGATATTGAGTTTTTCACTTAGTGTATTGAATATTCAAAGGGATTCTCTGCCTTTTTGAAAACTAGGGTTTTGAAAGCTTGAAGATGATAAGATCTATGAAATGATTTTCGCCATCTTAAATAGCCAGTTGAAAATACGTTTTGAATTAAATATTCAATTAAATTAAGAGGTGGTCCAGCTTTTGAGATTTTAAAATTCAATTAAATTAAGCGGTGGTCCAGCTTTTGAAAATTTGAAAAATGACGATTGAATTTTTAATTGGACATAGTGTAGGTCATGTGATCGTGTAGCTACCACGTGTAAATAAATAATAATATAATATTCAGGAGTTGTTCAGGGATAGAAAACTTAGATGGTTGATTATTTGACTCGTTGACTACTCTGCATCAGGTGAGTTGTATCGCCTGTGGTTTCGATCAGCTAGGTTCCTTCGTCTGTCCTTCGTCTTCTCGTCTGATCTGCTTCAGGCAGCTTTCTCATCTGTACTAGATTCCCAATCTAGTAATCCAAGTTCCCTGCTCAGCTCCCAAAACCTTTCTTCTGGCAAAGGTTTGGTGAATATGTCAGCAATCTGGTATTCAGTGCTGACTCTTTCCACTCTAACTCTTTTGTTAAGCACACGGTCTCTGATGAAATGATGTTTGACATCAATGTGCTTCGTCCTTGAGTGCAATACTGGATTGTTGGTTATAGAAATTGCACTGTTGTTACCACACCATATTGGGACTTCATTTGCAATGATGTTGTATTCCCTTAACTGTTGTCTGATCCATAGAATCTGTGCACAACAGCTGCTTGCAGCTATTTATTTTGACTTTGTTGTTGATATTGAGTTACATACCTGTTTCTTGCTAAACCAGGATATCAGTCTGGTTCCTAGGAATTGGCACGTTCCACTGGTGCTTTTCCTATTAATTTTGCATTCTGTGAAGTCTGCATCTGAGTATCCTGATAGCTCAAAGTTGTCATCTTTAGGATACCATAGTCCAACATTGACTGTGGACTTGAGGTATTTGATAATCCTTTTAGCTGCATCCTGGTGAGACTGCTTTTGGCTTGGATTGAAATCTAGCACATACACCCACTGCAAATGATATATATGGTCTGCTTGTAGTCAGATAAAGGAGTGATCCAATAAGTCCTCTGTAGTGGGTTGAATCCATTAATATGCCTCCTTCATCTGCATCTAGGTGTGTGCTTGTGCTCATAGGGATTCTTACTGGTTTGGCTGATTCCATTCCAAATCTTTTGATTAAGTCTCTTGTGTATTTGGCTTGATTGATGAAAATTCCATTATTCATCTGCTTGACTTGTAAACCAAGAAAGAAATTTAGCTTTACCATCATACTCATCTCAAATTCTCCTGGCATGAGATTTGAGAATTTCTCACATTGCTCCGGGTTGGTTGAGCCAAATATGATGTCATCCACATATATTTGTACTAATAATATGTGTCCTTCATGCTCTAGTCTGAATAGAGTCTTGCCACCTTTCCTTTGATGAATCCATTCTTCTCTAGAGACACAGAGAGTGTTTCATACCATGCCCTTGGTGCCTGCTTGAGTCCATATAGAGTTTTCAAAAGCTTGTAGACTTTGTCTCCTTTGACAAATCCAGGGGGTTGCTCCACATAGACTTCTTCTTCTAGAATTCTATTCAGAAAGGCACTTTTCACATCCATTTAGTGGACTTCGAAATCCTTGAGTGCTGCATATGCAAGGAATAGTGTGATGGCTTCTAGTATTGCAACAGGTGCATAAGTTTTATCAAAATCTATTCCTTCACATTGTGCATATCCTTTGGCAACAAATCTGGCTTTATTCCTAACAACAACTCCATCTTCATCACACTTGTTCTTGTACACCCATTTGGTACCTATAACCTTCTTGTGATATGGGCTGTCTGTTATTTCCCAGACATTGTTTCTCTCCATCCGGTTGAGCTCTTCTTGCATTGCATTGACTCCATGAGTAATCCTCCAATGCTTGCTCTGTTGTCTTGGGTTCCATCAGTAGTCCCTGCTGGTACTATGGATTGTGTGGTTCTGACTCCATCAGTTAGGTTTCCAATGATCTGTTGAATGGGTTGATATCTAAGCCATTTGGGGATTTCTTCTTTTTTATGGTTTGTTCCCCCTGTTGAGTTGCTTTAGTGGACTTCTTCTCTCTCTGCATCAGCTTGGTTCTGATCTCCTTGGTCTGCAACTGGATTAGCTACGGTCTTGTCATCTGCAGGTGGGGATCCTGTCTAATCTGCAGATGGGTCTTCATCAGCAGCAACTGGATCAGGTAGGTTTTGAGGTCCTATCTGATCTACAGTTGGGTCTTCAGGCTGATATGCAGGTGAGTCCATCATTCCTGTATCATGAATGATGACTTCTTCTAGGGTGGCAGTTTTGAGTTTATTCTCAATTGATTCCATCTGTTTCCTGTACTCAACAGTAGACTAATCAAATACAACATGAGGTGTTTCTTCCACAACTAAGGTTCTTTTGTTAAATACTCTATATGCCTTGCTTCTTTGAGAGTATCCCACAAAGAGACCAATATCAGTTTTAGCATCAAAGGTATTTAGTTGGGTTTTACCATTGTTTTGGATGAAACACTTACAACCAAAAATATGAAAATATGCAACAGTTGGTGTTCTGCCATTCCAAACATCATTTGGAGTTTTGCTATGTATCCCTATAATCATACTCATGTTCTGATTGTGGCATGTTTTGTTGACAGCTTCAGCCCAGAACCTCTTTGGCAGGTCAACTTCTGCAATCATGGACCTTGCAGGGTTCTGTTCCTTCTTTCAGCAACACCATTCCGCTATGGAGTCTTGGCTGCAGGAAGCTCGTGATGGATCCCATTCTGATCACTGTATTCAGAGTTTGCTTTGTTGAGAAATTCTCCTCCTCTATCTGATCTGATCTTGATGATTGAGAGGGATTTCTCATTCTGGATCTTCCTTAGCAGCTCAGGTAGTTTTGTCAAAGTTTCACTCTTTTTATAGAGAAAAACAATCCATGTATATCTTGAGTAGTCATCTACGACTACTAGAGCATGCTTTCTTCCACTCAACGTCCTTGGCTTGATGGGGCCAAATAGATCCATATGAAGTAGATCTAAAATCTTTGTGGTGAGAGTGATAGGCTAAACTAGTTTGAATGATGCCCTGGTTTGCTTCCCTTTCTGACATACATCACAGAGAGCTTCCTTTCTGAATACTTCTTCTAGAAGTCCTCTGACCGGTTTTTGAGAACTAATCTTGTTGATGGCTTTGAAGTTCAGGTGACATAGTCTTTTGTGCCACAGCCATCCATTTTCAGCTATTATCTTGGATAGAAAACCAGTGTTAGGAGTTCCTGTATTCCAATCTATCATGTAGACATCTCTCCTTCCGAATCCTTGTAGCTTCACTTCTCAAGATAAGATATCTATCACCATATATTTCCAAATGGTGAAGACTACTATATTCTTCTCATCACAAAACTGACTTATGCTCAAAAGGTTGTATTTGAGCCCTTTAACATAATGGACTATGGATACAGTTAAGTTTCCTCTGTGCAGCTCTCCAAAACCTTTTGTCTGACCTCTAGAGCTATTTCCAAAGGTTACATCTGGGCCTCTTTCCTTGGTATAATTTGATAGCACCTTCTTGTTCCCGGTCATGTGCATTGAGCATCCAGAATCTACAAACCATTCTTCACCTCCTATATTTGAATTTGTGGAGATGTGGTAGTAGTCCTTACACCTTTTATGAAATTAAACAAGCAGATATTTAGGTACCCAAATCTGTGTGGGTCCTAGGGGGTTAGATGGTTTCCTGGAGAATTGATTTCTCCTTGGATTAGGAAAGTTATGGTGATTGCCCCTAAAAGGTGTGTATAGTCTGGGCTTATATCCTCGGTTAGGATTGTGTACTGGATATGCCTCATAAAATTGGTGGTGTGAGCCATTTCTAAATCTTGGCTGAGACCATTTATAAAATCTTTGGGGTCTCCACACCTGTTGTGTTTGAAAACTGGGATAACCTTGAGGATTCCATTTGCCCCTTCCATTTTGAAATCTATTTTTGGGGAATCTTTGATAATAGTGGGCATGTTGTCTAGGCTGTTGCTTTTTCCTTGGCCATTGCCTAGTCTCTTGTCTAGGTGGCTGCCTTGTATAACTTGGCTGCTGCCTAAACTTTTGACTTAGCTGCTGCTTATTTTTAAATACAGGTTTGTAAGTTGGCTCAGCATACGGGACAAGTGTTTCTCCCTTGATGAAAAGTAGTTTTAGAACTAGAGAGAGTGTTGGGGTCATATCCAAGGCCTGATCTGGAATATAGTGGCATTTTATTCATACACAGCTCATCCAAGGTTATAGAAGCTTTGAGAGAAGTTATCTCCTTAGCCTGTGTGTTACTTAGCTGTGTCAGTTTAGCAAACTCAGATTTAACATGAACAAGTGCATCTGATTTCTCACTATTCAAAACAGTTAATCTTTTGATCTCAGTTGTAGTATTATCATCCTGGTTTTTCGACTAGTTTTCAGCCTGTTTTTCAAATTCAGATTTGGTTCTATTTAACTCTAGACTGAGTTTTTCAAAATTGTTTTTCAGCTGCCTATTCTCATCTTGCAGCTGGGTCTTTTTGCCTGATACAGTCGAGTGTGCAGATTTTAATTTCCCAAAATCTTTGAGAAGCTGATTGACAGACTCATGTAAGTCCATATCCCGAGACATGTCAGAGCTGTTTTTATTTGAAATTGAGGGTTTAGATGTAACCTCTTCATCATCTAAGTTGGCCATCAGACAATTGTACTCATCATCATCATCAGAGAAGAATCCACTGCTGGAATCTACTCTCTCTTGGTCTTCTCCAATGAAAGCTTTTCTCTTGTCTTCTTTTCTGCCCACTTCTTTCTTGCCTTCATCTTCTGGAAGTTGCTGAATCTTTGCATTATAAAGGTCATTTCTTCCTCAAAATCCAGGGGATTTGGTGGCTTGACTTTAGATAAGCTCTTGGAGGGGGACTCAGCTGCAAATGCTATTCCCTTCTCTGCAGGCTCGGTTGATGATGAACTTGGAAGCTCAAACTCATAAGCCTTTAGGTCAGAGAATAGCTCTTGGATCTTTATCTTGTTAAGATTCTTGGATTCTCTCATGGCCACTGCCTTCATATTCCATTCTGGGTTGAGAGATATTAGAACTTTCAGGGCCATCTCCCTGTTGCCATATGTTTTTCCCAGAGAATTAATTTCATTAATTATCTCTGTGAATCTTATGTCTACTTGGTCGATAGACTCTCCATTCTTCATCTTGAAGTTGTATAACTTTTGGGTAGCGATTGACAACTTGTTCTCTTTTATTAGCTCAGTTCCTTCGCACATCACAGCTAGAGTATCCCAAATTTCTTTGGCATTCTTGTAATTTTTGATCTTGACCATTGTTGATTTTTCTAGAGTTTGGTACAACACGTCTCTGGCCCAGTTGTCAATATTGGACAGCTTCCTCTCTTCAGTGGTCATCTTCGTCCTCTTCTTGGGGATCTTCTCTGGCTTCCCGGCTGCTATCTCCACAGGGGTGTTATCCTTCTCGAATATGAAAGGACCATCTTCGATTATGCACTACCTGCCGTCATGAATAGAAATCAAATGTGCTTGCATCCTTATCTTTCAAAGATCATACTCGTGAACTGAAAAAACAGGTAATCTAGAGTACATGTGCTGCATGTGTTCCATTCTAGATGAGAGATTTAAAATATATATCCTCGGTATATGGATCTGGTTCAGAAAAATTGAACCAACCTCTCTGATACCACTTGTAGGTCACAAGTCGTCCAGGAATAAGTATAGAGGGGGGTGTAATACCCAAGATTTCTGATATGTATTTGGAACTCGTGATATTGTAATTGTTGTATTTTGATCTGAGTATTATTCTCCGTATTTCATAATCCGGTGTTGTTGAGCGTATGATTTCATGAATGTGATCTAAATTGCGATTCTGCGCATGTAGCGCATGCTATCGACTAAGTGTAGCGTACGCTAATTTGGATCCATAGCGCACGCTGTGCAGGAACCTTAGCGCACGCTATACGTGGTCAATATGATTGAGATAGGGTGGTAGGTGAGATCGGCCGCGGATCTTGGTCGGATTATGTCGGGATGAACCTGGACGGCTTTCGGGAAAAGCCAAGTCAACGCATTAGCGCACGCTACTCATATGAGGATAGCGCACGCTAAAGGCTGAGTACAGTGAAGTCAGTAAGTTTCGTATAGCCGTTAGCGCACGCTATAAATATGGACTAGCGCGCGCTAATAACCATTTTCTATATATAGGACAGCATCCTTTTTCATATTTTCAGACTTTTCACTTCCCACATCCGAATTCTTGGACTTAGAGAGTCACTCTCTTCATCCTAAACCCTTCATATCATCATCCTAGCCCGAGTTGAAGATTGTAGATAATTGGAGATTTGTGTTCAAGCTCTCGGTGTTGGATTTCTTCAAAGTTCCTTCGTGTTCTTCGCTACTTTGAGGTAGGTGATTCTTCACCAATTTTAGTAGTATTCTGAAGGATGTTTTGATCATGGTTTGGGATTATCTAGTCAGTTAAATTCGTAAGTAGTCGAACATCATGTGTTAGAAGGATATTTTCGATGTTTCGGTACTTCTTCATTGTATAACCCATTGAACCTTTTTAGTGTTTGAACTCCCAAGCATATTCATGTATCTTCAAAACCGATTATGACCAGTAGGTGGAGATTATCAAGTTATTATGTTTTACATAATGGAATCATACGTTTTGGAACGTAGGATGAATGGAAATAAGGATACTTTCTCGAAGATCAAGATGAATTATGATATTGTGATGATTATACGTACCCTTGTATCTTGTAGTCGTTTAATCCATAGAGATCTTTCACAAAACGTATGAGCATGATATGCACGGAGATAACATTTATTAACACTGAAGATTTCATGAGTTTTATCACCATTAGATCAAGTTTTCTGCCCTGTAGTAAATTGCCATGCACAGTTAGCGCACGCTAAGATAGTCATATTAACGTGCGCTATTGGGAGTGAGTTAACGTACGCTACATTGGGTACGTAACGTACGTTATACTATCAGTCGAGTCAGTCGGATGATCAGAGAAGACTATCGGAACATAGTTAGCATACGCTAGACTACGCTGTTTACGTACGCTAACGGGCAGACTTAGCGCACGTTACGTAGAGTACGTAGCGTACGCTAAGTAGTCCAGGCAGATTGCATTTTTTAGAGCTTTCGGCCGTAGACCGGGTTGTTAGACATTCGTGTGACATAAGATAAATACTATATTATTTCTTGTGTTAAGGTTCGATCTTGCTACGTTGATCGAAGGAGACGGCCTTCGAGTGTGTTGAGATGCGTTGGAGTGATTTGTTCTTTCCATCTTTGAGGCAAGTATCGTATTTCAAGCTTATTGATATTGCATTATTGATCATGTGTACGATTTATTCGTGTTATTGAATATGTGACTATATTCCTTAAGTTTTCATGGTATATACGTTGATGAACGTGTTGATTTGCATATGTGTATGCATAATTATAATGGTTGTGTTGTAAATGATCCGAGGGGATCATGAGGATCTATGCTGAGGGCGCAGGATCGAATGTCCACCATGCGTTGGTCCGACGGGATCATCATGGGGATCTATGCTGAGGGTGCTGGATCTCTGGACAGGTTTTCCACCATGCGTTGGTCCGACGGGATCATCATGGGGATCTATACCGAGGGTGCTGGATCGTTGGATTACCCTGTATTGTATTGATGGAATCATGAGGATTCACATCGTTGGATTCCGATGGCGGAAGTCCGTTTTGTATGTTTTATGATGCATTGATGATTTATGTATTGCGATACTTGTACTAGCATTGTTTTGCTAACCCCTTCGGGGGTGGACATTGTTTTGATGTTCAGGTAGCCGAGGAGCGGGGAGGCAGCCACAGTACCGGCATGACGATGAAATGGCTCAGTGATGTGGTTGATGTTTATTGTTATTGTGATTTGTCTTCTTGGTTCACTTTAGTACTTGAGTACGTGTGTTTTAATAATGTCATTTTCGATATGGTTGTATAAATTAACTCCCTGGATCAGTTGAACCGGTTCTGTATTTTGAATTTCAGTGGTACTGTTGAATTATGTTTACATTCCTTTTAATTAGCCTTGTAAATCCTTACTTAAAGGGTTTACGGTGCTGTAATTATTCCGAATATCTCGGGGTGTTATAGAATATGGTATCGGAGCTAAGATTCATGGATATCTTGGCAGTCGGGTTTTAAGTTGGGTCTGTTTACGTTATTGATTTATGGGTCATTCGTAACATCACTGTTCAGCCAAAGTCGTCATGTGGACCGTGGTTGTAAGTCTCATAATCTCAGTTACAACCGTTTTATTTAATTCCTTTTTGTGAATATTGACGGACTTTCTTTTAGAAAAATTGCCCTGAATATTGAGTATTTGTGTTTACAGTATGTTGAGGGGAGGTCGTGGACGCAGATGCGGTCGTGGACGCGGACGTGGAAATGCGAGACAGGAAGATTCGGTGTCTACCCCAGAAATAACCGCTAGTCAAACGGATTCCCATTCCGGAGGACAACAGGGATCAGCAAATAATAATGCAGATCCTAACATGCCGGGAGTGCTTCAACAGGTGGTTGCCCAGATAAACCAGTTTGCTCAGGTTGTTGATCGCATGCAAACAGCGATGGGACAGCAGCATAACGAGGAAAATCGGGGGAACAAATGGCTTACTGAGGTGGTCAAATTGCATCCTCCAAAATTTGATGGTTCTGCTGAGACGCTTTCTTGGGATCATTGGCTGAAGGAGTTAGAGAAGATGTTTACAGGGATTAACTGTCCCAATGACAGAAAGGTTCCAGTCGCCCAGTATCTTCTGACGGGGGAGGCTTTCGACTGGTGGGAGGCAATTCGACCTGAGGAGCATAATGTTGACTGGACGGAGTTCAAATTAATGATGGAAGCGCAGTATTGTCCTCGCCCTGTTAGAGAGGCACGAGTCCGGGAGTTTTTCTCACCACAAAATTCAGTGGCATCTGTGACCGACGTGATTAAGGCTTTTAATCACCAATTGACTTATGTGCGCCACTTGGTCAGGACCGAGGCGGAGAGGATTTTCCATTTTGACATGCGGATGAAGCCGGAGATTCAGCAATATATGTCCGGATTTGAATGTACCACCCTGCGACAGTATCAGGACAAGGCGCTGGCCTATGATATGAAAGAGGCGGCAGTAGAGAAATCAACGGAAGAAAAGAAGCAGAAAGTGGCTGGCAAATTCACGGAGAACAAGAGTAGTGGGCCCCGTAGGGGCCAGTCCTCATTTCATTCATCCAAGAGGCCTCCGCATCCTTCTCGAGGCGGAAAGAAGTTCCGGGCAGCACCAACCGTTTCAGACGCAGGAAAGAAATGTTATAACTGTGGCAAAGCGGGGCATGTTCAACGTGACTATTTCGCACCTGCTGTGACCTGTTTCGAGTGTGGACAGGAAGGGCATCGCGCAACATTTTGTGGAAATGCGACTCGATCTTTTGGTACTCGCACTCCGGCGCCAGTTCCGAAGGAAATAAGTGTGAACCAGACGCAGCAGAGTGGGTTTCAGCAGCAGAATGTTGGGAAGAGAGAGACATCCAGTGCTGGGTCCGTTCCTCCGCGCCAGTACGAAATGAGGAAATCTGACGATCAGAACACTGTTGTTGCATCAACTACGATTCAGATCCTTTTGCAACCAGTTAGTGTCTTATTCGATTCCGGAGCTACACATTCTTTCATATCATTGAACTGTGTTAATCGTTTGAAAATCTCGTGTTTATTTGATTGTGAACCATATGTTGTGGGTTTGCCGAGCGGAGAGAGAATTGTGGGAACCCTAGAAACTAGAGATTTTCCGGTGTCTATAGGAGGGAGAGATTGGCCATCGAATCTTATTGTAGTTGACATTCATGGTGACGATTTAATTCTCGGAGACGATTGGCTCAACCGTTATGGAGCTATTCTGAATTACCGAAAGAGAGTCATTTCTATCATTGCTGATGATGGATCTGAACACTTATTCAGAGGATGGAGACCGGGAAGCTCGAGAAAATTGATCAAAGCGATGAAAGCAGTGAAATTACTGAAGCAGTGATGTCATGGAATTTGGTGCTATGCCATGAAGAAAGAAGAAGGAATAGAACTCTCATCTATTCCAGTTGTGAATGAATTTTCAGATGTATTCCCTGACGAACTACCTAGGATACCTCCGCAGAGAGAAGTGGAGTTCACTATCGAATTAGAGCTTGGAGCCGTTCTTATTTCCAGAGCACCATACCGCATGGCGCCAACCGAGATGTATGAACTAAAGAAGCAACTGGAGGAATTATTGCAGAAGGGTTACATTCACCCTAGCGTTTCTCCTTGGGGAGCACCCGTCCTCTTTGTCCAGAAGAAAGATGGATCCCTCCGATTATGTATTGATTACAGGGAGCTTAACAAGGTGACGATCAAGAACAATTATCCAATACCTCGGATCGACAACTTGTTTGATCAACTGCAAGGGGCAAGGGTATTCTCGAAGATTGACTTGCGATCAGGATATCATCAGTTGAGAATTAAGGAATTGGATATACCGAAATCTGCTTTCAGATCCCGGTACGGGCACTATGAATTCGTGGTGATGCCATTCGAACTTACCAATGCTCCTGCGGTATTTTATGCAACAGATGAATCGGGTATTCTTGGAATACCTAGATAAGTTTTTGGTCGTTTTCATTGATGACATCTTGATCTATTCGAAAGACACAGAGGAGCATGCCGAGCATTTGCATGTGGTTTTGAGCACCTTGAGGAATGAACAGCTTTATGCGAAGCTTTCCAAATACGAGTTCTGGCTTAGGGAAGTAACCTTCCTTGGGCATGTGATATCAGCTGACGGAGTTTAGGTGGACCCTAAGAAAGTCGAAGCAATCTTGGAATGGGAAGCTCCTAAAAACGTGAAGGAAGTTCGAAGCTTCTTAGGACTTGCTGGATATTATCGCCGTTTTGTAGAGGGATTTTCCAAAATTGCTCGTCCACTCACTCAGCTGTTATAGAAAACTCAAAAGTTCACGTGGGATGTGTAATACCCGTAATTTTGTTTCCCGGAAATTTTCTATTTTTGGCGGAAGTCCGTTTTTGACAACTTGATTGGGACCGTTTCGTCATCCCGAGAATGATTAATTCTACACTTTTTGTCATCCGAGTTCGTTTCGGTATCGTTCTGTTGAATTCCGTGTTATTTAGCGACTTTTCCACGTATGAGTTCGACTTTGTTAAATCACCGTAAATTCTTGGAAACTTCATTAATTCTGAATCTTTGCAATATTATAAAGCATCTAGTTAGCTTTCCAATGGTTCAAACGGTGAGTCAATTGGAGTCCAGACGAGGGAGTTATGGTCGAAATAGCTAAGTCACTCTCATTTTCCAGATTCGGCCAAAACCGCCTGTACCCGGTGCCGCGGCACACCTGGGCTGAGCCGCGGCACACTGCCGAGCCCTGGGAGTGAATTTTGGGCCTGTGCCGCGGCACACATATACTGAGCCGCGGCACACATGACAGATTACCCCTATATCTGCGTTTTTGTGCGATTCAACCTATACTTTTCCCATTTCTTCACTTAGGCGAGAGAGGAGGTTTGAGAGGAAGATGTTTCTCCACCTATCACTTGAGTGAGTGATTTCTCTTCATCTATTTTCGATTTTTAAGCCCGGATCATCGTTCTATCGCGTGCTCTTCGAATCATAGTGCTTGGATCTTCAAGAGGTAATTTCTTCAACATCTTGGATTTCGATTTTGTATTGGGTAATGATGTTTTGGATGTTAAAATCATGGGGTATGAAGTGATATACGCATGATTATGGTCTTGTTGGAGTATTCATCGGATTATTGAAAGATTATTCAAGAACACTTTGAATTTTGTGTTGGAAATTGGGGATTTTGTTTGACTTCATCCTTTTAATCCGTAGTAATTTAGATTAGTGATGGATTGATGATGATTTAGGTGTATTCTATCATTCCCATCGTTATTCCTTGGTTGGAGTGTATTGATTCGTCGTTTTGGTTGAGTTATTAGTCGACGCCTTCAAGGTGCCCGACAAAAGGTCTAGGAGGGGGTTTGTGCGTTGTACGATTATTATTCATCGTACGATTGTTGATTTATCATTGATATGACTTAGGACGGAATCCTTGTGAAGAACTCAAGTCGAAACCCTTCCGCTCGTTGTCTTCTTCGTGGTTCAAGCTTCCGTCGAACCGTGTTCTTCGGGATTTTCGATAACGTTTATTAAGGCAAGTATACCTTTATGATTTATGCGTTCTCGACTTTGAAAGTATGAAATATTGATGGTATGATTATTTCTAGCCACTCCCGGGACGGGCCTATGGTCCTCGAGGGTTTCGTAGCCTCCAGTGCGATTCCATGGTTGATATGAACGAACCGCTTCTACGGCATTCATATGAAATAATGTTGGCATGTAATGAACGAACCGTTTGACGGCATTCCTACATGTAACGGCGTATGATATGAACGAACCGTTTTTACGGCATTCACATACGTCTTGAGATTTTAGTCATTCCGGAATACTAGTCTTATATTGATGAATTGACGGATATTGATGAATTGACGGATTACATTTACTTTATTGTCGAGGAGTATTATGTCTCATATTGTTATACTTGCACTAGCTATTCGACGGCTAACCCCTTTATGGGGGAAATACGTTTCATGTATTTCAGGTTCCAGGAGAGCGGACAGACGGGTATCGGGTCGGCATGAAGATGATGGGCAAGTGTGATATTGTGTCTTGTCTCCGGTTATTTTCTTGGATTCCTCCATTCAGTGTTGTTGTACTGGAATGGATTTTTAATACTCGAGTATTGTATTTCAGTTTCCTTGTTGTTCCGGCCTGTGTTGCCGAGGTATTGATTTGTACAGTGATGTATATGTTTTCATTGGTTATGGTTTTGAATACCATTTGTATCGTCTTTCTTCCTATTGTATGTAGACCTTATCGGTCAAGTTTATAGTTCCGCGTATGTTTAGCCTTGTGGGTCCCACGGCGGGGCTCACGGCGCTGTAATATACCCTGAATAACTTGGGGGTGTTACAGGATGAGAAATGCCAGGCTGGTTTTGATGAACTTAAGAAGATACTGACGACAGCACCTATATTAGCACTACCAGATGGAATTGATAGATTCATGGTATACAGCGAGGCTTCAAATCAGGGTCTGGGATGTGTGTTGATGCAAAAGGATAAGGTGATTGCCTATGCCTCTCGGCAGTTGAAACCGTACGAAGTAAATTACCCGACTCATGATCTGGAGTTAGCAGTTGTGGTCTTTGCCTGGAAAATTTGGTGACATTATATATACGGTACTCATTGTCAGATCTTTATAGATCATAAAAGCCTCAAGTACATTTTCAGTTAGAAAGAATTAAACATGAGGCAAAGAAGGTGGCTGGAATTGATCAAGGATTACGACTTGGAAATTCTTTATCATCCGGGTAAAGCAAACGTAGTAGCCGACGCATTAAGCCGAAAACCTGTTTCTCTTCGAGTGTTGGAAGCACTTACATCTCAAATCAGCATTCAACGAGAACTGATCCGCGAAGGGATTGAAGTATGGGCACCAGAAATCCAAGGGCAACTATATGTGATGGAACTGACTTCGTCCCTAGTCGAGGAAATCAAATCTAAGCAGTTAAACGATTCTCTAATCCTTCGGTTATGTGACGAAGTAAAGAAAGGAAAAGCCCCAGGATTCGTGATACAAGATGATGGAGTTCTGAGATTTCAGAGTCGACTTTGCATTCCCGATGATGATGATTTGAGACAGACAATTCTGAAGGAAGCTCACAGCGTGCCCTATTCTATCCACACGGGCACCAGTAAGATGTATAAGGATCTTAAACAAAACTTCTGGTGGGGAAATATGAAGAAGGACGTAGCAGAGTACGTTTCGAAGTGTTTGACTTGTCAGCAGGTTAAGATTGAATATCAGCGACCTGCCGGAATGTTAAATCCGCTTCCGATCCCTGAGTGGAAGTGGGAGGATATCTCGATGGATTTCATCACCAATATGCCAAGGAACAAAACGGTAATGAACACGATTTGGGTTATAGTTGATCGACTAACCAAGTCGGCTCATTTCCTAGGAATTAAAGATACTTGAGGACCCGAGAGATTGGCGCGAGTATTTATTGCGGAGATAGTCAGATTGCATGGGACGCCGAAGACCATTATTTCAGATCGAGATGGTCGCTTCGTGTCGCACTTATGGAAGGCAGTTCACAGGGCTTTGGGGACCGAGCTAAACTTTAGCACGGCTTATCATCCCCAAACGGACGGTCAGTCCAGAAGGACTATACAAACAGTAGAAGACATGCTTAGAGCTTGTGCTCTGGATTGGTCAACTGATTGGGAAGTTCACTTGCCATTGATTGAATTCACCTACAACAATAGTTGGCATGCTTCTATTAAGATGGCACCATTTGAAGCTTTGTATGGGAGAAGATGCCGATCACCCCTGTGCTGGGATGATTCTTCGGACTTGATCGGGACGGAACCGGAATTGATAGTTTGGACTCAAGAGAAGATAGCTTTGATTCGGGAAAGACTGTTGACTGCCCAGAGTCGACAGAAGTCTTATGCAGATGTGTGTCGTCGCCCTATAGAGTTCGACATTGGGGACCACGTACTACTGAAGGTGTCTCCTACACGAGGAGTATTCCGTTTTGGGAGGAAAGGTAAGCTAAGTCCGAGATATATCGAACCATTTGAGATCC
Organism: Orobanche coerulescens; assembly: GCA_033398695.1. NCBI lineage: Eukaryota > Viridiplantae > Streptophyta > Magnoliopsida > Lamiales > Orobanchaceae > Orobanche > Orobanche coerulescens. The sequence continues at coordinate 76,052,351 of CM065807.1, read as the reverse complement.
TCGAGAGAGTTGGGGATTTAGCATACCAGTTGGCCTTACCGCCATCGCTGAGTCACGTTCACAATGTGTTTCATGTATCCCAATTGCGGAAGTATGTACCAGATCCCAGCCATATTATTGATTTCAACGAGATCGATATAGCTAATGACGGCACCTTCGGAGAGAGACCAATCAAGATACTTGAGAGTCGGATCAAACAATTGAGGAATAAACCAATACACTTGGTTAAAGTACAATGGTCACGACATGGGGCTGAAGAGGCCACTTGGGAAATGGAGGACAGTATGAAGACTAGATATCCAAAGTTGTTTTCATTTTAAGTTTCGGGACAAAACATCTTTTTAGGGAGGAAGGATGTAATACCCGAGATTTCTGATATATATTTGGAACTCATGATATTGTAATTGTTGCATTTTGATCTGAGTATTATTCTCCGTATTTCATAATCCGGTGTTGTTGAGCGTATGATTTCATGAATGTGATCTAAATTGCGATTCTGTGCATGTAGCACACGCTATCGACTAAGTGTAGCGTACGCTAATTTGGATCCATAGCACACGCTGTGCAAGAACCTTAGCGCACGCTATACATGGTCAATATGATTGAGACAGGGTGGTAGGTGAGATCGGCCGCGGATCTTGGTCGGATTATGTCGGGATAAACCTGGACGGCTTTCGGGAAAAGCCAAGTCAACGCGTTAGCGCACGCTACTCATATGAGGATAGCGCTCGCTAAAGTCTGAGTACAGTGAAGTCAGTAAGTTTCGTATACCCATTAGCGCACGCTATGAATATGGACTAGCGCGCGCTAATAACCATTTTCTATATATAGGACAGCATCCTTTTTCATATTTTCAGACTTTTCACTTCCCACATCCGAATTCTTGGACTTAGAGAGTCACTCTCTTCATCCTAAACCCTTCATATCATCATCCTAGCCCGAGTTGAAGATTGTAGATCATTGGAGATTTGTGTTCAAGCTCTCGGTGTTGGATTTCTTCAAAGTTCCTTCGTGTTCTTCGCTACTTTGAGGTAGGTGATTCTTCACCAATATTAGTAGTATTCTGAAGGATGTTTTGATCATGATTTGGGATTATCTAGTCAGTTAAATTCGTAAATAGTTGAACATCATGTGTTAGAAGGATATTTTCGATGTTTCGGTACTTCTTCATTGTATAACCCATTGAACCTTTTTAGTGTTTGAACTCCCAAGCATATTCATGTATCTTCAAAACCGATTATGACCAGTAGGTTGAGATTATCAAGTTCTTATGTTTTACATAATGGAATCATACGTTTTGGAACGTAGGATGAATGGAACTTAGGATACTTTCTCGAAGATCAAGATGAATTATGATATTGTGATGATTATATGAACCCTTGTATCTTGTAGTCGTTTAATCCATAGAGATCTTTCACAAACCGTATGAGCATGATATGCATGGAGATTACACGTATTAACACCGAAGATTTCATGAGTTTTATCACCATTAGATCAAGTTTTCTGCCCTGTAGAAAACTGTCATGCACAGTTAACGCACGCTAAGATTGTCATATTAACGTGCGCTATCGGGAATGAGTTAACGTACGCTATGTTGGGTACGTAACGTACGTTATGCTATCAGTCGAGTCAGTCAGCTGATCAGAGAGGACTGTCGGAACATAGTTAGCGTACGCTAGACTACGCTGTTTACGTACGCTAACGGGCAGACTTAGCGCACGTTACGTAGAGTACATAGCGTACGCTAAGTAGTCCAGGCAGATTGCATTTTTTAGAGCTTTCGGCCGTAGACCGGGTTGTTAGACATTCGTGTGACATAAGATAAATTCTATATTATTTCTTGTGTTAAGGTTCGAGCTTGCTACATTGATCGAAGGAGACGGCCTTCGAGTGTGTTGAGATTCGTTGGAGTGATTTGTTCTTGCCATCTTTGAGGCAAGTATCGTATTTCAAGCTTATTGATATTACATTATTGATCATGTGTACGATTTATTCATGTTATTGAACATGTGACTATATTCCTTAAGTTGTCATGGTATATACGTTGATGAACGTGTTGATTTGCATATGTGTATGCATAATTATAATGGTTGTGTTGTAAATGATCCGAGGGGATCATGAGGATCTATGATGAGGGCGCTGGATCGAATGTCCACCATGAGTTGGTCCTACGGGATCATCATGGGGATCTATGCTGAGGGTGCTGGATCGCTGGACGGGTTTTCCACCATGCGTTGGTCCGACGGGATCATCATGGGGATCTATACCGAGGGCGCTGGATCGTTGGATTACCCTGTATTGTATTGATGGAATCATGAGGATTCACATCGTTGGATTCCGATGGCGGAAGTCCGTTTTGTATGTTTTATGATGCATTGATGATTTATGTATTGCGATACTTGTACTAGCATTGTTTTGCTAACCCCTTCGGGGGTGGACATTGTTTTGATATTCAGGTAGCCGAGGAGCGGGGAGGCAGCCACAGTACCGGCATGACGATGAAATGGCTCAGTGATGTGGTTGATGTTTATTGTTATTGTGATTTGTCTTCTTGGTTCACTTTAGTACTCGAGTACGTGTGTTTTAATAATGTCATTTTCGATATGGTTGTATAAATTAACTCTCTGTATCAGTTGAACCGGTTCTGTATTTTGAATTTCAGTGGTACTGTTGAATTATGTTTACATTCCTTTTAATTAGCCTTGTAAATCCTTACTTAAAGGGTTTACGGCGCTATAATTATTCCGAATATCTCGGGGTGTTACAGGGGGAGGGGGTGAATAGACTAATTGAAACTCTTTTTCTCAAAGGGTGAGTTTCTCAGCTGATAGGCACAGATGACTTGAAGTCATCTGTAGACAGGTGTGCGGAAGTCAGCTAATGACGAAAGCAAATAACTAAACAATGGAACAGTTAAGTATGTATGCAGTAGGTAAGTATGATGATGAAAGCAGTAAAACACGCAGGCAATTTATAATGGTCTCAAAGGTGGGATAATCCTCTACTAATCCACTTTTCTCCAAACCAGTTGGAGATGAATCCACTATAATTCTCAACCAGTGATTAATATTACAGTGATTCTACTTAGCTACAACAACTTCCAACCAGTGGAAATCCTTTCGTTGCAACTCCTTCTGACTGCCTAGCACCTCTTGATCTTTAAAGCCTTGGATGCCTATCAGTCACGCACACTTCAACCAGTGAAGTACCACGAACTCAGGTTTTAAGACACGAGTGGTTGTTTTCTCCAACTAAGAGCTTTCTTAGTATATGAACTGTGATGTCTTGCTCTTTACGATGCTATAGTTCGCTTGATTGCTTTAATTATTTTAATTGCTCGAGAGTGTTGTTCGCATCGTACTTTGCTCAATTCCAATCTTCAGATATTTATAGATGTCGATCCTCTGAGCTTTCTTCATAGCCGTTGCAATTCCTGTAACAAATCCGTCTGTTGGAGAAATAGACTTCTTTGTTTTTTCGTTTCCGAACGTTGCAAGGCTGGATTCCCTTATTTTAATCCATTTCCGACCGTTGTGAAGACTTTCACATTGTAGCTCTGAATCTTTTGATTACAATATGCTTAAAGTCTTCAAAGGTGGGTCTCTATGAATTATTTAATTCATTGCTTTCCGGGAATCTCTCCAGTCGGTCCCTTATCGCCCGTATGTGACTTTCCGTGACTATTGTCTTTTCAACTCATGCTGATGTGGATTGGATTACTTGGCTGATTACTTTGACAGAACTTATCTGATCTCTTTTTGGTCAATCTGTCTGACGTTCAGTCAACCTTCTCTGATGTCGGACTTCTTTGATGACTTCTCTGTGGTGACTTCTCTGATCTCTACACGATTCTTCTCTGATATGACGACCTGTCTGAAGTCTTCTGACCTGATAAACTTATCTGATCTGATGGTCAAACTTAAGATATCTTGGACTCCGTCTGATCACTTGACTATAGTCTGGTCAAACTTCTCTGATAAATATTTTGACCAGGACTTCTCTGATATGAACTTGTGTGAGATTTATACTTAACCGATTTTAACCTAGTTTATATGGCCTATATAAGATACTCATTTGGTTCTTCTTGAGATATTGCCAAGTATTCAACTATACATAATCTGGCCTATAGAAGATACTCATTTAGTTCTTCTTTACATTTTGCCAAGTACTTAAAAACAAACATTTGAATAAACTGATAAATACAGGGATGACATCAGCAAAATCTAATAACTATTCCTAACACAAACAAACTGGCAGACCACATGGTAAGTCGGTTGAGGGGTATCTGGACGACGAGGGATCGAATCCTTAGTATTGCAAAAACATTTTGCTAATTAAAATGACCCGCGGGTCCAGATCCGACCCAACCCCGACCCGACCCAACCCGTCTCGGAACAGATCTGTTCCAGAATAGTTGTGGAGCTGAAATTCGCGAAAATAGTCCAGAAAATTTATTTTTGACGATTCGATTTAATCAAATTAAACCAGAAAAATTATTTTATAAAATCTATATTTTATAAACATAATTTACACATAAACATGTTCTACATAAACAATTAAATCACTTGCAACTCTCTCCAATACCATTGTTGGGTTTTACATGTATCTAATACAATAAAATTGAGTAAAACACAGCGGAATAAATTAACGAAAAACCCAATCGATGATCTACATGCAGTAATTTAATTGATTTATTAAAAGTTCGTCGAATTACCTTAATTCGAAGAACGGATCTGAACCTGGACTAGAAGCTGATTGAAATCCTCTTCCTCTTTCAGTGATCCTCACACGAACAACTGGTACAAGCCGGATTGCTAGATCCTTACGAATAATGTTGATCAATAGTACAACAAATAATTCCTTGCTAGAAGGATTTGTACTGTCGATCACAATCAACTAAGGGAAGAAGGAGATGACCGAAACAATTCCCCGGACTGAGATGTGTTCGGCCGAAGTGAAGAGATGGGGGGCGATTTTTGGTCTTACAAAATTAGAGTTGTATAACTTTTCTTATGACAACTCCTTGTCCAAGACCCTTTATTTATACTAAGTAAACCATAGAGTCCAACTCTAGTATTTGCTTAGTTGCCCATCAACTCTTTAAATAATACAATACATATAACATCTCATATTATACATTACTTATTATTTAACCCTCTAATAAATATAATATCGAATATTATATTTATCTTTCCTAGTTGATATAATATAATATATAATCTCATATATTACATATTACTTATTATTTAATAAATATAATATTTAATATTATATCTATTAATTATTCTTGCTTGTCTTTAATTGTCGTATGTGTGACCCAAAGGGCTCGTATTATGTTGGCACTTATTTAATGCCATATCAAATAATAAGTCATAAGCGGTCTCTAGCAAGACATTATGACTACCCAAATAATATAAGTTTATAGTACATTAAACTATTTAACGTTTCCAATCCCTTTATCGCGCGATATCATATTTGAACTAAGTCATGGATATTGTCATTGTAACACCCCAATAAGGCGGCCATTACAGTGCCGTGGACCCCATACTGGGACCTACCAGGCGATACCCAAAATACAGATCAAATACACAATACATGTGATACCGAACCACAATAAATAGTACTTACTTCGATTAGGAGTTTACAATAGTATGGCCAACGACCTTATTATACACAGGATCCAAAATATAAGTATAACCGATAGGGAGATGGAATATACTTTAAATAACAATACATTTGTCCATAATTAAAATAAAGCGGAAAGATAACATTACACGGTACGAACATGACCGGACAACAAAAGACTTGGGCCCCCCGAACTAGTATCCTTCGAACCCTTCACCATCACCATGATCTTCCCGTGCCTTGCCTTTTCCTCGACCTAAAATACAACACAAGTATTTCGCCCAACACAGGGTCAGATATACATGATAAATGGTTTCTCAAGATATTATACAATTCACATATATAAGATTTCAAGGAAAACAACCTGACTAACGAACATACCCCTCGGGCGTATGGACGTTTAGTCATAAAACGTCGAACACATCCAAATATATAAATGGACTATGAACGACTAAGATAGTACGGCTTAAGATGGACATCACAGTACGCCAGATCCGGAAATGTGTGTCAGTGCACATGTCCACCCCATATACGGAATCCAGGATATACGCGGGACAATGTACCTAATTAGCCTCACAAACTCGTCTCGTGTGCACAGTCCATTACGGAAAACATCCACGCATGACTATATATGTGTCGGGCTAAAAATCCTACACAATAACCAATCGAAATGAAGATATGATTCCGGATATGTCACGATACAACATGACAACGAATTCAATAAATCACATATCCGATTAAGGATCAAGAAACTCACCCAAATGACAATAAGGATCAATGACATCAACGGTTCAAAATGACAAACTTGGGAATGCAATCCCACGATGAAAACAGGACATCATCAAAAATAATATCAATTCACGGATCACAATTTCATAAGTGTTTCATATACACGAAACACATAATCATCACAAGAATCCAAACATCATTATAACCAAGCAAGATAACTTGCCTTAATACGGAGGCAAGAATAGTCCTTCCTTGACAAACGAACTAACGGTCCTCGACTTAATATAGGTTACTCGAACAATTAACCTTGTAAGGGATACAATCCATTCAATAACACATTTTCATAACTATCGATGTCTAGTTCAGCGAATCGATATCCTAAATTCAATTCACTTAGTTCGACTATCTTTGCATTAATTCCATTTCAAAGATTCATACTAACTTCAATTTATACTCATTATTGGTTATCATTCAAGGTGCTCTCAAACACTCATGTGGTTCAGATGAATGAGCATTTATCAAGGACAATCCTCAAGGAGAACTTGCTAAAATGGATATGCTGATAGAATTTCTTAAAATCAACATCAATATTTTGAAATATGTAATCCGAACAACTACGTTCATAAAACATTGATTAAAATGAAGGTTACTCGGTGATTATCATTTTTCATCGAATCATGAGTTTGAAAAATTAATACTATGTTCACTGATTATGAGTTCATCAAATTAGTTTAGTGATATAGTTGAGTTATTCATCACAAGATCATTAAGAAATCTTCCTCAAGGTGAATTAACATCTATGAACTATAATATTATGTTGATGAAATCCAAGGTTCAACCAATTCTAATGAGGAACCTAAGTTCATCTAGTTCAAAATCTCTCTAAACATGATAGTTGATTCAATATAATGATAAAAAATATACACATTAACCTATCTAAAATGAAATTAATGATTATTATCATCATAGTAATGTTAATAGTTCACCAAGGAGAGTGAGTTTCTATTAGCCATGATTACTACCATTTAAAACATCAAGAATTCACCATATCAAACCTTGTTCTCCATATTCATCATTAAGTTGTTGAAAAACTTAACTACAGCCATGTTTATCTTGATTGATTTAACATTAGGTGGAGTATATATTATCACTAACATTATAACTACAAAATTATAGAGTGAATTCGTATAACATACCTTCAGAAATGAAGAACACTACATCAAAATCACAAGAAGACACTCTAAGCTTCAAGAATGACTCCAAACTTCCAATCAACAAGCTCCAAACCAAGATGTATAGCTCAAACACAAGTGGAAAGAAGGTAGAAGTGATCTAGGGAGGTAGGGGGATGCTTATACTGGAGAAACAACGAAGTTGAACGTGCAAAATGAAAGACACAAGTTGTCTTTTTATAACAGCACAGTTCGTTACGTACGTTATACACCAAAGGATAACGTACGTTAGCAACTTTACGTACGCAACACCAAAAGTGTTACGTACATAAGCTAATTCCAGAGGCTACTGGACTAAACTACGAACATCATTACGTACGTTATCTCTTAGAGCATTACGTACGTAATGTAGGTCAACTAGGTTGCCTCCAAAAGATCAGATATTCGAATCACGCCCGACCCCACACGCCGAAAGTTGAGATCGGATACGACTACAAGTATTACGTACGTAAAAGAAGCCTACTTACGTACGTAAATCTCACATAATAGCGTACGTTATGCTAAAGGGTTAGCGTACGTTAAGTACAGAATTACTAGCCCAAAAATTCACTTAACTATACAACGCTGAAAATTCAATCATAGTATGAGTGATACTTTTTATTAAGTCTATTATGATATATTCCAACATCAATAAACATTAAACAAATACAACAAGACTACAATAGTATTGAATTATCCGAATAATACAACAGTAAGCAAGAATTTCCGTCGGATATTGGTAGTAGGGTTAGGACACCAAAGACACTTGGACCTGACTACATAGCATTCATGTTGGATGAAGAACCAACATCGATCAAAGTAGCTTATGCCAGACCAGACGGGTTGCTCTGGAAAGAAGCTGTTCAGAGTGAAATTGACTCAATTTTACAAAATCAAACCTGGGTTTTGGTTGATTTACCTGAAGGTTGTAAGCCCTTAGGATGCAAATGGATCCTTAAAAGAATGTACAAGGCCGGTGGGTCAATTGACAAGTATAAAGCTCGTTTAGTAGTCAAAGGTTTCAAGCAGAAGGAAGGGTACGATTTTTTCGATACCTATTCACCTGTAACGAGAATTACATCTATTCGAGTGCTTCTCGTGATTGCTGTTTTGCACGATCTTGAGAGTCATCAAATGGATTTTAAGACTGCTTTTCTGAATGGTGATCTGGATGAAGAGATCTATATGGAACAACCTGAAGGGTTTGTAGTACCTGGACAAGAGAAAAAGGTACCCAAACTGGTTAAGTCTTTATATGGATTGAAACAAGCTCCACTACAGTGGCATTTGAAATTTGATAATGTAATGTTATCAAATGGTTTTAAAATAAACGAGTGTGATAAATGTGTTTATATTAAGAACACTAATAATGGTTATGTTATTGTGTGTCTTTATATAGATGACATGTTAATCATGGGTAACAATATACAAGTGATTAACGATACTAAGAACATGTTAAAAAGAAAATTTGACATGAAAGACATGGGGCTAGCCGATGTGATTCTTGGAATGAAAATTTTGAGAAAATCGGATGGAATCATATTGACACAATCTCACTATGCCGAGAAAGTTCTCAAGAAGTTTAATGCTTTTGATAGCTTGCCGGCTAAGAGCCCAATAGATTTAAATGATCACTTGAGCAAAAATCGAGGGGAGCCCGTTGCACAAGAAGAATATGCACGAGTCATTGGGTGTTTAATGTATCTTGCAAATTGCACTCGACCCGATTTAGCTTGCGCTGTGAACAAATTGAATCGTTACACGAGCAATCCAAGCAAAGAGCATTGGAAAGCTCTCGTTAGAGTTTTGAGGTACTTAAAGTATACTCAAAACCTTGGGCTACACTATTCGAGATACCCCTTGGTACTTGAAGGGTACTGTGCAAATTGGATATCCAATACGAAAAGTTCATTTTCTACAAGTGGTTACGTGTTTACCATTGGGGGTGGAACTCTCTCGTGGAAGTCCGCAAAACAAACGTGTATAGCCCGATCCACTATGGAATCGGAATTCATAGCTTTGGACAAAGCTGGTGAAGAAGTCGAGTGGCTCAGAAACTTTCTAGAAGATATTCCATATTGGTCAAAGCCAGTCCCTGCAGTGATGATACACTGCGATAGCCAAGCTGCTATTGGTAGGGCAAGAAGTAACGTGTATAATGGAAAGTATGGACATATTCGTCGAATCCATAATACCGTGAGACATTTGATCAAAAGTGGGGTTACCTCTATTGACTATGTGAGGTAATTGGATAAGCTAGTGGATCCGCTAACCAAAGGGTTAAACCATGATCAAATGAATAAATTGCTAGAGGGAATGGGTTTAAAATCCACAAATTGAGAATTATCATAGTGGTAACCCAACCAAGATGACTAGAGATCCCAAGAACTTGGTTCAATGAGAGAACTAAGCTATGAGAGTTCGTGTGAAACACTCATCTAAGTTTATTCCCTATAGAGCAATTGAGTTTTGAAAGCTTGCCTAGTGGTGAGGTTAAGTCTATGACTTTTAATGATTCCTAAAGACCTCGAGGAGGTTGAGTATGGTAATATACTCGATAAAGAATCACCTATATAAGTGAGAAGTGGGGTCCTCTTCAAGAAAATCACTTATGAATCCAAAGGGGTGTCCAAGGCCCGCAAAGGACACAAAACGTGAGAACGGATGAGGTTGAGGTGTTCAAGTGTTAGCACCATTGTCTCGGTGCACGCCGTGGGGGAATAGTTCAAAGCATCAAGCTACTAATCCGCCTGTGTACCCGATGATGTTAACTATGGAAGGTTCTAAGTCACGAACTACCTATCCTTATACTTTAATGCCTCTTGAGGACTGAGCTTGAGTCTGCATATTGCATTTGGGCTATTTTCACTCATGTGGGGGATTGTTGGAATTGTTAATGATTTTAATTTTTTTTTGTAAAATTAAATATCATAGGATCGATCTACGTTCCGAGTAGATGATCGTGGTATATTCACTTTCTCTAAACCGATTCCCGGTGAGTGGAAAATAGTGAATTAAAGTTTGTCACTTAATTGTGAATTAATATGGGATGGTATCCCACATTGAATAATGAACCATCATTATTCTAGTATATAAGGAGTTACATTTATTCATGTAATAATTAATGGCACATGTGTATCAGCTTAAAGCCCACATGCACACACACACGCGCGCCGCCGCCGCCCGCCCGCCTCGCCTCGGCCGCATGCCGCATGCCGCGTTCCGTGGACCGTGGACCTTGGCCTTGGCCTTAGCCTTGATCTTGATCTTGGATCTTGTCTTGGATCTTGGCAATTGGTCTTTGGGCTGTTCTTTGGGCTTGGGCGTGGGCTAGGTCTTGGGCTGCCTAAAGAATTTTTTGGACAAGCTCAACAACGTAGTTGGGCTTGTATGTGCACATAAGGATGTCCAGGTACATCCTTCAAGTGGTTAAAGAGCTGAATACAGTTCAAGTACATCCTGGTTGTTCAAATTCAGCCAATAGAGTATGTAACCTCCCAGAGTAATGAAGAGGAGTTAATGGCAGGTTTGAATTTCGTAACCCCTGCCATTTGTTTGAAATTCGTAACTCCTGAGCATAATGCTGCATAAATAACTGCATTATGACAGCCATAAGGGTTGGGTTTAAATCCCCTGCAGGTGAGATGGCCTATAAATAGGCATGCATCTCATTTGCATCTGACATGCAATTTTCGAACTGAGTATAATCAAATAGTTTTCAGCATTCTCTACATATCATAAGTCGGAGCTTTGTCCTCACCTCTTCCAGTTCGTCGGAGCTGTCCAGTTTGCAGTGTTGCTACTGTAGAGACGTAAAGTCGTTGACCTTTGGGGACGAGCCGCCAATCCGTGAACACTACCGGGGCATTTCTCGTCTTGCGGGCAGAAGGCATCTTCCGGCGACTTCTACCACAGTCTGGTTTCATTTATTTTTTTTGTTTCGATTATCTTTTTGCATTTCTAATTTGTTTCTGGTAAGTGAAGATTTAATTTTATTTTTCATTGTATTTTCAATTCTGCCTCGAGTGCTGTATTTTCAGTTTTCGAGTTGTAATTGTAGTTTCCAGTTGTAATTTATTTTTTCACCCATCAAGTTTCTAAAGAAGATATTTTCAACATAATCGACCTGTCTGGAACTTTAACATGAGTTTTGTAGATGTCAGGTAGAAGGGGGTATAGTGGGCATAATATATATGATTGATAATTCTAGCTGATATAACTGAAAAAATAGATATTTGAGGGAACATCATCTACAATGTATGACCGGAGACCATGTTTATTCATGTCAGAGTAGGGAGAGACCAACTACTCGTGAGGTAAAAATGTACCTTTGATGGGCTGACATTAGTTCTTTTCAATTGCTCTTCTCTTGTGAAGAAAGTTGAAAAATATGTAGTTCTTACACTAATAACATGCAAGAAATAACTTGTAAGCTCCATAGTCACATTCAAACTAAGGTTGTCAATTGTTGCTTTTTTCTTTTGACGAATATAGCATCACCCTTTATATTGGCAAAAAATAGATCTCGGTCCAATAAAAGAAACCCAAATATTATTGAAGCCCAAAATGGTCGGCCCGAGCCTAGAACTGAGGCAGATATCATAAGATATAGTCAATGGATCTAAACCATGAACATTCTAGAGGCGGTCCAAGAGTACGCGAGTCCAGCCCCTCAATTGGATATAGGCGGCTCAATCCAAGACCAGACCTCTACTTAAAAGTAAAACTTGAAGACAGACCAAGCTCAAGGTTGACCTACCCACGTAGCCCCTGATGGACCAATCTACTTAGAGGCTCCATCTGACTGATAGAGTCAATACGAATCCAACGAATATGATAGTAGACTTGGTCAACCTGAGTCGGGCATCACCAATCCACATGGCGAATGAACCTGCCATTATTCCTAACGTTGAGAGTAAATCTCTCAACAGATCCTACACATGGACAACGAACGAGACCATCTTGGTCAACATGCACATGAAGATAAGTGAGAGTAGGTCCATGATCTCTAAAAACCTCCAACGACCCCCGAATACGGGGAAGGGTTACGGGATACACTCGAACAGAACTCATCCCACCTCACATATAAGTAGGGAGAGTCCAGACTCTAGAAGGATCGAGCAATTGAACTGATAATCTTATCTTCACCATCTCCTCTACCTTATCCATCTACTTTTACTCTCTCTACGTTGTGCTCTATACTCCGGGTGACTCTAATATCCACCGACGCTCCCAGAAGATCATCGGACCTCTCCAACCTCGGTGACTTGTGGTTTCGAGGTGATTAAACTCACGGTTCTTTAGATCAGGCAGATGGATCTCCAGTCCCTCTTGTAATCCCCGTGAAAAGGATAAGTCCCCCTTTATATATTTTGTTTTCATGTAGCTCCCATTTCTAGAAATTTACTAACTTGAGCGTCGGAATCCATACAGCCGGCACCACACTGGTGTCCCCTTGGACCCATACATTTTAGATATTGCTCTTGCGTTGTCTTGTAGGTTGTTGGTGCTCCCACTTCACTCAAAAATAAATTGTAGATTTCTTAGTGTCTATAATTTGGCGGCCACTGCGGGCCCCAACTATTATAAAGACAACACTAGAGTCACACTTGTTGCAATGGAAAATAACCTGGAAGATAGTGAGATCGACATGACTGCTCAAGACGCCACTCTCATAGCCTAAATGCAAGAGAGCACCCACAAAATCCGACTCCTCGAGGAGGAAAACTCCAAGCTAAAAAATTCGCTGACTCACGCGGGACGACAACAGAGGCTGACCCCCTTCAGTCAGAATGGCTGATCTGTGATAGTAGGGAGTGCCAACCACGGAGGTCAGTCGAATCGGTCTACTGGAAGGCCTCTAGTATCACTCGACGATGTAGAAGATGTGATCCCTATAATTGCGATTTCTCCAACGGATGCCTCCGGAGCCGCAACCAACAATGGACTGCCTCCTGTGACGAGCGAGATGAAGAGAATGGTGTATTTTGATGATCTGTCTCGTGTTGTCAACAATGCCAACTCCCAATCTACGGCAGATCTAATTATCATTATCGAGCCCTCTTACCAAACCAAAATGGCGAATCCGACTAGACCTTCCCATCATGCTACATCAGATGCTCGGGTGGCCCACCACATTCAGGTTCCAGAGCACATGCCAAATCCAGTGACCTTAATCAAGAGCTCACCTTAAAGTTATCTCAAATGGAATCTATGATCCAAAGAATCCCGCGGGTACCGACGCCGATCAGGAAGAGTCTACCGAGCAGTTTTGCAGATTCACCATTTGTGGACGCCATCGCTCTCGTGGAGATGCCTAAAAAATTCAGCTTCCCAAACATGAAATTCTATGTCGAAACGACTGATCTAAATAATCACATCTCTCAATACAAACAAAGGATGTTCACAGTGGCCATCCCACGTAATCTCTAGGAAGCATGCATCTGCAAAGGGTTTGGTTATAGTCTAGTGGGACCTGCACTCTAGTGGTACACAAACCTCCCAAATAATTAAATCTCTTTTTTTGCACAACTAACTGATTGTTTTGTAGAGCAATTTGCAAGTAGCAGGAAACTGGAGAAACTAACCAGACGACCTCTACCGAATTTGAATGAGGATGGGTGAGACACAATAGAATTTTGTTGGCAGTTCAACAAGGAAAAAGTATCCATTCCACATTGCATCGTCGACACAGCAATCACAGCCTTCAGGAAGGGCCTTATGCCCGATTCTGATCTTTATAGTGAGCTGACCAAGTACCCTTATCGAACCATGGAAGACATACTCGCTAATGCATAGGCCTAAATCAAGTAGGAGGAGGAGGATGCAAAACCATATATACCTTGCTCTAATGACTGCAGGGAATTCAAAGGACACAGACGTGTGGAATGGAGAAGTTCAGACCATCGTGTCAACCCTTATCCGGTCAACAAAAGGAGAAGACCTTTCATGTATTTAAGTAGCTCTATCCTTATAAAGTAGGATCAAAATAAGACCGTCACCTCCTTTAAATATTTTAAAGATAGTACCGTCGTCGGCCTCTTGGGCATTTGTAAATGTTTGCAAAAATTTCCTTTAGCCTTGTGGGTTCCATCTCGGGGCCCACGGCGCTGCAATATTCCCAGTTAAATCTGGGGGTGTTACATAATATGGTATCAGATCTTAGGTTGAGAAAACCTAGGCAGTCGGGTCGAGTTGGGTCGTGTTTTGTCGCGTCATTTGAGTTGACGATTGACAAATATTAGAGCCATGAGTTTTTGTTGTTCACTCAGGCTTGTGCGTTATGTGATTTACCAATGTAGTACTGGAGTTGTTGTAAACTTTTTGAAATGGTGCTAACGTGTTTCTTCAGATAGAGTTGTGTTGTGTTCTCGTGTTTAACTGAGTTTGCAAAATGTGTGTTTTGTAAATATCTGTGTCGAGTATTTTCTTGAGTCGAGACATGTGCCAGTATCACGGGGAATCGTCGGCTTCACGATCTGTAAGTATTTGGATTTTTGAATTACATTGAGATTTGCTTCCGTTCTAAGTTGATATGCATTGAGATTCAGCAGGATATTATACGTTACAGTATGAGGTGACAGAATTGGGACAGATTAATGATTTGAGAAACTATGATTTTGGAAATCAGTATGTCGGTTAAGTTTGGAACGGAATTGTACATTTGGGAGAAATATTGTGCATGGTTGAGAAGAACATGTTGTAATGTTAGTTCATTTTGTTATATATGAACTGTTTTTGAGCATTTGAAAGTGATACTTTACAAAATGAATGTTTTATGGTTGTTTTACGGAAAATGATTTTTGGGCCGAGACCCAATAGATTTTGAAATAGATTTATAACTCAAGACTTGAGGTCCAGAAGGGTTTTCTACCTTTTAAACTTCCTGTAATATGGAACGAGATACGGGCTGAGACCCTAATGTTTCAAAAGGCCTTTCTGTTTTCTAAAACTCCCAAGATTTGTAAAACACTTTACCAATCGTTTATCTATTTTATTTTCGCCTTTCGAGATTTTGGTTTACTTGTTCAAATGAGACTTCTCGGGAAGTCTTTCGCTGTGTTTGAGTTGTTGGTCATTCAATGCATTGTCATAGCATAATTGAGGTGATCCAGGATGAAAAATGGTTGACGTTGTGAGCCATATGTGGAAAAAAGAGTTTTATCGGAGCCTATACGTTGAGATTTTGGATTCTATCATGTAGTTTCCGACCGAATGTCCGTGGAATTTGTGACGAGCCGGACTGGTATACAGGAGTATAGATGTGGTCAATCATTTGCATAATTTTCATTTTTAAACTTCGAAATCATGTGGTTTCGGAGGACACTGTTATTGAATACTTTGCATTAGCGAGCCAGTTAAATTTTTTCGAAAATTATTTTCGTGGTCTTACAAAAAATTATGTTTTGGGTTTTGAAATTTTTGAAAGAACTTTCGAAATTTGTCTTCTTGACGAGACTATATGATTTCAACTGGTTTTGAAAAAAATGGGATTGATGTACATACGCATTTAGTGGATAATGCATATCGTGGTGAAGTTCTGAGTGAGACTCACCAACTGGATAACACACTAATGGTACAATGAAAAAGAGATTCGAACTTCAGTATAGTAGTTTGGTTATCCAGGGATGATTGGTTGAATTATCGGATAAGAGAAATATGTTGTGTGTTGTAGATTCATGCACATAATATTATTTTGGAAACTTAGGATTTTGTGAAACCGGAACATATGTGCTATGTGATTCCATTGGTATGGTAGTAACGCGATTTTACCATAGTGATTTTTGAATGATTTCTTTGTAAGTATAAATTTGGGGATGGTGACCCCATGCTAGTTGTTTTGGATATTTAGTGGTCGTTCCCACTCCATGTATGATTGGATATGTTCGTTGGGTTGTGATTGGTTGTTCGTATGCCAAGGAATATGTTCGACAGTCAGGCGTGTTTATTGAGATCCACTGTATGTGATTGGTGTGTCGTTTTGAGAACCTTATTCATTCGTATATCGGTTTCTGTGGTTCTGAGTTGACCGTGTGAAGGTATTCTCGATTATCGCTGATCGCTTGATGGTCGTATTAGGGTTTATCATGTCGATGATATTCTCGGTTAATTTATTGGTTGATCATTGTTGGTGATCATCTGAGCGTTCGGATTTTGTGTCGATGTTTCGGGATTTGTTGCCATTGTGTTGGGCAGTTGTTTCACAGATGTATCGTGCACTATTGGTTTTTAGCAGATTGGGACTTGAATGTGTAATCAGGCAGACAGGATTTGACACAGATAGATTATTTCATCCGACGATGATATATTTGGTTGGGACTCATGGAATTGTTATTGTAAGCGTGTTGAGGCTTTAGAGTGAAGTCACTCGCTAGTATCTCAGGAGATCGTCGACTTTGCGCATTTGTAAGTATGCGGTTTGGGTTATTCAGTAATGATGATTGATCATTGTCGTGATGGTTATAGGATATTTTGGGTTGAACGGTATGGTTGTTTGTTTTTATGACGGCTTGCAAGTTTCGAGGCCGAAACTTATTTTAAGTGGTGTAGAATGTAATATCCGGAATTTCTACTACTGTTGTTTAATAGTATTTTATTCGAGTTATGTTGCACAACGTGGAATCTGTACAGTATGGTTAAAATAATGAAGGACTGAGATGTCAGTATTGGTATAATTGTCGTATTTGGTAGACAATTACAATTGAGAATATCGTGTATCAGGTTATCGCACTTTTGATATTGGGTATATCGTATGAGAATATTATCGGATTCAGTATTCGTGTTTAGTGTGTCATATGTTCATTTTTGGTATGTCGAGACTTTGGACAGAAATTGCGGGAAATGGCTAAGTACAGCCACGTTAGCGCACGCTATGAGATATGCTTAGCGCACGCTACGAGGTATGAGTAGCGCACGCTACGTGGTTCAGTTAGCGTACGCTAATAGGTTCGAATTACGTACGCTAAGGAGGATCATTAACGTACGTAAGGCATTCTGGGAAAGGTTCGGAAGGCGGCTGACAAGTAGGCCCAGGTTGATGTTTATCGGCATTTAGCGCACGCTACCAAGGATGGTTAGCGTACGCTAATAGCAGATCGTCCGACAGGGAATCTTGGCTTTCGGCGAGTGGACCCGGCCACTTGTGACGCGTGTCCGGATAAGGTCAGCGGGTGCTTGTCATGTAGGGCTAGCGCACGCTAAACCGTATGGTTAGCGCACGCTAATTCCAGATCCGTCATAGGAATCCCGAAAATCGCGGATGCTTTCGGCATGTGGGGACACGCGTGGCAGGTGAATATTGTAGTAAGTCAACTTCAGATAGCGCATGCTAAGGGCAAGGACTTGCGTACGCTAGACATGATGTTTTACGTACGCTAATGCATGGGCATTACGTATGTAACCACATGTACAAAGCAAGATAGTAGCCTCTGGAATTCGATAGCGCATGCTAACAAAGAATGTTAGCGCATGCTAAACTGGTAACGTACATTAAATAAAAAGGTTAGCGTACGTTAATAATGTACATTGTATATATATGAGTAGTTGGTTGTCATTCCTTATTTCGTCCATTCTCTTCTTGCAACCGATAGAGAGAACCTTGGGAGGACATTTGGATTTCCTAAACACTGAGGGATGATCCCCTTTAACAAGATTAAAGATGGAAATCATGGATTAAAGCTTTGTTCTTTAAATCATTGGCGATTATTGGAAATGGATTCAACCTTGGAAATCAATCCATTCCTTAAAAAAGGTAATCACTCTTCACCTTTGGATTTCGTTTTGGATTGAATGTTGATGTTCTTGAGTTGATGATTATTACATAAACAAGTTGATAACCATGATTATGAAATGAATTACCGGAGTATGATGATATTAATGTGATTCGTATGGTTTGAATCGTGTTGATTCGTCTTCTTGAGATTAGTTGGTTAATTCTTCTCCTCAGTTTCGAATGTTGATGTTATTGTTGATAATGACTCCCTGTAATGATACATTATGGAAGTGTTGTTACGTTCTTAATGTTTCATGGGGTTGATATTGAGGAAGATGATATATGGATATAAGAATTGGATTAAGGGTTGGATGATTACTTATATGTTAAAGGATATCGGATTTCGTTGTTTTTATAGCTATGAACTTGGTTTCGAATCACTTAGTGTTCTTGATAATCGCCCTATGTTGATCGGAATCTGAAAATCATGTATCTGTACAGCATTAGCGCATGCTAAGCTAACTGCCTAGCGCGCGCTAACGGGAGAAACTTAGCACACGCTACGTTAAGTGATTAACGTGCGCTAAGAAGGTAGAAAGTGCAGTATTTACATGATGTGGTTCTGAATTCGTGCTGGTTTGAGTTGGATTGATCCAACTAGTGTTTAGTCGAGATATTCTCAAGCCGTTGGGTTTGTGATTTGGTTTTATCGATTGTTGATTGTTATCGAACTTGTTGTCTATCGATTATTATAATAGGTTGAGATTATTGATTGGTAATTAGAACCATGCTTTGCAGTCTTGTTCGAGAATGTTCGTGAATTGCATTGATCAGGGCCAAGGGACTTGTAGATGACGGCAATGGAATTGGTAACGACTTCATCAGTATCGAGGCAAGTTATTACTTGCTCAGTTATAATGTTTAATGAATGGTTTCAGTTTCATTTCGTTTATAATGCATATAGCAATGATTATATGTTGTCTTTCCAATTCTGGAAGTTAAATTGTACTATATATGATTTATTTCGGTTATTGGCATATTGGGTATCGAGGTTACATTATGGTAAAGACGAGGATATGGGTATCTATAGTTCATTGTACGTTTCGATTGCCGAGTATTGAGGATAATCTTCGGTGATGATTTGACATTGAGATTGCTCCTGAAGGACTCGGGACAAGTATCTTAGTTTGATTTTGGTTTAGTGTTGATGATGTTGATCATGCATGTTGTCTTTCATATTGTTGAACACGAGGTCGTCCTAGTTGTTTTGACATAATGTCGTTCATCTTATTGAGTCACGTGTTGTTCATGTCGATGAACATATTGATTTGCATATGTGTATGCATAATTGTATTGTTTATGTTGTGTTGATCCGTTGGGATCGTGTGATCTATGCTGAGGGCGCTGGATGAGATGTCCACCTCGTTATGGTCTGACGGGATCATCTTGGGATCTATGCTGAGGGCGCTGGATCATTGGACGGGTTCTTCCACCTCGTTATGGTCCGACGGGATCATCTTGGGATCTGTGCTGAGGGCACTGGAACGTTGGAGTACCCAGTGTTGTGTTAATAGAATCATATGGATTCACATCGCTGGTTTTGCATATGTTGTTGTGTATATGTATATTGTTGGTTATCCACCTCGTGTTGATCTGGTAGGATCATCTTGGGACCTATGCTGAGGGCGCTGGGTCATGGGATTTCCATTGAGTATACACTGTTGATATTGTTTTGAGCATATTGACGTTGTCATATGAGTATGCACTTGTAGGTCTTGTGTTAGGACCATGTCTGAGTGTGTTATTGATCCGACCTTGGATTTGACTGACAGGATTGTCGTGGCATTTCATATCTTGAGGTATGTTCCGTATTTTCCTTTGGTATTTGTCTTTTGATGGACAATCGGTTGTCGTCTTGGGATTTGATGATGCTATCCGATGGATCGTATTGGTCAGAACTGGTATATTTCCGTATCGTGAGTTGATGATGATAGTGTGAGAACCTTGAGTATTGTTTGAGGTACAATACAGATATTATGTTCGAATTGATTGGTTAATCGAGTACGAGATGTGAAATGTGATAATGGTTGTTCTGTTGAGAATTATTTGAGTAAGTAAAGTTATGACGATAAGATTACATTGGTCGTATTCTTATTTTGTATTCCCATTGGTATGTAATTATTAATGTGATGTGACGGTTATCATTGTTGGATATTATGGATGACCCCATCGTGGGCTTTCTTTTTAGGTTCTTGAGATATCGAGCTTGTAGCGGTGGTGGAGAGATGAGCTTCCCGGAGGATACTGGCTAGGGCATGTAATTGTGTATTGAGTTCCCTGATCAGTCGCTGTATTCCGCTGCTAGAGTATTTTTAATTGTTTGTCTTTTCCGCTGCGTGAGTATTTTTAAATGACCTTTCATTTCTGGTAATTTGAGTTACTTTAGAAATCATTTTCTAAACTATTGAGTTTCGGTCGTTTGGCCTTGCCCTTTTCAAAATGAGATTTCACGATGGTTTTGATAAATAGATTTTATATAGTCTTCAAATATTTTAAAGATAGTACCGTCGTCGGCCTCTTGGGCATTTGTAAATGTTTGCGAAAATTTCCTTTAGCCTTGTGGGTTCCATCTCGGGGCCCACGTCGCTGCAATATTCCCGGTTAAATTTGGGGGTGTTACACTTACCTATGTCATATGGGATAAAGCTCAGTAAAACTCAAAGTCCTTGTTCGAAGGAAGAGAGAGATAGAATGATCTTGATACCTTATGCTTCGGCTATAGGATCTATCATGTATGCCATGATATGTAGTAGACCGGATGTATCATTTGCATTGAGTACAAACAACAAATACCAGTCTGACCCTGGTGAGGCTCATTAGACCGTAGTCAAAGCATACTTCTTGAAATATGGTGGTCAAGATAGTGATTTGGTCCTTAATGGATATGTCGATGCCAGTTTTGAGACAGACCACGATGATCCAAAATCACAGTATGGACATATATTTTGCTTCAATGGTGGTGCTGTTAGCTGGAAGAGTTCCAAACAACCAACCACAGCTAATTCTATAACGGAAGCTGAGTACATAGCCGCTTCAGAAGTAGCTAAAGAAGCTGTTTGGATGAGGAAGTTCATTGGTGAACTGGATGTGGTTCCTAACATTGTTGATCCATTAAATTTGCACTGTGATAACAATGGGGCTATTGCACAAGCTAAAGAACTAAGATCACAATAAGCATCCAAACATGTACTTAGAAAGTTTCACCTCATTCAAGAGATTGTTACTCGTGGCGATGTGAGGATATGAAAAGTTCACACGGATAATAACATAGCGGATCCTTTAACTAAGCCGCTTTCTCAAGCGAAGAATGATGGTCATATAAAGGCTATGTGTCTTCAGTTTATGTCTGTGTAGGATTAAGAGCAAGTGGGAGATTGTTAGTATAATGCTCTAAGTCTACTGTTTAATAATAATGTGGAGACATTTATTATTATATAATATTGATTATATTATTGAATTAATATTCTGCTTACGATCATCAAGTATGTGACTGTTAGGAGTATGCCCTCGAATGCCACTTAGAGGATGTTAAGTGAGGGCATTGTACTTGTTATTATGTAATTCATTATCATAAGGCAACTGGATGTTTCTTTATTTACTGGTAGTTACTAGCATTCCTAACTCGTAAATATATATATATATATATATATATATATATATATATATATAGAAACTAGTCCGTGTGTTTGAGAGCAAAACATTCCACTCCTTATTGGATAAGGGGATCGGCACTGAAAGGTTTATAGCTCAAATACTTAATCGTTGGCAAGTCAATGAAACTTGTCTGGGCGTTAAGTTTATGTGAAGACTTGTATGATGTGTTCTTTGACGTGGAGAGTGTCTGTAGAGCACTAATGGTTAGTGGGAGCACACGTTATAGGTATGCTAATTGGATTAGTATACTCGAACTGCTCACCCTCGATTCGTCACACAAATTTCACTCTGGGAGAGTCAATGACGGAATCAAAAGGTTGTGATAGGTATTCGTGAACCTTTGACTTGAGGATTTGGTAGGGATGTGCTTGTGACGTTAAGATTCATTATAGTAGTTCGACCGAGAAAACCGGAAGGTGGGGGTCAACCTCGATATGCGTCTTGACGGGCAAGTAGCAGGTCCTACGGAATACCAAGATAGAATTCTTTCTCCTGTTAGTGAACGGGTTATATGTCCTATGCGGTTATTGGTAGATGAGATCATAAGTCTTTGGCCAAAGGATTGGAGCTAGTTGTATTGGATACACGAGAGCTCGATGATCTCGATTTGCATTAACTCATGCATAGAGTCAAGTACAGATAGCGTTTGACTGACCGTGACCCTATAACTTGATAGGGACATTTGAAAGAACGGTTTATACATATACTGGTATTCACGACAGAATGGTTCTTGAATGATCCCAATCATTCGTTCTCAGTTAGGGTACAGTGTAGGCCGCGAGGCTGGCTAGGTGGTGCTACTACTCTTTGGTTCCTCCCATTGCTAACTGAGATGGACCTACCAAGTCACGCAATAGGATTGATGACGGAATGAATGGATCTTATTCTCTCATTATAAATATTAGATAGTAGATATCTAATTTATTAGGACATTGGATGTCTAAATTAATTTATTGGATAAATTAATTTACGGCCAGATGAGTTAAATGAATTACTGGGTGATTAATTTAATTCATAAATATAATTATTTCTTGGAGAAATTAATTATGTTATGTTGTATTTGATATGATTAATTAATTGGATTAACTGATTGATATAAATACATCGAAACATAATTGGAGTTTATCTGTTTGGAGATATAGTATCTCTTATAGTATCTCTTATAATATGGAAAAAGGAGATTTTGGGGGATAATGTTGGAAGAACAAATGAAGACTTGAAAACTCTCACCTCACAAGCTAACACACAGTTCATAGCAAGAAATAGAGAGAGAGAATTTTTTCTCTAGTCTTGTTCATCTTCTACACATTCTTCTTAAGTTTTTCTTGGAGAAAAATTGAGAGATTAATCGAGAGATAGTGAGTTATACACTTAGAGTGTTATAATCACAATTGAAAGCTCCATCATCCTAGCTCTAGCCGTATCATTGGAGGATAGCATGGTGATCATCATTCCGTTTGTTTCTCCGGCGCGGGCAAGTAGAGACGCTGTACTTTCGGCGTTGGATCATCCAAGAGCTTGGAGCGGATTGGATCCATGGAGAGCAACTAAAGCTTGGGTAATCACTCAAGAGAAGGACACCATTTAATCAACGGACTACAAGGGTATGTTTCTTGTATCTTCTTGTGCTTTGTTTTAATATTCGTATATACGTAGCTCGATGGATCCTCGTAGGGATTCAGATCGAATTAATTTTTGTTTTACCGCTTCCACTGGGCCTTCATTTTAGACACCGAATCCCAAGAGTGGTATCGGAGAGTAGGTCTTGCGATCGTATATATGATATTTGCATTTGGAATGCTTGATTGTGGTGAATGATTTGGAATCATTTATAGTCATAATCGTGGTGTATGTTTTTCCATTCGTTGTATTTATATTTTTCGTAAGTTTATGTCTAAATATAAATCTTTAACTTCTGGGAAATATGATTTATATTGAAGGTATGAATGTTAAAAAATATAGATATTGGATATTCGGTCGAAAATCGATCCCCGAATTGCCGTTGGATGGCTCGGGAGTGGAACGAAGGGGGTCGCGGCCCCTACAGCCCTTGTGATGAATCTGGACTGGGGGCTGCGGCCCAGGGCTGCTGGGCAGCCCTACTTGCTGCCCGATGTGTTTTGGGCGCGGTCCAGCCCCTTTCGGACCCGTTTCGGGCTTGTTTTCTTCGTGTATTCCTGAAAATTGATTCCCACATTTTAAATTAGATTTAATATGATTAAAATGATATATGATATTTCATTTTATAAGGGAGAATTGATTTATTGGAATACTTGTGATCGACCGAATTATTTTGAACGTTTTCATATTACCAGTTGTGTGAATTGATTGGATCGATTCTATTTGTTGTTTATATGTTGATTGGATCAATGTATCTCTTATCCGTTTATATAATATTTATTGGATGAATGCTTTTGAATGGGGATGTGGTTCATGGACTCAGTTTTGAATCGTTCGGTTTTATTCGATTGGGTTGTAAAGGCCGTTTTGAGCCTATTTATTTTACTACAAATATTTGTATCTAGGATGCAATTTTTCAATGTAAAATTTATATGTAATGACGAAGACCGGAGGAAGATCCGTTTCGAGAAGATGAAGATTCAAGACGAAGACTTGTAATTAGATTATGGGGTTTTTTATTCTAGGAACGGTCCATGAACTATATGTTGGTAGCAACTAGGTTGTGAATGCTTATTCATATTGTATGAATGCTACAAACGCGCTTAAATTAATTAATGTGCAAAGTTTAACATTAATCGCGAAAATTCTCCCACAACAAATTATTAAGTTTATAAAGTTTCAAGTTTTTCCTTCCCTCTATCGAGCTTTCGGAAAATTGAAATCCAAACCGGATGTGCTATGCTTCTGAGTTATCGGGGTAGTCGTTCGGGGAGGATGGATAAATTACTAGGAGCGCATTGGATGCCTTCGTTTGGAGCAAATTTTATCCCTAGAAACCTGATAGGTTGCCGGATAAGATTTAATTATGAAACTGATTTGCGTCGATGGTATAAACTTAACTTGTTCACGAAATATAGAAACAGTATAGGTTGATGGGAGTGAAAGGGAAAAGGAAGATAGAATCATCCATTAGATGGGTTGGTGTTGGACACCACTTTATGAAAATTATTAGACTAGAAACCTGTTTGGTTGCCCTCTATTAAGATTTATAAAGAACTCGATCGCCACTATGAAATAAAGCGAATGATACTTCCGTATTTCACATGGGAGTGTGTTATTCCGATAAAAATAGTGGGATCTGGGTAACAAGTAAACAAAAGACCTTAATTCTATACTCAGATCATAATTAAACGAGTCACTAATTAATCTGTCATACATAATGCAGACATAACTCTCAATATGACAATGAAACCCACTCACAATACTTCTCGAAAATAACACCTTGATCAGACCTAACATTGTGGATTGGCTCCGCAATTTGATGATAGTCCATAGTATAGAGGCGCTGGGATACGTCTTGGAGACGGACATTCCGGCACCTCCAGTGCGGACAAGAGCCAATCAGGAAGAGATTGAAAACCACGAAAAGTGGGTTAAGGATGACGTAAAAGTCCGTGCTTACATGATGGCTTCTATGTCTAATGAGCTTTAGAGAACTCATGAGAAAATGACTTATGCTAGGCAGATTCTATCTCACTTAACCGAACTTTATGGTGAGCACACTCGAACTGCTAGATATGAGATATCCAAGCAATTTTTCGGTGCAAGGATGAAGGAAGGTGAGAAGGTTGGGGACCACATCCTCAAAATAATATCCATGATCGAGAGATTGGAGGCTCTTGATTTTAAGATGGATACTTCTCTTCAGACCGACATTATCCTACAGTCTCTCCCTGATTCCTTCTCACAGTTTGTTATGAACTTCAACTACAATGAGATTGCGTGCAACTTAGCTCGGCTAATGAACAAACTGGTGACCGCTCAGTCTCAAATGAAGACTCTGCGGATGAAGGAGTCTGTCCTTGTGATTTCTTCTGGACCTCGGAGGTCTAAGAACAAGAAGAAAAAGACGAAGAAGCAGATGGGACCACAAGTCAAGGACTTCAAGGGTAAGGGCAAGGCCCCAATGGTTCTGAAGAACAAGAATAAGAAGGACGCTTGTCTCAAGTGCGGTGAGCTGGGCCACTGTGCTAGAGACTGTCCGATTCTTCATGGCACTTCAGGTACAGAACTTTTAGTTTTGGAAACAAATTGTTCTGCTACTGTATTTTCTACTTCCTAGATACTGGATTCTGGTGTTAGTTCTCATATTTGTACTGTGAATCAGGATATGAAACAAAGTAGGAAGCTTAGAGATGGGGAAGTGATGATCACTGTCGGAAGCGGGCATAGTGTTGAGGCAACCGACATAGGATCACTTCTTTTGGGTTTAGAATCCGGTTTTGTTCTGACTTTAGAAGATGTACTTGTTTTGACCAAGTGGCATAAAAACATTGTATCCATTCCGGTCATGGATCAGA
This sequence comes from Orobanche coerulescens, assembly GCA_033398695.1. Classification (NCBI taxonomy): domain Eukaryota; kingdom Viridiplantae; phylum Streptophyta; class Magnoliopsida; order Lamiales; family Orobanchaceae; genus Orobanche; species Orobanche coerulescens. Next base: position 76,025,880 of record CM065807.1, on the reverse strand, counting down.
AAGGCTTTTCATTTTTCATTGGTGATGGTTCCTGCAAAATTTATTTTAGAAATAAACTAGTAGGCACTGCTACATTGTTAAATGGACTGTATCATCTAACCTCAGTAACAAAGTCGTTGTGAATACTATGACTAGGAAGCGTGGTAGGGATGAAACTAATCAAGTTTTGAAATGGCATATTATACTTGGTCATGGTGGTCAGACCAAGGTTTAAAAAATGGAAAAGATGGACTTATGGGTCCATTGGGATCGAATCCCTTTCCTACTTGTGAATCTTGCGTTAAAGGCAAAATGACTAAGTCCCCCTTCACAGGGACTTTTGAAAGAGCCGCTAATAAACTAGGATTAATCCATATCGACGTGTGTGGTGCTTTGGAAACAGCACGTGATGGATATCAGTATTTCATTATGTTTACAGATGATCATACTAGGTATGGTCATGTATACTTAATGAAACATAAATCCTAGGCCTTTGAGAAATTCCAGGGATTTAAGGCCCTAGTCGAGAAACAAACTGGAAATCATATCAAAGCACTTTGGTCGTACCGACGTGGCAAGTATATGAGTATGGAGTTTGACGAGTTCCTAAATGAACATGGAATAGTATCACAACTAACACCTCTAGGTACTCCTTAGTTAAATGGTATGTCAGAAAGAAGGAACCGGACCTTGTTGAGCATGGTTCGTTCCATGCTGGGCTATACTGACTTACCGATTTACCTGTGGGGGTATGCACTCCTGACTGATGCATATATCTTGAACAGATGTCCTTCCAAATGTTGGGATTCGGTGATTAAAAATGAATTACGCAGCGGAAAATAAACCGGTCCAACCGGATAAAACCAAACCCCAAAAACGAACCGATCAAGCATCATATAAACGAATATAAATAACGAGGAAGAGAATCAAAGAATACTTACCCTCATAGTCCTTTGATAATATAATCTTCGAAGGAAAAAAAAACCCGAGCAAGCCTTTTCTCGATTACCGACACGAACACGAATCCAATTCATTGTAGCTTGTTGAATGATCCAATACCGAAAATGCCGAATGTCTCTACGTTATCACGCGTCGGATATTGATCAGAAAAATAAAATATCAATTCGTTCTCAAAGAACACGGCTAGGAATTGATACGGTATTTTTCTTCTCTTCTCTTCTTCCTTTTCTTTCTCTCAAAAATGAACAAGAAAAGAAAAAAAATTCTCTCACGGCTGAACAAGTCTTTATGGGGGTGTGTTTTTCAACTCATCTATGAGGTGTGAAAGACATCTCAATATATAATGCAAATTGATATCAAAATGATTAGATTCCAAATCTCATGCATTTTGTTCTCAACTTTGTAAAATATGACTAACACACCCCATAAAACACATGGAGAATTTTCAAGCATGAGAGGGGGGCGGCCCACTTGAGTTTAGGTAAGAAAATGAGCCGAGCCACTCGGTTCGTGTACCGGACATTCGCGTGTCTAGTTCGTTAAATACACTTCGTTTTATCCCATATGTATTTATACTTAATTAATTAATCTAATTAATTAATTTTATCAAATACAAAATTATAATAATATATTTCCAAGAAATAATTATTTATGAATTAAATTAATTACCCGATAATTAATTTTAATTCACTAGACCGCATGATTTATCAAATAAATCAAATTAGATATCTAATATCTAATATTAATGAAGAGATAATAAATACATATTTATCCATCCAATATCCTTGTGCGCGACTCCGTAGGTCCGTCTTAGTTGGCAATGGGAGGAACCAAGGAGTACGGGTAACACTTAGCCAGTCCAGTGCTTCGTACCGTAACACAACTAAGAACGAAAGATCGGATCATTCCAAAACCATTATGTCGTGAATACTGTATACGTATAAACCCTTCGATCATATGTACTGGTCAAGTATTAGGGTCACGGTAAAGTCAAACCCTACTGTAACTTGACTTTATGCTTTCTGTTAATGCAAACTGAGATCATCGATGTCTCGTGTATCAAATACAACTAGCTCTAAATGCTTTGGCCAAAGACTTATAATATCATTTGCCATTAACCGCATAGGACATTTACCTACTCACTTATAGGAGAAAGAATTCTATCTTGGTATTCAGTAGAGACTGCTACTTGCCCACTAAGTTGCATTTCGAGGTTGACCCCACCCACCGGCGATTGGATCGAACTACTCTAATGACTAACTTAATGTCACAAGCACATATCCTACTGAAACCTCAAGTCAAAGGTCCACGTATAGCTATCACAACATTTCGATCCAATCATTGACAATCCCTGAGTGATATCCATGTGACCAAATCGAGGTGAGTCATGTTCGAGTATACTAATCTCACTAGCATACATATAATGTGTGATCCCACTAACCCTTAGTGAATACCGGCACTCTACATGTCAAAGTATACGTTATACAAGTCTTGTCTAAACTTATTGCCCAGTTAAGTTTTATCGACTTGCGAACGAGTTAAGCATTCGAGCTCTAAACACTTCCAGTGCCTATCTACTTATCTCCATAAGGAGTAGAATGTTTGCTCTCAAATGCAAGGACTATTATTCTATATACCAAATCACAATGCCAGTGATATACAATAATATAGAAATAATTATTGCCTTGTTAAATATTCATAATTACAATACATATGCTCTCACACTCTCATCCTCTGAGTGGCATTCGAGGGCATATCCCTAACAATCTCCCACCTGCACTCAATGCCACAAACTATGGTATCTAATACCCATATTCTCCAGATGTCTCTCTAAGACCTTCTTAGATAGTGGCTTGGTAAGCGGATCAACAATGTTATTTGCTGTATCTACTCTCTGCAGTATAATATTTCCTTCCTGAACCATTTCTCTCGCAAAATGATATTTTCTCGCAATATGTTTGGTATTGTGGTGAGCCCTAGGCTCCTTAGCCTGTGCAACAACTCCATCGTTGTCACAAAACAGCGTCACGGGCTTCTCCGCATTAGAAACCACTTGAAGTTCCTCAGTGAACATCTTAATCCAAAAAGCTTCTTTAGCAGCCTCCGTGGCTGCCTGATATTGGGCTTGACATGTAGAGATAGCAGTCGAACTTTACTTGGCACTTCTCCAAGAAACTGCCCCATCATTCAGAGTGAAGATATACCCTGATGTGGACATCTGAGCATCCATGTCCCCCGAAAAATCTGAGTGTGTATAGCCCATCACTCTAATTTCTCCACCGCCGTATGTAAGAACCAGGTATTTAGTCCTCCTTAGGTACTTAAGAATGTTCTTTACAGCAGTCCAATGTTCCTGCCCTGGATTTGACTGAAACCGACTTACTACGCTCACAGCATAGGCAATGTCCGGTCTAGTGCAAATCATAGCGTACATGAGGCTACCTACTGCCAAAGCATAGGGCATCTTACTCATTTCTTTTCTGTCTTCCTCACTTTGAGGACACATCTCTAAGGAAAATTTTGCACCATGTTGCATAGGAAGGAACCCTGTTTTAGAATCTTCCATCCTAAATCGCTTCAGGATCTTTTCTATATAGAGGGCTTGTGAAAGTCCTAACATTCTTTTCGTTCTATCCCGATAGAGACGAATACCCAGAATATAGGTAGCTTCTCCCAAGTCTTTCATTGAGAACTCTTTAGAAAGCTAAGCTTTCATAGAACTGAGCATTACTACGTCGTTTCCTACAAGTAGAATGTCATCTACATATAGTATCAAGAATGCAATTTTTCTCCCACTAACCTTCTTGTAAATACAGGGATCCTCTTCGTTTTGGACAAAATCAAACTCTTTGACTGTCTTGTTAAAACGAAGATTCCAACTCCGTGAAGCATGCTTCGGTCCATAAATGGCACGCTGAAGTCTACATATTTTATGAATATTGGTTTGAGATATGAATCTCTTAGGCTGTTCCATGTAAATCTCCTCCTCGTGGAATCCATTTAGGAATGCCGTTTTCACATCCATTTGCCATATTTCATAATCTAAGTGGGCTGCTATGGCAAGCATCATGCGAATAGACTTAATCATAGGTACATGCGAGAAGGTCTCGAAGTAATCGATTCCTTCTCTTCGGGAATAACCCTTTACCACAAGCCTGGCCTTATAGGTATCAAGCTTGCCATCTCCATCAGTCTTTCTTTTATAGATCCATCTGTTTCCAATAGGCACTATGCCTTTAGGACGATTTACTAAAGTCCAGACCTGATTAGCATGCATTGACTCTATCTTAGCTTCCATAGCTTCTTGCCACTTGGTGGAGTCAACATCTACCATCGCTTGGTCGTATGTAGAATGATCATTCTCTTGACTACTTTCTGTCATCTCATGGACACCCAGTTTGTCTTGATGCAGATAGCCATACCTCTCAGTTAATTGAGAAATTCTACTAGACTTGCAAGGTTGTGTTTGTATTTCAGAAGGTTGGGTTCTAATATCTTGCATTGGTGTCTCATTTGGTGTTTCTTTTATTTCTTCCAAAGAAATATTTCTACCTGCCCCTCCTTCCTGAATAAACTGATCTTCCAGGAAGTGTGCTTGTATAGAAATGATGACCCTATGATCTTTGTGCATGTAGAATAGATATCCCATGGAATCCCCTGGATATCCTATGAAAAGACCTTTCACAGACCTAGTTTCCAATTTCTCTACTTTAGTCTTCTTGACATAAGCAGGGCATCCCCAAATCCTAATGTGATTAAGACTTGGTTTCCTACCTCTGTACATCTCATGTGGAGTCTTAGGAATGGATTTGGAAGGGCATCTATTCAAGATATGCACAACAGTAAGGAGCGCGTAACCCCATAGATAAATCGGTAGATCAGTATAGTTAAGCATGTAGCGAACCATGTCCAACAAGGTTCGGTTCCTTCTTTCTAATACACCATTTAATTATGGAGTAGCTGGAGGAGTGAATTGTGACACTATTCCTAATTCTTTTAAGAACTCATCAAATTCGGTACTCATGTACTCACCACCCCGGTCTGACCGAAGAGTCTTAACACGGTTACCTCTTTGATTTTCAACTAGGTCTTTAAATTCCTTAAATTTATCAAAAGCTTCAGACTTATGTTTCATTAAGTACACGAATTCATACCTGGTATGGTCATCAGTGAATGTAATGAAATACTGAAAGCCGTCTCGTGCCACTTCAAAAGGGCCACAGACGTCGGTATGGATCAATCCAAGTTTTTCAGCAGCTCTTTCAAAAGTCCCTGCGAAGGGTAACTTAGTCATTTTGCCTTGAAGGCAAGATTCACAAGTTGGATAGGGATCTGATCCCAATGGACCCGTAAGCCCATCTTTCTCCATTTTATAAACCTTGGTCTGACCGATATGACCAAGTCTAAGATGCCACTTAAGTGCTTGGTTCGTTTCATCCATACCACGCTTCCTAGTTATAGTGTTCACAGTTGTTTTATTCTTTAGATTTAAATTGTATAAACCATTTAATAATGTAGTAGTACCAACCAATTTATTTCTAAAATAAATACGACAGGACCCATCTCCAATAAAGAAGTGAAATCCCTTTCGGTCCATGACCGGAATTGATACAATATTTTGGCCCCTTGGGCAAAACAAGTACATCATCTAAAGTAAGAATAAAACCATATTCTAAATCCAACATAAGGGATCCGATATCAGAAGCCTCGACACTATACCCACTTCCGACGGTGACCATCACCTCCCCTGAATCCAGCTTCCTACTTCGTTCCAGATCCTGATTCATTGTAAAAATGTGAGAACTCGCACCAGAATCAAGTATCCAAGAAGTAGAATATACAGTTACATAACAATTTGTTTCTAAAACCAGTAGTTCTGTACCTGAAGGCGCATTACGGCCAAGCTTTGGACAGTACCTCTTCTAGTGGCCTAGCTCACCGCAGTTGATGCATACATTCGTTTTCTTGACCCCCTTGCTCTTTTGAACCATTGGGGCCTTGCCCTTTCCCTTGTCGATCTTGGCTATTGGACCTAACTGCTTCTTGTTCTTTTTCTTCTTATTCTTGGACTTCCATGTCCCAGAAGAATCACAAGTGCAGCTTCCTTTCCCTTTGTCTTCATCTGAGATCGGCAATCGTCGCTTGTTCATTAGCCCAGCTAAGTTACATGCAATCTCATTGCAGTTGAAGTTCATGACAAATTGTGAAAAGGAGTCAGGAAGTGACTGCATGATAAGGTCAGTTTGGAGAGATGCATGCATCTGAAAATCAAGAGCTTCCAATCTCTCAATCATCGAGATCATCTTGAGGACATGGTCCCCAACCCTCTCTCCTTCCTTCATCCAAGCGACGAATAATTGCTTTGATATCTCATATCTAGCAGTTCGGCTATGCTCTCCATAGAGCTCAGCCAGGTGCGATAAGATAGCTCTCGAAGACGTCATCTTTTCATGGGCTCGTTGAAGCTCACTGGTCATTGATCCTAACATGTACCCTCGCACTCTTATGTCGTCTTTTACCCATTTCTCATAGGCATCGACATCTTCCTGATTGGCTCGGGTTCTTGCAGGAGCCGCTGGGATGTCCGCCTCAAGACGTATCCCAACATTTCCATAGTTAGGACAATCCTCAAGTTCCGAAGCCAGTTCACATAGTTCGGACCAGTCAGGACGTTCTTTTCAAGTATTATAGCGAGTGGGTTCATTGTCATATTGAGAGTTTTGTTAACTGTAGAGAATAATTTAAGATTCGTTAGTGATTGTTTAATCATTGTCCGAGTAAAGAATTTTAGGACTTTCTTTATTCATAACTCGGCTCCCACTATTTTATCAGCATTTACACACTCCCATGTTAAATCCGGAAGTCTTGGGTGACTTCATAGTGGTGATCGATTTCTTTACAAAGTTTAATAGAGGGCAACCATACAGTTTCTATTATATTATTCTTTATAAAGTGGTGTCTAACACCAACCCATCTAATGGATGATTCGATTTTCATTTACCCCTAGTTCACTTGCCCTCAACCCATTCGGTTTCTATGGCTCGCTGAACTATCTAAGTTTAAACCGTCAACTCCTATTAGTCTGCCAATTGAATCTTACCCGGCAACCCATACGGTTTATAGGGGTTTGATTTGTCACAACCAAAGGCATCTAATGCACTCTAGGAATTTATCAACTTTCCCCAAAAATATTACCCCGACATACTCGGAAGAATAATATTCCGGTTTAGATTTCAATTTTCCATGAGTTTGATGGAAGGTAGGAAACCTCGTAACCTTTATAACTTAGTGATTATAAGTGGGAGTATTAACTCGATTATATGTTACACTTTGCACATTAATCCGTTTATAAGCGTGGTTTGTCGGTTTGTTTGTTTGTCATACAATATAAAAACATACACAACCTAAAACTAACAACATGCAGTTCATGGACCGTTCCTAGAAAAAAAACATCATAATCTAATTACATGTCTTCGGTCTTGAATCTTCGTCTACTCGAGTGGATCTTCCTCCGGTCTTCGTCATTACATATAAATTGTACATTTGAAAAATTGCATCCTATACAAATTTTCTAGTAAAATATATAGGCTCAAACCGGCCTTTATAACCCAATCGAACAAAACAAATTATTCAAAACTAGGTCCATTAACTACATCCCCATTCAAAATTAATGCAACAATTACATTAAAATAAATAGCAATAATGATTAATCTAAAATTGTTCTAACCAACAAAAATTAATCCAACAATTAGAATTAATCTAATTAATTCACTTAACCGTTAATTTTAATTTGCTCCGGACAAAATAAATATTTCATTAAATTAATCCCTTAAAATAAAATTACCATAATTATATTTTAGTCAAATTAAATCCAATTTAATTTGCGGAAAATTAATTTACCGAACGAAATATAAAAACGGAGTCGGAAAACACAAGGCCGGCCAAGCTCATGCCTAACAGGGTAAATTTGACCAAAGAAATTTCCACCAAATTGACCGGCAAGAAATTTCCTGGGCATGAGCCGGGTCCGGCCAATTTTCTGGTTCATTTTTTCGTCCCGAATCCAAAAATAATATTTTTTTTAATTTTTATATTACACAATTAATCAGTTTTTCAAAAGAAAAATAGATTTATATTGTAACATAAAATCATGAAAAATAATTTTTAGATGAACAATTAAACATCAACAATTAAAACGATTATGATTCTAAATCATAAAAAATAATCAAGCATTCCAAATGCAAATATCGAATATACGATTGCATAAACCTGGCTCCGATACCACTATTGGGATTCGGTGATTAAAAACGAATTACGCAAAGGAAAATAAATCGGTCCAACCGGATAAAACCAAACCCCAAAAATGGACCGATCAAGCATCATATAAACAGATATAAATAACGAGGAAGAGAATCAAAGAATACTTACCCTCATAGTCCTTTGATAATATAATCTTCAAAGGAAAAAAACCCGAGCAAGCCTTTTCTCGATTACCGACAAGAACACGAATCCAATTCGTTGTAGCTTGTTGAATGATCCAACACCAAAAATGCCGAATGTCTCTACGTTATCACGCGTCGGATATTGATCGGAAAAATAAAATATCAATTCGTTCTCAAAGAACACAGCTAGGAATTGATACGGTATTTTTCTTCTCTTCTCTTCTTCCTTTTCTTTCTCTCAAAAATTAACAAGAAAAAAAAAAATTCTCCTCCTCCTCTCTCCTCTCACGGCTGAACAAGTCTTTGTGGGGGTGTGTTTTTCAACTCATCTATGAGGTGTGAAAGACATCTCAATATATAATACAAATTGATATCAAAATGATTAGATTCCAAATCTCATGCATTTTGTCCTCAACTTTGTAAAATATGACTAACACATCCCACACAACACATGTTGAATTTCTAAGAATCAGAGGGGGCGGCCCACTTGAGTTTAGGTGAGAAAACGAGCAGATCCAATCGGTTCGTGTACCGGACATTCGCGTGTCTAGTCCGTTAAATACACTTCGTTTTATCCCAAATGTATTTATACTTAATTAACTAATCTAATTAATTAATCTTATCAAATACAAAATTATAATAATATATTTCCAAGAAATAATTATTTATGAATTAAATTAATTACCCGGTAATTAATTTCAATTCACTAGACCGCATGATTTATCAACTAATTCAAATTAGATATCTAATATCCAATATTAATGAAGAGATAATAAATACATATTTATCCATCCAATACCCTTGTGCGCGACTCCGTAGGTCCGTATTAGTCGGCAATGGGAGGAACCAAGGAGTACGGGTAACACTTAGCTAGTCTAGTACTTCGTACCGTAACCTAACTAAGAACGAATGATCGGATCATTCCAAAACCATTATGTCATGAATACCGTATACGTAAAAACCCTTCTATCATATGTCTCGGTCAAGTATTAGGGTCACGGTATAGTAAAACCCTACTGTAACTTGACTTTATGCTTTCTGTTAATGCAAACTGAGATCATCGAGCTCTCGTGTATCAAATACAACTAGCTCTAAATGCTTTGACCAAAGACTTATAATCTCATTTTCCATTAACCGCATAGGATATTTACCTGCTCACTTACACGAGAAAGAATTCTATCTTGGTATTCAGTAGAGACTGCTACTTGCCCACTAAGTTGCATTTCGAGGTTGACCCCACCCACCGGCGATTGGATCGAAATACTCTAATGACTAACTTAATGTCACAAGCACATCTCCTACTGAAACCTCAAGTCAAAGGTCCACGTATACCTATCACAACCTTTTGATTCGGTCATTGACAATCCCTGAGTGATATCCATGTGACCGAATCGAGGTGAGTCGTGTTCGAGTATACTAATCTCACTAGCATACCTATAACGTGTGCTCCCACTAACCCTTAGTGAATACCAGCACTCTACATGTCAAAGTACACGTTATACGAGTCTTGTCTAAACTTATTGCCTAGTTAAGTTTTATCGACTTGCGAACGAGTTAAGCATTCGAGCTCTAAACACTTCCAGTGCCTATCTCCTTATCTCCATAAGGAGTAGAATGTTTGATCTCAAATGCAAGGACTATTATTCTATATACCAAATTACAATGCCAGTGATATACAATAATATAGAAATAATTATTGCCTTGTTAAATATTCATAATTACAATACATATGCTCTCACTCTCTCATCCTCTGAGTGGCATTCGAGGGCATATCCCTAACACCAAATCCATTCCTAAAACTCCATATGAGATGTGGGAGGGCAGAAAACCAAGTCTTAATCACATTAGGATTTGGGGATGTCCCACCTATGTCAAGAAGACTAAGGTGGAAAAGTTGGAAGCGAGGTCCGCGAAGGGACGTTTCATTGGATTCCCGTCTGGGATGATGGGTTATCTATTCTACATGCCCGAAGATCGAAAGATCGTTGTTGCTTTGCAAGCACACTTCCTGGAAGATGAGTTCATTCAGGAAGGCGGAGCAGGTAGAAGTATTTCTTTGGAAGAATACAATGAGACACCAAGCGGCGCACTGCAGGTTTGTCGTTGAGATGTTTGGGGACCGAAGTCCCACTCCTCATGGAGGGCACAATGGTGCCCAATTAGGTTATTACGTGTTGTACGGTGGATTTTTCCTCTTGTGGAGATTTGTCATTTGATGTTTTAATGTTTGGTACTTGATAACTGATATTTAGGTTTGAATAATTCCGTGTGGGTTCATATACCTACGGGGACACGTGACAGTAGACAAAAGGGTCACTTGATGTTTGAACACTTGTGTTTCGTTGTGTAACACTGTGATGCTTTTGTTTTAAGTTTCGGGACGAAACTTATTTTTAGTGGGGTAGAATGTAATATCCGGGATTTTCGTTTTTATTTGCCTTGAATTATTTGCCGTTTGTGTCGATTATTTTGTTCCATTGATGATTATTCGGAGTTTCTCTTTATTATGGGCGGTATGATGGACCATGTCGTGGTGTTCGTCGGATATGACTTGTTGTTGTGTAGGTTGTACAGGTCATGTATATGCATGTGTGACATGGCATATGGTACTCTGCTGTCTTTTCACCTCTTTGAGGGCATTGTGACCCCTTGTTATCGTCCCCTCTTGAGTTGGTTATGTTCTGGGTTCTTTCGGAGCCGTGTCGGGCTCGATATTGGTCCCATATTATAGCACACGAGCAGTCCACACGAGCCGGTGCTCGTGCGTGATGTCGTGCGCAACCAGTGCACCAGACAGTGTAGTCTGGCTAAGAACAGGGACGCACGAGCAAGCCACATGAGCAAGTGCTCGTGCGTGATGTTTGATGTTGGGCAGTAGCCTAACGCACGACCAGACGCACGAGCATCTGGTCGTGCGTCCCTGTTAGTATAAAATGGGACAAACGGGTTTTCGCACCTCATTTCACCCATTTCTTCACTTTTTCTCCCGGTGGACGATCGGGTGAACTAGGGTTCGAGGTCTTGGTCGATTCTACTCCATCCTAATGTGTTTTGGGAAGGCTCTAGGTGATCATATCAATGTCTAATCCTTCCTCTTTGTTGAATCAAGGTAATTCTCTTGGTTTTCCTAGAATTGTCCATTTTTTGGGTTTTGGTTTTGATTCCGTTTTCGTCCAATTTTGATGGATCGATTGAGGTTATTAGGTGTTGTTAGACATGCTATATAAATTGTATACCCATATATTTGATTCATTCAACTCGATTAATGATTCTAGGGTTTTTGAGGAACTATGAATATTTAATGTTCGATTAGATGTTTCAATGAGTTCCTTCGATCATTGGTTGTGAATTCCAAAGTTATTGGTCCTTATTCTTGCATTGATTGTGTTATCGTTGTTTTCACAGAGGTTGTAGGTGTTCGTGGGTTCTCGGATGAGCCGTGTTTGTCGGAGTGGTCGGTATCTGTTATTGAGGCAATTATTTTGCTTATACGTTGTGTACCTTGTGAATATGACTTATGTGTTGAAATGAATGATTGTGGTTAGTTGTGATAATCTTGAATGTGTAACGTTGGGATATACATGTTGGTTGATTGTACACTTGGATGTGTATCGTGTTATATGTATTGATCGTGAGATATGTGTTTGTGCATCAATTGCTTTGGTGAATTAGATGATGATATTGTGTTGTGTAACGTATGCAGGATTGCGCCAATGTGAGGGTCGAGATTTAGAAACCTCAGCTCTCTTACCTCTCTAAGAATCTCCAGACGTCTCTTATTTCCCTCCCACAGATATAGGCTCCATCGGCGATATAATCCTCTCGAACGTTGGGTCTCTGCCAACGTCGAAATTCCCTTCAGCTACTTGCATCTGATCATGCGACTGGTCCTCACGATCGTAAGCACTGGTCTGATCGGTGCTCGCTAACGGACGAGCCACCCTCTAACACTCATGGCTACGACCACGATCACAACCTCATTCCTCGACACGCCGAACATACAATCACTAATTACAACAAACATAACATCGCAGAGCAACGTACTAGTATGCCAACACAGCACCACAAATCGCAAATCAATATGCCGAAACGCCAGTTCAGCATAACATATCAACATAGACAATAAATAGCAACATGACCGATTATCCACTCCGGTGTTATTAGGATCGTTGATCCGACATTATTATAATCGTATATAAATCTAAGTGCGGTTTGTCTAGTATCAATCAAAATCTAGATAGGTTGCTTCCTTGCCCGATAGAAAAGGAAAACTGTTTATCTTGGACCGACATAAAGACAAGATTGTAACGATTTATCTCGGACCGATAGAAGACGAGATTGTAACAGTTTACCTCAAACCGATAGGAGACAAGGCAGAAAAGGTTAATCTTAAGCCAATAGAAAAAGATACAAAGAGAGGACGTAGGCACAATTGGCCGAACCTCTATAAATCTTGTGTCGTTTATCTTCTGCAATTTAATTACACTTCCGCAAATGCAAAAGAGTTTGAAAGCTCTACTCCGCACTATTCAAGTGGTGGTACCAAATTCCCAACATAAAAGTCGTTAATTTGATTGAAAATCATTTTCGAATTATTTCAAAATATCAATGTAGAATTTCTAAATTCAGCGCATGAACAAAAACCATATGTAAATCACGGATTATACATATTCAATTGTAATTTATACACAAATCACGATCAAAACTTGCCTGGGATTCCAACAAAGTTAGATTGGCAAGAAAGTGGGATGGGCGATTCACCAAATCTCTGACCTAAAATGGATAATATTATATGATTATTGCGTTAAAATTTATGTAACTATTAGAACTCTACTCTCTAATTTATCCGGTTTAAGAGTGAGAATGTAGTTAAGGATACACCCCATGTGTTATCGGAGTATAAAAAGGTTGTATTTCGAACTAGGAGCCATTTGGAAGTCGTTTGACCCGTTTTGGACCGAAACCAAGAAGGTTATACACTTTTAAAGAAAATATTAAAGTATTTGGGTCAAAACATAATTTTTAAAACTCTTTTTAAAAGTTTAGGGGCCAAATCTAGAATAATTAAAAACTTAATTTGGGGTCAAATTATAAAGTACAAAAAAATAGTTTTAGGGCTGAATTGAAGATTTAGGAAATTTCAATCAAGTCCATATTTATTTCTAATACCCGAAAGCCTAGCCCTAAACTTTCAAAAATTTACACCCCAGAACTTTCTACGGACATCTAATCGTCGTTTTAACTTCTCTCATATACCATAACCTCACCTGGAGCTTCTTTATCATCGACTAACATTACTTTACACATAAAAACATACCGATACCTCAAATCGGCAAAGCCCGCACACACACCCATTTCCTTTACACACACCACTCATAATACGAACACACACACACACACATACGATACGAGCACACACAACACACACACACGCACACACACACAACAACACACACACATGGAAACACACACCCACAACAACACACACACACACACACACAACAACACACACACGACAACACACCCCCACACATCACACATACACAACAAATCTTACATACAAGGTTATGATACTTACCAATAGTTTCCTCCCTTCTCCTCCTCTTATTATGTCTCCCTTTTCTCTTCTCCTTCTCCCTATTGTTCTTTATTTTCTTTTTTCCTTTCGCGGCTGGTCGTGTGTTCCCCATAGAAGGATAAGTGTGTGTGAATGTGTGCATGTGTTAATCCCTTTTTAGGGCACTGTGTGTGTGTATATATATATATATATACTTATGATTATAATTTATTATTATTATTATTATTATTATGATTATTACATACATCCCGATAATTCATCAATAAGGAGGTGACGTACAAAATATTATATATAAAGTATATAGTAACACGCCAAAATTACAGAAATTTAGGTTCGTTACTCTTAACAACGCGGGGTGATATATTTCTCAACTCCGACATACTAAAATATAAAACCACCTGGTTTATTTACTAAGGGGTATCACACCCTTATCCCTAAAAAGAAGTTTCGCCCTCGAAACATGGAGCAGAAAAGAGGTTGTTGAAACATATTAGGATTATGATTCACCGTGCACTCGCAGAAATGTCCATTGCACTATAACCTTGGTCAGGTCCAAAAGTAACATTACTACAAAACTAGCATTTAACAGCGCCCTTTTAACAACGGTTGTTCGAAAACCGCTGTTAAAATGACGCGGTGGCATACTTGTGAATAGTGTGCAATAAATCAACAGCGGTTATTAAAATAACCGATGTTAAAATAGCAACTTAACAGCGGTTTTATAATAACCGATGTTAAATTTATCCCGAAAAATTAAAAAAAAAATGAACTTGCAATTTAACATCGGTTGTTAAAGAAAACCGATGTTAAGATTTTTCTCGAAAAAAAGTAAAATTAAATTTAACATTTAAAAAAGTAATTTAACCGTTGTTAAAAGTGACAATTAACAGTGGTTTATACAATAACCGCTGTTAATTTTTTTCAAAAAAAAAACTATAGTTAACAGCGGTTTTAGGTGATTAATGCTGTTAAAGAATTTAAAAAACACTGTTAACAGCAGTTGTGTTGAAACAACCGCTGTTGTTTGCACATACATTTAACAGCGGTTGTTGCTTAACAATCGTTGTTGTTTGATCATTAAAAACGAATAATAGTTCAGGGTTTTATTTTTCTTCCTTCGCCTCTCTCTACCCTGTACTGACCCAAAATACACTCCGATTTTTCCATCGCCCTTCCCGTCGCTGTTGTCCGCCCTTCCCATCACTGTTGTCCGCCCGGCATCTCGATTTTTTGCCATCGCCACACCTATTCCTTCTACTCCATAAATAGTCTCAAGCAGCTCACCACGCATGCATACATAAGGACTTAGATGCCCATTTCTATGTAGCCACAAGGCCCGTTCAACATACCTGAGGAGAGACGTAGAAGCAGGTTGGGGAGAGGCGACCATCTCGCTAGACGATTGCCCTTCGCCGTTTTTCGCTGGACGTGGCCTGAGCGACCATCTCCGAGCTACCCCCACCGTTGGCAACTTCTATTTCCGCGGCTCTGTCTTCTCGGATTTTCTGGCGGCCGCGGGGTTAAAACGTGCTGAGGTAAGCGTTTACTGGCTTTATTTCATTTTTTTTACATTTTTCTGTACCCTACGTTAGTTTGCATTGCATATTGGTTTCATTTTGTTTGTGCTAATTTCGAAGATAATTATTCACTAACATGAATAATTTGTTCGGGTACTTGTACTTCTGGTAGAGTTAATCCTTGCTTTTGGGTGAGTTCTGCTTTGCACTTCTATTTAGGCCAGACATCTTCTGTTCTTGAGATAGTTTAAGTGAGATACTTCTCGTAGGAATCTCACTCCCTCTGCTCGTAGTACCTAGGGAAGAGTAGTTTGATAATATTATGTCCAAATTTTTCTTTAAAAATAAAAGATAGTCACTTGAGTTCAATAAGTATCGGTAATTGCCAATCAATAATTTAACACAGAGAAAATTATTAAGATGTTAAATTCTAAGAAAATTTTATGAGTTAAAGGTATGTTCTGACCTAAAGGTATATCTACTATATGGTCGAGAAGGATAGTGTGATTACTCTTGTGTGTCTTTCAGTTTTTGTCTGTTACCTTTTAAAGCATGAATTACGTTGGGATAGATGTGGTTAACTTCTTAAGGATCTTCTCCCTTTGGGATAGATGTTAACTTTCATATTAAGTATCTTCTCCTAATAGTTAATGCAGGAAAAGGTGACAGTCTTTATAAAATAGCGAGATGACATAGTATATTAATAGCAATAACAGTTGTATGTTTTTGGTAGAAGATTAAACTAACACTAAATGTGGTTGGTTCTAACTAAAGGAATTGCAAATTGAATTTCACTATCTGTACAACAGAAAAGAAGAAAAATGGATCGAAGTTGGATGAATGCAAGTCGTAATAGTGATGAGTATGATAATGGAATCGAACAATTTCTTGAGTTTGCCCGAAAAAATCGCCTGAAACCCGATGAAAGATATTTTTCCCTTGTGTCAAGTGTATGAATGGGAGACGACATGAAGCTGACATAATTCGTGAACATCTTATTTGTGAGGGAATAAATACGAACTATACGATTTGAATGTGGCATGGCGAACTAGTAGACATTCTAACTGAAGGCACACACATAGATATAGATGGTGATCAATTTGAAGACATGATTCGTGATGTTGGAGAAGAATAATTCCGACAAGCGCATGTTTATGATGCATTGAAAAGTGATTCAGAGACTCCTTTATATCCGAGTTGTAAAAATTTTACACGCTTGTCTGCCGTGTTGAAGTTGGTTAATGTGAAAGCAAAAAATGGGTGGAGTGATAAAAGTTTCACCGAATTACTCGAGTTGATAGAGGAGATACTTCCAGAAGGTAATAAATTGCCTAACCGTACTTATAAGGCGGAGAAGGTTTTGTGTCCGATGGGTTTAGCGTATAAAAAAATACATGCCTGCCCTAATGATTGCATATTGTACCGAAAAGAGTTTGAATTATCGCATAAGTGTCCTAGGTGCGGGGCATCACACTACAAAGTGAAGCATGATGATTCTAGTGATGGAGAGAGCACACAATGAGGGCCTCCACGAAGGTGTTGTGGTATCTTCCAATTATTCCAAGGTTCAAGCAACTTTTTGCTAATAAGGATGACGCAAAGAATCTCATATGGCACGCAAAAGGGAGAAAATGCGAAGGACTAATTCGTTATCCTGCTGATTTTGTACAGTGGAAGAAAATAGATCATTTATTTCCGGATTTTGGGGGTGAGGCAAGAAACCTTAGGCTTGGACTTGCCACAGATGGGATGAATCCGTTTGGTAATTTAAGCACCAAGCATAGCTCATGGCCCGTCCTACTTGTGATCTATAATTTACCTCATTGGTTATGTATGAAGCAGAGATATGCTATTTTGTCAATGATGATTTCAGGCCGAAAGCAGCAAGGAAATGACATAGATGTTTATCTAAGTACGTTGATTGATGATATGGAAATGATGTGGGATGAAGGGGTTGACATGTTTGATGGGTACCACCAACAAAGTTTCAAGCTACGTGCAATGTTATTTTGTACCATTAATGACTTTCCGGCATATGGAAACTTGAGTGGGTATAGTGTGAAGGGGCATCATGCATGTCCTATATGTGAAGAAAACACAAGCTATGTTCAGTTGAAACACGAAAAAAAAACAGTTTACACTCAACATCGGAGGTTTCTCAAGTGCCATCACCCATATCGTAGATTGAGAAAAGCTTTTAATGGATACCAGGAAGAGGGATTTGCACCGATACCATTAAAGTGTGAGCAAGTTTACGATCGCATTAAGAATATCAATACTGTGTTTGAGAAAGCTACAAAAAAGTCTGTTGCGACAAACATATGGAATAAGAGGTCCATATTCTTTGATCTTCCATACTGGAGCAAACTAGATGTTAGACATTGCATAGATGTTATGCATGTCGAAAAAAATGTGTGCGATAGTGTGATCGGCACACTTCTCAATATTAAAGACAAAACAAAAGATGGTGTCCAGGCTCGTCTAGACCTAGAGGATATGGGTATTCGTCCTCAGTTGCATCCGCAATCAGTTGGTAAACGAACTTATCTCCCCCACCATGTTATACTTTATCAAAAAGGGAGAAAATCAGCTTTTTTAAATGTTTACAAGGTATTAAAGTTCCACAAAGTTACTCTTCAAATATTAAGAGTCTTGTGTCGTTGCAAACTCTTAAATTGGTTGGCTTAAAGTCCCATGACTGTCATGTCTTGATGCAACAACTTCTAGCAGTGGCTATACGTGATGTTTTGCCTAAAAAAGTGAGGCATGTCATAACTCGATTGTGCTTTTTTTTTCAATGCTATATGTAGCAAAGTGATTGATTCTCTAGTTTTAGATGAGTGGAAAAATAAGGCTGTTGTTATCTTACGCCAATTGGAGATGTATTTTTCTCCTTTTTTCGATATCATGGTTCACTTACTTGTCCATCTAGTTAGAGATATTGAAGAGTTTGGCCCTATTTATTTGAGATGGATGTACCCCATTGAGCAATACATGAAGATTTTCAAAGGGTATACCAAAAAGCCATTTCGTCCAGAAGCATCTATTGTGGAGAGGTACATTACAAAAGAAGCTATCGAGTTTTTCACAGATTACATGTCACAAGTTGAATCTGTAGGGATTCCTAAGTCTATACATGAGGATAGAATTAGAGGAAAGGGTACACGAGGTGTTAAAGTTGTAACCAAGAGTCGAGATGAGGTGCTTCAAGCACATTTGTACATTTTGACTAACACTGATGATGTTCTTCCCTACTTGTCAGCTCACAAGAATCATTTGAAGATAAAGAATCCCCGAATGAGTGAAAAATGGTTGTTGATCGAACATAATAAGACTTTCTTGAGATGGTTTAAGGAACAAATTTCTAGTAGTGCATCTGAAACATTACAGTGGCTAGCTTACGGACCCAAATCTGATGTCGTAAATTGGATTGGATACGATATTAATAAGTACCCATTCTATACAAAGTCACAAGATGACAAGAGTATGGTTCAAAATAGTGGAGTTACTCTTCAAGCCGAGTCTCTGCACTTTTCAAGCTCAAAAGACAAAAACCCAGTTTTGGCATCGACGAGTTACTATGGAGTTATAGAAGAGATCTGGGAACTTGATTATGTTAAGTTTAGAGTGCATGTGTTTAAGTGCAAGTGGGCTGATAATAATACGGGTGTGGAAACCGATGAGTTAGGATTTACTTTGGTAGATCTTCACAAGGTAACTTACAAAGACGAGCGTTTTATCATGGCACACCAAGCAAAACAGGTGTTCTATGTCAACGATCCATGTAATGAAAGATTGTCCGTGGTTATTCCTGGTAGAAGTGTGGATATGAATGAAACTGAAGAATCAACGTTTGACAATTGTGAATTTATTCCTTTGTCAATACGGTTACCAACTATCGTTGAAGAAAATGAAGCTGATGACATACATGCCATTTGAAATGACCATGATGAAGGTTTATGGGAGAACTATGTTATCTCAAAAGATAAATAAAAATCAGGTACATGAATGACTACATCTAAGTTTTGTATAGATACATATGTCATTTTTGTTCTCATTCTAAGTCTAACAGAATTAATTTATTCTCCTCTTATAAAGTGAGTAGCTGTTCACTTAGAAATCGGTAGATTTTGTACTTACTAATCAAAATGTAGGCAATTAGATGTTAAGTTATAATAAGAGTCAATTTAGACAACTAGGTAATACGTTGTGTTTGACAAGTATTAGTTTTTTGACAAAGAGTTTTTCAAACAAAAAATATTACTGTTGTGTTTGACAAGTATTAGTTTTTTGACAAAGTTTTTCAAACAAAAAATATTATTGGTGTATGTTGTATTTGACAAATATTATTTTTTTGGTTTATGTTGTGTTTGACAATATTTTCATTTGTTTATACAGGCACATGACTTCTCCTCGGCATCCTCTCATTCTCATTCTCCTCATACTCCTCGCCATTCTCCTCCCCATTCCGCTGCTTCTCCTCATACACAGACTACTACATCGAGAAATCCTACAAGATGTAGAAGTATGGCCAAACGCCGTGTAGATGGGAAAAAGCTACCTCTTGATATCGATCCAGTCAGGGGAAAACTTAAGTACGAGCACAAAATCAAGTTGAGTACGTATTTGGGTAAACTTGCGAAAGATCATGTTTCTATATTGTACGATCGATGGAATCACGTACCGGACAAGCCCGATAAGGAAATGTTGTGGCAGGATGTATTGGTACGTGCATTAATTTTGTGATTAATTATGTCTTTCACTTTGTGCTTAAATTAAATTAAATTATTCTATAAAAAACTGAAATTAAATAAAATAATTTAAAAAACTGAATTAAATATAAATATGGATTAAAAGTGAAATTTATTAAAAAAACATTAATTTAATTAAATTATTTTACAAAAACTGAAATTAAAAAAAATAATAATATATAATTGATTGATAATATGATGTGATGAATAAAATTATTTTCTGATCCATTTTGTTAGTGCTACTCTCTGATTTTAGGTAAAAAACTGAAATTTATAAAAAACCCTTAATTTAAGTAATTTATTTTCTAAAAACTGAAATTAAATAAAATAATTTAAGAAACTGAATTAAATATAAATAATCTGGAATAAAATTAAAATTTATGAAAAAACATTATTTGATCAAATTATTCTATAAAAACTTAAATTATTGCAAATAATTTAAAATTGTATTATTGATAACGTTTCAATTTGAATTGTCAATGTAGACCAACTTTGATGTCAGTCAAATTAGCAATATTGGTCAATTTCGCACGAAAACATTGCAGTCTATTGGCAGGATGTGGAGGCAATTTAAGACTGATTTGACCAACGAGTATATATATGGTCCGTCGAAAGGGTTGTCTCCTTGCGAGAAATATGGTATATCGGAGGACGATTGGAAAGAATTCAAAAAGACTCATGAGGACCCTATTTGGGAGGTAAATCTGAATTCAAAAGAAATTTTCTGTAGCTCGATTACTTGCAGATATTTCCTTACATATTATTTCGATTCCTTGCAAATAATTTTCTATAGATCGATTCCACGTCTCATTTCATTTACTTACATATTATTTCGATTCCTTGCAAATATTTTTTTCGAGGAAAAGAGAATCAAGAAACAAGATATAGCGAAGATGAACAATGCTACCCATACTATGGCTCGAGGCAGATATGATTTTGTGGAGGTACAGGAGATGGAGAGAAAGATGAAGGAGCGTAAAGAAAAGGCGTCAAAGTCTGGAGAAGATGTTATTATTGATCCTCCATCTCCTCCTTCACGTCATCAGAGGTGGAAACTTGGTCGCCAAAAAAGATCTGGAGGACTGTCATCAGATGCAGCACGAGAGATTATTACTAAGATCGTAAGTTTAAAAAATCATTTAATATTTGACAATGTACTTAAAATTAAATAAACTTAGTTTTCTTATCTTTTCAAAAGTTGATTCTGGAAATTTTTGTTTAACAATTAAATTCTATAACTTAAATTTTTGTTGTTGAAAAAAATAAAAGTCGTAATATTTAATTTGAAATATTTAAAGGTTGTGAATAAAATTTTAAAAGCTCACTTTTATGTTTCACTTATGAAACAAAGGTTTTTTATCCTTACAACAAAAATATTAACTGTTCATTTATGTGCTTCATATTTGTGTTACACTTACGAAAAAACGTTCTTTTGTAGGATGAGTTGGAGGCACAGTGTACACATGTCAGCTTCACTCCCGAGGGACGACATGATATATTGGCCGAGGCCATTGGGAGACCGGAGCACCCTGGCCGTGTTCGTGGGATTGGATTTGGTGTAGGCATTCTAGATTATTTTGGACGATTTTCCCATCGATCTGCATCATCAAGTGTGTTGGAGGAACTAACCAAGAAGATCACATATGGTGTGACACAAAATTTGATGAAGACATTTGGCCAAATATTGGAGTCTTTGGGTGCCCATTCACAACAGCCCCACATCAATCTACGTACACCTGATGATCATCATGTTACCCATGTCAGTACGAAGGGAAGTTGTGCCGATGTTGTTTCTGGCCCTTCAGGAGGGAAGACTCCGCCTGGGGACACTAGTCGATTTGGATTTTATGTGGACGAGCATCCTCCTCGACTAGTCGCTATCGGTCGAGTTCATCATGGTGATTCTACCCTGCACTGTGCACCTTTACCAGCTCATTTGGTTAAGGTAGTAGTCAAGGAGGCCGTAGATGGCGGTGCTGAAGTTCCTATACCTACTGAAAAGGTAAGCTTAGTGAAGGAAGCTCTAGGTACCTTTATTGCATGGACAAAGGATCTTGTCGTTGCCGAATTTATCAAGGTATATTTCTTTCATGTTTTAATATTAAATCTAAATAAAAGATACTCCGTTTATAGTTGGTTTTTACACTGCTTGTCCTCAAGAAACTAGCTCAAAATTTAGAATATTTAGAATTTAGAAAATTAAGAATAACATTTGTAGTAGTTTTTAATATTAAAATCTAAATAAAAGATACTCCGTTTATAATTGGTTTTACAGTTGGTTTTTACAGTTTTCATGTTTCTTCTATATGATTTAGGATATTTAGCGACCCAAGTGTAATATCCGGATTTATTATTGTGTATCTCATTTGTATTCGCACCCTGTATCATTCAGATTTATGATCTCGATAATTGGAGTATGTTATTTCTCACATTGGTATCTTTGTACATTAGTATATCTTCATGCAAAATTTTCTCATGCAATCTCGTGATAGCGTCGCTAAGAAGGTAGCTTAACGCACGCTATCGGCTACTACTAGCGCACGCTATGAATGTAGGACTTGCGTGCGCTAGGTAATCAATTATTGAGCTAGGCGGCTAACACATGCGCCAGCCGGACGTAGGACCGGATAAGATTCCCGCGGATGAACCTGGACAGTTTTGGAGTCAACTCTTATTAGCGCGCGCTAAGGATGTATAGGTAGCGTGCGCTAATCTGCTTTTGTACAGAAAGTTTATATATGGGCCAGCACTCCATTTTGTTCTCATTTCCTTCGTTCATCTTTCGTTTTTGAGAGACCTGAGGGCATATCATCTTCCTTAGACACACTTATAACACATCCACTTGATCATTGGACATTGGGGACTTCTTGTTATTGATCATTAAGGAGAAGTAGCACCTTGGAGTGACATATAACCAACCGGAGTCAGATTCTACCTTTAGAGTTCAGTGATTTCGTTATATTAAGGTATGTTGATTCTATCTCCAACTCTAGATTCGTGTTACGGGGAATAAGATGATCATGCTAGCAAAATATTGAGTTTCTTGGGTGAATTATTCAAACCACTTCATGTTTGGAATATTGAGATGATTATGCCTTAAGTACCTTGATTATGAACATCATGATTCGAATCTTATTACAATGAACAAGTAGAGGAAGCTTCTATCATTGGTAATCCGAATCTAGTAGATGTTTTCATAGCAATCATGGACTTGACTTTAACATCATCCTTGTTAGACGAATCTAAAGGATTGATCATGGAAGGATTTATCTTGTAAAGATGGAATGTTAATCAAACTACAGAATGATAGTTTTTGATTGATATAAAGGTGTTGATATCGACCGTTAAGCCTTCCAAATTATCGCATGAAGAATTGTAATCGAAATGGAATATGGTTTCATAATAGTATACATATTCTTGAATCCGAAGTTGTTGTTATCCGTAAGGTCAGTCATAACCGTATGAACATGATATTCATGGAGGTAACATGAATTAACACTGAAGATTTCATTTGGTTTGATCATGTTGAGATCAGTCTACTGCCCAGTAGTAAACTGCCATGCACAGTTAGCGCACGCTAAGCTATGAAGATTAACGTGCGCTATAGGCATGAGTTAACGTACGTTACGTTTGGTACGTAACGTACGTTAGGCCATCAGACGAGTCAGTCAGATGATCAGTGAAGTACTGACCATGCATAGTTAGCATACGCTAGGCTTTGTTGTTTGTGTGCGCTATCGAGCAGACTTAACGCACGCTACATAGGGTACTTAGCGTGCGCTGAGAAGTTCAGGCAGATTACATTTTATGAGCTTTTGGCCGTAAATCGAATTGCTAGACATTCATACGACGTGAGATAAATTCTATATTATTTCTTTTGTTAAGGTTCGAGCTTGTTACGTGATTGATTGAGGGGGCGACCTTCGAGTGTTCGTTTTCGTGGAAGTATTGTTCTTATCTTCGAATCGAGGCAAGTACCTTATTTGTTTTATGTATTAATGTTATACATATTATCGTGCATGTATGTCGTTGTTGTATGTCCACCTCGTGTTGGTCCGATGGGATCATCGGGGGATCTATGCTAACGTGCGCTGGATCATCGGATGGGTTTTTCCACCATGGGTTGGTCTGATGGGATCATCGTGGGTTCTAGGCAGTGAACGCTGGATCGTCGGAATTACCATGTGTATGTTATGATATCATGTTGTGATCATCAGTTGTGTATGTCATTTATGAGTTTCTCGTAGGAGAAGACTTGTTGGTATTTTTGTCGTTTATGTTATTATTCTTCGCGAGATATGAATAATATGTTGTGGTACTTGTACTAGCATCGTTGTGCTAACCCCTTCAGTGGTGAACATTTTGTTTATGTTCAGGATCCAGGAGAGCAGGAAAACAACCACTGGAGCTGCATGACGACGAGGGTGCAGAGTGATGTTCCGGCCGGGTTTATTTGACTGTTGTTTGTTGGTTATTTCAATAAGTACTCGAGAACGTAGTCGTTTATGATGAATTTGAATTTGGTGATGTATTAATAAGTTTCTGTTGAACATTTGTATTTTCAGAACTGGTGTATCTTAATTTCGTTACTTCCATTCGTCTGTACATGTTAATGTCTGTTCATTTCTTCAGCCTTGTAAATCCTTATGTAAAGGATTTACGGCGCTGTAATATTCCTGAATATATTGGGGGTGTTACACCGAGCCACCTAAGAAACATGCTCGTCAAGATGACCGGTCGAGTGACAGTGACACATTGAGAGTTATTTAGTGTTGCAGCGACTCTCTTTAGTGAGCCGTTACAGGTGCCATGGGATACAACTTCCTCTGGTTGTGGTGGTGATGACGTTCCCTTGTACATAAGTTACAATGATCTTTTGGAAATCATTCAAGACAAGCAGTGGCTTAGCTTATCGATTCTACAGTTTTAGACTTTGTAAGTAATTCTTTACATGCATATTTATGTATTTTATCAAAAATTCATACTTTGAAACATAAATAAGGTAGTAATATTTTGTTTAACAAATTAGGTACTTATCGAAATTGAACGTGGGCACGATGGACGAGGATTTGTATGTATATTTTGATCCTCAATCCATACAAAATATGGAAAATAAGGGAGAGGAGGCCTCCAGATACATCGCTTCGCGTATGTCGGATGCCAGAAAACAGATATGTAATATCCGGATTTATTACGGTGTATTTCATCTGTATTCAAACCCTGTATTATTCGGATTGGTGGTTTTGATTATTGGAGTATGATATTTCTTGCATTGATATCAATGTACATAAGTATAGAAGCATGCAAAATTTCTCATGCAAACTCGTGATAGCGCACGCTAAGAATCTATCTTAACGCGCGCTATCGGGCTACTATTAGCGCACGCTATGCAGGTAGGAGTTGCGTGCGCTAAGAACTCAATTATTGAGCGGGACGGCTAGCACATGCGCCAGCCGGGACATGGGTCCGGATAAGATTCCCGCGGACGAACCTGGACGGTTCTGAAGTCAACTTTTATTAGCGCACGCTAAGGAAAGCTTAGTAGCGTGCGCTAACTTGTTAAAATGCAGAATATTATAAATGGGACAAGAAACCGTTTTGGCTTACATTTTACTCGACCATTCTGCATTCTTGAGAGGCCAGAGAGCTGAAATATCCTTCTACACACTTAGAACACTTCTTGTTGGTGTTTATATATTGGTTATCACTTGGGAGTAATCATTGAAGTGGAATAGCACCTTGGAGTGGCATACAACCAACCGGAGTCGGATTCTACCTTACGGTTCAGTGATTTTCATCATATTAAGGTATGTTTAATCTATCTCCAGACTTAGAGTTGGATTCTAAAGAATTGGATGATCATGTTAGCGAGATATTGATTTTCATAGATGAATTATCCAAAGTATATCATCGTTTGGAATATTGAGATGATTAAGCCTTAAGTACCTTGATTATGATCATCATGGTTCGAATCTTATTACATTAAACAAGTAAGGGAAGCTCCTACCATTTGTAATCCGAATCTAGTGGATGACTTCATAGCAATCATGGACTTAACTTTAACATCATTATTGTTAGATAAATCTAAAGGATGGATCATGGAAGGATTTATCTAGTATAGATGGAATGTTAAACAACTTCAGCATGATAATATTGATTGATGTAAAGGTGTTGATATCAACCGTTAAGCCTTTCGAATTGTCGTATGAAGATTTGTAGTCGAAATGGAATATGGTTTTATATGGTATGCATATCCTTGAATCCGAAGTTGTTGTTATCCGTAAGATCATTCATAAATGTATGTACATTATATTCATGGAGGTAACATGAATTATCACGGAAGATTTCATTGTTGTGATCATGATGAGAACAGTTTACTGCCCAGCAGTAAACTGCCATGCATAGATAGCGCACGCTAAGCTATGACGATTAACGTGCGCTATCGAGCACGAGTTAGCGTACGCTACGTTTGGTACGTAACGTATGCTAGGCCATTAGACGAGCCAGTCGACTGATCAGTGAAGTACTGACCATACATAGTTAGCATATGCTAGGCTTTGTTGTTTGCGTGCGCTATCGAGCAGACTTAAAGCACGCTACACAGAGTACTTAGCGTGCGCTAAGCAATTCAGGCAGATTGCATTTTATGAACTTTTGGCCGTAAATCGAATTGTTAAACATTCGTACGACGTGAGATAAATCCTATATCATTTCTTTTGTTAAGGTTTGGTCTCGTTACGTGATTGATTGAGGAGGACGACCTTCGAGTGTTCATTTTCGTGGAAGTGTTGTTCTTGTCTTCAAATCGAGGCAAGTACTTTAATTGTTTTATGTATTGATATTATACGTATTGTCATGCATGTATGTCGTTGTTGTATGTCCACCTCGTGTTGGTCCGACGGGATCATCGGGGGATCTATGCTAGCGTGCGCTGGATCATCGGACGGGTTTTTCCACCACGGGTTGGTCTGACGGGATCATCGTGGGTTCTAGGCAGTGAACGCTGGATCGACGGAATTACCATGTGTATGTTATGATATCAAGTTGTGATTATCAGTTGTGCATGTCATTGTTGAGTTTCTCGTAGGAGAAGACTCGTTTGTATTTTTCTTGTCGTTTACGTTATTCGTGAGATATGAATAATATGTTGTGGTACTTGTACTAGCATCGTTGTGCTAACCCCTTCGGGGGTGAACATTTTGTTTATGTTCAGGATCCAGGAGAGCGGGAAAACAACCACTGGAGCTGCATGACGACGAGGGTGCAGAGTGATGTTTCGGCCGGGTTCATTTGTCTGTTGTTTATTGGTTATTTCAATAAGTACTCAAGTACGAAGTCATTTGTGATGAATTTGAATTTGGTGATGTATTATTGAGTTCTGTTGAACAATTGTACTATTTTTGTATTTGGTCAGAATTGTTGTATCGTAATTCCGTTATTTCCATTCATTAGTACCTTTTAATGCCTGTTCAATTCTTCAGCCTTGTAAATCCTTATGTAAAGGATTTACGGTGCTGTAATATTCCTGAATATATCGGGGGTGTTACAGAATATGGTATCGGAGCTAAGATTATGGATATCTTGGCCGTTGGGTTAAAATAGGGGTCATTTATGTCTTTTGAGGTAACCGGCCGTGAATGACATCACTGCACTGCCTACGTCTTCATGCGAACGGTGGTTGTAAGTTCCTAAACTCTATCTCGTTCTTTTCATATTGTGTCTCTTTATAATCGAATATTAGAACGATGCTGTTTCCTGTATATTGAGTATTTATGCTTACAGTATGTTGAGAGGCGGACGTGGACGTGGTCGCGGTCATGGACGCGGACGAAGAAATGCTGAAAGGGAAGTGTCGCCTTCTAATCAGGCCGCCATAGCTCAAAGTAGCCGCAACAATCTATTAATAACGAACCAGATCCTGCTGTACCAGAGATCCTTCGTCAAGTGGTGAACCAGATGACTCAGTTCGCCCAGGTCGTGGACCGAATGCAAGTGGCGGTGGGACTACAACAGGGATAAAGACAGCAAGGGATCCCAGACATGGGAAATCGAGGTGACTGGTGGCTGCAAGAGGTGGCGAAGATGCAACCACCTAAATTCGACGGTATTTCTGAGACTCCCACCTGGGACCATTGGTTGAAGGAACTGAAGAAAATATTTGCCGGAATTAACTGCCCAGATGACCGGAGAGACTCTATCGCGCAATATTTTCTGATAGGGGAAGCGTCCGAATGGTGGGAAGCCATCCGGCCTGTAGACCATGATGCTGATTGGACAGAGTTTAGATTGATGATGGAAGCTCAGTATTGCCCTCGTCGTGTGAGGGAAGCCAAAGTTCGGGAGTTTTTCTCCGCTCAGCCTTCTGATGTTCCAGTATCCCAGGCGATTAAGACGTTTAACCAACAGCTGGCATTTGGTCGACATCTGGTCAGAACAGATGCAGAAATGATGATCCATTTCGATATGAGAATGAAACCAGAAATCCAGAGGTACATGTCCGGATTTGAATGTACCACACTCCATCAATACCAGGATAAGGCGTTGGCATATGAGATCAAGGAAGCAGCCATGGAGAAATTTTCGGAATCCAAGAAACAGAAAGTCTCTGGTACTTTTACAGAGCACAAGAACAGCGGGCCCCGTAAGGCCCAGTCATCCTTTCACTCTTTCAAGAAACCTCCGCACCCAGTTAGGAGCGGAAAGAACTTGGGAGCGACATCAACTATTACGGATGTTACCAGGAAATGCTTTAACTGCGCCCAGACGGGGCACTATCGACGGAATTGCCCCCTTCCTGCCGTGACTTGTTTTGATTGTGGACGAGAGGGACATCGGGCAGTGTTTTGTGAAGAGGCTACACGAGCCCGTACACCACAGCCAGTCCAGAAGGAAGCCAGTATCCAACAGACGCAGCAAAGTGTTCAGATGCCTCAGAATTTTGGCTGCGGACGAGGCAGAGGACAATGGGACCGAAAGGGGACATCGAGTGCCGGATCTGCTCCCCCAAGTCTGTACGAGATGAGGAGGACAGACGATCAGGATGCTGCTATCGCATCAGGTACTGTCCAGATCCTTTCCCAGCCAGTTAGTGTTTTATTCGATATAGGAGCTACGCATTCTTTTATATCTTTGTCTTGTATAAATCGTTTGAATATTTCCGGTTTTCATACTTGTGAACCTTATGTTGTTGGTTTACCGAGTGGAGAGAGGATTGTCGGAAATTTAGAAACTAGAAATTTCCCTGTATCATTTGGAGGCAGAGAGTGGCTCTCAAATCTGATCGTGATAGAAATGCAAGGAGACGACCTGATACTCGGAGACGATTGGCTTAATCGATATGGAGCAATTGTAAACTACCGGAGGAGGAATATCTCGCTGGTCGCTGACGATGGTTCCGAAATATTGTTCGAGGGGTGGAAACCGGGAAGCTCAGGGAAATTGATCAAGGCGATGAAAGCTGTCAAATTGTTGAAACAGGGCTGTATCGGGTACTGGTGTTATGCAATGAAGAAAGAAGACGAAATTGTGGAACTTTCATCCATTCCTGTTGTGAACGAATTTCCAGATGTATTTCCTGACGAGTTACCTGGACTACCTCCACGAAGGGATGTAGAATTTACCATTAAGATGGAACCCGGAGCCACACCAATTTCTAAGGCGCCGTATCGTATGGCACCTACTGAGATGTACGAACTGAAGAAGCAGCTGGAGGAGTTACTGGATAAAGGCTATATTCAGCCAAGCGTTTCACCCTGGGGAGCGCCAGTTCTTTTTGTCCGAAAGAAGGATGGATCACTCCGACTGTGTATTGACTATCGAGAGCTGAACAAGATGACGATTAAGAACAAGTATCCGTTGCCACGGATTGATGATCTGTTTGACCACTTGCAAGGGGCAACAGTATTTTCTAAAATCGATCTGAGATTAGGGTATCATCAGCTGAGGATTAAGGAATCTGATGTTCTGAAATCAGCGTTCAGAACTCGCTACGGACATTATGAGTTTGTAGTGATGCCGTTTGGTCTCACTAACGCACGTGCTGTATTTATGCAATTGATGAACAGAGTGTCCATTGAATTTTTGGACAAATTTGTGGTCGTGTTCATTGATGACTTTCTGGTGTATTCTAAGAGCCCGGAAGAACATGCGCAGCATTTGCGGATTGTATTGGAACTTTTGAGAAACGAGCAAATGTACGCCAAACTTTCTAAGTGTGAATTCTGGCAAAAGGAAGTAATGTTCCTCGGCCATGTGGTGTCAGCTGAAGGATTCCGAGTAGATCCTCAGAAGATCGAAGCAATTATGGATTGGAAGCCTCCAAAGAACGTGAAAGAAGTCCGAAGCTTCTTAGGACTTGCTGGATATTTTCGTCGATTCGTGGAAGGGTTTTCTAAAATCTCCCGCCCACTTACTCGACTCGTGCAGAAAACTCAAAAGTTTGAGTGGAATGAATTGTGTCAGATTAGCTTTGATGAATTGAAGAAGAGATTGACGACGGCACCGATTCTATCACTTCCACAGGGAACTGGAGGATTTATAGTTTACAGTGATGCTTCGAACCAAGGACTCGGGTGCGTATTGATACAGAATGATAAGGTGATCGCTTATGCGTCGCGACAACTGAAACCTTATGAAGTGAATTACCCAACACATGATTTGGAGGTTGCAGCAGTAGTTTTCGCTTTGAAGATCTGGAGGCATTATCTGTACGGGACTCACTGTCAGATCTTTACGGATCATAAGAGTCTCAAGTACATATTCAGTCAGAAAGAGTTGAACATGTGGCAAAGAAGATGGTTAGAGCTGATCAAGGACTATGACTTGGAGATTTTGTATCATCCAGGCAAAGCAAATGTAGTGGCCGATGCACTTATCCGCAAGCCTGTTTCTATTCATATGCTGGAGACGCTGACCTCCCAACTTAGCCTTCAACGAGAGATGATTCGTGAAGGAATTGAAGTGTGGTTACAAAGAGTCCAAGGACAACTGTGCGTGATGGAGATAACTTCATCATTAACCGAAGGAATCAAATCTAGACAGGCAGATGATCCTCTGATGATTCGGTTACGTGATGAAGTGATCAAAGGAAAGGCCCCCGGATTCATAATTCATGATGATGGAGTTTTGAGATTTCCGAACCGACTCTGTGTTCCCGATGATGATGTTCTGAAACAGACGATTATGAAGGAAGCTCACAGTTCGCCCTATTCTATCCACCCGGGCACATGAAGAAAGATGTAGCGGACTATGTTTCGAAATGCTTGACTTGTCAGCAGGTTAAGATCGAGCATCAACGGCCTGCCGAAATGTTGAAGCCACTCCCGATTCCTGAATGGAAATGGGAGGACATATCGATGGACTTTATCACTAATATGCCGAGAACCAGGACAGGAATGAACATGATTTGGGTGATAGTTGATCGTTTAACCAAATCAGCTCATTTTCTAGGCATTAAGGATACGTGGGGACCAGAGAGGTTGGCACGAGTATTTATTTCGGAGATAGTTCGATTGCATGGTACGCCGAAGACCATTGTTTCTGATCGAGACGGCCGTTTTGTGTCTCACTTCTGGAAAGCAGTTCATAAGGCCTTGGGGACCGAATTGAACTTCAGTATAGCTTATCACCCGATGACTGACGGACAATCCGAGAGGACTATTCAAACGGTGGAAGACATGCTAAGGGCCTGTGCCTTAGATTGGTCAAACGATTGGGAAGTTCATCTATCGTTGATTGAATTTACCTACAACAATAGTTGGCATGCTTCCATTAAGATGGCACCGTTTGAGGCATTATACGGAAGGAGATGCAGATCGCCCCTATGCTGGGACGATTCGTCAGACTTGATCGGAACAGAACCAGAGTTGATCGTGCAGACTCGAGAGAAGATAGCCTTGATTCGTGAAAGGCTGTTGACCGCCCAGAGTCGCCAGAAATCTTACGCAGACGTACGCCGTCGCCCATTGGAGTTCGGTACTGGAGATCACGTACTTTTGAAGGTTTCTCCTACTCGGGGAATCTTTCGTTTCGGAAGGAAAGGAAAGCTGAGTCCGAGATATATCGGACCATTTGAGATCCTTGAGAGAGTTTGGGAGTTGGCATACAGATTGGCATTGCCGCCGTCATTGTGCCATGTTCATAACGTGTTCCACATATCCCAGTTACGGAGGTATATACCAGATCCCAGTCATATCATTTATTTCGGCGAGATCGAAGTCGCGCAGGATGAGACGTTTGAAGAAAGACCGGTCAAGATACTCGAGAGTCGAGTTAAGCAGCTGAGGAACAAACCAATTGTTTTGGTCAAAGTTCAATGGTCACGTCACGGAATGGAAGAAGCCACATGGGAAACGGAAGCTGATATGAAGTCTAGATATCCCGAGTTATTTTCGTCTTGAGTTTCGGGACGAAACTCCTTTTTAGTAGGAGAGTATGTAATATCCGGATTTATTACGGTGTATTTCATCTGTATTCAAACCCTGTATTATTCGGATTGGTGGTTTTGATTATTGGAGTATGATATTTCTTGCATTGATATCATTGTACATAAGTATAGAAGCATGCAAAATTTCTCATGCAAACTCGTGATAGCGCACGCTAAGAATGTATCTTAACGCGCGCTATCGGGATACTATTAGCGCACGCTATGCAGGTAGGAGTTGCGTGCGCTAAGAACTCAATTATTGAGCGGGACGGCTAGCACATGCGCCAGCCGGGACATGGGTCCGGATAAGATTCCCGCGGACGAACCTGGACGGTTCTGAAGTCAACTTTTATTAGCGCACGCTAAGGAAAGCTTACTAGCGTGCGCTAACTTGTTAAAATGCAGAATATTATAAATGGGACAACAAACTGTTTTGGCTTACATTTTACTCGTCCATTCTGCATTCTTGAGAGGCCAGAGAGCTGAAATATCCTTCTACACACTTAGAACACATCTTGTTGGTGTTTATATATTGGTTATCACTTGGGAGTAATCATTGAAGTGGAATAGCACCTTGGAGTGGCATACAACCAACCGGAGTCGGATTCTACCTTACGATTCAGTGATTTTCATCATATTAAGGTATATTTAATCTATCTCCAGACTTAGAGTTGGATTCTAAAGAATTGGATGATCATGTTAGCGAGATATTGATTTTCATAGCTGAATTATCCAAAGTATATCATCGTTTGGAATATTGAGATGATTAAGCCTTAAGTACCTTGATTATGATCATCATGGTTCGAATCTTATTACATTAAACAAGTAAGGGAAGCTCCTACCATTTGTAATCCGAATCTAGTGGATGACTTCATAGCAATCATGGACTTAACTTTAACATCATTATTGTTAGATAAATCTAAAGGATTGATCATGGAAGGATTTATCTAGTATAGATGGAATGTTAAACAACTTCAGCATGATAATATTGATTGATGTAAAGGTGTTGATATCAACCGTTAAGCCTTTCGAATTGTCGTATGAAGATTTGTAGTCGAAATGGAATATGGTTTTATATGGTATGCATATCCTTGAATCCGAAGTTGTTGTTATCCGTAAGATCATTCATAAATGTATGTACATTATATTCATGGAGGTAACATGAATTATCACGGAAGATTTCATTGTTGTGATCATGATGAGAACAGTTTACTGCCCAGCAGTAAACTGCCATGCATAGATAGCGCACGCTAAGCTATGACGATTGAGGAGGACGACCTTCGAGTGTTCATTTTCATGGAAGTGTTGTTCTTGTCTTCAAATCGAGGCAAGTACTTTAATTGTTTTATGTATTGATATTATACGTATTGTCATGCATGTATGTCGTTTTTGTATGTCCACCTCGTGTTGGTCCGACGGGATCATCGGGGGATCTATGCTAGCGTGCGCTGGATCATCGGACGGGTTTTTCCACCACGGGTTGGTCTGACGGGATCATCGTGGGTTCTAGGCAGTGACTGATGGATCGACGGAATTACCATGTGTATGTTATGATATCATGTTGTGATTATCAGTTGTGCTTGTCATTGTTGAGTTTCTCGTAGGAGAAGACTCGTTTGTATTTTTCTTGTCGTTTACGTTATTCGTGAGATATGAATAATATGTTGTGGTACTTGTACTAGCATCGTTGTGCTAACCCCTTCGGGGGTGAACATTTTGTTTATGTTCAGGATCCAGGAGAGCGGGAAAACAACCACTGGAGCTGCATGACGACGAGGGTGCAGAGTGATGTTTCGGCCGGGTTCATTTGTCTGTTGTTTATTGGTTATTTCAATAAGTACTCAAGTACGAAGTCATTTGTGATGAATTTGAATTTGGTGATGTATTATTGAGTTCTGTTGAACAATTGTACTATTTTTGTATTTGGTCAGAATTGTTGTATCGTAATTCCGTTATTTCCATTCATTAGTACCTTTTAATGCCTGTTCAATTCTTCAGCCTTGTAAATCCTTATGTAAAGGATTTACGGCGCTGTAATATTCCTGAATATATCGGGGGTGTTACAAGATATACCTTGGAGCTTACCATCATGAGTAAGATCTAACATATTCGTCTCACGACTCTCTTTTTTTCTCTAAAAGTCTTAATATTTCTTTCTTGTCTTTGTAGATTATTATATATTAATAATTATGTAAGTAGATGTATTTAAATTGATTATGGAAAAATTAAATATTCCGTTTGTTAATGCAGTGAGCATTGGCAACTTTTGGTCGTTATTCCGGCAAAAGCCGAAGTTGTGTGGTTTTGCTCACTACACCGTAAGCCCGACAATCGCATTAAGGCCGTAGTCCAGAAGTATGTTTTAACTTGTAGCATTTACTTGAAAAATATATTTTATATATATGTGAGTGTTATTTAAATAAAAATTATTGGAAAAAACAAATAATCTTTGGTCCGAGTGAAAGTGTAGAATTTGGACATATATAAGTACTGTTGTAGAGTATAGAACGATAATTCAAATTATTCACCGAAAAAATGAATTTTTTTATTTAATTAAACTAGGATGGATTTTAGCATGAATGAAGTATGTATTGCGATTCTGTGAAAATTACACAATCTATTGGTATCTATTTTCTACTTGTTTAATTATTACATTCTACTAACAGAAACTTGGTCATTTAATTTGATAATTAATTTGGCAGTATTAATGTGGGCTGATGTGCTGACAACATAATCAATGTTTTCATTTCATAATACATTATTACTTCTTTTAAACAGTGCCGTGACCGCGTATAAGGTGATGGGGGGTATGCATACAAGTAGATCCAAACAGACGATTACTTGGATATATCCCAAAGTAAGTAATACATTCAATCATATATATATATATATTAGCTATATATGTATATATTATTATATATTATATATTGTATAATTGAGCAATATATTCTTTTTAGTGTAATAAACAAAATAGAGGTTGGGAGTGTGGGTATTGTAACACCCCCAGAGCCATCCGGGAAATATTACAGCACCGTGGGCCCCGAGATGGAACCCACAAGGCTAAAAGAAATTTTCGCAAACATCTACAAATGCCCAAGAGGCTAACGACGGTACTGTCTTTTAAAAACATTTGAAGACTTATAAAATCCATTTATCAAAAACCGTCGTAAAAACTTATTTGAAATCGCAAGGCCAAACAACCGACACTCAAAAGTTTAGAAAACGATTTCCAAAGTAACTTCAGTTACCAGATACCAAAAGAGCCTTCAAAATACTCACGCAGCGGAAAAAGACCAACCATAAAGATACTCTAGCAGAAGAATACAAGAACTAATCAAGAAACTCAATGCACAGAACATGTCATAGCCAGTATCCTCCGGGAAGCTCATCTCTCCACGACCGCTACAAGCTCGATACTCCAAGAACCTAAAAAGAAATCCCACGACGGGGTCAGCCATAATATCCAACAATGATAACCGTCACATCACATTAATAATTACATACCAATGAGAATACAACATAAGAATACGACCAACGTAATCTTACCGCCATAACTTTGCTTACTTAACTAATTCTCATTAGAATAACCATTATCACATTTCACATCCTGTACTCGATTAACCAATAGACTCGAACATAATATCTGTATTGTACCTCAAACAATACTTAAGATTCTCAAACTATCATAACCAACTCACAATACAGAAATATACCAGTTCTGACCAATACGATCCCTCGAATAACATCATCAAATCCCAAGACGATAACCGATTGTCCATCAAAGACAAATACCAAAAGAAATATGGAACATACCTCGAGATACGAAATACCATTACCATCACGTCAGTCTAATCCGAGATCAGATCAACACAACATACGAACATGGTCCTAACACAAGACCTACAAATGCATACTCATATGACAACGTCAATATGATCACAACAATAACGACAATGTATACTTATGGCAAACCCATAATATACATATGCACAACAACAATACATGGTAATCCAACGATCCAGCGCACACAGCTATAGATTCCCATGATGATCCCTTCGGACCAACGCATGGTGGCATTACCTGTCTAACGATCCAGCGCACACAGCTATAGATATCCCATCTTGATCCCATCAGACCAACGCATGGTGGACATATGACAACAATGCACAACTGCACAAAACAAAAATACACAATGTACAACAACAATGTACAAATGCATGACAACAACGATACACGAATGTATCACAACATGATCGACACAAAATGATAAAAATGATTAGAGTACTTGTCCCAAGTCCTTCGAGAGAAATCTCGATGTCCAAACCATCACGAACAATTATCCTCAATACTCGACGGTACAAAATACCACGGACGGTAAATAATTCGCATCTTCGTCTATACCACAATGTATCATCGATATCAAGTATACCAACAATAAATGTAAATCATATACCTTATGATTTAATTCCCAAAACTCGAATACAACCTATAATCCCAAATCTCCTGTTATTACGATTATAAACATTGCTATACGAATTATAAACAAATGAAACTGAAACCATTCATTAAATATTATAAACTTAGCAAGTAACAACTTGCCTTGATACCGATACAACGTGATGAAGCCGTCACTAATCTCATTGTCTTCGTCTACTAGCTCCTCGGCCCTGACCAACACCATTCACGAACATACTCGAACACGACCACAACATACGGTTATAAACACCGATCAATAATCTCAACCTATTACAATAATCGATAAACAACAAGTTCGACAACAATCAACAACCGACGTAGCCAACCAATCAAACTCAACGGCTCAACAATACCTCGATCATACACAAAACCAAACAATACAACTCAAACCAATCAAACACGAATTCAAGACAACACTACGATTCCACATTCAATCTTAAATACTTACAAGTTTCCTCCTTGTATATTTGTAATAAAACCAATTGCCGATTATCATCATCAATCCGTACAATCCGATTAATTATAGATAATCATATTCCAAGAGTTCCACAACTTATTCCGAAATCACATTCAAAGTCCCCAAACGACATAATCTGATGCGTTCTAACATCTAAACAATCCTTATTCACAATTCAATGTTTATATAATCATGTTCTTCAACATATATACTTCTCATAATATCATGAATCGCAACAAACCACCAAGAATATCGAGATTACTACGATTCCATAATCATAACGACATAATCAAGGTGTTTGATCATCAATTCATTATCTTCCCTTAACAAAATTCCCATAATTACCAAGAATAATCACAACACTATCAATTCCATCACCATTCATACGAAAACGTGTAGAATTTCACAAGTTCTACTCATTGAGGCATTTCATCGAACACATTGACGGCATAATCCAATTCAATCAGTTTAACAAAGAAATACTCGAATTTGTTCCACAAAACTTCAAGGATAATGTATAATCTTAAGAATACAACAAGGTTCCA
Source organism: Orobanche coerulescens (assembly GCA_033398695.1). Classification (NCBI taxonomy): domain Eukaryota; kingdom Viridiplantae; phylum Streptophyta; class Magnoliopsida; order Lamiales; family Orobanchaceae; genus Orobanche; species Orobanche coerulescens. Next base: position 75,987,751 of record CM065807.1, on the reverse strand, counting down.
TCACTAATCTGAGTTAAAACGAATCAATTCGGCCAAATCATCAAGAAACTCCAAAAATATCCAAAACCAAGTGTTTAGGTGTTCTTACCTTCGATCCGGGCGGAAGATGATGTTAATCCATGATTCCAACTTCCAAAACATGTTGCTACATGATGTTCTTACTCAAATCCATCAACTTTGCTGAAGAAATCGTGAAAGAAACGAAGAAAAATAAAAAATGACAAGGGTGACTCGGTCCAGGCCTTATATAGGCCGAGACCTGCCGGCACATTACGTACGTAACCGGCGGGTCCTTACGTACGTAGCCGGCCACGGCCTAACCTTCTGTCCATGTCGTTTGGCAGCCTTACGTACGTAACCGGCAGCTGCTTACGTACGTAGCGGGCACTTACGGCCGTAACCAGCCACAGCCTTACGTACGTTATCGGCCAGTCATTACACCCAGCGAGTCACTGCCGACCGTGATCGGCCACCCCTGCGAGTCACTGCCGACCATGCTCGGCCACTGCAGGTCCTCTCGGTCACGACTCGGCCAGCCGCTCCGTAACGTACGTAACACTTATTCCGTTGCGTACGTAATGCGTACGTTGACTTGCTACAGTATTATACTCGTATTACGTACGTAATACACCCTGTATAACATACGTAACTTCATTCGTTGACTCACATGTCCACATCCGCGCCGAAAGCCGCCGACACCGGGCCCAACTGTTCGATTCCTCTTGTTACGTACGTAATGTCTCGGCCATAACGTACGTAACTCTTGTGATTTAGCGTACGTAAGTCTTCAACATTAGCGTACGCTAAGTATTCTATACTTAGCCAATTTCAACTGTTACCGCCTGTCTCGACATACCAAAAACACATATACACTTACTGAATACATATACTGAATCCAATAACATTCTTATACGATATACTCTATGTCGAAAGTACGATAACCTGATACACGATATCCTCAATGCAACTGTCGACCAGATACGACAATTATACCAATACTGACATCTCAGTCCTTTATTTATTTTATCCATACTGTACAGATTCCACGTTGTACAATATAACTCGGATAAAATAATATCAAACAACAGTAGTAGAAATTTCAGATATTACATACTACACCATTTAAAATAAGTTTCGTCCTCGAAATTTGCAATCCGTCATAAAACCAAACAAACATACCATTCAACCAAAATATCCCAAAGCCACCATGACAACGATCAATCAATCATTACTGAATAAACAAGAGAGTACACTTACAAATACGCAAGTCGACGATCTCCTGAGATACTAGCAAGCGATCTCACTGTACAGTCCCAATGCGCTTACAATCACAATTCCTTGAGTCTCAAAAAATTTATATCATCGTCAGATGAAATAATCTATCCGTGACAAATCCCGTTTGCGTGATCGCATGATCAAGTTCCAATTCCGATAAGACGAATAATATCCGATATATCTGTGAAACAATGGTCCAAAATAATGACAACCAATCTCGAAACATCGACACAAAATTCGAACACTTATACGATCATCAACAATGATCAACCAACAAATTAACCGAGAATACCATCGACATGATAAATTCCAATACGACCAATCCAATGATTAAAACATAACTGAGAATATCATCAACATGATAAACTCTAATATGACCAACCAGAGGTCAAAGCATAATCGAGTATATCATCAACATGATAAACTCTAATATGACCAACCAGAGGTCAAAACATAATCGAGAATATCATCGACATGATAAACTCTAATATTAACAACGAAGGAGCAATAATAATTAGGAATACCCTCAAACGATAAATTCCAACACGATACACACAGAACCACAGAGACATATATACGGACAAATAAAGTTCTCAAAACGACACACCAATCACATACCGTAGATCTCAATAAACATACTCGATTGGTGAGCATACTCCTCGGCATACGAACAACTAATCAAGTCGACGAAAAATAACCAATCATACCTGGAGTGGAAACGACCGCTCGACATCTAAAACAACCAACATGGGGTCACCATCCCCAAATCTACAAAAGAAATCATTCAAAATCATTATGGTAAAGTCACAATTTTACCATACCAATGGAGTCACATAGCACATATGCCCCGGTTTCACAAAATCCAAAGTTCCAAAATTATATTATGTGCATGATTCTACAACATATGGCATATTTCTCTTATCCGATAAATCAATCGATCATCCTTGCATAACCAAACGACCATACTAAAGTTCGGATCCCTATTCCTCGTTCCACATTGATATATTATCCAGTTCGCGAGTCACACTCACAATTTCACCATGATATGCACTATGCACCAAATGCGTATGTACATCAATCATACTTTCAAAACCAGTTTGAAATCATATAGTCTCATCAAGAAGACAAATTTTCAAAAATTCTTTCAAAATTTTCAAAACTCAAAACATAAATTTTTGGTAAGACTGCAAAATCAATTTTCGAACCAACCGGCTCGCTCGTGTCAAGTTCTCGATAAAAATTATTTTCAAATACACACGATTAAATAAAATGGGATTTATGCAAATGCTTAACCATATCCGTACTCCTATATACCAATTCAGCTCGTCACCAAATTCATTGATATTCCATCGAAAAACCACACGATGAAATTCCAAAATCTCAATATATAGACTCTGATAAAAAGTCCTCCTCCACCTACTACTTGCAACGTCAATCTTTAATCCATCCTGGATCACCTCAAATATGATATGACAAAACGTTGAAACAATTCAACAAATCAAACACGGCGAAAGACTTCCCGAGAATTTCCATTTGAACCAATAAATCAAAACCCCGAAAGGTAGTGATAAAGTAGATAAACAATTGATAACATGTTTTAAAAATCTCGGGAGTTTTAGAAAACAGGAAAGTCTTTTGAAACATTAGGGTCTCAACCCGTATCTCATTCCACATTACAAGAAGTTTAAAAAGTAGAAAACTCTTTCGGACCCCAAGTCTTGAGTTATAAAACTATTTCAAAATCGACTGGGTCTCGGCCCAAAAATTATTTTCGGTAAAACATCGGTAAAACGTTCATTTTAAAAAGTATCATTCTCAAATGCTCAAAAGCAGTTTCATGTATCACAAAATGATCTATCATGACTACATGTTTTTCTCAACCATCCATAACCTTCTCCCAAATGCACAATTCCGTTCCAAAATCTACTCAACATACTGATTTCCAAAATCATAGTTTCTCAAGATCATCAATCCTGTCCCAAATCTGTCATCTCGTACTGTGAAGCATAATATCTTTCTGAATCTCAAACCATATCAACTTAGAACGGCAATAAATCTCAATGCAATTCAAAAATACAAATACTTACAGATCGTGAAGCCGACGATTCCCCGCGATACTGGCACATGTCTCGACTCAAGGTAATACTCGACACAGATATTTTCAAAACACACGTTTTGCAAACTCAGTTCAACTCGAGAACACAACACATCTCTATCTGAAGAAACACGTTGACATCATTTGGAAAAGTTTACAACAACCCCAGTACTACACTGGTAAATCACATCACGCACAAGCCCGAGTGAACAACAAAAACTCACGGCTCTAATATTCGTCAATCGACAACTCGAATGACGCGACAAAAACATGACCCAACTCGACCCAAATGCCTAGGTTTTCTCAACCTATGCTCCGATACCATATTCTGTAACACCCCCAGAGCCATCCGGAAAATATTACAGTGCCGTGGGCCCCGATATGGAACCCACAAGGCTAAAAGAAATTTTCGCAAACATCTACAAATGCCCAAGAGGCTAACGATGGTACTGTCTTTTAAAAACATTTGGAGACTTATAAAATCCATTTATCAAAAACCGTCGTAAAAACTTATTTGAAATCGCAAGGCCAAACAACCGACACTCAAAAGTTTAGAAAACGATTTCCAAAGTAACTTCAGTTACCAGATACCAAAAGAGCATTTCAAAATACTCACGCAGCGGAAAAAGACCAACCATAAAGATACTCTAGCAGTGGAATACAAGAACCAATCAAGAAACTCAATGCACGGAACATGTCCTAGCCAGTATCCTCAGGGAAGCTCATCTCTCCACGACCGCTACAAGCTCGATACTCCAAGAACCTAAAAAGAAATCCCACGACGGGGTCAGCCATAATATGCAACAATGATAACCGTCACATCACATTAATAATTACATACCAATGAGAACACAACATAAGAATACGACCAACATAATCTTACCGCCATAACTTTGCTTACTCAACTAATTCTCATCAGAATAACCATTATCACATTTCACATCCTGTACTCTATTAACCAATAGACTCGAACATAATATCTATATTGTACCTCAAACAATACTCAATATTCTCAAACTATCATAACCAACTCACGATACGGAAATATACCAGTTCTGACCAATACGATCCCTCGAATAACATCATCAAATCCCAAGACGATAACCGATTGTCCATCAAAGACAAATACCAAAAAAAATATGGAACATACCTCGAGATACGAAATACCATTACCATCACGTCAGTCTAATCCGAGATCAGATCAACACAACATACGAACATGGTCCTAACACAAGACCTACAAATGCATACTCATATGACAACGTCAATATGATCACAACAATAACGACAATGTATACTTATGGCAAACCCATAATATACATATGCACAACAACAATACATGGTAATCCAACGATCCAGCGCACACAGCTATAGATTCCCATGATGATCCCGTCGGACCAACGCATGGTGGCATTACCTGTCTAACGATCCAGCGCACACAGCTATAGATATCCCATCTCGATCCCATCGGACCAACGCATGGTGGACATATGACAACAATGCACAACTGCACAAAACAACAATACACAATGTACAACAACAATGTACAAATGCATGACAACAACGATACACGAATGTATCACAACATGATCGACACAAAATGATAAAAATGATTAGAGTACTTGTCCCAAGTCCTTCGAGAGAAATCTCGATGTCCAAACCATCACGAACAATTATCCTCAATACTCGACGGTACAAAATACCACGGACGGTAAATAATTCGCATCTTCGTCTATAACACAATGTATCATCGATATCAAGTATACCAACAATAAATGTAAATCATATACCTTATGATTTAATTCCCAAAACTCGAATACAACCTATAATCCCAAATCTCCTGTGATTACGATTATAAACATTGCTATACGAATTATAAACGAATGAAACTGAAACCATTCATTAAATATTATAAACTTAGCAAGTAATAACTTGCCTGATACCGATACAACGATGATGAAGCCGTCACTAATCTCATTGTATTCGTCTACTAGCTCCTCGGCCCTGACCAACGCCATTCACGAACATACTCGAACACGACCACAACATACGGTTATAAACACCGATCAATAATCTCAACCTATTACAATAATCGATAAACAACAAGTTCGACATCAATCAACAACCGACGTAGCCAACCAATCAAACTCAACGGCTCAACAATACCTCGATCATACACAAAACCAAACAATACAACTCAAACCAATCAAACACGAATTCAAGACAACACTACGATTCCACATTCAATCTTAAATACTTACAAGTTTCCTCCGTGTATATTCGTAATAAAACCAATTGCCGATTATCATCATCAATCCGTACAATCCAATTAATTATAGATAATCATATTCCAAGAGTTCCACAACTTATTCCGAAATCACATTCAAAGTCCCCAAACGGCATAATCCGATGTGTTCTAACATCTAAACAATCCTTTTTCACAATTCAATGTTTATATAATCATGTTCTTCAACATATATACTTCTCATAACATCATGAATCGCAACAAACCACCAAGAATATCGAGATTACTACGATTCCATAATCATAACTACATAATCAAGGTATTTGATCATCAATTCATTATCTTCCCTTAACAAAATTCCCATAATTACCAAGAATAATCACAACACTATCAATTCCATCACCATTCATACGAAAACGTGTAGAATTTCCCAAGTTCTACTCATTGAGGCATTTCATCGAACACATTGAAGGCATAATCCAATTCAATCATTTTAACGAAGAAATACTCGAATTTGTTCCACAAAACTTCAAGGATAATGTATAATCTTAAGAATACAACAAGGTTCCATCACTAATCTGAGTTAAAGCGAATCAATTCGGCCAAATCATCAAGAAACTCCAAAAATATCCAAAACCAAGTGTTTAGGTGTTCTTACCTTCGATCCGGGCGGAAGATGATGTTAATCCATGATTCCAACTTCCAAAACATGTTGCTACATGATGTTCTTACTCAAATCCATCAACTTTGCTGAAGAAATCGTGAAAGAAACGAAGAAAAATGAAAAATGACAAGGGTGCTCGGTCCAGGCCTTATATAGGCCGAGACCTGCCGGCACATTACGTACGTAACCGGCGGGTCCTTACGTACGTAGCCGTCCGCAGCCTAACCTTCTGTCCATGTCGTTCGGCAGCCTTACGTACGTAACCGGCAGCTGCTTACGTACGTAGCGGGCACTTACGGCCGTAACCGGCCACAGCCTTACATACGTTATCGGCCAGTCCTTACACCCAGCGTGTAACACCCCAAACCAGGCGGATATTACAGTGCCGTGGACCCCCGACTGGGACCCACCAGGCGAATGAAAAAGGATGAATTACACAGGGTAAATGTAGTACCGAACCACATTATAACATCAATTACTCCGATTAGGAGTTTCATACAACACACCCAGGATAATATAGAATACTTGTGTATCTTATGTGACGATAAAATACACGACACTGAATGAAATGAGTATTTGAAAGGAATGTCTGCAGCGGAATAATAAAGAAAACATAAATGACTGAATAAATGACTGAAAGGATTGGGGCCCCCTTCTAGTATCACTGGGACTCTCCGCCGTCAACGTGCTCTCCCTGCGCCTTTGCCTTGCCATGACCTGAAAAACAATATCCCCAAACGGGGTCAGTTATACAGAACAACAATCCTCAAGGGTTGAAAATACACAATCATGATATATCTGAAATTATGAATTATCCTGTCGAACATACGCAATCAAACATGCTATATGAATCGACTATCAGTACGGCTCAAAGGAATGGCGCCACACTACGTCCGGGATGGAAATGTGTCCGTGCACAAGCCACCAACGATCAAACACGCGTGGTCTTGTACCTAATCAGTCTCACGAGCAATCGACTCGTGTGCACAGTCCAATGTGAGGCCAACAACCAACACACGACCATAATGTGCCCGACATGAAAATCCTACACATACCAACCGGCACGCCAGTATGACCCGGAATGCCACAATATGACAAAAGTGACAACGAAAATGAATGATGACTCACCAAGATTTAATGATGGTGAAATGAATGATAGCTCAATGAAATGATCGGAACCGTCGTTCCTTATGACTGAGGTGATTAATTGACAATGACGAGTTTTGTTACGATTAATACAATGATGAATGAGTTATGATTATGAATGAACAACGACAAAAGGAATGAATATCCTTTTAACCGAGTAAGAATTAACTTACTCAATACCGATGATGAATGTCCGTCCACGAACAACGTCCTAACCAAGATACCGGTCGCTCGAACAACCTTAATTCAATCCAATTACCAACAATCCGATCAATAACGAATTAAACACGAATATAACGAACTCAAGACGTCGATACGTTTAAACCAAGTTCATAGGGGCATTATATCGAACACTTTGAGTCCAACTTGATTGATTACAACTAAACCTCAACAATACCAATCTCAAATCCCCAAGAAGTGCTTCAAATCAATAAAACACCTCAATACGATCAATAGTCCGTTAAGAATATCCAAAAACGTGATTATAACAACTATTAATCGGAAATCCCCAAATCGACTCGATATTCAAAGTGTTCTAGAATAAATCCCTCAATAATCCAATGAATCCTTATACAAACTCATAATCATATACATATCCCTTCATAAAACATGATTATAACGTCCAAAACATCATATCTCAACACAAAATCGAAATCCAAGGTGTTAAAGAAATTACCTCTTGAAGATCCAACCACTTCGATCCGATGAACACGAGTAATAACGAGTATCCAAGCTTCCCAAAGGAATGAAGATGATGAAGATTACACACTCAAGTGATTGATGATGATGAAATCTCTCTCTCAACCCTCTCTCTCGGATGAAGAAGGAAAAAAATGAAAAAGTGAAGTGAAATGACCCGGCCAAGTCATTAAGTACTGCCGGAAGTTACGGCCGTAACTCGGCCCTCTTACGGCCGTAACTTTCCAAGTCAATGGCCTTACGGCCGTAACCGGCCAACTCGTACGGCCGTAACTCGGCTTCGTCCGAAAGCCTGCCGACAGCCTTACGGCCGTAACCGATCCTGAGTTACGGGCGTAACCCGCCTTCGTCAAAATATCCGTCGACACCCTTACGGCCGTAACCGCACACCTTACGGCCGTAACTCGGATGATACGGCCGTATCCGGCCAATTCTTACGGGCGTAAGCCCTCTTCGTCAGCGGCCGGGCACCACACTGCCGCGTCTGGCCAACTCAGACGGCCAAATGCGGCCGTACACTCGACTTACGGCCGTATGCCGCAACCCTTACGGCCGTAAGTCACCCCTGATCGACAACACCCAAAACTTACGAACACTACTTACGGCCGTATCTCACCATCCTTACGGCCGTAACTCACCTTCGGCGAAAATGTCTCGGTAGCACTGGCACGCGTCGGCCGTAGAATCGCCGACCTTACGGCGTGCACTGCTCAACTTACGGCCGTACCACGGGACCTTACGGCCGTAAGTCCCTTTCGTCAAATGGCACGAAACACGAACCCTTGTTACGGCCGTAACCCAAAGTCCTTACGGCCGTAACTCGATCTTGGCCAAGTTGAAAATTCCGATAACTCCGATTCCACGATACGGTGATGAATGATCCGACATAACATACGAATGTGAAAATGAACAAGTCTAACACAAGCCACGGATGATGCTCCCGATCGACTACCAATCACGATGAAAATAATAATGCTCCCGTCGATCTCTAAAGCGGAGATGACATGACGATCGGTAATCGATATACGATTACAACATGCCAACATTGAACGCAAATGAGTGATTCATGAATGATGAGTGATTATTAATGAGTGAGAATTCTTGAGTGACGATTACGGTCGATAATTCTTGAATGAAAATGAATGAATTACAATAGGGTATTACATACCCCCTTAAAAGAGTTTCGTCCCCGAAACTAAGGGTCAAACAACTCGGGATAACTCTCCCATACTATCCTCGGTTTCCCAAGTAGCCTCTTCGACTCCGTGTCTAGACCTTTGAATTTTAACCAAAGGAATCGTCTTATTCCTCAAGCTGTTTGATTCGCCGCTCTAGAACTCGAATAGGACGTTCCTCATATGAATGATCGTCGGCGATCTCGATTTCGTCGGCTGGAGTATGTGACTCGGGTCGGCAACATACTTCCATGGCGAGAGACATGAAACACATTATGAATTCGGCTCAACGCCGGAGGTAAAGCCAATCGATAAGCTAACTCGCCCCTCGATCCAAAATCTCAAGCGGTCCAATGAATCTCGGACTCAACTTTCCCTCTTCCCAAAGCGGAAAATACCTCGACTGGGATACCTTGACCAAAACGTGGTCACCGTCTCGAACTCTAGTGGTCGGCGACGATTATCGCATAAGATTACGCCGACTCGAAATGTCAACATACGACTCTGATTAAAGCTACCTTCTCCGGCGGCTATAAGCATATCGGGCTCGGTGCCGATTGATTCGGACAAGTCATCCCAACACAAAGGAGACCGACAACGACGACCGTACAAGGCCTCGTAAGGTGCCATCTTAATGGAAGCATGCCGGCTATTATTATACGTGAACTCGATCAATGGTAGTTGGGCTTCCCAATCGTCCTTCCAATCGAGGACGCATGCCCTCAACATGTCCTCTAGTGTGAATAGTCCTCTCGATTGCCGTCAGTTTGAGGATGAAAGGCGATGCGAGATTGAGCCGAGTTCCCATAGCACGATGAATGATTTCCAAAATGAGACACAAATCGTCCGTCACGATCGGAAACGATACTCTTAGAGTACCGTGCGGTCTCACTATCTCCTTGATGAACAAGCGAGCCGATCTCTCAGACCACGTATCCTTGATCTCAAGGAAATGAGCTGATTTTGTTAGGCGGTCCACGATCACCCAGATCGTGTTCATGCCACGACGACTCGTCGGCAAACTCGTGATGAAATCCATAGAAATGTCTTCCCACTTCCACTCGGGAATAGGAAGAGGTTTCAGCATACCCGCCGGTCGCTGATGTTCAATCTTAACTTGTTGACAGGTTAAGCATCTCGAAACGAATTCTGCGACTTCTCGCTTCATATTACTCCACCAGTAATTCTGTTTCAAGTCCTTGTACATCTTGCTGGATCCCGGATGAACAGAATAAGGGGTAGCATGAGCTTCTCTCAAAATCGAGTTTTTCAACTCGTCATCCGCCGGTACGCACAACCGATTCTTAAATCTCAAAAGTCCATCCTCGTGGACCACGAATCCAGGGGCTTTCCCCTGAGCCACATCCTCTCGGATGCGCAACAATGATGGGTCCGAACCCTGATTCTCTCGGATTGCATCCTCAAGAGATGATGAAATCTCTAACATACAAAGCTGTCCCTGAACTCGCTGAAGCCAGACCTCGATCTCGGGTCTAAGGAGTTCCTGCCAAGCTCATACAGCTGTTAAACGGGCAAGCATCTGCTCACAGACGGACTTACGACTCAAGGCATCGGCGACAACATTCTCCTTGCCAGGGTGGTAAAGGATCTCGATATCATAATATTTGAATAATTCCAACCACCGTCTCTGGCGCTTAATTAACTCCTTCTGAGTAAATTTATACTTTAAGCTCTTATGATCGGTGTATATCGGCGAGTAACGCCATAAAGATAATGACGCCAAATCTTCAAAGCGAACACCACTTTTGCTAACTCCGGTGTCGTGGGTCGGATAATTAACCTCGTAAGGCCTCAATTGCCGTGAAGCATAGGCAATAACTTTCCCGTTCGCATGAGCACACATCGAGACCACCGTCCGACGCATCACTATAGACCACAAATCCTTAGTCCCTGCGGCAAGGAAAGTGCAGTCTTGACATTAACCGACTCTTGAGTTCCTCAAAACTCCGACACGTGTCGGACCACGTGTATTTCTTATCCTTTCGCAAAAGGTTCGTCAATGGTTGAGCAATTTTGGAAAATCCTTCCACAAATCGCCGATAATAACCCGCTAGTCCGAGGAAACTCGGATTTCCTTAACATTCTTCGGAGGTAACCAATCTCGAATAGCCTCCGTCTTCGAGGGTCGACACGAACTCCGTCGATGAGATCACATGTCAGAAAAGTCACTTGGGCATCCGAACTCACATTTGGAAAACTTTCCAAACGGTTGCTCTCGTCTCAACACGTCGAGAACACGATGAAGATGAACCTCGTGATCCTCTCGGTTACGAGAATAAATCAAAATATCGTCGATGAAGACAACAACAAACTGATCCAAAAGTCGATGAAAACCCGATTCATCAATTCCATGAATACCGCAGTGCATTAGTTAGCCGAACGGCATAACTACGAACTCATAATGACCATAGCGTGTTGAAACGCCGTGCTCGCGATATCCGACTCTCGAATCCGCAATCGGTGATATCCGGATCTTAAGTCGATCTTGGAAAATCTGAAGCTCCTGAAGTTGATCTAAGAGATCGTCAATACGGGAGTAAGGGATACTTATTCTTGATCGTCACCTGTTCAACTCCCGATAATCAATACATAAGCGGAATGAACCATCCTTCTTCTTGACAAACAACACCGGTGCTCCCCACGGGGGCACTCGATCGGATATAACCTTTCTCGAACAACTCCTCAAGTTGGTTTTAATTCTGCATTTCGGTCGGGGCCATCCGGTACGGTGCCTTCGATATCGGGGACGTACCAGTCTCCAACTCAATCGTGAATTCCACATCCCTCTGTGGAGGCAAACCAGGTAACTCGTCTGGAAAAACATCGGCATATTCCCTCACCACCGGAATATCCGTTAACATTACTGATGATTTCTCGGTTTTGGCCATAAAGCACCAATAACCGACACATCCCACGATTGATTAATCTTCTTGCTTTCATCAAATTAATGACTTTGCGAGCAGTAGGGATTACCTCCTTGAAACACATATTCAACTCCATAAATGCGAAATGATAGTGACCAAACGCTTTCGGACACTAATGATGGCATCATGACGATCCATCCAATCAATACCCAAGATGATGTCGTCCCTCGGTAAATCTACTACGATTAGGTCCACGGCCATACACGACCATGAAACCAGATCGGACAATTACGAATCTCACGGTTACCGATAATGCGTCTACCATCGGGTAGGCCAATGACATATGGCTCACAACTAGTAGCACTACCCAGACGTAGTCTACTCAAACATGACACTTAAATGAATGAATGAGAAGAACCAGTATCAAAAATAGTTCACACACGTTGAGATAGAATATCGAGTGTACCTGAGATCATCCGGGCCTCGGGATCATCGGTCTTCTTCATCTCATAAATTCGGGGCTTGCTGCCCCGAACCGGATGCTCCGTCTCGATAGCTCTTAGCTCCGCCTTTAGCTCTGTCGTCTTGAGCAGCCCGAGTGAGTGGCTTTGATTACGCACCTGAATGACACAGGGCTTGAGATGACGCCGGAGTGGGTTTAGAGTCCCTACGGCAAAAAGCGGGCCCTATGCCCGGCAATCCTGATTGTGGCACGTGATGATCGCCGGACACTTGGTGCTGAAATGACCTGTTCTTCACTGTTGAAAAAAGTGATGGCAGGCGGCCGCTCGCGGCCCGAGATTCCGCGGGTTTAGACGCCAGGAGGTCGCTCGAGAAAAGTAGAGCCCGCCCGCGGTTTCTTGAAAGTGGCGACTACCGTCGGGACCGATTACGGTTCTTGGACTTCTTGCTAGCGACGAAGGTTCTTTGCTTAGCAATTTCCTTAGCCGTAAGCTCGTAAGTAAGAGCCTTCTCAATGAACTCGGCGAGTGGCACGGTTATGATTAAGCAAGCGAAGTCTCATACGGGGTTTGACCTCTTCTTTGAAATACTTGATCTTGTCCGCTTAAGTGAATGATAGATGAGGCGACGGAAGAAGTTCTGAAATTTTTCGGCGATGGCGAGAACGTCATCATCCGCCGAAAGGTCGGGGTGAGTAACTCCGACAACTTGGCCTCCCGAGTGGCGCCGGATAGTACCTCTCCATCATGAGAGTCTTGGGCGATCCCAAGTACATGTTCCGTCTGTGGGTCTCAACGATAACCACCATGAATGAGCGCTCTTACCGAGATAGTAAGCCGCAATCGAAACTTTATGCCCTTCGGGGCAATCCACCATAGCAAATAACTTCTCAAAATGCTCAAGCCGGTGAACAATATCCGCCGGCTCGGATGAGCCCTCAAAAGTAGGTGGTCATTTGGCGAGATATCACGATGATATTGCTTACACCCCTCTCTTGCCTCGAGGCGGCGGCGGAGGAGCTGCTGATTTTGATTGACGGAGTTATGCATCGTCTCCATCAACCGAGCCATCTGGGTCATTTGGGCCATCATGCCACGCATAAATGCGAGTGGGTCGGCCGAACACCCTCGACCGAGCCGTGTCCGGGTACGACTCCACGACGATGAATGATCGCGTCCGTGTGAGTGAGTGGCAGCGTCGCTGCTCGATGAGTTAGCATTATTCCTGGCATTTGCACGGGTATTCGCACGAGTTCTCGGGATTCGGCCCGCTCCACGGCCTCGTCCTCCACGTCCTCTGCCAGCCCTCTCCATACTGAAGTGGAAAGTCATATGATGATTATATATCTCGCATGAGTATCACATTATGATTACATTATGAAATGATGAAAATGAGCATACGCTCTCACATACAGCGATTACATGAATGATTAACTGACGTGACATGATTATCTGATAAAATTACTGAAATGATTATCTTGAACAATTTAACAAGATTGATGATATGATCTTCAAGATCAACAACTAAGTAATGAAATGAATTGAGTGATTAATGAGTTAACATTATCGACTTGATCACAATTGAAATTGATGAATGAGGATTGTTAACTGATGAATTATGAATGAATGATTAATGCCAGAAATTATACCATGGCATTAGAAATCTTACAGTTCTTGGTCTGATTGGCTCGGCATTTGCACAGGTCACACGTGACGCGAAAGTCCAATGATACTAGTCCGATGACGATGATTTCAAATGAGACATGACTTGGAGGGTAGTATTCAAACCACGCTCGGATACCAACTCTGTAACACCCCAAACCAAAGCGGATATTACGGTCCGTGGACCCCGACCAGGACCCACCAGCGAATGAAAAGGATGAATTACACAGGGTAAATGTAGTACCGAACCACATTATAACATCAATTACTCCGATTAGGAGTTTCATACAACACACCTGTGATAATATAGAATACTTGTGTATCTTATGTGACGATAAAATACACGACTTTGAATGAAATGAGTATCCGAAAGGAATGTCTGCAGCGGAATAATAAAGAAAACATAAATGATGAATAAATGATGAAAGGATTGGGGCCCCCTTCTAGTATCACTGACTCTCCGCCGTCAACGTGCTCTCCTGCGCCTTTGCCTTGCCATGACACGAAAAACAATATCCCCAAACGGGTCGATTATCTGAGAACAACAATCCTCAAGGGTTGAAAATACACAATCATGATATATCGAAATTATGAATTATCTGTCGAACATACGCAATCAAACATGCTATATGAATCGACTATCGATGGCTCAAAGGAATGGCGCCACACTACGTCCGGGATGGAAATGTGTCCGTGCACAAGCCACCAACGATCAAACACGCGTGGTCTTGTACCTAATCGGTCTCACGAGCAATCGACTCGTGTGCACGATCAATGTGAGGCCAACAACCAACACACGACCATAATGTGCCCGACATGAAAATCCTACACATACCAACTGCACGCCAAGATGACCGGAATGCCACAATATGACAAAAGTGACAACGAAAATGAATGATGACTCACCAAGATTTAATGATGGTGAAATGAATGATAGCTCAATGAAATGATCGGAACCGTCGTTCCTTATGGTGAGGTGATTAATTGACAATGACGAGTTTTGTTACGATTAATACAATGATGAATGAGTTATGATTATGAATGAACAACGACAAAAGGAATGAATATCCTTTTAACCGAGTAAGAATTAACTTACTCAATACCGATGATGAATGTCCGTCCACGAACAACGTCCTAACCAAGATACCGGTCGCTCGAACAACCTTAATTCAATCCAATTACCAACAATCCGATCAATAACGAATTAAACACGAATATAACGAACTCAAGACGTCGATACGTTTAAACCAAGTTCATAGGGGCATTATATCGAACACTTTGAGTCCAACTTCGATTGATTACAACTAAACCTCAACAATACCAATCTCAAATCCCCAAGAAGTGCTTCAAATCAATAAAACACCTCCAATACGATCAATAGTCCGTTAAGAATATCCAAAAACGTGATTATAACAACTATTAATCGGAAATCCCCAAATCCAACTCGATATTCAAAGTGTTCTAGAATAAATCCCTCAATAATCCAATGAATCCTTATACAAACTCATAATCATATACATATCCCTTCATAAAACATGATTATAACGTCCAAAACATCATATCTCAACACAAAATCGAAATCCAAGGTGTTAAAGAAATTACCTCTTGAAGATCCAACCACTTCGATCCGATGAACACGAGTAATAACGAGTATCCAAGCTTCCCAAAGGAATGAAGATGATGAAGATTACACACTCAAGTGATTGATGATGATGAAATCTCTCTCTCAACCCTCTCTCGGATGAAGAAGGAAAAAAAATGAAAAAGTGAAGTGAAATGACCGGCCAAGTCATTAAATGCTGCCGGAAGTTACGGCCGTAACTCGGCCCTCTTACGGCCGTAACTTTCCAAGTCAACGGCCTTACGGCCGTAATCGCCAACTCAGTGCGGCCGTAACTCGGCCGTCAGAAAGCACGCCGGCACCTTACGGCCGTAATCGATCTGAGTTACAGGCGTAACCCGCTTCGTCAAAATATCCGTCGACACCCTTACGGCCGTAACCGCACACCTTACGGCCGTAACTCGGATGATACGGCCGTATCGGCCAAATCTTACGGGCGTAAGCCCTCTTAATCAGCGGCCACCACCACTGCTGCCGCGTCTGGCCAGAATCGGCCAACTACTCGTGCGGCCGTGCACCTCGACTTACGGCCGTATGCCGCAACCCTTACGGCCGTAAGTCACCCCGATCGACAACACCCAAAACTTACGAACACTACTTACGGCCGTATCTCACCATCCTTACGGCCGTAACTCACCTTCGGCCGAAAATGTCTCGGTAGCTGCTTGGCCGCGTCTGGCCGTAATCGGCCAACCTTACGGCCGTGCACACTCAACTTACGGCCGTACCACAGACCTTACGGCCGTAAGTCCCTTTCGTCAAATGGCACGAAACCACGAACCCTTGTTACGGCCGTAACCCAAAGTCCTTACGGCCGTAACTCGATCTTTGGCCAAGTTGAAAATTCCGATAACTCCGATTCCACGATCACGATGAATGATCCGACATAACATACGAATGTGAAAATGAACAAGTCTAACACAAGCCACGGATGATGCTCGATCGACTACCAATCACGATGAAAATAATAATGCTCCCGTCGATCTCTAAACGGAGATGACATGACGATCGGTAACTGATATACGATTACAACATGCCAACATTGAACGCAAATGAGTGATTCATGAATGATGAGTGATTATTAATGAGTGAGAATTACTGAGTGACGATTACAGACTGATAATTACTGAATGAAAATGAATGAATTACAACCGGGTATTACACAGCGAGTCACTGTCGACTGTGATCGGCCACCCCTGCGAGTCACTTCCGACCATGCTCGGCCACTGCAGGTCCTCTCGGTCACGACTCGGCCAGCCGCCCCGTAACGTACCTAACACTTATTCCGCTACGTACGTAATGCGTACGTTGACTTGCTACAGTATTATACTCGTATTACGTACGTAATACACCCTGTATAACGTACGTAACTTCATCCGTTGACTCAGCTGTCCACATCCACGCCGAAAGCCGCCGACACCGGGCCCAACTGTCCGATTCCTCTTGTTACGTACGTAATGTCTCGGCCATAATGTACGTAACTCTTGTGATTTAGCGTACGTAAGTATTCAACATTAGCGTACGCTAAGTATTCTATACTTAGCCAATTTCAACTGTTACCGCCTGTCTCGACATACCAAAAACACATATACACTTACTGAATACATATACTGAATCCAATAACATTCTTATACGATATACTCTATGTCGAAAGTACGATAACCTGATACACGATATCCTCAATGCAACTGTCGACCAGATACGACAATTATACCAATACTGACATCTCAGTCCTTTATTTATTTTATCCATACTGTACAGATTCCACGCTGTACAATATAACTCGGATAAAATAATATCATACAACAGTAGTAGAAATTTCGGATATTACAGGTATTACGTCATGCACTGGATGTCGACTATTGTCCGAGCTCGTATTATCGATGGATGGATGGAGGTGATAAACTTTTATTTCAGTTTATTAAATTATTTAAATTAATTTCAGTTTTTTAAATTATTTCAGTTTAAAAGTGATTCATTTAAGTTGATAAGTTTGTTAATTTATATATATGTTTATATGTACAGATGTTTGATGATGTTGCGGCACTTACTATAGATAGTATTCGTGCAATTCGAATCGAATGGGCAAACCAATTTTTGGAGGTTAGGGACTGTTTATGTGTGTAGACCTTTAACATTTAATTTTGTAAGAATACCATTGTTGTACCTGAAGATTCAGTTTCTTTTCTGGTTGATGGTTGTAGGAAAGTTTACTTACCCATGAAATTATCTAGATATCCTTTTGCCCCCAAATTGGTGTTTCGTGCATGGGTAATTCCTAAGACCTGAATCAGTTGTTCTTGTAACACCCCCAAGACCATCTGGGATATTACAGCGCCGTGGGCCCCGCGTCGGAACCCACCAGGCTAAAAACCATTTAAAAAACGTTTAAAAATGCCAAAAGGCCAATGACGGTAATATTTTAAATACTCAAATATTTCCAAAAACATAGTTCTCAAATACCATCATAAAAATAACAGTTGAAAATACAAGGCGAAATGCCAAATCTCGACAGTTCAAAATGTACGTTAAGCCACCTCTTAAACGTACCGAAAAATAATTAGGAAAAAGGATTTGACGAAATAACCCAAGTTCGCAAAATGCCAAAAGGCCCTTTATAAAATACACACACGCAGCGGATAAAGATACCGAAAAGCCATTTTGAAATATACACACGCAGCGGATAAATGCAGTTCAAAATACACATTTTCAGCGGAAATGAATAACCAGAAAAGAAATACTCGGTACTCCAAAACATGCCACCGCCAGTATCACATCTAGAAGCTCACCCCTTCACGACCGCTACTAGCTCGATCTCCGAGTACCTAAAAATAAAACCCACGACGGGGTCAGCCACAATACTCAACAATGATAACGATCACATCATCATAAATAATTACATACCAATGTAATAATACTGTAAGAATACTACCAATGTAAACTTACCGTCATAACCTTACCAATTCATGGCAATCCATACCAAGTCGATCCTTACCATAATTCACATTTCGCATTCTCAAATGACGAAATGATCTCAACCACAACCAACAGTACTGTATTCAAATAATATTAAAAATCCTCAAAACATCATCATAACTCATAATCTTGAAATAATTCATCCATGCCAAATCCTGTCCATCAGATTACACAATCAAAACTCAACCTGGATAAACCAATAGTACGCAACATATCTTTATATCAACTACCACATGATAATGATAACAAATCCCAAACATCGACGTACAGTCCGAATGCTTATACGATAAATAACCAGATCAACCAATACGTGAACTGAGAATATCACCAACATGATAACTCCAATATGACCAACAAGGAATCAATGATAACCGAGAGTACCTTCAACATGGTAAACTCCCAACACGATCAACAAAGATCAACAATAACCAAGAATACCCTCAACAAGGTAGACTCCAAATGATCAACAAAGGACCAACAATAACCGAGAATACCATCAACAAGGTAAACTCCAAATGATCAACAAAGGACCAACAATAACCGAGAATACCATCAACAATGTAAAATCCAAATGATCAACAATAATGGATCTCAAAGAAATAACTCCGACTGTCGAACATACCCCTCATACGTATGAACAACCAGTCACAAACCGTCGAACATACCCAACCAAAAATGGAGGATGAACGACCAAACAATATGGCTCAAAGATGGAAGCCATAGATCGCCCGATCCGAAAATGTGTTCGTGCACAAGCCACCCCGGATATTGATCAAATACACGTGTGGTCTTGTACCTAATTAGCCTCACGAACTACGTCTCGTGTGCACGGTTCAATGTGAAAATATCAACACATAACCATCATGTGCTCGGCAAAAAATCCTACACAATAACCAATCGGCACGCAGATATAACTCTAGATATGTCACGATGCAACATGACAACGAAACTCAAAGAAACACATATCCAATAAGGATCAAAAGACTCACCGAAGTGAACAACAACAGACTGACAATGAAAAGTCGACACGACTAATCAATATCCAAAACATCAATCCTGGGATCATCATCCCCAAATGAATGACCAACACGATCTACGATCTCAATACAACAGTCCTGGGATCAACATCCCTCAACGAATAACCGATACGAAACTCATTACACGAAACCTAAACATATACAACAACTCAACATACTAATTATCTACATGACTGAACAAATACTTAGATTACCTCAAAGCCGAGGACCATATCCACCCACATCCCCCAATGAGGCGATCAACACAACCATTAATACCAACCATAGTCCTGGGATCAACATCCCTCAATGAACAACCAGTACGAATCTCAATATATGAAGCCTCAACATACAACGTATACAACAACTCAGCATAATAATTATCTCATAACTGAACAATAAATAAATTACCTCAAGGCCGAAGACAACATCCTTTCCACGAACCAACATCCCTGAATGAATACACAGTTATACGAATAATCTCAAATAAGGTACCATCCATTCAATACCAATAAACCTTTATCCCGATACTTATGTCATCACGATAACTATCCTCGATATCCGATATTCTATATCCTTGACCGAAGATAACTCACGTCTTCCCTGAACACAATTAAATCATATACCTTATGATTTATTACAACCAGAGTACGATATACAAACCATTATCCCGACTACTTACATTTCTAACAACATCGCTATACGAATTATAAATGAAATGAAAACAAAGCCATTCATCAAATATTATAAACTGAACAAGTATAAACTTGCCTCGATACCGATACCACGAAGCCGTTACCAAAAGCCATTGCCTTCGTCTACGAGCTCCTCAGCCCCGACTAAAAGCAATATACGAAGTCTTCAACTCCAACCGCAACACAACGGTCACAATCAACGATCAAAACATCACAACCTATTGCAATAACCGATTATCACACATTCGATAAAAGTCAATAACCGACATAGCCAACCAAGCGACTCAACGGCTCAACAATACCCCGATCATATACATAAAACTAAATAATCCAACTCAACAAATACGAACTCATATCCACGATACAAGCCGTAACTCGATGATCACAAATAACAATCAATAACCGATCAACAAAACACAACGGTTCTACAATATCCCGATTAAATACAAATCCAAACGACCCAAACCAATCAATCACGAATTCAAAACCACAATACGATTCCACAATCCGAAGATCATATCAATAATCTATTTAACCCAATAAGGGTCTAACATTACCGTTTCCAAATTCAATCTTAAATACGGATACAAGTTTCCTCCTTGTAAATTCATACTATAAACCAATTACCGATTATCATTATCAATCCGGACGATCCGATTAATTCAACATCATAGATAACCATATTCCAAGAGTTTCAAATAACTCAAACATTCGATTTGAACACCTGTTCAATATATATGAATTTCCAAACTCAACGGTGAATAATAATCTCATCAAACCCTTAATCATATTCGTATTCCTATACGAATATTGTACCAAAATACATAACTTAATTATAGATATGAATATTCCATATTCATACCCAAAACACCAACACATTCCTCAAATCAATGATCAATTCATCTTGATATTAAGGATTTCATAACATATTCGATTCCGACATTAATTCTAAATTAGAATCAACAAGACTCCTTCTTGTTATACTAGTAAATTCGTAAGAAACAATTTGTTAATTAGTATCATGAAGAATCACAATCCAATTATCCGAAATCTTCCCAACAATCATGACATGTATAACTCACGAGTTCTTCAAGAACACAAATTATCCGAATTCGCGTTCATAATCCATAAAACAACATAATCCGATGTTTTCTAACATCTAAACAATCCTTAATCATAATTCAAGGTGTATATCATCATGTTTTTCAACATACGATCTTCCTAACATCAAAAATCGCAACAATACTACCAAGAACATCAAGAACTCTAGGATTCCATAATCATAACCAACATAATCAAGATACAAACCATCATATCATCATCTTCCTTCAACATATAATTCATATATCCTCAAGAATCGTAATAACAAGATCATAATTATCTTCATACGAATCATTCATCAACAACAACATCAAAAATCCGAAATCCAAGAAGGGATTATCCAACATACCTCTTAGAAGATGAAAAGCACTAGCAAACTCTTCAACAATCATCAACATCTTCATATCCAAGTCTCAAATCCAAGCTCTCAAGCTCAAAATCGACTTAGGAAGGCCAAAATCCCCCTCTCTCAGTGTTTGGAGATGAAAAATGAAATGAAATGTCCAAGGGAAATGAAAGATGGGCGTTCTCTTATAAAACATTTCTATTCGTTACGTACGTAACATGTCCTTGTTAACGTACGTAAGAACCTATTACGTGCGCTATCTTACCTTGATAGCATACGTAATGGCAGTCCAGAATTAACTGATCTATTTTGTGAACTACCTTACGTACGTAACATTTCCTCCATAACGTACATAATATGTACGTTGACTTGCTACAGTAAAACCTCATATTACGTACGTAATACACCCTGTGTAGCGTACTTAATACATAGTTGACCTTCCCATACACGTTCTTTGCCGAAAGGCACCGACCACGGGTCCCACCTGTCGGGCACAAGTCTCATTCCTCTTGTTACGTACGTTATGTACACTATATAACGTACGTAAGCTAACACATTTTACGTACGTAAGCTCCAAGGCTTAACGTACGTAATGGCTTTTATACTTAGCCAAAAATTCAACTGTTCCTATCCGACGTCTCGACATACTGGATACAAACATACGGCTTACTGAATACACATATACTCAACTCAAAAATATTCTCATACGATATACCTGATATCCAAATCAGTTCAACCTGATACAACATATCCTCAATATATATGTCAATCAAAAACGATAATCACACCAGTATAACTGTGTCGGTTCTCAATTTATTTTTTCCATACTGTATAGATACCAAACTATACAGTATACCTCAGATAAAAAAACGCGAAAAATTTATACTGAAAATTCGGGTATTACAGTTCTGCATTGCCTTTTTTTCTGAATGGGGTGCTTCAAGAATTTGGTAATTTATGTGCGACGCCACAATCTATGATTGATATGTTCTCATTAAATCCTTATAGGGCAGTTTCTTTTTGATTGATATGTTCTCATTGATTGATATTTTCGGGCATTGTATTCATTGTTGTGTTCTTCTTCTTCCTTTTCTCCTTTTACTTGTGCTTGATTTTGCTTGTTGTTATATGTTGCCGCTGTACTTGAATTGTGTTGTATTTTTTTTGTATTGGATAGAATGTTATTGTATTTGATGGTTGGATAAAAGTTGTTTAGTTGTATTGGTGAATGGATGAAATAAAGTTGTGTTGTTGAGGTTTTATTTGATGTTTTGTGGTTGGACGCTGTTTTTGGTGTTTAGGATGCTGTTTATGTGTATGTGTAGCAGGATGGAAATAAAAAAACAAACCTGGTATTAAAAAAAAATTAGAATTAACAACGGTTCTTAGGAGAAACCGCTGTTAATTTTGCAGTGTAAATTTAACATCGGTTTTTAAGGGAACCGCTGTTAAACTGGACATTTTAGAGCGGTTCCCGTAGAAACCGCTGTTAAATTAACAGCGGTTTCTTCACGGAACCGATGTTAACAGTACAGTTAACAGCGTTTTTCTATACAACCGCTGTTAAATTAACAGCGGTTTTTAACTGGAACCGCTGTTAAATGTCCAGTTTAACAGCGGTTCCCGTAAAAACCGATGTTAAATTTACACTGCAAAATTAATAGCAGTTTATGCCGAACCGCTGTTAAATTAACAGCACCACCTTTAACAGCGGTTTCGGAACCGCTATTAATGTGGCTCTAGAACCACTGTTAAAGTCCCAGTTTTGTAGTAGTGTAATCTTATTTTTAAGCAGAAATACTGTAATATCCGGTATTCTCGTTTTCTGTTATCTCGAATTGTTTTTGTTTGGACTTCGGACATTTTATTGTTGATGAGTATCAGAGTGATTTCTATCGTGATATTCTATTTGTTTCTTTCGCATAGCCGTTTTAGTCGGGTGCGGTTTGTTGTCGCGTGCGTTTCTTTGATTAAATGTCTGCATGTGATGTGACGTTAATTGCTCGTTATTGTTTTGAATCTTAGTCGGTGGTGTTGTGTTGGTCGCCGTGGGGCATGTTTTCACGCGGTATATTCCTTTGCGTTGCTGGTAACGTTTCACCGATGGGCGAAAGTTACGCGCTTCTTGTGTATCTCGTTGAGTTCTCCTGTTGGGATATTGCTTCTCCCTACTTGTTTTAAGTTTCGGGACGAAACTTCTTTTAAGGAGGGTAGTATGTAATATCCGCAATTTCGATTTCCGGTAAATTTCTCTTTTGGCAGAAGTCCACTTTAATGACTCTGTTGTGACCGTTTCGTCGTTCCGAGAATGATTAATTCTGCACTTTTTGTCATCCGAGTTCGTTTCGGTATCTTTTTATTGAGTTTCGTGTTCTTAAACGACTTTTCCGCACTTGAGTTCGATTCTTTCGAATCTCGTCCGAAACTGTTGTTTCGAGTTTCTCATAAGTTCATTTAATGTTATTATTCATGTTGCGAGCTCTGGTTTAGTGTTTCGATCGTATATCGTGTATTTCGGATGTTTTGGGCCGTTTTCATAATTTCCCAATATTTGGGGTAATTACTTCCGTTGTCGAATTTCGAGCCATCGGGTGTTCAGAATCGTGTATTCTCTTAGTGCTTAGATTCGTATTTGCGAGTACTTCGTAACCATATTTTTGGTTTACATTCAGGTCTGGGTTTCGGGATTTTTCGGACCGTTGGATCGACCTAGTCCCGGCTGGCAAGACCTGGCCGAGTAACGGCCGCAATGGGCCGGAAGTTACGGCCGTAAGGCGCATTACGTATGTAACACTACCAGAAGAATTGGGCAGTTAGTTCGGCCATGGCCAGTTACGGCTGTAAGCCATGGCCGATTACGTACGTAAGTGACCGGCAGGTCTCGGCCTATTTAAGGCCTGGACCGAGTCACTTGGCCATTTAACCTATTTTCTTCGTTCCTTCCACGATTTTTAATCAGAGATGGATGGATTTGGATGGAAACATCATAGAGCAAAACTCGGGGGGGTTATCCAACCAGGTATTGCCCTGGCAAGGGCTTTCGTGTATGCTAGCTGCATAAAATCACAGCTGAGGTTACTCAACTGATATATTTAGGAAAAGATGTTAGACAGTCTATTCACCCCCCTAGACTGTCCTCTGGGTATCTGTGACATACAGTAACCTAAGTGTGTATTAGTACCATATTATTTTGTTCATCTTTGATATACCTGTTATTCCTGAATAATGACGTGACATGATTATTTTGATGAGGTTTGTTAGCTGCATAAAATCACAGCTGAGGTTACTCAACTGATATATTCAGGAAAAGATTTTAGACAGTCTATCCACCCCTCACCCCTCACCCCTCTAGACTCTCCTCTAAATATCTATGATGTAATACCCGAGATTTCTGTTATGTAATTAGAACTTGTGATATTGTAATGATTGTACTTTTGTCTGAGTACTATTCTCCGTATTTCATAATCCGATGTTGTCGAGTATATAATTTCGTGTATGTGTTTTAGAGATTAAAATTATGTACATGTAGCGCACGCTACAGTCTGAGTGTAGCGTACGCTAACGGGGATTCATAGCGCACGCTACAGAGTGTCATTAGCGCACGCTATGCATGGTCAAATCGATTGAGACGTGCGGTAGGTGAGATCTGGCCGGGGGACCCCTGTCGGATCGTGTCGGATGTACCTGGACGGCTTTCGGGAAAAGCCGAGTCAACGCCTTAGCGCACGCTACAGGTATATGCGTGGCGCACGCTAAGTGCCGAGTCTGATTTAGATCGTGAGTCGTTAGCGCACGCTACTGACAGGTCTAGCGCGCTAATAGCCATTTATTATAAATAGGACATCATCCTATTCGAGATTTCAGTTTTTCTCCTCCCATAACCCGAACTCTTACACTTAGAACATAACTCCCTTCGTCCCAAACACTTCATATCAACCTCCTAGTTCGAGATTGAAGATCGTATATTATTGGAGATTGGTGTTCAAGCCTTCGGTGTTGGATTGCTTCATTTTCCTCCATATTCTTCACTACTTTGAGGTAGGTGATTCTTCACTGATGTTAGTAATGTTCCTAAGGAAGTTTGAATCATGTTTTGATAGCAAGTATTTCGTTTATAATCGGTCATCACATGTTAGAAGGATACTTTTGACGTATCGGCATTATATATCGTATGAACCTTTGAACCATCTTATTATAAGGACTCCTAAGCATGTTCAAATCAAGTTATGATCAATAATCGGATATTTACCCAGTTGATACGTTTTACACGATGGAATCATGTGTTTTGGAACGTAGAACAAATGGAACTTAGATTATTTCTTGGAGATCGTAGATGAATTATGATGCTGAGTTGGCTATCCGTATATTTGTATTTCACGATCATAAATCTTCCACAAACCTTATTAGCATGATTTGCCCGAGGATAACTTGTATTATCACGGTAGGATTCTTGAGTTCTTCACCATTCAACCCGATTTTGGCAGTGATTCGCCATGCAATATTAGCGCACGCTAACACGTGTGAGTTAACGTGCGCTATCGGGGGTCGATTAACGCCCGGCGTCGTAGCGTGCGTTATGAGACCAGCCGAGTCGATCGCAGACCGTGGCTAGCGACGCTAGTCTTATACGATAGCGTCGCTAACAGTCCTTCTTAGCGCAAGATACGTATAGTACGAGCGCGCTAAGCAATCCGCATGACTTGTTTATTTTGAGCTTTTCGGCCGTAGGCCGAATTGTTAGGCCATTGTTCGACTTGAGATGATTTGTATATCGTTCCTTTTGTTAAGGTTCGAGCCTGTTAAGTTGATCGAAGGAGGCGGCCTTCGAGTGTGTTGAGATCATCGAAGTATTTCGTCTTGCCATTTTCGAGGCAAGTATCATATGTCGAGTTCGATTTATATTGAATCTTTGATCATGCTTGTGGTTTTGTTCATATTGTTGAATATGAGATGTATTTCTGAAAATTCTCATGATATTGGTTGATTATTTGTTCGTATTGATGAACATATTAAAATGCATATGTGTATGCATAGTTGATTGGTTATGGTATAAATGATCCGAGGGGATCATGAGGATCTATCTTTGAGGGCGCCGGATCGAATGTGCACCATGCGTTGGTCCGACGGGATCATCATGGGGATCTATCTTTGAGGCTGGATCATTGGGACGGGTTTTCCACCATGCGTTGGTCCGCGGGATCATCATGGGGATCTATACCAAGGGCTGGATCATTTGGATTACCCTGTATTGTGTTGATGGAATCGTGAGGATTCGCATCGTTGGATTCCTAGCGGAAGTCCGTTTTGCATGTTTTATGATGCATTGATGATCTATTGTATTATGATACTTGTACTAGCATCGTTTTGCTAACCCCTTCTGGGGTGGACATTGTTTTGATGTTCGGGTAGCCGAGGAGCGGGAGACAACCACGATGCAAGCGGGGACGATGAGATGGCTCGATGATGTGATTGATGTTATTGTTATTGTGATTTGTCTTCTTGTTTCGTTTAGTACTCGAGTACGCCTGTTTTAGTAATGTCTTTTCGATATGGTTGTATAAATTAACTCTTTGATCGGTTGATTCAAATATGTCTTTGAACTTCAGTTGTACGATTGGTTTATATTTACACTCTTTTTAAAATTAGCCTTGTAAATCCTTACCTAAAGGGTTTAAGGCGCTGTAATTATTCTGAATATCTCGGGGTGTTACAGAATATGGTATCGAGCTAAGATTTATGGATATCTTGGCAATCGGGTTAGTTGGGTGCATTTACGTTATTGATTATTGGTCGTTCGTAACATCAACTGCCGAGCCAAAGATCAATTAATTTGTGGTTGTAAGTTTCTAATCTCGAATACTACTGTTTTATTTAATTCTTGTCTTGTAAACATTGATGGATGTACTTTTAGAACGTTTGCCCTGGATATTGAGTATTTATGTTTACAGTATGTTGAGAGGAGGTCGTGGACGCGGACGCGGTCGTGGACGCGGACGTGGAAATGCGAGGCAAGAGGAATCGGTATCTACTCCTGAGATAGCCGCTAGCCAAACGGATTCACATTCCGGGGGACAGCAGGGATCGGCAAATAATAATGCAGATCCTAACGTGCCGGGAGTGCTTCAGCAGGTGGTTGCCCAAATAAACCAGTTTGCTCAAGTTGTGGATCGCATGCAGACGGCGATGGGACAGCAGAATAACGTGGATAATCGGGGAGATAAATGGCTTACCGAGGTGGTCAAATTGCATCCTCCGAAATTTGACGGTTCCACTGAGACGCTTTCGTGGGATCATTGGTCAAGGAATTAGAGAAGATTTTTGCGGGGATTAACTGTCCCAACGATAGGAAGGTTCCGGTCGCCCAAGATCTTTTGACCAGGGAGGCTTTCGACTGGTGGGAGGCCATTCGACCAGAGGAGCATAATGCTGACTGGACAGAATTCAAGTTGATGATGGAGGCACAGTATTGTCCTCGCCCAGTTAGAGAGGCCCGAGTTCGGGAGTTTTTCTCACCACAAAATTCGGAAGCATCTGTGACGGAAGTGATTAAGACTTTTAATCACCAGCTGACTTATGTGCGCCACCTGGTCAGGACCGAGGCAGAAAGGATTTTCCATTTTGACATGCGAATGAAGCCGGAAATTCAGCAATATATGTCCGGATTTGATTGTACCACCTTGAGGCAGTATTAGGACAAGGCGTTGGCCTACGATATGAAGGAAGCAGCAGTAGAGAAATCGACGGAAGCAAAGAAACAGAAGGTGTCGGGCAACTTCGCGGAGAATAAGAATAGTGGGCCCCGCCGGGGTCAGTCCTCTTTTCACTCATCCAGGAGACCTCCGCATCCTAGTCGAGGAGGAAAGAAGTTCCGGGCAGCACCGACTGTTTCGGACACAGGGAAGAAGTGTTACAACTGTGGCAAGGTGGGACATGTTCGACATGATTGTTTCGCGCCTGCTGTGACCTGTTTCGAGTGTGGACAGGAAGGATATCGCGCAACATTTTGTGGGAATGCGACCCGATCTTTTGGTACTCGCGCTCCAGCTCCAGTCCCGAAGGAGACGAGTGTGAACCAGACGCAGCAAAGTGGATTTCAAAGCAGCCCGGGAAGAGAGAGGCATCCAATCTTTGGGTCCGTTCCTCCACGCCCTTTGTGCGAGATGAGGAAATCGATGATCGAACACACTTGCATCAGTGCGATTCAGATCCTTTTGCAACCGATTAGTGTCTTGTTCGATTCAGAGCTACGCATTCTTTTATATCTTTGAAGTGTTAATCGTTTGAACATCTCGTGCTTGTATAATTGTGAACCTTATGTTGTGGGATTACCGAGCGGAGAGAAAATTGTGGGAACCTTAGAAGCTAAGGATTTCCCAGTATCTATAGAAGGAAGAGATTGGCCATCGAATCTTATTGTGGTTGACATCTGCGGTGATGATTTAATTCTCGGAGATGATTGGCTCAACCGTTATGGAGTCAGTGCCGAATTACCGAGAGAGAGTCATTTCCATCATTGCGATGACGGATCCGAACACTTATTCCGAGGATGGAGACAGGAAGCTCGGGAAATTGATCAAGGCAATGAAAGCTGTGAAATTACTGAAGCAAGGATGTCACGGACTTTGGTGCTATGCCATGAGGAAAGAGGAAGGAGTAGAGCTCTCGTCCATTTCAGTGGTGAATGAGTTCTCCGATGTATTTCCTGACGAACTACCTGGGTTACCTCCGCAGAGGGGAGTGGAATTCGCTATCGAACTAGAGCCTGGAGCAGCTCCTATTTCCAGAGCACCATACCGCATGGCGCCAACCGAGATGTATGAACTCAAGAAACAACTGGAGGAATTGTTGCAGAAGGGTTATATTCAACCAAGCGTTTCTCCTTGGGGAGCGCCCGTTCTCTTTGTCCTAAGAAAGACGGATCCCTCCGACTGTATTGATTACAGGAGCTTAACAAGATGACGATCAACAATAAGTATCCTATACCTCGGATCGACGACTTGTTTGATCAACCGCAAGGGCAAGGGTATTTTCAAGATTGACTTGCGATCGTGATACCACCAGTTGAGAATTAAGGAATCGGATATACCGAAATCTGCTTTCAGATCCCGGTACGGGCATTATGAATTCGTAGTGATGCCGTTTGGACTTACCAATGCTCCTGCGGTATTCATGCAATTGATGAATCGGGTATTCTTGGAGTACTTGGATAAATTTGTGGTCGTTTTCATTGACGACATCTTGATATATTCGAGGGACGCATAGGAACATGCTGAACATTTACGTGTGGTTTTGAGCATCTTGAGAAAGGAACAGCTGTATGCTAAGCTTTCTAAATGTGAGTTCTGGCTTAAGGAAGTAACTTTCCTTGGGCATGTGATATCATCCGACGGAGTTCAGGTGGACCCGAAGAAAGTCGAAGCAATCTTGGAGTGCGAAGCTCCTAAAAACGTGAAAGAAGTCTGAAGCTTCTTAGGACTTGCTGGATATTATCGCCGCTTTGTAGAGGAATTTTCCAAAATTGCTCGTCCGCTCACTCAGCTGTTACAGAAAACTCAAAAGTTCATGGGGAATGAGGAGTGCCAGGCTAGTTTTGACGAACTTAAGAGGAGGCTGACGACACCTATATTAGCGCCGCGAAGGAAACGGATTTATGGTATACAATGATGCTTCAAATCGGGGTTTGGGTTGTGTGTTGATGCGGAAGGATAAAGTGATTGCTTATGCTTCTCGGCAATTGAAACCGTCTGAAGTTAATTATCCTACTCATGATCCGGAGCTAGCAATGTGGTCTTTGCCTTGAAAATCGCGACATTATTTGTATGGCACTCATTGTCGATCTTTACAGATCATAAGAGCCTCAAGTACATTTTCGGTCGAAAGAGTTAAACATGAGGCGAGAAGGTGGATGGAATTGATCAAGGATTACGACTTGGAGATTCTCTATCATCCGGGAAAGCAAACGTAGTAGCCGATGCTTTGAGCCGTAAACTGTTTCTCTTCGAGTGTTGGAAGCACTTACGTCCCAAACCAAGTATTCAACGAGGCCGATCCGCGAGGATTGAAGTATGGGCACCAGAATCCAAGGGCAACTTTATGTGATGGGCCGACTTCATCACTAGTCGAGGAGATCAAGTCTAAACAATTGAACGATTCTCTGATCCTTCGATTATGTGACGAAGTAAATAAAGGAAAAGCCCCAGGATTCGTGATACAAGATGATGGAGTTCTGAGATTTCAGAGTCGACTTTGCGTTCCCGATGATGATGATTTGAGAAGGACTATTCTGAAGGAAGCTCACAGCGCGCCCTATTCTATTCACCCGGGCAGCAGTAATATGTATAAGGATTTAAAGCAAAACTTCTGGTGGGGAAATATGAAGAAGGACGTAGCGGAGTACGTTTCGAAGTGTTTGACTTGTCAGCAGGTTAAGATTGAACATCAACGACCTGCCGGAATGTTAAATCCACTTTCGATCCCTGAATGGAAGTGGGAGGATATCTCGATGGATTTCATCACTAGTATGCCAAGGACTAGAACGGGAATGAACATGATTTGGGTTTTAGTTGATCGACTAACCAAGACGGCTCATTTCCTGGGAATTAAAGATATATGGGGACCCGAGAGATTGGCACGAATATTTATTGCGGAGATAGTCAGATTGCACGGGACGCCGAAGACCATTATTTCGGATCGAGATGGTCGTTTCGTGTCACACTTCTGGAAAGCAGTTCACAGGGCTTTGGGGACCGAGCTAAACTTTAGTACATCTTATCATCCCCAAACGGACGGTCAGTCCGAAAGGACTATTCAGACAGTAGAGGACATGCTTAGAGCTTCTGCATTAGATTGGTCGACTGATTGGGAAGTTCACTTGCCCTTGATCGAGTTCACTTATAATAACAGTTGGCATGCTTCTATTAAGATGGCACCATTTGAAGCTTTGTACGGGAGAAGATGCCGATCACCCTGTCTTTGGGATGATTCTTGGATTTGATCGGACGGAACCGGAATTGATTATTCAGACTCAAGACAAGATAGAATTGATTCGAGAGAGACTGATCGCCCCAGTCGGCGAAGTCTTATGCCGATGTACGTCGTCGCCCTCTAGAGTTCGACGCTGGAGACCACGTACTATTGAAGGTGTCTCCTACACGAGGGATTTTCCGTTTTGGGAGAAGAGGCAAACTTAGGCCGAGATATATCGGGCCCTTCGAGATCCTCGAGAGAGTGGGAGATTTAGCATACAGGTTGGCCTTACCGCCATCGCTGGGTCACGTTCACAATGTGTTTCACGTATCCCAATTGCGGAAGTATGTACCGGACCCCAGTCACGTCATTGAGTTCGACTAGATCGAAATAGCTAATGATGGCACCTTCGAAGAAAGACCAATCAAGATACTTGAGAGCCGGATCAAACAATTGAGGAATAAACCAATACACTTGGTTAAAATACAATGGTCACGACATGGAGTCGAAGAGGCCACTTGGGAAATGGAGGACAGTATGAAGACTAGATATCCGGAGTTGTTTTCATCCTAAGTTTCGGGATGAAACTTCTTTTTAGGGAGGAAGGATGTAATACCCGAGATTTCTGTTATGTAATTAGAACTTGTGATATTGTAATGATTGT
Organism: Orobanche coerulescens; assembly: GCA_033398695.1. Lineage (NCBI taxonomy): Eukaryota > Viridiplantae > Streptophyta > Magnoliopsida > Lamiales > Orobanchaceae > Orobanche > Orobanche coerulescens. Next base: position 75,955,059 of record CM065807.1, on the reverse strand, counting down.
ACTTTTGTCTAAGTACTATTCTCCGTATTTCATAATCCGATGTTGTCGAGTATATAATTTCGTGTATGTGTTTTAGAGATTGAAATTCTGTACATGTAGCGCACGCTACAGTCTGAGTGTAGCGTACGCTAACGGGGATTCATAGCGCACGCTACAGAGTGTCATTAGCGCACGCTATGCATGGTCAAATCGATTGAGACGTGCGGTAGGTGAGATCTGGCCGGGGGACCCCTGTCGGATCGTGTCGGATGTACCTGGACGGCTTTCGGGAAAAGCCGAGTCAACGCCTTAGCGCACGCTACAGGTATATGCGTGGCGCACGCTAAGTGCCGAGTCTGATTTAGATCGTGAGCCGTTAGCGCACGCTACGAACAGGTCTAGCGCGCGCTAATAGCCATTTATTATAAATAGGACATCATCCTATTCGAGATTTGATTTTCTCCTCCCATAACCCGAACTCTTACACTTAGAACATAACTCCCTTCGTCCCAAACACTTCATATCAACCTCCTAGTTCGAGATTGAAGATCGTATATTATTGGAGATTGGTGTTCAAGCCTTCGGTGTTGGATCGCTTCATTTTCCTCCGTATTCTTCACTACTTTGAGGTAGGTGATTCTTCACTGATGTTAGTAATGTTCCTAAGGAAGTTTGAATCATGTTTTGATAGCAAGTATTTCGTTTATAATCGGTCATCACATGTTAGAAGGATACTTTTGACGTATCGGCATTATATATCGTATGAACCTTTGAACCATCTTATTATAAGGACTCCTAAGCATGTTCAAATCAAGTTATGATCAATAATCGGATATTTACCCAGTTGATACGTTTTACACGATGGAAACATGTGTTTTGGAACGTAGAACAAATGGAACTTAGATTATTTCTTGGAGATCGTAGATGAATTATGATGTTGAGTTGGCTATCCGTATATTTGTATTTCACGATCATAAATCTTCCACAAACCTTATTAGCATGATTTGCCCGAGGATAACTTGTATTATCACGGTAGGATTCTTGAGTTCTTCAACATTCAAACATGTTTTCGGCTTGCAGTATTCTTGCATGAAATATTATCTAACGCTAACACGTTTGAGTTAACGTGCGCTATCGGGGTCGATTAACGCCCAAACGTGACGTAGCGTACGTTATGAGACCCGAGTCGATTGCCAGGCGTGGCTAGCGCCGCGCTAGTCTTATACGATAGCGTCGCTAACGATCCGTCTTAGCGCCGCGTTACGTGAGTACGTGGCGCGCTAAGCAATCAGGGACTTGTTTATTTTGAGCTTTTCGGCCGTAGACCGAATTGTTAGGCCATTGTTCGACTTGAGATGATTTGTATATCGTTCCTTTTGTTAAGGTTCGAGCCGATTACGTTGATCGAAGGAGGCGGCCTTCGAGTGTGTTGAGATCATCGAAGTATTTCGTCTTGCCATTTTCGAGGCAAGTATCATATGTCGAGTTCGATTTATATTGAATCTTTGATCATGCTTGTGGTTTTGTTCATATTGTTGAATATGAGATGTATTTCTGAAAATTCTCATGATATTGGTTGATTATTTGTTCGTATTGATGAACATATTAAAATGCATATGTGTATGCATAGTTGATTGGTTATGGTATAAATGATCCGAGGGGATCATGAGGATCTATGCTGAGGGCGCTGGATCGAATGTCCACCATGCGTTGGTCCGACGGGATCATCATGGGGATCTATGCTGAGGGCGCTGGATCGCTGGACGGGTTTTCCACCATGCGTTGGTCCGACGGGATCATCATGGGGATCTATACCAAGGGCGCTGGATCGCTGGATTACCCTGTATTGTGTTGATGGAATCGTGAGGATTCGCATCGTTGGATTCCGGTAGCGGAAGTCCGTTTTGCATGTTTTATGATGCATTAATGATCTATTGTATTATGATACTTGTACTAGCATCGTTTTGCTAACCCCTTAGGGGGTGGAAATTGTTTTGATGTTCAGGTAGCCGAGGAGCGGGGAGACAACCACAGTACCGACAGGATGATGAGATGGCTCAGTGATGTGATTGATGTTATTGTTATTGTGATTTGTCTTCTTGTTTCGTTTAGTACTCGAGTACGTCTGTTTTAGTAATGTCTTTTCGATATGGTTGTATAAATTACCTCTTTGATCGGTTGATTCAAATATGTCTTTGAACTTCAGTTGTACGATTGGTTTATATTTACACTCTTTTTAAAATTAGCCTTGTAAATCCTTACCTAAAGGGTTTACGGCGCTGTAATTATTCCGAATATCTCGGGGTGTTACATATGACCTACAGTACTTTATTCGGGAAGCACGTAACACTCGGTAGGTTATCCAACCAGGTATTGCCCTGACAAGGGCTTTGAGGTATGTTAGCTGCATAAAATCACAGCTAAGGTTACTCAACTGATATATTTAGGAAAATATTTTAGATAGTTTATTCACACCCGACCCCCCTCTAGACTGTCCTCTGAGTATCTTTGACCTACAGTAACCTAAGCGTGTATCAGTACCCTATTGGTTTGTTTATCTTTGATATACATGTTATTCCTGAATAATGACGTGATATGATTATTCAGGTGAGGTTTTTTAGCTGCATAATATCACAGCGGAGGTTACTCAGCTGATATATACAGGAAAAGATTTTAGACAGTCTATTCACGCCCCCTCTAGACTGTCCTCTGAGTATATGTTACCTACAGTGTTTTATTCGGGAAGCGCATATCACCCGGCGGTTATATAACTAGGTACTGCCCTGACCAGGGCTTTGGGGTATGTTATTCGGGTAGTGTGTATCAATACCCTATTGTTTTGTTTATCTTAGATGTATATGTCATTCCTGAATAATTACGTGATATGATTATTCAGGTGAGGTTTGTTAGCTGCATAAAATCACAGCTGAGGTTACTCAACTGATATATTCAAGAAAAGATTTCAGACAGTCTATTCACCCCCTAGACTTTCCTATGAGTATCTGTGACCTACAACACTTTATTCGGGAAATACGCATCACTTGGTCGGTTATCCAACCAGGTATTGCCCTGACAAGGGCTTTTGTGTATGCTAGCTGCATAAAATCATAGCTGAGGTTACTCAACTGATATATTCAGGAAAAGCTTTTAGACATGATATTCACCCCACCCAAGATTGTCCTCTGAGTATCTGTGACCTTCACTAAACTAAGTGTGTATCAGTACCCTATTGTTTTGTTTATCTTTGATATACGTGTTATTCCTGATTAATGACGTGATATGATTATTCAGGTGAGGTTTGTTAGCGCATAGAATCACAGCTGAGGTTACTGAACTGATATATTCAGGAAAAGATTTTAGACGGTCTATTTACCCCCCTAGATTGTCCTCTGAGTATCTGTGACTTACAGTGCTAATTTCGGGAAGCGCATATCACTCGGTGGGTTATCCAACCAGGTATTGCCCTGACAAGGGCTTTGGGGTATGTTAGCTGCATAAAATCACAGCTGAGGTTTCTCAACTGATATGTTTAGGAAAAGATTCTAGACAGTTTATTCATCCCGCCTCTAGACTGTCCTTTGAGTATCTTTGACCTACAGTAACCTAAGCGTGTATCAGTACCATATTGTTTTCTTTATCTTTGATATACATGTTCTTCCTGAATAATGATGTGATATGATTATTCAGGTGAGGTTTGTTAGCTGCATAAAATCACAATTGAGGTTACTCAGCTGATATATTCAGGAAAAGATTTTAGATAGTCATTCACCCCACCTAGACTGTCCTCTGAGTATCTGTGACCTACAGTACTTTATTCGGGAACCATATATCACTCGGCGGGTTATCCAACTAGGTATTGCCCTTACAAGGTCTTTGGGGTATGTTATTCGGGTAGTGTGTATCAATACCCTGTTGTTTTGTTTATTTTTGATATACGTGTTATTCATGAATAATGACGTGATATGATTATTCAGGTGAGGTTTGTTAGCTGCATAAAATCACAGCTTAGGTTAATCAACTGATATATTCAGGAAAAGATTGCAGACGGTCTATTCACCCCCTCTAGACTGTACTCTGAGTATCTATGACCTACAGTACTTTATTCGGGAAGCGCATATCACTCGGCGGGTTATCCAACCAAGTATTGCCGTGACAAGGGCTTTGGGGTATGTTAGCTACATAAAATCACAACTGAGGTTACTCAACTGATATATTGAGGAAAGATGTTAGACAGTCTATTCACCCCCACCCCTTTCTAGACTATCATATGATTATCTTTAACCTACAGTGACCTAAGTGTGTATCACTACCCTATTTTTTGTTTATCTTTGATATATGTGTTATTTCTGAATAATGACGTGATATGATTATTCAGGTGAGGTTTGTTAGCTACATAAAATCACAACTGAGGTTACTCAACTGATATATTTAGGAAAAGATTTTAGACAGTCTATTCATGCCCCCTCTAGACTATGCTCTGAGTATTTGTGATCTACAGTACTTATTTCGCGAACCGCGTATCACTCGGTGGGTTATCCAACCAGGTATTGCCCTGACAAGGGTTTTGGGGCATGTTAGCTGCATAAAATCACAATCGAGGTTACTCAACTGATATATTTTAGACAGTCTATTTACCCCCCCGCTAGACTGTCCACTGAGTATCTTTGACCTACAGTAATCTAAGTGTGTATCAGTACCCTATTGATTTATTTATCTTTGATATAGGTGTTATTCCTGAATAATGACGTGATATGATTATCAAGATGAGGTCTGTTTGCTGCATAAAATCACAGCTGCGGTTACTCAGCTGATATATTCAGGAAAGGATTTTAGACAGTCTATTATCGCCCCCTCTAGACTGTCCTCTGATTATATGTGACCTACATTACTTTATTCGGGAAACGCATATCACCTGACAGTTATCTAACTAGGTATTGCCCTGACAAAGGCTTTGGGGTATCTTAATCGGGTAGTGTGTATCAATACCGTATTGCTTTGTTTGTCTTTATTATACGTTTTATTCCTGAATAATGACGTGATATGATTATTCAGGTTAGGTTTGTTAGTTGCATAAAATCATAGCTGAGGTTACTCAACTGATAGATATCGGAAAAGATTATAGACAGTCTATTCACCCCCCCTCTAGACTGTCCTCTAAATATCTGTGACCTACAGTAACCTAAGTGTATATCAGTACCATATTATTTTGTTTATCTTTTATATATGTGTTATTCCTAGATAATAACGTGATATGATTATTCAGGTGAGGTTTGTTAGCTTCATAAAATAACAACTGAGGTTACTCAATTGATATATTTAGGAAAATATTTCAGACATTCTATTCACCACCTCTAGACTGTCATGTGAGTATTTATGACCTACAGTACCTTATTCGGGAAGCGCGTATCGCTCGGCGGGTTTTCCAACCAGATATTGCCCTAACAAGGGCTTTCGGGTATGTTAGCTACATAAAATCACAGCTAAGGTTAATCAACTGATATATTCAGAAAAATATTTTACACAGTCTGTTCACCCCCCGAGACTGTCCTCTGAGTATCTGTGACCTACAGTAACCTAAGTGTGTATCAATACCCAATTTTTTTGTTTATCTTTGACATACGAGTTATTCCTGATTAATGGCGTGATATGATTATTCAGGCGAGGTTTGTTAGCTGCATAAAATCACAGCTAAGGTTACTCAACTGATATATTCAGGAAAAGATTTTAGACAGTCTATTCAACCCCCCCCCCCCCCCCATCTAGACTGTCATTTGAGTATATGTGACCTACAATACTTTATTTGGGAAGCGCGTATCACTCGGCGGGTTATCCAACCAGGTATAGCCCTGACAAGGGCTATGGGATATGTTATTCGGGTAGTGTGTATCAATACCCTATTGTTTGGTTTATCTTTGATATACGTATTATTCCTGAATAATGACGTGATATGATTATTCAGGTGAGGTTTGTTAGCTGCATAAAATCACAACTGAGGTTACTCAACTGATATATTCAGGAAAATATTTCTGACAGTCTATTCACCCCCCTCTAGACTGTCCTATGAGTATCTATGACCTACAGTACTTTATTCTGGAAGTGCGTATCACTCGGCGGGTTATCCAACCAGGTATTGCCCTGACAAGGGCTTTGGGGTATGTTAGCTACATAAAATCACAACTGAGGTTACTCAACTGATATATTGAGGAAAGATGTTAGACAGTCTATTCACCCCCTAGATTGTCCTCTGGGTATCTGTGACTTATAGTAACCTAAGTGTGTATCGGTACCCTATTGTTTTGATTATCTCTGATATACATGTTATTCCTGAATAATGACGTGACATGATTATTCTGATGAGGTTTGTTAGCTGCAAAAAATCACAGCTGAGGTTACTCAACTGATATATTTAGGTAAGGATTTTAGACGGTCTATTCAACCCCCGTAGATTGTGCTCTGAGTACCTATGGTCGGGAAGCGCGTATCACTCGGCGGGTTATCCAACCAGGTATTGCCCTGACAAGGGCTTTGGGGTATGTTAGCTACATAAAATCACAATTGAGGTTACTCAACTGATATATTGAGGAAAGATGTTAGACAGTCTATTCACCCCCCCTAGATTGTCCTCTGGGTATCTGTGACTTATAGTAACCTAAGTGTGTATCGGTACCCTATGGTTTTGATTATCTCTGATATACATGTTATTCCTGAATAATGACGTGACATGATTATTCTGATGAGGTTTGTTAGCTGCAAAAAATCACAGCTGAGGTTACTCAACTGATATATTTAGGTATGGATTTTAGACGGTCTATTCAACCACCGTAGATTGTCCTCTGAGTACCTATGGTCGGGAAGCGCGTATCACTCGGCGGGTTATCCAACCAGGTATTGCCCTGACAAGGGCTTTGGGGTATGTTAGCTGTATGAAATCACAGCTGAGGTTACGCAACTGATATATTTAGGAAAATATTTTTGACAGTCTATTCACCCCCCTCTAGACTCTAGTCTGAGTATCTTTGAACTTCAGTAACTTAAGTGTGTATATGTACCCTATTATTTTGTTTATCTTTGATATACATGTTATTCCGGAATAATGACGTGATATGATTATTCAGGTGAGGTTTATTAGCGGCATAAAATCACAGCTGAGGTTACTCAACTGTTATGTTTAGGAAAAGATTTTAGACAGTCTATTCTCCCTCCCCTATAGATTGTCCTCTGAGTATCTGTGACTTACAGTACTTTATTCGGGAAGCGCGTATCACTCGGTGGGTTATCCAACCAGGTATTGCCCTGACAAGGGCTTTGGGGTATGTTAGCTACATAAAATCACAGCTCAGGTTACTCAACTGATATATTTAGGAAGAGATTTTAGACAGTTTATTCACCCCCCCCCCCCCATCTAGACTGTCCTCTGAGTATCTCTGACCTACAGTAACCGAAGTGTGTATTAGTACCCTATTATTTTGTTTATCTTTGATATATGTGTTATTCCTGAATAATGACGTTATATGATTATTCAGGTGAGGTATGTTAGATGCATAAAATCACAGCTGAGGTTACTCAATTGATATATTCATGAAATATTTCAGACATTCTATTCACCCCCTCTAGACGGTCGTTTGAGAATTTATGACCTACAGTACTTTATTCGGGAAGCGCGTATCGCTCGGCGGGTTATCCAACCAGGTATTGCCCTGACAAGGGATTTCGGGTATGTTAGCTGCATAAAATCACAACTGAGGTTACTCGACTGATATATTCCGGAAAAGATTTTCGACAGTCTATTCACCCCCCCAGACTGTCCTCTGAGTATCTGTGACCTACAGTAACCTAAGTGTGTATCAGTACCCTATTGTTTTGTTTATCTTTGATATAAATGTTATTCCTGATTAATGACGTGATATGATTATTCAGGTGAGGTTTGTTAGCTGCATAAAGTTACATCTGAGGTTACTCAACTGATATATTCAGGAAAATATTTTAGACGGTCTATTCACCCCCTCCCCCTCTAGATTGTCCTCTGAGTATCTGTGACCTACAGTACTTTATTAGGGAAGCGCGTATCACTCGGTGGGTTATCCAACCAGGTATTGACCTGACAAGGGCTTTCGGGTATGTTAGCTGCATAAAATCACAGCTGAGGTTACTCAAATGATATATTTAGGAAAAGATTTTAGACAGTCTATTCACCGCCCTCTAAAATGTCCTCTGAGTATCTTTGACTTACAGTAACCTAAGTGTGTATCAGTACCCTATTATTTTGTTTATCTTTGATATACGTGTTATTCCTGAATAATGGCGTTATATGATTATTCAGGTGAGGTTTGTCATCTGCATAAAATCACAGCTGAGGTTACTCACCCGATATATTCAAGAAAAGATTTTAAACAGTTTATTCACGCCCCCTCAACACTGTCCTCTAAGTATCTATGACCTACAGTCCTTTATTCGGGAAGCTCATATCACTCGGTGGGTTATCCAACCAGGTATTACCCTGACAAGGGCTTTGGGGTATGTTAGCTGCATAAATCACAACTGAGGTTACTCAATTGATATATTCAGGAAAATATTTTAGACAGTCTATTCAATCCCCCCTAGACTGTCCTCTGAGTATCTGTGACCTAGGGTGACCTAAGTGTGTATTAGTACCCTATTGTTTTATTTATCTATGATATACGTGTTATTCCTGAATAATGACATGATATGATTATTCATGTGAGGTTTGTTAGCTAATAAAATCACAGCTGAGGTTACTCAACTGATATATTCAGGAAAAGATTTTAGACAGTCTATTCACCCCCCTGTCCTTTGAGTATTTGTGACCTATAATACTTTATTTTGGGAAGCGCGTATCACTAGGTGGGTTATCCAACTAGGTATCGCCCTGACAAGGGCTTTGGGGTATGTTATTCGGGTAGTATGTATTAGTACCCTGTTGTTTTGTTTATCTCTGATATATGTGTTATTCATAAATAATGACATGATATGATTATTCAGGTGAGGTTTGTTAGCTGCATAAAATTATAGCTGAGGTTACTCAACTGATATATTCCGAAAAAAGATTTTAGACAGTATATTCACCACCCTCTAGAATATCCTCTGAGTATATGTGACCTACAGTACTTTATTCGGGAAGTGCGTATCACTCAACGAGTTATCCAACCAGGTATTGCCCTGACAAGGGCTTTGGGGTATGTTAGCTGCATAAAATCACGGCTGAGGTTACTCAACTGATATATTCAGAAAAAGATTTTAGACAGTCTATTCACCCGGCATCTAGACTGTCCTCTGAATATCTGTAAGCTAAAATACTTTATTTGGGAATCGCGTATCATTAGACAGGTTATCCAACCAGGTATTGCCCTATCAAGGGCTTTGGGATATGTTAATTGGGTAGTGTGTATCAGTACCCTATTGTTGTGTTTATCTTTGATATACGTGTTATTCCTGAATAACGACGTGATATGATTATTCAGGTGAGGTTTGTTAGCTGTATAAAATCACATCTAAGGTTACTCAACTGATATATTAAGGAAAAGATTTTAGACAGTCTATTCACCCCACATCTAGACTGTCCTTTGAGTATCTGTGACCTACAGTACTTTATTCGGGAAGCGCGTATCACTCGGCGGGTTATCCAACCAGGTATTGCCCTGACAAGGGCTTTGGGGTATGTTAGCTGCATAAAATCAGAGCTCAGGTTACTCAACTGATATATTTAGGAAGAGATTTTAGACAGTTTATTCACCCCCCCCATCTAGACTGTCCTCTGAGTATCTCTGACCTACAGTAACCTAAGTGTGTATTAGTACCCTATTATTTTGTTTATCTTTGATATATGTGTTATTCCTGAATAATGACGTTATATGATTATTCAGGTGAGGTTTGTTAGATGCATAAAATCACATCTGAGGTTACTCAATTGATATATTCATGAAATATTTCAGACATTCTATTCAGCCCCCTCTAGATGGTCGTTTGAGTATTTATGACCTACAGTACTTTATTCGAGAAGCGCGTATCGCTCGGTGGGTTATCCAACCAGGTATTGCCCTGACAAGGGCTTTCGGGTATGTTAGCTGCATAAAATCACAACTGAGGTTACTCAACTGATATATTCGGGAAAAGATTTTAGACAGTCTATTCACCCCCCCCCCCACCCCATCTAGACTGTCCTTTGAGTATCTGTGACCTACAGTACTTTATTCGGGAAGCTTGTATCACTCGGCGGGTTATCCAACCAGGTATTGCCCTGAAAAGGGCTTTCAGGTATGTTAGCTGCATAAAATCACAGCTGAGGTTACTCAACTGATATATTCCGGAAAAGATTTTAGACAGTCTATTCACCCACCAGACTGTCCTCTGAGTATCTGTGACCTACAGTAACCTAAGTGTGTATCAGTACCCTATTGTTTTGTTTATCTTTGATATAAATGTTATTCCTGATTAATGACGTGATATGATTATTCAGGTGAGGTTTGTTAGCTGCATAAAATTACATCTGAGGTTACTCAACTGATATATTCAGGAAAATATTTTAGACGGTCTATTCACCCCCCTCCCCCTCTAGATTGTCCTCTGAGTATCTGTGACCTACAGTACTTTATTAGGGAAGCGCGTATCACTCGGTGGGTTATCCAACCAGGTATTGACCTGACAAGGGCTTTCGGGTATGTTAGCTGCATAAAATCACAGCTGGGGTTACTCAAATGATATATTTAGGAAAAGATTTTAGACAGTCTATTCACCCCCCTCTAAAATGTCCTCTGAGTATCTTTGACTTACGGTAACCTAAGTGTGTATCAGTACCCTATTATTTTGTTTATCTTTGATATACGTGTTATTCCTGAATAATGGCGTTATATGATTATTCAGGTGAGGTTTGTCATCTGCATAAAATCACAGCTGAGGTTACTCACGTGATATATTCAAGAAAAGATTTTAAACAGTTTATTCACGCCCCCTCAACACTGTCCTCTAAGTATCTATAACCTACAGCCCTTTATTCGGGAAGATCATATCACTCGGTGGGTTATCCAACCAGGTATTGCCCTATCAAGGGCTTTGGGATATGTTAATTGGGTAGTGTGTATCAGTACCCTATTGTTGTGTTTATCTTTGATATACGTGTTATTCCTGAATAACGACGTGATATGATTATTCAGGTGAGGTTTGTTAGCTGTATAAAATCACATCTAAGGTTACTCAACTGATATATTAAGGAAAAGATTTTAGACAGTCTATTCACCCCCCATCTAGACTGTCCTTTGAGTATCTGTGACCTACAGTACTTTATTCGGGAAGCGCGTATCACTCGGCGGGTTATCCAACCAGGTATTGCCCTGACAAGGGCTTTGGGGTATGTTAGCTGCATAAAATCACAGCTCAGGTTACTTAACTGATATATTTAGGAAGAGATTTTAGACAGTTTATTCACCCCCCCCATCTAGACTGTCCTCTGAGTATCTCTGACCTACAGTAACCTAAGTGTGTATTAGTACCCTATTATTTTGTTTATCTTTGATATATGTGTTATTCCTGAATAATGACGTTATATGATTATTCAGGTGAGGTTTGTTAGATGCATAAAATCACAGCTGAGGTTACTCAATTGATATATTCATGAAATATTTCAGACATTCTATTCACCCCCCTCTAGATGGTCGTTTGAGTATTTATGACCTACAGTACTTTACTCGAGAAGCGCGTATCGCTCGGTGGGTTATCCAACCAGGTATTGCCCTGACAAGGGCTTTCGGGTATGTTAGCTGCATAAAATCACAACTGAGGTTACTCAACTGATATATTCGGGAAAAGATTTTAGACAGTCTATTCACCCCCCCCCATCTAGACTGTCCTTTGAGTATCTGTGACCTATAGTACTTTATTCGGGAAGCTTGTATCACTCGGCGGGTTATCCAACCAGGTATTGCCCTGAAAAGGGCTTTCAGGTATGTTAGCTGCATAAAATCACAGCTGAGGTTACTCAACTGATATATTCCGGAAAAGATTTTAGACAGTCTATTCACCCACCAGACTGTCCTCTGAGTATCTGTGACCTACAGTAACCTAAGTGTGTATCAGTACCCTATTGTTTTGTTTATCTTTGATATAAATGTTATTCCTGATTAATGACGTGATATGATTATTCAGGTGAGGTTTGTTAGCTGCATAAAATTACATCTGAGGTTACTCAACTGATATATTCAGGAAAATATTTTAGACGGTCTATTCACCCCCCTCCCCCTCTAGATTGTCCTCTGAGTATCTGTGACCTACAGTACTTTATTAGGGAAGCGCGTATCACTCGGTGGGTTATCCAACCAGGTATTGACCTGACAAGGGCTTTCGGGTATGTTAGCTGCATAAAATCACAGCTGGGGTTACTCAAATGATATATTTAGGAAAAGATTTTAGACAGTCTATTCACCCCCCTCTAAAATGTCCTCTGAGTATCTTTGACTTACGGTAACCTAAGTGTGTATCAGTACCCTATTATTTTGTTTATCTTTGATATACGTGTTATTCCTGAATAATGGCGTTATATGACTATTCAGGTGAGGTTTGTCATCTGCATAAAATCACAGCTGAGGTTACTCACGTGATATATTCAAGAAAAGATTTTAAACAGTTTATTCACGCCCCCTCAACACTGTCCTCTAAGTATCTATGACCTACAGTCCTTTATTCGGGAAGCTCATATCACTCGGTGGGTTATCCAACCAGGTATTACCCTGACAAGGGCTTTGGGGTATGTTAGCTGCATAAATCACAACTGAGGTTACTCAATTGATATATTCAGGAAAAGATTTTAGACATTCTATTCAATCCCCCCCTAGACTGTCCTCTGAGTAATGTACCCTATTGTTTTATTTATCTATGATATACGTGTTATTCCTGAATAATGACATGATATGATTATTCATGTGAGGTTTGTTAGCTAATAAAATCACAGCTGAGGTTACTCAACTGATATATTCAGGAAAAGATTTTAGACAGTCTATTCACCCCCCTGTCCTTTGAGTATTTGTGACCTACAATACTTTATTTTGGGAAGCGCGTATCACTAGGTGGGTTATCCAACCAGGTATCGCCCTGACAAGGGCTTTGGGGTATGTTATTCGGGTAGTATGTATTAGTACCCTATTGTTTTGTTTATCTCTGATATACGTGTTATTCCTAAATAATGACATGATATGATTATTCAGGTGAGGTCTGTTAGCTGCATAAAATTATAGCTGAGGTTACTCAACTGATATATTCCGAAAAAAGATTTTAGACAGTATATTCACCACCCTCTAGAATATCCTCTGAGTATATGTGACCTACAGTACTTTATTCGGGAAGTGCGTATCACTCAACGAGTTATCCAACCAGGTATTGCCCTGACAAGGGCTTTGGGGTATGTTAGCTGCATAAAATCACGGCTGAGGTTACTCAACTGATATATTCAGGAAAAGATTTTAGACAGTCTATTCACCCCGCATCTAGACTGACCTCTGAATATCTGTGAGCTACAATACTTTATTTGGGAAGCGCGTATCATTAGGCAGGTTATCCAACCAGGTATTGCCCTATCAAGGGCTTTGGGATATGTTAATCGGGTAGTGTGTATCAGTACCCTATTGTTGTGTTTATCTTTGATATACGTGTTATTCTTGAATAAAGACGTGATATGATTATTCAGGTGAGGTTTGTTAGCTGTATAAAATCACAGCTAAGGTTACTCAACTGATATATTAAGGAAAAGATTTTAGACAGTCTATTCACCCCGCCCATCTAGACTGTCCTTTGAGTATCTGTGACCTACAGTACTTTATTCGGGAAGCTTGTATCACTCGGCGGGTTATCCAACCAGGTATTGCCCTGACAAGGGCTTTCAGGTATGTTAGCTGCATAAAATCACAGCTGAGGTTACTCAGCTGATATATTCCGGAAAAGATTTTAGACAGTCTATTCACCTCCAGAATGTCCTCTGAGTATCTGTGACCTACAGTAACCTAAGTGTGTATCAGTACCCTATTGTTTTGTTTATCTTTGATATAAATGTTATTCCTGATTAATGACGTGATATGATTATTCAGGTGAGGTTTGTTAGCTGCATAAAATTACATCTGAGGTTACTCAACTGATATATTCAGGAAAATATTTTAGACGGTCTATTCACCCCCCTCCCCCTCTAGATTGTCCTCTGAGTATCTGTGACCTACAGTACTTTATTAAAGAAGCGCGTATCACTCGGTGGGTTATCCAACCAAGTATTGCCCTGACAAGGGCTTTCGGGTATGTTAGCTGCATAAAATCACAACTGAGGTTACTGATATGATATATTTAGGAAAAGAGTTTAGACAGTCTATTCACCCCCCCTCTAAACTGTCCTCTGAGTATCTTTGACTTACAGTAACCTTAGTGTGTATCAGTACCCTATTATTTTGTTTATCTTTGATATACGTGTTATTCCTGAATAATGACGTTATATGATTATTCATGTGAGGTTTGTTAGCTAATAAAATCACAGCTGAGGTTACTCAACTGAAATATTCAGGAAAAGATTTTAGACAGTCTATTCACCCCCTGTCCTTTGAGTATTTGTGACCTACAATACTTTATTTTGGGAAGCGCATATCACTAGGTGGGTTATCCAACCAGGTATCGCCCTGACAAGGGCTTTGGGGTATGTTATTCGGGTAGTATGTATTAGTACCCTATTGTTTTGTTTATCTCTGATATACGTGTTATTCCTAAATAATGACATGATATGATTATTCAGGTGAGGTTTGTTAGCTGCATAAAATTTTAGCTGAGGTTACTCAACTGATATATTCCGAAAAAAGATTTTAGATAGTATATTCACCACCCTCTAGAATATCCTCCGAGTATATGTGACCTAAAGTACTTTATTTGGGAAGTGCGTATCACTCAACGAGTTATCCAACCAGGTATTGCCCTGACAAGGGCTTTGGGGTATGTTAGCTACATAAAATCACGGCTGAGGTTACTCAACTGATATATTCAGGAAAAGATTTTAGACAGTCTATTCACCCCCCATCTAGACTGTCCTCTGAATATCTGTGAGCTACATACTTTATTTGGGAAGCGCGTATCATTAGGCAGGTTATCCAACCAGGTATTGCCCTGTCAAGGGCTTTGGGATATGTTAATCGCGTAGTGTGTATCACTACCCTCTTGTTTTGTTTATCTTTGATATACGTGTTATTCCTGAATAACGACGTGATATGATTATTCAGGTGAGGTTTGTTAGCTGCATAAAATCACAGCTAAGGTTACTCAACTGATATATTCGGGAAAAGATTATAGACAGTCTATTCACCCCCCCCCCCCCCCATCTACACTGTCCTTCGAGTATATGTGACCTATAATACTTTATTTGGGAAGCACGTATCACTCGGTGGGTTATCCAACCAGGTATAGCCCTGACAAGGGCTATGGGATATGTTATTCGGGTAGTGTGTATCAATACCCTATTGTTTTGTTTATCTTTGATATATGTATTATTCGTGAATAATGACGTGATATGATTATTCAGGTGAGGTTTGTTAGCTGCATAAAATCACAACTGAGGTTACTCAACTGATATATTCAGGAAAATATTTTAGACAGTCTATTCACCTCCCTCTAGACTGTCCTATGAGTATCTGTGACCTACAGTACTTTATTCGGGAAGCGCGTATCACTCGGCGGGTTATCCAACCAGGTATTGCCCTGACAAGGGCTTTGGGGTATGTTAGCTACATAAAATCACAACTGAGGTTACTCAATTGATATATTGAGGAAAGATGTTAGACAGTCTATTCACCCCCTAGATTGTCCTCTGAGTATCTGTGACCTACAGTAACCTAAGTGTGTATCGGTACCCTATTGTTTTGTTTATCTCTGATATACATGTTATTCCTGAATAATGACGTGACATGATTATTCTGATGAGGTTTGTTAGCTGCAAAAAATCACAGCTGAGGTTACTCAACTGATATATGTAGGTAAGGATTTTAGACGGTCTATTCAACCCCCCTCGATTGTCCTCTGAGTACCTATGGTCGGGAAGCGCATATCACTCGGCGGGTTATCCAACCAGGTATTGCCCTGACAAGGGCTTTGGGGTATGTTAGTTGCATAAAATCACAGCTGAGGTTAGTCAAATGATATATTTAGGGACGAGGAAATCTCTTCGGAGAATGTTTAGGAAGGCAGTTTACTACCACAGGTTCTTTCTTAGAGATGAATAAGCCAGCAATCTCATGACCGGGAATTCTCTTCGGAGATTGTTTAGGAAGGCAGTTTACCACTACAGGTTCCTTCTTTGGTACCCGTTCATATTTAGCGCTCTTTCTCTGTTTATAATTACTACTCAATATTACTATTTATTTTCCAGTCCTATAAATTTCCTGTAACTCTTTGAGAAATATAGTTTTGTGCTGATTAGAGGTATATAGGCCAGCAACCTTGCGGCCGAAAGGACTCCTCGGAGGGCGATTACGGCTCCGTGGATGGACTGGTATGATAGGTCTAACAACGCCACGTCCCTCTAATCTTTTGTATAATTCTCCGTGTCTGTACAAGATTTTACTTCATATTTCAGTGATGTTTGTAGGTCGAGCTGCTTCTAAATAACAGGTCCTGAATACTAACTCAGCTGTTTAATTACTTATAATGATGCTGCGCACCTCTACCTAGAGCTTTTACCTCGCTTCTGCTAAACATTCTCCGAAGAGAATTGCTGGTCATAAGATTGCTGGCTTATTAATCTCTAAGAAGGCTAAACAAACTCCGAAGAGATTTCCTGGTCGTAAGATTTCTGAGCATCATATTCATATCGCTTGTGCTTGGTGCTTTTCTCAGAAGGAAGAATATTTCTCAGTGCCGGAATCTACAGCCCTATCTCAGTAATAGCCCGCTGTCCCAAATTCTCCATTGAGTCTGGTTGATAATATTAAAAACCGGACAAGAACCCATCGTAACACACAATGTATGATAATCACAAAAAAACCTGAGAAGCACAAAGATAAGGAAAGGGAGCACGCAACTGAGGAGACTCAAAATCAGGGGATCAATTTGAATTTTGAGAGTAAAACCCGTTTAAATTAAAACGGGGATCCTCAAGCTCTTGACAAAGATCCGAGGGACACTTCCGGTCCTGGCAGCGCAAGATTAGTGTTGTTTTGGATTTTAAGGTTTTAATTTGTTTGAGTTTTAAATAATAAGAAAACAAGAGTCACCCTGAAAAATGAATCCAACAAGCCAACACAAAAAGAGGCCGCAGCAAGCGAGACAAGTAACAAGAAATGATTCAAGGACAATAGCAGCAATAGTTCACCCTGAAAAAGAGCAGTAATTATGAACGGGTGACAACGAAGGAGCCTGCACCGCTAAACAGCCTTCCTAAAAGTCCCTCAAAGAGAGCTCCTGGTCAGAAGATAATAAAATGGAGTAATCTATAGTGCTATGATCTCAAGACTAAATGACATGAGCTAATCTATGTGATGGCTTGGAAATAATTATTTTTAACTCGAGTATAATTTTCAGAAAGTTATTTCATTTATAGAGAAAGATCAATATCAATCTAAATTTGAGAATAAAAATTGGTAAGTTGTTCGGGCAAACCAATAACTCATAGTTTACCTAATAAGAAGAGTAGGTCATACTTTATTGATGTTGCTTTAGAGGTGTGTATTCAATTATGAGCTTATTCAGTTGAGATATAATTTGATTTGAGGCACGTGGCGTTGTTACACCTATCAGACCAGTCCATCCACGGAGCCGTAATCTCCCTCCGAGGAGTCCTTTCGGCCGCAAGGTTACCGGCCTATATACCTCTAATCAGTAAAATACTATATTTGTTACAGAGATACAGGAAATTTATAGGACTGGAAAATAAATAGTAATATTGAGTAACACGATTTGGAAAGGGTAGTAATTATAAATAGAAAAGGAGCAGTCATTATGAACAGGCACCAAAGAAGGAACCTGTAACGGTAAACTGCCTTCCTAAACATTCTACGAAGAAAGTTCCTGCTCATAGAATTGCTGGCTTATTCATCTCTAAATGTAGAAAACAGTAAATGCTGCAGTAAATCGGGCAATCCATATGTTAAGAGAAAACGAGCTTGCAGCACTAAACAGGCTCCCCAAACATTATCCGAGGCTGCAATATAAAAAACCGCACAAGAACCCATTCCAGCACAAAGATCAGGAAAGGAATCCACAAAGAAACCTGAGAAGCACAAAGATCAGGAAAGGGAGCACGCAGCTGATGAGACTCAAATTCAGGGGCTCGATTTGAATTCTGAGACTAAAACCCGTTTAAATTAAAACCGGGATCCTCATGCTCTTGACAAAGATCCGAGGGACACTTCCGGTCCTGGCAGCGCAAGATTAGTGCTGTTTTGGATTTTAAGGTTTTAATTTGTTTGAGTTTTAAATAATAAGAAAACAAGAGTCACCCTGAAAAATGAATCCAACAAGCCAACACAAAAATAGGCCGCGGCAAGCGAGACAGCAAGTAACAGTAAACAATTCAAGGACAGCTACCAGCAATAGTTGACCTAATCGTAAAAAGAGTAATTTTTTAATAATAAGAAATTGAGCGAAAGCATTCTCCGAAGAAAAGTCCTGGTGAGAAGATTGCTGGCTCATTCATCGCCAACTGTGCAGAACAATAAATGGTCGAGCAAATCGAGAAATTTATATGTTGAGTCATAAGACAGGCAAAGACTAAGACTCTCGACCTACAGAAATCACTGAAATATGAAGTATAATCCTGCACAAACACGGAGAATTATACAAAAGATTTGAGGTGCGTGGTGTTGTTACACCTATCAGACCAGTCCATCCACGGAGCCGTAATCGCCCTCCGAGGAGTCCTTCTGGCCGCACGGTTGCCGGCCTATATACCTCTAATCAACACAAAACTATATTTCTCAAAGAGATACAGGAAATTTATAGGACTGGAAAATAAATTCTAATATTGAGTAATACGAAAAGGATGGTAATTATAAACAGAAAAAGAGCAGTAATCATGAACAGGTACGAAAGAAGGAACCTGTAGTTCTTGGTCATAAGATTCCTGGCCTATTCATCTCTAAATGTATAAAACATTAAATGCTGCAGTAAATCGGCCAGTCCATATGTTAAGAGAAAACGAGCTTGCAGCGCTAAGCAGCCTTCCCAAACATTATCCGAGGGTGCAATAATAAAAACCCCAAAAGAACTCATTTCAAACAAAGAAATTTGAGAGGCACAAAGATCAGTGATGAGAGTCAAAATCAGGGGCTCAATTTGAATTTTGAGATTAGAACTCCTTTAAATTAAAACTGGGATCCTCAAGCTCTTGACAAAGATCCGAGGGACACTTCCGGTCCTGGCAGCGCAAGATTAGTGTTGTTTTGGATTTTAAGGTTTTAATTTGTTTGAGTTTTAATTAATAAGAAAGCAAGAGCCACCCTGAAAAATGAAGTCAACAAGTCAACACCAAAATAGGCCGCAGCAAGCGAAACAGCAAGTAACACCAAACAAAATAGGGACAGCAACTGCAACAACAGAACCGAAGCTACCAGCAATAGCTAACGCTGAGAAAGAGTAGTAATTATGAAAAGGTAACAAAGAAGGAACCTGTAGCGCTGATCGTAAAAAGAGTACATTTTTAATAATAAGAAATTGAGCGAGAGCATCCTCCGAAGAGAACTCCTAGTCAGAAGATTGCCGGCTCATTCGTCCCCAACTGTCCAGAACAGTAAATGCTCTAGGTAGAGGTGCGCAGCATCATTATAAGTAATTAAACAGCTGAGTTAGTATTCAGGACCTGTTATTTAGAAGCAGCTCAACCTACAAACATCACCGAAATATGAAGTAAAATCTTGTATAGACATGGAGAATTATACAAAAGATT
This sequence comes from Orobanche coerulescens, assembly GCA_033398695.1. Classification (NCBI taxonomy): domain Eukaryota; kingdom Viridiplantae; phylum Streptophyta; class Magnoliopsida; order Lamiales; family Orobanchaceae; genus Orobanche; species Orobanche coerulescens. The sequence continues at coordinate 75,935,174 of CM065807.1, read as the reverse complement.
AGATGGACGTGGCGTTGTTACACCTATCAGAAGAGTCCATCCATGGAGCCGTAATCGCCCTCCGAGGAGTCCTTTCGGATGCAAGGTTGCCGGCCTATATACCTCTAATCAGCACAAAACTATATTTCTCAAAGAGATACAGGAAATTTATAGGACTGGAAAATAAATAGTAATATTGAGTAGTAATTATAAACAGAGAAAGAGCGCTAAATATGAACGAGTACCAAAGAAGGAACCTGTAGTGGTAAACTGCCTTCCTAAACAATCTCTGAAGAGAATTCCTGGTCATGAGATTGCTGGCTTACTCATCTCTAAGATGGAACCTGTGGTAGTAAACTGCCTTCCTAAACATTCTCCGAAGAGATTTCCTGGTCATAAGATTCATGAGCATCATATTCACCTCGCTTGTGCTAAACATTCTCCGAAGAGAATTGCTGGTCATAAGATTGTTGGCTTATTAATCTCTAAGAAGGCTAAACAATCTCCCAAGAGATTTCCCGATTGTAAGATTTCGAGCATCATATTCATATCGCTTGTGCTTGGTGCTTTTCTCGAAGGAAGAATATTTCTCAAAGGAATCTGCAGCCCTATCTCAGTAATAGCCCGCTATCCCAAATTATCCATTGAGTATGGTTGATAATATAAAAAACCGGACAAGAACCCATCGTAACACACAAACGCAGCTGAGGAGACTCAAAATCAGGGGCTCGATTTGAATTTTGAGAGTAAAACCCGTTTAAATTAAAATCGGGATCCTCAAGCTCTTGACAAAGATCCGAGAGACACTTCAGGTCCTTGCAGCGCAAGAATAGTGCTGTTTTGGATTTGAAGGTTTTAATTTGTTTGAGTTTTAAATAATAAGAAAACAAGAGTCACCCTGAAAAATGAATCCAACAAGCCAACACAAAAAGAGGCCGCAGCAAGCGAGACAGCAAGTAACAGTAAACAGTTCAAGGACAGCAAGCAACAATAGTTCACCCTGAAAAATAGCAGTAATTATGAACCAGTGACAACGAAGGAGCCTGCACCGCTAAACAGCCTGCCTAAAAGTCCCTCAAAGAGAGCTCCTGGTCAGAAGATAATAAAATGGAGTAATCTATTGTGCTATGATCTCAAGACTAAATGACATGAGCTAATCTGTGCGATGGCTTGGAAATAATTATTTTTAACTCGAGTATAATTTCCAGAAAGTTATTTCATTTATAGAGAAAGATCAATATCAATCTAGATTTGAGAATAAAAATTGGTAAGTTGTTCGGGCAAACCAATAACTCATAGTTTACCTGATAAGAAGAGTAGGTCATACTTTATAGATGTTGCTTTAGAGGTGTGTATTCAATTATGAGTTTATTCAGTTGAGATAAAATTTGATTTGAGGTACGTGGCGTTGTTACACCTATCAGACCAGTCCATCCACGGAGCCGTAATTGCCCTCCGAGGAGTCCTTTCGGCCGCTAGGTTGCCGGCCTATATACCTCTAATCAGCACAAAACTATATTTCTCAAAGAGATACAGGAAATTTATAGGACTGGAAAATAAATAGTAATATTGAGTAGTAATTATAAACAGAGAAAGAGCGCTAAATATGAACGAGTACCAAAGAAGGAACCTGTAGTGGTAAACTGCCTTCCTAAACAATCTCTGAAGAGAATTCCTGGTCATGAGATTGCTGGCTTACTCATCTCTAAGATGGAACCTGTGGTAGTAAACTGCCTTCCTAAACATTCTCCGAAGAGATTTCCTGGTCATAAGATTCATGAGCATCATATTCACCTCGCTTGTGCTAAACATTCTCCGAAGAGAATTGCTGGTCATAAGATTGTTGGCTTATTAATCTCTAAGAAGGCTAAACAATCTCCCAAGAGATTTCCTGATTGTAAGATTTCTGAGCATCATATTCATATCGCTTGTGCTTGGTGCTTTTCTCAGAAGGAAGAATATTTCTCAGTGCCGGAATCTGCAGCCCTATCTCAGTAATAGCCCGCTATCCCAAATTATCCATTGAGTATGGTTGATAATATAAAAAACCGGACAAGAACCCATCGTAACACACAAACGCAGCTGAGGAGACTCAAAATCAGGGGCTCGATTTGAATTTTGAGAGTAAAACCCGTTTAAATTAAAATCGGGATCCTCAAGCTCTTGACAAAGATCCGAGAGACACTTCAGGTCCTTGCAGCGCAAGAATAGTGCTGTTTTGGATTTGAAGGTTTTAATTTGTTTGAGTTTTAAATAATAAGAAAACAAGAGTCACCCTGAAAAATGAATCCAACAAGCCAACACAAAAAGAGGCGCGACAAGCGAGACGGCAAGTAACAAGAAATGGGTCAAGGACAAAGAAGCAACAATAGTTCACCACGAAAAGAGCGTAATTATGAACCGGTGACAACGAAGGAGCTGCACCGCTAAACAAATGCCTAAAAGTCCCTCAAAGAGAGCTCCCGGTCGAAGATAATAAAATGGAGTAATCTATTGTGCTATGATCTCAAGACTAAATGACATGAGCTAATGCATGCGATGGCTTGGAAATAATTATTTTTAACTCGAGTATAATTTCCAGAAAGTTATTTCATTTATAGAGAAAGATCAATATCAATCTAGATTTGAGAATAAAAATTGGTAAGTTGTTCGGGCAAACCAATAACTCATAGTTTACCTGATAAGAAGAGTAGGTCATACTTTATAGATGTTGCTTTAGAGGTGTGTATTCAATTATGAGTTTATTCAGTTGAGATAAAATTTGATTTGAGGTACGTGGCGTTGTTACACCTATCAGACCAGTCCATCCACGGAGCCGTAATTGCCCTCCGAGGAGTCCTTTCGGCCGCTAGGTTGCCGGCCTATATACCTCTAATCAGTAAAATACTATATTTGTTAAAGAGATACAGGAAATTTATAGGACTGGAAAATAAATAGCAATATTAAGTAACACGATTTGGAAAGGGTAGTAATTATAAATAGAAAAGGAGCAGTCATTATGAACAGGCACCAAAGAAGGAACCTGTAGTGGTAGACTGCCTTCCTAAACATTCTCCGAAGAGAGTTCCTGCTCATAGGATTGCTGGCTTATTCATCTCTAAATGTATAAAACACTAAATGCTGCATTAAATGCTGCAGTAAATCGGGCAGTCCATATATTAAGAGAAAACGAGCTTGCAGCGCTAAACAGCCTGCCCAAACATTATCCGAGAGTGCAATATTAAAAACTGCAAAAGAATCCATTGCAACACAAAGATCAGGAAAGGGAGCCACGGGGAAATCTGAGAAGCACAAAGATCAGTGAGGAGAGTCAAATTCAGGGGCTCGATTTGAATTTTGTGATTAGAACTCCTTTAAATTAAAACAGGGATCCTCAAGCTCTTGACAAAGATCCGAGGGACGCTTTCGGTCCTGGCAGCGCAAGATTAGTGCTGTTTTGGATTTGAAGGTTTTAATTTGTTTGAGTTTTAATTAATAAGAAAGCAAGAGCCATTCTGAAAAATGAATCCAACAAGTCAATCCCCAAATAGGCCGCGGCAAGCAAAACAACACGTAACACCAAACAAATCAGGGACAACAACTGCAACAATAGAACTGAAGCTAGCACCAACAGTTAACGCTGACAAAGAGTAGTAATTATGAGCAGGTAACAAAGAAGGAACCTTTAGCGCTAATCGTAAAAAGAGTACATTTTTAATAATAAGAAATTGAGCGAAAGCGTCCTCCAAAGAGAACACCTGGTCAGAACATTGCTGGCTCATTCATCTCCAACTGTGCAGAACAGTAAATCGTGTAGGCAGAGGTGCGTAGCATTGTTATAAGCAATCAAACAGCTGAGTTAGTATTCAGGACCTGTTATTTAGATGCAGCGCGATGCACAAACATCATCGAAATATGAGGTAAAATCCTGTACAGAGACAGAGAATTATACAAAAGATTTGAAGTACGTGGCGTTGTTACACCTATCAGACCAGTCCATCCATGGAGCCGTAATCGCCCTCCGAGGAGTCCTTTCGGACGCAAGGTTGCCGGCCTATATACCTCTAATCAGTAAAAAACTATATTTCTCAAAGAGATACAGGAAATTTATAGGAATCGAAAATAAATAGTAATATTGAGAAATACGATTTGAAAAGAGTAGTAAATATAAACAGGAAAAGAGCAGTAATTATGAACAGGTAGCAAAGAAGGAACATGCAGTGGTAAACTGCCTTGCTAAACATTCTCCGAAGAGAATCCTGGCTGAAGTAAAGCGGGCAGTCCATATGTTAAGAGAAAAGGAGCTTCTACTGCTAAACAGGCTCCCCAAACATTCTCCTATGGTCCAATATTAAAAACCGAAAAAGAACCCATTGTAACACACAATATATGCTAATCACAAAGAAACTTGAGGATCACAAAGATCAGGAAATGGAGCACACAGCTGATGACACTCAAAATCAGGGGCTCGATTTGGAATTTGAGATTAGAACCCCTTTAAATTAAAATTGGGATCCTCAAGCTCTTGACAAAGATCCGAGGGATACTTCCGGCCCTGGCAGCGCAAGATTAGTGTTGTTTTGGATTTTAAGGTTTTAATCTGTTCGAGTTTTAATTAATAAGAAAACAAGAGGCACACTGGAAAATGAATCCAACAAGCCAACACAAAAACAGGACGCGGCAAGCAAAACAGCAAGTCACACTAAACAATTCAAGGATAGCGAGTGCGATAATAGAACCGAAGCTAGCAGCAGTAAATAAAGACGAGGTTCAAGTCAACGGAGATGTAATCGTAGCACGAGGGATCAACTCAGCCGCAAGTTGCCGGCCTATATACCCCTAATCAGTAGCAAACTATATTTCTGAAAGAGATACAGGAAATTTAGGGGACCGGAAAATAAATAGTAATATCGAGTAAATGAACAGAAAAAGAGCAGCCTGTGGTAACAATGAAGGAACCTGTGGTCTAAACCGCCTTCCCATCTCTAAATGTGGAAAACATTAAACGCTGCAGTAAATCGGGAAATCCATATGTTGAGTCGTAAAACAACCAAATAATAAGAGCACATAAAACCTACAAACATGATCGAACTATGAGGTCAAATCATGGAGTCTGGCGGCTCATTTTTGAGTTAATTCTAGCAGGAAGAGAAATATTTAGAGTAAATAACATGCGGTAATTTGCTCAGGCAAGAACGAAGTGTACTTTGAAGTTCCTGAGCCAATATAGTCTCTCCATATTGTGCGTCGCCGAGCGAAACAACATGCTGACCATCACATTGATGGCACCGGCGGCCTTGATAATGACTATTAACAGGAGTAAGTTTTTCAATTCCCATATGCCATCCACTTTCGCCGTAAGGAAATAATAGTGGATATTGGAGCGGATCGTAGCAGCCGTAATAATAATGCACCCGGTGGGTCTTTCCTGCTGAGGTACAGACACGAATGTCATGCGGATGATCTGCTGGAACATCCGTCAGTTCATTCCATATGGCTGCTACCTAATGGGTCGTAGGCATACTGTAGAGTTTCATATCTAAACATGGATCAGCTCTGAGAACGATGTTATAATCTTGCAAATTGTTTATTTCCCGAAGGCTTCGAAAGAAATTTGCGTATGGATTTAATTTCATCATTTCGACAATTAGTTCAAGAATACTGAGATCCAAATTTCCTGACTGAGATAGCCGGTTCTGTAGTTCATTTTCGGTATCATAAAAGTAAAGTTGGAGCTGCCGCCCTGGGGCCTCTTGCGGAGTCAAACCCTGCATCAAATGATACACATCTCCTTGAACTCGAAGAGTGTAAATACCTTTGTTGGATTGAGCTAGAGTATGATCATAGGTAATCCTAACAGAACTAAACGCAGTTGTATTATTGTATGTCCTACAGCGTTTTCGGAAGTGGGCAGCAGCAGGTGAATTCGCAGAGGTATACAAAATCCAGAGCTTTGATGGCATCTGAGGCAAAGCCAACGATACCTGCCCACCAAGACAACAGAAACCTTTGGACTCTCTGAAATAGCGTTCAGCTCCACAGAGCCGACATGCATCAACTGGGGACAAGTCCCAGGCGTGCGCAGAAATGTTCTCCATTCTTTTGAGGAGATTGGCGCGAGCATATTTTGTTGGCCTAGATCGTTTTCCTCGAGAGGCGCTGATGTTGTCATTGCCCACAAGACACGTTGTATTATTCGACGAAGCTGAAGAAACGAATAACAGACAATGTTCACTATAAATATCTGACCAAAAAGAAGAGACATTCAGTAAGAAGAAGGAACGAAAACAGACCCTGATGTTTCTCATATGCGCTTCACCTAGCAAGTAGCAGAGATGCCTTTTTATCCACATTCATTGATGAATATACAGCGCGTCTCCTCATATTTCTACCTGAAGACCCAGGCACAGCAGCTGCCAGAATAGGAAATCAGGTGACAACAATTTGTAACAACAAATATGGATTACCAACGATAAGAATTAAGGATGGCAACAGACTTACTAGGGTGAGGCATGCCAGAGCAGGAAGCGTGAGCAGAAGGACGAGCTGGACTGTCAAACAGTGAAACCAAAATAAATAAATTTTTGGAGCAGTATAGAACGGAAAACTGGAGAAGAAATTTGACAGCATTCCAAAGCATACTTGGTATCGTCCGGAGGATGCACTTGGGAAGTTCTCAGCATTAACTGCAAAACACATAAAGATCTGCCGTCAATATTCAGGCAGAAATATTACGGAGGCAAAACACCGCGGATGGTAGAGAATAACGAATAGGTAAGCAGTAAATGAAATCATTAATAAAGGAGCATTGCTGAGATCAGATCAGACAACTAAGAAGAACCTGAGAAGGAACCGCACTAATGATAGTACGAGACGAAAATTTCCCACACCAATGATGGTAACACACATCTGAGATAATGTAGAGACAAGGAAAATCTTGGTGCCCTCATCTGAACTTTTCCAGAATAGTCAAAATCGAGAGGCAAGCCGTGCGGAGGTTGGCCGAAGTTACTGGATTTTGCTATTTATTTCGGAACCCACAATATTCCAAAAAGACAACTGTGCTCCTACTAATGACATCATACGTATGAGGAATCAAGGTGCAACGAGCGACCAAACTTCTGACGAACGGCATCAGCAAAAACCAATGGGGTTAATAAAGTGTGAGAGAGGTCAACATATCAAAGCCGTACAATAAGGAACATACCAATTCGGGAGCATAGCGATATATTCAATATGCCTGTGTGGTAACTCAGAAGAGATGGAACAACATAGGAATATGCAGATGAGAAATGTCATAGCACATCACCAAAGAATTTGGGAGAAGATGGAGCTCAGCCAGATGAATTGTAAATTAACATGTTATAACCACATGCCTAAAAATATAACATAACAGAATAAGCCTAACACTTAAAAAATAGCGATAATATGAAAATATACCACGAGAACGAGAACCGTGCAGCAGCTGCCGATGTCACAGAAGATCGCAAATCTGAGAAAGAAAATAGTAAAAGCTCAGTCTGAGATTGTAACAGCTGTTAACTGAAATCTCAAAGATGATAGAGGAAAACAAACCAAATCAATTAATACTGTAAGGTTTTAAAAGAGCAAGTGGATCAAAAAGAAAATAGGAAGCCGGTTTATATTAGAGAACATATGTAATAATCACATGCACGAAAATATCCGGGCCTCAATAAAGAGCGTAGGCAGCAACCGACACAGCAGACAATAAGAAATTTCAGAAAGGCGACAAGTTAAGTGTATGCAAGATAAACAGAGGATAGAACTAACCACGGCTAACAAGAACAATCGCACCAGAGCAGCTATCAGACGGACCTGCTAACGTACTGTGGAGGTTGAGCAGGAAACAAATAAAAATCCAAAAGAGAAAAATAAATATTGCACAAATGAGGATACGAAGACAAACAAACACCGACAAAGTATAACTGTATAGAGCGCAGGCTCATGGAGAAACGGTGTTACTATATTCTTTACACAACATAACTGAGCATATTCGTTCGAAATCAGTAACGCACGAAAAAACAAGAAAGGAAAACCAAGGAAACATACAATTCTATAGCCAGATAGCCACACTTATTGCACATGCAATTTAGTCACCCTCGTTGGCTCTAAGTTTAGGAAATTCCAATCCAATCTCTCTCTTGAAAATGTAGTCAGTCAAATTGGGAACACAATAAATATCGGCAATGGAATGTTGAAGCTCAAGACGCCGCTGGATTGTATTGTAATCCTCCAACAGGGGCCTGTATGCAGGTGTCTCAACAAGGTACCCACAGGGCTGATCCCATCGATTGCCAGTATAGTACAAGATCTTTCGCGCCCGGACAATCGAATATAATTTGTCACAGAGATGCCTAATTTGTACTCGTGGACTAAAAACCCTAATCCAAAGCTCATCATAGCCCTCAACACGAGTGTTTGGCGGGCATTGAGACGGCATTTCAGACTCGGCATATTTAGCTGATAAAATCAAGGCATCATATTCATCTCGCTTGTGCTGGGTACTTTTCTCAGAACGAAGAATATTTCTCAGCTCCGGAATCTGCAGCCCTATCTCAGTAATAGCCCGCTGTTCCAAATCCTCCATTGAGTCTGGTTGATAATATTTCAAGGCTCTAATACATTCAGCTATATTGGTAGCAGAGCCAACCAAGGTAGGAGAATTTGAAAGTCGATTCATTTCCTCGAGCACTTTTGCAAGATATGACTCCATCATGATCAGGTTATGGCAGCAGAGAATATATTGGAAAACCTAAAGAACTGGACAGATAGTTAGCGCGGAGGTTCAAATCAAACTGGAATATAATTCATAGTATAATACAAATAAACTCAATGTTGATATTTGTTAGGTAACTGTCACAAACAAGTATCATAAATTTCCGAGCAAAATGAAATACGTTTTGCAGTGTTTGTGCTTGTGTGTGTTGCAGTTAGACCACCATATATTCATATTGGAGCTGCACCACTCAAATCATATGTAAATAGACATCAGCATATAACGCAAATAGTGTTGAAGAGGAGCTACAACTTAATATTCACTTATATCATAAACTATATGAGATTATTTTAAAATATAATAGACCAATTTACACAGGCAAAAAAGAATATCCTCATTTGTAAATTTAATGAAAACAATATTTACAAAAATATACAAACGAACCAACAAATGAGACATGTTGGTGGAAGAAGCGGAGACACTGAAGCTAAGAGGCGAAGAAGAAGACGCTTTCAACGAGGGGACGAAAGAAAGAAACACGTTTTCCTTCCAGCAGCCATCCACACTTTTAGAATAGGAGGAAAGAGGAAATCTGCAAAACCCTCTTTCCACTGAACATTGATAAAACGACAGAATCCTTGGATTATACTAAACAATCAATCATGAGAGACCCCAAATAAATAAAATAAAATAAACACAAGAGAAGCACACTATCCATAAAGAAGCATAAAATCAGGAAGAAAAACAAACACATCAAATACAGATGAATCCTAAAACCGCAAAACCTAATCTCCAAATCAAGGGCTCGGGAAAGAAATACGAAAAATAACAAACAGGATATAACCTAAAAGGGAAAGCGCAAAACCTAATCTCCTGAGAAACAAAATCAATAATAGGCAGCATACATATAATCAGTATAAACAGCACGAAGCCCAAAAAAAATATTCAAGAAAATGACGAAAACCCCACTTCAGGTCGCGCAAAGAGGGAAACCAAAAGTGAACGCCTAGAGCACATATTTTAACAAGCGAAAAATTATATACAAGAAAGAAAGACATCAACAACCAGCGAGAGATCGATCGAAAACTGAACACGACCGAACCCAAAAGCTAGTTTGAAAGCCGAGGGACGATGCAAAGCGAGATGAGAGAAACCCTAGTTTGAAAAGCGGGGTAGGAAGAGAAGTGAGACAAGAAGTAACATCAAAATAACAAACGAAAAGGATAAGATATCGCCCGGGCGGCCAGAGCAGAGAGCTCGGTGGAAGAAAAGGAGAAGAGAGAACACGGGCAAGCAGGTGAAGGGCACAGGAGGCGGACGATGGTTATAGACTCTTATTACTATCTGTAAATATATATATTATCAAATCACAACACCAACGTCAAACATATCCATAGAATTCACTTAATCATTCACAAAATACACCATCCACAAAACACACACGCATTTTGAAATAAAGCCTTTACTGAGGCTGAACCGAATCTTTTGAAAGTCATTTCAAATAACAAAACAAACACACCTAGACGATCACCGATCATCATATCCACAAAACAAGAAATGTATGAACAAGGTACTTGTCTCGAAAATCGACATGAAAATGCCCCGGTGAAAGCGGCTTGACCGGTGAACCACGATGACCTACAACCTCCGAAGAAACAATGAAAAACACAATCACTATGCATATAGAAACTAATTACAACGGTAAACGCACCCAACACCTGAAGGGGAAACCATTGAGACATTTAATCGAACATTAAATGTTCACGGTTCCTCAAGAACACCAAAATCACCAACCGGGTTGAACAAATCGGACTTATGAATATATAATCCATAGAACGTGATAAATAATGACATTTAACAACGATCGATTCATAAAAACCGGATTAGAAATGAGATTAAGAACAAAATCCATAAAAAGGACAACTTTAGGGAAATCAAGAAAATACATTGATTCGACTAAGAACAAGGATTAGATGTTGTTAATCCAGACCAAAACCTTGATGAATATATTGTAGGATTGAATATTGGGAAATTTTCACAAAGAATCGCCCCGAAATCGCCTCCAGAACTCTGCCCGTCGTGTGAGGTTGGAAATGACAAATTCTGTCTCAAAACGGAAATCCCCGCTGCCTAAAATACACACTTCCATTATGGCCATAACATCATGTCCAGTACAGCCATAACACACTGTCCATTTCGGCCGTAACATACTGCAGGTACGGCCTTAACCTGGATTTTGGCAGCAGATTCCATTCTGCTGCCCGATCAGTCCCGAACGACCTCAAAATGCGACGACTCATAAAATGTGACATAACGCTTACAAAGAATTCTCAACCACGAAAAAAAGCATTAAAGAAACATGTGATTCTGACAACAAAAGGTAAGTAAAAATAGGTATGAAAACGAGTACCCAAAACTTCGGGAAATTACGAAACGGCCCAAAAGTCCGAAAATCACGATACGAGATCGAATAACTATTCCGATGCTCATAACATGTCTAACAAAGTTAAACAAACCTATGGGATACACGAAGCAACAGTTTCGAACGAGATTCGCAATAAGCGAACTCAAGCACGGAAAAGTCGCTAAGAAGCACGGAACTCAACATAACGACCCCAAAACGAACTTGAATGACCAAAAGTGTAGAATTAATCATTCTCAGAATGACAAGTTATCACAATAGAGCCGTTAAAACGGACTCCTACCAAAAAAGAAATTTACCAAAAATCGAAATTGAGGATATTACATTTTACCCTCCTTAAAAGAAGTTTCGTCCCGAAACTTAAAATAAGTAGGGAGGAGAAATATCCCACTAGGAACATCTCGATGAGATACACAAGAACCGAATAACTCCCGCCCATCGGCGAAACGCTACAAGCAACGCAAGGGAACATACGGCGTGAAATCACGCTCGACGACAACCATCACAATATCACAAGCAGAGACATAATAAAACCAACAAGTGTCAAGTATCACCAAACAGATAGCACAATCAAGTCAATTATCCGAACAATAACAAAATAATAGGTACCTATTACAAGAAAACACGCACGGTCGAAAAAATAGAAATTAAACACACAACGATCCGTGAGGGTAACCACGAGGGACTCCGACCACGCCGAAATTCTCGAAAACCACACTAGGCATCTCCATGCCCTTTCGGACCAGAGACACAAACTCGATCCCCAAACCTCTCAGCTACCGTATCGCAATGCACAACTTGATGACCAACTTGGCCACACTCGAAACAGCTGACTAACGGTGAACGACAATTCTTCGCGGTATGGCCCGCTCGACTACAGTTACAACTTGTCTTCGTGCTGCTCATATTACTCACTGCAAGGGTAATATCTTCCTATGTTCACGCGATCGAGGGACCTTCTTAGAATGACGACGCGAAGTCCCAGTCGCAGGGGGGCCACTCTCCTGGCTTCTTGAGAGGTTCCCAACAATTTTCAATTTCTTCGACTCGGACATATGCTCAGTCGATGATACAGATAGCTCATAGGCTAACACCCTATTCTGATACTCTCTCAATGAAGTACAAGTGAAACCCGCCATGTACTGACGAATCTCCGGCTTCATCTGTCTCATAAAATGACAGATCTGATATTCATCTATCCTTACCTGATCTTGTACATAGCTGAGCTGTTTGCTATAATCAATAATAGCTTGAGACAGTGGTACATCTTCCGGTTTCGCCAAAAAGAATTCATTAATCCTATGATTTCTGATCGGTTCCGGACGAAACTCATCTCTTATGAATCTATGGAACTCTGCCCACGTGACAACACGATCTCAATGCTTAATAGCCACCCACCAATTAGCGGCATCCTTGTCAAGAAGATACTGAGTGACTGTTAACCTACGTTCTTCTGGACAATCAACTACCTCGAATATCTTTCCCAATTGGAAAAGCCAAACGTCCCAGTACAATGCATCTGCTAACCCAATTAAACGAGGGGGATCCATACGAACCACTTCTCGAAGCCACTGATTTGCGCTAATGTTGTGGGTCACATCTATAATACGTTTAACTGCTTGGGTCAACTGAGTCATATGTACAGTTACTTGCTGTAAAATAGTGGCAGCACCGATACCAACACCATCACTGGCCGCATGATACTAATCACGCGTCTGGTCGCCACGACCACAACTTCTGTCCCTTGGCGTACTGAATAATTAACCACCCAGCACAACAAAAATCATGACATGGTCACATACAGTAATTACCATCCTAAGGCAACCCATATGCACAAAATCACATCAACGATGACATCCGTTCGGTGATTTCAACGGCCCGAATGATAACCATCACACAATTATAAAACATCATGCAATAATCACATATGTACACAATCATACAAACCCAAGTTCTTACAGCTCGCACAGGTGCGATAACACGCAAATCACCACGAAGCAACAAACATTTAATACCAACATCATACCTCTCACGGAGGGCTAACATAACAATTGCGTGGTGAACGACTCAACGCTCCCACGACCAATTCAATCACAACTCGGAGGGCTAACGCCCTAACGACAATGCTAATGTCATACACACATTCTCTGACCGCAAACAGGAAATGATAGGTTTTGAAAATGAAAACCACCTTTTTGAAAAAAATTTGGAAACACCAGTTGATCTAAAGTATCATATTTCGAAAAAGTAATACAAACATCATTATCGAGACTTTGAAAAAATCGTTTTGCATTTGATAAGAATGAGGACATCTTTCTTTTAGTTAAAAACTTTCAGAAATATTTGACCTTTGGGTCTAAACCAATGCGTTTCTAAATTAGTGAGAATATTTCAAAATAGTTTGGTCCTTAAAACGGAAGGATTTTCCAACATAAAATTGTATTAGTAGGCACCTTGAAAATACCGCGAGGAATTAATCTATTTTAAAAGTATGTCTCGAAATTTATTCTCTGAGATACTCAAGACTTTCAAAAATCCATTAGGCCAGGATGCCCAAAAACTCACACGTTACAAAATATACATTAAGCCTCTGCTCACACGTATCGACATTCGCTTACACATCTCATAGTACATACATCAAATTGTTTCAAAATCAAGACATATCTTTTCTCGGAAACAAGCAGTCAATAATCACAATTGAAACTAGCCCAGGACTGGGGCTAAACCATTGGTCCCATCCGAGGCTTCTATGGACCCTCCCGGACTGTCCATAGTTAAAAATCACGCACATGACTCGCCTAGGATTGGGGCTAAACCACTGGTACCATCTGAGGCCTCTACGGACCCTCCCGGACTGGCTATCCAATCAAACTCGTGAATCAGGAGCGAAATCATAGATTCCTCTTAGGCCTCATCGGACTCTACCGGAGTGAGAAAATCACACACATATACATTACCATTCCATGTTAAGCATAAGGGTTTCACAAGAATACTTGCAATACGAGCAAATCATTTTGAAAAGCATTAGCAGCGGACAAAATCAACAGTAAAAAAATACATTAGCAACGACACCACGCCTCATATAAACAAAATATGAGAGTCAAATAAACAAATATCACGAAATCAAAATCTACATAAAGATTCCATCACTTAACAAATAATCATACAAGTAGCTCATGTCACACGAGGCACAACACTAAGAAGGGAGACTTACATCCACAGGTCGTACGAAGATGATGATCACCCACGATACAAATCACGACCAACCAACTCAAAAGACGCGTCGCGACACGACTCAGTCAGACAAAATCTGACGAGACACGACAATAATGATGTTTAATAACGATCGATTCATAAAAACCGGATTAGAAACGAGATTAAGAACAAAATCCCCAAAAGGTGAACTTTAGGGAAATCAAGAAAATACCTTGATTCGACAAAGAACAAGGAATATATGTTGTTAATCCACACCAAAACCTTGATGAATATATTGTAGGATTGAATATTGGGAAATTTTCACAAATAATCGCCCCAAAATCGCCTCCAGAACTCTGCCCGTCGTGTGAGGTTGGAAATGACAAATTCTGTCTCAAAATGGAAATCCCCGCTGTCTAAAATACATACTTCCGTTATGGCTGTAACATCATGTCCATTACGGCCGTAACACACCGTCCATTGCAGCCGTAACACAACGTACATTGCGGCCGTAACATACTACAGGTACGGCCGTAACCTGCAGCAGATTCCATTCTGCTGCCCGATCAGTCACGAACGACCTTAAAATGCGACGACTCGTAAAAAATGACATAACGCTTACAAAGAATTCTCAACCACGAAAAAAAGCATTAAAGAAACATGTGATTCCGACAACAAAAGGTAAGTAAAAACGGGTATGAAAACGAGTACCAAAACCTTCGGGAAATTACGAAACGGCCCAAAAGTCCGAAAATCACGATACGAGATCGAATAACTATTTCGAAGCTCACAACACGTCTAACAAAGTTAAACAAACTCACGGGATACACGAAGTGACAGTTTCGAACGATATTCGCAGGAATCAAACTCAAGCGCGGAAAAGTCGCTAAGAAGCACGGAACTCAACAAAACGACCCCAAAACGAACTCGAATGACCAAAAGTGCAGAATTAATCATTCTTAGAATGACGAAACGATCACAAGAGATCCATTAAAATGAACTCCTACCAAAAAAAAAAGAAATTTACCGAAAATCAAAATTGAGGATATTACATTTTACCCTCCTTAAAAGAAGTTTCGTCCCGAAACTTAAAATAAGTAGGGAGGAGCAATATCCCACTAGGAACATCTCAATGAGATACACACGAACCAAATAACCCCCGCCCATCGGTGAAACGATACAAGCAATGCAAGGGAACATACGGCATGAAATCACGCTCGACGACAACCATCACAATATCACAAGCAGAGACATAATAAAACCAACAAGTGTCAAGTATCACCAAACAGATAGCACAATCAAGTCAATTATCCGAACAATCACAAAATAAAAGGTACCTATTTAAAGAAAACACACACGGTCGAAAAAATAGAAATTAAACACACAACGATCTGCGAGGGTAACCACGAGGGACTCCGACCACGCCGAAATTCTCGAAAACCACATTAGGCATATCCATGTCCTTTCGGAGCAGAGACACAAACTCGATCCCCAAACCTCTCAGCTACCATCTCGCAATGCACAGCTCGATGACCAACTTGGCCACACTCGAAACAGCTGACTAACGGTGAACGACAATTCTTCGCGATATGGCCCGCTCGACTACAGTTATAACACGTCTTCGTGCTGCTCATATTGCTCACTGTATGGGTAATTTCTTCCTATGTTCACGCGATCGAGGGACCTTCTTAGAATGACGACGCGAAGTCCCAGTCCCAGGGGGCGCACTCTCCTGGCTTCTTGAGAGGTTCCCAATAGTTTTCAATTTCTTCGACTCGGACATATGCTCAGTCGATGATACAGATAGCTCATAGGCTAACACCCTATTCTGATACTCTATCAATGAAGTACAAGTGAAACCCGCCATGTACTGACGAATCTCCGGCTTCATCTGTCTGATAAAATGACAAATCCTATCTTCCTCTATCCTTACCTGATCTTGTACATAGCTGAGCTATTTGCTATAATCAATAATAGCTTGAGACAGCGGTATATCTTGCGGTTTCGCCGAAAAGAATTCATTAATCCTCTGATATCTGATCGGTTCCGGACAAAACACATCTCTTATGAATCTATGGAACTCTGCCCACGTGACAACACGGTCTCAAGGCTTAACAGCCTCCCACCAATTAGCGGCATCCTTGTCAAGAAGATAATGAGCGACTGTCAACCTACGTTCTTCTGGACAATCAACTACCTCGAATATCTTTCCCAACTGGAATAGCCAAACATCCCAGTACAATGCATCTGCCACCCCAGTGAAACAAGGGGGATTCATACGAACCACTTCTCGAAGCCACTGATTTGCGCCAATGTTCTGGGTCACATCTATAATACGTTGAACTGCTTGGGTCAACTGAGTCATCTGTACAGTTACCTGCTGTAAAATAGTGGCAGCACTGACACCAACACCATCAGTGGAAACATGATCCTAATCACGCGTCTGGTCGCCACGACCATGACCTCTGTCCCTCAGCGTACTGAATAATTAACCACCCAGCACAACAAAAATCATGACATGGTCACATACAGTAATTACCATCCTAAGGCAACCCATATGCACGAAATCACATCAACGACGACATCCATTCGGCGATTTCAACGGCACGAATTATAACCATCACACAATTATAAAACATCATGCAATAATCACATATGTACACAATCATACAAACCCAAGTTCTAACAGCTCGCACAGGTGTGATAACACGCAAATCACCACGAAGCAACAAACATTTAATACCAACGTCACACCTCTCACGGAGGGCTAACATAACAATTGCGTGGTGAACGACTCAACGCTCCCACGACCAATTCAATCACAACTCGGAGGGCTAACGCCCTAACGACAATGCTAATGTCATACACACATTCTCTGACCGCAAACAGGAAATGATAGGTTTTGAAAATGAAAACCACGTTTTTGAAAAAAAATTGGAAACACCAGTTTATCTAAAGTATCATATTTCGAAAAAGTAATACAAACATCGTTATCGAGACTTGGAAAAAATCGTTTTGCGTTTGATAAGAATGAGGACATCTTTCTTTTAGTTAAAAACTTTCAGAAATATTTGACTTTTGGGTCTAAACAAATGCGTTTCTAAATTACTGAGAATATTTTAAAATAGTTTGGTCCTCAAAACGGAAGGATTTTCAAACATACAATTGTACTAGTAGGCACCTTGAAAATACCACGAGGAATTAATCCATTTTAAAAGTATGTCTCGAAATTTATTCTCTAAGATACTCAAGACTTTCACAAATCCATTAGGCCAGAATGCCCAAAAACTCACACGTTACAAAGTATACGTTAAGCCTCTGCTCACACGTATCGACATTCGCTTACACATCTCATAGTACATACATCAAAATTTTTCAAAATCAAGACATATCTTTTCCTGGAAAACAAGCAGTCAATAATCACAGTTGAAACTTGCCCAGGACCGGGGCTAAACCACTGGTCCCATCCGAGGCTTTTATGGACACTCCCGGACTGGCCATAGATAAAAATCACGCACATGACTCGCCTAGGATTGGGGCTAAAGCACTGGTCCCATTCGAGGCCTCTACGGACCCTCCCGGACTGGCTATCCAAACAAATTCGTGAATCAGGAGCGAAATCATAGATTCCTCTGAGGCCTCATCGGACCCTCCCGGAGTGAGCAAATCACACACATATACATTACTATTCCATGTTAAGCATAAGGGTTTCACAAGAATACTTGCAATACGAGCAAATCATTTTGAAAATCATTAGCAGCGTGTTGTGTCACGATTTATTCATCCTGACAGGCGATCGACTATAAGGCCGAGTGACCAAGTCAACATCAGTCAAACTATGGCTAGCTCGCCATGTCGAAGATATCAGACCACTATCAGATGCCTGGCGATCGACTCCCAAGGCGATCGCCCTTTGGCAGCTGGCGATCTACTCTAGTGACCGGCTAAGGGGAATCGACCTACGCCCCGAGCAGAGACAATCGCCCGTCAAAACCATCAAGAACTGGATCTCAGAAAAGCACCCACGTGCAGATCCACCAAAGGCGCTGATAAGATCTTCGCTAGCAGATAAGATCTTTTGCTGACAGATAAGACCTTTGACCACAGCCTGTCACCTACCTCACCTACCAGCATGCGCGCCGAAAGTTGTCAGTGGGACCACCCGTGTCAGCAACTCAGGACGCGTGTAAGCTCCCCATTGGACCGCATAGTTGACTGCCAGCAACTCCTGCAGACTTTGAGGGGACAGGCCCATGTGCTAAAAGACGATCGCCCGATTATTATAATGCAGAAAAGGCGATCGCCCGGCGGATCCAAGCCCTATAAATAGAGAACCTCCTCCTACTGGAAAAAGGTTCCGAATTCACTCAACCTACGGTTCGAAATTCATTCCACCAACGGTTCCGAATTCATTCTGACTTACGCTCAGAACTCATTCTCTCACATTCCGATACATTCACGGAAATACCGAAGAACATACATATCATCAAGCTCCCGGCTATCTCACCGGAATCCATCTCAGGACTTCTCTCTCTAAATCTCTCGTCCAGAAAACGATCGACAGAAGCAGCAAGTCTCCACTAGACAGATTCCAAAGGATTCATAAGCCCAGGAGCCAAAGCATCCAGCTAAATACTCGCCGTGAGAGATGGTCGATCTCTCACCGCCGCGACTGTTCATCTCCTTTGTTACAAGAACTCACAGAGCATCAAATCTGGTTCTTCCGGCAATCTACACGCTCACTAGCTAAGATAACAAGAATCTTTACACTCATTGTAATTGTATTCTTACATTAGTACTTGTATCCCCGAATATTGGTATTAATAATATCTCGCGAGAGCATTCAAGCCCGGGACTAACAACCCCGGCAAATCTTGTGTTATTTATCTTTCTCACGGAAGTGCTCTTGCATTTGTTTGCTATCCCATCCATTCCAGCAATATCTATCTCCGGATAATATTTTGGGTAGCAACAATTGGCACTAGAAGAAGGGGGCGGCCCTGAACCTCCAACTTTTATTTCAACCGTCCCGAAGAACACTCACTGTTCTCGGGGCATATACTTGAAGTGACACTCACTGCACTTCAAAGAAAACCTTCAGAATCATGACATCCGCCGGTACGTCGAAGAAAGCCGCTCTCCGAACCACCGGACACCATATCCCGGCCCAATCCGAACCCCAGCCAACGACAGGGGGAAGCCGCAGCAACGCGAGACTCTCGATCCCGCATCCGAGAGATGGCCCCAACCTCTCACTCGATCAGTTCCAAACCGAGGAACAGATCGAGGAGGCTATGGCCATCCTGGAGGAGCGACGGAGAGCATGTGCGTCGCCTGCAATAACTCCCTCGATCATCCGCCGCATGGGAAAATGGAAACTCAGCGGGCTACTGAACGAGCGATCGTCAGAAAGCCCCAATTCGCGAGAAAAGGCTCTCGCACGACCAGACGGATCCATATTCGATCGCTTGGGGCGCGACCCATCCTGGCGACCGGGGCACTCTGTTTCCAACCTCGAAAAGACGGAATCCGAATCCGTCACCAGAAGTTCGGCCTACCCACCTCACAGCCGAATGCAGGTCAGCCATCTGACTCCCGCCCCGATCGCCAGGGAATCAGTACTCAATCGCCTCGGCTCCCGCTCCGAGCGCCGAGCCGCTAGCAGTCAGGCCACGGCGATGGCCGCCATACAACGCCAACTCGATGAGATGAGAGCACTCTTGGACACTGGGGCAAGCACCAGCAAGAAGATCGCCGGGCCGACCGAGCCACTCGCGGTCCACATCGAGCTTGCCCCCATACAACCAACGATCGCTCCTCCCAAAACACCTCGGTATGAGGGGAGATCGGACCCCGAAACCCACCTGAGTAAATTCCGAATTTACATGACTGGGTGTGGGGCATCTGATGCAACCAAGTGCCAGATCTTCCCGCTGACATTAGGCGAGTTGGCCCATAGGTGGTACGTCTCACTACCACCACGATCAATCACCTCTTTTAAGAAACTGGCGAAGGACTTCACGTCATACTTCGCCAGCAAGGTCGCCAGACCAGAAGGTCCCCACCGCATGATAAAAATCAAGCAGGGGAAGGACGAAACTGACGCAGATTACATCGACCGGGTAGACGAAATCATCCTCACTGGCGAACCCATCAGTGACGAGCTCGCTCTCTATTCAGTCATGGGGGGATTCCACGGACACTCTCCCATGTTTAGACATCTCTCCAAGGATATTCCCCCAACTTACGCGATCTTTCGCGCTAAAGCTGCCAACTTCCTGGCCAGGCAAAGGCTACTCACCCTCCGCTTAGACGAGGAAACGCCACCTCTTGTCCAGAAGATAGCGATCGCCAAAGCAAAGAAGGCGATCGCCAAGACACCCGGAGATCTCAAGGCTTTCGAGGACATGGAAGCCCATCTCCTCCATACGTTCAACAGAACTCCGGCACATATTTTCTATGCCATCAAGGGGCACGAAGAGCTCAAAAAGCCAAAGGCAATAAGGGACCACGGTCACCTGGACAACAATCAATATTGTGCCTACCACAAGAGTCCCGGCCACAGCACCAACAAATGCCGCGATCTCCTCAAACAGCTCTGGAGATTGTTCGAGGAGGGCAAGTTGGACAGCTTATTGGTTTAGCCGAAGCCCCTACCTATCTCTATAGACGATCGTCCAAGTTAAACATAAAACAGGCTGGAAAGCTCATACGAGCCGACCCCTGGATCAACCTCGGCGACCGTCCCTACATACTTCAATCAAGAAAAGGAGACCTCGGAAGTCTCTCCGATCTCCCTCCTTATTCAAGAAATCGGAGGACTCGATCGCCATCTACAGTTCACCGTCTAACATGATGGACTAAGGCACGAGATCGCCTCCCCCGCACAACGTACACCGTCGAAGGTCGGCATCTACATGACGATCCAAGGTGGAAGAGTGCAGCCATGGTCCTGGTGGTCGATGGAACCGACTGCTTAGGCCATGCAAAGTCCCTTTAGGCCAAGATCGCCCGCCCTTCGTTTAAATACGAGGTCGGCGTAGTCTGAGGGCCCTCCAAAATAAATCAGTGGACACGATCGCTCGCCCTCAAAGGTTCATCATCTAACATGGTGAACTCGGACAATGCGACGTGCCACAACCCCCGTCTCAACGTACACCGTTGAGGTCGGCCATCTCCATGGCTGGCCGAGGTGGAAGCAGAGCTAACCAGCCGCGGGCGTGGAGTTGATTCATCCGACGCTGCCCCGCGCAAGGACTCCTCTAGACCAAGACCGCACGCCCTTCGTTTAAATACGAGGCGAGGCGCAGCCTAACAGAGGACCCTCATAATAAAGTGAGTCACGAGACACTCAATGTCTTCGCGCATCAAGACATGATCAAGGAGTCGGTCCATCGAACTCCGCGATCGTGCACGGTTCCTCAAGATGGACGACCGTCCCCGAGGATTCGACAAAGTTGAAGACCGCTCACTCAAGGAATTATTTTCATCCCCTTACCTCCACTAAAGTGAATAAAAACAAGGGGCAATAAGAGTGCGGACTACCTACACGACGATCGTCGCTATTCAACCACATACGGAGATCGTCATTTTTTCAGATGTAGTGCAGCGATCGAATTTGTTGTAGAAAGTTGTCTTTATGAGTTTATCAATTCATTCGGAACTACCCTCGCAACGATCTCTCCTCACACATTTGTACAAAGTCAAACAAAGACTCAAAAATAACCATTCATTCAAGTAATCGAAGATAATCAAAAATTCAGTTCATTGCTTGAGAAGATCAAAGTACATGGTCGCCCGAAGGCCTATATTCGACAAAAGAAAGCTACAAAACTATAAGTAAGCAAGCTAAAACGTAAAAAATGAAGTGCCTCAGGCCCCAGCCTGGCCTTCGCCTTCGGCATCCGGTGTGGGCCCCTCATCTTCCGGAGCGTCGGGATGAGCAAGATTGGCTGGAGACGGATACCAGCTCAAATCCACGCCGATGTCCGCAAGATCCAGGATCGGCAGGGAGAAAGCTGAATGGAGAGGATGCTCCAACGTATACGCCTTGAACTTATCGGCAAGAGGGCCGACCTCCAAACCTCCCTCCTTAGCCGCTCGGATCGAGTCGGCGAACGCCAAATAATAGGCGAACTCGCTGACGTACTCTAAGTTTTGGAAGGGATCGGCCTTGGTCGCCTCAACCTCTCCTTTCAGCTCCGCCATCGCCTGTTGCGACCCCTGGAGCTCGGCCCCCCTCGCAGCAATCTTTTCCCTCGCCTCCGTCAGCTCGCTGGTCAGCCGAGCGATCGTCACCTTCTGGCGATCGGCCTCCTCTTCAGCAACATTCCGCGCCTGGACGGCATTCTGCATCTGGTCCCGAAATCGGTCAACCGCCATACGATATTTCTCAGTCTCCTTCTTCTCCAGCTCAAGCTCATGGCTCGCCCGCTTGGCCGCCTCCAGGGAGTCCTTCTCCATCGCCGCGATCTTGTCAGCAAACTCGGCGTTCTCTTTCCGAGCCGCCTCGAGATCCTCCTGCAGGCGAATAGTGGAGGGCCGCCTCAAACTCCCGAGCACTGACGGCCAGGGACGCCGACTCAAGAGAAAGCGCGAGAACAGAGTGCAACCAACTCGACCATCGCTTCCGAGCGATCGCATCCAGATCAGTCGTCCATGCCTTCGGCAGAGCAGAAGCAGCCTTGCTAACATATGGAGGAATGTCGCATGAATGGCGAGGAGATCGGCTCGCTAGGAAATCTACGACCATCGGCGGGCAAGACGGATCTGCGCGGCGGATCCTGCATCAAAACAACTAAGTTAATACAACTCCTACGCAGATGCAATTTTCAACACAAAAATCCTATCTACCTCTCAGCCTTCTCGGGATCCCGACCGAAAAACGGTTTCCCTCGAGGGGTCTCGGCATCCGCGATCGCCATCTCCCGCATAAAAGCCGCAGAGGGCGGCTCGCTCTCCGGAGCAACAATGGTGATCGGAGGCGCGGCGATCGGCACTTCAACGCCCGGGCAGAACCGGTTTCTTCCGGCCTCGGCCTCTTGCGATTCGCCCGAAGCCCCTCCTCCGGAATTTCCTCCTCAACCACGACCGGCTCCACGCGAGGCTCCGGCTCCACGCGAGGCTCCGCCTCCGGAACTATAGGCAACGCGACGGGAGGGGCCCGAGTCGACCTCTTATGGCGAAGACGGCCTAGAACTCCTGGGTTCGACATGGCGATCTCCGTCGGAGGCTCCAAAAAGCGAGGAAAGCGAACCTCTGCAGTTAAGGCAATCGATCAACAATCAGATACGGTCCTCAAATAAGGCGATCGCCTAGTAAGTGAAGGTCGCAGGAACTCATACCTGGCACCGCGAGATGTCTCGGGAAACGGAATAGTCGAGCCGACAACCAACGACTCTCCTTATTGATCCGATTGGCGTCAAGGTCGTCGTCCGACAAGCTCCTTATCCGCTCCCACACAACGAGAAACTCGAAAGGCATCTCCTCGATCGCCGGAATGTGAAAACCTGCAAAACCGAAATCAAATTAGATCAGTCCAAAACGCATCCAAACGAAGGGAGAGTCTAAACCCTTACCGGGATTCCTCTCCCGAAATTCAGTGGGGATCTCCAGCTCGCCCGTGGGATTGTCGCTCGCCGAAGCTCTCCACTTGCCGGCGACCCAGAACCACTTCGTCCCGATCGCCCCGTATCTTATTCGGGACTCCATGAATCACCCGACCAGATCGGCCTTGAATATGGTAACCGCCGACCAACCCTCTATGAGCCGTCAGTTTAAACAAATGGTTCATCTCCAACGGCGATGGGAGACGGTACAGGCGGTGACCGCCGAAAAGGGTGAGGGTGCAGATAATTTGGAGCCAGGTATTCGGCGTCAGCTGAAGTGGCGCCACATTCCAAGCGGCCAACAGATGGGAGACCGCAAAGGATAGAGGGAAGCGCAGCCCGGCCTCCATAACGGCCTCACTCACTGCGACCATACCCATCGGAGGCTGGTCGGCTCGTTCATTCTCCGCCGGCGCGAACATGTCCACATCGGAAGGAACATGGAATCTTGTCCTCCAGACGGCCAGGTCTCTCCTGGTCGTCGAACTCCGTATTTGGCCGAGCGACCACAACGATCGCTGCGCAGCACGGTACTGCGACCGCTTGGGAAGCACATAGGGATAGGCGACCGAGTATCCCCGGAAATCGAATCTCGGAGTAGGACCGGCCAATCTCTCCATTATCTCAGCGAAAGCCCTATAGGCCCGACCGAAAATGCTATGTTGCTCCCAGTAAGCCCTAATCGCCAGATCTCTCTCGATCTGCGATCGCCTCTCCTCAGCAGCCGACTCCTTAGCAACATCGGCCTCATTGAATAAAGCCTCGACTTCAGCCAGGTCGATTCCGGCCCGAATAGCATCAGCCGTCGTCTCCAGGTGGAAGACGGAAGAAGTTTCTCCCCGGACAGTCGATGTCCCGGCGGCAGAACTGGTTCCCGCTCCAAATGATGATGAGGTTCCGGCCATTTTCAGAAACAGAAAAGGAGAAAAGGATTTCTCTTACCCTAAAGTGAAATCGAACGACGATCGGCACTGAGATATTCAGAAAATTCGGCAGCAAGTCCTTCTTCCTCCAAAAAGTACGCGTGAGTAAAAACTGCAGCACCGCGCCCCTTTTATAGGAGAAGGCAGGGACTCGTTTGCAATAAGGGGAAACCTCAGGGGTCGGATCTCAAACGACGCATTAATTGACCCCCTCGAGACCCGCGTATGCGTCATTTCAAGGACGCGTCAGCCGAGGAGTCATTAATGACCTTTGGCGTCCTCCAATAGAAGCCCGACACGTGCGCGGAGACTTTTCAACGCCCATTGTTTTCCCTGCGATTCGGCCAACCAGTCGTCCGAACCCAGAGTATATCACCAAAGACGATCGCGATTCGATTAAACACAGCCGCTCGCCAAAAGTTCACGATCGCCAAAGAGCCACCTCACCCCACGTTTTCAACGTATGAGCGAGTGGGCAATTGTTGTGTCACGATTTATTCATCCCGACAGGCGATCGACTATAAGGCCGAGCGACCAAGTCAACATCAGTCAAACTATGGCTAGCTCGCCATGTCGAAGATATCAGACCACTATCATATGCCTGGCGATCGACTCCCAAGGCGATCGCCCTTTGGCAGCTGGCGATCTACTCTAGTGACCGGCTAAGGGCAATCGACCTACGCCCCGAGCAGAGACGATCGCCCGTCAAAACCATCAAGAACTGGATCCCAGAAAAGCACCCACGTGCAGATCCACCAAAGGCGCTGATAAGATCTTCGCTAGCAGATAAGATCTTTTGCTGACAGACAAGACCTTTGACCACAACCTGTCACCTACCTCACCTACCAGCATGCGCGCCGAAAGTTGTCAGTGGGACCACCCGTGTCAGCAACTCAGGACGCGTGTAAGCTCCCCATTGGACCGCATAGTTGACTGCCAGCAACTCCTGCAGACTTTGAGGGGACAGGCCCATGTGCTAAAAGACGATCTCCCGATTATTATAATGCAGAAAAGGTGATCGCCCGGCGGATCCAAGCCCTATAAATAGAGAACCTCCTCCTACTGGAAAAAGGTTCCGAATTCACTCAACCTACGGTTCGAAATTCATTCCACCAACGGTTCCGAATTCATTCTGACTTACGCTCAGAACTCATTCTCTCACATTCCGATTCATTCACAGAAATACCGAAGAACATACATATCATCAAGCTCCCGGCTATCTCACCGGAATCCATCTCAGGACTTCTCTCTCTAAATCTCTCGTCCAGAAAACGATCGACAGAAGCAGCAAGTCTCCACTAGACAGATTCCAAGGGATTCATAAGCCCAGGAGCCCAAGCATCCAGCTAAATACTCGCCGTGAGAGACGGTCGATCTCTCACCGCCGCGACTGTTCATCTACTTTGTTACAAGAACTCACAGAGCATCAAATCTGGTTCTTCCGGCAATCTACACGCTCACTAGCTAAGATAACAAGAATCTTTACACTCATTGTAATTGTATTCTTACATTAGTACTTGTATCCCCGAATATTGGTATTAATAATATCTCGCGAGAGCATTCAAGCCCGGGACTAACAACCCCGGCAAATCCTGTGTTAGTTATCTTTCTCACGGAAGTGCTCTTGCATTTGTTTGCTATCCCATCCATTCCAGCAATATCTATCTCCGGATAATATTTTGGGTAGCAACACAGCGGACAAAATCAACAGTAAAAAATACATTAGCAACGACACCACTCGTCATATAAAAAAAATATGAGAGTCAAATAAACACATATCACGAAATCAAAATCTACATAAAGATTCCATCACTTAACAAATAATCATACAAGTAGCTCATGTCACACGAGGCACAACACTAAGAAGGGAGACTTACATCAACAGGTTGCACGAAGATGATGATCACCCCACGATACTAATCACGACCTACCAATTCAAAAGACGCATCGCGACACGACTCAATCAAACAAAATCCGACGAGACAAGACTCAACAGACACAACTTGACCCGACAGTCGAGGTTTCCGTAACCTAAGCTCTGATACCATTTATGTAACACCCCCAATCCACTCAGGGATATTACACGCCGTAGACTCTTTTCTTAAGGATCTACCAGGCTGGTAACAAAATCAAACATCTCAACATCGCCTTTAAGACTAAAATGACCCAGTGGAATGATTTGGTCTTTCAATTAATACATACAACCCAATCTCAATACATACCCACGCAGGGGTCAAAATACAACACGCTCCCATACGACGGGGAAAATACTACAGTAGAAATAACTATAACTAACCAATACAACATCATATGGGTCCTCAGGTGATTAGTAACGATCATCATTCATCATCCTTCGTGCCAACCCTGTGTTATGCTCCCCAACATCATATGGGTCCTCACGTGATTAGCAAAATTCCACTATTTTGCTAGTGCAAGTACAAAGTGCAAATACGAGTCATACAAATCATACTCCAAGAATAATAATAATCAGGAATCCTCAAAGATTCAAACATAACGAAAAATACTTCCCGAGGCAAAGAGTTTGAGTAAAACTTTCCAAATTCGAAAGATCACAAATCAAGAGAACAATTTATAAAATGTTTTAAAATGCCCTTGGGAATCTTAACGGAAAACAATTTAAGATTATCGAATCCTTCTCTTTCCAAAAATCAAAAGGGGTCACAGCCCAAATATTTGCTTCTCAAATAAAAACCAGAAATAATTCACGGGGTCCACAACCCACACCACATATCCTCGACGGACATAAAATCAAGAAAACATAACCACCCAAGATACGAAATCTTGGTAACACGTCCAAGGTACTCGACCCTGGCAAAGCACATCGACAATCATATCCATGATACCGTTATCGCTTGCCACGTATCACCGTAAGTCTTCTTAGGCTCTCACGGTTAGACCGATCACTCGCCGTATCCTGACCACCATGATCACAAGCCATGTGTCATTGTAGACATTGTCCAAACATCACGGTTGGACTATGACAAATACTTCACATTCACAAATCAACACACTACGGTACACATCACAATATCAAACAACAAAACACATCCGTAATCATATCCATGATACCGTGATCGCTTGACACGTATCACCGTAAGTCTTCTTAGGCTCTCATGGTTGGACCGATCACTCGCCGGGTTTTGACCACCATGATCACATGCCATGTGTCACCGTAGACCTCGTCCGAACATCACGGTTGGACTATGACCACACATTCACATCAAACAACACAATACACCAAGGATATCACAACAATTCATCCAGAGATAACAAACACCTAGCACGACACAATTGTCGAATCACAATGCACCGAATTGAGATAATACAGCCATGTGTCACCATAGACCTCGTCCGAACATCACGGTTGGAATATGACCACACATTCACATCAAACAACACAGTACACCAAGGATATCACAACCATTCATCCAGAGGTAACAAACACTTAGCAGGACACAATTGTCGAATCACAACGCACCGAATTGAGATAATATATGTATATATATATATATAGATACATATATATATATATATTATCAAATTGCAACACCAAAATCAAACATATCCACAGTATTCACTTAATCATTCACAAAGCACACCATTCACAAAACACAAATGCATTTGGAAAGGAAGCCTTTACTGAAGCTAAACCGAATCTTTTGAAAGTTCATTTCAAATAACCAAACAAACACACCTATACGATCACCGATCATCATATCTACAAAACAAAGAATGTATGAACAAGGTACTTGCCCCGAAAATCGACACGCAAATACTCCGGTTAACGCGGCTTGATCGGTGAAGCATGAATACCTACAACCTCCGAAGAAAACAATGGAAAACACAATCACTACGCATATAGAAACCAATTACAATGGTAAACGCACACAAAACCTGAAGGGGAAACCGTTGAGACATTTAATCGAACATTAAATGTTCACGGTTCCTCAAGAACACCAAAATCACCAACCAGATTGAACAAATCGGACTTATGAATATACAATCCATAGAACGTGATCAATAATGACGTTTAACAACGATCGATTCATAAAAACCGGATTAGAAATGAGATTAAGAACAAAATTCCCAAAAGGTGAACTTTAGGGAAATCAAGAAAATACCTTGATTCGACAAAGAACAAGGAATAGATGTTGTTAATCCACACCAAAACCTTGATGAATATATTGTAGGATTGAATATTGGGACATTTTCACGAAGAATCGCCCCAAAATCGCCTCCAGAACATCACGGCTGGACTATGACAAATACTTCACATTCACAAATCAACACACTTGGTACACATCACAATATCAAGCAACAAAACACATCCGTAATCATATCCATGATACTGTGATCGCTTGACACGTATCACCGTAAGTCTTCTTAGGCTCTCATGGTTGGACCGATCACTCGCCGTGTCCTGACCACCATGATCACAAGCCATGTGTCACCGTAGACCTCGTCCGAATATCACGGTTGGACTATGACCACATATTCACATCAAACAACACAATACACCAAGGATATCACAACAATTCATCCAGAGATAACAAACACTTAGCATGACACAATTATCGAATCACAATACACCGAATTGAGATAATACAGTCATGTGTCACCATAGACCTCGTCCGAACATCATGGTTGGAATATAACCACACATTCACATCAAACAACACAGTACACCAAGGAAATCACAACCATTCATCCAGAGGTAACAAACACTTAGCAGGACACAATTGTCGAATCACAACGCACCGAATTGAGATAATATATGTATATCACTACTACAAAAAAGACATTCAACATCGCTCGTTTAACATCGGTTTTGTAAAAACCAATGTTAAAAAAGACGCGGTGGCATAACTGAAAATTTTAAAACAAATTAACATCGGTTCTGCTAAAAACCGATGTTAAATTAACAATTAACATCGGTTTTTAAAAAAACCGATGTTAAATTAATTCATTTCACATTGGTTTAGAAAAACCGATGTTAATTTTTAAATAAAAGTTTCGATTTTTTTAAATAAATTCCAGATTTTTTAAAAATGTTAACATCGGTTATACTAAAACCGATGTTAAATTAAAAATTAACATCAGTTTTTAAAATAATCGATGTTAAAAAATGTTAATTTTTAATTTAACATCGGTTTTTAGATAAACCGATGTTAATTTTTAATATAACATCGGTTTTTTTTATAACCACTGTTAAATTTTTAAAAAATCTAGATTTTTTTTAAAAAATAGAAAATTTATTTTTTTTAAAAAAAGTCCAGAATATTAATATTAAAAATTGGATGTTTATATTTATTGTTCAAAATAAAAGGTAAAAATTGGAAGTTTTTATTTAAAGATCGAAAATAAAAAATAAACATTAGTTCGAAAATAAAAAATAAAAATCGGATGTTTTTATTTAAAGTTGGAAATAGAAAATAAAAATTACATGTTTTATTTAAGTTTTGAAACAAAAGTTGAATATTATTTTCCATAAATAAATAAAAATTGAATTATTATATATATTTTTAAAAATCTGCTAGTTTTTATTTTTGTAATTTTTTACTTTTCATAAAAAACTATTTTATGTTTTCACAAAAAATCTAAAAAAACAGATTAAATATTAATTATAAATCATATCTAGATTTTTTTAATTTTTTTATTTTTTATTTTCGAGCTTTAAATAAAAACATCCGACTTTTAATATTAATATTCTAGATTGTTTTAAATAAATTTTCAATTTTTTAATATATATATATATATATATATATTAAATTATCTTATATTTATATAAATTTATAAATGTATATAGTATATAAATATAACACGTAGCAAAAACTATACAAGAAGTTTATCTGGCGGAGTGGTAATATCACACTTCCACAAGCAAGAGGTGGTGAGTTCGAAACCCATCAACAACGAAATTTAATGGTATTTGTTGTAGGTTGGTTGGGCTTGGTGCGGGTGATTGGGGCGAGTGTCTAGGTTGGGGCTGGGTTGGGCTAGCCGGGTTAGCCGCGGTGCGATCAAATTTTAAAATCGCGAAATTTAACATCGGTTGTCCCAGAACCGATGTTAAATATCGTGATATTAAAATTAACATGATTGTTATAACAACCGATGTTAAAATCAAAGTTTAACATCGGTTATTAGAAACCGATATTAATTTTAACATCGCGACATTTAACAACGGTTCCAAAACCTATGTTAAATGTCTAAATAAACCGATGTTAAATGTCTGTTTTGTAGTAGTGTGTGTGTATATATATATATATTATCAAATCACAACTCCAAAATCAAACATATCCATAGTATTCACTTAATCATTCACAAAGCACACCATTCACAAAACACAATGCATTTTGAAAGAAAGCCTTTACCGAGGCTAAACCGAATCTTTTTAAAGTTCATTTCAAATAACCAAACAAACACACCTATACGATCACCGATCATCATATCTACAAAACAAAGAATGTATGAACAAGGAACTTGCCTCGAAAATCAACACGCAAATACTCCGGTGAATGCGGCTTGATCGGTGAAGCACGAATACCTACAACCTCCGAAGAAATAATGGAAAACACAATCACTACGCATATAGAAACCAATTACAATGGTCAACGCACCCAACACCTGAAGGGGAAACCGTTGAGACATTTAATCGAACATTAAATATTCACAGTTCCTCAAGAACACCAAAATCACCAACTGGGTTGAACGAATCGGACTTATGAATATATAATCCATAAAACGTGCTCCATAATGACGTTTAACAACGATCGATTCAGAAAAAACGAATTAGAAACGAGATTAAGAACAAAATCCCCAAAAAGGTCAACTTTAGGGAAATCAAGAAAATACCTTGATTCGACAAAGAACAGGGATTAGATGATGTTAATCCACACCAAAACCTTGATGAATATGTTGTAGGATTGAAGATTGGGGAATTTCACGAAGAATCGCCCCGAAATCGCCTCGAGAACTCTGCCCGTCGCGTGAGGTTGGAAATGACAAATTCTGTCTCAAAACACAAATGCCCGCTGCCTAAAATACAAACTCCCGTTACGGATGTAACATCATGTCCATTAC
Organism: Orobanche coerulescens; assembly: GCA_033398695.1. Lineage (NCBI taxonomy): Eukaryota > Viridiplantae > Streptophyta > Magnoliopsida > Lamiales > Orobanchaceae > Orobanche > Orobanche coerulescens. Next base: position 75,903,227 of record CM065807.1, on the reverse strand, counting down.
GGCCACAACACGCCGTCCATTACGGCCATAACATACTGCAGGTTATGGCCGTAACCTGCATTTTGGTAGTAGATTCCATTCTGTTGCCTGCTCAGTCCCGAACAACCTCAAAATGCGACGACTCGTAAAATATGACATAACGCTTACAAAGAATTCTCAACGACGAATAAAAGCGTTAAAGAAATATGTGAGTCTGACAACAGAAGGTAAGTAAAAACGGGTACGAAAATGAGTACCCAAAACTTTGGGAAATTACGAAACGGCCCAAAAGTCCAAAAATCACGATACGAGATCGAATAATAATTCCGAATATCACAACACATCTAAAAAAGTTAAACAAACTTACTAGATACACGAAGCGATAATTTCATACGAGATTCGCAAGAATCAAACTCAAGCGCAGAAAAGTCGCTAAGAAGCACGGAACTCAACAAAACGACACCAAAACGAACTCGGATGACAAAAAGTACAGAATTAATCATTCTCAGAATAATGAAACGGTCACAGGCGAGCTGTTGAAACAGACTCCTACCAAAAAAAGAAATTTACCGAAAGTACGGCCCGAGATCAGGCCCAGATGGCCCGCACCGACCTACGAGCATTGCCGCCTGCTGTACGATCAGCACAGGCCTGTCAAAAACCACTACAATCCTCCATCGAGATCTGACCCAGCCCCACACTATAATGACCCAGCTCCGCTGCCCAAGACAGACTCGGCCAGCCCTGATTTATGGTCCAATCTAATCACCAACTTTCAATCTTTGTGCTTTTCAGACCCACCAAATTTGCGCCTCCAGTTTCACATCGCATCGAGTTCAAACTAATTGAGCAGAGCACACTGCTGATTGCTCCATATCACATGCTTACTTTATTATTGAGGTAATTATCTAGACCTGACTCTATTTCAATTCTCTCTCTTTGGAAATTTTTCATTTAGGACATGGGTACTGTTGGGATAATCCTCCTGGTATTTTTATATATGCAGCAAAATACAACCACCATCCTAGAGCCTTCTTCATACAGCGCTCAAAGCCATTCACCATACAATGTACTTACAAAATCAGCTTACATCATATTGACCCTGTTGGCTACAGCAAAAATACTGTATATATTTTACTTAGGAAAAGTATAATATAAATCCAACAGGAAGTTGCTTAGACTTTAAACCATTGCGAGATATGTCATTCTTTATTCACAAAGTATTCACAATTTTAAAGTGCATTTAATGTTGATGGCGACGACATTTAATACGACTGAAGATTATGGACTGCATAGCAATTAGTGAAGGCCAAAAGAATATCTGAAGCATTTAATGCTGGCACTTTAATTGAAATATTCTTAAGCCGTCAATCTGAAATGTCCACATCTCACCAACTGGTCAACGACTACATATAACGGATCTATTTATGAAGTTATAAATAACCCAATCCTGAGGACTTGCATGGAACTCTAATTATTCTGAACTTAAAAGAGCAAACGTTTTGTTCAAGCCTACAACACTATTCTCATAAAAGAGATAGTGAGTCCTCAACCAAGTGAACAATATATTACAGCAAGGAACTTATAATTGACTATTTATAATTGATGTTGAGAATATTAATCCTGCGTAGACTAAGAAAGCGAACAATTCTGATCTGTGTGGGATGAATAGCGTTCAGAAGAACGAAGCTTCAATCTGTGTGAGAAGAAGTCATGGTTTAAGGAGCCAACAGCCAGTCTGTGTGAATGGCTCAACAACCAATCTATGTGAACGACTTAAACTACAGTCAGGTGTATCAATCTGTATGAAAGATGCAATGACTTATTTAATTAAACTATATAGTTGTGTATGCCTTGATTTAATAAACATCCATCCTATGTGGAGAACCTGTGAATGTAGAGGACATTACCTCGAACCATATTACACTATGTGCCTTTACTTGCTTTATTTACTTCCTGCTTACTGCTTGTGATTTTTAGTATACTTGCTCTGTGAGACCCTGTAAGAACAAAGCCTACATGGGAACACAGTTAATGTAGTTACAACAACTTGCTTATAGTCTTCCGCTACACATTTAACCTCGAAAAAGTGTGCAGCTTAATAACCCCTCCTCTAAGCTATTATTTAAGTATACCGTGACCAAGAAGTGGTATCGGAATGGTTGATTCTATAAAGAATAAATCAATTTCTAACCTGAACCAGATCTAAAATCACTAGATTTCAAAAACGGTATTATTTTCATCTTTCTAAAAATTCCTATTTGTTAGTATTGATTCTTCTAATATATTTTTCATTAACTAAATTGACGACCGGAGAATTAGAATGGAATTACATCTTGCTGCCCTGCATGAGGAGATGCTCTTCGTGATCCAGGAAGGACCTATCACTATCATGAAGGTCAACACAGCATCTAGGATAGAAGGCCAACCCCATAGCGAGATACTGGAGAACCCTCGTAATCAGTGGACAACTGATAGGAAGCAAGCGAATCTAGACAATGTCGCAAGAATGCACTATTTATCACTCTTGACAAAGGCACATTCCCCAAGGTAGAAAGCTATAAGACATCCAATAATATCTATCAGAAACTCGAGATGATATGCGAGGGCATTGAGCTCTCCAAAGAAAACAATGTTTCTAAACTGACTCAGGAGTTTGAGTCATTTGAAATGGAACTTTCATAAACTCTTCAGGATATTTACCTCAGATTCACTCGCATTGCTGGTGAACTTGAAGAATTGGGCAAAATGTACTCCCAAAAGTAGTAAAACCTCGAAATATTTAGTTCACTCCCTCCCCAAGGAGACATTAAAACTATAGCTATGCATTTGTTGTAATCTTAATAACATGTCTACTTTTGACCTGCTTTATGACCTCAAAGCTTTTAAGTATGATATTGACAGGAGAAAGAAGGTAGAAGAGTCACCTGCCAAGACTACAACACTTACGGTTGTATCTAACAAAAGAAAAGGCTATGTCCCCGGTACCTCCAAATTTGTTGGAGATGATGATGATGATGTGCTGTCGCAAGACGAGATGGCACTGCTCATGAAAAACTTTCGGAAGTTCATTAAGAATTTCGAAAAGTCTCTCTAAAGACCAAGACCTTCAAACAATGTATCTACTAATTCACCTTCCACGGGAGACTCTAACATGTGTTACAACTGCAGGAAGCCAAGAGACTGTGCAAATAGATGTCACATCCCAAGGTGCAAAAGCTACCAAAATCAGTTTTCTGCAGTAAAAATCACTAAGTATTCTCTAGATTCTTTCCTTAAATGCTTTCCAGATTTTTATTCCAATAGTGTCTAGAGTAATTTAATCGCCCACTATTCGCTCCTTTTGAGTTTCAGGTTGTTTCATCCAGCAGGGTAATATTGAAGAACCTATCGACTTGCCTTGGTGGGAGCCGGCCCTGACGGAGGCTGTTAAAGGAGTTGAATTAACCTTGGAGCTCGACTTGCCTCCTAACTTTGCGATCGTAGAGAAACTTCGATGATAACCCCGAGGTTGTTACAATATTGAGCTGGAGGCCATCATAAATCGTGGCCTGATATCGGCAAAGGTCAGTACAGTTCGGCTGTTGTGCCTCCTGCTAAAGAGACCCCAACATCTACTCAGCAGCCAGAGTTGAGTTTATTCTTTTTAGGTTATTGTTGTACTTATTGTATTTCTTTTTTCCTTTATTTATCGACGTACCACCTTGTAATTTTTCCTTGTCTAATGAAAGTAGCTTTTCTTTATTCGCCTTTGTTTACTGTTTCTCCATGTTTGGACAACATTCTTTTCACAAAATTCATTTGACTTTAGCAGATTGATTTGGCTCTTGGGCATTTTTTCTTTTCTTTTGGTTTTGATACCCTAGGTGATCAGATCATCCATTCACTTGGCAATTTCATCATAGTTTGGCGATTGTGGCCTTTGGGTATTCACTCATTACATCACAGAACTTTTAATAAATTAGGATATATGCGGCCTAACTCAGATCGAGCTAAGGTCATGTATATCCAAGTCTTCACATGCAGGCAGAGTGGGTATCGGGCAGTTAAGTGTGAGAGGGGAAACTAGGGAAGACAGAGCTCCGACTTCCACTATAGTACAGAAAGAGCATAGTGTTGATCAGAGGACTCCAGTCACTCCGGTCCCTCAGAATTCAGGCCGTGGTAGGGGTCGGGGTCAGTCGGAATGTCATTAGGGCTCAGTACACCCTCGTTTATATCAGATGAGATGCACGGAGGAGACAGACGCTCTGGTGGCATCAGGTACCACTCAGATCCTTTCTCATCCAGTTTCAGTGCTTTTTGATTCGGGTGCTACTCATTCATTCATTGCATGGGATTGTGTATTTCGTACTGGCAATGACTGTTTATTTGAGTGCAAACCATTTGTAGTGGGTATGCCTAGTGGGGATCATATGGTTGGGAAATGGGAAGTTAGAGATTGCCCAGTGAGGATCGGGAACCAAGATTGGCCCTCAAACCTCATTGTTGTAGACTTAAAGGGTGAGGATTTGATCCTCGGAGATGATTAGCTGGGTCATCGTGGTGCTATCTTGGACTATCGGACTCGTACTATCTCGATAGTGGATGAGGATGGAACGGGGCATACTCTTGTGGGTTGTAAGCCGGGTAGATCAGGGAGTGTGATCAGCGTCTTGAAGGTGATGAAACTTCTAAACCAGGGTTGCGTAGGTTATTGGTGTTACGCTTTGAAAGCAGAAGATGGTGGAGTTAACATGCCATGTGTAACTCCCCCAAAACCGTATGGGAATGTTACACGCCGTAGACCCTTTCCACAAGGATCTACCAGGCTAAACATCCATAAACAACCAAATGCTTGCCCGGCCAGGGTCAAACATAGTAATACAGACCGTTAAGGTCACTTACACATAAACACACAGACCGATGAGGTCACACAACTCCATTAACAGAACTGACTAAACAACATTACCCACACAGGGGTCGAAACACAATACATCGGAAGACTGAAACAACTCTAAAACTCTCGATTCTTGATTAGTATCGCAGCTCGTCATCCTCTTGTGCCAATCCTATGACTGCTCCCCTGAACCTGCATGTACCTGGACGCAGAACAGACATCCACCCCCCGATTACTCGAGGGTTAGTAAAACTCCACTGTTTTACTAGTGCAAGTATAATATGATACGAAATTCAACAAGTAAATAGCAACTATGAATTTAATACGTAAATCAATTATCAAAATGTTCCCGAGAAGTTTTAGAATTTCGAACTCAAGTAAGAGATATTTGAAAAGGAACACATCATCTCGGGGATCTTTAAAGCAGAAATCCTATTGGACCTCGAGTCCCAATTTACAAAACCTTTTCGTAACCATTAGGGCCTTAGCCCGATTCTCGTTTCAAAACACACTAGATAATATATCATTATGAGTCCGAGACCCATATTTAAAATGTTATCCAAACAATCACTGCTACACGATCATTGTTCCTACACATCATGCACCGAACTCCGGAGGCCTCAACCGACCCTACCCAGCCACAAACATCGTTCGTACACATCATGTACCGAACTCCAGAGGTCTCGCTGCACCGCACTGATCACACACCTTGTTCGTACACATCATGTACCGAACTCCGCAGGCCTCGCTGACCCTACCCGGATCACACACCTTGTTCGTACACATCATGTACCGAACTCCGCAGGCCTCGCTGCACCCTACCTGGATCACACACCTTGTTCGTACACATCATGTACCGAACTCCAGAGGCCTCGTCAGACCCTACCTGGAACACACGCACACACATCGACACGACACAACTCATAATCATCAAATGTCAAGCCATTCCACATTACACCGAAATATACAATCAAGTATGTAAACCAAAACAACACAAATATCAGGATCATCACAACGAATCAACAATGACCAACCACGCCCGGCACAAACTTAGATGATTTGCTTCCACGATGTTAACTAAGTGAAGGTATTATCGTTACCATCAATTGTTCGTAATAATCAATTCATACGAAGCATATACAGGAAAATAAACCAATGCATCACAACCATAATACGACGTCCCTATTCACAAGACACAATTCGTATAGTAAAATACTTGCCTTAATAACCGCTACCGAATACTCCGAAGAACACGGTTCGGCCTGGAAGCTCGGACCCCGAAGAAGACAACGAACGGAAGGGTTCCGACTCAAGTTCTTCACAAGAATTTCGTCCCTAAGTCATACCAGTGATAAATCAACAATCGTACGATGGATAATAATCATACAACGCCCAATCCCCCCTCTAAGACCTTTTGTCGGACACCTTCAAGGCGTTGACTAAGAACTCGACCAAAACAACGAATCGAAACGATCCAACCATGGAATAACAAGGGAAATGATAGAATACATCTAAATAATCATCAATACATCACAAATCTAAGTTATTACGGTTAAATCGGACAAAACGAACAAAAACCCCCAATTCACCCAAAAGTAGGATTTCAAGAATTTACCTTGGATCAATGATGAAGAACAATTGTTGGTGTTATTAATCCACACCAAGAACTTGAAGAATATGAAGTTCTCTGGGATTGATGATGCAAAAATGCCTAAAAATCGCCCACAAGATTGCCCAAGAGGAGGAGGAATGAAGGAAGAGGTGAAATGAGCATTCATCTCACAAAATCCGCATAAATGGGCTGATCTGCACTGTGTGCTGCGGCCCAGCCGAAGTGTGCCGCGGCACAGGGCCGAATCTTCCCCCAGTGATCGGCAGCGTGCCGCGGCCCGGACGAGTGTGCCGCGGCAGTGACTCGGCAGTGTGCCGCGGCCCTGCCGGCATGTGCCGCGGCTCACGGTACAGAGGGGTTGGCCGATAATTGAAACATGAGTGTGCCGCGGCCCGGATGGGTGTGCCTCGGCAGTGACTCGGCAGTGTGCCGCGGCCCTGCCGGCATGTGCCGCGGCTCACGGTACAGGCTGCTCGGCCAAAACTGGAAAATGAGTGTCTGAGCTATTTCGACCATAACTCTCTCGTCCGGACTCCGATTGACTCACCGTTTGAACCATTGCAAAGGTAACTTGATGCTCTATAATATTGAAAAGATTCAAAATCTTTGGAGTTTCCAAGAATTTATGGTGACTTTACAAAGTCGAACTCATACTTGGAAAAATCGTTTAATAACACTGAACTCAAGAAAACGACACCGAAACCAACTCGGATGACAAAAAGTTTAGAATTAATCATTCTCGGAATGACGAATCGGTCACAATAGAGTTGCTAAGATGGACGTCCGCCAAAAAAAAAAATTACCGGAAATCGAAATCGCGGATATTACATACTACCCTCCTTAAAAGAAGTTTCGTCCCGAAACTTAAAACAAGTCGGGAGAAGCAATATCCCGCCAGGAAAACTCAACGAGATACACAAGAAACACGTAACTTATGCCCAACGGCGAAATGTTACAAGAAACGCAAAGGAACATACGGCGTGAAAACACGTTCCACGATGACCAACACAATGCCACCGGCTATGATTCAAAACAACAATGAGTAATTAACAACACATCACATGCACACATTTAATCAAAGAAACGCATGCGACAACAAGTTGCACCCGACCACAACGACTGTGCGGTAGAAACAAATATAGTATTACGATAGAATTCACTCTGATTCTCGTCAACAAGAAAATGTCCGACGTCAAGACACAAACAATTCAAGATAACAGAAACCGAGAATACCGGATATTACATTCTATCCTATTAAAAATAAGTTTCGTCCCGAAACTTAATTAAAACATCATGGTAGAATACAAACAAAACCAAAAAGTTCACGCAACAAATATCAATCTCTACACGAATAACAACACAAAGTACGACCCACAACTACATCACTGGACACCACTGGGTCCTCCAGAAGTAGGAACGGGACTCCGGTCCCCTATCATCTTGGAAACAATCTCGCAGTACTGAAGTCGATGCCCTCGCGTCCATAATTATAACAAGTCACCGACGGTTTCTTACAATGCGCGCGTTCATGGCCCATAACGTTACAGTTGAAACACCTAGGAGCATTACCAGAACTCAAAGACACCGGCTCGGGTCTTTTAGATTCTCTAGCTAACCGAGAAGGTCCCATACTCGACTGATACGAGGGTCGAGGTTTAGGAATCCCAATTCCCTCACTTCCCGATGCTTCATCGGAAATCTTCTGCTTCTTCGCTACCGATACAGACTCTGTAAACATCATAGTCATTTCAAATGCTAAGGCTCGATCTTGATAGTCCTTCAGCGTTGTACACATAAAAGGGGCCATACACTGCCGAACCTGAGGTTTCATACGCATATCAAAGTAACGAACCTTATCTGTCTCACTTCGCACTTGATCTCGAACGTAATAAAGTTGTCGATTGTAATCGACTATTGATTGAGATATCGACACATCTCGGGGCGTAGTCGAGAAAAACTCGACAATTCTACGTTCCTTAACAGGCGGCGGACAATACTCGGCCTCCATAGCAGTCTTGAATTCAGCCCAAGTAGCGGTACGATCACTAGGCGCTACGGCCTCCCACCGATCTGCCTTCCTGCCGAAAGGTGTATTGAGCAATAGGCACTCTTCTCTCATCGGGACAAGCTATGGCATCAAATGTTCTGTCCAACTGGAAGAGCCAGTTCTCCCAAACTAACGAGTCCGAAGAACCTACAAAACGGGGCGGGTGCATTCTCATCACACCTCGTAACCACATACTAGCTCCATTATCCTCATCTGGGATCCTATCCCGGTGCATGGTCTGATTCATATGTGCCAACTGGTCAACCACCTGACGAAGGATGGTGGCGGCGCCAATGTCAGCATTTTCCCCAGTTGATTGCCTCTGTTCACGCGATTGGTCATCTCGACCACCTGTACTGAGCTCATTGGCACTTGACAACGAGCGATTCGCCCTCATGCACCTGATTCCGACCTCTACCACGACCACGCTCTCGACCTCTACCTCTCAGCATACTAAACGTCCACCGATCAGATCAACAAAATAAATATCACATAATCAACATAGGGCAGCAAACAGCAACATAATAAAGTATTCACTCCAAATCATCACACGAGTACTCAGACTAACACTGCAATAATAGACTTAAATTCATAAGTAACTCGCATGGTTACACCAACAGAGGTGCACGACTTTTACCAAAGTAAACACAGTCAAGACCACATACATGTCATTAAAATCAAGCACTTGTCACATTCTTTAAATATAAAATTTTTCCCAAGGTATTTGTTCAAATGATAATATTTTAAAATTGGTGAGTTCGAAAGATTTTGCAGAAATGAAATTTTGAAAACACTTTGATTAATACCTCGACCATTTAACCAAATCCATGGACCCATTATCAAAACTGCTCTGATTTGAAATCACTTGCACAACAATACGTTGAAATATTAAGTCCACTCTATAACCGATGTCAGCAAAATGACCTTATTAATATCTGCCAGCACACTAATCATTACCATAGATAAGCTATCATGTCCAGGATAACGTCATAGAATAATACAATTAAATTATACTATGCCGTCACAACACTCAAACACATAACATTTAAATTCCGAAAATTAGAGTCGTTTTGCAAAACATAAATTTTCCAAAAATCCTTTCGATCGTAATAAAAATGACGGTAGTATTTTGCAATGTCCGAAGTGTTTTAAAACACATTTTCCAAATACTGATTGATGGTGCTATTTGAAAATACATAACCAACTTGTCACAATTCAACCGATTTCAAAATCCACACAAACCGTTGTTTAACCGTACCATCAAAATATTTTCAAAAAAAAAAATTGATTTCCACAAAAATGCTCAAACCAGTAGAGTCTTTCAGAAAAAAACGTTTCAAACCTACCCACAGCGGGAATATTTACAACAATCCAAAATAGTCGAACTTAGAACTACGTGCCCAAACGGCAAATGGGGTCACCAATTCAATCAAATGCATCTCATGGGCATCAAGTTAAACATACAACGAAACCATCTATCTGATTCTCTCACAAACTCTACCGTCGGTACCTTCTTTTCGGAACGATCAAAGTTTACAACTTTCACATTATACCACCCCACACGGTGGTTCAACGTCAAAACATCAATACGTCCAGTTCAATACACATACAGTGTATCACAAGTATCAAATACAAACTCCATTACACAGCACAGTGTAAATAACATCATGCACCACAAATATGGGAATGTAACACCCCCAAAACCGTATGGGAATGTTACACGCCGTAGACCCTTTCCACAAGGATCTACCAGGCTAAACATCCATAAACAACCAAATGCTTGCGCGGCCAGGGTTAAACAACATAATAATACAGACCGTTAAGGTCACTTACACATAAACACACAGACCGATGAGGTCACACAACTCCATTAACAGAACTGACTAAACAACATTACCCATACAGGGGTCGAAACACAATACAGCAGAAGACTGAAACAACTCTAACAATACAACCAAACTCTACCAACTCTCGACTCTTGATTAGTATCGTAGCTCGTAATCCTCTTGTGCCAATCCTATGACTGCTCCCCTGAACCTGCATATACCTCGATGCAGAACAGACATCCACCCCCCGATTACTCGGGGGTTAGTAAAACTCCACTGTTTTACTAGTGCAAGTATAATATGATACGAAATGCAACAAGTAAATAGCAACTACGAATTTAATACGTAAATCAATTATCAAAATGTTCCCGAGAAGTTTTAGAATTTCGAACTCAAGTAAGAGATATTTGAAAAGGAACACATCATCTCGGGGATTTTTAAAGCAGAAATCCTATTGCACCTCGAGTCCCAATTTACAAAACCTTTTCGTAAACATTAGGGCCTTAGCCCGATTGTCATTTCAAAACACACTAGATAATATATCATTATGAGTCAGAGACCCATATTTAAAATGTTATCCAAACAATTACTGTTACACGATCATTGTTCGTACACATCATGCACCGAACTTCGGAGGCCTCAACCGACCCTACCCAGCCACAAACATCGTTCGTACACATCATGTACCGAACTCCAGAGGTCTCGTCAGACCGTACCTGGATCACACACCTTGTTCGTACACATCATGTATCGAACTCTAGAGGCCTCGTCAGACCCTACCTGGATCACACACCTTGTTCGTACACATCATGTACCGAACTCCAGAGGCCTCGTCAGACCCTACCTGGATCACACACCTTGTTCGTACACATCATGTACCGAACTCCAGAGGCCTCGTCAGACCCTACCTGGAACACACGCACACACATCGACATGACACAACTCATAACCATCAAATATCAAGCCATTCCACATTACACCGAAATGTACAATCAAGTATGTAAACCAAAACAACACAAATATCATGATCATCACAACGACTCAACAATGACAAACCACGCCCGGCACAAACTTAGATGATTTGCTTCCACGATGTTAATTAAGTGAAGGTATTATCGTTACCATCAATTGTTCGTAATAATCAATTCATACGAAGCATATACACGAAAGTAAACCAATGCATCACAACCATAATACGACGTCCCTATTCACAAGACACAATTCGTATAGTAAAATACTTGCCTTAATAACCGCTACCGAATACTCCGGAGAACACGGTTCGACCGGGAAGCTAGGACCCCGAAGAAGACAACGAACGGAAGGGTTCTGACTCGAGTTCTTCACAAGAATTTCGCCCCTAAGTCAAACCAATGATAAATCAACAATCGTACGATGGATAATAATCATACAACGCCCAATCCCCCCTCTAAGACCTTTTGTCGGACACCTTCAAGGCGTTGACTAAGAACTCGACCAAAACAATGAATCGAAATGATCCAACCATGGAAGAACAAGGGAAATGATAGAATACATCTACATAATCATCAATACATCACAAATCTAAGTTATTACGGTTAAATCGGACAAAACGAACAAAAACCCCCAATTCACCCAAAAGTAGGATTTCAAGAATTTACCTTGGATCAATGATGAAGAACAATTGTTGGTGCTATTAATCCACACCAAGAACTTGAAGAATATGAAGTTATCTGGGATTGATGATGCAAAAACGCCCAAAAATCGCCCACAAGATCGCCCAAGAGGAGGAGGAATGAAGGAAGAGATGAAATGAGCATTCATCTCACAAAATCCGCATAAATGGGCTGATCTGCACTGTGTGCCGCGGCCCAGCTGAAGTGTGTCGCGGCACAGGGCCGAATCTGCCCCCAGTGATCGGCAGCGTGCCGCGGCCCAGACGAGTGTGCCGCGGCAGTGACTCGGCAGTGTGTCGCGGCCCTGCCGGCATGTGCCGCGGCTCACGCTACAGAGGGGTTGGCCGATAATTGAAACATGAGTGTGCCGCGGCCTGGACGGGTGTGCCGCGGCAGTGACTCGGCAGTGTGCCGCGGCCCTGCCGGTATGTGCCGCGGCTCACGGTACAGGCTGCTTGGCCAAAACTGGAAAATGAGTGTCTCAGCTATTTCGACCTTAACTCTCTCGTCCGGACTCCGACTGACTCACCGTTTGAACCATTGGAAATCTAACTTGATGCTCTATAATATTGAAAAGATGCAAAATCTTTGGAGTTTCCAAGAATTTATGGTGATTTTACAAAGTCTAACTCATACTTGGAAAAATCGTTTAATAACACTGAACTCAAGAAAACGACACCGAAACGAACTCGAATGACAAAAAGTTTAGAATTAATCATTCTCGGAATGACAAAACGGTCACAATAGAGTTGCTAAGATGGACTCCCGCCAAAAAATAAAATTACCGGAAATCGAAATCGCGGATATTACACCATCGATTCCAGTTTTTAACGAATATCCTGACGTATTTCTAGATGACTTTTCGGGATTACCACCACAGCAGGAAATTGAGTTTCCTATCGATCTAGAGCTGAATGTGGCTCCTGTTTCCCATTCACCGTATCGTATGGCGCCGTCGGAGATGTTGGAGTTGAAGAGATAGTTGGGGGAATTGCTATATAACGGGTATATCCGACCGAGCGCATCACCTTGGGGTGCGCCTTTGCTTTTTGCTAAGAAGAAGGATGGAGAGTTTCATTTATGCATCGACTATCGAGAATTAAACAAGTTAACCATCAAAACAAATATCCTTTGCCCCGGATTGATGACTTGTTTAATCAACTTCAGGGAGCGACAGTCTTCTCGAAGATTGATTTATGATCAGGTTACTATCAGCTGAGGATTTGGGATAGCGACATACCGAAAGCTGCCTTTCAGATGAGGTACGGACATTACGAGTTTGTGGTTATGCCTTTCAGTCTAACCAGTGCCCCGGCAGTGTTCATGCAGTTTATGAACAAAGTTTTTATCGAGTATCTGGACAAATTCGTATTCGTCTTTATCGATGACATTCTTATTTATTCCCAGCGTCGGGAGGAGCATGCTGTATATCTTCGTATGGTGTTAGACATATGAGAGCCGAGCAATTCTATGCGAAGTTCCCTAAATGTGAGTTTTGACTCAAGGAAGTAACATTCCTCGGGCATATGATATCAGTGGAGGGAGTTCGGGTTGATCCACAGAAGATAGAGGCGGTACTGGCATGGGAACCGCCTAAAATGTGAAAGAAGTGAGGATTTTCCTAGGACTTGCGGGCTATTACCGTAGGTTCGTTGAAGGATTTTCCAATATCACTCGACCACTCACACAATTACTTCATAAAACTCAAAAGTTCGAGTGGAACACAGAAAGATAGGATAGCTTTGATGAGTTGAAGAGACGGTTTACCACCGCACCAGTTTTACCTTTGCCTCATAGGAATGAAGATTTTGTGGTTTATAGTGATGCTTCGGGCCTCGGACTCGGATGTGTATTGATGCAGAGAGATAGGATCATTGCTTATGCATCTCGACAGTTGAAATCTTATGAATCGAATTGTCCTACACATGATTTGGAGTTAGTTGCGGTCGTATTCGCCTTAAAGATTTGGAGGCATTATCTCTATGGTTCGTCATGTAAGATTTACACGGATCACAAGAGTCTGAACTACATCTTCAGTCAGAAGGAGTTGAACATGAGGTAGCGTAGGTCGCTAAAATTAATTATATATTACGATCTTGAGATTCTTTACCATCCGGGCAAGGTCAATGTTGTAGCGGATGCGTTGAGTCGTAAGCCGATGGCTCTATAGATGTTGGAGGTACTTACGCCTCAAAGGAAGATCCAACGGGATTTGGGGACCTAGTTGAGACTCAGTACATCCTACCACCCCCAAACAGATGGAAAGTCGAAGCGGATGATATAGATGTTGGAGGATATGTTGAGAGCCTGTGCTTTAGACTAGAAAGACAATTGGGAGACACACCTGCCGTTGATTGAATTTAGGTACAATAATAATTGGCATGCCTCGATCAAAATGGCACCAGTTGAGGCTTTCTACAGAAGGAAGTGCAGATCACCACTGTGTTGGGACGATGCATCTGAATTGATTGGTACCAAACTAGATTTAGTAGTTGAGACAAGAGAGAAGATCTCCTTGCTCTTGGATAGGCTGTTAACGGCCCAGAGCCGACAGAAGTCCTATGCTGACACGCGTCGCTGAGTGTTAGAGTTCAAAATTAGAGACCATGTATTACTGAAGGTATCGCCAACTCGGGGAGTTTAACGCTTCGATCGGTAGGGTAAACTTAGTCCGAGGTATATCGGATCCTTCGAGATTTTGGAGAGTGTTAGAGATCTTACATACCGGTTGGGTTTACCGTCGTCATTGAGTCACGTGTATAACATATTTTATGTCTCCCATCTTAGAAAATACGTACCAGATCCTAGCCATGTCATTGATTTTGTATAGATTGAATTAGGACCTGATGTCACATTCCAGGAGAGACCAATTCAAATCTTGGAGCATCGGATAAATCAGCTTGGGCATAAAACCATTCATTTGGTTAAAGTACAATGGTCGAGGCATAGAAAGGAGGAGGCCATATGGGAAAAGGAAGATAGTATGAAAGTGAGATACCCTGAGCTTTTCCCCTAATAAGTTTCGGGACAAAACTTCTTTTTAGAGGGAGAGAATGTAATAACCATATTTTCATTTCCATTTATTCCATATCGTTTAGTCCAACTACTGTGATTCATTTGTTCTCGATTCGATTTTGTGGGGTTAATGTAGTGTATCAAACTTGTTCTTCTATTGTGATGCTTGAAATAGTTGCCGATGTTTGTATCTGAATGTATCATATTGGTTGAAATGTGGTATTTCTCGTCTTGTCACTTTTAGTTAGAACTGTACTGCTGATCTAACGACCATAACGTACGTTATGCTGGATATGTAACGTACGTTATCTCTATGGCGTACTGAGTCAGTGACCGCTAGGCAGAAATTACTTACGCTATCTTACGGACATAACGTAAGTAAGAGTTTATTACGGATGTTATCTGTACCCCGTAACGTACGTAAGGATGCCTGTGCATTCAGTCAGTCAGCTTTGGACAGTTCGTTATGTACGCTACCATCTAGACTATAACGTACGCTAGCATATATTATGTACGTTAAACTTTACACCTAAGGTACGTAAAGGCAGCTATTTATCGGGTCAGTGAGTTTTGAAAGGGCTTGTTGCATACGTAATTTCAATACCATATGTACGTTATATTGTTAACGTACGTAACCCTTATGGTATTACGTATGTAATGGCACTCAGCCTTATATATACGGCCCTTAGACCAGGCTTGGCCATTTTTCATCTCCTTGGCGAATCGCGACGAATGTGCTAGGAAGACATGGATTTTGGTCGATTGTCACCACTTTTCAATATTTTTGAGTTCCCAGCAAGGATTTAACAGTAGTACATCACCTTCCACCGTTTTAATCAAGGTATTTTCATTAGAACCCTAATTTTGGGGATTTAGGGGGATTTTCTTGTGATTCCATTTTAATATTCCAATCTGGCCGATTTGTTATTAGATTAAGGTTCTACATTCGTAATTCCTTGTTATTCTTGTAGTTTCGGGGAATAGAATTCAGAAACCCTTCCACTATTTGATTATGTTGGATTATGCCCTCGTAGTGTTCGACGATTTGTGTCTATGGGTAGAACTTAGGATGGTTTTCTATGTTCCCGTAGTGTTGTGATTGTTTATATGTCGTTGTGATTTAGGATCGTATCTTTGAAGGGAGTCGGGCCGATAACATTTTCTTCACCGTTTTTTCACGTCGTATTATTCAAGGCAAGTACATATTTTACATTTTGTTATGTATGTTACAGTTTAGATATGAGTTATGAACTATGATATTGTGTGTGTGTTGATGTTCTTCTACCCAGAAACGGTTCAACGGGACCTCTGGGGGCTGATACTAATGGGTATGGCCGCATAAGTGGTTTTTCACCCAGGAACGGTCCGACGGGACCTCTGGGGGTCGATACTAATGGGAATGGCCGCGGGTTACCAAGTGTGGATGTTCGAAGTGAGGAAATGTGATGATATGATATTTATGAAAATGATGTTTTGATAGATCATGATATTTAGGAATATTATTTTCAAATACTTTCTAAACGAGATGACTTTGTTGAACCGTGCTTGTATATAATGTAGTGTAATTGTGTACCTGCACTAGCTATTCGAATGTTAACCCCTTAAATGGGGGAAATGCGTTTCATGCATTTCAAGTATCGGGAAAGCTGAGGAGCCGGCACGGGATACGCACGCAAAGGATGACCAATCATGATGATGAGGCTTGGGTCTGTGTTATTCTTTTTATTATGCTTATATAGTTTGTTGAAGTAGTCGATGAATGTATTATTGGTTGATGATGTCTGCATCTGAATTAAAATGTTTTGGACGAAGCCACAGACTTCTTTACTTTATTAATGTGTCGTTATGGGTTTTATTGTGAATTGTGGAAATGTCCTAGCCTGGTAGACATTATTGAAGGTTCTACGGCATGTAGTAGCCTTTATGAGTTTTGGGGTGTTACAATGGTGGGTTTACCCCGAGCGGAAAGGGGTAATCATGCGATTTGGGTCGTAGTGGGTCGACCAACTAGTCAGCTCATTTCATTCCCGTCAAAATGAACTTCTGAATGAATCAGTGCTCAATTGTACATCAAGGAGATTATCAGGCTGCATGGAGTGCTAGTCTCTATAGTCTCAGATAGAGATACTCGATTCACATCACGTTTTTTAGAGAGTTTACAAGATCCATTGGGAACGCAGGTGAGATTCAGCACAACATATCATCGTTAAACAGACGGTCAATCTAAGAGGACAATTTAGATACATGAGGATATGCTATGTGCTTGTGTGTTGGATATGGGTAATGATTGGGAACGACTCATACCATTGGTAGAATTTGCCTACAACAATAGCTTTCAAGCGACAATCGGTATGGCACCGTACGAATCCTTGTATGGTAGGAAGTGTCGATCACCTCTGTATTGAGACGAAGTAGGTGAAAGGAAAATCCTAGGCCCCGAAATGATCGAGCAGACAATTTTCGTTGTCGATAAGATTCGATAGCGAATCAAGATAGCGCAAGATCATTAGAAGTCTTACGCTGACAAGCATCAGAGGGATCTCGAATTCTTTGTGGGCGATAAGGTGTTTTTGAAGGTATCTCCTACCAAGGGAATTGTTCGCTTTGGTCCAAGGAACAAGTTGGGACTGAGATATGTGGGTGTTACGAGTATGCCCTCGAATGCCACTCAGGGGATGTTGAGTGAGGGCATTGTACTTGTTATTATGTAAATCATTATCAAAAGTCAATTGTTTGTTTTTTATTTACTGGCATTCCTGACTCGTAAATATATATATAGAAACTAGTCCGTGTATTTAAGAGCAAAACATTCCACTCCTTATTGGATAAGGGGATCAGCACTGGAAATGTTTATAGCTCAAATACTTAATCGTTCGCAAGTCGATGAGACTTGACTGGGCGTTAAGTTTATGTGAAGACTTGTATGACGTGTTCTTTGACGTGGAGAGTTCCTGTCGAACACTAATGGTTAGTGGGAGCACACGTTATAGGTATGCTAATTGGATTAGTATACTCGAACCGACTCACCCTCGATTCGTGACACGATTTTCACTCCGGGATAGTCAATGATGGAATCGAAAGGTTGTGATAGATACTCGTGAACCTTCGACTTGAGGATTTGGTAGGGGTGTGCTTGTGACGTTAAGATTTTCATTAAAGTAGTTCGACCCAAAAAATCGGAAGGTGGGGGTCAACCTCGACGTCCGTCTTGACGGGCAAGTAGCAGGTCTTACTAAATACCAAGATAGAATTCTTTCTACTGTTAGTGAACGGGTTGTATGTCCTATGCGGTTATTGGCAGATAAGATCATAAGTATTTGGCCAAAGCATTGGAGCTAGTTGTATTGGATACACGAGAGCTCGATGATCTCGATTTGCATTAACTCATGCATAGCGTCAAGTACAGATAGGATTTGAACTGTGACCCTATAACTTGATCGGGACATTTGAGAGAAGGGTTTACACGTATACTGGTATTCACGACAGAATGGTTCTTGATTGATCCCAATCATTCGTTCTCAGTTGGGGTACAGTGCAGGCCGCCAGGCTGGCTAGGTGGTGCTACTACTCCTTGGTTCCTCCCATTGCTAACTGAGATGGACCTACCGAGTCGCGCAATAGTATTGACGACGGAATGAATTGAGCTTATTCTCTCTTTATAAATATTAGACATTTGATGTCTAATTAATTTTGGGACATTGGATGTCTAAATTAATTTATTGGATAATTAATTTATGGCCTAATGAATTAAATAAATTGCTAGGTGATTAATTTAATTCGCAGATATAATTATTTCTTGGAGAAATTAATTATATTATATTGTATTTGATATGATTAATTAATTGGATTAATTAATTGATATAAATACATCGAAATGGAATTGGAGTTTATCTGTTTGGACTCAGGAAAGTCTGAAATGAACCGAACTCCTCCGATTCTTTCTAGATAGACGCCCCCTTCCACTCACCTTCCCCTTGGTCTTTGTCTCCATTTTAATAATGGAAGACCAAAGACTTAAGAGATATGGTATCTCTTATAATATGGAAAAGGTGATTTGATGTGTGGGGAATGATGAATAAAATGAAGACCACCTCACTCTTGCAAGGTGCATCCCATCCGTGAGTTTATAAAGAGAGAGAGAAAAAAACATTTCTCCAAGTCTTCTTCATCTTCTTCACATTCATCTTGAGTTTTTTCTTGGAGAAAAATCGAGAGATTAATAGAGAGATAGTGAGTTATACGCTTAGAGTGTTATAATCACATTTGAAAGCTTCATCATCCTTGCTCTAGCCGTATGCTTGGAGGATAGCAAGATGTTGTCATTCCGATCGTTTCTCCGGCGCGTGGCAAGTAGTGACGCGGTGCTTTCGGCATTGGATCATTCAAGAGATTGGAGCGGATTGGATTCGTGGAAAGCATTTAAAGCTTGGGGAATCTCTCAAGAGAAGAACACCATTTAATCAACGGAATACAAGGGTATGATTTCGAATCTTCCTTTGTTCATTTAATATTCGTATATACGTAGCTTGATCGATCCTCGCAGGGATTCAGATCGAATTAATTTTCGTTTTACCGCTTCCGCTGGGCCTTCGTTTTAGGCACCGAATCCCAACAGTGGTATCGGAGCGTAGGTCTTGCGATCGTATATACGATATTTGCATTTGGAATGCTTGATATGGTTTAATCGACTATAACTTATATTATTTCGGTAGTCATAATATCTTGCTAGATACCGCTTATGATTTATTATTTAATCGACATAATTGCCAACATAATATAAATATTTTGGGTCACACATACGACAGCTAAAGACAAGCAAGAGCATTTAATAGATATAATATTGGATATTATATTTATTAAGAAAATTAATAATTAGTAATATAGTATATGATATTATATACTCCCTCCGTCCACCAACCATGTGCATTGTTTTGACCGATACGGGTTTTAATATTTCAGTTGACTTAGTTGGTTAAGAGTGTTGAGAGTGGAGTAAGGGGCCCACTTGTGGTAAAAAAAATTGCCAAAAAGGAACAATGCACATGGGTTGCGGACGGACGGAAAAGGAAATTGTTGCACATGAGTGGCGGACGGAGGGAGTATTATATTATTTAATTATATCAACTCGAAATAAAATATAATATTGGATATATTTATTAAAAAATTAAATAACAAGTAATATTATATATTTTATATTATTTAATAAGTTGAAGGATAACTAAGCAAATACTAGAGTTTTGACTCAAGGGTCTACTTAGCATAAATAAGAGATCCATGACAAGGATCTGCCATAAGAACAAGATTACACAATGCTAGTTGTGAAGCAAAAAATCGGTCCCCTTCCCTTTCAGATTCAGACCCCCTCCCCTTCAGATTCAGCCGCCCCTTTTTGTAAAAAAGTCCCGGTTCGGCCTTCTCGTGTTTTCCCTTAGTTGATCTTGATAAATAGTGCAATCCTTCTAGCAAAAATTGTTTATTGCCCTATTAATCAATATTATTCGTAAGGTTCTAGCAATCTGACTTGTGCAACTGTTCGTGTTTGGATCACTGAGAGAGGAAGGTGACTGCCATCAGTTTCTAGTCTGGATCTAGACATGTTCATTGGATTAAGGCAATTCGACGAACCATTTTATATCAATTAAATTACTACATGGGCTTCTCATCTTAGGTTTTTCGTTCGTTATTCCAATGTATTTTATGTTAGGCATATGCCCTCAAATGCCACTCAGAGGATGAGAGAGAAGGGGCATTGTACTTGTAATTATGGAATTATCAATTAAAGGCAATATGATTCATTCACTGTTTATTGTATTTCAAATGCATTCTTGATTTGGTAAATATTGAAGTGAAGTCCATGTAAATAAGAGCGAACATTCTATTCTCGTTATCGGTAAGAGAAAATGCATTGGGAGTGTTCGCAAGTCGATAAACTTAATTGGGCATTAAGTTTTGAGTAAGACTTGTATAACTGATGCTAGGACGTATGCATATCTTGATAGCATAGTTATAAGTATAATGGTGGGACCAATATACTCGAACACGACTCACACTTGATTCAGTCACACGATATTCACTCTTGGAGAGTCGATGACTAATCGAAAGGTTGTGATAGTATACGTGGTCCTTTGACTTGAGGGTTCAGTAGGAGATGTGCCTGTAACGTTTAGTTTGTCATTAGAGTAGTTAGACTCATTTGCTTAATTGCTGAGTCAACCTAGAAGTACGGACTATATGGGCAGGTAGCAGTCTTTACTGTACGCCAAGAAAGGATTCTATCTCTTGTTAGTGAGCAGGTGAATGTCCTATACGCTTAATGGCAAATAAGATCATAAGTCTTTGGCCAAAGCATTCTGATCTAGTCATATTAGATACACTAGTAATCAGTCGGTCTTGATTTGCATTAACACATGTATAGAGTCTAGTCAACGGTAGGGTTTGACTTTACCGTGACCCGAAGACTTGACCAGGACATCTGATGAAGGGTATATACGTATATAGTATTCACGACATAATGGTTCTGGAATGATCCCTTCATTCGTTTCAGTCGGGGTTAACAGTGTGGCCCGCTAGGCTGGCTAAGTGTTGCCCGTACTCATTGGTTCCTCCAATGACGGCTGAGACGAACTTACAGAGTCGCGCATCAAGAGCGTTGTCGGATAAATGTGAATTTATTATCTCTCTAAATATTAGAAATTGGATATATAATTATGATTTATTGGATAAATCAAATAGCGGTCTCATGAATTGAAATTAAGTTACTGGTAATTAATTTAATTCATAAATTATAATTCTTAGAGAAATATATTTTGTATTTCATAGAATTAATTAATTGGATTAATTAAATTAGTATAAGTACATTGGAAATAAAACGGAATGTATTTAAGGGAGTCGTTTGATGAACGTCCGGTACACAAGCCGAGTGACTCGGCCCGTTTTTGGAATCTTCCTCATGGGCCACCCCCTCCCCTCTTTCTTGGTAGGTTCATGTTTTGTTATTTTATCATGTGAGATCCTATCTTTATTTGGTCTTCTAATAATGCCAAGGTGGTATTCTTTGGTGGGATCATATCATGCACATGATATACAACAAAAACAAGAACCACACCTCATTCCCATTTATTCATTTCGGCCGAACCATTATTGATAGGGAGAGAAAATTTTTCTTGTTCAATTCCTCATCTTGGAGGTGAGAAAAAAGATAAGAAATAAAGAGAGAAAAATTCCTACGAGTTTTCCTAGCCGTGTTCTTGGAGAACGAAGTCTTGTAGATTTTTCTGGGCAACTTCTGACACGTGGTGACGTAGAGGCATCGTATTTTTGGTGTTGGGGACGAAGGGATTTCATGCTAGTACTCGGGTTTGTGATCATCATCAACCTACAAATATATTATCAAATACTTCAAGGGTATGGGACCTTATTCCTTTTATCTTTGTTTTTTCTTTTCGTATATACGTTACTTGATCGATTCTGTTTGGGATTCTTTATTATTTTTCCGCTGCGTATTCGTTTTTGTTTCCGGAATCCCAACAGTGGTATCGGAGAGAGGTCAATGATACCATATATACAATTATTTGTGCATTTTGAATGATATTGGTTGATGTTTATGATTTAGTATCATTGTTGGTATAATTAGAGATTTTTAATTGTTCGTTGTAAATTTTGTTTCTATGATTTTATGTGAATTATAAATCTGCAAAACTTTATTTTATTGATTTATAAGTCCTACATAAAAAATTAGAAATATCACGTTTTGGAAACGAGCCGAAAAAATGAGCCGAACAGACGTCGGACTCGCGGCCGGTCGACCGAGTCACTACTGGCGGTGCCTGGCAGGTGGTGGACGGCCGCTGCTAGACAAGAGGTGCAGTGACTCGCTCCAGCGGGTCACCCTCGGCCAGCCCCCTTTTTCGGCCTCGATTTGCAGGCTGGACCCGTTCCGACTTGTCCGGGATTTTGTTTAGTCTCTGTATTACGTTGTAATATTTTTCCACATTTTAAATTGGATTTAATTTGATTAAAATGAATATTTGGAATATTATTTTAAATGGGAAAGATATTAAACAAAATACTATTTTTGCCCGGATTACTTCGAACGAATTGAAATGACGATTATTAGTATTAATTTGATTAATACCATTAAAATTGAATAGATTAATTTTTGTATTGATTGGATTAATACATTAATTGATTATTTAATTTTTATGCCATATATATTAATTGGATTAATATTTTAGAAGTTGAATAGATTAATTTTATAGATTAATTAGATTAATATATATTTAAATTAATTATTTAATTTCATTGCTGTTACAGGTTGTGTGGAATACTTATGTGATGGTGATATAGCTCGTGGACTTAGTTTTTGATTTGTTCGATTCGATTGGGTTGTAAAGGCCGTTTTGAGCCTATTTATTTTTACTAGAAAATTTGTATAAGGTTGCATTTTTCTATGATGTAATTATTTATTTGGATATAACGAAGACCGAAGACAACCGACCAAGAAGACGAAGAATCGAAGATTATTTTATTTTTCTTTATTGGGTCATTTGCTTGGCCCAGTACCTAGGAAAAGGTCCATGAGCTATATGTTGGTAGTAACTAAGTTGTTATTTACTGTTTTTCATTTTGAATGATTGACTCACAAATGCGCTTATAAATGAATTAATGTGCAAAGTGTAACATTAATCGCAAAATTCTCCCGACAACAAATAGACTAAGTTTGAAAAAGGTTACGAGGTTTCCTACCCTTCATTAAACTCGTAGAAAATTAATACTCGAGCTGGTGTGCTATGCTTCCGAGTTATCGAGGTAGTACATTTGGTAGAGGTTGAAAAATTCTTGAGTGCATTAGATGCCTTCGCTTGGTGACAAATTTCGCCCCTAGAAACCTGATAGGTTGCCGGGTGAGATTCAATAGTCAAACTGATAGACGTTGATGGTCAACAACTTAGATAGTCTGGATTGCCAAGAAACCTGATAGGTTGAGGGCATGAAGGCTCGGGGTAAAAGAAGATCGAATAATCCGTTGGACGGGTTGGTGTTGGGCACCACTTTATAGAAATTAATAGGCAAGAAACCTGACAGGTTACGTCTGTTAAAATTTATAAAGAACTTGATCACCACTAAGAAGTCGATCTTACCATGACTTCCGGGTTATAACATGGGAGTGTGTAATTCCGATAAACTTAGTGGGAGCCGAGATAAGAATTATACAAGCCCTTAAATTCTATACTCGGTCATAATAAAACTAGTCACTAATTCAATCTTGTCTATATCAATGCAGAGAAACGAAACTATATCTCTCAAAAAATGGCTAAAAACCCACTTGCAATACTACTTGAAAAGAATCTCCTAACTGGGCCCAACATGACCAAGTCTAAGATGCCATTTCAGAACTTGATTGGTTTCATCCCTACCACGTTTTCTAGTCATAGTATTCACAACTACTTTGTTGTTGAGATTTAGATGATACAATCCATTTAACCATGTAGCAGTACCCACTATTTTATTTATGAAATAAATTTTGCAGGAACCATCACCAATGAAAAATGAAAAGACTTTTCGGTCCATGACCGGAATGGATACAATATTTTTGTGCCCCTTGGGCAAAACAAGTACATCTTCTAAAGTCAAAACAAAGCCAGATTCTAAACCCAAAAGAAGTGATCCTATATCGGTCGCCTCGACACTATGCCCGCTTCCGACTGTGATCATAACTTCTCCAGCTCCAAGCTTCCTACTTTGTTCTAGATCCTGATTCACGGTACAAATATGAGAACTAGCACCAGAATCCAGTATTTAGGAAGTAGAAAATACAGTAGCAGAACAATTTGTTTCAAAAACTAAAAGTTCTGTACCTGAAGTGCGATGAATAATCGGACAGTCTCTAACCCAGTGGCCCAGCTCACCGCACTTGAGACAAGCATCCTTCTTCTTCTTGTTCTTCGGAACCGTTGGGGCCTTGCCCTTGCCCTTGAAGTCCTTGACATGTGGTCCAATCTACTTCTTGGTATTTTTCTTCTTGTTCTTAGACCTCCGAGATCCAGAAGAAATTACAAGAGCAGACTCCTTCATCAGCGGAGTCTTCATCTGAGACTGAGCGGTCACAAATTTGTTCATTAGCCCAGCTAAATTACATGCAATCTCATTGCAGTTGAAGTTCATAACAAACTGTGAGAAGGAATCAGGGAGAGACTGTAGGATAAGGTCGGTTTAGAGAGAAGTATCTATTTTAAAATCAAGAGCCTCCAATCTCTCGATCATGGATATCATTTTGAGGACATGTTCCCCAACCTTCTCACCTTCTTTCATCCTTACACTGAACAGTTACTTGGATATCTCATATATAGCAGTTCTGCTGTGCTCACCATAAAGTTCGGTTAAGTGAGATAGAGTCCGCCAAGCAGAAGTCATTTTCTCATGAGCTCTCTGAAGCTCATTAGACATAGAAGCCATCATGTATGCACGGACATTTACATCCTCCTTAACCCAGTTTTCGTGGTTTTCAATCTCTTCCTGATTGGCTCTGGTCCGCACAGGAGGCGCCGGAATTTCCGTCTCCAAGACGTATCCCTGTTCCTCTATACTAAGGACAATCATCAGATTGCGGATCCAATCCACAAAGTTAGGTCCAATCAGGGTGTTCTTTTCGAGTAGAATTGCGAGTGGATTCATTGTCATATTGAGAGTTGTGTTTGCATTAAGTATAACAGATTAATTAGTGACTTGTTATATTATGATCTGAGTATGGAATTAATATCTTTTCTATTCTTGTTACCCAACTCCCACTATTTTTATCGGAATAACACACTCCCATGTGAAATCCGAAAGTAGCGTCGCTCTACTTCATAGTGGTGATCGAGTTCTTTATAAATCTTAATAGAGGACAACCGAACAGGTTTCTAGCTATTAGTTTTATAAAGTGGTGTCCAACACCAACCCATCTAATGGATGATTCGATCTTCTTTTCCCCTTGTTCACTCCCCTCAACCTATACGGTTTCTATGGTTCGTGAACAAGTTAAGTTTATACCATCGATGCAAATCAATTTCACAATTAAATCTTATCCGGCAACGTATCAGGTTTCTAGGGATAAAATTTGCTCCAACCGAAGGCATCCAATGTGCTCGCGGTAATTTATCCATCCTCCCCGAACGACTACCCCGATAACTCATAAGCATAGCACATCCGGTTTGCATTTCAATTTCCCAAAAGCTCAATGGAGGGAAGCAAACCCTCGAAACCTTATAAACATAATAATTTGTTGTGGGAGAATTTTCGCGATTAATGTTACACTTTGCACATTAATTTATTTAAGTGTGTTTGTGGCATTCATACAATATGAAACAACCATTCACAACCTAGTTGCTACCAACATGTGGTTTATGGACCGTTCCTAGAAAACAAAAACTCTGTAATCTAATTACAAGTCTTCATCTTGAATCTTCGTCTTCTCGAAACGGATCTTCCTCCGGTCTTCGTCATTGCATATAAATTTTACATTGAAAATTGCATCCTAGATACAAATATTTCTAGTAAAATAAATAGGCTCAAAACGGCCTTTACAACTCAATCGAATAAAACGAACGATTCAAAAACTAAGTCCACGAACCACATCCTCATTCAAAAGCATTCATCCAATAAATACAATATAAATGGAAATCATAGAGATACATTGATCCAATCAACAATACGAACCGATCCAATCGATTCACACAATCGGTAATATAAAAACGTTCAAAATAATTCGATCGATCACAAGTATTCCAATAAATAAATTTTCCCTTATAAAATGAAATACCATATATCATTTTAATCATATTAAATCTAATTTAAAATCTGGGAAATCAATTTTTAGGAATACACAAAGAAAACAAGCTCAAAATGGGTCCGAAAGGGGCTGGACCGCGCCCAAAAACCCACCGGGCAGCAAGTAGGGCTGCCCAGCAGCCCTGGGCCGCGCCTCCCTGAGCCCTGGGCCGCGGCCCCAGTCCAGTAACCAATAAGTGGGCTGAAACAGCCCTGGGCCGCGGCTCCCTTCTTAGGACCACTCCTTGACCGGGCCCAATGGTAATTGGGCTAGTTTTTGACAAATCGATATATATATTTTTCAACATTCATATCTTCAATATAAATCACATTTCCCAGAAATTAAAGATTTATATTTAGACATAAACTTACGAAAAATACAACTATAACGAACGAAAAACATATACCACGATTATATCTATAAATGATTCCAAATCATTCACCATCTAATCAAGTATTCCAAATGCCAATATCATATATACAGTCGCAAGACCTACGCTCCGATACCACTGTTGGGATTCGGTGCCTAAATCGAAGGCCCAGCGGAAGCGGTAAAACGAAAATTAATTCGATCCAAATCCCTACGAGAATCGATCGAGCTACTTATATACAAATATATAAACGAAAACACAAGAGATGTAAGAAACTGACCTTTGTAGTCCGTTGATTAACTGGATTCCTTCTCTTGAGCTATTCCCCAAGATTTAAACGAATTCCCTATGATCCAAAGCGCTCCAAGCACTCGAATGATCCAACGTCGAAAATACAACGCCTCTACTTGCCATGCACTGGAGAAACAAACGGGATGACAATCACCTTGCTATCCTCCAAGAATACGGCTAGAGCTAAGTGATGAAGCTATTGAATTTGATGAATATACTCTAAGTATGTTTATCAAATTTTCTCTCTTTGATTTCTTGATTTTTCTCCAAGAATTATCAAGAAAACATGAAGAAGAAGAAGACTATATGAAAAGGAACTCTTTTCTCTCTCTCTCTCACCAATCTCACGTATGAATGCAAGGCAAGGGGTGGTGGTAAGTGAGAGTTAGTCTTTCTTTTATTCTTCAATCAATCACATGAAATCACATTTACATAATAAAAGGAGATTTCATGTCCCCTAAGACAAAACACTTCATGATATTAAATCATGAAGTCTTCCACCACATTGGGTGGAAGAGAAAGGGGGGGCGGCCATCTAGAAGGGTAGGAGGAATTCGGTTTGTTTCGGACTCCCGTGAGTCCAAATAGATAAACTCCGATTCCGTTCCGATGTATTTATATCATTTAATTAATCCAATTAATTAAACATATCAAATACAAAATAACATAATTAATTTCTCCAAGAAATAATTATATTCATGAATTAAATTAATCACCCAGTGATATATTTAATTTATTAGGCCGTAAATCAATTTATCCGAAAAATTGATTTAGACATCTAATGTCCCAAATTTAGATATCTAATATCTAATATTCATAATGAGAGAATTAGCTTGATTCATTCCGTCGTCAATCCTATCGCGCGACTCGGTAGGTCCGTCTTAGTCAGCAATGGGAGGAACCAAAGAGTAGTAGCACCACCTAGCCAGCCTGGCATCCTACACTGTACCCCAACTGAGAACGAATGATGGGATCATTCAAGAACCATTATATCGTGAATACCAGTATACGTATAAACCCTTGTTTCAAATGTCCTGATCAAGTTATAGGGTCACGGTCAGTCAAACCCTATCTGTTCTTGACGCTATGCATGCGTTAATGCAAATCGAGATCATGGAGCTCTCATGTATCCAATACAACTAGCTCCAATGCTTTGGCCAAAGACTTATGATCTCATCTGCTAATAACCGCATAGGACATCTAACCCGCTCACTAACGGGAGAAAGAATTCTATCTTGGTATTCAGTAGGACCTGCTACTTGCCCGTCAAGATGCACGTCGAGGTTGACCCCCACCTTCTGGTTTACAAGGTCAAACTACTCTAATGAATATCTTGACGTCACAAGCACATCCCTACTAAATCCTTAAGTCGAAGGTTCACGAACCTTTCGATTTCGTCATTGACTGTCCCGGAGTGAAAACCGTGTGATGAAGTGAGGGTGAGTCGGTTCGAGTATACTAATCCAATTAGCATACCTATAATGTGTGATCCCACTAACCGTTAGTGTTCGACGGGCACTCTCCATGTCAAAGAACACGTCATACAAGTCTTCACATAAACTTAACGCCCAGTCAAGTTTCATCGACTACCGAACGATTAAGTATTTGACTATAAACTATTCCAGTGCCGACCCCCTTATCCAATAAGGAGTGGAACGTTTTGCTCTCAAATACACGGACTAGTTTCTATATGTATATTTACGAGTTAGGAATGCCAGAAACTACCAGTAAATAAAGAAACATTTATTGCCTTTTATAAATGATTTACATAATTACAAGTACAATGCCCTCACTCAACATCCTCTGAGTGGCATTCTAGGGCATACTCCTAACACCAATCTACCTCAGAGGCAAGCAAGGAAGCATTTTGGCTGAAAACGTTTGTGCAAGAACTTTAAGTGGTGCCTAATATGGAGCTGCCAATGTACTTGCAATTATGGAATTATCAATTAAAGGCAAAATGATTCATTCACTGTTTATTGTATTTCAAATGCATTCTTGATTCGGTAAATATTGAAGTGAAGTCCATGTAAATAAGAGCGAACATTCCATTCTCGTTATCGGATAAGAGAAAATGCACTCGAAATGTTTAAAGTTTATTTACGTAAACCGTTCGCAAGTCGATAAACTTAATTGGGCATTAAGTTTTGAGTAAGACTTGTATAACTGATGCTAGGACGTGTGCATGTCTTGATAGCATAGTTATAAGTATATTTGTGGGACCAGTATACTCGAACACGACTCATACTTGATTCAGTCACACGGTATTCACTCTAGGAGAGTCGATGACTAATCGAAAGGTTGTGATAGTATACGTGGACCTTTGACTTGAGGGTTCAGTAGGAGATGTGCCTGTAACGTTTAGTTTGTCATTAGAGTAGTTAGACTCATTCGCTTAATTGCTGAGTCAACCTCGAAGTGCGGACTATATGGGCAGGTAGCAGTCTTTACTGTATGCCAAGAAAGGATTCTATCTCTTGTTAGTGAGCATACGAATGTCCTATACGGCTAATGGCAAATAAGATCATAAGTCTTTGGCCAAATCATTCTGATCTACTCGTATTAGATACACTAGTAATCAGTCGGTCTTGATTTGCATTAACACATGTGTAGAGTCCAGTCAACAGTAGGGTTTGACTTGACCGTTTCTTGAAGATTTGACCGGGACATCTGATGAAGGGTCTGTACATATATAGTACTCACGACATAATGGTTCTAGAATGATCTTTTCATTCGTTTTCAGTCGGGGTTTACAGTGCGGCCCACTAAGCTGGCTAAGTGCTGCCCGCACTTATTGGTTCCTCCCAATGCCAGCTGAGACGAACCTACAGAGTCGCGCATCAGGAGCGTTGTCGGATAAATGTGAATTTATTATCTCTCTAAATATTAGACATTGGATATCTAATTATGATTTATTGGATAAATCAAATAGCGGTCTTATGAATTGAAATTAAGTTACTGGGTAATTAAATTAATTCATAAATTATATTTCTTAGAAAAATATATTTTGTATTTGATATAATTAATTAATTGGATTAATTAAATTAGTATAAATACATTGGAAATAAAATGGAATGTATTTAACGGAGTCGTTTGACGAATACCCGGTACACGAATCGAGTGACTCGGCACATTTTTGGAATCTTCCTCATGGGTCGCGCCCTCCCCTCTTTCTTGGTAGGTTCATGTTTTGTTATTTTATCATGTGAGATCCCACCTTGATTTGGTCTTCTAATAATGCCAAGGTGGTATTATTTGGTGAGATCATATCATGCACGTGATATACTACAAAAAGACGAACCACACCTCATTTCCCATGGATTCACTTCGGCCGAACCATTATTGAGAGGGAGAGAAAATTTTTCTTGTTCAATTCTTCATCTTGGAGGTGAGAAAAAAGATAAGAAATAAAGAGAGAAAAACTCCTACGAGTTTCCCTAGCCGTGTTCTTGGAGAACGGAGTCTTGTAGTTTTTTCCCGGCAACTTCCGATGCGTAGTGACGTAGAGGCATCATATTTTCGGTGTTGGGGACGAATTGATTTTGTGCTAGTGCTCGGGTTCGTGATCATCATCAACCTACGAAGATATTATCAAAAGCTTATGGGACCTTAATCCTTTTATCTTCATTTTTTTTTCGTATATACATTACTTGATCGATACTGTTTGGGATGCTTTATTATTTTTCTGCTGCGTATTCATTTTTTTTTTCGGAATCCCAACATTTTACTCATATTCCATATATTCGATACATGAAAACAACAATAGTAGTATCAGAGCCAACTTGCAAGTAATTTAATTGATTATGTATAAAATGATTATAAGTTTTGAATATATGAATTGTTTTCTTGATCATACTTATGAAATAGAATTTTAGAAATATCTTTTTTGATTTAATTTTATTAGATCGGATTGTCAAAAATCAATTCTCTGGACTGTTTATCTGCTGCTCAGAACTGTTTTAGAACAGCACAGTTAAACGGGTCAGACCGGAATGGGTCCAGGTTGGGTTGCGAACCAAGGACCAGACCCGTGGGTCACTGCATAAATCTATAAAATTGATTTTTCTGAAGTCGGGATTCGATCTAGTGGCAGTCAGACTCAATGGAACGTCCGAGCCATCTCCGATGCGTCGCCTTGTTGTGGTAAATGTGCTAGCGTTTGAGTGTTATTCTCCTAAGATGGACTTAATGCTGGAAAATTGTTATAAAACAAATTAGTTGCGGCCGATGGGATTCGAACCCCGCGGATGTGTGCGGCATGGCACAACGTGACCATTTGGGATGATGCATTAGATTGTTGTTTTTGCATGGATAGTTATATTATGTTTGAATGTCAGACAGATTCATATAGTGTGCTTTATTAATTATATGATAATTAATTATAGTATATGTTTGGTGTATGACATAACCTTAAATTGACCAATATGATTGGATGTTTCAATTTAAATTTGGATTGGTTTTAAGTCGCTGAATTATAATTGATTTTTACAGCCTGTGAGTTGTTTTATCATTATAATTTACGGCTTGTGTGTCGTTTGTCCTCTTGTAATTTACTTTATTAGTGTAGTATGGTTTTGTCATTAATATAATAAAGACAAGGAGGAGATGAAGGATGGACTCAATGAGCCAATTGATTGCGGATGATATTCCAAGGAGTTGGAAGATCAATGAAGACCAATTATACCTTTTAGATTCACCTTTGTGATTTCATGTTGGCTCATGAAAATTACGTTAGGATTATGGTCATGCTATACGCGGTCCTATGCTTTATAATGTTATGTGATGTTATGAATGTTTAAATTTATGCATGTATGTGATTCAATGTATATTAGGTAATATAGACATTAAACATAGGACAAAACCCCTCGTTAAAATTTTGATGCCGTTCAAATAAAGCACCTATCAAGGCTTCGATCATCTGAAGCAGGTCATGCCGAAATTGGACGCTCGGATTATCTTAGTAAGGTAGGATATGTAATGGTGATACCTGTGTTTTAATGAACTAGGAATTCAAAATAATTTTGTACCTTGAGGCATAAGATAGAATTGTAACATGCTTGGGCATAAGATACCAAATATCATAAGTATAATCTAAGAATTACATATGATGTAATCGCTAAAGAGTTATCCACCTAAATTAGCTCAATTCTAGGCGTCATGCTAAAGCTGAATTTAGAATCGCGCAAAATGGGGTCATAGCCCAGCATAATTACACGTAATATTGAGGGTACTTTGTTTTAGTGTGAGTACTTTTTGAGAAATAGAAATGCGACTACAACTTTGCATATTTCATTTTTGTAGATAATATAATTGCATCAAACAAGACATCCACCATTTAACTACAATCTGTGCTTGAGAAGGACAAGCTTAAAGGAAATGACAGCAACTATCTGGATCGGATCCGAAGCTTGAGAATAGTTCTCAAGCAAGAAAGAAAGTTATACATTCTTGAGAAGAAATTTCCGATGGGCCTGCTGACAATGCTAATAAAGCAACAAAAGATAAATGAGAGAAACATTGTGATGATTCCATTGATATCAGTTGTCTTATCTTGACTACCATTTGTCCAGAACTTCAGAAGAATCTGGAAGTAATAGAAGCTTATGAGCTTAATGCTCACCTTAAGGACACTATCTCGAAACACGCTACGCAAGAGAGGCATGAGATATTTCAAGCCTTGTATGCTTGCAAGATAGTTGAGGGGACAATTGTCAGTGCTCATGTACTCTAAATGAAATTAAATATTGATCATCTTGATAGGTTTGGTTTTTCACTTTCTAAGGAGCACTCCACGGATGTGATCCTAAACTCATTACTGGATAGTTTTGATCAGTTCATTATAAATTATAATATGAATGAGATGGAGAAGTCCATTGCTGAGCTGCATGCGATGCTTAAAATGGCTGAGCAAAATATTAAGAAGAAATCAAGCCACGTGCAGATGGTCAACAAAGGGAAGTCCTTCAAGAACAAAGGCAAGGGTAAAAATAAAGCAAATGTTGCCAAATCTAAAGACCCAACTAAACCGATTTCAAACCAAAAGCTGCCAAAGATGGAAATTGCCATCATTGCAATAAATCAGGTCATTAGAAGAGAAATTACAAGGTTTACTTGGAAGAGGTAAAGCGTACCAAGGTTACTGAAACTACCACAGATATATTCGTTATAGAAGTTAATTTATCTACTTCTAACTCCTGGGTATTAGATACTGGATGTGAATTCACATTTTGTACAAATGTACATGGGTTGAGAAGTAATAGAGAGCTGAAGAAAAGGGAAGTGGATCTAAGAGTCAGTAATGGAGCAAGAGTTGCTGCACTAACCGTTGGAACGTATTATCTAGTTTTACCCGATAGGCTTTTGTTAGTTTGAACAATTGCTATTATGTTGCTACCGTGAATATGAATATTAATTCAGTTTCTGTATTAGATTGTGAAGGCTAAAATTTTCTTATTAAGAATAATATGATTCATATTTACTTTGACGACTCACTTTTTGGTGCTGCAAGGTTATATACTGGACTTTACAATATTTATTTAAATGAGTCAAATATTAAGGAAGTCTATAACATTGCAACCAAGAAACCAAAACTCAATGATTCTTACCCAAACCTATGGCACTGTCGGCTTGGCTACATAAACGAGAAATGCATTTCTAAACTCCATCATGATGGACTTTTAGACTCCTTTGGCTATAAGTCATTTGGGACATGCAAATCTTGTTTATTGGCCAAGATGACGAAAAATCCTTTCGCCGGTCATGGACAAAGGGCTAGTGATCTATTAGGCCTAGTATATACTAGTGTGTGCGGACCTCTTAGCCCTCATGTCAAAGTCGGATGTCAATACTTTATCATTTTTACCAATGATTTTAGTCGGTATGGATATGTTAAGCTTATGAAGCATAAACATGAATCTTTTTAAATATTCAATATATTCCAGAATGAAGTACAAAATCAACTTGGCAAAACGATTAAAGCCCTTCGATTGAATTGAGGTGGTGAATACTTGATCCAAGAGTTTGATGATCATCTTAGGAATTATGGGATTGTTTCACAACTTACTCCTCCTGGAACACCTCAACATAACGGCATATCTGAGAGGTACAATCAAACTTTATTAGATAAGGTTCGATCCATAATGAGTTGAATGGAGCTTCCATTATCATTTTGGGGCCACACCATAGAAACATAAGCATGCATCCTTAATTGTGTTCCATCTAAAGTAGTTGAGAAGACACCATTTGAGAAATGGATTGGCAAGAGACCAAACTTGTCTTTTCTAAATATATGGGGTTGCGAATGGTTCATAAGACTCCAAGTGCCTGATAAATTGGCACTCGGATCGAAAAATATTTATTTGTGGGATATCCTAAGGAAACTAAATGATACTACTATTGTAATCCCGCAGAAAACAAAGTGTTTGTTGCTCGAAAGTGTTTCTATCCTGAGGAATGGCTAGAGGCCATGACGTCAGAGAATCAGTTTGTGTACGACAATCAAGTTTGGATCTTGATAGATCCACCTGAAGGTGTAAAACCACTGGTTGCAAAATGGGTGTTCTAAAAGAAGAAATACATGGACGACAGTCTGCAAGCCTATAAAGCTAGACTAGCTGCAAAAGATTATAGACAGACTCATGGTATTGACTATGATGAGACCTTTTCACTAGTAGGTCATGCTTAAATCAATTAGATTTTATTTGTTATTGCTGCATACTATGATTATGAGATATAGAAAATGGATGTCAAAACAGCATTTCTTAATGGAAACTTACTCGAGAATGTGTACACGACACAACCTGAGGATTTTGTTTATCCAGAAAATTCTAAAAAGGTTTGCAAGCTTCAAAGATCCATTTATGGATTGAAGGAGGCTTCTCAGGGATGGAAGCTTCGTTTTGATGAAATAATAAAAGAGTTTGGTTTTATTAAAAAATAAAGACGAACCATATGTGGAAAGGAATGTTAGTGGGAGCACAGTTGCCTTCTTAGTCTTATATGTATATAACAAATTACTCATTGGAAATGACTTACCCATCTTGCAGACAGTCAAGACTTGGTGGGAAGTTGTTTCTCCATGAAAAACTTACTAGAAGCTGCGTACATTATTGGGATAAATATCTATAGAGATAGATCAAATAGAATGATTGATCCAAGTCAGAGTATCTACATTAACAAGATATTGAAGAGGGTTAATATGCAAGACTCTAGGAGAGGACTCTTTTGAATGTCACATGGTATTCATTTGAGTACGACTAAGAGCCCTTCGACTTTTGATGAGCGAGCTTGCATGAGAAAGATTCCATATGCTTCTGCCATTAGATCATTCATGTATGTCATGATTTATACTCGACCAGATGTATCGTTTGCCCTTAGCATGTCAACTCGGTACAAGTCGAACCCAAGTGGGAGTCACTTGACACTAGTGAAAACCATCCTAAAGTACTTAAGAACTAAGGATGTGTTCCTGATTTATGTAGGTGTAGGACACGAGCTGTCTATAAATGGTTACACCGATGTAAGTTTTGAAATAGATGGAGACGATTTTAGATCGTAGACTAGTTTTGTGTTGTATTGAATGGAGGTGATGTAAGTTGCAAGAGCTCTAAGCAGAGTATGATTGTTGATTCTATAACAGAAGTTGAGTACCTAGCAGCATTGGATGCCATTAAGGAAGCCGTATAGATCAAGAAGTTCATTACTGAGCTAGGACTAGTGTCGTCCATCCAAGGTCCCATAAGCCGTTATTGTGACAATAATGATGCTATTGCACAAGTTAAAGAGCATATGTCCCAGTAAAGATTCAAACATATAGTCAACAAATATCACCTAGTAATAGAGTTCGTCAGACATGTAATACCTGAGATCTTTGCTCCGATTTTATTGAGTTTTTCTACGGTTTATCGGATTGTCGTTGTCTATGTCTTTGGAATTTTGTGCCATGTTTGGGCGTGCCATGGTGGGACACGTGTTTGGTTGCGATTCAGATCATTGTGTGGGGTTTTGGTTCGCTTGTGGTGTTCCGCACGCTACATTATCACAGTTAGCGCATGCTACTGGGTGGGTAGCGTATGCTAACCGGCAGTTTGGAGGCAGTCCAGGAGCTACTGGACTGGGACTGGAGTCTCTATAGTGTAATATCCGGAATTTCTATTACTGTTGTTTAATATTATTTTATCCGAGTTATATTGTACAGCGTGAAATCTGTACAGTAGGGATAAAATAAATAAAGGACTGAGATATCAGTATCGGTATAATTGTCGTATTTGGTCGACAATTACATTTGAGGATATTGTGTATCAGGTTGTCGTACTTTTGATATTGGGTATATCGTGTGATGATATTATCGATTCGATGTTTGTGTTCGGTGTGTCTTATGTTCGCTTTTGGTATGTCGAGATGTTGGACAAGAATCTGCGAAAATGGCTAAGTATAGCCTTATTAGCGCACGCCGATATTCATGCATAACGCATGCTATCGCAGGTGATTAGCGACGCTACGTTTATAGGTTAGCGACGCTAGTGCATGACGGAAGGAATCTGCGTGTGGACCCGGCCGCTTTGGCGCACGTTCTGGTAAGTCAACGGTTGTTGTCCTGAAGTATTAGCGCACGCTAAAATATTAGGCTTAGCGCACGCTAACTATGTATCAGTCAACAAGGAATCTTATCCTTGCCAGATGCTGTCGGAATGTGGGGGCGAGTGGTAGGTGAACACTGTAGTAAGTCAACTTCGGATAGCGCACGCTAAGAGTAAGGACTTGCGTACGCTAGACATGATGATTTACGTACGTTAATGCATGGGCATTACGTACGTAAGGTAGTTTACGAAGCAAGACAGTAGCCTCTGGGCTTCGATAGCGCACGCTAACAAAGTCAGTTAGTGCACGCTAAGGCTAGCGCACGCTAAACATAATGGTTTAGCGCACGCTAGTGATGTATTCTATTTAAAGGGACAAACGGGTGTCATGAAACATTTCGTCCATTTCTTTCCTTTCACCCGATAGAGAAAACCTTGGGAGAACATTTGGAGTTCCTAAACACTGAGGGATGATCCTCTTTAACAAGATTAAAGATGGGAATCATGGAGTGAAGCTTTGTTCTTGAAATCATTGGTGATTCTTGGAAATCAATCCTTTCCTTCAAAAAAGGTAATTACTCTTCACTTTGAGATTTCGTTTTGGATTGTATATGATGTTCTTGAGTTGATGATTATCATATAAACAAGTTTATGAGCATGACAACGAGTTGGATTACCGTACTAAGTTAGTGTTGTTATCAATATATGAGTATTGATATGTTTCGTATGGTTTTGGATGGAATTCAAGATATATGTTGATGTAATTCCCTTCTTCAATTCGGATTTTTGATGTTTTGTCGTTGGTTACTTCGTATGGTAACGATTATGGTGATGCTACTGTGATTCTTGAAGTTATATGAATTGTATGTCGAAGAACATGATGAATAAGGATTTTTAGATGTTAGAACACATCGGATTTTATCATTTTATGGATCATGAACGTGAATTTGGATAATTCGTGTTCTTGAAGAGCTATTAAATTGTATGTCATGATTGTTATGAAATCCTTAATCTCGAGATGAGTTGATCATTGTCATGATGGAAGTGTTAGACGATGCTTGAAATGCATGCCACTGCACAGCATTAGCGCACGCTACGTTTACTGCCTAGCGCGCGCTAACGGGATCAACTTAGCGCACGCTACGTTAGGTGATTAACGTGCGCTAAGTATCAGACAGTGCAGTATTTTTGTGTTTTGATTAGGAATTCGTGATGGTTTGACTTGGTTGGTTCTGACTGTGTTATTCGAGGTTGTGTTGAACCGTTGAGTTCGATTGGTTATTATTGTCAGTTGTTTATTGTTATCGGATATGTGTTATTTGATTTCTTCGATAGGTTGAGATTGCTGATCGGTGATTATAACCGGATATTGCGGTCGTGTTCGAGTATGTCCATTGTATTGCTTTTGATCGGGGCTGAGGAGCTCGTAGACAAAGGCAATGTGTTCGGCAGCAGCTTCGTGGTATCGGTATCGAGGCAAGTTATTACTTGCTCAGTTATAATATTTAATGAATGGTTTCAGTTTCATTTCGTTTATAATGCATATAGCGATGATTATTATTGTGAACTCTGGATATTCGGATCGCATATCGTTCTTTCGATTCTGGGAGGTAAATCATAATGTATATGCTTTATCTCAGTTATTGGTAACTTCGAGTATCGAGGTTACACTATAATAAAGACGAAGATATGAGTATCTATAGTTCATTGTACATTTGGATCGCCGAGCATTGAGGATAATCGTCGGTGATGATTGGACATCGAGGTTGCTCCCGAAGGACTCGGGGCAAGTATTCCATATTGATTATGGTTTAGTGTTATTTATTTTGGTCTCGTACATTTTCTTTCATGTTGTTGAACATGAAGTAGTCCTAGTATATTGTCATGTTGTCGTGCATGTTATGTTGTTCATGTGGATGAACGTGAAGTAGTCCTAGTATATTGTCATGTTGTCGTGCATGTTATGTTGTTCATGTGGATGAACGTGTTGATTTGCATATGTGTATGCATATTGTGTTGTTTTTGTTGTGTAAATAATCCGATGGGATTATGAGGATCTATGCTGAGGGCGCTGGATCGAATGTTCCATCATGCGTTGGTTCGACGGGATCATCATGAGGATCTATGATGAGGGCGCTGGATCGTTGGACAGGTTTTCCACCATGCGTTGGTTCGACGGGATCATCATGGGGATCTATGCTGAGGGCGCTAGATCGTTGGATTACCAGTATTGTGTTGATGGAATCTTGTGAATTCGCATCATTGATTTTATCATGTGTTGTTGTTCACATGTGTATTGTTAGTTATCCACCTTATGTTGATCTGATAGGATCAACAAAGGGATCTATGCTGAGGGCGCTGGATCGTCGGATTTCCATTGAGTATACATGATTATTATTGCTATGATCATATTGACGTGGTCATATGAGTATGCATTTGTAGGTCTTGTGTTAGGACCGTGTCCGTATTGCATTGATCTGATCTCGGATTAGACCGATATGATTGTCGTGGCACTTCATATCTCGAGGTATGTTCCGTATTTCCTTGGTATTTGTCTTTGATGGACAATCGGTTATCGTCTTGGGATTTGATGATATTATTCGATGGATCGTATTGGTCAGAAATGGTAGATTTCCGTATCGTGAGTTGGTTATGATAGTTTGAGGATCTTGAGTATTGTTTAAGGTACAATACAGATGTTATGTTCGAGTTTATTGGTTAATTGAGTACAGGATGTGAAATGTGATAATGGTTATTCTGATGAGAATTTCTTGAGTAAGTAAAGATTACGTTGGTCGTATTCTTATGTTGTATTCTCATTGGTATGTTATTATTAATGTGATGTGACGGTTATCATTGTTGGATATTATGGCCGACCGTCAGGATTTCTTTTTAGGTTCTCGGAGTATCGAGCTTGTAGCGGTCGTGAAGAGATTAGCTTCCTGAGGATACCGGCTAGGACATGTTCTGTACATTGAGTTTCTTGATTGGTTC
The DNA here is from genome assembly GCA_033398695.1 of Orobanche coerulescens. Lineage (NCBI taxonomy): Eukaryota > Viridiplantae > Streptophyta > Magnoliopsida > Lamiales > Orobanchaceae > Orobanche > Orobanche coerulescens. The sequence continues at coordinate 75,863,175 of CM065807.1, read as the reverse complement.
TTGTTTTCCGCCGGAGTATCGTTTTGGTTGGTCTTTTTCCGCTGCGTGAGTATTTTGAGACGCTCTTTTGGTATCTGGTAATCGAGGTTACTTTGGAAATCGCTTTCTAAACTTTTGAGTATCTTTGTTTGGCCTTGCGATTTCAAATGAGTTTTACGACGGTTTTTGATAATTGGATTTTATAAGTCTTTGTGAATTTTTAAAGTTAGTACTGCCGTTGGCCTCTTGGGCATTTGTAAATGTTTGTGAAAATTTCTTTTTAGCCTTGTGGGTTCCATCTCGGGGCCCACGGCGCTGTAATATTTCCGGTTAAATGCAGGGTGTTACAGAATATGGTATCGGAGCTTAGGTTGAGAAAACCTAGGCATTGGGGTCGAGTTGGGTCATGTTTTTGTTGCGTCATTCGAGTTGTCGATTGACAAATACTAGAGCCGTGAGTCTTTGTTGTTCACTCAGGCTTGTGCGTTATCGGATTTGCCAGTATCGTACTGGGCTTGTTATAACTTTTCCAAATGGTGTTTACGTGATATATTGTGTTCTTGAGTTGCACTGAGTTTGCAAAACGTGAGTTTTGAAAATACCTCTGTCGAGTATTTTCTTGAGTCTAGACATGTGCCAGTATCACGGGGAATCGTCGGCTTCACGATCTGTAAGTATTCGGATTTTTGAATTTCATTGAGATTTACCGTTCTAAGTTGATATGTTTTGAGATTCACAGATATTATGCATTTCAATATAAGGTGACAGAGTTGGGATAGGATTGATGATCTTGAGAAGTTATGATTTTGGAAATCGATATCACCTAGATTTTGGAACGGAATTGTGTAATCGGGAGAAGGACTATGGATTGTTGAGAAGAACATGTAGCATGTTAATTCATTTGAGATACATGAATCGCTTTTGAGCATTTGAAAATGATACTTTTCAAAATGAATATTTTACGGATGTTTTACGGAAAATGATTTTGGGCCGAGACCCAATCGATTTTAAAATGGTTTTATAACTCAGACTTGAAGTCCGAAAAGGGGTTTTCTACTTTTAAACTTTTTGTAATGCGGAACGAGTTACGGGCTAAGACCCTAATGTTTCAAACGGCTTTTCTGTTTCTTAAAACTCCCGAGACTTGTAAAACACTTTACCAATCGTTTACCTATGTTATTTCCGCCTTTCGAGGCTTTGGTTTACTTGTTCAAATTGAACCTCTCGGGAAGTCTTTCATTGTGTGGATTTGTTTCAATATTTTGTCATATCATATTTAAGGTGATCCAGATGGGTTAATGACCGACGTTGCAAGTCATGTGTGGAAAAGGAGTTTAGTCGGAATTTATATATTGAGATTTTGGAACTCGATCGTGTGGTTTTCCGATGGAATATCGGTGGATATTGGTGACGAACCGAATTGGTATACGGGAGTATGGATATAGTCGAGCATTTGCATACTTTTCATTTTAAAACTTCAAATCGTGTGGATTCGAAGGTAATCATATCAAATACTTGGCACCATCGAGCCAAGTTAATTTTTCGAAAATTGATTTTGTGGTCTTACCAAAATTTATGTTTTGAGTTTTCAAACTCTTGAAAGAATTTTCAAAATTTGTCTTTTGACAAGAATATATGATTTCAAATGGTTTTGAAAATGTGATTGATATACATACGCATTTAGTGCATAGTGCATATCATATTGATGGTACGATGGAAAAGGAATTCGAACTTCAAGATGTTAGTTTGATTATCCTGATGATCGGTTGAGTTATCAGATAAGAGAAATATGTTGCGTGTTGTAGATTCATGCACATAATATTATTTTGGAAACTTGGGATTTTGTGAAACCGGAACATATGTGCTATGTGATTCCATTGGTATGGTAGTAGCGCGATTTTACCTTACTGATTCTAGAATGATTTCCTTGTAAGCGTAGATTTGGGGATGGTGACCCCATACTGGTTGTTTTAGATAGTGAGTGGTCGTTTTCACTCCGTGTATGATTGGGTATGTTCGTCAGTTTGTGATTGGTTGTTCATATGCCGAGGGGTATGTTCGCCAGTCGGATATGTTTATTGAGATCCACTGTATGTGATCGGTGTGTCGTTTTGAGAATTTTTCTTTTTCGTATATCTGTTTCTGTGGTTCTGTGTTGATAGTGTTGGAGTTTACCGTGTGAAGGTATTCTCGATTTCCGTTGATCGTTCGTTGGTTGTATTGGAGTTTATCACGTTGATGATATTCTCGATTGTGTTTTGACCTCTGGTTGGTCAGATTGGAATTTATCATGTCGATGATAAATTCGGTTGATTGTTGATCATTGTTGGTGATCATCTGAGCGTTGATTGTCTATCGATGTTTCGGGATTCGCTGCCATTGTATTGAGCAGGTTGTTTCACGATACATCGGATATTATTCATTTTATCGAATTGAGACTTGATTATGTAATCAGCAGACAGGATTTGATTCGGGCATTGTTTGATCCGAAGATGATATATTTTGTTGAGAATCGGGGAATTGTGATCGTAAACGTATTGAGAGATCGATCGTGAGAACGCTGGCTAGTATCTCCGGAGATCGTCGACCTGCGTATTTGGAAGTATGCTCTTTTGGATATTCGGTAATGATGATGATAAATCGTTGTCGTGATGGTTTTGGGATATTTTGAGTTGAACGGTATGTTTGTTCGTTTTATGATGGATTGCAAGTTTCGAGGACGAAACTTATTTTAAGGGGTGTAGAATGTAATATCCGGAATTTCTATTACTGTTGTTTAATATTATTTTATCCGAGTTATATTGTACAACGTGAAATCTGTACAGTAGGGATAAAATAAATAAAGGACTGAGATATCAGTATCGGTATAATTGTCGTATTTGGTCGACAGTTACATTTGAGGATATTGTGTATCAGGTTGTCGTACTTTTGATATTGGGTATATCGTATGATGATATTATCGATTCGTGTTTGTGTTCGGTGTGTCTTATGTTCGCTTTTGGTATGTCGAGATGTTGGACAAGAATCTGGAAAATGGCTAAGTATAGCCTTATTAGCGCACGCCGATATTCATGCATAACGCATTTATATCGCGTGATTAGCGCACGCTACGTTTATAGGTTAGCGTCGCTAGTGCATGCAGATCGGAAGGAATCTGCGTGTGGACCCGCCGCTTTGGCGCACGCTCGTAAGTCAACGGTTGTTGTCCTGAAGTATTAGCGCACGCTAAAATATTAGGCTTAGCGCACGCTAACTATGTATCGATCAACAAGGAATCTTATCCTTGCCGATGTCTTTGTCGGAATGTGGGGCGAGTGGTAGGTGAACACCGTAGTAAGTCAACTTCGGAAAGCGCACGCTAAGAGTAAGGACTTGCGACGCTAGACATGATGATTTACGTACGTTAATGCATGGGCATTACGTACGTAAGGTAGTTTACGAAGCAAGACAGTAGCCTCTGGGCTTCGATAGCGCACGCTAACAAAGTCAGTTAGTGCACGCTAAGGCTAGCGCACGCTAAACATAATGGTTTAGCGCACGCTAGTGATGTATTCTATTTAAAGGGACAAACGGGTGTCATGAAACATTTCGTCCATTTCTTTCCTTTCACCCGATAGAGAAAACCTTGGGAGAACATTTGGAGTTCCTAAACACTGAGGGATGATCCTCTTTAACAAGATTAAAGATGGGAATCATGGAGTGAAGCTTTGTTCTTGAAATCATTGGTGATTCTTGGAAATCAATCCTTTCCTTCAAAAAAGGTAATTACTCTTCACTTTGAGATTTCGTTTTGGATTGTATATGATGTTCTTGAGTTGATGATTATCATATAAACAAGTTTATGAGCATGACAACGAGTTGGATTACCGTACTAAGTTAGTGTTGTTATCAATATATGAGTATTGATATGTTTCGTATGGTTTTGGATGGAATTCAAGATATATGTTGATGTAATTCCCTTCTTCAATTCGGATTTTTGATGTTTTGTCGTTGGTTACTTCGTATGGTAACGATTATGGTGATGCTACTGTGATTCTTGAAGTTATATGAATTGTATGTCAAGAACATGATGAATAAGGATTTTTAGATGTTAGAACACATCGGATTTTATCATTTTATGGATCATGAACGTGAATTTGGATAATTCGTGTTCTTGAAGAGCTATTAAATTATATGTCATGATTGTTATGAAATCCTTAATCTCGAGATGAGTTGATCATTGTCATGATGGAAGTGTTAGACGATGCTTGAAATGCATGCCACCGCACAAAGATTAGCGCACGCTACGCCATCGCCTAGCGCGCTAACGGGAGCAACTTAGCGCACGCTACGTTAGGTGATTAACGTGCGCTAAGTAGGCGATAAAGGCGATTTTTGTGTTTTGATTAGGAATTCGTGATGGTTTGACTTGGTTGGTTCATTGTGTTATTCGAGGTTGTGTTGAACCGTTGAGTTCGATTGGTTAGTATTGTCGGTTGTTGATTGTTATCGGATATGTGTTATTTGATTTCTTCGATAGGTTGAGATTGCTGATCGGTGATTATAACCGGATATTGCGGTCGTGTTCGAGTATGTCCATTGTATTGCTTTTGATCGGGCCGAGGAGCTCGTAGACAAAGGCAATGTGTTCGGCAACAGACTTCGTGGTATCGGTATCGAGGCAAGTTATTACTTGCTCGGTTATAATATTTAATGAATGGTTTCAGCCATTTCGTTTATAATGCATATAGCGATGATTATTATTGTGAACTCTGGATATTCGGATCGCATATCGTTCTTTCGATTCTGGGAGGTAAATCATAATGTATATGCTTTATCTCAGTTATTGGTAACTTCGAGTATCGAGGTTACATTATAATAAAGACGAAGATATGAGTATCTATAGTTCATTGTACGTTTGGATCGCCGAGCATTGAGGATAATCGTCGGTGATGATTGGACATCGAGGTTGCTCCCGAAGGACTCGGGGCAAGTATTCCATATTGATTATGGTTTAGTGTTATTTATTTTGGTCTCGTACATTTTCTTTCATGTTGTTGAACATGAAGTAGTCCTAGTATATTGTCATGTTGTCGTGCATGTTATGTTGTTCATGTGGATGAACGTGAAGTAGTCCTAGTATATTGTCATGTTGTCGTGCATGTTATGTTGTTCATGTGGATGAACGTGATGATTTGCATATGTGTATGCATATTGTGTTGTTTTTGTTGTGTAAATAATCCGATGGGATTATGAGGATCTATGCTGAGGGCGCTGGATCGAATGTTCCATCATGCGTTGGTTCGACGGGATCATCATGAGGATCTATGCTGAGGGCGCTGGATCGTTGGACAGGTTTTCCACCATGCGTTGGTTCGACGGGATCATCATGGGGATCTATGCTGAGGGCGCTGGATCGTTGGATTACCTGTATTGTGTTGATGGAATCTTGTGAATTCGCATCATTGATTTTATCATGTGTTGTTGTTCACATGTGTATTGTTAGTTATCCACCTTATGTTGATCTGATAGGATCAACAAAGGGATCTATGCTGAGGGCGCTGGATCGTCGGATTTCCATTGAGTATACATGATTATTATTGCTATGATCATATTGACGTGGTCATATGAGTATGCATTTGTAGGTCTTGTGTTAGGACCGTGTCCGTATTGCATTGATCTGATCTCGGATTAGACCGATATGATTGTCGTGGCACTTCATATCTCGAGGTATGTTCCGTATTTCCTTGGTATTTGTCTTTGATGGACAATCGGTTATCGTCTTGGGATTTGATGATATTATTCGATGGATCGTATTGGTCAGAAATGGTAGATTTCCGTATCGTGAGTTGGTTATGATAGTTTGAGGATCTTGAGTATTGTTTAAGGTACAATACAGATGTTATGTTCGAGTTTATTGGTTAATTGAGTACAGGATGTGAAATGTGATAATGGTTATTCTGATGAGAATTTCTTGAGTAAGTAAAGATTACGTTGGTCGTATTCTTATGTTGTATTCTCATTGGTATGTTATTATTAATGTGATGTGACGGTTATCATTGTTGGATATTATGGCTGACCCCGTCGTGGGATTTCTTTTTAGGTTCTCGGAGTATCGAGCTTGTAGCGGTCGTGAAGAGATGAGCTTCCCGGAGGATACTGGCTAGGACATGTTCTGTACATTGAGTTTCTTGATTGGTTCTTGTTTTCCGCTGCTAGAGTATCGTTTTGGTTGGTCTTTTTCCGCTGCGTGAGTATTTTGAGACGCTCTTTTGGTATCTGGTAACTGAGGTTACTTTGGAAATCGTTTTCTAAACTTTTGAGTATCGGCTGTTTGGCCTTGCGATTTCAAATGAGTTTTACGACGGTTTTTGATAAATGGATTTTATAAGTCTTTGTGAATTTTTAAAGTTAGTACCGCCGTTGGCCTCTTGGGCATTTGTAAATGTTTGTGAAAATTTCTTTTTAGCCTTGTGGGTTCCATCTCGGGGCCCACGGTGCTGTAATATTTCCGGTTAAATCTGGGGGTGTTACATATAGTGTGCGCTAAGGTTGGTATTTAGCGCATGCTATCGGCTGTCTTAGCGCACGCTATTTGTCCGTTCTAGCGCATACTACCTAGTAGGTGCAGAACTGTCCAGAAGCCATTGGATTGGATTCGTGACTCGTTAGTGCACGCTACGCATATTGCCTAGCGCACGCTAAAAGCGTTCGGGCAGAAGGTGCTGGAAGCATTGACCCCGTTAGCGCGCGCTAACGAGGTATGTTTAGCGCACGCTAATAACTGTCTAGTATAAATACTGGACAACAGCTTTACCTCATCATTTTTCATTCCTTCTTTGTCTTTTTCCATCGGGTCGAGTTCCAGAAGTGATTTTGGGCTATCCTCATCTCCACAATTTGGTAAACACAATATTTTTCTAAAATACTCAAAATATTCAAGAAAAATAGAGAGAACAAAAATCGTAAGTTTCTGGAGAGAAAAGTTTCGGCCGATCCTTTTGCAGTCCAAGTAGTCCGGTAGATTGTTGCCCACACGACATCCGGACGTAGATATACTCTAGAAGATCTCAAGGTAAAAATACAAGAAGATCGGAGAGGAACACGAAGAAGGACAAATCGACCAAAAGGGATTTTTCTACCACTTCGCGTCAAAGGTAAAAATTACCCACTCCCATGCATAAATATGTTTATTTAATTGTTTATTAATCTGTTTAGTTAATTAGTTGACAAGCCTAAATAGATCCGGTTTTTACGTTGGTTAGTTTATAAAACCTTTTATTAAATTACCTTCTCCAACTCGCTTCCGCTGCGTTTTATATTCCAACATTAACAACCCGCACGGACTATATCAATCACAACAATCACACACACCGTCCTGACACCGTAGTCCACTGCCACGTGTCACTGTAAGCCCCGTCGAGCTCACCCGGTTGGATCTACTATGTCCGTAACTCATGGTCCACTGCCATGCGTTATCGTAGGCCTCGTCAGACCAGCACGATTGGACCTGAGTACCTCACTAAGTTCTGACCCCGTAGTCTACTGCCATGAATCCTCGTAGGTCCCGTCGAACCAACACGAGTGAACTTAGCGGTCACACACATATTCATATTCACATTCACATTACATACAACAATGATCACAATTAATCAATCACATTGATCACCACAAAATCGTACATCCCACGCACATAACACAATCTCAACACTCGCAACAACTATCGTCAATCAACGACACATAACCAACATAACACACGTTCGGTACACAATACATTGCACAACCGAGTGTACAACCATCTCATATGTACGTCGCAATCCTGCACAAATGGCACAACGCCTAACACGTATAGTAATATAACACTATTATCGCAAAGCCTTCAAATTACGGAAAACACAACCAACTCAAACGGAACATAATTACGAAGGCAAGCAAAATCATCATACATATCTTACGTAATTACTAGTCGCAAGATACAAGTCGTATAATAAGATACTTGCCTTAATAACCGCTACCAAACGCTTCGAAGAACACGGTTCGACCGGGAAGCTCGGACCCCGAAGAAGACAACGAATGGAAGGGTTCCGACTCGAGTTCTTCACAAGAATTCGACCCTAACAACATATAATCAATAAATCATCAATCATACGAGGAAGAATAATCGTAGAACGCCCGAAAACCCCTCTATGACATTTTACCGGACACCTTCAAGGCGTCGATCAAGAACTCGACCAAAACAACGAATCGAAATTTTGGTTGTACACTTAGGTGTTGTGACTGCAAGGTCTGTTTTAATTGTATTATTCTATGATGTTATCCTTATGCGATGGTTGATCTGTGGTAATAATTAGTGCTAGTACAAGCGGTTTTCGACCCGGGGATGGTTTGGCGAAACCTCTGGGGGTCGATGCTAAGGGGCATGACCACGGATTATCATGTGCGTTGTTATTCGTGATGGTGTGGCGTGGTAACATGTGGTTACCCTTTAATTCATTTTGACGATATCAGTTATCGAGTAAATATGATATTTCAAAACGTTGTTTTGCTAATGACTTCAAATGAAACAATTATGATAATGGAATCATGGTTTTGATTAAACAACCGCGGTATTAGAAGTATTTTTTTCAAAAATTTCATTTTGGCAAAATCTTTCAAACTCAAGAATTTTAAAATATTATCATTTGAACAAATCTCTCGGAAAATTTTATTTTAAAGACTGTTACAGATGTTTGATCCCAATGATATGTATATGGTTCTGATAGTATTTGTTTTGATAAAGGTCATATATTTCTGTTTATGTGGCCATGTGGATTATTTATGGAATTAAGTTCTATTGTTGCAGTGTTAGTTCGTATATTCGTGTAATGACTCGGAGTGAATATTTGATCGGGCTATTGTTCATTGTCCTATGTTGATTCTGTGATGTTTTTTTAGTTGTGTTATTCTGAATGGTTGTCCATTCAGTATGCCAGGAGGTCGAGGACGAGGACGTGGTCATGGTAGTGGCCGTAATCAGGAGCATGAGAGGGAGACTCGCTCGTCGTCGAGTGCCAATCAGCTCAGTATAGATGGTCGAGATGACCAGTCGCGTGATCAGGGGAAATCAGCCAGAGGTAATGTTGATGTTGGTGCCGCCACCATCCTTCGCAGGTGGTTGATCAATTGGCACAGATGAATCAGAACATGCACTGGGATGAGAACCCAGATGGGGATCATGGAGCTAGTAAATGGTTACGAGATGTGATGAGAATGCACCCGCCTCGTTTTGTAGGTTCTTCGGACTCGTTAGGTTGGGAGAGCTGGCTCTTCCAGTTGGACAGAACATTTGATGTTGTAGCTTGTCCGGATGAGGAGAGTACCCATTGCTCAATATCTGCTCGATAAGGAAGCTGCAGACTGGTGGGAGGCCGTAGCGCTTAGTGATCATGCAGCTACTTGGGCTGAATTCAAGACAGACACGGAGTCCGAGTATTGTCCGCCACCTTTTAAAGAGCGTAGGATCATCGAGTTCTTCTCGTCTATGCCCCAAGATGTGCCGATATCTCAGTCAATAGTCGATTATAATCGGCAGTTATGTTATGTTCGAGATCAAGTGAGAAGTGAGGCAGATAAGGTTCGTTATTTCGATATGCATATGAAACCTCATGTTCGGTAGTGTATGGATCCTTTTATGTGTACTATGTTGAAGGATTATCAAGATCGAGCCTTAGATTTTGAAATGGTTGTATTGTCTACTGAGTCGGTATATGTAGCAAATAAATAGAGGATTTCTGATGATGCCTCGGGAAGTAAGGAAATTGTGATTTTAAAATCCCAAGCCTCGTATCAGATGAGTATGGGACCTTCTCGGCCAGCTAGAGAATCTAAAAGACCCAGGTCGGTGTCTTTGAGTTAAGGCAATGCTCCAAGATGTTTCAAATGTAATGTACTGGGCCACGAGCGTGTGAGTTGTAAGAAACCACTAGTAACTTGTTATAATTGTGGACACGAAGGGCATCGAGACCAGTACTGCGAGACTATTGCTAAGATGATAGGGAACCGGAGTTCCGTTCATACTTCTGGAGGGCTCAATGATGTCGAGTGATAATATTTTGTGTTTGTAGTGCGGATGGTTTCCCATGTGTAGACTTATTATGTAATGTTTTTATGTTTGGGGCATGATGATTGATATTTTGTGTTGGAGGAGTCCCTGTGGGTTGTTGAGCCTACGGAGACACGTGACTGTAGATCACGGGACCATGAGTTGATATTTTTATGTTGAGCGTGGTGTTCTGTTTGGTAGCACTGTGATGTCTTTGTTTTAAGTTTCGGGACGAAACTTATTTTTAGGGGGGTAGAATGTAATACCCGAGATTTTCATTCCGGTTATTTTGGATTTTTTTCGGATATTTCTCGGTTGTTGAGTGTCGGTATTATTTTCTCGATAATTATGAAGCTGTATTCTATCATTTTCCTTGTTGTCCCATGGTCGTATTGTCAAGGATTCGTCATTTTGTTGAGTTCCTAGACGCCTTGAAGGTGTCCGATAAAAGGTCTTAGAGGGGGATTCAGGCGTTTATATATTGATGATATGTCTTAGGAACGAAATCTTTGTGAAGAATTCGAGTCGAAACCCTTCCATTCGTTGTCTTCTTCGGGGTTCGAGGTTTCCCGGTTGAACTGTGTTCTTCGGAGTGTTCGGTATCGATTATTGAGGCAAGCATTCTACTAATACGATTTGTGTCTTCTGAATAGAGTTTACATATTGGATTTACGATGATTTGGTTTACCTTCGTGGATATGATTCGTGCGATTTGGTTATTCGAATGTTTGTTGGTATTAATGATATTCTTGCTTGTTTAATGTTGTGAAGTTGTGTTGGTCATGTTAGTCGCGTGATTCGTGTTGGACATGATTGATCGGATTTGATGTCTTGTCTTGATTATGATTATTGATTTTACACCTGGAAATGTATTTTGGTGTATGATTGGATGTTCGAATGTATATGTATTAAGGTGTGTTATACGTGGTGATGTGTTGCGTTGTTTGATATGTGTTGGGAAGAGTGTGTGCGTGTGTGTGTGACCCAGGTACGGTCCGTGTGGCCTCTGGAGTTCGGTACATGATGTGTATGAACAGTGTGTGTGATCCAGGTACGGTCCGTGTGGCTTCTAGAGTTCGGTACATGATGTGTACGAATAGTATGTGTGGTCCAAGTACGGTCCGTTTGGCCTCTGGAGTTCGGTACATGATGTGTACGAACAGTGTGTGTGGTCCAGGTACGGTCCGTGTGGCCTCTGGAGTTCAGTATATGATGTGTACGAACAGTGTATGTGGTCCAGGTACGGTCTGTGTGGCCTCTGGAGTTCGGTACATGATGTGTATGAACAGTGTATGTGGTCCAGATACGGTCCGTGTGGCCTCTGGAGTTTGGAACATGATATGTACGAATTGCGTGTGCGGTCCATGTTAGGTTTTAGGTGTATCGAATACAAAAAAAATTGAGTAAAACACAGCTGAATAAATTAACAAAAAAACCCAGACGAGGATGTACATGCAGTAATTTAATTGATTTAATAAGAGTTCGTCGAATTACCTTAATTCGAAGAATGGATCTGAACCCGGACTAGAAGCTGATTGAAATTCTCTTCCTCTTTCGGTGATCCACACACGAACAACTGGTACAAGCCGGATTGCTAGATCCTTATGAATAATGTTGATAAACAGTACACCAAATAATTCCTTGCTAGAAGGATTTATATTGTCGATCAAAATCAACTAAGGGAAGAAGGAGATGACCGAAACAATTCCCCGGACTCAGATGTGTTCGGCCGAAGTGAAGCGAAAGGGTGGCGATTTTTCTTGGTCTTATAAATTAGGGTTGTGTAATTTTTCTTATGACAACTCCTTGTCCAAGACCTTTTATATATACTAAGTAAACTCTAGAGTCAAACTCTAGTATTTGCTTAGTTGCCCCTTAACTCTTTAAATAATATAATACATATAATATCTCATATTATATATATTACTTATTATTTAATCCTCTAATAAATTTAATATCTAATATTATATTTATCTTTCCCAGTTTATATAATATAATATAAAATATCATATATTACAAATTACTTATTATTTAATAAATATAATATCCAATATTATATCTATTAATTATTCTTGCTCGTCTTTAGTTGTCGTATGTGTGACCCAAAAGGCTCATATTTTGTTGGCAATTATTTAATGCCATATTAAATAATAAGTCATAAGCAGTCTCTAGTAAGACATTATGACTACCGAAATAGTATAAGTTTATAGTCCATTAAACCATTTAACGTGTCAAATCCCTTTGTCGCGCGATATCATATTTGAACTAAGTCATGGATATTGTCATACTTATTATTTTCAAATGCTTTCTCGATCTCAAGTACACTGATTGAATCAAATGACTCTTCGTTTGAGCATGACCATGCATTTCCTTCAGTCCTACTTATCAAGGGGCCCAACAGATATCTCTCTCACTAAAGAGAGGGACAAATCCCCATCTTGATTATTCACTGCCCTCTACATGACTCCCACTAATCCCGATTGCTAACCTTTATGATTACCATGTTTTAGATGACGTTGGATTACGTCAAGGCATAGCAGTTATCATGTTGGACTCTATGATAATCTTAGGTTCAAGTATTTATTGACATATTGTTATATTAAGATTCACTCATGACATTTCCATGCAGTGATCTCAATGCAGGTCTGTCCAGTATTAGTTCTCCAACTAATACCCATAAGATTGACCCGTACCATACGCATAATCATCCGATGATTATCAATCAAGCTTATACTAGTATATCAATCACTTGAGTCTCTACTCAACATGATTGTACCAGGGACATTTGAATAATCTTATTATTCGTGAATAACTATTATTCGATTATTATAATATTAAAACATGCACACATTATAATAATCAACGAGAGATAAATGATATCAAATAATTTTAGTTAAATGTGACAATTACAAATCTAGGCACATCGAATATCCTAGGTCACTATTCCCAACAATCTACCACTTGCACTAGGACCATTCATTCATGACTTTTAGTCCTATCGCTCTAGCATGATCATCATGCTTTCCTTATGAGAAAGGCTTGGTAAGTGGATCTGCTGTAATACCCGTAATTTTGTTCCCCGGAAATTTTCTATTTTTGGCGGAAGTCTATTTTGACGACTTGCTTGGGACCGTTTCGTCATCCTGAGAATGATTAATTCTACACTTTTTGTCATCCGAGTTTGTTTTGGTATCGTTCTGTTGAATTCCGTGTTCTTTAGCGACTTTTCCACGTATGAGTTCGACTTTGTTAAATCACCATAAATTCTTGGAAACTCTAAAAATTCTGAATCTTGGCAATATTATAAAGCATCGAGTTAGCTTTCCAATGGTTTAAACGGTGAGTCCATCGGAGCCCAGACGAGGGAGTTATTGTCGAAATAGCTAAGTCACTCTCATTTTCCAGATTCGGCCAAAACCGCCTGTACCCGGTGCCGCGGCACACCTGGGCTGAGCCGCGGCACACTGCCGAGCCCTGGGAGCAAATTTTGGGCCTGTGCCGCGGCACACTTCTACTGAGCCGCGGCACACATGACAGTTTACCCTATATCTGCGTTTTCTTGAGCGGATCACCTCATTTTTCTCCATTTCTTCACTTGGGCACGAGAGAGGAGGCTTGAGAGGAAGAAGTTTCTTCACCTATCACTTGAGTGTGTGATTTCTCTTCATCTCTTTTCGATTGTGAAGCTCGGATCATCGATCTATGGAGTATTCTTCGAATCATAATGCTTGGATCTTCAAGAGGTAATTTCTTCAACATCTTGGATTTCGATTTTGTATTGGGTAATGATGTTTGGATGTTAAAATCATGGGGTATGAAGTGATATACGCATGATTATGGACATGTTTGAGTATTCATCGGATTATTGAAAGATTATTCAAGAACACTTCGAATTTTATGTTGGAAATTGGGGATTTTGTTTGACTTCATCCTTTTAATCCGTAGTAATTTAGATTAGTGATGGATTGATGATGATTTAGGAGTATTCTATCATTTCCATCGTTATTCCACGGTTGGAGTGTATTGATTAAATCGTTCGGTTGAGTTATTAGTCGACGCCTTGAAGGTGTCCGACAAAAGGTCTAAGAGGGGGGTTTTGTGCGTTGTACGATTATTATTCATCGTACGATTGTTGATTTATCATTGATATGACTTAGGGACGAAATCCTTGTGAAGAACTCAAGTCGGAACCCTTCCGTTCGTTGTCGTCTTCGTGGTTCAAGCTTCCAGCTCGAACCGTATTCTTCGGATCTTGATGCGTTTATTAAGGCAAGTATACATTTATGATTGTACGTTCTCGACTTTGAAAGTATGAAATATTGATGGTATGATTATTTCTAGCCACTCCGGGACGGGCCTATGGTCATCTGAGGGTTTCGTAGCCTCTGGTGCGATTCCATGGTTGATATGAACGAACCGTTTCTACGGCATTCATATGAAATAATGTTGGCATGTAATGAACGAACCGTTTTGACGGCATTCCTACATGTAACGGCGTATGATATGAACGAACCGTTTCTACGGCATTCACATACGTCTTGAAATTTTAGTCATTCCAGAATACTAGTCTTAAATTGATGAATTGACGGATATTGATGAATTGACGGATTACATTTACTTTATTGTCGAGGAGTATTATGTTTCATATTGTTATACTTGCACTAGCTATTCGACGGCTAACCCCTTTATGGGGGAAATACGTTTCATGTATTTCAGGTTCCAGGAGAGCGGACAGATGGGTATCGGGTCGGCATGAAGATGATGGGAAAGTGTGATACTGTGTCTTGTCTCCGGTTATTTTCTTGGATTCCTCCATTCAGTGTTGTTGTACTGGAATGGATTTTTAAATACTCGAGTATTGTATTTCAGTTTTCCTTGATGTTCCGGCCTGTGTTGCCGAGGTATTGATTTGTGCAGTAATGTATATGGTTTCATTGGTTATGGTTTTGAATACCATTTGTATCGTCTTTCTTTCCATTGTGTGTAGACCTTCTCGGTCAAGTTTATAGTTCCGCGTATGTTTAGCTTTGTGGGTCCCACGGCGGGGCTCACGGCGCTGTAATATACCCTGAATAACTTGGGGGTGTTACAGAATATGGTATCGGAGCTTAGGTTTATGGATACCTAGGCTGTCGGTTTTTGGATCGATTGAGTCGGCATTTGCCCACAGTATCACTACTCTGCCATCATCACAGTGCGACTGGTACTTGTAAGTCCTCTCACTCTTCTTGTATTTTTCTTAATCGTTTCGTTTATAGCTTGGTATCCTTGGGATTTGGTCACTTCGAGAATGAGCGATTCGGATTATACTTACGCACGGATGTGCCCTTCAGAATGTTGGCTGAAAGTAGGAAGAATCGTGGCCGTGGTCATGGACGTGAACTCTTCCTTGAGATTTTGTTAAGTTGCTAATTGCGATAGTGGTGTCTATCGGTATTATGTTGAGACTTTGTCTAGGAGTCGCATGCTAGTATCACGGGAGATCTTCGACTTCGCAGACTTGTAAGTATGTTGTTCGGATTATTCGATAATTCTTGGTGAATTTAAATTTCCGTTGAAATGTTGTTTGTGCGAGTGATTGCAAGTTTTGAGGACGAAACTTATTTTTAAGGGGGGTAGAGTGTAATACCCCGATTTTTCGGATATAATTTTTTTTCGTTTATATGTTGGATGTCGTTGATGGACAATTGTACTTGAGGGATGTGAACGTATGACAATATTATTGAATGTGTTTATGTCGAGAATAGCGAAAAATGGCTAAGTACAGCTACGTTAGCGCATGCTACAAGGTATGCCTAGCGCGCGCTAAGATATATACTTAGCGTACGCTACGGTGCATACTTAGCGCACGCTAAGAGATTTGGTTACGTACGCTAAGGAGGGCCCCTAACGTACGTAACGACTTGCTGGGTTAGTTTCGGAAGGTGGCCGACAGGTAGGCCCAGGTTGATTTTTATATTCAGTTAGCGCACGCTAATGCATGTTGGTTAGCGCACGCTAACACCAGATCGCCAATAATTGGATCTTAGCTTTCGGCGGGTGGACCCAGCCATGTTCGACGCGTGTCCAGATAAGGTCAGCTAGAGTTGTCGTGTAGAGCTAGTGCACGTTAAAACCGTATGATTAGCGCACGCTAATTCCATATCGGTCAAAGGAATCCCGGTAATCGCGGATGCTTTCGGCATGTGGGGGCACGATACTGTAGCAAGTCAACGCCTGTTAGCGTATGCTAATGCATGGACATTACGTACGTTAGATGAATTTCGAAGCAATGTAGTAGCTTCTGGACTGCCCGATAGCGCACGCTATCAAGGAAGGATATCGCACGTTAGTCATGTAGCGCATGCTTAATATAAGGTCTAGCACGCGCTCGTGATGTGTTTTATAGAGAGGATAGACGAGTGCTGAGAGGCATTTTGTCCATTCTCCTCCCTTCAGTCAATAGAGAGAGAGAGCCTTGGGAAGTACTTGAAGTTCCTAAACATTGAGAGATGTTTCTCTTAAACAAGATTAAGATGGAGAGCTCGGATTTAAGTATTGTTCTTGAAGTTTTTGATGATTCTTGGAATGGAGTTCAAATTATTCTTCTTCGTGGTTAGTCCATACAAAGTAATCCTCGTATCCCTTTGATAGTGGTTCATTTTTTTTCTTTAAGGATTACTACTTGGGAGGGAGTATGTTGGGAATCGCGCATTTTGATGTTCGTTTTTATTTCAATGTAAATGCGTAAATTGGACTGTACTTTTATCCGTTGCATGAGTATTTTTGAAATGGATTTTGGTATTTTGCCAACTGAATTTTATTTTGTAAAACCGATTCCCTAAACTGAGTTTTCGGCATTTTAACCTTGATCGTTTTGACGGTATTTGGAAAATGATTTTTTTAGTATTTAAAAAATATTACCGTCATCGGTCTTTTGGCATTTTGAAATGACGTGGAAATTTGTGCTTAGCACAGTAAATCCTTGTGAGAAGGGTTTACGGCGTGTAATATTCCTGTGAGGATGCAGGGTGTTACAATTATGGTATCATGTGATAATGTTATACGAGATTTATTGGAATTGTAATAAGAGATTTCGGATGTTGATATGATTATTGAGATCTTCTTCATATGACGATAAGGGTTTTGTTGTGATTCTTGAGGTTGTATGAATGACATGATGAAGAAAATGATAACATGGAGATATATACCTCGGATATGTTGTTCTGAATGCGATTTCGGATATTTCATGTTCTTGAAGAACTCTTGAATTATACGAGGTGATGAAATTTTTTTTTAGAAGTGTTGATGTTTTGAAAATGAATATGGAATATTCATATCTAGAAGTGTTGGAAATAATATTCGTATAGGAATATGAATGTGATTATGAGTTTGAT
The DNA here is from genome assembly GCA_033398695.1 of Orobanche coerulescens. NCBI lineage: Eukaryota > Viridiplantae > Streptophyta > Magnoliopsida > Lamiales > Orobanchaceae > Orobanche > Orobanche coerulescens. The sequence goes on along the minus strand of CM065807.1, from coordinate 75,845,760 downwards.
GAGACTATTATTCAGCTTTGAATTTGGAAGCCCATACGTATGGAGCAGATATTCAAATTGAATGATTGGATTGTTTGATAACCTTTTTAATATGATTATCTATTGTTTTGAACCAGTCGGATGATTCGAATTGATGACGGTCATAAGTAAATTTTAACTACGGATTTACGAGAAGGGAACCTTGTCAATTCGTATTTAAGAATTGAGTTTGGAACCGATAATATTTAGACCCTTATTATTGGTCCTCATTTGTTGCGGATATGATCATCATATTTCGACTCGTATTGTGGACAGGGTTTGTCGATTATGCGAGTTGGATTGTTCGGGTGTGTTTAGTCGAGATATGGTTCAAACGATTGAGTTCGCGGTTTGGTGGTATTGATATTGGTCGTCATCGAACCGGTTAATTATCAGTCCTTCGTTTTACAATAAGATATGATGTTTGATCATAGAGTATGACTGTTGTGTTGCAGTAAAGGTTGAAGGGTTCGTAGATTAACTTGGTCGAGACTGAGGGAATTCGTAAGACGAAATCAACTGAATTGGTAACAGTACGTTGTATTGATATCGAGACAAGTTTTATACTCGTACTAATCAATGAGACTAATGTTATCGTGTAGGCGTACGATTGTGTGTATCATTTCGGGACTTGTCCTCTTTATGATTGTATTGATATCAGGGGATTGGTTGACACGACGCTCGTCGGCAAATTATGCCAAATGTTACTGTTGTTTGTTAAAGGCCGATTCGAGGCATTGCGATACTTGTTGGTAAAGTCGCTGTCGATTGCCGGTTTGCGGTATCGACGTATCGATTGTGATTGTGATGGATGTTCCATTGAGATATTGTGGTGATCGTCGTCATTGATATCGGTGTTTTTCTATTAATATTATATTAACCGATTGGAGACGTTTGATATATCCTTTTTTTCATCTCCATTTCGGTGGTCGGTTTAAGACACCGGGACATCTATTCTATTGTATCATTGATTATCGATTGACCGTTCTAAGGTAATCGAGGTATTGAATTGGGATTATCGAAGGTAATTCCCATCCGTTGTCAAAGATATTCTCATCCGTTGTATCGTTGTTATCGATTGGCCATTCTACGGTAATCGAAGTATTGAATTGGGACTGTCAAGGAGAGTTCCCATCCGTTGAATTATTATTGTCGTGTTGGCCGACTCAAGGCAGCACACTATTATTCTTGTGAACTCGATAATTTTGTGATCGTTGAGGGTTGAGGATTTCCCGAATTGTGGTGTTGTGATTATTGCCGTGTTAATCGGTCCTTAGGGAATTCTGATCCCAGGATGGTTGTTTTGAATATCGTTGGTCGTGTCGTTCTTTCATTATTCGTGTGTCATCGTTCACTTGGTGAGTCGTATGATCCGTATTGGATGTTTTATCCCTTGAGTTTCATTGTCATGTTGTATCGTGGCATATCTGGAATCACGTCTGCGTGCCGATTGGTTATGTGTAGGATTTTTAGCCAGGCACTCGATGGTCATGCGTGGATATTTCCGCATTGGACCGTGCACACGAGACGTAGTTTTTGAGGCTAATTAGGTACATTGTCACACGTATATTCTGGATTCCGTATACGGGGTGGACATGTGCACGGACACATTTCCGGATCGAGCGTACTGTGATGTCCCTCTTGAGCTTTATTGATTGATCGTTCGTAGTCCATGTTGTATTGGATATGTCCGACGATTTGCGGCCCAGTTGTTCATACGCCGAGGGGTATGTCCGACAGTCAGGTTGGTTTCTTTGAGATCTATTTTGTGATGATTTACAGCTTTGGGCTATTCGGCTTTCAGGCCATTGTGATGTATCGGTATTTCCGTTGGAGCCTTCGAGCATTGTGAATTCGTATCTTTTTCGGCATTGGTTTGGTTTACCTTCGGGTAATGTATTGTTGTGTTCTATATTGATGATTCGCCGTTTGGGCGTAAGTTTCGGTTCTTGTGTATCTCGTTGAGTTTTTCCTGGCGAAATATTTCTTCTCCCTACCGGTTTTAAGTTTCGGGACGAAACTTCTTTTAAGGAGGGTAGAATGTAATACCCGTAATTTTGTTCCCCGAAAATTTTCTATTTTTGGCGGAAGTCTATTTTGACGACTTGCTTGGGACCGTTTCGTCATCCTGAGAATGATTAATTCTACACTTTTTGTCATCCGAGTTCGTTTCGGTATTGTTCTGTTGAATTCCGTGTTCTTTAGCGACTTTTCCACGTATGAGTTCGACTTTGTTAAATCACCATAAATTCTTGGAAACTCTAAAAATTCTGAATCTTGGCAATATTATAAAGCATCGAGTTAGCTTTCCAATGGTTCAAACGGTGAGTCCATCGGAGTCCAGACGAGGGAGTTATTGTCGAAATAGCTAAGTCACTCTCATTTTCCAGATTCGGCCAAAACCGCCTGTACCCGGTGCCGTGGCACACCTGGGCTGAGCCGCGGCACACTGCCGAGCCCTGGGAGCAAATTTTGGGCCTGTGCCGCGGCACACTTCTACTGAGCCGCGGCACACATGACAGTTTACCCTATATTTGCGTTTTCTTGAGCGGATCACCTCATTTTTCTCCATTTCTTCACTTGGGCACGAGAGAGGAGGCTTGAGAGGAAGAAGTTTCTTCACCTATCACTTGAGTGTGTGATTTCTCTTCATCTCTTTTCGATTGTAAAGCTCGGATCATCGATCTATGGAGTATTCTTCGAATCATAGTGCTTGGATCTTCAAGAGGTAATTTCTTCAACATCTTGGGTTTCGATTTTGTATTGGGTAATGATGTTTGGATGTTAAAATCATGGGGTATGAAGTGATATACGCATGATTATGGTCATGTTTGAGTATTCATCGGATTATTGAAAGATTATTCAAGAACACTTCGAATTTTATGTTGGAAATTGGGGATTTTGTTTGACTTCATCCTTTTAATCCGTAGTAATTTAGATTAGTGATGGATTGATGATGATTTAAGAGTATTCTATCATTTCCATCGTTATTCCACGGTTGGAGTGTATTGATTAAATGCGTTTCGGTTGAGTTATTAGTCGACGCCTTGAAGGTGTCCGACAAAAGGTCTAAGAGGGGGGTTTTGTGCGTTGTACGATTATTATTCATCGTACGATTGTTGATTTATCATTGATATGACTTAGGGACGAAATCCTTGTGAAGAACTCAAGTCGGAACCCTTCCGTTCGTTGTCTTCTTCGTGGTTCAAGCTTCCCGGTCGAACCGTGTTCTTCGGGATCTTCGGTAACGTTTATTAAGGCAAGTATACATTTATGATTGTACGTTCTCGACTTTGAAAGTATGAAATATTGATGGTATGATTATTTCTAGCCACTCCGAAACGGGCCTATGGTCCTCTGAGGGTTTCGTAGCCTCTGGTGCGATTCCATGGTTGATATGAACGAACCGTTTCTACGGCATTCATACGAAATAATGTTGGCATGTAATGAACGAACCGTTTTGACGGCATTCCTACATGTAACGGCGTATGATATGAACGAACCGTTTCTACGGCATTCACATACGTCTTGAGATTTTAGTCATTCCGGAATACTAGTCTTAAATTGATGAATTGACGGATATTGATGAATTGACGGATTACATTTACTTTATTGTCGAGGAGTATTATGTTTCATATTGTTATACTTGCACTAGCTATTCGACGGCTAACCCCTTTATGGGGAAATACGTTTCATGTATTTCAGGTTCCAGGAGAGCGGACAGATGGGTATCGGGTCGGCATGAAGATGATGGGCAAGTGTGATACTGTGTCTTGTCTCCGGTTATTTTCTTGGATTCCTCCATTCAGTGTTGTTGTACTGGAATGGATTTTTAAATACTCGAGTATTGTATTTCAGTTTTCCTTGATGTTCCGGCCTGTGTTGCCGAGGTATTGATTTGTGCAGTGATGTATATGGTTTCATTGGTTATGGTTTTGAATACCATTTGTATCGTCTTTCTTTCCATTGTGTGTAGACCTTCTCGGTCAAGTTTATAGTTCCGCGTATGTTTAGCCTTGTGGGTCCCACGGCGGGGCTCACGACACTGTAATATACCCTGAATAACTTGGGGGTGTTACATCTGCAACGTTCTCTTCTGTTGCTACTTTGCATATTGCAATATCTCCTCATCTGACGATCTCTCAGACTAGGTGATATTTTCTGAGTATATGTTGGAATTATGATCGGTCCATGACTCTTTAGCTCGCGCAATAGCACCATTATTGTCGCAGTAAAGACTTATAGGACTTAAAAAGTTCCACATATTCTCCTTGACTGTATCCGATGCTGCCAAATACTCAATCTTAAGTTATAGAATCTATGAGCGTGTTTTCCAACTCAGAACATCTTCATTTTTAAAAAAACACAAAACCATCTGCAATCTTTAATCGTCTCCACCGGTTTTTAAACTTGCATTGGCGTAACTATTTACAGCCAGCTCGTTTCCCTCACCTCCATATATTTGGAACATATCCTTAGTTCTTCTTAAGTACTTTGGGATAGTTTTCACTGCTATCTAGTGACTTTCACCTGGATTTGATTGGTATTGACTTGTCATGCTAAGGGCAAACGATACATCTCATCGAGTACAAGATACTTTGACTCAGACCAATAAATCTCTTTGATCTATCGCTATAGATTTATCTCCCAAGAATGTAAGCAGATTCTCCAAAGTCTTTCATTGAGAAACAACTTCCCAACCAAGTCTTGACTGTCTGCAAGGTGGGAATGTCATTTCCAATGAGTAATATGTCATCTACATATAAGACTAAGAAAACAGCTATGCTCCCACTAACCTTTTTGTACACACATGGTTCATCTTCATTTTGAATGAACCCAAACTCTTTGACAGTTTCATCAACACAAAGATTCCAGCTCCGAGAAGCCTTCTTCAACCCATAAATGGATCTTTGAAGCTTGAAAACCTTTTTAGAATTTTCTTGATGAAGAAAACCTTCAGGTTGTGTCATATACACATCCTCGAGTAAGTTTCCATTCAGGAATGCTGTTTTGACATCCATTTTCCATATTTCATAATCATAGTATGCGGCAACGGCAAATAAAATTCTAATTGATTTTAGCATGACTAATGGCGAAAAAGTCTCATCATAGTCAACACCATGAATCTATCTATAACCTTTTGCCACTAGTCTAGCTTTATAGGCTTGCAGATTATCATCCATGTCTTTCTTCTTTTTATAGACCCATTTGCACCCAATGGTTTTAACACCCTCAGGGGGATCTATCAAGTTCCAAACTTGATTGTCATACATGGACTGTATCTCTGACTTCATGGCTTCTAGCCATTCCTCGGACTCTGTCCCTAAAGCAGCTTCTGTCTAGCTACTAGGCTCATCATCTATGAGCGATGCGTCATCATCCTCTGTTACGAGATAACCATATATCTCAGATTCATGTCGCATCCTATCAGATCTGCGAGGGACTTGTGTACTTTGAACGGGCTCTTCAACTGGTTTTTGAGCCTGTTCGATTTCCATCGGTGAAGCGATGTCTTCTTGTGGTTCTCGAGTTTCCTCGAGAATTACTCTTCTTCCACCGTCTTTTTTCGAAATAAATTCCCTTTCTAAGAATACAACATTTCGAGCAACAAACACTTTGTTCTCAACGGGCTTATAAAAGTAATATCCTTTAGTTTCCTTAGGATACCCCACAAATAAACATCTTTCAGATCTGGCTGCCAGTTTGTCAAACAGTTGGCTCTTTACGAACGCTTCACAACCCCAGATCTTTAGAAAAGACAAGTTTGGTCTCTTACCAATCCATTTCTCAAATGGTGTCTTCTCAACTGCTTTAGATGGAACATGGTTAAGGGAAAAGGCTTTTGTCTCTAAGGCGTGGCCCCAAAATGATAATGGAAGCTCTATTCGACTCATCATGGATCGAACCATATCTAATAAAGTTCGATTCCTGCTCTCGGACACTCCGTTATGCTGAGGTGTTCCGGGAGGAGTAAGTTGTGAAACAATTCCACAACTCCTAAGATGATCATCAATTATTGGCTCAAGTATTTGCCACCTCGATCCAATCGAAGGGTTTTGATTGTCTTGCCAAGTTGATTCTATACTTCATTCTGGAATATTATGAACATTTCAAAAGATTTATGTTTATACTTCATAAGATAAACATATCCATATCGGCTAAAATCATCGGTAAATGTAATGAAGTATTGGTATCCGCCTCTGGCATGAGTGCTAAGAGGTCCGCATACATCAGTATGTATTAGGTCTAATAGATCACTAGCCCTTTGTCCATCACCGGTGAAAGGATTCTTCGTCATCTTGACCAATAAACAAGATTCTCATGTCCCATATGATTCATAGTCAGAGGAGCCTAAACGTCCATCATTATGGAGTTTAGAAATGTGTTTCTCGTTTATGTGACCAAGTCGAGAATACCATAACTAAGTCGGATTAGAATCATTGAGCTTAGGTTTCTTGGATGCAATGTTATAGACTTCCAAAGTGTCGGACTCATCTAGATCAATATTGTAAAGGCCAGTATATAACTTTGTAGTACCATAAAGCAAGTCATCAAAGAAAATATGAATAATCTTATTCTTAATAAGAAAACTGTAACCTTCACAATCTAATGTAGAAACTGAAATAATATTTCTATTCATTGCAGGAACATAATAGCAATTGTTCAAAACTAACAAAGGCTCATTGGGTAAAACTAGATCATAAGTTCCTACGACTAGTGCAGCAACTCTTGCTCCATTGCCGATTCTTAGATCCACTTACCCTTTCTTCAGCTCTCTACTGCTTCTCAACCTCTGCACATTTGTACAAATGTGAGATCCACATCTAGTATCCAATACCCAGGAGTTAGAAGTAGATAAGTTAACTTCTATAACAAAAATACCCGTGGCAGTCTCACTACCCTTGGTACGCTTTAGCTCTTCCACGTAAACCTTGCAATTTCTTTTCCAGTGTCCTGGTTTATTGCAATGATGGCAATTTCCATATTTGGGAGCTTTAGCCTTGAAAACTGGCTTAGTAGAGTCTTTAGATTTGGCAACTTTTGCCTTACCCTTGCTCTTGCCTTTGTTCTTGAAGGACTTCCCTTTGCTGACCATCAACACGTGGTTTGGATTCTTCTTAATATTCTGCTAAACCGTTTTAAGCATCCCATGCAGCTCAGCAATGGACTTCTTCATCTCATTCATATTATAGTTCATAATAAACTGACCGAAACTATCGGCAATAAGTTTAGGATCACATCCGTGGAGTGCTCCTTAGAAAGTGGAAAACCAAGCCTATCAAGATGATCAATGTATCCTTTCATCTTGAGTACATGAGCGCTGACAGATGTCCCCTCAACCATCTTGCAAGCATACAAGGCCTGAAAGGTATCATACCTCTCTTGCCTAGCATGCTTCGAGAAAGTTTCCTTGAGGTGAGCATTAAGCTCATAAGCTTCCATTTCCTCCATATTCTTCTGAAGTTATGGACAAATGGTAGCCAATATAAGACAACTGACATCAATGGAATCATCACAATGTTTCTTCTATTTGTATTTTTGTTGCTTTTGTTTGCATTGTCAGCTGGCTCATCGGGAATTTCTTCCTCAAGAACAAACAGCTTTCTTTCTTGCTTGAGAACTATTCTCAAGCTCTGGATCCAATCCAGATAGTTGCTGCCATTTTCTTTGAGCTTGTCCTTCTCAAGGACTGATCGCAGTGAAATGGTGGACGTGTTGTTTGATGCCATTCTATATTTTCCACAAAATTCAATATGTAAAGTATTTAGTCACATTATTTTATTTCTCGAAATACTCCCACTAAAATAAAGTACCCTCAATTTTACAACATTTGTAATTTTAGTGGGCTAAGATCCCAGTTTGCACAATCCTAAACTCAGCTTTGGCATGACGCCTATAATTGAGCTACTTTAGGTGGATAACTCTTTATCGATTAGATCCTATGTAACTCTTAGATTATATTCATGGGATTTGGCATCTTATGCCCAAGCATGTTATAATTCCATTTTATGCCTTAAGGTTCAAAACTCTTTTGAATTCTTAGTTCATTAAAACACATAGGTATCACCATTACCCATCCTACCTTACTAAGATAATCCGAGTGCCCAGCTTTGGCATGACCCACTCAAGATGATCGAAGTCTTGATAGGTGTTTTTCAAATGAACGGCATTTAAAAAATTTAACGAGGGATTTTTATCCTATGTTAATGTCTATGTTTGCTAACATACATCTATACATACATAGCATCACATACATGCATAAATTTAAACATACATCTCATCACATGAGAATTAAAAGCATAGGACCATGTATAGGATGACCATAATTCCTAACGTGATTTCCATGAGCCAACATGAAAATCACAAGGGTCAAACTAAAAGGTTGCAATTGGTCTTCATTGATCCTCCCAACTCATTGGAACGTCATACGTGATCAATTGGCTCGTCGAGTCCATCCTTCTCGTCCTTCTTGTCTTCATTACATTAATGAAATTTAACACTACACTAGTAAATTAAATTACAAGAGGTGCAAACGACACGCAGACCGTAAAATAATAAACAATTTAAATAGACGACTCGGAGGCCGTAAAACTAATTATAATTAAACGATACGTAGGCCATAAAACCAACCCATAAGGAAATAAATTATTCAATCACATTGGTCAATTTATGGTCATGCCATACACCATACACATACCATAAATAATTATCCAATAATTAATAAAAGCATGTAATATACAAAATAATAAATCTGTCTGACAATCAGACAATAAATAAAAGACTATGTCAAAGTTAACAATCTGGATCCCGAGCCCAGATGGCCGAGCCCGCCTCTGCCCACGGATCCACACGGGTTTGAAACCCAGCGGCAGCAGTTGCAACATTTTGCAACTATTATTTTCAAATTTTCTAAACATATTTAATACCTTTTATAAAAGATCCGTGTACAATTCAACAAACAAACAGGCAGACCACATGGTAAGTCGGCTAAGGGGGATCCATGCAAAAAAAATTTACTAATTAAAATGACCCGCGGGTCCAGATCCGACCCGACCCGACCCGTCTCGGAACAGATATGTTCCAAAACAGTTCTCGAGCATAAATTTGCGAAAACAGTCTAGAAAAGTTGATTTTTGACGATTCGATTTAATTAAATTAAACCAAAAGAATTATTTTATAAAATCTATATTTTATAAACATAATAAAGAACATAATTTACACATAAACATGTTCTACATAAACAATTAAATTACTTGCAAGTTGGCTTCGATACCACTGTTGGGTTCTGGTGTATCTAATACAATAAAAAATTCAGTAAAACGCAGCGGAATAAATTTACGAAAAAACCCGGACTAGGATCTACATGCAATAATTTAACTGATTTATTAAGAGTTCGTCGAATTACCTTAATTCGATGAACGGATCTGAACCCAGACTATAAGCTGATTGAAATCCTCTTCCTCTTTCGGTGATCCACACACGAACAACTAGTAAAAGCCGGATTGCTAGATCCTTATGAATAATATTGATAAACAGTACAACAAATAATTCCTTGCTAGAAGGATATGTACCATCGATCAAAATCAACTAAAGGAAGAAGGAGATGACCGAAACAATTCCCCGGACTGAGATGTGTTCGGCCGAAATGAAGAGAAGGGGGGGTGATTTTTCTTGGTCTTACAAATTAGGGTTGTGTAATTTTTCTTATGACAACTCCTTGTCCAAGACCCTTTATATATACTAAGTAAACCCTAGAGTCAAACTCTAGTATTTGATTAGTTGCCCCTCAACTATTTAAATAATACAATACATATAATATCTCATATTATATATTATTTATTATTTAATCCTCTAATACATATAATATTTAATATTATATTTATCTTTCCCAGTTGATATAATATAATATATAATATCATATATTACATATTACTTATTATTAAATAAATATAATATCCAATATTATATCTATTAATTATTCTTGCTTGTCTTTAGTTGTCGTATGTATGAGCCAAAAGGCTCATATTATGTTGGCAATTATTTAATACCATATCAAATAATGATTCATAAGCGGTCTCTAGCAAGACATTATGACTACCCATATAATATAAATTTATAGTCCATTAAACCATTTAACGTGTCAAATCCCTTTGTCGCGCGATATCATATTTAAACTAAGTCATGGATATTGTCATACTTATTACGTTCAAATGCTTTCTCGATCTTAAGTAGACTGATTGTATCAAATAACTCTTCATTTGAGCATGACCATGCATTTCCTTCAGTCCTACTTATCGAGGGCCCCAACAGATATCTCTCTCACTAAAAAGAGGGACAAATCCCCATCTTGATTCATCATTGCCCACTACATGACTCCCACTAATCCCGATCGCTAACCTTTATGATCACCATGTTTCAGATGACGTTGGATTACGTCAAGGCATAGCAGTTATCATGTTGGACTCTATGATAATCTCAGGTTCAAGGATTTATTGACATACTGTTATATTGAGATTCACTTATGACATTTCCATGCAGTGATCTCAATGCGGGTCTGTCCAGTATTAGTTCTCCAACCAATACCCATAAGATTGATCCATACCATACGCATAATCATCCGATGATTATAAATCAAGCTTATACTAGTATATTAATCACTTGAGTCTCTACTCAACGCGATTCTACCAGGGACATTTGAATAATCTTATTATTTGTGAATAACAATTATTCGATTATTACAATATTAAAACATGCACACATTATAATAATCAATGAGAAATAAATGATATCAAATAACTTTATGTAAATGTGACAATTACAAATCTAGGCACATCGAATGTCCTAGGGAACTATTTCCAACAGTCCAGGTACGGTTCGTGTGGCCTCTGGAGTTTGGTACATGATGTGTATGAACAGTGAATGTGTGGAACCGGGTACGGTCCGTCGTGATCTCCGGGGTTCGTTACTTGATGAGTACGGACAGTAATTGCGTGGATAATGTTATGATGTTAAATCTCGGACATGTGATGATATTTTCACTAATGTGTTTTGAAACAAGAACCGGGCTGAGGCCCTGACGATTTTAGAAAGAGGTTTTGTAATTTGGGACTCGAGGTCCAAAAGAAATTATGATTTAAAAACTCCCTATTTACCGAATTTAATTTTAAAAAACTTCATCACTTGTTTTATGATTAATAAAACCTCTAGGGAATGTTTTGACAATTAATTGTGTTACCTGATTCGTGATTGCTTTATGCTTGATACATTTCGTATACTATTATCCCTGCACTAGTAAAACAATGAAGTTTTACTAACCCCCGAGTAATCGGGGGGTGGATGTCTATTTTGCGTCCAGGTACATGCTGGTTCGGGGGAGCAGTAACAAGATCAGAACAGGAAGTGACGATCTATGATACTAATCAAGAGTTGAGAGTTTGGTCGGGTTATGTTGTGTCGACCGAGTTATAGTTAGACTTCTGCTGTTGTGTATCTTTACCCTTGTGTGGGTATTTGTTGTAAAGAGTTGTATTTCATCTCGTTTGCGTTAGTCGTGTGACCTCATCGGTCCGTGTGGTTGTATTATAATTGACCTTAATGGTCTGCATTATTGTAATGATTGACTCCGGTCAGTCAAGTTTTTGGTAGTTCTGTGTTATTTAGCCAGGTAGGTCCTCGTGGGGAGGGTCTACCGCGTGTAATATTCCCATATGGTCTGGGGGTGTTACAATGAGTTGAACTAATCAAAGAATAGAATGTTAGAACATATTATCATGCTTTTGAACGAAGATGATAAACTGTTCTTGGTGTTCTTGAAGGAACCAATTATTTTTGTGTATTATCGATATTGAATGGATTATATTCCATCCTAGCTTCTTCGAGCTATTGTTGATACCGGTTGGAGGATGTTTGTTCGGGGAAGGACTTGTCTCCGGCATTTAGGAAAGTTAATTCTTGCTCGGTTATGAAGATTATAATGCTTATGATTGTTTGTTTTCTTATGCTTTATGGATTGTGATTCGTAAAGAGGTATTTTGGTTGATCGTGTAGATTGTTTATTGTGGGATAGTGATTAGGGATACAGTTGTTGATACTTTTGATTGTGTTGATCGTGTTAATCATTCGTTATTTTTATATTATTGTTTCACTCCGGTGAGTCCTTTTTTTATTCTTATTGAATATGTAGATTTGTTGAGTCTCGTTGTCATGTTGATATCGTGACATCTCCGGAGTCATACTTGTGTGTTGGTTAGTACCTGTAGAATTTTTAGTCCAGGTATATGATAGTCGTGTGTGGATAGTTTGTCTCCCACTGAACTTTGTACACGGGACAGTTACTCCGTGAGACTAATTAGGCACAAGATCACACGTGTATTTAATCGATATGCGTGAGTGGCTTGTGCACGAAGACATTTTTATCCTGGGTGTAACATGATGTCTTTTTGAGCCTTGTTTGGTCGTTCATACACCATATGTAATTGGGTCAATTCGACAGTTGTGATTATTGTTTATTTATACACTTAGTATGTTCAACATCTTGATGTTTGTTATCTTGCCTATCTAACTGTTGGTCATAGTATACTTTAATGACAGCTTAGAAGGGGTTGAATAAACTGTACTCTTTTTCGAAGTTTTAACTAAGACTAATGCGAGTTGCTGTAAGTGCATAAACTAAGTGATCTCGTGTAGCTTGATGATTACAGGATTTTCAAAATAAGTATACAATAATTACAGGTAGTAATAAAGTGATAAATACAAGAAGTAAAAACATAGGTTTTAATGTGGTTCGATGTAACGTCCTCTACGTCCACAGGTCCTCCACATATGAGTAAATATTTATTAAAATTAAGGAATACACAACTAGTTGATTTTAACTAAACTGGTCACTGTATTGTTCACACAGATCGATATATCTGAATTTAGCTCTAGGCTGTTCACACAGATTGGCTGTAGGCTTCTTATCGTCTTGAGTTTTCTTCGTCCCACATAAGTCAGAAGGGTTCCGATTAGTCCCCACAGGCTAATGTACTCAACGTATAAGGTTTGGTATTGCAAGTATCCCGAACATCAATTTTAAGCTTTAAGATCCTGGATGTAGAGTGCTTTTCTCAGTTGAGGACTGAATATTTATTCAATCAAGATAGGCACCGTAGGCTTTAGGAAATTGATTGCTCGTGAAGATAATAAATTCTTCAGTTATTCAGTTGATCAGTTAGTTCAGTAGTGAGCAATTCCTCTGGATGGGCTATTTATAACCTTGAAAATAAATCTGTTATAAATGTAGCCGTTGGCCAGTTGCTGAGATGTGGACACTTTTGGACTGGTGGATTGATGAATATTTGAATTAAAGTATGTCAGAATTTAATGCTTCAGACATTCCTTTCCACCTTCATTAAGTACTCTTTAGTCTATAGTCTTTTCAGCCGCATTAAATGTTGTCCTGTCAGCATTAAATGTACTTTTAAAATAGTGAATACTTTGCGAATAGAGAATATCGTATTTCAAAACGATATAAAGGTCTAAGGATAGACCTGTTGGATTCGTATCTTACCTCTCATAAGTAAAATACCTACAACGACTTTGCTGTAGCCAACAGTTCTTTTTGCTGTAAGTTGAATCTACATATACTGTAGGTAGACGACTTTTGAGCGTCTTATGAAGATTGTTGTAGGATTAGGATGTAGGATGCATTTATCAAAATTGCCGGGGTACTTTTATCCCAACAATTTCCTCTTTTTTGATAATGCCAAAACATCTTAAAACTACCAGCTTCTAGTCTTCTGACGGTGATCTGATCTTCGAGATTCAAACTAAAATTAGCTCATAAGCATGTTCTGAAATTTTCAAATCATACAAGACTAAGTTTATTACAATTTAAATTATGATTGGATCGTAGGCACAATCTTACAGCAAGCAGTTTTAATGAATACAACATAATCTATGAACTGCTTGTAGACAAGCTCTTACAGCTAGGGGTGTTCATAACCGGATACCCGGTTTTGAGTGCAATTTAAGCCCGGTTTTGAGTAATGAAAAATTCGGCCCGTGACCCGACCCGAAAAGTCGGGTACCCGAAAAAGCGGGTACCCTATTTTTTCGGGTCGGGTCATAGGGTACCCGGCCCAAAATTTAATACAACTAATTTTAAATTTTTATAAATAATTTGTAATTTTAATATAAATTTATTTTAAAATTTATTATATAAATTAATTCCCCGAGTACTAAATACATTATAAATATTTTCCGTACAATAAAATTTCAAAACTAACTAAATTTTTTTAAATATATCATTTTTTTATTATATAATTATGCTTAATTTAATATTCAATTATATATATGAAAGAATATATTATTTTTTATTTAAAGATTTATCTTCTTGTAAATTTCTAAACTAGTGAGAATAAATATCATCTTGAAAATACATTAACATGAATTCTCATATTAAATATAATTCATATTATTTGCAAGATAAGTTTCATATAATTACAAATTAAATAATTAAATTTATAAAAAAATAACTATTAAAAATAATCGGGTTTTGCACCGAATTTACGCAACAAGTCGGCCCATGACCCGGCCCGATTATATGACTTTTTCCGGGGTACCCGAAAAAAATTTAAAAATTTTAAAAATACCCGGAATATTTAGATCGGGTCATCGGGTAGTTGGGCCGGGTAGTTCGGGTCGGGTATTCTTGAACACCCCTACTTACAGCTTTAGACTTAGAAAATTTTATAGTTAGAAATAATTTTAATATCAAGCAATCATACAGTAAGTAGAGATTACGAGCTGTAATCTTTTGACAAGAACCAAATATCTTTATTGATAATAAAGATTACAGTGCTTGTTCTGAATAAAGTACAACAGGAATGATTTATCTACGATAATATTGCATTTTGGTTGATCTTATGATGGGATAATATTCAGTCTCTTTCCACTAGTTTACTAAGAGATCTTTCCCTCGATCCCGGTAAAGACTTCTTCCTTTTGGAGTCAGATCACAATCGAGAATCCAGTCTTCCGAGTGAGTGGGTCGATCACCATTCATATATTTCCCTTTCACATTATCTACATCGGCAACTTTTCTTCGACCAATAACCTCGAGAATTCATGCGCTGCATCTTCCAGCGTCTTGCAGTGATTTAAGATTGTAGATACCCTGATAAGTATGCAGAAGTATCTCATCAATTCAATATTCTTCCATGCTTTGAGTTCATCTGCTGTCGACTGCCTGTCTGTAGGCAAGAGGATCTCAGTCGGCTTCTGTATTGTATTCTTATAAGGGAATTAAGGGTCCTAGAACTCAGGTCGAGAACCAACTACCCTGTAGCCCTATGCTCCTTGACCTGGACCAAGTCCGGCCAGTCTCCCAATGGCTTGAGCAACACCATCTTCAAGTATTGCCTCCATTTTTTTCTCCTTCTCCTTCCTCCACCTCATGCCAGCTTCCCCAGCCCCTTCCCTATGTTTGGTAGTATCAAGTCTGTGCCCTTGTCATGGATTTCCTGGATAACATATATTAACTCAGACTGCTTATCCTGTATATCCTTCATCAAGGTAATAAGACCTGCGACCTCTGTACTTAGGTCATTGATCTTTTGATCATGCCTGCTAAGTTTGTTCCTTGTGTACTCGAGGACGGTGACAGTTTTAGATTCAACGACACCTAACTGTTCTTTCTCCTTCTTGAAGACCCATGCCTGGTCTTTTTGGAGTTGATGAAGGGCCTTGTAAATTGCATTTCGCAAAAGACTGAACGCATTGGTGACATCTGGCACAACCCTTCTCTAATGAGTAAATTCATCCCAGGTAGTGCCTCTCATCTAGTCCAACTCATTTAATAGATCGTATATGGTTTTGACAGCATCCTGTAGAAAGACTGTTTGAGAGCCTAGGGCTTGTAGCTGGACAATTCAAGCTTCGGTGCATGGAGAGTGGGTATGGGCGAGCAGAGTATATGCAGATACTCCTTCATGGACGATGACAACATTATGCTTTAGATTTGGTGGACTTTCATCGGGAAGGAAATCCTCACCGGGCTTAGATGTGGCAGAACATGCAGGGATAGGAAGTTTTACCTATTCTTGGGCTTGAGCTTTTCTTGGCTCAGCCTGAGCATCTGCCTACGAGACCAAAGGGATTGATTCCTCCTGCCTCTGTTCGACTTCTGCATCCTGTTGCATAGGAGCAAATGGATCCTCCTGTTGGATCTGAGCAGTTTACAGCTCCTTAGGAGGGACTGAATTCTCCGGTTGGATGGTTGTAGAAATTTATTTTTCTATCGTGGGAACTGTATCCTACTGCTGTTGGGCAGATGCGACAACATCACAAGTTACAAAAGGGACTGATTTCTCCTGCAAGTTCGCAGTTTCTTCTTGATGGACGGGGTGCTTAGGCTTTTGTGAGGAATGCCTGGAAGTCCCCTAGCCATGGGTGACCTGAATCTTAGCATATTCTTTCTCACGAGACTCCTCAAGGCTCATTCACATTCCTATTTACATGGCGTCATCGTCGCTATCAAAATTAGGATCATAGTGGTATCTTGAGCTCCGAGTGCCTTCATGAGAAGGTTGTTTTCCCTTCCATCGGGCATTCTTGCTCTCCATATAGTATTTGACTATCAACTCGTGGCAAAAGGGATCATCCCATCTGATCAGGACCTCGACATTATTAGTGTCAGTCACTTCCAGCACAAAAAGTTCCTCGTCCTTCCAGTCTTCCCAATAGTCTAGGGCTAGCAACCCTGTAGTTCTTTTAAGTTTTTAAGCACTCAATTGCAACTCTAATCTGTACTGCAATGGTTGTCGGATTGATTACAGCTGAGGAGAAGGGACTCCAAACATTAGATGGTTCTAATGCTTGGTGTGGATCCTTAACAGGTACGGGAGCCTATTGAGGAGATGGATCCCTGATAGGGTGGGGTGCCCTATAAGGAGATGGACTCCTGACATGGGTAAGGACCCTATTAGGAGCGGTGGCTACAGGCTCCGAAGGGGCAGCCGATTTGCCAACTTCCTCAAGCTTGCAGAACACTTGGTATTCGCCAACTTCCTGAATCTTGCAGAACACTTGGTTGGGGAACTGTTGTGGGAGTTTCCAGCATCTCTTCTATGGAAACATCTCTCGATAGGATATCCATTATGGGGGCATATATAGTGGGCGGAACCTTTGAGGCCGTTGTAGCCATCTGAGACACTGTACGGACAACTTCCGACATTCCAGACTTCTTCTTAATCTTGAACTTTTTCTTCTTCTCGACAACTGTTGGTGAGTTGTTGTCGGGAATCGCTCTTTTCTTACTAACAATCTTATTCTTTTTTCTCAGTGTCTCCAGCTTTGGCCTTAGTGGAATGACTGCTTACATCAGGGCGTCATTCGACATAGGTAGAGAGTTGAGGTCTGGCCTATGAGCAACCGGCATGGCTTTATTGTACAAGGTGGGCTTTGAGCCATCTAGAAATTTTCCTGCAAGGATCCTATTGGTGTAATATAATTACTGAATACCACAACCAGTGAGAACAAAAGTGAGCATGAGGCCAAAGGATTTCCTAGCAGTCCCTGGCTACACGGACTCCTCTTGTAGGCATTTCAGCAGAATCTGGTACCAGTCTGACAGCTCATGATGGCCATTATTATCTGGAATGAAGGTTCGTACACATTTCAAATGCACCAGTCCAGTTTTCAACAACCCGACAACAAAGGGGTGGGCATCTCCAGTGATCAAATTTCCAGTAAACATCTTCCAGTATGACTCGATCATATTGTCATCCCCAAATGATTATGGTCCTCCAAAGTATGTCCGTCAGAGGGAAGCTTATACAGTTTCTCCAAAAGTTCGCTATTGATAGATATCACTTTTTTCTGCACAGTACTCACAATTTAAGTTAGAGGAGCACCTTTCTCCTCAAATGCGTACTTGAAAATAACATCCAGATAGAACTCCTCCACAACATTTTCGTCATAGTTCTCAGGGTTATGGCTTCCAAGCCTGTACAGGCCCTGTTTTTTGACATGGGTAACAATGATGTTCATCCCGATCATTCTTCATCTTCAGACAAAACACGCTTCTAGAGCACAGTTCTAGCAAAAATCCTATCATTAATGATGGTTTCCTTCTTCTTCAGAGAGAGAGAGAGAGAGAGAGGGAATATGTCTGATAGGAAGTCATTTTCAGAGATAAAAGTTCAGAACATGAGTCACAGATTCGTAGAAAAAAGCTCTAAGTATTTAGGTTGTATGTTGTAGACTCATACTATCGCAAAGGTAGTAAAGAGGCTTTAGGTTAGCATGCTGGCCCTTTTCTAGTTGCTGAGAGTCTAGGTTACAGTGAACGGTCAAATTTAATGAATGTGAATAATTTTTGAATAAACGTACATGATGAACCCGATGTAACTAATACTTCTTATCTATCAATTTTGAATTTAATGCCGATCCCACCTCTAACACATTACAGCATCCAATAATGCATGTTTAGGTGGTTTGAATCATTTTAAAATCACGGGTTTCAAGGCGTGAAAGTCCAGGTGTTGTTTTGATGTAAAATGATAAATCATTTTAAATTCGAACAGAGCACGAGGAGTTAAAACTGTTTTAAAAATATTAAGTGCATAGAATTAGATACGATTAAAATATTTATTGAAATCCTATAGTATATGTGTTGTATCCACGAAAATACAGCGTTCTCCATCAATTGGTACATACAGAATTCAATTCTTACAGCAATTGGTGATTAATACTGTATTCAAGATTCCCACTGTGTTCCCCCTTGATTAAAGCACACTACAGCTGTAGGAAGATAACTGTACCCCATTCTTCCTATAGTAAAAATATAACTTGTAGGTTTATGTTTACAATTAACAAGTGTGGACACTCTATTTATGGGTCTTACAGTATTCCCCCTCAATTTATGATTAAAATAATAAAAGCTTATAGGGATTTTAATCAGGTCTTAGCATTCCCAATTCCTAATGGAGCATACAGAACCTCATTGTTCTGATAGATTTTGTGAATATGTCGGCAATGTAAATGTACATATGGAACATTTCGATCTGGACATCTTTGTTGTCAACATGATTTCCAATGGAATGATGTTTCATGTCAATGTGCTTGGTCCTTGAGTGCAATACATGATTGAGCGTCATTGCGATTGAACTCATGCTGTCATATATAATGGGAGTTTCTTTAGCCTCGATGCCATAATCCTGTAGTTGTTGCTGCATCTAAAGGATTTGCGTACAACATCTTCTAGCAGTATGATATTCTGACTCAGTTCTAGAAAGAGAGTTGGCCAATTGCTTCTTACTGAACCATGCCACAAGTGTTGGTCCAAGGAAGTGACAGGTTCCACTTGTACTCTTCATATCCAGCTTGTAGCCTCCCATGTCCAAGTCTCTGTAGCCTAACAAATCGAATCCTCCTTCCTTAAGATATCACAATTCTATGTTTACTGTTCCTTTGACGTACTCTAGGATTCATTTGGTTGTGGTGAAGTGTGACTCTTTAGGTACAACTTGATATCGAGCACACACTCCTACAACGAATTAAATATTGGGCCTGCTGGATCCTAGATACAGGAGTGGGCCTATTTGCCTCCTATAGAGTGATTAGTCCATTAGCTTTCCAGCTTTGTCAGCAGTTATCTGTGTGGAGGTTCTCATGGGTGTCGATGAGGACTTTGATGTGTTCATCCCGAACTTGTTGAGCAACTACTTGCTAGATTTCTCCTGGTTGATGAATATACTTATAGGCAATTGTTTGAGGTGCAACCCTAAAAAACAGCTAAGTTCTTCGAGCATACTCATTTCAAATTTACTTTTCATGATATGAGAGAACTTCTTACACAGATCAAGGTTAGTTGAACCAAAAATAATATCATCGACATAAATTTGAACCATAAGAAGGTCATCACCTTCCTGGATTTTGAAGAGTGTCTTATCGACAACACGTTTCACAAACCCGATGTTGATAAGATAAAGTAACAGGGTTTAATACTAGGTTCTAAGTGCTTGCTTAAGTCCATAGAGTGCTTTTCTAGCCTTTAGACTTTATCACCTTCCTCCGTGTTGGCAAACCCTGGAGGTTGTACGGCGTACACTTCTTCAGCTAGGTTACCATTCAAGAATGCACTCTTAACGTCCATCTGATGTACAATGAAGTTCTTGTGAGCTACAAATGCTAGGAATATCCTGATGGCTTCTAATTTGGCTACAAGGGTAAATGTTTCATCATAGTCTATGCCTTCTCCCTGTCTGTAGCCTTGAGCAACCAGTCTGGACTTGTCTATTATAACTAGACCATTTTTGTCTTTTTTATTTCGAAATACCTATTTTGTTCTAATTGCAGCTTGATTGGTTAGCTTGGGAACTAAATACCAAACATTATTCCTTTTGAAACAATTCAGATCTTCCTCCATATATGTAATACAATGATAATTGTTAAGAGCTTCATTAATCGAGGCAGGTTCTGATTGAGCTAAGAATACAACTAGCGTATACATGGTAAGTCTCTAGAGTTTGACTTTAGACTTCCATACAGGGAATTGGGACATGTCAGATCTATATTCTGTTTCCTCTTGTGCACATAGTACAGTTCCTTGTGTACCTTGCACCCTTCTTTTAGTGGAAACACCAACATCAATATCACCGATTACTAACTCCTATGGGTGATCTCTTAACCAACTTCTTTCAGGTTCTAATTCTGCACTCCTAATTGTGTCTTGTTGGTTTGTAGGTTCAGCTTAAACTTCCACAACATCAGCTTCTACTACATCATATGTTCTTACACCCATGGGGTTTATTTCTAGAGGGATGATAGGATCTTCCTGAGGCTATGGGATTTCCTCAATGGTTAAGGTCTGGACTGCTTGGGATAGGTTGTCCACTCCCGTAGGATCACAATGAGGTTCATCAAAGACAACATGGACTGGATCCTTTACAGTCAGTTTCCTCTTGGTGAAAATCATATACGCCTTACTGACAGAGGAGTATCCGGCAAATATTCCCTCATCAGACTTCTCGTCAAAGGTCTTGAGCTGATCCTTCCCATTGTTAAAGAACACAAAACCTGTAGCAAAAAATGTAAAAATATGCTACCATATGAGTTTTATTGTTCCATACCTCGTATGTGGTTTTATTGTGGTGCATATTGATGATATGCGGTTTTGTGTATAGCACACTGTTGTTGCTTCTCTCCATAATCGCGGTAGCAACTTGCTTGCAGCAATCATTATTTTAGTTGCTTCCTTCAACATTCTGTTCTTTCGCTCGACAACACCATTTTGCTATGGGGTCGGGGCTGCTGAATATTCATGTTATATGCCATTGTCCACACAATATTTCTCTATGAAGCATTTCTTGAATTTTGTGCCTCTGTCCGACCGAATAGATACAATGCTTAGATCTTTCTCATTTTGTAGCTTCTTCAAGTGTTCTAGCGGCTTTGTGGTTTTCGCCATCTTCTTTCTCACTAATATGGTCCAGGAGTACCTGTAAAAATTATCAATAATATTTAGACAGTATTTCTTACCTCCCAGGCTGACAGGGTATACAGGGCCACATAAATGTATATAAAGTAAACACAGGACCCTGTGGGTTGAGAGTTATGATTTGCTCTTCAAATAGGTCTTGACTTGCTTGCCTTTCGGACAGGGTCCACAGGCGCTGTTCTTATGAAATGAGATATTTGGCAAGCCTCTGACTAATTCCTGTAGGGCCAATTTGTTGATGGTCTTGAAGTTGATGCAAGACATCCTTTTATGCCATAGTCATCCTTTGATCTGCACTGCCTTTGGCAACAAAACAGAAAATATAGCATTAGTAGGTTTCCAATTAACAACGTACATGTTACCTGACCGGCTTCCTATGAGGACAAGTTGTTTGGTCTTTATCTCCTTCACCCTACAGTGTCCTTCAAATAATAGAACTGCTTGTTGCAGAAGTGACTAACACTCAAAAGGTTGTGTTATAGTCCTTCTACATAGGCTACATCGGTAACTTCGGATTTTCCTACAAACAAGGACCCTTCATAGTTGTTCTCCCTTTGAACTTGTCAATAAATCGCACATTTGGACCTCGACCTTTTACGTAATGTCATATTTTGTTGATATCTCCTGTCATGTGCCGAGAACATTGCTGTCGAAGTACCAGATGTCCTCCTCCCTGATATACTGTATTAAAAAATTAAATAGATTTAGGTCCTCTTTGATCTTCGGGTCTTTGGTTATCAGTGCCTTTTGGTACCCATATTTGCCTAACAGAAATGAGTTTGCTGTAAGTCTTGTTGGGTGCTTTCTTGTAAGATTTACATGGGGCAGGCACGTATTCGCTATAAGCATTACTATTTCGCATGTAAAATTGAGAAATTTGGTTCCAGTAAGGTTGTTGTCTGGGGCGAGGAATCATGTTTCTCTGCTTTCTGGATTACCTCATGGGTTTCCACTTGGACCCCCAGAGCTGCTGTTGATAGAATTGAGTGGTAGCTTGCTTGCGAGAGAGGCGCTAGAAGAAGGGCGGCTGGCTTGAACCTTCGTTTTTATTCCGACCGTCTCGAAGAACACTCACTGTTCTCCGGGGCATATACTTGAAGAAACACTCACTGTTCTTCAAATAAAAACCTTCAGAAGCATGACATCTACCATGACCTCAAAAAGAGCCACCCTGCGATCTTCCGGACATCTCATTCTGGCCCAGACCGAATCCCAACCTACAGCGGAAGGCGACCGCGGCGACGCTAGGCTCTCACTCCCGCCCCCGAGGGACGGTCCCATACTCTCACTCAATTAGTTCCAAACCGCGGAACAGATCGAGGAGGCTATGGCCATCCTCAGGGAGCGACGGAGGGCATGCGACTCGCCCACCATTACTTCATCAGCCATCCGCCGAGCAGGCAAGCGGAAGCTTAAGGGGTTATACATCAAGAAATCGTCGGAAAGCCCCGATCCGCAGGAAAAAGATCTCATAAGGCGGGACGATTCCGTCTTCAGCCGCCTAGGGAGTGATCCCTCATGGCAACCCAGCCATTCCGGCCCTAGCCGGGAGACATCAGAGTCCGAATCCGTCACCAGGAGTTCGGCCTACCCGACTCCCATAAGACAGGCCGGCCAATGGGCACCCGCTTGCCCAAGAATTGAGCCCGGTGGCGGAGAACTTGTCACCTACCATGGCGCCAGGAGATCAGTACATGATCGCCTTGGCTCCCGGTCCGAGATCCAATCAGCGAGCAGTCAGGCTACGGCGATGGCCGCCATGCAGCGCCAGCTCGACGAAATGAAGGCGCTCCTAGAAACTGGGGCAGGCGCCAAGAGATTGATCGCTGGACCGAGTGAGCCACTCATGGCCCAGATCGAGCTCACCCCTGTTTAACCAAAGATCGCTCCTCCTCAAACACCTCTATATGAGGGGAGATCGGATCCAGAGACCCATTTAAGCAAGTTCCGGATTTACATAACCGGATGTGGGGCATCAGACGCGATGAAGTGTCGAATGTTCCCATTGACATTGGTTGACCTCGCCCATAGGTGGTACATCTCACTGCCACCATGCTCGATCAATTGTTTTGAGAAGCTGGCGAACGACTTCACGTCGTATTTCGCCGCCAAAGTCGCTCGGCCAGAAGGCCCCCACCGCATGATGAAGATCAGGTAGGGGAAGGACGAGCCCGATAAAGATTACATCGACCGGGTGGATGAAATAGTCCTCACTGGTGAGCCTATTAGCGACGAGCTCGCTCTCTACTCGGTCCTAGCGGGATTCTATGGCCATTCGCCCATGTTCAGGCACCTTACGAAGGACATCCGCCCAACCTACGCGATCTTCCGTGTCAGGGCCGCTGATTTCCTGGCTAGGCAGAGGATGCTCACCCTTCGCTTAGGCGAGGGATCTACCGGGGAAGGGAAGGCGCCAACTTCCACCCCGAGAAAGGCGGTCTCCAAGACCAGAAAGGCGATCGCGAAGCCGCCTGGCCAATTCAAAGCTTTCGAGGATGTGGAGGTTCACCTCCTCCACAACCTCAACCTATCTCAGACCCACATTTTCAACGCCATCAAGGGACGCGAATGGATTAGCAAACCGAAGCCAATGAGGGACCACGGTCATCTAGACCGCAGTAAATTTTGTGCCTACCACAAGAGTCCTGGCCACAACACCAGCCAGTTCTGCGACCTCCTCAGACAACTCTGGAGACTGTTTGAGGAAGGCAAATTATATAACTTGGTTACCAAGCCAAAGCGTCGAGCAGAGAGGACTGGGTGGCGTGAATGCCGACAGAACGATTGGATCCCTCCCAATCCGGTCGCTAGGATCGAGCAGAACGAGCCGGAGTATTCTGACGAATCAATCCCTCCGATCAACCCTGGCGGTCGGATCAATATGCTTTAGGCGGGAGGTGGAAACCTCGGGGGCCTTTCCCCAGTTTCCACCATGTCGAACAGAAAGCGGAAGGCCGAATTGAGGGCGTTCGCCGGGGTCCATGCCGTGGTACCCCCAGAGACTACCATCTCCAAAGACGCGCTCATCACTTTCTCCAACAAGGATAGGAAGGGAGTGCAGTGCCCCAAAGAGGATGCATTGGTAATCTCTGCATGTATCCTTGGGAAAATGGTCGATCGCGTGCTGGTTGACAATGGGAGCTTTTGCAATATCATATTCAAATCCGCTCTTGACCAGCTCAGCAACCTGACCAAGTTCATCAAGCCATTTGACACCGTGCTCCAGGGGTTCGGCGACAGCACAGTCCAAGCCTACGGAAGCATCAAGCTCTCTATTGAACTAATATGTTATTACGATCCCAAGGTTAGGATTACTAGGAACCTAAACTTTGTAATCATAGATAGGCCCAGCATCTATAAGGGCTTCCTAGGTCGCCCATTTCTAGAAACCTTCGAGGCGGTCGCCTCTTCTTTCTTTTACTGTATC
Organism: Orobanche coerulescens; assembly: GCA_033398695.1. Lineage (NCBI taxonomy): Eukaryota > Viridiplantae > Streptophyta > Magnoliopsida > Lamiales > Orobanchaceae > Orobanche > Orobanche coerulescens. The sequence goes on along the minus strand of CM065807.1, from coordinate 75,820,834 downwards.
AAATTCCCCACTGCCGATGGGACGGTCGGTACTGTAAAAGGAGATCAACTAATGGCTAAGAAATGTTTGAATTAATCATGTGTCACAACTTCTTTCAAGACTTCCCATGCTATTTGTAACATTGAGACGATCGAAAATCAACCGATTGAGATCGACGAGCCAAGCACCTCGTACCAACCCGACTCAGAGGACGCCATCTCACATCGATTAGTGGACGACATCGAGCCAAGGATCGGTTTCGAGCCAAGCCTCAACATCGATCCAAGGATCGAGTCCGGAAATTGTTCCAAACGAGAAGCGACCGTCCCCATTGAAGCGTTGGAAAGTATAACGATAGATCCGGCTCGCCCGGAGCGGGAAGTACAGATCGGCACAAGCGTCGACCTCGAGTTAAAGGAAGAAGTGATCGATTTACTACGTAAGAACATCGGAGTCTTTGCCTAGTCGCATCAAGATATGGTCGGCATAAGTCCTGAACACGCCTACCACTATCTAAAGATCGACCCGGCAAGGAAGCCTGTTCACCAGAAATGTAGGAAATTCAGTCCTGAGAAGTATGCAGCACTCGACATAGAAGTCAAAAAGCTACTCGATAACAAACTAATCGGAGTATCTACATACGATCCGCAGTGGGTAGCCAATGCGATGCTCGTCAAGCAGCCGAGCAACTCCTGGAGTTTATGCATCGACTTCACCGACCTCAACGCGGCATGTCCAAAAGACCACTTTCCGTTGACTCATATTGACCACTTGGTCGATAGCATGGCAAGCTGCGAAATGATGTCGTTCGTGGATGCCTTCACCGGGTACCATCAGATCCCCATGGCGGAGTGATAAGTGTCAGTTTTATACACTTATCCATGGTTTGTATCGATAAATTTCATCCATAATTGAGCTAGTCTACTCGTTTTTTGCTTTTAATTAATTAGTTTTTAATAATTTTATTTTTATGGGATGATGATGTAAATCTAGCCTTAATCGGATTGAACTACTGATTTACTCAAGAAATAACATGTTTATAAAATATTCTCTTTATTTAATTTTTATGTATTCATGTTGTAGGGCTTTCCGAGATGATTTCGGCAGTCTTTCAGGATTCAAAATCAGAGTTATATATCAAAAGTTATCATCCGAAGAAGATTTGGGGCAAAAACGCAAAGTCTGAGAAAATCTGGGCATAGAATGAATTCTGAAACTACATACGGGCGTAACATCATAACATACGGGCATAACTCACAAAATAAAAATCCGTAGCCTACTTACGGTCGTAACTCATGTACATTACGGCCGTAAGTCATCCATATTACGGCCGTAACTCCTGACTGTTACGGCCGTAACTCTTGGCATATTTTGATCATTGTATAATTTTTTATACTTTTGGTCTATTATTGAGGGGGTGGCTGGCATTGATCCGATCTATTGTAATAATGCTGGAGTTTTGGAGCTATTAGATGACTTTAGGTGTATAAATAGACCCCTTAGATCTATCATCATTCATCATTCATCTTATAATTTTTCCACTTTTTGTAATATTTTCTTTTTGTGTGAAGAACACACTTGTGTTCTTGAGTGATTTGTGTAACAGTGGTATAGCATATGTTGTTCAGAGAGTTTATTGCTTCTTTCTCCTTTATCTACTAAGGGAGTTAGGATCAATTCTTTCTCTTTTTCAACTAATAATGACCACTAAAGCTTGTATTATGTTTATTAAACCCTTCATCGGCTAAGTTACCTTAGTTGGGATTATAAACAAGGTTAGTCATGTTATTTAAGTTTGTATAAAGATCTATTATGAATTACTTATTATTGTGTGTGATTTTCATTGTTTTAACAATCTTTATTTATTTGGCCAATAAATGATGATATTTATGGTCTTCATATGTTTCGAAAGAAAATATGTTTGATTAGATCAAATGATCTTCACTCTAAGTTGTTTTAGGGGATAGAAATATACCTCTAGACCTTAGATGTTTCTTTGAGTTATTTTCATAAATCCTAATGCTATGTATTGAAGCCAATCAACATAGAAATATAATGGATTGATTCAATATATAAGGGGCGTTATATAGTTCGAAAGAGAAACCGTCTTTTTAAGGAAAATCGAATCTACACAACATAATAAGTAAATTCATCTTATGATCTCCTATACATCTTCTATAACTAATGATGAACTAAGTTTGTAATCCCAACTATTTCATTTTATCTTTTATTAATCTATTATTAGTGAAATCTTTTATTTTCTTGAATATTAGAACTATTATTGCATTTTCTTTGCAATTGTCAAACCAAACTCTTAAATTGTGTGTTTCAATCATATATATCTTTATAACAAATAGAATAATAGTGTTAATTCAACATATAACCAAACTTCCTCGTGGGATCGATAAACCGGACTCAAAAAGTCCACTTATTACTTGATACGATATCGGGCACTTGCGATAGTTACACTAAAGAACGTATCACGGAGAAAGACATAAAACACACATCGTTCCACACGGAAAAAGATGTGTACTTTTGGGTCCGAATGCCGTTCGGTCTGAAGAATGCAGGGGCGACCTACCAACGGCTAGTCAACGGGATGTTCGCCAACCAGATCGGCAAGACCATGGAGGTCTACATTGACGACATCGTAGTCAAAAGCCTCAAAAAGGAAGATCACCTCAACGACCTTGCCTAGACGTTTGCCATCCTCGAGAAGTTCAATATGAAACTTAACCCCAAGAAATGCAACTTCAGGGTAAGCTCCGGAAATTTCCTGGGGCACATCGTGAGCCAAAGAGGGATCGAGGCAAACCCCACCAAGATCCAGGCGTTCCTCGACATGCAGGAGCCCCGGAATGTCAAGCAGGTGCAACGCCTCACAGGTTGTCTAGCTGCCCTCAACCATTTTATTTCCCGGCTCGGAGATAAAAGCAAGCCATTCTTCGCGACCATAAAGAACAAGAAGTTCGTGTGGACAAAGGAGAGTCAAATAGCGTTCGCCAAAATTAAGGAGTATCTATCTAACCCCCAGATCCTGGCAAAGCCGATCCCCGGCAAAAAGCTATTCCTTTACTTGGCGGCCTCGGAGGTCGCACTGAGTGCTGTTTTAGTGCGAAAAGAGGGGCAAGTCCACCTGCCAATCTACTTCGTTAGCCAAGCGCTCCATGACACGGAAATGCGTTACACACCTCTGGAGAAGATCGCCTACGCTCTAGTCATGAGTGTTCGCAAGCTAAGAGCCTACTTCTTCGAACACCAGGTGGAGGTTCTGACAACTCTCCCCTTGAGGCAAGTTCTGCATCGGTCAGACACCAATGGGCGACTCCTCAAGTGGTCACTAGAGATCGCCCAATACGGTATCACGTACGCTCCTCGCATGGCGATTAAAGGCCAAGCGCTGGCAGACTTCGTGGTGGAATTAACATTCCCTCCCAGTCCGACCCAGGTCGGCTGCCCTGCTTGGAAGCTGTACGTAGATGGCTCGGCAACCAACTCGCAAGCAGGGGAAGGGATTGTGTAAAACCCCCTAAAACTCGATAGTTTACTACATGTATAATTGTTAAATCATGATGTACTCCAATAACAATTGTTTTAATCTACATCTAGTTTCATTTGTTTTACTCAATTCTTCGTAAATTATTTTATGAACCAAATAATCGAATTAATTAATATTTGAAATGGGAACATAAAACTCCTAATGGGCCAAGTTTATCAACACATATACATATAAACACACCATAAGACTCAAGCCCAAACTAAATAAAACCCTAAGGCTTGGAATCACAATTTAAAGCCCAATTTAATCACTAGCCACTTCATTTAACACATACTTAATACCTATATCTATATACACCTAAAATACAAAAAAAATAAAATTATAATAACACACATAAGCCACGTTCAAGGGGAGGGAAATCCTTGTCCCCCATGCAAGACTCAATGTCTTACATTTTTCTTCCCAAGTATTCCACCTCCCAACCCCATTAAACCCTTTTAAAAATCAAACAATCTCATTCCTTTTACCCTTACACAAACAAAATCTGAAAATTAGAGAGAGTAAATGAGAGAGGAGGCTGAAATCAAGAAGAGAAGGAGAAGAGAAGAAGAAGAAGAAAAGAAGAGAAGAAGAAAGGTTCAACTTAAGGAGGTAATTTCACTATCTATATGTAACTATATATATATATATATATATATATATATATATATACCTAGATATATCTTACATACACTAGCCTAAACCACATATTCATCATCCATGGTGTGGCATACATTGGTCAAAATAAAAAGAGGAGAGCCAAAGAAGAGGTTGATGCAACTAGTTCAAAGACTTAGATCTCTTCACCACTTCAAGAACTAAAATGGGTAAAACTATTCTTCTCACTGTAATATGCAAATTTTCTTAAACAAGGATGCATGTACCTTCCATGATGTTCTTATAGTCCACTTTTCTCATACTAATAGCATGCATAATGGTTTATAGCTTGTTGCATACGAAAATAGCCAATTTTGATGATTTAAGTGAAATGTCCCAAAACTTCTTGTCAATTAAGTATGATTTTATCTTCCTTTATATTCTAGAAATTATGTTTGGAGAGGTATATTTATGTTATATGATCATGCATGTGAAGTTGGATGTTTAATTTGTGGCCTAACAAAAATGGGATGATCAAAACGGACACAAAACAAAAATTAAGTGAAGATAAAGAAAATTATGAGAATTATTGCAAAAAAAAAGATGTAATCTGACTTAAGGTCAGAAAATCCACCTACCCTTAAAAATTTTATAAGAAACGTAAATCATTTTCTAAGTCAACGAGTTAAAATTGGCAAAACACGAAGATTGTGTAAATCCACCAAAATGGTGAAACTACTAAATAAAATCCGTATATTTCAGTTTGGAACATCAAAGTGGACATATTAACACATTTAGACTCTGTCCTAAAATTTTCGTAGTAATCGGAATCCATTTTCGGTGTCTACGGACCCAAAGTGTAAATTAAGACAAAATAAGGGGGTCAAATGATAAATTCCTCAAAAATTTGGAACCAAAGTAAAAGGTTCACCTTCTGGACTGAATACATAACTTATATAGAAATAAATATTCTGACCTTAAAATTTCGTAGAGAGCGGGAGTCGATTCAAGATTTGGGGCTAAAATTCAATAATTGGTAAAATTGGGGTCAATTAGTAAATTTCAATAAAAATGGAATTATAAAATAAATTTTCAGGTCTATGGACCAGAATGTTAATTAACAAAGGATAAATATTATATCCGAAAAACCCTATAGCAACAGGAGCAAAATTTTGGGTTTTGGGGTCAAAACGACATTTTAAATAGTTTTGGGGCAAAACTGAAAATTTTAGAAAAATCAGTCAGAAACTGAAAATTCTGGGAAGTTCACTCAAATACAGAAGTTCCAAGTTCAACATAAACTCTCCCATAAGTTTCGTCACCATCCGTGACGAAAACCAAACCTCATGGCATAATAATCCGTTTCGCAAGAATTATGGGCTAACCGTAAATTGGGAAAATTTAAACCAAAAATCAAAGATTTGAATTTATCAAGTCTGGAATCAATAATCACAATTACATTCCAAAAATATGTCTATAACGGAATCGTAATTTCAATAAAAACTCGTGCAACGAATAAACTCCAAATCGCAATCATATAATCAATTTACGCTAAGTATTGGATATATAACTGTGACCATATTATGTGCATTCACCGCAATATGACTAACGTATAATCACATCTAACCGGGAACTAAGTGCCATACAAACAAAGTGCCACGGACAGATCCGCCTCTAATCCTATCGGGGCAAAGTGCCACGTCGACAGACGGGGGCCACCTCTTGAGTTCATACGAAATCGAGAGCCGATCAGAGATCCGGGGGCCACCTCTTGAGTTGTAGGGGCCACCTATAGAGTCCCAAACTTGTGTCAGGGACGGTTAGACCATGTTTTGGATCGAGTAGCACGGCTGTGGTTCATGAACACGGCTACCGTCATTTCCTATTCCCTTGAAGCCAATGGACGGAGTGTTCCGGAGGTGACTGGGTCGTAGACTTAGGGTATAATCGCGATTATGGTATGATCCGGGCACTGACCCACAATTAAGGACATGCCGATCCCAGATAAAAGATAAGGAAGCACGTCACCAAGCGTGAGAGCGATAAGCTCAAAGGCCAAAGTTATAGTGACGGTCCGACAAATGCCCAAGGCTACGGTCATTAAACCAAAGGTCGTGGCGATAGTCAAAGGCCAAACACTGATAACGGTCTAAGATGTTATAAGGAGGCCGAGGGATTTAATCATATAGACGACCTCCCGAAGCTAAATACTCACTAGGCGCTCGATGCCACATATTGTCATACTTAACAGCAATCTACGGAGATTGACTGTTCACTCATAACTTAATTCATTGCATTATATTTTGAAACTTATACCATCCATAAATGATAAATTTTCAAAGATGGGAGTAAAATTATATATTTCAAAATAATTATACACGTATAATTTTATAAAATATACTCAACCCAACTCACTGAGAATCCATTATTCTTACCCCAATTTGTATTGTTTTTCTAAAACCCCACTAGATGAGGAGACCCAAGAAGATGACGAGACGAATGCTGATGACCCGTGAAGATCGTCGTTGAAGAACTGTCGAGACATAAGTATTAGAATGTTGAAATAAATGCTCCATTTTATTCTTGTATCAATAAAGTATTCTGATCTCCGCTGTACTCTTTGAACTTTATGTAACTATTCTGCTGTACTCATGAATGTTTATTCCATCGAATAACCATACTTAGTTCACCGGGCTAAGATCTGGCATTTGAATGCTCTACTGTAATTCTATTATCACAAACGTTATTTAATTACGTTAGCTGTCGCGTTCTCGTCCAACCCCGGTGTGGGGGCGTGACAGATTGTCCTCATCAGTCCCGAGTCCCAACAGCCAAAGTTTCACAAATGTTGTGCGTTTCGGGTTCTGTGCGACCAACAATGAAGCCGAATACGAAGCCTTGGTAGGCGGGCTCGATCTAGCCCACACCCTGGATGTTCGCCGTCTCCACATCTTCATGGACTCCCTCTTAGTCGTGAACCAAATCAAGGTAGAATATGAGGCGCGCGGTGAATAAATGATCAAATACGAAAAGCTGGTCGCTGAAATATGTACAAAGTTTGAAGAAGTACTGATCGAACAGGTCCCGAGAGAGCACAACTCATAGGCCGATGCCCTATCCAAACTAGCATCATCAGATGGGGCGGCAGATTTCTCTAACATCCAAATCACAAAATCAACAAAGTCGGCGATCGACAGAAGCCTGGTTACCACAGTTACCATCGCCGAAGAGAACTGGATGACTCCGTTCATTAAATACTTAAAGGACGGAACAATCCCCGCCGACCGTATCAAAGCTCGCCAGCTTCAGCTCCATGCGACCAGATACACCCTATTGGATGACCGGCTTTACAAGCGAGCTTTCAGCCTTCCTCTCATCAAGTGCATTACGCCGGAGGAAGGCCGGCTCGTTTTAGCCTAGATCCATGACGGGATCTATGGAAACCATGCTGGCGGGCGAGCTCTCATCCACAAAATGACCAGGCAAGGTTTTTTCTGCCCTACACTACAAAAAGATGCCATCGCCTATGCCAGATCGTGTCACAGGTGTCAAGTGATGGGCCCGGACATCAAGCTTTCCCCCGAGCAGCTCACCTCTATGTACAGCCCATGGCCATTCGCCCAATGGGGCATCGACCTCATCGGTCCCTTACCGACGGTGCTAGGGGGATGTAAATTTGCCATCGTGGGGGTCGACTATTTTACAAAATGGGCTGAGGCCGAGCCACTCAACAAGATCGACCAAGAACATTTGATCAAGTTCATTTGGAGGAACATCATATGCCGGTTCGGTCTACCCCAGGCTATAATCTCCGGCAACGGAAAGCAGTTGGACGGCTTGGAAGTCATGCAATTCTGCGAGGAGTGGGGAATCAAAAAGTTGTTTTCGGCCCCCTACCACCCTAAGACGAACGGGCAGGTAGAAGCTGTAAACAAGATCCTCAACCACACGATCAAAGCACGACTCGAATCCAGACAAGGATGATGGGCGAGCGAGCTCCCGAATGTTTTGTGGTCCTACCGTACGACAACCCGAAACTCAACCGGTGAAACCCTGTTCGCCCTCGCCTTCGGAACAGAAGCAGTGATCCCTTCGGAGATCGCCGTCCTCAGCCACCAAACTGAATAGGAAATAACGATGGACAATGATGTAGCCCGACGGATCGACTTGGACATGCTCGAGGAGCGGAGACTGACCTCGGAAATGAAGAACACAATCTACAAAAGGAGATCCAAGAAATTCTTCAATTCAAAGGTCAAGGAAAGACGGTTCCAAGTAGGCGACCTAGTCCTAAAAAAGGTCCAAACTCACACGGGAGTATTTAGCCCGAATCGAGAAGACCCCTTCAGGGTATCTAAGTGGCTAACTAGGGGAGCCTACGAACTTGAACACCCAGACGGCACTTCGGACCAATATCCCTGGAACGTCGTGCATTTGAATAAATACTACCAGTAAAAACTTTGTATTGAGTTACCCAATGTACAAAGATTTTAATGAGATTCTTCGATCCCCCATATATGATTCGCCTCGACAAAACAAACAAACAAAGAGAGGATGGCTCGCTCGCCCTACAAGAGGTCGTCATCTAACCTGACAGACCTATGCAAGCGATCGCCCCTCTAAGCACAGCATATACCGTCGAGGATCGTCATTCAACATGGCGATCCGAGGTAGAAAAGTGCAGCCATGGTCCTGGAGGTCGATGGAACCGACAGCTTCGTCCATGCAAGGTTCATCTGGGCTGCGATCGCTCGCCCTTCGTTTAAATACGAGGCTGGCGTAGCCAAAGGACCCTCCAAACAAATCTGTGGACACGCTCGCTCGCCCTCAAAGGTACATCATCTAACATGATAGACCCGGACAAGGCGACGCGTCCCTATCCAGTCACAATGTATACCGTCGAGGGTCGCCATCTAACATGGCGATCCGAGGTAGAAAAGTCCTAACAAGCCGTAGACGTGGAGTCGAATAAACTAACGACGCCCCGTGCAAGGACTCCTCTAGACCAAGACCGCTCGCCTTTCGTTTAAATATAAAGGCGGGCGCAGCCTAACGGAGGACCCTAACAATAAAGTGAGTCGCGAGACAGACCTACAGGTGGAATGTCCCTCGCACACAAAGACACGGTTATGGAGGTGGGTCCATCGAACTCCGCGACCGTGCATAGTTCTTCAAAGTCGAAATAGTCGACCTCCCTCGAAGAACCAACAAACTAAAAGACAGCTCACCAAACATACTATTTTCATTCCCTTACTTACACTAAGTAAACAAAAACAAAGGGCAAAGGGGAGCTATTCATACATGCGAACGGAAGGAAGAAACCATACACGATCGTCTTTGCTCAAACACACATGACGACCGGTTTTGTTCAAAAAATTTACAAGAAAGAATTTTCAAGTGTACAATGCATTCAGATCCATTCAGACAGTCAATCATACAAACAAGGCATCAGGTGCAATTGTGTGAACACTTGTATAAATTCATATGCAAACATTCCGTGGCTCGATCGTACATATAAAGAATCAGATACGAAAAAGGAGTATTTTATTCCATTCGAAAAGTTCGTACATACAAGCCCGAAGGCAATACAAGGAAAAATAGAAAATTACAAGCAAAGGAAAACAAAACAACTCAAGCATCACTCAGGCCGCCCCCGACGCCCCAGCAGGTGGATCGGCACGCGCTTCCTCACCGGCTTCGGGATAAATAAGTTTATCCGGAAACGGATACCAGCTCAGATCGATCCCTAAGTCGGTGAGGTCAAGGATCGGCAGGGAGAAGTCCGGCTGCAAAGGATGCTCAAATACATATGCTTTGAAGGTTTCCATCACAGGGCCGACCTCGAGCCCGACCTTCTTGGCAGCACGGATAGCGTCGGCGTAATCCACATAGTATGCAAACTCGCCGACGTACCCCACATTAAGGTAGGGATCAGTCTCGATCGCCTTTAACTGCTCCTTCAGCCCCGCAGTCGTCTTGTCCACATCCGCAAGCTCAGCTACCTTGGCGGCCAGTTCCCCCTTCGTCTTCTCCAGCTCGCCGTTGAGCTGATCCACTGTCGCCTTCAGCCCAGTCACCTCCTCCTGCGAGGCCGCGTGCAACCGACGAGCATCCGTCATCTGGTCGCAGAACCGATCGGCCACCTCCTGGGACCGGCCAAGCTCTTGTTTCATCCGGTCTAGGTCTTGTTTGGACCGTTTGGCCATCTCAATATATTCCTTCTCCATGGACACCATCCGGTTAGCGAACTCGGCATTCTGGTTCCGAGCAGCCTCAAGATCCTGATGGAGGCGAGCAGTAGAGGGTCGCCCCTCATAATCTTTAGCAGCTTGGACGGCCATCGTCGCCGCCTGGAGAGTTAGGGTGAGTGTCGCCTGCATGGCATAACCAGACCGCTGACGCGCAATTGCGTCCAGGTCGGTCGTCCAAGCCTTGGGAAGAGAGGTGATGGCCCGGGAGACGTAAGAAGGGATGTCGACAGGTTCGCGTGGAGACTTGCTCGCCAGGAAATCCAGCACCAACGACGAGACGTCCGGATCGGCAAGGCGTACCCTGCAACACAAACAAAAAGAAACGAAGGAGTTAGTATACATCCTACACAAGTGGACTAACTCAGAAAGATCAAACCAGTCTTACCTGGCGACCAACTCGGGGTCGCGGCCGAAATAGGGCTTGCCCCAAGGAGTTTCAGCTTCAGCGATCGCTGCAGTCTTCATAAAGGCAGCTGAGGGCTTAGACCCCTCTGCCATCGGAATAGCAGAGATAGGTGGCGCGGCGACCGGCGGCTCCAAAATGGATACCTCTGCATCAGCAGTCGGCAGGGGCTCCTCCGGCCTCCGCCTATTGCGGTTGCGCTGGAGCTGTTCCTCCTCCCGATCTTCCGGCTCGACGACCGACACCATAGTAGGTCTCACCTCGGGGACAGGCCGGGACGTCGTTGCAGGGGCACGACCCGTCTTCTTTCCCTCGTGGAGACGACCCAAAAGACTGGGGTTCGACATTAAGATCTCTCTCGGAGGCTCGGAGTATCGGGGAAAATGGATCTCTGTCAAAAAAGAAATCCAGCCCAGTTAGACATCAACCTCAATCAGATGATCGTCATACAGGAAAGAGGAAGTAAAAATTTATACATGGAACAATCAAGCTCCCAACTAATGAGGCTCGTGGTTGATTGTGCGAACGTCGATGTAGGAGTCCGGCAGATCGCGAATTCGCTCCCAAACGATCAAGAATTCGAAAGGAAGGTCCCCGATCGCTAGAACGAGGGAGCCTGCAAAAAGGAAACCAAATTAGATCAGTCCAAGATGTATCCGATAAAAGGGAGAGTTAAAATCCTTACTCGGATTCCTCTCCCGAAAACTGGTGGGGATATCCAACTCCTCCTCCGGATTATCGCTCGATGCCGACCTCCACGCTCCACCGACCCAGCACCATTTTGCCAGGTCGCCCCGAACCTTGTTCGGCACCCCAAGGACCACCCTACCCATGCGACCTTGGATGTGGTAGCCGCCGACCGATCCCTTCTGCGCAGTCAACTTGAAGAGATAATTCATTTCCAGTGCAGAAGGTAGGCGGAACAACCGATGACCGCCAAAAAGTGTCAAGGTGCTAATAATCTGTAGCCAGGCGTTCGGCGTCAACTGGAGCGGCGCCACATTCCAGGCGATCAGCAAGTATGACACGGAAAACGGCAAGGGGAACTGCAGGCCGGCCTCCAGGATCATTTCATTGACGGTGACCAAACCCTCGGGAGGTTGGTCGGCGCGTTCGTTCTCCGAAGGCATGTACAACGAGACGTCAGAGGGGATATGGAATTTCGCCCTCCAGCGACACAAATCCTTCTTGGTCGCCGAACTCCAGATCTGTCCAAGGGTCCACGGGGAGCATTCCGCAGCCCGGAATGACGTCCGCTTCACGGGCTCATAGGGGTGGGCGACGAGTATACTCCGAAGTCAAACTGGGGACATGGTCCGGCAATCCCCTCCATAAGACCGGCAAAATCCAAAAAGACCCGGCCAAACACGCTGTTCTGCTCCCAGTACAGCCTCACCGCTTCATCCTCATCCACCAGAGAGTCCCTCTGCCCCACCGCCGATCTCACCGCGTCGGCCTCGTTGAAGAGCTCTTCAACCTCCGCAGGTGTGATTCCCGCACGGATGGCCTCAACGGCCGTCTCCATGTGAAGAACCGCGGAGGCTTCTTCCCGGGCAGGCGAAGTCGCGGCGGCAGAGGAGCTACCAGCCTCATATGCTTCGGATCCTCCTCCAGACATGTTTCTAAGAGAAAAGGGGGGAGAAAATTTTTATTCTTACCTAGAAAGAAAGACGGTCGGCACAAGAAGCTTCAAAGAAGTTCGGCAGAGCGTCCGGATTCAAAGTCAGTTCGTCGAGGCGACGATCGTACTTGTCATAATACAGATGAGTCAACCGTCTAAAACAAGCGATCGTCAATAGTGCCACCTCACCCCATGTTTTCAACATCGGAGCGAGCTGGGGGGAAATTGTTGTGCGGCGATTTATACGCCTCGATGGTGATCGGCGAAATGGCCAAGTGCCAGCCAAAGAAGACAGGCGCTGGGCAAGATCCTAGCGATCGACGTCCAAGGCGATCGTCTATTGGCATCTGACAATCGCCCCGTGCCACGTATGAATCCGACACCCATCAGAGTCTTCGAAGACCAAATCTCGGAAGAAGACCCACGTGCAGATCCGCAAAAGGCGCCACAAGATAAGGCCGTTTGACCCCAGCCTACCGACAGGCCCGCCGAAAGGTACAAAGTGGGCCCTCCCCAGACAGCGACTCAGGACGCGTGCGGATCTCTCATTGGCTCGCTCATCTGGCTGCCAGCTCCAGCCCCGGACCTTAAGGAAACAGTTCCACGTGATGGGACGATCGCCCACCTTATTCTAATATAGAAAACAGCGGTCGCCCACGATCGCCGGGGAGGACCTAGCAACCTCTTATACTATAAATAGAAGGCCTCCAGCAGTGGCCAAAACACAGCAGACTTACTGAGGGAAAAACTCATACAGACAGTGGGATTTTACTTGACAAATACCTTCTCACAGTGAAATTCATTCACCAAAAAGCATGAACTCACAGAGCTTCATATCTGGTTGGGAAATCTTCACGCTCTCTAGCTAAGATAACTAGAATCTTTAGACTCATTGTAATAGTATTCTAACATTAATATTTGTACTCCCTAGTATTCATATTAATAATATCTCGCGAGAGCATTCAAGCCCGGGACTAACAACCCCGGCAAATCTTGTGTTATTTACTTTCCCACGGAAGTGTTCTCGCACTTTGTTTGTTACTCGACCATTCCAGCAATATCATCTCTGGATAATATTTTGGGTAACAACAGTGATTATTTAGCGTCTCGACCTTTTCATAATTTTCCAGAGTTCCAACTGATTGTCTTGGTATCGGATCTTCGAAATCTTTGGGACTATCGGGATTTCATACTTGTTCAGTGATAGACTTATGTTTTGGTTGTTGTGCTGTTTGGATTAATCTCCATAGTGTTGTTGCTCTTTGCATTTTGTTATCGCTCTGGCATATCAAATTAGACTGTAGCAATTCTGTAGTTTATGGGGTTTGTTGTGAGCCGTCAGCAATAGGTAACAGGTATTATCCAGAGTTTCCCTGCCTTGACTGTTCCATATTTTAAGTTTCGGGACAAAACTTGTTTTTAGTGGAGGAAAATGTAGTACCCAAGATCTTCATTCCGGTTTCGTTGAATTTTTCTACAGTTTAGCAGATTGTCGTTAGGTTTGGTTCATTGTAGTGTAGCGCACGCTACTAAGTGTTAGTGCACGCTACATTGATTGTAGAGCACGCTCACCGGCAGTCCAGAGGCAGTCCAGGAGCCACTGGACTGGGACTGGGGTCTCGATAGTGCACGCTAGTGGTTGTGGTTAGCGCACGCTATCATCTGTCTTAGCGCATGCTATTTGTCCTTTTTAGCGCACGCTACCTGGAAGGTGCAGAACTATCCAGAAGCTACTGGACTGGGTCGGCGGGTCTCGTTAGCGCACGCTAACTGTATGTGTTTTGTTAGTGCGTGCTACTCCTCAGTATTAGTGCACGCTAATCTGTCCGGTATAAAAACAGGACAGCAGTCGTATTTCTTCATTTCTTCCTCAATTTCTCTTCTCTCTGCGGATGTGAGTCAAGGGCAACTAGGGTTCGTGATCTAGGCCGATTTTGTTACATTTAAGGTGTTTTGGAGTATCCTTGGTGATTATAATGTCACCTAATCTATTGTTCTTCGCCAGATCGAGGTAATTCCTTAATTTTTCCTTGAGTTGACCATGTTGTAGATCTTGTTCTTGATTTCATTTCCAATTTGATTTTGATAGATTAATTTGTGTTTAATGTTGTTGTTAATCATATTCTATAGATTGTATATCCATAATTCCGACGTGTTCAACTCGATTGATGATTCGTGTTCTTGAGGAACCATGAACATTTAGTATTCGATTTAAATGTTCGTATGAGTTTTCCTTCATTTATTTGAGGCGTTTTACGTTGATTTTGGCCTTCCCCTTGTTGTGGTCATATTTTCGTTATTTATTGTGGAAGTTGTAGGTGTTCGAGGTTTTCCCGATCGAGCCGCGTTTGTTGGAGTTTTCGGTATCGATTATCGAGGCAAGTATCTTGACCATACACTTCGTGTTTCGTAGACATAATAGTTGGCAATGGAATATATGTGCAATCTGAACATTTTTAATGAAGTTTCAAAAAGAATCGGTATATTCTCGATAAAGGTTTTCCTTCGAAGATAACTTGTATACCTTGTGAATAAATATGTTCTTTAAATATATGTATTCGTGTTGTATGTTGGAAGATGTTGTAATCATATTACCTGAATATAGTAGATCTTAATCACTTGTCGAGGATTGTGTATTGATACATGTACTCGTTGGGTGAATATGTGATGTATGTGATATTAGTTGTTACTCCTTTGTAAGGAGGTTATGATGTTCAGTGTTATTTAGAAATGGTACTTCCTTGTTGTCGTGTGATTTTTGTAAAGTGATATGCCACCGGGTAAGATTTGTTGAATCTCCAGGATCCGTCCTTGCTAGTACGGATCGGGCATGACCATGGGGTTATACAATTGGGTATGTCGATGCGGAGAATCCGAGGTTTGTGGCTTGCTATCCCGATGCCGGGATAACTTATGGTTGTGGTTCGGTTGTGTGACGTACGTGTCATGAGGTTATCCAATTGGGTATGTCTTGCAGAGACTCCAAGGTTCAAGTCT
The DNA here is from genome assembly GCA_033398695.1 of Orobanche coerulescens. Lineage (NCBI taxonomy): Eukaryota > Viridiplantae > Streptophyta > Magnoliopsida > Lamiales > Orobanchaceae > Orobanche > Orobanche coerulescens. The sequence continues at coordinate 75,805,448 of CM065807.1, read as the reverse complement.
TGTTTGCACGATGCCGGGATGACTTCTGGGGTTATCTAATCGGGTAGACTCCGAGGTTCGTGGCTTGCTAGCCTAATGTCGGGATAACTTATGGTTGTGGTTTGGTTGTGTGAAGTACGTGTCATGGGGTTATCCAATCGGGTATGTCTTGCGTAGACTCCGAGGTTCGTGGCTTGTTAGCTGTTGTGATTCGGTGCCTAAAAGGAAGGCGTAGCGGAAGCAATATATGTATCAAATATGATCTGAATCCCTAAGAGGATCGATCAAGCTAAGTATATATGAATATGTAAAACAAACAAGAGGGAGATTCAAAATCATACCCTTCTAGTCCTTTGATTAAATGGTTCTGAAGATAGTGATCCTCGCCACGATCTAATCCGCCAAAGATTTAGTTGATCTCCACCGCAAATTCGGCTCGTCAAGCTTTTGGAATCCCGAGCACCGAAACATTGTGCCTCTACTTGCCACGCATCGGAAGTAGACCGGAATAACTCCCACCCTATTATCCTCCAAGGATGCAGCTAGAATAGGATGGTTGGAGCTTTACAAAATTTTATTTATCACACTCTAAGTGTATAAATTAATTTCTCTCTATTGTTTTTCTCCAAGAAAAATGAAGAAGAAAGATGAAGAAGACTCAAAATGAATTATCTCTCCACTCCGATGTATTATTGCCGTGAGTAACTACCAAAAGAGAAGTGGGAGGATTCTCTTTATTGTCTTCATTTCTCCCTTTAATTGTCAAAGTCTCCACATGATAATAATCCATCACATGCCAACTCCACTCATCAAAAGTCTTGGTCACGCCCTCATAATTGAAAGGAATCAAGACAAAAGGGGAAGCATATGAGGAAAGGGGAAGTGGGGCGGCCTCTAGAAGGAATTAGGAGAGTCCGGTTCATTTCGAACTATCTTGTGTCCAAACAGATAAACTCTATTCCATTCCGCTGTATTTATATCAATTAATTAATCTAATTAATTAATTATTTAATTATTTAAAATACAAAATAATATAATTAATTTCTCCAAGAAATAATTATATCTATGAATTAAGTCAACCACCCAGTAATTTATTTAATCTTAGGCCGTAAATTAATTTATCCAATAAATTAATTTAGACATCAAATGTCCCAAAATAATTAGACATCCAGTATCGAATAAATTAGATATCCAATATCTAATATAACTAAAGAGAGAACAAGCTCGATTTATTCCATCGTCTATCCTAATGCGCGACTCGGTAGGCCCGTCTCAGTTAGCAATGGGAGGAACCAAAGAGATAGCACCACCTAGCTAGTCCCGTGGCCCACACTGTAACCTAATTGAGAACGAATGATTGATATCATTCCAAAACCTTTCTGTCGTGAATACCAGTATATATATAAACCCTTCTTTCAAAAGTCCCGATCAAGTTATAGGGTCATGGTCAGTCAAACCCTATCTGTACTTGACGCTATGCATGAGTTAATGCAAATCGAGATCACTGAGCTCTCATGTATCCAATACAACTATCTCCAATGCTTTAGCCAAAGACTTATGATCTCATCTGCCAATAACCGCATAGGGCATGTACCCATTCACTAACAGGAGAAAGAATCCTATCTTGGTATTTAGTAGAACCTGCTACTTGCCCGTCAAGATACACATCGAGGTTGAACCCCACCTTCCGGTTTATTGGGTCGAACTACTCTAATGAAAATCTTAATGTCACAAGCATATCCCCACTAAATCCTCAAGTCGAAGGTTCACGAATACATATCACAACCTTTCGATTCCGTCATTGACTGTCCCAGAGTGAAATCCGTGTGACGAATCGAGGGTGAGTCAGTTTGAGTATACTAATCTCATTAGCATACCTATAACGTGTGCTCCCACTAACCATTAGTGATCGATAGGCACTCTCCAAGTCAAAGAACACGTCATGCAAGTCTTCACATAAACTTAACGCCCAGTCAAGTTTCATCGACTTGCGAACGATTCAATATTTGAGCTATAAACCTTTCCAGTGCCTATCCCCTTATCCAATAAGGAGTGGAATGTTTTGCTCTCTAATACACGGACTAGTTTCTCTCTCTATCTATCTATCTATCTCTCTCTCTCTCTCTCTCTCTCTATATATATATATATATATATCACAAGTCAGGAATGCCAATGACTACCAGCAAATAAAGAAACATACAATTGCCTTATGATAATGATTTACATAATAACAAGTACAATGCCCTCACACTAAGATCCTCTAAGTGGCATTCGTGGACATACTCCTAACAATATCCCAGTTACACTCAAGGCACACACTATGGTATCTAATACCCATGTTCTCCAAATGACTCTCCAAACTCGTTTAAGAAAGTGGCTTGGTCAGTGGATCAGTGACGTTGTAAACTGAGTCTACTCTATGCAGCACAATGTATCATTTGCGAATAGATTCTCTCACGAGATGATACTTTCTCTCAATATGTTTTGTACCATTGTGAAATCTTGGCTCCTAAGCCTGTGCTACCGCTCCAACGTTATTGTATATAATGAAAACAGGCAGCACAGCACATGGTGTCACTTGATGTTAACCAAGTAACTTCTTAATCCAAAACCCTTCCTTTGGAGGCCTCCAAGGCCACTTTTTACTCAGCCTAATAGGTGGAATCAGTAGTCGTGCTATGCTTGGCACTATGCCAAGATACTGTTCCTCTATTAAGAGTAAAATGTAGCCAGAAGTAGACATAGATTTGTCTTTTTGTCCAAGAAAGTATGAATCACTGAAGCCCGTCACATTAAGTTCTCCACCACCATACATAAGAACCAGATCTCTAGCCCTTCTAAAGTACTGGAGAATGTTCTTTACGGTGGTCCAATGTTCCCTTCCTGGGTTTGACTGAAACCTACTTACCATGCTCCCAACATGCATAATGTCATGTCTCGAACACAACATGGCATACATAAGAGTACCCACAGCCGAAGCATATGGTATATTACTCATTTACTTTCATTGTTCCTCACTTTGAGGACACATCTTCGAGGTTAGTTTTATTCCATATCGCATCAGTAGGAATCCTATTTTAGAATCATCCATCTTAAATCGCTTTAAGATCTTGTCTATATAGAGGACTTGGGAAAGACCTATCATTCTCTTCGCTCTATCCCAGTAGAGCCGAATCCCAAGAATATAGGTTTCTTCTCCCAAGTCTTTCATTGAGAACCTACTCGAAAGCCAAGCTTTCACAGAACTGAGCATTCCCACATCGTTTCCTATTTGTAGAATGTCATCTACATATAATATTAAGAATGTGATCTTGCTCCCACTAACCCTCTTGTATACACAAGGCTCCCTTCATTTTGCACGAAGCCAAACTCTTTTGACTGCCTCATCAAAAATGAAGGTCCCAACTACGTGAAGCCTGCTAAAATCCATTTCACGGAGTCTACATCCACCATCGCTTGGTCATAGGTTGCGGGGTTGGTCTCTTGGCTATCACCTGGAACCTCATAGAGACCCAGTTCCTCCAAGTGCCTAAAGCCATACCTCTCAGGTAATTGAGACACCTTACTATACCTATGAGGTGGTTGTACTTTTGTTTTAGAAGGTTTGGTCCAACTTCTTATACAGGTGTCTTCTGAGGAGTTTCATTGTATTCTTCCAAAGAAATACTTCTACCTGCTCCACTTTCCTGAATGAACTCATCTTCCAGGAAGCGTGCTTTCAAAGCAATAATGATCTTTTGATCTTAGGGCATGTAGAATAGATAACCCCACAGGTAAATCGGTAAGTCGGTGTAGCTAAGCATGGAACGAACTATGTCCAACAAGTTTTAATTCCTTCTTTCCGACACACTATTTAACTGAGGAGTTCCTAGAGTGTGAGTTGTGACACTATTCCGTGCTCCTTTAGGAACTCATCAAACTCAGTGCTCATATACTCGCCACCTCGGTCCGACTAAAGTGCTTTGATATGATTATCAGTTTGTTTTTCGAATAGGGCCGTAAATTCTTGGAATTTCTCAAAAGACCTAGGATTTATGTTTCATTAAGTATACATAACCATACCTAGTATGATAATCCATAAACGTAATGAAGTCTTGATATCCATCACGTGCTGCGTCCAATGCACCACATACGTCGGTATGGACTAATCTAAGTTTATGAGCGGCTCTTTCAAAAGTCCCCGTGAAGACTTAGTCATTTTGACTTTAAGGTAAGATTCAAAAGTTGGAAAGGGGTCCGATCCCAATGGACCCATAAGTCCATCTTTTTCCATTTTGTAAACCTTGGTCTGACCAACATGACCAAGTCTAAGATGCTATCTCAAGACTTGATTAGTTTCATATCTACCACGCTTTCTAGTCATAGTATTCACAACTACTTTGTTATTAAGGTTTAGATGATACAATCCATTTAACAATGTGGCAGTGCCTACTAGTTTATTTCGAAAATAAATATTGCAGGAATCATCACCAATGAAAAATGAATTGCCTTTCCGATCCATGTGCGGAATGGATACAATGTTCTTATGCCCCTTGCGCAACATTAGTACATCATCTAAAGGTAAAACAAAGCCGGATTTCAAATCCAAAAGAAGTGATCCTATATCAGTTACTGTGGCACTATGCCCGCTTCCAACAGTAATCGTCACTTCCCTAGCTCCAAGCTTTATACTTCATTCCAGATCCTGATTTAAGGTACAAATGTGAGAACTAGAGCCTGAATTCAGTATCCCAGAAGTAGAAAACATGGTAGCAGAATAATTAGTTTCCAAAACTAAAAGTTCCGTACCTGAAGTTCCATAAAGAATCAGACAGTCTCTTGCCCAATGGTCCAGCTCACCGCATTTAAGACATGTGTCCATCTTCACCTTCTTGCTCTTGGGAACCATTGGGTCATTGACCTACCCTTAAAGTCCTTGTTTTGTGGGCCCGTCTGCTTCTTGGTCTTTTCTTGTTATTATTGAATCTCCAATATCCATAAGAAATCACAAGGGCAGACTCGTTCGGCCGTGAAGTCTTCATCTGAGACTGAGCGGTTACTAGTTTATTCATCAACCCTGCTAAAATGCAAGCAATGTCATTGCAGTTGAAGTTCATAACAAACTGTGAGAAGGAATCAGGAAGAGATTGCTAAGGTCGGTTTGTAGAGAAACATGCATCCTAAAATCAAGAGCCTCCAATCTCTCGATCATAGAGATCATTTTGAGGACATTGTCCCCAAATTTCTCACCTTCCTTCATCCTAGCATCAAAGAGTTGCATGGATATCTCATATCTAGCAGTTCGACTGTGCTCACCATAAAGCTCAATTAAGTGAGATAAAATCTGCCTAGCAAAAGTCATTTTCTCATGAGCTCTATTAAGCTCATTAGACATAGAAGTCATCATATAGCCACAAACTCTAATGTCATCCTTAACCCACTTTTCCGTGGTTTTCAGCATCTTCCTGAATGGCTCTGGTCCACACCGGAGCTGCCGGAGTGTCCGCCTCCAAGACGTATCCCATTGCCTCCATACTGAGAACTTTCATCAGGTTGCAGATTAAGGTGTTCTTTTCGAGTAGTATAGTAAGTGGATTCATTGTCATTATTGAGAGTTTTATGTCTCCATAAAATACACTAGATTGATTAGGGACTCATTCAATTATGGTTTGAGTTTATAATTAAGGACTTTTATATTCTTTTAACCCATCTCCCACTATTTTTATTGGCATTTACACACTCCCATGTGAAATTCGGAAGTCACGGTTGACTTCATAATGGTGATCGAGTTCTTTACAAAGTTTAATAGAGGGCAACCCATACAGTTTCTATTCTATCATTCTTTATAAAGTGGTGTCTAACACCAACCCATATAATGGATGATTCGATATTCTTTTACCCCTAGTTCACTTGCCCTCAACCCATTCGATTTCTATGGCTCGCTGAACTATCTAAGTTTAAACCATAAATTCCAATTAGTCTGATAATTGAATCATACCCGGCAACCCATACGGTTTCTAGGTGTTTTATTTGTCACAACTAAAGACATCTAATGCACTCTATGAATTTATTAACGTTCCCCAAAAATATTACCCAACATACTCGGAAGAATAATATTTCAGTTTAGATTTCAATTTTCCAAGAGTTTGCGGAGGGTAGGAAACCTCGTAACCTTTATAACTTAGTGTTTGTATGTGGGATTATTAACGTGATTATATGTTACACTTTACACATTAATACATTTATAAGCGCGGTTTGTCGATTTGTTTGTTTGTCATACAATATGAAAACATACACAACCTTAAACTAACAACATGCAGTTCATGGACCGTTCCCGGAACAAAAAACATCGTAATCTAATTACATATCTTCGGTCTTGAATCGTCGTCTTCCCGAACGAATCTTCCTCCGGTCTTCATCATTACATATAAAATTTACATTTAAAAAATTGCATTCTATCCAAATTTTCTAGTAAAATAAATTGGCTCAAAGCGGCCTTTACAACCCAATCGAATAAAATCGAACGATTCAAACTAGGTCCATGAACTACATCTCCATTCACAAGCATTCATCTAATAAATACTGAATAAATGGATTATATATTAAATTTATTGATCATACAATATATAAAGTTAACCATTAATAGAATTGATTCAATCAATTCACATAATCGGTAACGTGAAATCGTTCAAAGTAATACGGTCAATCATGAGTATTCCAATTAATCAATTTTCCCTCATAAAATGAAATACCATATATAATTTTAATCATATTAAATTCAATTTAAATACGGGAGATTAATTTTCAGGAATACACAGAGATAACGAGCCCAAACAGGTCCGGAAGGGGCCTAGATAGCGATCCGAACACCCTGGACCGCGATCCCTTGTGTCCAGGCCGCACGGCTGGGCCAGAAGCAGGGGCGGATCACACGCTTTTTGGGCTCACGGGTCAGGGAGCGGGCTATAGCTACACCAACTGCTCCCCTGCTATCGCTTCCCTCCGGCTCCTCCTTCGGGGATCCGGTCGGTTGCTTGCGGGCTTTCGAGCCAGTCTTTTTCTACAGCAACCCAGACCGTAGTCCAGCAGTGCCTGATCGCACGGCATCCCCTTTCAGTCCATTTCCCGGGCCATCCAACGGCGATTCGGGGCTTGATTTTCGACCGGATATCCAATATCAATATTTTTCGACTTTTATATCTTCAATATAAATCATATTTCCAAGAAAATAAATATTTATATCTAGATATAGATTTACGAAAAATTTAACTACAACGAACGAACAAACGTATACTACGATTACAACAATAAATGATTCCAAATCATTAACCATACAATCAAGCATTCCAAATGCAATATATCATATATATATATATATATGATCGCAAGACCACGCTCTGATACCACTGTTGTGATTCGGTGCCTAAAATGACGGTACAACGGAAGAAATATATGCATCAAATACGATCCGAATCCCTAAGAGGAAGGTACATATATACGAATATATAATAACAAACAAGAGGGAGATTCAAAATTATACCCTTCTAGTCCTTTAATTAAATGGTTGTGAAGATGGGGATCCTCGCCACAATCCAAATCCGCCAAGCTCTAGTTGATCTCTGCCAAATTCGATTCGTCAAGCTTTTGGAATCCCAAGCACCGAAACACTGTGCCTCTACTTGCCACGCACCGGAAGTCGGCCGGAATAACTCCCACCCTATTATCCTCCAAGGATACGGCTAGAATAGGATGGTTGGAGCTTTACAAAATTTTATTTATCACACTCTAAATGTATAAACTAATTTCTCTCTATTGTTTTTCTCCAACAAAAATGAAGAAGAAAGATGAAGAAGACTCAAAATGAATTCTCTCTCCACTCCCTTGAATTATTGCCGTGAGTAACTACCAAAAGAGAAGTGGGAGGATTCTCTTTATTGTCATCATTTCTCCCTTTAATTATCGAAGTCCCCCACATGAAAATAATCCATCACATGCCAACTCCACTCATCAAAAGTCTTGGTCACACCCTCACAATTGAAAGGAACCAAGAAAAAAGGTGAAGCATGTGAGGAAAGGGGAAGTGGGGCGGCCTCTAGAAGGAATTAGGAGAGCCTGGTTCGTTTCGAACTATCGTGTGTCCAAACAGATAAACTCCATTCCGTTTCGATGTAATTATATCAATTAATTAATTCAATTAATTAATTATATCAAATACAAAATAATATAATTAATTTCTCTAAAAATAATTATATCTATGAATTAAATCAATCAACCAGTAATTTATTTAATTCATTAGGACGTAAATTAATTTATCCTATAAATTAATTTAGACATCCAATGTCCTAAAATAATTAGACATCCAATATCTAATAAATCAGATATCCAATATCTAAAATAACTAAAGAGAGAACAAGCTCGATTTATTCCATCGTCTATCCTAATGCGCGACTCGGTAGGCCCGTCTCAGTTAGCAATGGGAGGAACCAAAGAGATAGCACCACCTAGCTAGTCCCATGGCCCACACTGTAACCTAATTGAGAACGAATGATTGGGATCATTCCAAAACCTTTCTGTCGTGAATACCAGTATACGTATAACCCTTCTTTTAAATGTCCCGATCAAGTTATAGGGTCACGGTCAGTCAAATCCGATTTGTACTTGACGATATGCATGAGTTAGTGCAAATTGAGATCATTGAGCTCTCGTGTATCTAATACAACTAGCTCCAATGCTTTGACCAAAGACTTATGATCTCATCTGCCAATAACTGCATAGGACATGTACCCGTTCACTAACAGGACAAAGAATCCTATCTTGGTATTTAGTAGAACCTACTACTTGCCCGTCAATATGCACGTCGAGGCTGACCCCCACCTTCCGTTTTTCTGGGTCGAGCTACTCTAATAAAAATCTTAACGTCACAAGCACATCCCTACTAAATCCTTAAGTCGAAGGTTCACAAATACCTATCACAACCTTTCGATTCCGTCATTGACTGTCCCGGAGTGAACTCCGTGTGACGAAACGAGGGTGAGTCGTTCGAGTATACTAATCTCATTAGCATACCTATAATGTGTGCTACCACTGACTATTAGTGATCGACAGGCACTCTCCAAGTCAAAGAACACGTCATACAAGTCTTCATATAAACTTAACGCCCAGTCAAGTTTCATCAACTTGCGAACGATTAAGTATTTGAGCTATAAACATTTCTAGTGCAACTGTAAGTTTCTTTATTTACTTGTAGTCACTGGCATTCCTGAATATATATAAAATAGTGCATGTATTTGAGAGCAAAACAGTCCACTCTTTATTGGATAAGGGGATCGGCACTGGAAAGGTTTATGGCTCAAATACTTAATCATTCGCAAGTCGATGAAACTTGACTGGGTGTTAAGTTTATGTGAAGACTGTTATGACGTGTTTTTTGACTTGGAGAGTGCCTGTCGATCACTATTAGTTAGTGGGAGCACACGTTATAGGTATGCTAATTAGATTAGTATACTCGAACTGACTCACCCTCGATTCGTCACATAGATTTCACTCCGGGACAGTCAATGACGGAATCGAAAGGTTGTGACAGGTATTCGTGAACCTTCGACTTGAGAATTTAGTAGGGATGTGCTTGTGAAGTTAAGATTTTTATTAGAGTAGTTCGACCCAGGAAACCGGAAGGTGGGGGTCAACCTCGACATGCATCTTGGCGGGCAAGTAGCAGGTTCTACTAAATGCCAAGATAGGATTCTTTCTCGTGTAAGTGAACGGGTATATGTCTTATGCGGTTATTGGTAGATGAGATAATAAGTCTTTGGCCAGAGCATTGGATCTAGTTGTATTGGATGCACGAGAGCTCAGTGATCACGATTTTATTAACTCATGCATAGCATCATGTACATATAGGGTTTGACTGACCGTGACCCTATAACTTGATCGGGACATTTGAAAGAAGGGTTTATACGTATACTGGTATTCACGACAGAAAGATTTTGGAATAATCCCCATCACTCGTTCTTAGTTAGGTTACAGTGTAGGCCGCCAGGCTGGCTAGGTGGTGCTACTACTCATTGGTTCCTCCCATTGCTAACTGAGACGGACCTACCGAGTCGCGCAATAGGATTGACGAGGGAATGAATCGAGCTTATTCTATCTTAATGAATATTAGATATTGGATATCTAATTTAATGGACATTGGATTTCTAATTAATTTCAGGAGATTGGATGTCTAAATTAATTTATTTGATAAATTAATTTACATTTTAATGAATAAAATAAATTACTGGGTAATTAATTTTATTCACATATATAATTATTTCTTGGAGAAATTAATTATATTATTTTGTATTTGATATAATTAATTAATTGGATTCATTAATTGATATGAATACATCGGAACGGAATGGAGTTTATCTGTTTGGACACTCGGAAGTCCGAAATGAACCGGACTCTCCTAATTCCTTCTAAAGGCGTCCCCCCACATGATTTCATACCTTTTGTCGTGATTCCTTTATTTAATGACAGGTAGACCAAGACATTTGAGATGGGCATGTATTGGTTTAATAATGATCATGTGGGAAGACATGAAAATGAAATGAAGACAAAATAAAAGGTATACTTCTACCCCCATGATGGATTGAGCCGTGAGGAATATGGAGAAAGAGAAGTCCGCATTTTTCGTCTTCATTTGAGAAGAATTTTCTAAAAACACTTTCAGTGTTTAAGAAAATCAAGAGAGAAATTTAATTAATACACTTGGAGTGTATCAATTACATTGTTATAGCTCCAATCACCTTGTTCTAGCCGTATCCATGAAGGATAATGAGGTGTGTGTTGTTTTGGTCGTCTTTCCGGCGCATGGCAAGTAGAGACGCAGTATTTTCGGCGTTGGATTTTCCAAGAGCTTTGACGAATCGGATTCGTGGTGGAGATTATCAAAAGCTTGTTGTTGATTGGATTCATAAGGGACATCATCTTCTCAATGATTAAATCAAAGAACTACAAAGGTATGATATCGTATCTTCCTCTTTATTCGTTTTATATTCATATATACGTAGCTTGAATTGATCCCCTTGAGGGATTAGTGTTAAACTTCTTGTTTTTGCTTCCACTGCGCCCTTCATTTTTGTATGCGAATCCCAACAGTGGTATCATAGCAAGGTCTTGTGATCGTATATACGATATTTAATATTTGGAATGCTTGATTGGGTGTTCTTATGATTTGGAACCATAATCGTTTTAATCGTTGATTTTCAATTGTTCGTCTAAGAATTAATTTTTCATGATTTTATGTTACAATACAAATCTAATCTTCTTTTGAAAAATTGATTTAAATGTGTAATATAAATATTAAAAAAATATTATTTTCGAAATCAGGGTGAAAAACGAGCCGAAAATGTGAATGCACCCGTAGCTTGAGTCAGCCGGCGCCGTGCGGTCCCAGCGGAGATCGCGATCCGCTCTGCTCAGCGGCTGGCCGCCCAGCGATGGATTGCGATCCATCCATGCGGCCTGGCCCTGCTTGACAGCCTGCTGGGCAGTGCCCCGGGCTTGGCCCGACCGTGTTTTTCGAGTTAGTTTTTTATATTTCGTTCGGTAATTAATTTCCCACAAATTAAATTGGATTTAATTTGACTAAGATATAATTATGGTAATTTTATTCTTAGGGGAATTAATTTAATGAAATATTTTCTCGTCCGGAACAAGTTAAAATTAATGGTTTTTTGAATTAATTAGATTAATTCTTTTGGGTGGATTAATTTATATTGATTGGATCAATAGTTAGATTATTTATTATGCCATTAATTTTAATGTGATTGTTTCATTATTATTTGAATGGTGATGTAGTTCATGGACTTAGTTTTGAATCGTTTGTTTTCGATTGGGTTGTAAAGTCCGTTTCAAGACTCAAGACATGTAATTAGATTACGATGTTTTTTGGTTCTAGGAACGGTCCATGAACTACATGTTGGTAGAAACTAGGTTGTGTATGTTTATTCATATGGTATGAATATCGACAAATGCGCTTAATTGAATTAATGTGCAAAGTGTAACATTAATCGCGAAAATTCTCCCACGACAAAATATTAAGTTTAAAAGGTTTCGAGGTTTTCCTTCCCTCCATCGAGCTTTTGGAAAATTGAAATTCAAACCGGATGTGCTATGCTTCTGAGTTATCGAGTTAGTCATTTGGGGAGGGTCGATAAATTCCGAGAGTGCATTGGATGCCTTCGGTTGGAGCAAATTTTATCCCTTGAAACCTGTTTGGTTGCCTGATAAGATTCAATTGTGAAACTGTTATAAACTGAACTCGTTCACAAACTTAGAAATCGTATAGGTTGAGGGGAGTGAACAAGGGAAAAAAGAAGATCGAATCATCTATTAGAATGGTTGGTGTTGGACACCACTTTATGAAGATTAATAGACCGGAAACCTGTTCGGTTGCCCTCTATTAAAATTTATAAAGAATTCGATCACCACTATGAAGTAAAGCGAACAAGTACTTCCGGATTTCACAAGGGAGTGTTATTCTGATAAAAGTAGTGGGAGGTGGGTTAAAGGAATAGAAAAGACATTAATTTTAAACTCAGATCATAATTGAATGAGTCACTAATAAATCGGTCGTACTTAATGCAGACAAACAAAATATCAACTCTCAAAATGACAATGCCATTTTCAATTCTACTCGAAAATAACACCTTAAATGGGCCTAACTTTGTGGATTGGCTCCACAACCTGATGATAGTCCTCAATATGGAGGCATTAGGATACGTCTTGGAGGTGGACATTCTGCCAGCTCCATTGCGGACCAGAGCCAGTCAGGAAGATGTTTAAAACCACGAAAAGTGGGTTAAGGATGACATTAGAGTCCGTGACTATATGATGGCCTCTATGTCTAATGAGATTCAGAGAGCTCATGAGAAAATGGCATCTGCTAGGAAGATCTTATCTCACTTAACTGAGCTTTATGGTGAGCACACTCGAACTGCTAGATATGAGATATCCAAGCAACTGTTCGGTGCCAGGATGAAGAAAGGTGAGAAAGTTGGGGACCATGTCCTCAAATTGATCTCTGTGATCGAGAGATTAGAGGCTCTTGGTTTTAGGATGCATGCTTCTCTCCAGGCCGACCTTATCCTGCAGTCTCTTCCTGATTCCTTCTCACAGTTTGTTAGGAACTTCAACTGCAATGAGATTGCTTGCAATTTAGCATGGTTGATGAACAAGCTAATAATTGCCCAGTCTTAGATGAAGACTCCACGGATGAAGGAGTCTGCCCTTGTGATTGTTCGCTATATTTTTAAACAATTCGCAAGTGTACAGAGTAAATGTAGAAAGCGGTGAGCAAGGTCGTATTCCACAGAGACTAAATATTCGTATTGTGTTGAGTACTAGATTATAATGATTTCGATTTTATCTAGATGATCGAAATCTGAATGAATGTTTAACGAAATAAAATAAAATGATGACAATTAATTTAAACAAATGACAATATCCGAATTAAAGAGAATTTAAAGAGTTTTGAAAGATAGATTCCAAGGCTAGGTTTCCGGTGATCACTAAGTTTAGTCGGGATTGATATCGAAGGGTTCTAAGTGCGTCCCCAAAATGATAATCTAACAATATTCTAAAGTCTCTATCGAGATGCAATAAAATGTAGATTAAACAACCTGTAACAACGTCTCCGTCTATTATAAATTATCTAACTCCAAAACGTTCATAAGATTAAATATCATCATAATTCATCACCGATTTCTCAATCTCGTAATTTACTATGTCAAATACTCGAAACCTATTAATGCTCTCTTATCTCGAATTATGAACAATTAAGTTAAACATGTAAAAGCATTGATCAAGTGCTCTAACATGAATTAAAACCAAGAATTTGATAAAGAAATCACACTAGATATATATAATCATCAATCCCTAAAAAACAACATGAATCAGCATGCTCCCATGCCCGGAATCTACAAGTTTAGCCGGACATGGTAATGATGGAAATCTCAATAAATATTATGTTCATCATGTTCATGCTAAATAAAATAACAAAAATAAGTAAAAGATAGGGAGGAGATAAAAATCGGATGGTTTCTTGAGTGGATGTAGGGTCAAGCCTTCAAAATGTTCTTGGAGTGTTCTTCCCAAAACTCCCTTCAATTCCCTTCTTTTGGTTGGAAAAGCCCTCAACTATTTTGTTATTCTCTCTCCAATCTCTCCAATATTCTGATCCTCTCTTGTTCCATGTTTCCAGCCTTTTTAATCACTCAAAATGCCAATATTTCCTTGTCCAAATCTTGCAAAAATGTCAAACGGTGATTTTGCACCGAAAGGTGACACGGCTCGTGTCAAATGACACGGTCCGTGTCATACTGCTCTAGAACTTCCAAATGGCGCTGGACAATGAACCCGACCGTGTCAGTTGACACGACCGAGTAAGTGACACAACCCGTGTCAAATGACACGGCCGAGTCAATGTTGGTCCGTTTTGACTCCATTTTTCCTTCTTTTTCGGCTCGATCTTTTGTTTCCACATTGCTTGATATGTATTGGGGGTTGAGACTTCGTTCTTGCTTGATTAATGTCCATAAAATACCTATAAGATGAATAACGTACCCAAGCGTGATCGAGTCCAATAAACAATAGGAGGACAAACGACACAATTCTACACATTTTTGGATCTTAAAATCCGGAAAAGCTTTGCAAAAATATGTGTAAAAATGAGTGTTATAAAAATCCCCCAAAATTGAACATTGATCATACCAAGCAATGCACTTCAAAATAACCACTCTTAAGGGAACTCATCCCTCAACACACCTCAAAGGGTCATTTTGAAAATTCATCAATGCGCCTCAAGAAATAAATAAGTCGAGTTCTATAAAGTATTCAAATCTCTGGGGTGCTTTCTTAACATCATAGCCAATACTTTAAGAATACGAACCTCACCAGTCAAGTGTATTCCCTCACTCACAAAGTGTATAATGGGATAAGTGACGGTCAAAACTCATTCAATGAAATAAGAAACCCATAGGCTTGCCAATCGTCTACATCTCTACCACTAATTGTGCATGCAAATTTGGTGAATCAAAAAGAACTTTATTGGTTGTAATGTAGGCTTTTGGTCGGGGTAGGATAAGTATGGCTAAAGTGACTTGACTTGAGAAAATTAGAACATCATCTCAATAATCACTTAGCTCAATTAGAAGCTCAAGATTTGTTTTTTTTCCTGGAATTTGCTTCCTTCAACCCCTTGATTTTAATATAATCGCAATAAGCGCTTTTGAAAGTGAAAATCACAACCTTATTCCTCCTTATCACACCATTTTTCTTTTTTTTTTGTGGGGGATAACATAGTCATTATAATCACATCATTCTTCCTTCAAATTTATTTTGATAAATCATCGCCATTGGACCAACAACCTTCCCAATCGCCTCCACACACCCTTTCATTCTTTTGCCAACTTGTTCTTATACGCTCAAGTACAGGGACAAAAGTTTATAATGGAACGGAAAGATCATAATATGGCTAACAAGAAATAGGATTTAATCTCAATTGGGCTAACTAGGGAATTAATAATTTTCGGGTTGGCAAAAAGGTTTGAAGGGCTAACGAAAAAAATCGCCTAAAATCACTTTCACTAATTTGCATGCACGCTTGTAGTTTCGATTAAGATACCAAGGCAAGTTCTAGAGTCTTATGTTGTTACCCAAAATATTATCCGGAGATTATATGCTGGAATGGACGAGTAACAAACAAAAATGCGAGAGCACGTCCGTGGGGAAGTAAATAACACAAGATTTGCCAGGGTTGTTAGTCCCAGGATTGAATGCTCTCGCGAGATATTATTAATACGAATACTTGGGAGTACAAAAATTAATGTTAGAGTACAAATAAAATGAGTGTAAAGACCCTAGTTATCTTACTCTTGAGTGCTGAAGATTGCCGAAAGAACCAGAGTTGATGCTCTGTGAGTTCTTGTAACAATGATGGAGTGTTGTGTTGACTGTGAGAAATCGACGGTCTCTCACTGCGTGAATTAGCTGAACTCTCGTATGGAAATAATTTCTGCACCTCTGAACTTCCCAGAAAATCCTGAACCAGTTGCTGAAGGTTTCCTATTTATAGGAGTGGAAGTAGCTGGGCGATCGCCTCTACTGTATTATAATAAGCGGGCGATCGTCTTTAGCACATGGGTTGGTCTCCTTAGAGTCCGCGGCAGCTGCTGGTAGTCGGATGCATGAACCAATGAGAAGACCACATGCGTTCGGAGTTGCTGTCTTGGGAGGCCCCACCTAGGACCTTTCGGCGGGTCTGTCGGTAGGTGAGGCCGTCCTTGTCACTAACAGCTGCTGATGGGCTAGAGTAAAGCCTGTTCTTGCGGCGGCTTGAGGTCCCACCTAAAACCTTTCAGCGGGTCTGTCGGTAGGACAGCTGTTGATGGGCTGGAGTCAAAGATCCTTATTCTGCGGCGCCATTCACGGATCTGCACATGGGTCCTCGCTCCGAGATCCGGTCCTCGTAGATATGACGGATGATGCCTTTATATGTGGCATAGGACGATCGTCCTTGGTCGGGCACCAGAGTCGATCACTAGGTGTCAAGAGGCCATCGCCCCGGATGTCGATTGCTCGGTACCTGAACTTGGTCTTGACTCTTAGCTTGGCAAGTCTGCCTTGGATTATTTGATGCTGCCTTTGGTTGCTCGGCCCTTATGCCGATCGCCTTCGAGGCGTATAAATTGCTGCACAACAATTGCCCCCCAGCTCGCTATGATGTTGGAGACGTGGGGTGAGGTGGTTCTACTGGCGATCGCTTAACGTAGATGAGTGACTCAATGTTTCACGGAATAGACGATCGTCTCTCGAACGGACTGACTTTGAATTTGGACGACCTGGTCAATCGCTGAAGTGAGCGGAAAATGACAGCGGTTGTAGAAACGTCACCGGGGCACGTGTCGGGCTCCTGTTGGGGGAGTCTGATGGTTTTGTCAGGCTGTCCTTTGGCGTGCCCTCGAAATGAAGTGCACGCGGGATTCGAGGACAGTATTAAATGCGGCCTATCTGATGATTGCACTTCGATCCTCGGGACTCCATCTATTGCTCAGAAGCCCCTATTCCTGCTTATAAAAAGGACTGGGGTTACAAGGTTAAAAACCTTATGCATTTCTGCCTGATGGGAAGACATAGCCGATTTCTCTTGAAGCTTTGTGTGACGATCGTCGTTCGACTCAGACCTTAGGTAAGAACAAAAAACTCCTTCTCCCTCCTTTCTCTTTGAATATGTCCGGAGGAAGTCCAGATGTGTATGAGTCGGGTAGCACTTCCGCCGCCGGGGCTTTGACCGCCCGGGATGAACCTTCTGCGGAATTTCATGTGGACACCACCGTCGAGGCCATCCGAGCTGGGATTGAGCCCGCGGAGATCGAGAAACTTTTTAATGAGGCTGACACGGCCAAGACAGTGGAGGCCGATCGGATCCATTCACTGAAATGGGAGGAGGCGGATGCGACGGCGTACAGGGAGCGGGACAGCGTGCTTGGCAAAGCCTTCACAGATTTTGCCGAACTCATGGAGAGATTGGTCGGCCCACTCCCCAATTTTAACTTTAATGAATATTCCATCACCCAACCTTATGAAACTGTAAGGAGGACATTGTTTCGGGATGCTCGCCGCTCTCCGTGGACCCTTGGAGGGCAAGGTTCCATGTTCCTTCTGATGTCAGCCTCCACGCGCGTGCCGAGAACGAGAGAGCCGATCAACCTCCCGAGGGCATGGTCGTTGTAAATGAGGCGATAGTGGAGGCTGGACTGCGATTCTCGCTGCCATTCACTGTCTCCTATTTGCTGACCGCCTGGAACGTGGCGCCGCTTCAATTGATGCCAAACGTCTTGCTGCAGATCATCTTCACCCTCACTCTATTTGGTGGCCATCGGTTGTATCGTCTTCCTTCGCCGTTGGAGATGAACCATCTCTTCAAACTGACAGTTCAAAAAGGTTCTGTCGGTGGTTACCATATCCAAGGTCGCTCAGACAGGGTGGTTCTTGGAGTCCCGAATAAAGTGAGGGGTGATCCGTCAAAGTGGTTCTGGGTCAGCGGCGCTTGGAAGTCGGCAGCGAGTGATAACCCGACAGACGAGTTGGATATTCCCACCGATTTTTTTGAGAGGAGTCCGAGTAAGGATTTTAGACTCTCCCTTTCTTCGGATACATTCTGAACTGATCTGATTTTGGCCTTCTTTTTGCAGTTGTCATTGTTCCGGCGGCGGGCGACCTCGCTTTTGATTTCGCGATTGTCTGGGAGATGATATGGAGTCTTCCTGACGACCGTATAGACGCATGACAAATTAACAACGAAGCCTGCTGGTTGGCTGCTCGGCTATTTTGCTACCCTCGCCATCTAAAGGTTCCAAGTACAAACTTTTGCGATCTTCTTTGACATGTCGATCGCCTTAACCGATGAGGATTACTAACTTTTTCGATTGTTTTCTTTTGCAGAAATTCGTTTCCCTTGTTTCCCAGAGCCTCCTGCTGCGATTGCCATGTCTAATCTGGGGGTCATGAACCGTATTCGCCACGGGAAAAAGGTGAGCCGAGCTCCTTCTGCTCCGCCGCGACCGACCCCGGAGGCAAGACCTCTCCAGGAGCCTATCGTCGAAGGGCGGGAGCCTCGGGAGGAGGAGCAACTTCGGCTTATCCGTAAGAAATGGAGGACTATGTCGGCAAGCCACCGATCTTTGTGCCTCCGATTTCTGCGATTCCTTCGGTGGAGGGGTCCACGCCAACTTTGGCGTTTCTTCAGTCCAGGGCGACTGCTGAGGCCGAGACTTCGCGTGGCCGGCCGTTCTTCGGTCGTGACCCAGAGAAGGTCGAGAGGTAAGCCTGGTAGTTTTGCCAAGTTATGAAACTTGTATAGGAAACACACTTTAACTCTTTTGTCATTTGTGCAGGGTCCGCCATTCCGACCCGAATTGCACGCCGATGGTGTTGGACTTCTTGTCGAGCAAAGCCCCCCGCGAGGTCAGTGATATTCCTTCCTACGTTGCTCGGGCTACCACTTTCCTCCCGAAGGCCTGGACGACCGATCTGGATGCGATCGCATGCCGGCGATCTACTGACGTGATGTAGGCTACTTTCGCGTTGGCCCTTCAGACGGCGACGATGGCAGCTAAGGCCGCGAGGGATTACGAGGGGCGGCCGTCTACTGCCCGTCTCCATGCAGATCTCGAAACCACATAGAGACAAAACATTGAGTTTGCAGACTGGCTCGTGGCCATGGAGAAGAGCTCCGCGGAGGCGGATAAGCAGGCGAAGCAGGATGTTGACTGGGCACGGGCGGAAACTGACAGGATGCGGGACCAGATGACGGAAGCCCGCAGGTCGCACCCGGCCACGCAGAAGGAGTCCGACCATCTGAAGGTGACCGTCGCCCGACTGAATAGCGAGCTGGCGTCCTCGAAGGAAGAGGTGGCCGCCAAAACTGCCGATCTCGAGGGCGTGAGCCAAACGGTTGAGGAGTTGAAGGAAAAGATGAAGGAAACTGAGGCCGATCCCTTCGCTAACGTGGAGTACGTCAGCGAATTCGCTTACTATATGGCTTATGCTGACGCGATCCGCGCCGCTAAGAAGGGAGGGCTCGAGGTCGGCCCTTTGGCTGAAAATTTCAAAGCCTATGCGCTGGAGCATCCTCTACAGCCTGACTTCACCATGCCGATCCTCGACCTTTCCGCGGAGCTTGGGATCGACTTGATCTGGTACCCGTTTCTGGACAACCTTGTCTATCCGGGTGCCCTGGAAGATGGGGGTTCAGAGCCTGCTGCTGGCGACGGAACAGGCGCCGATCCTTGAACTTTTCTGTTTTTTACTTGTAATTTTTTGTAGCTTTCGTTGTACTTTTGCCTTCGGGCGACCGTGTTTTTATTTTTATTTCAAGTGATGAAATAAATGTTCGCTTCTCTAATTTCTTGCTTGCATGATTTTATACAAGTGTTTAAGGAACGATCGTTGTGTGTACAGCTCCAAGTGAATTGATAGACTCATATTGATAACTTTAGAACAAAGTCGATCGCTGCATATACATATGAACAATGCCGATCGTCGTACGTGTATTTGAGTAGAGACGATCGTGATATACATAGCTCCGCCCTTCCCCCTTGTTTTTGTTTACTTAGTGAAATTAAGGGGACGAAAATAAATTATTTAGTGAGCGGTCTTCAATTTTGCAGATTCCTCGAGGAAGGCCGACCATCCCGGCCTAGAGGAACTTTGCACAATCGTAGAGTTTGATGGAACCGACCTCCGCGACCATGTCTTGTGCGCGAGCGACATTCCGTCTGATGGCCAACTTATCGCGACTCAGTTAATTGTGAGGGTCCTCCGTAGGCTGCGCCCGCCTCGTATTTAAACGAAGGGCGGGCGGTCTCAGTCTGGAGGAGTCCTTGCATGGGGCATCGTCGGATTAATCGACTCCACGACCGCAGCTTGTAGCACTTTTCTACCTCAGAATGTCATGTTAGATGTCGATCCTCGACGGTATACGTTGTGATGGGGGGAGGGACGCGTCGCTTTTGTCCAGATGCACCATGTTAGGTGATGGACCTTTGTGGGCGGGCGAACGTGTCCACAGGTCTGTTTTGAAGGGCCCTTTGGCTCCGCCCGCCACATATTTAAATGAAGGGCGAGCGATCTCTACCCAAAGGAACCTTGCATGGTCATAGAGAACAGTTCCATCATCCTCCGCAACTATGTCGGCACTTTTCTACCTCGGACTGTCATGTTAGATGGCGATCCTCAATGGTATATGTTGTGCTGGGGAAGAGATCGCCTACCTAGGTCCATCATGTTAGATGACGAACTTTAGAGGGCGAGCGAGTCATCTTCTTTTTCGAGGCGTTGCTCACGCAGTAGCCTTTGGTTTGACGTGGTGGGAATCGGGGAAAGGCTTCCGAAGTTCCCACCTCTTGATTGAAGCATATAGATCCGGCCGCCGAGGTTGATCGGTGGGTCGACTCTTATGAGTCTTTCGGCCTGTCGCGTTCGACTCTGGCGACCGGTTTGGGAGATTGACGGGGCTCCGACTAAGCCAATAAACTATCCAGCTTGCCCTCCTCGAACAATCTCCAGTGTTGTCTGAGGAGGTCGCGGCAATGGTTGGTGCTGTGACCGGGACTCTTGTGGTATGCACAGTATTTATTGTGGTCCAGATGTCCGTTGTCCCTTATCGCCTTTGGCTTGCTTAGCGGTTTGCGCCCCTTGATGGCGTAAAAAATATGAGCCGGAGTTCGGTTGAACTTGTGGAGGAGATGGGCTTCCACCTCCTCGAAGGCCTTGAAATCACCGGGTGGCCTGGAGACCGCCTTATTGGATTTGGTGATCACCATCTTTTGGAGGGGAGGTGGTGTCTCCTCACCTAGGCGAAGGGTGAGGAGCCTTTGCCTGGCCAGAAAATCGGTATCCTCGGCGCGGAAGATCGCGTAGGTCGGAGGGATGTTCTTCGTGAGGTGCCTAAACATGGGAGAATGACCATAGAATCCCCCAGGACCGAGTAGAGGGCGAGCTCGTCGCTTATGGGCTCGCCGGTGAGGACTATTTCATCCACCCAGTCGATGTAATACGCATCGGACTTGTCTTTCCCCTGCCTGATTTTCATCATGCGGTGGGGGCCCTCTGGTCTGGCGACCTTGGCGGCGAAGTATGACATGAAGTCACTTGCTAGTTTCTCAAAGGAATTGACTGATCGCGGTGACAGTGAGACGTACCACCTATGGGCCAGTTCGCCCAAGGTTAACGGGAATATTCGGCACCTGGTCACATCTGATGCCCCACATCCGGTCATGTAGATCCGGAACTTGTTCAAGTGGGTCTCGGGGTCCGATCTCCCCTCATACAAAGGTGTTTGAGGAGGAGCGATTCTTGGTTGCACGGGGGCAAGCTCGATGTGGACCGCGATTGGCTCACTTGGTCCGATGATCTTTCTACTGGCGCCTGCCCCAGTTTCCATGAGCGCTTTCATCTCGTCGAGCTGGCGTTGCATAGCGGCCATCGCCGTGGCCTGGCTGCTCGCATCTAGGCGCTCGGAGCGGGAGCCGAGGCGATCCAGTACTGATGCCCTGGCTCTGCTGTCGATCATGTCCTTGCCGCGTGGCTCGACTCTTTGGCGGAAGGGGGCCAGATGGCTGACCTGTATATGGTTGGGAGTTGGGTATGCCGAACTCCTAGTGACGGACTCGGATTCCGTCATCTCATGGTTGGGGCCAGAATGCCCTAGTCGCCACGATGGATCCCTTCCTAGGCGGCTGAACACGAAACCGTCCCATATCGTGAGAGCGTTTCCTCGTTAATCGGGGCTTTCTGACGATCGCTCGACCAGTAACCCCCTGAGCTTCCGTTTGCCTGCGCGGCGGATGGCCGAGGGGGTTATAGCGGGTGTTGCACATGCTCTCCGTCGCTCCCTTAGGATGGCCATAGTCTCCTCGATCTGTTCCGCGGTTTGGAACTGGTCAAACGAGAGGCTGGGGCCGTCCCTCAGGGGCGGGATCGAGAGTCTCGCGTCGCTGCGGCTACCCTCTGCCGTAGGTTGGGGCTCGGATTGAGTCGGAATATGACGTCCGACGGATCGGAGAGTGGCTCTCTTCGCTGTGGTGGCAGACGCCATTATTCTGAAGGCTTTTCTTTGAAGAACAGTGAGTATTTCTTCAAGTATATGCCCTAGAGAATAGAGAGTGATCTTCGAAATGGTCGGAATGAAAACGAAGGTTCAGCCCCTTCCTCTAGCGCCAATTGTTGTTACCCAAAATATTATCCGAAGATTATATGTTGGAATGGACGAGTAAAAAACAAAAATGAGAGATCACGTCCGTAGGGAAGTAAATAACACAAGATTTGCCGGGGTTGTTAGTCCCGGGCTTGAATGCTCTCGCGAGATATTATTAATACGAATACTTGGGAGTACAAATAATAATGTTAGAGTATAATTACAATGAGTGTAAAGACCCTAGTTATCTTTGAGTGCTGAAGATTGCCGGAAGAACCAGAGTTGATGCTCTGTGAGTTCTTGTAACAACGATGGAGTGTTGTGTTGACTGTGAGAAATCGACGGTCTCTCACTGCGTAAATTAGCTGAACTCTCGTATGGAAATAATTTCGGAACCTATGAACTTCCCAGAAAATCCTGAACCAGTTGTTGAAGGTTTCCTATTTATAGGAGTGGAGATAGCTGGGCGATCGCCTCTGCTGTATTATAATAAGCGGGAGATCGTCTTTAGCATATAGGTTGGTCTCATTAGAGTCCGCAGCAGCTGCTGGTTGCCGGATGCACGAACCAATGAGAAGACCACACGCATCCGGAGTCGCTGTCTTGGGAGGCCCCACCTAGGACCTTTCGGCGGGTCTGTCGGTAGGTGAGGCTATCCTTGTCACTGACAGCTGCTGATGGGCTGGAGTAAATCCTGTTCTTGCGGCGCCTTGAGGTCCAACCTAAGACCTTTCGGCGGGTTTGTGGGTAGGACAGCTGTTGATGGGCTGTAGTCAAAGATCCTTATTCTGCGGCGCCATTCGCGGATCTGCACATGGGTCCTCGCTCCGAGATCCGGTCCTCATAGATATGATGGATGATGCCTTTACACGTGGCATAGGACGGTCATCCTTGGTCGGGCACCAGAGTCGATCGCTAGGTGTCAAGAGGCGATCGCCCCGGACGTCGATAGCTCGGTACCTGAACTTGGTCTGGACTCTACGCTTGGCAAGTCTGCCTTAGATTATTTGATGCTATCTTTGGTCGCTCGGCCCTTATGCCGATCGCCGTCGAGGCGTATAAATCGCCGCACAGCATCTTAAAACATGAATGATACACTCGACAATGAAACTTGCATATTTAATGATGCACGAAGGCTCAACAGCTCACAAGTTAGAATTGTTCATATTTCCAAGGTATTAAACTATTTATTCAATTTCACACCCTTTTGATTATTCTACAATTTTTCCTCTTCAAACTATCCTCGATTTGCATATCAAAATAACAAAATAAATCCTGAGGCATCCAAGACAAGAGTTCATTCTTTCTAGTTTCATCCAAGTTCATGATACTCAAAACACACCGAGTTCAAAACAAAAACAAAACACACCAAAATAATAATAAAAAATCACACCAAAAACGCAAATAAAATTCACACCAAAATCCAAACCAAAATTCAAAAGTCAAAATAAAAAAAAATAATATAAGTATTTCTTGACCTAATATCTCCCCCCAAACTTGAATTAAAGAGTATACACATGAAGGGGGTATAGTATTTAAACAATAAAAAACTTGGTCAAGAAATACTTGCAACCGGTCCTACTGATTTGGCGGAGGAAAGTGGCCTTGTTGGACATGCCATTCATGCATTTTTCGTAATAAGGTCAGCATATTGTCTTGTTTCTGGCGGATCTCGTCTTGTTTCTGTCGGGTCTCCTCTCGGAAAGCCTCAAATTCCACTCTAAGTGGTGATCGAGATGTGTCATGTCTTGATTCGGCCTGTCTCGATGACTCAGGTTGATTCCTCTCTCTCTCTTCTTCCTCTTCCTCATATTCTGGGCCTCTCTCATAAGCATATTCCTCCTCCATTCTTTCCGCTCTATCTTATTCTTGCATTCTCTCGGCTCTATCCTCATTTTCTATATGCCGAGGTCGAACATTTCGATCAAAGTGGTTATCACCAGGAGAGATCAATCCAGCTGCTACCCGAGCCAATTTATGCGCCTCCGTGGCCATTTGTAAGTTTCTTAAATCCCGAATACTATCAATCATCGTCATAGGTGTATTCAGGAGGAGGAAATGATCGTCGTCATTCTGGAGGAATATAACACGCGAGTCGTAATCCAGGATATTCATCAATTTCATGACTTGAAAAGATAGGAGCATATTTACTGGAAGGGGAGTTCAGTTGTCCATTGATATATCAAGATGAAGTGCAATAGGTGTAATTAAACCCCCTATCCAAATCTCCCCTCTCGGTTTAGTAGCAACATCATCAAAATGATAGATTTATATAGCCCCGGTTGCTGGATCCATCCCGTCGAGCATGTGAGATAGAACGTACAACTCTCGCTGGGTGATCGACCCTGTTTCTTTCCAGCAGAAGATAGTGCTCACAATTACTTTGTGTAGATAGCGGAGGATAGGATTTCGAATAGAGGATATTGGCCGATTTTGGGATGTAAGGACGTGCCTCACTCCCTGGGTACTCTACCATTGCCTGCCAATATGTTTCACACTCGAACCGATTTATTCGGTATTCCCCGTACCTTCGAGTGTCGTATATGGCATCCAATTCGCCGGGACATAGTTTTTCATTTCTGTTGTTTAGATGGAATTCCAAAGTGATCGGGTCATGAGTGATCGGGTCTCTTTTAATCGTAAACGTGCTAAAGAATTCCAGTATGAGGCATCGGTAGGTGGGCCAATGCTGAGTCATCATCGTCTCCCACCTTATTCTTTCCAGCAACTTCATGACATCGTCTTTTATTCCCATGGCCGTCATGCATTCCTCGTCCGGCCATCTAGTGGGGAGCATTTTTTTTCTACCCCAACATCTCCCACCATTCTAGGCAGCTCGGCGGAACTTCAATTCCATAAGTCTCGGGCATCTCAACAGCCCCTTGGGCCGGTATTCTTGCCAGTTGCTCTATTTTCGTTGCGGGTCTTCCTCGTCCCCGTTGAGCCGCACCACGTCCATGTTGGGCATTTCCTCGTCCTCAACCTCTGGCCATTTCTCTGCAAGAAATTCATCCATTATCATTTCTTCAAAACAATTTCAAGCCCAAAATTTTTCGATGATAAATGCTCCCCCAAATTTATTATCAATTGCACATTTCCCCCAAAATAATTGTTTCTTCCAAAATACGCCAAATGTAAATTTCAACACCAATCGCCATTGTATATAACATCCCAAGAATTTCAAACATGTAATTCAATCTCCCAACATATAATACCAACATTTAATTCACAAACATAGCAACCAAAAATTCAACACATCAATACTCACAAAAAAAATTCCCCAAAGTACCCTAAAGAAATCGACTCACGAACCCTAAAGAAATCAATAATCCACCATTCAACAATCTTAGGATGATGATAAACAAGAATTAAGTATTTAGAATCGGAAACATACCTCGAATTTGGAGTGAAAAGATGAAGAAAATGTCAAAAAATCGCGACCCACGAGAGGGATGATTTCGTCCGATTCTTAATGTTTTGAAGCTCTTAGATTGTGGATTAATGATCAGGGCCTTGTTCTTATGCTTGATTTAGTACAACTTATCTTTGATTTTGATGAATTTTAAGGGTATGGGAGGTAGGGTTTAGGATTGGGGAAGAAGGGGAGAAAATAAGTTTTGGGGAAGGTGAATAGTAGCAGTCGGCGTCCTCCTGTATTTAAACCCCCGATCGACACGTCCCGTGTCAAATGACACGGCCCGTGTCATACCTGTTCATAATAGCCAAATATCTTATGGACCCTTGACCCGACCGTGTCATATGACACGGCCCGTGTCGTACCTGCGCAGAAAATGAGAAACAATTGTATACCAGACACGACCGTATCATTTGACACAGCCCGTGTCGTACTTGTCCGGAAAGTGAAAAACGGTTGGACCCCTGACCCGACCGTGTCATATGACACGGCCCGTGTCGTACCTACGCAGAAAATGAGAAAAACATCTGCCTGCCTGACCCGACCGTGTCAAATGACATGGCCCGTGTCATACAGGCCTCGAAAGTGCGGTTTGTTTTTGCCGGGTCTTTTTCCTGCGAATTGAACACCAACAGTTGAACTGATTAGTTCTACATCAAGTAAAAATAAAAATAAAGCGCAAAAAAGGACAAAGCTAAAAAAACTATTGGGTTGCCTCCCAATTAGCGCTAAGTTTAACGTCTTCAGCCGGACGTCTTCAACGGAAAGTTCTTATGGCTCGATTAAAGTTATTACGGACACGGCCTCCTTTTGATTTGGATTATAGTAGTGTTTGACTCGTTGTCCGTTAACTTTAAATAGCTCTCCATATCTGTTCATGAGCTCGACTACTTCGGGTGGAAGTACTTTCTTGATCATGAATGGGTCTGACCATCTTGATTTACTTGTTGCCCCGGCATAAATTGACGTTTTACAATCATCTTGTTGTGCCATATTTTAGATCTCTCTTTGTAGATTCGAGAGTTTTCATTGCATTCATCCCGAAATTCTTCCAACTCGTTTAGCTCTAGCAATCTTTTCTTTCCGGCGGCCTCAAAATCCAGATTTATTCTTTTTACCGCCCACATCACCTTATGCTCCAATTCTGAAGGTAGGTGACATTATTTCCCAAAATATGAGTTGATAGGGAGATGTTCCCAAAGGAGTTTTGTAGGCCATATGATAAGCCCAAAGTGCATCGTCGAGCTTGGACGACCAATCTTTTCGAGATGTAATCACCATCTTTTCCAGGATTAATTTGGTCTCTTTATTAGCCGCTTCGGCTTGTCCATCTGCTTGTGGATGATAGGCCAATGATTTCTTTGATCGGGCCCCATATTTATGAAGGAGTTTATCCATGACTTTTTTGACAAAGTGTTATCCCCGATCACTGATTAATGCTCTTGGGGTTCCAAACCGGCAAAAAATGTTCTTCTTTAAAAATTTCATCACTACTTGAGCATCATTTCTTGGGGAAGAAATTGCCTCGACCCATTGAGATACATACTCGACCGCTAGCAGAATGTACTTATTCCCAAATGATGAGGAAAATAGACCAATGAAGTCGCTGCCCCAGACGTCAAACAGTTCAACCTCAATTACGTTGGTCATGGGCATCTCATGTCGCCTTGAAATATTCCCCACTCGTTGGCATCTATCGCATTGTTGAATGAAGAGATAACAATCTTTGTATAATGTAGGCCAATAAAATCCGCTTTTCAACACCTTTGCAGCAGTTCGTGTTGCTCCAAAATGTCCTCCGGTTGGTGAAGAATGGCATTGTTGAAGAATTTCATCCCATTCCTCTTGCAGAACACATCTCCTCACTATCATGTCGGCACATATCTTAAAAAGTAGTGGATCATCCCACATATAGAACTTGATATCATGGAAGAATTTTTTCTTTTGATAATGAGATAAGTCCGGGGGTAGCACAACTGCGACCAAAAAATTAACAATGTCAGCAAACCACGGAAATTTAGCTTCTATCATAAGAAGCCGCTCGTCTGGAAACTCTTCTTTAATCCCTTCGATTTCGGGTTCCTCCTCTTTCTTGTACTCGAGGCGAGATAAGTGATCAGCCACCACATTCTCACAACCTTTCCTATCTCAAACCTCCACATCAAACTCTTGTAAAAGCAGAATCCATCGAACTAGGCGAGGATTAGAATCATTCTTTTCGAACAAGTACTTGATAGTTGCATGGTCTGTATGTACTATCGTTTTTGTCCCAATTAAGTATGATCAGAACTTATCAAAAGCAAATACCACGACAAGCATTTCTTTCTTCGTTGTAGTGTAATTTTATTGGGCTCCGTCCAATGTTTTGCTTGCATAATAAATAGCCCGAAAGAGTTTCTCACGAAGTTGCCCCAACACGGCCCCGACCGCATAATCACTTGCATCACATAGGATCTCAAAAGGTTGAGACCAATTCGGTACCACGAGAATAAGAGCACTCACTAATGCCTTCTTTAGAGTTTCAAATGCCTGCAAACACTCGTTAGAAAGAATGAAAGCCATATCTTTTTCTAACAATTTACTCAAAGGTTTAGTGGTTTTTTGAAAAATCTTTTATGAATCTCCGACCAAGAAAGACAGGCTGCTTGAAATGATTGAACCACTTGATAACTTGAGCTTGAGCTTGCTCAGGATTATTAGGCGGTAAGATGGTTGCGCCTTGAAGTAAGGTGGCCAATCCAGCCAAAAGTTGATCTTGGGTGGGTTGAGCATTGCGCTTTCCTCGGTTAGTCATGAGTCTACCAACGAGTTGTAAAACCTATTAGTCGACAGAGTGCGAGAAATAAAGAATGTGGAGATAGGTAGAACGCATATAATAGTTGCAACACATAGAAAAATATAAATGAAATGAAAGAACTGCTTTTCATTATATAATATGTTTGGAACATCTACTGGAAATTTTAACAATAATAGTTATAATAAAATGAACTAAGCCTACGACTACTCCTCATCGTCACTGCTAATAATCTCTACCACGGGAATAGGGGGTCTTGGCTCAATCCACGAAGTGACTTGATCTTCAGACTCGATGTCTGCCATCAAAACATCCTTCATATTTTCGGCGAGATCCATCTTTGATCTCTCATCGGGAACTTCTTCTGGATCTTCCTCTGGATCTTCTTCAGGATCCTCCTCCGAGTCTTCCTCGTCCGTAGAGTCGGCATCCCAATTTGCCGTTGGAATCCCCTCTCGCGCATACAAATCCAATAGACATCCAACGATGAACTGAAAAACATCCACAGCCTCTTGCTATTCTAGCGATCTCTTGATGGCCTTTTTCCAAAGCCGGAAGATGCAGCAACTCCAGTCTTCGAATAACTTCTCCATCAGGTGCTCTAGCTGTCGCGTGACGGAACCTCATTTCCCATATTGCAGCCACTTGCTCAGCCTATTAATGACATAATGAGGTGCATTTTATGGTAAATTAGGATCATCTAACCAGTATTTGCGTGCTAGAAGACGTGAGTCAAAAGTAGCTGGGACCTTCTTACGTGGCGTCATCCTAGGTTTGGCCATTCTAACAATTCGTACATACATATATAATTATGGAAATAAAATGAAATGACATATGCATGAATAATGACTGAAGTTCGGTACCTTGGACGGAGTGACGAAGTGGCGAAGCTGAGAGCCTATGATACTTTTACATTTTAGCGAGTCTACAGAAAGGTAAAACCCGCTCTAATACCACTATGTAATGCCCCGACTTTCTAGGGTAAAAATTGGGGAAAATAAATAAAAAGATAGCTTTTGACAAAAAAAATTTTCTTTGAGAATATTAAAATTCTCGCCTACTAAGTCGAGTCACTACACTGACATAACTTTGATACCTTTAAATAAGGCAACATTTCATCATATATATGAGATAAAATTTTGCGGCGGAATATAAATCATAAATTAAAATTTCTAGTCAACGTTTCCCCAAGTGAGTTTCAAAACATTTGACATAACGAAAAAAAACATCATATAATAAATCTTCTTTCATATGCCCTCTTGGATCGCTCCTTCGTCCATCCGGCTCGGTTCAACCTACGGGATCAATAAAGGTGGGGGTGAGCTTCCTTCAGCTCGTGGAAATTACACTGATCACAGTAATATACAATCTCATGGAAAGCATAACATGAATAATCTATCATATTTTTCCTCAACGTCAATGCATACTCACAATATTATGTATAGCATGAATCGAGCACGCATAACACGAATATTGAGGTTGCGCAGGTGCCCCCGCAACAACATGAAACATACTCACAATATTACGTATAGCATGAATCTAGCACGCATAACACGAATATTTAGGTTGCGCAGGTGTCCCCGCAACAACATGAAACATACACACAATACCACATATAACATGAATCGAGCATGCATGTGAATATTGAGGTTGCGCAGGTGTCCCCGCAACAACATGAATCTTAAGATAACCTCTTTACACGTATACAGGTGAGCCTGATTTACAACATGTATCGTCAATTAATAAACATGAATTGAATATCACATATACAATCCAATTAAAGCAATTAAAGTGTAACACCCCCAGAACCGACCTGGAATATTACAGCACCATGGGCCCACATTGGAACCCATAAGGCTAAAATAAATTTCGCAAACGTTTAAAAATGCCAAAAGGCCAATGACGGTAGTGTTTTAAATACTCAAATATTTTTGAAAACATTGTTCTCAATTACCGTCAAAAAATATCATTTGAAAGCACAAGGCAAAGACGCCAAAAGGGCATTTAGAAAGTAAACACGAGTTGGAAAATACTGATAGCCACTATCAAATTACACACGCAGCGGATAGAGACATAATTAAATACATTTGCAGCGGAATTATAAAAACCAGAAAAGAATACACAAATCCCAATAACCATGCCATAGCCAGTATCATCGGAAAGCTCATCCCTTCACGACCGCTACTAGCTCGAACTCCGAGTACCTAAAGATAAAGCCCACGACGGGGTCAGTCATAATACCCAACAATGATAACGATCACATCAACATATACAATTACATATCAATGTAATTACAAAGCAAGAATATTTCCAATGTAATCTTACCGAAATAACCTTACCGATTCGTGGCGACTTATATTAAACCAACCGTTACCTCAATTCACACCTCGTATCCTTAGGTGACGAATAAATTCAAATTAACCATCTGTACTGTATTCAAACAAAGCCAAAATCCTCGAAATTATAAATACATCTCAAATACGGAGTAATCTGTCCATGACCAATCCTGTCCGCTGGGTCGCACAATCGGATCCAAATTCTGATAAAATCGATATCACACGGCACATCTGTAAACCAACTGTCCCGAGACAATAGCAAGTCTCGCATATCAATACAAGGCATGAATGCTCACACAATGAAAAAATGATAAACAACCAATGCACCCAAACGGGAATACTAATGACATGATAACTCCACACAAGATCGATAAAGGATCAACCACGAACGAGAATACCATGATGTGGTAACTCCAACAAGATCAATGAAGGACCAACAATTGGGAATACCAACAATACGGTAAACCTCAACAAGATCAATCAAGGACCAACAACCGAGAATACCAACGATATGGTAAACTCCAAAAAGAGCAACAAGGGATCAACGACCGAGGATACCGACGATATGGTAACTGCAATAAGATCAATAAAGGTTCAACAACCGAGAATACCGATGATACGGTAAATTACAACAAGAGCAATAAGGGATCAACGGCCGAGAATACCGACGATACGGTAAACTCCAACAAGAGCAATCAAGGACCAACAACCGAGAGTATCAACAGTAAAAGCACATCTAGGCCTTATCCCTCAACACATCGGCCCCACGGATTACAACTGAAAGGAAGAGCACATCACAAAATATAGCAAACAATGATGCACACTCACCACATGAAGTATCAACACACACATGCAATAATGCAACAGGATGATTATCATAATCTAACAGTATTGATTACCTCAAGCAGGGGACGCTAACCTTTCCACGACCAATATCCCTGAACGAATACACAGTTATCCGAATAGTCCGAAATGAAGTACGGTCCATTACTAATACCAACCTACCATCTCAAGTTCAATCTCGACATGATAACTAACCTTGATATCTAACTTCTCATATAATATACCAAATATGATTCACGTCTCTGTTTCCACTACACATCTTTAAAATCATATACATTATGATTTATCTCAGTCCAAGCATAATATACATACCACCATCTCGACAATTCATATCCCATAATACCATTGCTATATGAATCATAAATGTAATGAAAGTGAAACCATTTATTAAACATTATGAACTGAACAAGCATAACTTGCCTTTACCAATTCCACGAAGCCGCTATCAATCCCGCCGTCTTCATCTACAAGCTCCTCAGCCCCGACCAAGACGATTCATGCATTCTCCAACCTCAACCGCAGCGCAACGGTTAATCACTAATGATCACTTAACGCAACCCAATGCAATGATCAATTAACGATACGTTTGATAGAAATCGATAACCGATATAATCAACCAATCAAACTCAACGGTTCAATGATATCTCGTTCATACGAAACCAAACCATATAAACTCTTAACAATACGAATACAAGTCGAAATTCGATAATCAATAGTCCTAACAATGCCTTCAACATATAGTTTATATAACCTGAAGAATCGTAACAACAAAACCATAATCATCTTCATACGAATCATTCATAAACAATAACGTCAAAATCCGAATTCAAGGAGAGGATTACCCAACATACCTATTACAAGATGAATACACAAGTAATTATTTCCCTTGATTAATACGGTGCGAAGAAATAGACAAAAGGAAAGAGTCCCGATCCAACAGCAACCTCTATTCTTGGTATCCGGCTCTATTGGGATAGAGCGAAGAGATCAATAGGTCTTTCCCAAGCCTTCTATATAGATAAAATCTTAAAGCTATTTAAGATGGATGATTCTAAAAGAGGGTTTCTATCGATGCGACATGGAATAAAACTCACCTTGGAGATGTGTCGTCAAAGTGAGGAACAATGAAATGACATGAGTAATATACCATATGATTCGGCCTTGGGTAGCCTTATGTATGCTATGTTGTGTACGTGACCTGATATTACGCATGTTGTGAGCGTGGTAAGTAGGTTTCAGGAAAACCCAGGTAGGAAACATTGGACTGCCGTAAACAACGTTCTCAAGTACTTGAGAAGGACTAGAGATGTGGTTCTTATGTATGGCGGTGGAGAACTGAATGTGATGGGATTTACTGATTCGAACTTCCAAGGATAGAAATACGATTCGATGTCTACTTCTGGATATATATTTACTCTTAATGGAGGAGCAGTATATTGGCACAATGCCAAGTATAGCGCGACTGCTGGTTCCACCTATTAGGCTGAGTATAAAGCGGCCTCGAAGGCCTCCAAAGGAAGGGTTAAGAAGTTACTGGATAAACTTCAAGTGACACCATGTGCTACGCTGCCTGTTTTCATTTTTATACAATAACAATAGAGCAGTAGCACGGGCCTGGGAGCCGAGGTTTCATAATAATACAAAACATATTGAGAGAGAGTATCATCTCGTGAGAGAATTTGTTCGCAAAGAGATATATTGTGCTGCATAGAGTAGGACGCCACTTTCTCAGATTAGCTTCGAGCATCATCTGGAGAACATGGGTATTAGATACCATAGTGTGTGGCATTGAGTGCAAGTGGGAGATTGTTAGGAGTATGCCCTCGAATGCCACTCAGAGGATGTTGAGTGAGGGCATTGTACTTGTTATTATGTATATCATTAATATAAGGCAATAGATATTTGTTTATTTACTGGTAGTTACTGGCGTTCCTGACTCATAAATATATATATAGAAACTAGTCCATGTATTTGAGAGCAAAACATTCCACTCCTTATTGGATAAGGGGACGGAACTGGAAAGTTTTATAGCTCAAATACTTAATCGTTCGCAAGTAGATGAAACTTGACTGGGCGTTAAGTTTATGTGAAGACTTATATGGCGTGTTCTTTGATATGGAGAGTGCCTGTCGAACACTAATGGTTAGTGAGAGCACACGTTATAGCTATGCTAATTGGATTAGTATAGTCGAACCGACTCACCCTCGATTCATCACACATATTTCACTCCGGGAAAGTCAATGACGGAATCGAAAGGTTGTGATAGGTATTCGTGAACCTTCGACTTGAGGATTTAGTAGGGATATGCTTGTGACGTCAAGATTTTCATTATAGTAGTTTGACCCTGTAAACCGGAAGGCGGGGGTCAACCTCGACGTGCGTATTGACAGGCAAGTAGCAGGTCCTACTGAATACCAAGATAGAATTCTTTCTTCTGTTAGTGAACGGGTTATATGTCCTATGCGGTTATTGGCGGATGAGATCATACGTATTTGGCCAAAGCATTGGAGCTGGTTGTATTGGATACACGAGAGCTCGATGATCTCGATTTGCATTAACGCATGCATAACGTCAAGTAAAGATAGGGTTTGACTGACCGTGACCCTTTAATTTGATCGGGACATTTGAAAGAAGGGTTTATACGCATACTGGTATTCACGACAGAATGGTTCTTGAATGATCCCAATCATTCGTTCTCAGTTGGGGTACAGTGTAGGCCGCCAGGCTGGCTAGGTGGTGCTAATACTCTTTGGTTCCTCCCATTGCTGACTGAGACGGACCTACCGAGTCGTGCAATAGGATTGACGACAGAATGAATCAAGCTTATTCTATCATTATGAATATTAGATATTGGATATCTAATTTAGGACATTAGATGTCTAAATTGATTTATTGGATAAATTATTTTACGCCCTAATGGGTTAAATAAATTACTAGGTGATTAATTTAATTCATGTATATAATTATTTCTTGGAGAAATTAATTATATTAAAATCTATTTGATATGATTAATTAATTATATTAATTAATTAATATAAATGCATCGGAATGGAATTGGAGTTTATCTATTTAGACTCACGAGAGTCCGAAACGAACCGAACTCCTCCTACCCTTCTAGATGGCCGCCCCCCCTTTGTCTTCCACCTAATGTGGTGGAAGACTTCATGATTTAATATCATGAAGTGTTTTTCCTTAGGGGACCTAGAATCACACTTTTATATTGTAAAGGTGTTTTGATAAGATTCCTTACAAAATAAATTGAAGACTACCTCACACTCTTGCACACAATTGCAACCGTGACTTTGAGGGAGAGAGAGAGAGAAAATTGTTTTCTCATAATAGCCTTCATTTTCTTCTTCATCTTGTTCTTGGTGGTTCTTGGAGAAAAATCAAAAAATCAAAGAGAGAAAGTGAGTTATACACTTAGAGTGTAATAATCACATAGAAATCTTCATCATCCTAGTTCTAGCCGTATCCTCGGAGGATAGCAAGATGATCGTCATTCCGTTTGTTTCTCCGGTGCGTGGCAAGTAGAGACGCGGTGCTTTCGGTGTTGGATCATCCAAGAGCTTGGAGCGGATTGGATCGTAGGGAAAGCAATCTAAAGCTTTGGGAATAGCTCAAGAGAAGGACATCATTTAAATCAACGGACTACAAGGGTATGTTTCTAGTATATCTTGTGTTTCGTTTAATATTCGTATATACGTAGCTCGATCGATCCTCGTAGTAATTCGGATCGAATTAATTTTCATTTTACCGCTTCTGCTGGGCCTTCGTTTTGGGCACCGGATCCCAACAGGATCTCTGGTGCGTGTGACTTTTGTATCTCAGCTGCATAGGGGGTTGAGGTCATCTTCTCTGCAATTTCCTCAGGTGAGTTTTGTGCAACTGCATCAGATTGAACTTCATTTGAGTCTGAGGGGATTCTATAGGGTGAGGTTCCACTTCTCATCTCCTTGAGAATCTTAGATGTTGTGGGTTTGTTCTTTGCTTCAAGCTTCTTCTTTGTCGCTTGGTCCAGATGACCAAGTCTCTTGCTGATAAAGAAAGTTTCTGCTTTTTCTTTAGCTTTTCCAAGAAACTCCAAGATCCAACTGATCTGAGTCCCATATGCCAACTTCTGTCTGAACTTTTTCTCGTCATTATCCCAGCTAACTTTATTGACTTCCAGGATCAACTGCCTGTAAATATAATTCGGCCAGTTGAGCCTTTCCTGTTGGACTAATGCTCCCATGACTATATACTTGGCAGATGACAGTTGATCATAGCTGCCTGCCATGCCCATGATGATTTTATTAGTGATGTCAAGAACATACTTGTACTCCTTCTTAAGATCTCCTTTCTTTGCCATGAATTTGACCTTAGGTGACTGGTCAGACATCCTTATCTCCTCACATAGCTCGAATGGGTTTGGTTTCAAGGCTTTAACTACAAGGCTTCGATTTTCCAAGTGAAATGCGTCTGCAATAGTCTTTTTGTTTATGTTGATAGATTCACCAAAAATAGAGCTCTAGATTCCATATGGGGTGACTTGGGCTTCCTTGTAGAAGCAGATAACGACTTCCTCGAATAGTTGAAATGGGTTGATGTCCAGGAAATGGTAGATGCCATTTTTCTTCATCCTCCAGATTACATGAGCCATTTCTGTCGTGTTGTCCGATTCAAGCAAACCTTTGAAATCGACAACAATGTTAAAAATGATTTTCTCCTTCACCAGCTTGAGATTGAAGCCTTCAAAGTAAGTGGTTGAGTCCATTTCTGCAAAAATAAGATCTTCGATTGAGTGTAGTGAATGTTCAGGCAATTTTTCTACTTTTGAAAAATTAAGGTTCTTGAGCTTGAAGATGATAAGCTTTTTCTGAAATGATTTCCGTCGTCTTATATACCCAGTTGAAAAGACGTTTTTGAATTTTAATAATTAAATAAGTAAGCGGCGATACGATTTAGATAATAAAGAATGACGGTTGGAGTTGATTGGACATCATGGAGGTAGTGTGATCATGTGTTTTTATCCACGTGTAAATAAATAATATAATAATCATATGTCGGTTAAGGGATGAGAAACTTAGATGGTTGACCATTTGACTGCTTGTCTGCTCTGCATCAGGTGAGGTATGTCTCATGTGGTTGATGTCAGCTAACTTTTCCACCTTAGGTGATGGTTCTTGACTGGTCTGATCATGTCACTTTTCTTCACTGGTTTGATCAGGTGACTTTCTCGTCTGGTCTGATCAGGTGGCTTCCTTGTCTGGTCTGACCAGGTGGCTCCCTTGTATGGTCTCCTGGTCAGGTGACTTTTATTCATCCCTTGTCTGCTTCTGGTCAGATGACTTTTCCTTCTTCTGTAATCCAAGATTCCTACTAAGTTCCGGAAACCTTTCTTCTGGTAAAGGCTTAGTGAATATGTCAAGCTATTTGATACTCTGTGATGACCCTTTCCACTCTTACTCTTTTGTTAAGCACATGGTCTCTGATAAATTAATTTTTGATATCTATGTGCTTTGTTCTTGAATGTAATACTGGATTGTTGGTTATAGAAATTGCAATGTTGTTGTCACACCATATGGGAAATACATTTGCTATGATGTTGTAGTCCCTTAGTTGTTGTCTGTGTAGGTCACAAGTCCTCAGGAATAAGTCTAGGGGGTGAATAGACTTATTAAACTCTTTCCTGAATCTCATGTGTAATTAAGTGCAGATGACTTATGTCGACTGCAGACAGATAATGCGGAAGACACAGCTGATAATAATGCAGATAACAAGTATTGACTGCAGATAACTTTCTAATGGAACAGTAAATATGTATGCAGCAGTTATGTATATGTTTAAAGCAGTAAATCACACAATAACTTATAGTGGTTTCATAGGTGGGGTAATCCTCCACTAGTACACTTCTCTCCAAACCAGTTGGAGATAAATTCACTATAACTGTCAACCAGTGATAAAGGTTACAATGTATTCTTCCTTGTTACAACAGCTTCCAACCAGTGGAAACTCGTGCCGTTGCAACTCCCTTGACTGCCTACCACCTCTTGATCGAAAACCCGTGGATGCCTCAAAAACTCTCGAGCTGTCTATCACCTTCCAATCAAGAACCCGTGGATGCCTTATCAGTCGCAAAACTTCTGAAACCTCGTTCACAGAAGTACCCCCTACTCAGCTTAAAAGACAAGAGTGTTTGTCTTCTCCAACTTAATAGCTTCTTGAATATGACTGTTTAAGCTTTGCCATTCACGATGCTATTAGTTTACTATGATTGATTTGATTGCTTTGATCGCTTGAATGTATTGTTCGTATCGTACTTTGCTCAATTCTAGTCTTCAGATATTTATAGTACGAATCTTGAGATTCTCTTCATAGCCATTGCATCACTATAACAAATTGGTCCATTGGAGAATGGACTTCTTTGTTTATCTTATCATTCTGTTGCACGTCTTTATTCTCTTTTCAATTCCAACCGTTTGAAATACTTCCTTTGGTCGCGCCGCTTTTCTTGATTAGTATATTCATGAGTCTTCAGAATGTGGATCTCAATGAATATTTTATTCCTAACTTTCCAGGAATATTTTCAGTTTGTCTCCTTACATATGCATGTGGATTTCCGTTATTGTTGTCTTCAACACTTTCTGACGTGGACTGAGTTACTTGGCTGATATATTGTTTGAGAACTTATCTGATATCTCTTGGTCAAACCTGCCTGATGTGCGGTCAACCTTCTCTGATGTAAAACTTCTATGATATAACTTGGTAGAAGTTCTCTGAGATAAAGTTCTCTGCTCTGGTCTTGACTGAAGTTCCCTGACCTGATGAATGTTCTCTATTCTGATGGTCAAACTTCAGCTGATATTTTGTGTTGACCAGATCTTGTCTGATAACTCGACTGTAGATGGGTTTTGGTCAAACCTCTATGATATTCTGCGTTGACCAAAACTTGTCTGATGTATCGCCTTCTTCAGAACTTAACTGCAGCTTGGTTTGGTCAAACCTCTCTGATAGTTTTCGTTGACCAAAACTTCTCTGATAATGAACTCGCCTGTAAACTTTCTCTGATAAATGGCAGTTCTATACTTAGTTTGATTTTGTTACTTGATCAAGACTTAGCCTAATTTTTAAGTCCTATAGAAGATACTCATTTGGTTCTTCTTTACAATGCCAAGTACTTAGATACATACATTTAATTAACAATACAGGGATGATATCATCAAAATATAACAAGTATTCCTAACAATTTCCCCCCTATTTTGATGATGGCAAAACTAAAGCATTTCAAATGTAAACAAGCCTGCACAAAATAAAGTGCAAGACACAGGTAAAACTCAGTCTTTTTGAGACAACTAGTGGTTGTCATTCAAGTGACTGTTTTAAATTTTTATTGAT
This sequence comes from Orobanche coerulescens, assembly GCA_033398695.1. NCBI lineage: Eukaryota > Viridiplantae > Streptophyta > Magnoliopsida > Lamiales > Orobanchaceae > Orobanche > Orobanche coerulescens. Next base: position 75,765,984 of record CM065807.1, on the reverse strand, counting down.
GTTACATTACAGTGCAGTTTGAATGAAACAAAATACAAGTAAATAATTACAAGTATTACAAAATTACAAGTAAATTACAAAGTAAGAATTACAAGTAAATTATAAATAAAAGTTTATCTTCCTCTCCCTCTTCCTCTTCCTCTGACCCTGGCTGGTGGGAGTGACTTCAATGGCTTGGCTCCAATTGGTTTCTTGGTCACTGGGGCAAACCTATATTTCCTTTTAATTACCAATGAAGCAAACTATTGCTGCTCTGGAGATGTGAAGTTATTTTCAATGCATAGTTCTCTGATTTCTTCCTGAAGAGCCAGCTCATCAAGTTCATTATTCATTAGTGTAGGTGCTTCTTCAGGTCTGAAATTAGGAATCATTAGATAGGCATTGAAATTCTATGCAGCATATTTCTTCAAAACTTCCCAGAGTTTTGGAAAATTCATATCCATGAAGTTAATGAATGTTTGCTGTGGGGAGCAATCTTTGTCTTGAAGCATCTTCCAGAGATAGTACTTTTCTATAAACTGCTTCCTAGCACTTCCCCACATTGGCGCTGCTTCCACAGGCAAGAATTCTTCAACATACTGTATCTCCTTACTTTCTCAATGGAACCTCACCTCTGGTACTTGTCCAATTCTCTTCCTTTTGGATGCAGGTGGATCTTCATGTGTAACTGGCTCTTTCCTTTTCAAGCTAGAACTGCCTGTCTGAATCAGAGGGAGGTCTTGTTGATTTTTCTCCATTTCTTCTCTGCCTTCCCCATTATTCGTTGCTTCCCCATGTCTGCTCTCTTACCCCTTTTTGCCAGCATCAATAATAAGTGATAGCTGCTCCTCCACCCTGTGCATGAAATCAGACATGCCAAGAGGCATTCTTGAACTTGAGGGTGTTGGACAGGGTCCCTTCTTGTTAATCAGAGTGTCCATTTTTTCATTTAGAGATACTAGCTCAGGCTTAACATCAGTTGCTAAGAGCTCAACAACAATCTCTTTGACTATCCTCCGATCAGCTCAGTGATATCTGGAGGTAGGTGATACACAGGTGACTCTGCACGAACAAAGTTTTCTCCTGAATCCTCTTATGTAGTTGGCCTCTGAGCAATGGATTTCTCGGATGAGACCTGCATGTCTGGTGGCGCCTGATCAGATGGGGTCTTCTAAAGAGTTCCTGATTTGCCATCTGATAAGTCCTCATCGGCAGGGGACTTTTCCTTCTTCTCTGTAGTGGACATACTTTCTGCAAATGACTTCTTGTTTTCAGAGGGGGTTTTCTCAGGCTGTTCCCCCTAATTGTCTGCTTCATCAGCTTCAGGAGCATGATCAGGTGACTGTCGATCATGATCCCCATCATCATCTGTTCTCTCTTCTTCCTTCTTTTCTTCATCTTTTTTCTCCTCTTCATCTTCTTCTTTCTCTTCGTTCTCTTAAATATTTTCAACTTCTTCTTTTTCAATTTTTTGTCTTCTTTCTGCTCTTCCTTTTCTTCAACTCCTTCTTCCTTTTCTTTAACTATTTCTTCCTTTCCTCTTTCTATTATTTTTTCAATATTTTCATCCTTTCCAACTTCAAAAATTGTGGTTTCCTTTTCTTTTTCTCCTCCTTCTTCTTCTTTTACACTGTCTTCCTCTCCGAGGGTTTCACCTTGTGATACACCCCTCATAACATGAAGGATGAAGTGGTCCATGTTTTGTTTGAAGTGAGACATGAACCAATTCTCCTGGAGCAACAACTTTATCTCTGTCTCTTTACAGAAAAAACATGATAAGTTGCTCAGTATCCTGGGGGTATTCCCAGGCACTCCTCTCAACAAACTCTGTCAATTGAGTGAAGGTGAGTGTTTTTAATTCCTTCCACTCTTCAAAAATATTGACAAATGAAAATTTAAGAGATTGTGGTTTTACCATTCTCAATTGATCTGAGGTTAGGTTCAAGGGATTGTTCTCCCTGAGATTGAGATGATATCTTGATTCTGGGATATCAATAGATTCCTCGGCCTCTTCTTCCTCAATAACACTTGGGAGTGTTAAGAGGGGAACTATCTTTGCCACTAGCTCTGAGGAGTGAGCAGGTTGATCCTCAGGTGCAGCTGGTGCAGGTGATATGATCATCTGCATCTGATCAGGTTGAGCTGCAATTGGTGCAGGTGATGTGGTAGTCTGAGGTTCTTCTTCTTCTTCTTCTTCTTCTGAATAGTAGTCTACCATACATCTCTGTCTCTTGGAAGGCTAATTAGGTGAGCAGTGAATGTGGACTACTTCAGGTGACTTCCTATAGAACATATTGGATAGAGGAGTGTTGTCTGTGTCGGAGTCATCCGCAGGTGACTTCTCAATGGCAGGTAACTGAATATCAGATGCAGAATGGGTTGAGGTTATCTCCTCTGTAGGTATCTGGGAGGGATTTTGGTCGGCTGCATCAGAGAGAACTTTGTCTGAGTCTGAAGGCGCTCTGTCAGGAGAAGTTCCACTTGTCATCTCCCTCAGAATCTTGGCTTCTTTCCTCTGATCGCCCAATTTCTTCAAAGTTTCTTGGTCTGGGTGACCAAGTCTTTTCCTGCCATGGAATATGTCTGCAGCTCCCTTCGCCTTTCCGAGGAACTCCAAGATCCAACTGATCTGGGTTCCATAGGCAAATTTCTATTTGAACATCTTCTCCTCTTCATTCCAGCCAGCTTTGTTCACTTCTCGGACTAACTGCATGTATATGTAGTCAGTTCAGTTAATCCTTTGTTGCTGGATAAGTGCTCCCATCGCTGTGAATTTGGCAGATGATAATTGATCATAGCTGCCGGCCATGCCCATGATAATTTTGTTTGTGATGTCAAGGACATATCTATCTTAAGGTCATTTTTCCTTGCCGTAAGTTTGACTTAGTTGGCTCCTGTGGTAACTTGATTTCATACCACGTCTCGATCGGATTCTGCTTCAGACCTTTGACGGCTATGCCCCAGTTCTCCATTTTAAAAGCGTCGGTGATGGTTTGAGGTGTGATGTTTATATCTTCTCTAAAAATCGAGCTCGTGATACAGTGCTCTGTGACTTGTGCTTCCTTGAAGAAGCAGATGACAACTTCCTTGAAGAGTTGCTTTGGGTTGATGTCAAGAAAATGGTAGATACCATTTTTCTTCATCATTCGGATAAGATGTCTCATTTCATCAGTGTCCGCCATGTTCGCCTCCAGTAAACCTTCGAAATCAACTATGATTCTGAATATAATCTGCTCCTTCACCATTTTGACGTTAACTCCTTCGAAGTATTGGGTGGAATCCATTTCTGCAAAAATAAAGTTTTAATTTGAGTGGAGTGAATATTCAACATTGATTGTGGATTTAAGATATCTGATTATCCTCTTAGCTGCTTCCTAGTGAGATTGCTTTGGCTTGGATTGGAATCAGGCACACACTCCTACTGCATATGAAATATCTGGTTTGCTTGCAGTGAGGTATAAGAGTGATCCAATCAGTCATCTGTAGTGGGTTGTGTAACACCCCGAGATATTCGGAGTATATTACAGCGCCGTGGACCCCTACATGGGACCCACCAGGCTACAACTAGAAAACACCCCTCGACTAACCATCTCGGTTAGCGAGAACACACATTTAAATAATATAACATATAAAGATACGCCCGGAGCAACCGGCGAAATAAGCAACAGTCGACAATGTAGCAATTTAAAATAATACAACACGGGGTTTGAATTGAAAAGCCTAAGTACTCATGACGATCTATCGATTTATAAATATAGGAAACAACCATATCGAAGTGAACAAAAGAAATAAGTAGACCCGAGTGCACATGTCAACGACCACGGCCAACATCCTCAATCTTGTCCCGTAGCTCGCTCGTCCGGATGATCATAACCTGAAATCCATAACAAGAATTTCCCCAAAACGGGTCCCCCAAAGGGGTTAGCAATTACGCTAGTACAAGTAATCAAGGCAAACCAATCGCTTACACATTTCATAGTACATGCACCAATTACATTTCAAAAACCAAAACCAGACATGTCTTTTCCGGAAACAAATAGTCAAACAATTTGCCTAGGACCGGGATGAAACCACGAATCCCACCCGAGGCCTCTAAGGACCCTCCCGAGCTAGCCATTTCATAAAACAAATCACGCACAGGCATCGCCTAGGACCGGGACGAAGCCACGAAGCCTACCCGAGGCCTCTAAGGACCCTCCCGAGCTGGCTAGCGAAACAAACTCATGAATCCAGAGTGAAGTCATAGATTCCCCCGAGGCCCCGTCGGACCCTCCCAGGGTGAGAAAAGCACACACAATATACATTACCATTTCATGTTAAGCATAAAGGTTTCCAAAAGAATACTTTCCTTGAGTAATTGACGACGCAACGAACGGAAAGGATAATCACCGACGAACGCTAGGAATCAACGGAACCGAACCTAACGATTCGAAGAACATAATTACAACCAACTCTAAGATGAATACGGAAATGGAATACACCCGAAAACCTGCCTACGATCCATGTATATCCGTATATAAACAACAACGAGGGTGGACCACAACCAATCCCTCTCGATTCCGCAAAAACTACGAAATATACCATGAATCCGTAGGGAAACTAAGAATACCAACAAGATTAATCATAATCATCAAGAATCCACCAACAAAACGGAACGAATCGGACGAAAATCCCAAAACCCCCAATTTATCGAAAAGTAGTTTTCTAAGAGATTTTACCTTGGATTAGGATGAAATATTCGTGTTGATGTTGTTATAATACACCAAGAATTCGAGGAGGATGTTGGATGAGATGATTGGAAGAAGAAATCACCAAGAATCGCCCAAAATCGCCAAAGGATCTCTAAGCCGCGGGGAGGAGAAGAAATGAACGTAATACGTTCATCTGGGTCAACTCCCTAGTTTATATAGCCAGGGAGTGTTAGCGTGCGCTAATCCTCCAGGTTAGCGTGCGCTAACGAAACAGACTACAGTCCAGTACCCAGATTTTTGGCCGTTAGCGTGCGCTACTCCAAACATAGCGTGCGCTAATAACCTCTCGGTAGCGCGCGCTATCGACCAATAGCGTGCGCTACCTGGACATCCGCCAAGTCCAGAAGCAACTGTCAGTACACACCTGATCCGGTTAGCGCGCGCTATCGACCAAACATAGCGTGCGCTAAAGTGTATCGGTAGCGCGCGCTATCGACTAATAGCGTGCGCTACCTGGGCATCAGTAGAGTCCAGTGGCAAACTGCCCAGTACTGGACATCCACACTAGCGCACGCTACCGGGCGTCTCAGCGTGCGCTAACTCCCAACATTAGCGTGCGCTAGGCTACGTAGCGTACGCTAATCCACCAGTCCAGAGGACTGGAATCAGCACTGCCACTCCCAGGGCTTGCCCTCTAGCGCGCGCTACGAAACAATCGTAGCGTACGCTACTAAGTGACCCCTAGCGTGCGCTATGCAGTAAATATAGTGTGCGCTAGGTACGAGATATAAACGGTCCAAAACACCGGAATAAGAATGAAATGTTAAACGGAACATCTCAAGACGCATCGAAACATAGAATGGATCCACGACAACCCCGAATAGCGGTTCCGTACAACAATAACGAGAATCAGATCAATAGATGGCGGGAAAGATACACTGAAAGATACACGAGGGTCACTACAACCGAGAAACACACCGAAAAATGAAGATACAAGGGAAAGAAAAATGCGGATATTACATTCTACCCCTCTAAAAATAAGTTTCGTCCCGAAACTTAAGAAACAAACAACTCAGGGTAGCTAGCCCGCATGCTATCCTCGGTCTCCCAAGTTGCCTCCTCGACACCGTGTCTCGACCACTGCACCTTGACCAAAGGGATGGTCTTATGCCTCAGTCGTTTCTCACGATGCTCCAAAATCTTCAAAGGACGCTCCTCGAGAGTAATATCCTCGGCGACATCAATCTTACCATAATCGATGACGTGACTAGGGTCCGGGACATATTTCCTTAGTTGGGAAACATGAAAAACGCTATGAACATGACTCAAGGCCGGGGGTAACGCCAAACGGTATGCTAACCCACCGACTCGCTCCAGAATCTCGAAGGGTCCAATAAATCTAGGACTCAACTTCCCCTTCTTCCCGAAACGGAAAACTCCTCTCGTCGGCGACACCTTCAGCAAAACGTGGTCTCCCACCTCGAATTCTAAAGGTCGACGACGGACATCGGCATATGACTTCTGTCGGCTCTGGGCAGTCTGTTGTGTCAAGATTTATTCATCCCGACAGGCGATCGACAAAAGGCCGAGCGACCAAGTCAACACCAGTCAAACTATGGGCTCGCCTAATCGAAGATATCAGACCACCATCAGGTACCTAGCGATCGACTCCCAAGGCGATCGCCCTTTGGCAGCTGGCGATCGACTCTAGTGACCGTCTAAGGGCAATCGACCTACGTCCCGAGCAGGGATGATCGCCCGTCAAAGTCATTGAAGACTGGATCTCAGAACAGCACCCACGTGCAGATCCACAAAAGGCGCTGACAGACAAGATCTTTGCTGACAGACAAGACCTTTGACCACAGCCTGTCTCCTACCTTACCTACCGACAGGTCCGCCGAAAGTTGTCAGTGGGACCGCCCGCGACAGCTACGCAGGACGCGTGCAGGCTCCCCATTGGACCGTACAGCTGGCTGCCAGCAGCAGCCGCAAACTTTAAGGGAACAAGCCCATGTGCTAAAAGACGATCACCCGATTATTATAATACAGTAAAGGTGATCGCCCGGCATATCAAAAGTCCTATAAATAGAGAACCTCCTCCTACTGGAAAAAGGTTCCGAATTGGTTCACATTTCATTCACCTACATTCCGAATTCATTCACGGAAATACAGTAGAACACACATACCATCAAGCTCCCTGTTGTCTCGCCGGAATCCATCTCAGGACTTCTCTCTCCGAATCCCTCATCCAGAAGACGATCGGCAGAGGCCGGAAGTCTCCACAAGATAGATTCCAAGATATTCATAAGCCTAGGAGCTCAAGCATCCAGCTAATACTCGCCGTGAGAGACTGTCCATCTCTCACCGCCGCGACTGTTCATCTCCTTTGTTACAAGAACTCACAGAGCATCAAATCTGGTTCTTCCGGCAATCTACACGCTCAATAGCTAAGATAACAAGAATCTTTACACTCATTGTAATTGTATTCTTACATTAGTACTTGTATCCCCAAATATTAGTATTAATAATATCTCGCGAGAGCATTCAAGCCCGGGACTAACAACTCTGGAAAATCTTGTGTTATTTATCTTTCTCACGGAAGTGCTCTTGCATTTGTTTGCTATCCATCCATTCCAGCAAAAGCCTTATAGGCCCGTCCGAAAGCGCTATGCTGCTCTCAGTAGGCCCTAATCGCCAGATCTCTCTCTATCTGCGATCGTCTATCTTCAGCAGTCGCTTCCTTAGCAACGTCGGCTTCGTTAAATAAAGCCTCGATTTCAGCAGGGTCGATTCCGGCCCGAATAGCCTCAGCCGCCGTCTCTAGGTGGAAGTCGGAAGAAGGTCCTCCCCGGACAGTCGATGTCCCGGCGGCGGAACCGGTACCCACTCCATGTGATGATGACGTTCCGGCCATTCTCAAAGAAAGAAAAGGAGAAAAGGATTTTTCTTACCCGAAGGTGAAATCGAACGACGATCGGCACTAAGATCTTCAGAAAAATCTTCAGCAAGTCCTTCTTTCTCCAGTAAGTGCGCGTGAGGACGAAGACTGCAACACTGCGCCCTTTAATAGGAGATGGCAGGGACTCGTTTGCAATAAGGGAAAATCTCAGGGGTCGGATCTCAAACGTCGCATTTATTGACTCCCTTGAGACCCGCGTACGCGTCTTTTCAAGGACGCATCAGCCGAGGAGTCATTAATGACCGTTGATATCCTCCAACGGAAGCCCGACACGTGCGCGGAGACTTTTCCACGCCCATTACCATTTCCCGCGCAGTTTAGCGGCCAACCAGGTCGTCCAAACTCAGGATATATCAGCTCAAAGACGATCGCCAGATCAGTTAAGCACAGAGTCGCTCGTCAAAAGTTCAGCGATCGCCAAGAAAACCACCTCACCCCACGTTTCCAACATAGGAGCGAGCTGGGGGGCAATTGTTGTGTCAAGATTTATTCATCCCGACAGGCGATCGACAAAAGGCCGAGCGACCAAGGCAACACCAGTCAAACTATGGGCAGCTCGCCTAATCGAAGATATCAGACCACCATCAGGTACCTAGCGATCGACTCCCAAGGCGATCGCCCTTTGGCAGCTGGCGATCGACTCTAGTGACCGGCTAAGGGCAATCGACCTACGTCCCGAGCAGGGATGATCGCCCGTCAAAGTCATCGAAGACTGGATCTCAGAACAGCACCCACGTGCAGATCCACAAAAGGCGCTGACAGACAAGATCTTTGCTAACAGACAAGACCTTTGACCATAGCCTGTCACCTACCTTACCTACCGACAGGTCCGCCGAAAGTTGTCAGTGGGACCGCCCGCGACATCTACTCAGGACGCGTGCAGGCTCCCCATTGGACCGTACAGCTGGATGCCAGCAGCATCCGCGGACTTTAAGGGAACAAGCCCATGTGCTAAAAGACGATCGCCCGATTATTATAATATAGTAAAGGCGATCGTCCGGCATATCAAAAGTCCTATAAATAGAGAACCTCCTCCTACTGTAAAAAGGTTCCGAATTGGTTCACATTTCATTCACCTACATTCCGAATTCATTCACGGAAATACAGTAGAACACACACACCATCAAGCTCCCTGCTGTCTCGCCGGAATCCATCTCAAGACTTCTCTCTCCGAATCCCTCATCCAGAAGACGATCGGCAGAGGCCGGAAGTCTCCACAAGATAGATTCCAAGATATTCATAAGCCCAGGAGCTCAAGCATCCAGCTAATACTCGCCGTGAGAGACTGTCGATCTCTCACCGCCGCGACTGTTCATCTCCTTTGTTACAAGAACTCACAGAGCATCAAATCTGGTTCTTCCGGCAATCTACACGCTCACTAGCTAAGATAACAAGAATCTTTACACTCGTTGTAATTGTATTCTTACATTAGTACTTGTATCCCCAAATATTAGTATTAATAATATCTCGCGAGAGCATTCAAGCTCGGGACTAACAACTCTGGAAAATCTTGTGTTATTTATCTTTCTCACGGAAGTGCTCTTGCATTTGTTTGCTATCCATCCATTCCAGCAAAAGCCTTATAGGCCCGGCCGAAAGCGCTATGCTACTCCCAATAGGCCCTGATCGCCAGATCTCTCTCTATCTACGATCGTCTATCTTCAGCAGTCGCTTCCTTAGCGACGTCGGCTTCGTTAAATAAAGCCTCGATTTCAGCAGGGTCGATTCCGGCCCGAATAGCCTCAGCCGCCGTCTCTAGGTGGAAGTCGGAAGAAGGTCCTCCCCGGACAGTCGATGTCCCGGCGGCGGAACCGGTACCCACTCCATGTGATGATGACGTTCCGGCCATTCTCAAAGAAAGAAAAGGAGAAAAGGATTTTTCTTACCCGAAGGTGAAATCGAACGGCGATCGGCACTAAGATCTTCAGAAAAATCTTCAGCAAGTCCTTCTTTCTCCAGTAAGTGCACGTGAGGACGAAGACTGCAACACTGCGCCCCTTAATAGGAGATGGCAGGGACTCATTTGCAATAAGGGAAAATCTCAGGGGTCGGATCTCAAACGTCGCATTTATTGACTCCCTTGAGACCCGCGTACGCGTCTTTTCAAGGACGCATCAGCCGAGGAGTCATTAATGACCGTTGATATCCTCCAACGGAAGCCCGACACGTGCGTAGAGACTTTTCCACGCCCATTACCATTTCCCGCGCAATTTAGCGGCCAACCAGGTCGTCCAAACTCAGGATATATCAGCTCAAAGACAATCGCCATATCAGTTAAGCACAGAGTCGCTCGTCAAAAGTTCAGCGATCGCCAAGAAAACCACCTCACCCCACGTTTCCAACATAGGAGCGAGCTGGGGGGCAATTGTTGTGTCAAGATTTATTCATCCCGACAGGCGATCGACAAAAGACCGAGCGACCAAGTCAACACCAGTCAAACTATGGGCAGCTCGCCTAATCGAAGATATCAGACCACCATCAGGTACCTAGCGATCGACTCCCAAGGCAATCGCCCTTTGGCAGCTGGCGATCGACAATAGTGACCGGCTAAGGGCAATCGACCTACGTCCCGAGCAGGGATGATCGCCCGTCAAAGTCATCAAAGACTGGATCTCAGAACAGCACCCACGTGCAGATCCACAAAAGGCGCTGACAGACAAGATCTTTGCTGACAGACAAGACCTTTGACCATAGCCTGTCACCTACCTTACCTACCGACAGGTCCGCCGAAAGTTGTCAGTGGGACCGCCCGCGACATCTACTCAGGACGCGTGCAGGCTCCCCATTGGACCGTACAGCTGGATGCCAGCAGCAGCCGCGGACTTTAAGGGAACAAGCCCATGTGCTAAAAGACGATCGCCAGATTATTATAATACAGTAAAGGCGATCGCCCGGCATATCAAAAGTCCTATAAATAGAGAACCTCCTCCTACTGTAAAAAGGTTCCGAATTGGTTCACATTTCATTCACCTACATTCCGAATTCATTCACGGAAATACAGTAGAACACACATACCATCAAGCTCCCTGCTGTCTCGCCGGAATCCATCTCAGGACTTCTCTCTCCGAATCCCTCATCCAGAAGACGATCAGCAGAGGCCGGAAGTCTCCACAAGATAGATTCCAAGATATTCATAAGCCCAGGAGGTCAAGCATCCAGCTAATACTCGCCGTGAGAGACTGTCGATCTCTCACCGCCGCGACTGTTCATCTCCTTTGTTACAAGAACTCACGGAGCATCAAATCTGGTTCTTCCGGCAATCTACAGGCTCACTAGCTAAGATAACAAGAATCTTTACACTCATTGTAATTGTATTCTTACATTAGTACTTGTATCCCCAAATATTAGTATTAATAATATCTCGCGAGAGCATTCAATCCCGGGACTAACAACTCTGGAAAATCTTGTGTTATTTATCTTTCTCACGGAAGTGCTCTTGCATTTGTTTGCTATCCATCCATTCCAGCAAAAGCCTTATAGGCCCGGCCGAAAGCGCTATGCTGCTCCCAGTAGGCCCTAATCGCCAGATCTCTCTCTATCTGCGATCGTCTATCTTGAGTAGTCGCTTCCTTAGAGACGTCGGCTTCGTTAAATAAAGCCTCGATTTCAGCAGGGTCGATTCCGGCCTGAATAGCCTCAGCCGCCGTCTCTAGGTGGAAGTCGGAAGAAGGTCCTCCCCGGACAGTCGATGTCCCGGCGGCGGAACCGGTACCCACTCCATGTGATGATGACGTTCCGGCCATTCTCAAAGAAAGAAAAGGAGAAAAGGATTTTTCTTACCCGAAGGTGAAATCGAACGACGATCGGCACTAAGATCTTCAGAAAAATCTTCAGCAAGTCCTTCTTTCTCCAGTAAGTGCGCGTGAGGACGAAGACTGCAACACTGCGCCCTTTAATAGGAGATGGCAGGGACTCATTTGCAATAAGGGAAAATCTCAGGGGTCGGATCTCAAACGTCGCATTTATTGACTCCCTTGAGACCCGCGTACGCGTCTTTTCAAGGACGCATCAGCCGAGGAGTCATTAATGACCGTTGATATCCTCCAACGGAAGCCCGACACGTGCGTGGAGACTTTTCCACGCCCATTACCATTTCCCGCGCAATTTAGCGGCCAACCAGGTCGTCCAAACTCAGGATATATCAGCTCAAAGACAATCGCCAGATCAGTTAAGCACAGAGTCGCTCGTCAAAAGTTCAGCGATCGCCAAGAAAACCACCTCACCCCACGTTTCCAACATAGGAGCGAGCTGGGGGGCAATTGTTGTGTCAAGATTTATTCATCCCGATAGGCGATCGACAAAAGGCCGAGCGACCAAGTCAACACCAGTCAAACTATGGGCAGCTCGCCTAATCGAAGATATCAGACCACCATCAGGTACCTAGCGATCGACTCCCAAGGCGATCGCCCTTTGGCAGCTGGCGATCGACTCTAGTGACCGGCTAAGGGCAATCGACCTACATCCCGAGCAGGGATGATCGCCCGTCAAAGTCATCGAAGACTGGATCTCAGAACAGCACTCACGTGCAGATCCACAAAAGGCGCTGACAGACAAGATCTTTGCTGACAAACAAGACCTTTGACCATAGCCTGTCACCTACCTTACCTACCGACAGGTCCGCCGAAAGTTGTCAGTGGGACCGCCCGCGACAGCTACACAGGACGCGTGCAGTTCTATCGATCAGACCGTGCTGCCAGCAGCAGCCGCGGACTTTAAGGGAACAAGCCCATGTGCTAAAAGACGATCGCCCGATTATTATAATACAGTAAAGGCGATCGCCCGGCATATCAAAAGTCCTATAAATAGAGAACCTTCTCCTACTGTAAAAAGGTTCCGAATTGGTTCACATTTCATTCACCTACATTCCGAATTCATTCACGGAAATACAGTAGAACACACATACCATCAAGCTCCCTGCTGTCTCGCCGGAATCCATCTCAGGACTTCTCTCTCCGAATCCCTCATCCAGAAGACGATAGGCAGAGGCCGGAAGTCTCCACAAGATAGATTCCAAGAGATTCATAAGCCTAGGAGCTCAAGCATCCAGCTAATACTCGCCGTGAGAGACTGTCGATCTCTCACCGCCGCGACTGTTCATCTCCTTTGTTACAAGAACTCACAGAGCATCAAATCTGGTTCTTCCGGCAATCTACACGCTCACTAGCTAAGATAACAAGAATCTTTACACTCGTTGTAATTGTATTCTTACATTAGTACTTGTATCCCCGAATATTAGTATTAATAATATCTCGCGAGAGCATTCAAGCCCGGGACTAACAACCCCGGAAAATCTTGTGTTATTTATCTTTCTCACGGAAGTGCTCTTGCATTTGTTTGATATCCATCCATTCCAGCAATATCTATCTCCGGATAATATTTTGGGTAGCAACAGTAGCCAGCCAAACCCAAGAAACTACGGACCTCCTTCACATTTATGGGCGATGCCCAATCCAACACTGCCTCAATTTTATGCGGATCCACACGAACTCCCTCGGCTGAAATCACGTGACCCAAAAACATCACTTCCCTCAGACAGAACTCATATTTCGAGAACTTCGCATAGAGTTGCTCGGTCCTCAAAATGTCTAACACTATCCGCAAATGATGGGCATGCTCTTCCTCGTTCCTCGAATAAATAAGAATATCGTCAATGAAAACGACGACACACTTATCCAAATACTCGATAAAGATTTTGTTCATCAACTGCATGAACACCACCGGCGCATTAGTTAACCCGAAAGGCATAACTACAAACTCATAATGTCCGTATCTCGTCCGAAAAGCTGTTTTCGGTACGTCGGACTCTCTCACCCGAAGCTCATAGTACCCCAATTTCAAATCAATCTTCGAGAATACCGCAGCTCCCTGCAACTGATTGAACAAGTCATCAATTCTCGGCAAGGGATACTTGTTCTTGATGGTCACCTTGTTTAGTTCGCGATAGTCGATACACAAACGTAGTGAACCATCCTTCTTCCGCACAAACAGAACCGGCACGCCCCAAGGCGAGGCGCTCGGTCGAATATACCCCGACTCAAGAAGCTCGCTCAACTGCTTCTTTAATTCTGTCATCTCTAAAGGTACCATACGATACGGCGCCTTAGAAATCGGAGTCGCGCCCGGCTCTAACTCTATAACAAATTCGACCTCACGATCCGGTGGCAATCCCGGCAACTCATCAGGAAATACATCAGGAAACTCACTAACGACTGGAATCGACGAAAGCGCAACTCCACCATTCTCCGCCTTCAAGGCGTAGCACCAATAACCAGTACACCCCTTTCGTAGGAGTCTCATCGCCTTCAAGGCGTTAATAACAAACTTCTGATTTCCCCTCCTTCGCCCCGCGAAGGAGTGCTCGGTGCCATCCTCGGCTAACATGGTGATGATCCTCGTGCGGTAGTTCATGATTGCGCCATGCCGCTCGGGCCAATCATCCACGAGAATCAAATCCTCACCCTCGATGCTAACGACAATGAGATTAGAGAGCCAAGCCCTCTCACAAATAAACACAGAACAGTCCCGGACCTCTCGATCACCGACAATTCTATCACCGCTAGGAAGTTTAACGATGAAAGGCTCGCAAGGTGACAAACAGTCGAGACTCAAACGGCGTACATACTCTAGAGAAATGAATGAATGCGTAGCACCCGAATCGAAAAGCACACTGACAGGATGGGAATGGATATGAACGGTACATGTCGCCACAGTAGCTGCTGGATCATCGGCCCTCCTCATCTCATAGATACGCGTCTGGGCAGAGCCGAAACTGGAAGCTCCTCCCCTAGCGGGCTGACCCCGACCCCTACCTCGACCGGCACTCGGAGGTGGCGGCGGAGCAAATGAGCCCTGGTTCACACTCGGCTCCAAAGGTGCTGGAAAAGAAGCCTGAGCACCAAGAAGCTTTCTTACCCGCTCACAAAAGAAGGCCTTGTGGCCCGACTGACCACAAGTGTGACAAGTTAGGGGCGGACGAGGACACTCCCGGTTCCGATGGCCCGGCTCGCCGTAGTTAAAGCAATTGGCATCCCGAACGGAGGCACCGGCAGTACCCCGATAGCCCCCAGAGAAACGAGCCGAATTACCTCCAGGAATATTCACAGACTGAGACTTCTGCTGACCTCCACCTCTGTGACCCGAAAAATTTCCGGCGGATTTCTGCTTCTTACTCTCCCGAACTGCCGCACTGGCTGTCACCGACATGTCATAGGCAAGGGCTCGACTCTGATAATCCTTCAGGGTAGTACAGATGAGTCCAGACATATAGTCTCGAATGGAGAGTTTCATCCTCCTGGAAAAATGGAAAATTTTGTCGCTCTCAGCGATAACTTGGGTTTTCACATAGCCCAGCTCTTTGTTGAAATCAGCAATAGCTTGGGATACGGGAATATCCCGAGGTTGAGCATCGTAGAAAGCATGGACTCGAGCCTGTCTAACTGGCCACGGGCAATATTCAGTCTCCATCAACTCCTAAAATTCGGCCCACGAAGCAACATGATCTTTAGGCCCAACGGCCTCCCACCAATCCGTAGCGTCCCCCATGAGAAAGTACTGAGCAATAGGGACCTTACGGTCCTCAAGACAGTTGGTAGCAGTGAAGACTTTAGATATCTCCTTGATCCACCCTTCCCAGCCGATCGGGTCCGAAGCTCCCGAAAACTGAGGAGGATGCATCTTGATGACATCCTATAGCCAGCGATCCGCTCCGCCCCAATTAGCATGAGCCTGATCGGGGTTCTGGACTACCTGAGCTATAGCCGCCATTTGGTTAACCATTTGCTGCATGACGGCCGCAATACCAAGTTCGGCACGCTCCTGAGAAGAAGCATGACTGTGACGGTCACCGGTACTGCCGGCTCCCGAAGAATGCGACGTGGCCTCCCCACCGGCTGCCCCACGTCCTCGGACGCATCCACGACCACGACCACAACCACGACTTCGGTTTCCTCCGGCATCCATACTGGTGTTAAGAGATAACAGAAGTATATTGATGATGAGTAAGGGAGGAAAAAGCAACCACGATTCGAAAAGCGGAAATACTATGCAAGAAAACAAAAGACCGAATAAGAAAACTTACGAGCACTGGAAGTACCGAGATGCTGGCAGCGGTGTGACAATGTGCAAAACAAAACACGACCAGACCCAAATAACCAACAAGCCTAGGTATCTATAAACCTAGAGCTCTGATACCATTTCTGTAACACCCCGAGATATTCGGAGTATATTACAGCGCCGTGGACCCCTACATGGGACCCACCAGGCTACAACTAGAAAACACCCCTCGACTAACCATCTCGGTTAGCGAGAACACACATTTAAATAATATAACATTTAAAGATACGCCCGGAGCAACCGGCGAAATAAGCAACAGTCGACAATGTAGCAATTTAAAATAATACAACATGGGGTTTGAATTGAAAAGCCTAAGTACTCGGGAGTACAGTCTATCAGTTTATAAATATAGGAAACAACCATATCTAAGTGAACAAAAGAAATAAGTAGACCTGAGTGCACATGTCAACGACCCTGGCCAACATCCTCGTACTGTCCCAGCGCTCGCTCGTCCGGATGATCATAACCTGAAATCCATAACAAGAATTTCCCCAAAACGGGTCCCCCAAAGGGGTTAGCAATTACGCTAGTACAAGTAATCAAGGCAATCCAATCGCTTACACATTTCATAGTACATGCACCAATTTCATTTCAAAAACCAAAACCAGACATGTCTTTTCCGGAAACAAACAGTCAAACAATTTGCCTAGGACCGGGATGAAACCACGAATCCCACCCGAGGCCTCTAAGGACCCTCCCGAGCTGGCCATTTCATAAAACAAATCACGCATAGGCATCGCCTAGGACCGGGACGAAGCCACGAATCCCACCCGAGGCCTCTAAGGACCCTCTCGAGCTGGCTAGCGAAACAATCTCATGAATCCAGAGTGAAGTCATAGATTCCCCCGAGGCCCCGTCGGACCCTCCCAGGGTGAGCAAAGCACACACAATATACATTACCATTTCACGTTAAGCATAAAGGTTTCCAAAAGAATACTTGCCTTGAGTAATTGACGACACAACGAACGGAAAGGATAATCACCGACGAACGCTAGGAATCAACGGAACCGAACCTAACGATTCGAAGAACATAATTACAACCAACTCTAAGACGAATACGGAAATGGAATACACCCGAAAACCCGCCTACGATCCATGTATATCCGTATATAAACAACAACGAGGGTGGACCACAACCAATCCCTCTCGATTCCGCAAAAACTACGAAATATACCATGAATCCGTAGGTAAACTAAGAATACCAACAAGATTAATCATAATCATCATGAATCCACCAACAAAACGGAACGAATCGGACGAAAATCTCAAAAACCCCAATTTATCGAAAAGTAGGGTTCTAAGAGATTTTACCGTGGATTAGGATGAAATATTCGTGTTGATGTTGTTATAATACACCAAGAATTCGAGGAGGATGTTCGATGAGATGATTGGAAGAAGAAATCACCAAGAATCGCCCAAAATCGCCAAAGGAGCTCTAAGCCGCGGGGAGGAGAAGAAATGAACGTAATACGTTCATCTGGGTCAACTCCCTGGTTTATATAGCCAGGGAGTGTTAGCGCGCGCTAATCCTCCAGGTTAGCGTGCGCTAACAAAACAGATTACGCCCAAAGAGCGATTACGGCCGTTAGCGTGCGCTACTCCAAACGTAGCGTGCGCTAATAACCTCTCGGTAGCGCGCGCTATCGACCAATAGCGTGCGCTACCTGGACATCCGCCGAGTCCAGAAGCAACTGTCAGTACACACCTGATCCGGTTAGCGCGCGCTATCGACCAAACATAGCATGCGCTAAAGTGTATCGGTAGCGCGCGCTATCGACCAATAGCGTGCGCTACCTGGCATCGGTAGAGTCCGGTGGCAAACCGCCCAAGATCGACATCCACACTAGCGCACGCTACCGGGCGTCTCAGCGTGCGCTAACTCCCAACATTAGCGTGCGCTAGGCTACGTAGCGTACGCTAATCCACTACCCGTAAGACTCGAATCGCATCGCCACTCCTGTGGCTTGCCCTCTAGCGCGCTATTTAAAATCGTAGCGTGCGCTACTAAGTGACCCCTAGCGTGCGCTATGCAGTAAATATAGCGTGCGCTAGGTACGAGATATAAACGGTCCAAAACACCGGAATAAGAACGAAACGTTAAACGGAACATCTCAAGACGCATCGAAACATAGAATGGATCCACGGTAACCCCGAATAGCGATTCCGTACAACAATAACGAGAATCAGATCAATAGATGGCGGGAAAGATACACTGAAAGATACACGAGGGTCACTACAACCGAGAAACACACCGAAAAATGAAGATACAAGGGAAAGAAAAATGCGGATATTACATGTTGGATCTACTGAAATGCCTCATTCATCTGCATCAAGGTGTAGGGATGTGCTCATGGGAACTGTTAGTGTTCTGGCTGAGTCCATGCCAAATCTTTTGATTAAATCTCTTGTGTATTTGGCTTGGTTGATAAAGATTCCATTGTCAACTTGTTTGACTTGTAAACCAAGAAAGAAATTTAGCTTTCCCATCATACTCATCTCAAATTATCCTTGCATGGGACTTGAGAATTTTTTACATAGCTCAGGATTGGTTGAGTCAAATATGATATCGTCCACATATATTTGAATAAGTAATATGTGGTCTTCATGTTCCACTCTGAAGAGTGTCTTGTCCACCTTTCCTTTGCTGAATCCATTCCTCTCCAGAAATGCAGATAGTGTCTCATACCATGATCTTAGTGCTTGCTTGAGTCCATATAGAGCTTTTAAAAGCTTGTATACTTTGTCTCCTTTGAAAATACGGGGGTTTCTCCATATAGACTTTTTCTTCTAGAACTCCATTTATAAAGGCACTTTTCATGTCCATTTGATAGACTTCAAAATCCTTGAATGATGCATACGCAAGGAATAGTCTGATAGCTTCTAATCTTGCTACAGGTGCATAAGTTTCATAAAAATCTATTCCTTCACATTGAGCATATTCTTTTGCAATGAGTCTGGCTTTATTCCTAACAATAGCTCCATCTTCGTCACATTTGTTTTTATACACTCACTTGGTGCCTATTATTTGCTTGTGATCTAGTCTATCTGATAGTTCCCAGACATTGTTCCTTTCCATCTGGTTGAGCTCTTCTTACATTGCAATTATCCATGAGTAGTCCTCCAGTGCTTGATTTGTTGTCTTGGGTTCCATTTGAGACATGAAACAAGAGAACATAGCCATTCCTACTTGTTCTGTAGATTGTCTGTTTCTGACTCCATCAGTTAGGTTTCCAATGATTTGTTGAATGGGGTGATCTCCAAGCCATTTGGGGATATCTTCTTCAGGGTTTGTTCCTCCTGTTGAGTTGCTTTGATGAACTTCGTATCTTTTTACATCAGCTTGGTTCTGGCCTTCTTGATTTGCAACTGGATCAGCTACGGTCTTGTCATATGCAGATGGATCTTCATCATCTGCAGTTGGATCAGCTAGGTTTTGGGATCCTATCTGATCTGCAGTTAAGTTTTTATCAGCTAGAGTTGGATATTCATCAGCTGCAGTTGGATCTTCAGGTTGATCTGCAGTTGGGTCTTCAGGTGAGTCCATCATTCCTGTGTCATGAATGATAACTTCTTCTAGGGTGGAGGATTTGAGATTTTTCTCAATTGATTCCACCTGTTTCCTCTACTTAACAGTGGACTCATCAAGCATAACATGAGGTGTTTCTTCCACAACTAATGTTCTTTTGTGAAAAACTATGTATGCCTTGCTTATTTGTGAGTATCCTATAAACAGACCATCATCAGTTTTAGCATCAAAGGCATTCAGTTGGGTTTTACCATTGTTGTGGATAAAACACTTACAACCAAATAAATGAAAGTATGCAACAGTTGGTGTTCTGCCATTTCAAACCTAATAGGGAGTTATGCCATGTATCCATACTATCATACTCCTGTTTTGAGTATGGCATGCTATGTTGACAGCTTCAGCCAATAACCTTTTTGGCAGGTCATCTTCTGCAATCATTGACCTGGCAGCTTCTTTCAAAGTTTCGTGTCTTCTATCACCAACACCATTTTGTTGTGGTGTTCTTGCAGAAGAGACTTCATGCAGGATTCCATTTTGATCACTATATTCGGTGATTGCCTTGTTGAGAAATTCTTTACCTTTTCTGATCTGATCTTGATGATGGAGAGGGATTTCTCATTTTGAATCATCCCCAGCAGCTCAGGTAGCTTTGTTAGTGTTTCACTCTTTTTATAGAGAAAAACAACAATGTAAATCTTGAGTAGTCATCTACTACTACTAGGGCATGTTTCCTTCCCCTCAATGTCCTTGGCTTGATGGGGCCAAAGAGATCCATATGAAGTACATCCAAAATCCTGGAGGTGAAAGTGGTAGGCTGAACTGGTTTGAATGATGCTCTGGTCTGCTTTTCTTTCTGGCATGCATCACAAAGGGCTTCTTTCTTGAATGCTTCTCCTGGAAGTCCTATGACCGGCTTTTGAGAGCTTATCTTGTCGATGGCTTTGAAGTTCAGGTGAGACAATCTCTTGTGCCATAACCATCCATTCTCAGCAATTGTTTTAGATAGAAAATGGGTGTTTGGAGTGCCTATATTCCAGTCTAACATGTAGACATCTCTTCTTCTAAATCCTTGTAGCTTCACTTGTCTAGATAGGATATCAATCACCATGCATTTCCAAATAGTGAACACTACTAGGTTCTTTTCATCACAGATTTGGCTTATGCTCAATAGGTTATATTCGAGTCCTTTGACGTAATGTACTTTGGATATGGTTATGTTTCCTCTGTGCAGCTCTGTAAATCCTTTTGTCTGACCTCTAGAGCTATCTCCAAAGGTTACATCTGGACCTCTTTCTTTAATGTACTTTGAGAGCACTTTCTTATTCCCTGTCATGTGCCTTGAGTATCCAGCATCTACAAACTATTCTTCTCCGCATATTGTTGAACTTGAGGAGATATGGTAGTAGTCCTTCCACATTTTCTGCAATCAGACAAGCAGAGATTTAGGTATCAAAATTTGTGTGGGTCCTTTGGGGTTAGTAGGCTTCCTGGAGAATTGATTTCTACTTGGATTATAGAAGTTATGTGTACTACCCCTATAAGGTGTGGTCCATTTCTAAATCTTGGCTGAGACCATTTGTTAAATCGTTAAGGTCTCCACACCTGTTCATTTTGGAACTTTGGATAACCTTGAGGTTTCCATTTACCTCTCCCATTTTGAAGTCTGTTTTTGGGGAGTCTTTGGTAATAGTGTGCATAGTGTTTTGACTGCTTCTTCTACCTTGGCCATTGCCTAGTCTACTATTTAGGTGGCTACCTTGTGAACCTTGGCTGATGCCTAAACTGTTGACTGGACTGCTGCTTATTTTGAAATATAGGTTTTATAGGCTCAGTAGTCTGGATATAAGTTTCTCCCTTGACAAAAGTGGTTTTCGAACTAGAGGGATTGTTAGGGTCATATCTAAGGCCTGATCTTAAATAAAGTGGCCTCTTGTTCATACACAATTCATGTAGGGTTATGGATGCCTTTAAGGATATTATTTCCTTAACTTGTGTTTTACTTAGCCGTGTCAGTTTATCAAACTCAGATTTGAAATGAGCAAGTGCAGCTGATTTATCACTGTTTAAAACAGTTAGCCTTTTAATCTCATTTGTGGTATTATCAGCTGAGTTTTTCAATTTGTTTTCAGCCTGTTTTTAAAATTCAGATTTGATTTTTGTTAACTCTAGGCTTAGTTTTTCAAAATTATTTTTCAGCTGCCTATTCTCATCTTGTAGTTGTGTTTTCTCAGTTGTCATAGTCAATTGTGCAGATTTTAATATTCAAAGTCTTTGAGGAGCTGATTGACAGATTCATGTAAGTTAATATCTTGAGATATGTTTGAGCTGTGATTATTTGAAAAGTTGAGGGTTTAGATGTTACCTCTTCATCAGCTAGGTTGGCCATCAGATAGTTATAGTCTTCATCATCATTAGAAAAGAATCCACTACTAGATTCTACTCTTTCTTGGTCTCCTCCAATGAAAGCTTTTCTTTTGTCCTCTTTTCTACCCACTTTTTTCTTGCCTTCATCCTTCTTGAGTTCTGGACAGTCAAACTGGATGTATCCAGTTTTGTGACAGTTGTAGCATTCCACCTTCCAATTGCCAGCCTTTTGGTTCCTCCTTGGGTTGTCCTTGTAGTTCTTCTTGTACTTGGAACAATTCTTCTTGAAATTGCTGAACCTTTGCATGATGAAAGCCATCTCTTCTTGCAAATTCAAAGGTCTGGGGGACTGACTTCAGCTAGAGTCTTTGCACATGATTCTGCTGTAAATGCTATCCCTTTTTCAGCTAGTTCATTATATGATGAATAGGGTAGCTCAAATTCATAGGCCTTCAGATCATAAAATAGCTCCTGGATCATTATCTTGTTGAGATCCTTTGATTCTCTCATGGCCACAACCTTCATGTTCAATTCAGGGTTGAGAGATCTTAAGACTTTTAGGGCCATCTCCCTGTTGCCATGTGTTTTTCCCAGAGAATTGATTTCATTTATTATCTCTGTGAATCTTCCATCATCTGGTCAATGGTTTCTCCATTCTTCATTTAGAAGTTGTCAAACTTTTGAGTGGCAATTGACAACCTATTTTCCTTGATCAGCTCGGTTCCCTCACACATTACAGCTAGTGTGTCCCAAATTTCTTTGGCATTCTTGCAATTTTTAATGTTGACCATGGTTGCTTTGTCAAGGGTCTGGTACAACACATCTCTGGCCCGGTTGTCAAGATTGGCCAGCTTCCTTTCTTCATGGGTCATCTCGGTTGTCTTCTTGGGGATCTTTTGTGGCTTCCCAACAGCAATTTCTTCTGGTGTATTATCCTTCTCAAATATAAAGGGTCCTTCCTCAATGATACACCACATGTCATCATGAATGGATGATGGCCGGTTTAATCTCGAAAGTATTTTCTTGAACAGTTGGGCGTGTGATGTAATATCCGCAATTTCGATTTCCGATAATTTTCTTTTTTTGGCAGAAGTCCATCTTAGTGACTCTGTTGTGACCATTTCGTCATTCCGAGAATGATTAATTCTGCACTTCTTGTCATCCGAGTTTGTTTCGGTATTGTTTTGTTGAGTTCCGTGTTCTTAAACGGCTTTTCCACACTTGAGTTCGATTCTTGCGAATCTCGTCCGAAACTGTTGTTTCGAGTTTCTCGTAATTTCATTTAATGTTATTATTCATGTTGTGAGCTTTGGATTAGTGTTTCGATCGTGTATCGTGTATTTCGGACGTTTTGGGCCGTTTTCGTAATTTACCAAAGTTTGGGGTAATTAATTCCATTGTCGAATTTTGAGCCCTCGGGTGATCGGAATCATGTGTTCTCTTAGCGCTTTGATTTGTCTTTGCGAGTACTTCGTAACCGTATCTTCAGTTTATATTCAGGTCTGGGTTTCGGGGTTGTCCAGACTGTCGTATCGACCGAGTCCCGACTGCAAGACTTGGCAGAGTTATGGCCGTAATACAGTGCCTGTTACGGTCGTAAGTCATGGCCGGTCACGGCCGACAGTGAATCGTGTGGGCTGTCCGGGTACGGCCGTCAGTGACTCGCAAGGAGTGGCCGATTACGGTCGTAAGGCCTGTTACGTACGTAAGCCCTGTCTGGTAACGTACGTAACGCGGTCGGTAGTTTTGGCCAGTAGGGTAGCCATGGCCGGTTACGGCCGTAAGAGATCGACAGGCCTTGGCTATTTAAGGCCTGGGCACCGGGTCACTCGGCCATTTTCACTTTTCTCCATTTTTTTTCGCGATCCTTCGACGGAAATTGAGGGTTTTGATCGGAAATCAGTAGTACATCATTTGGGAAGCTTGAGTCATGATTATTATCATCATCTAGTCCTTGTTTTTCATCCGAATCGAGGAATTTTGGCTTGAACCCCTGTTTTTGAAGATTTTGGGGATTTTTCTTTTGATTTCGATTCCAATCCATTTTTGATCAAGTAATTATTGTATAAACGTTGTTTTGAACATGTTCTACGGATTGTATATCCATATTTCGAATTTGTTGGAACCCAATCGGGATTTTTAATGTTCTAAGGAACCTTGAACATTTAATATCTGATTAAATGTCTCAAAGGGTTCCCTTCGATTCTTGACCGTGTTTCCTATTGTTTTCAATTGTTATTCTCGTAGTAATCGTGTTTCCATTGGATTTGACAGAGGATTGTAGGTGTTCGGGGTTTTCCGAGTTATGCCGTGTTCGTAGGAATATTCGGGCGCTGACAATCGAGGCAAGTATCTTATTATACGACTTGTATCTTGCGACTAGAAATCACGTATTAGGTTAATGATGATTTCGCTTGCCTTCGTAAATATGTTCCGTTTGAGTTGGTTATGTATTCTGCAATTCGAAGGCTTTGTGATGATAATGTTATATTGGTATATGTGTTAGGTGTTGTGCCATTTGTGCAGGATTGCGATGTACATATGGCATGGTTGTACACTTGGTTGTGCAATGTTTGTGTATCGATCGTAAGTTATGTTGGTGGTGTGTCGTTGGTTGATGACAGTTGTTTTGAGTGTTGAGATTGTGTTATGTGCGTGTGATGTACGATTTTGTGGTGATCAATGTGATTGACTAACCGTGCTCATTGTTGTATGAAATGAGAATGTGAATATGTGTGTGACCGCTAAGTTCACTCGTGATGGTTCGACGGGACCTACGAGGACTCGTGGCAGTGGACTACGTGGTCAGAACTTAGTGAGTTACTGAGGTCCAATCGTGCTGGTCTGACGAGGCCTACGATAACACATGGCAGTGGACCATGAGTTTAGGGTAGAGTGCGTCCAACCGGGTGAGCTCGATGGGGCTTACGGTGACACGTGGAAGTGGACTTCGGTGTTGGGGCTATGTGTGTGATTGTTGAGATTGATATAGTCCGTGTGGGTTGTCGAACCTACGGAGACATATGACAGTGGATCACGGTGTCAGAATTGATTATGTTTGGTTATTTATGTGTGGAATAGTTCGTGCGGGTTGTTATACCTACGGAGACACGTGACAGTAGATCACGGTGTTAGAATTGATTATGTTTGGTTATTTGTGCGTGGAATAGTCCATGCGGGTTGTTAAACCTACGGAGACACGTGGCAATGGATCACGGTGTCATGAATATGTTTTGACAAACAAGTGTTGAAAGGAAAAAGTTTTATGAAAATGAATGTTGAATCGAGTCCCGAGCAATTGGGTGAATGTTTTCGTGTTGTGAACTGTTGAGTTACGAATCAAGATTTGGGCTAAGACCCTAAAGTTTTTTCGAAAGGATCTGTAATTTGGGACTTGAGGCCTTAAAGATTTTTGTTCCTAAAACTCCCGAGATGATAAGTTTGGTTTCAAATGCTTCATAGCTTATTTTCTTTAGTTAAAACCTCCCGGGAATATTTTGGTACTTGGTTATTATATTTGATTCATAATTAATGTTTGCTCGTTACATTTCGTATGATTTGATACTTGTACTAGTAAAATAGTGGAGTTTTACTAACCCCCGAGTAGTCGGGGGGTGGATCTCTGTTTTGCGTCCAGGTACAAGCGGATGAGAGTTGTTTTGATTTTCGTTGTGTTATCAGAATTGATTTCAGTCTTCCGCTGTATTGTGTTTCGACCCCTGTGTGGGTAATGTTGTTTTAGTCAGTTCTGTTGATTGAGTTGTGTGACCTCATCAGTCGGTGTATTCACGTGTAAGTGACCTTATCGGTCTGTATTATTTTATTGTTTGACCCTGGGCGGGCAAACATTTGGTCGTTTGTAAGGTTTAGCCTGGTAGATCCTCGTGAAAAGGGGTCTACGGCGTGTAATATTCCCATATGGTTTTGGGGGTGTTACATTTATGGTATAAGAGATTAGGTTGCGGAAACCTTAGCTGTTGGGTCAAGTCGAGTCGTGATTTGTCGAGTATTGTGTGGTTTTATCATTCGAGATGTCGGGTGAAAAGTTGAGTTGTGCGTAGTCACAACTTGTCGGATATGTTGTCGGATAAGATTAGTATTGTGGGCGAACGTCATATCCGTGCGGCCTGTGGACGTAAGTCTCCTCTTTTATGCGAGGTACCTGTGTATCATGATTTTTTCTAAGTGAGTTAATTGCGGTGTATAATTTTATTTGCACGGTGTTGTGAAATATAGTTGTATTTAATAATTGTGGCACATAGTATATGTATAAAACTGGGCGTATTGTTGTTTTACCTTTGAACCACCGTGTGGGGAGGTATGGGGTGAAAATTGTAAACCCTGATGGGTTTTGAAAAGGTATCGACGGTAGAGTTTGCGAGAAACTCCGATGAATGATTTTGTTGTGTGTTTAAACTTGGTGCCACGAGATGCATTTGACTGAATTGGCGACCCTGGTTGCCGTTTGAGCATGTGGTTTTAAATTCGACTGTTTTTGGAATGTTGTAATTTTGCCCGCTAAGGGTAGGTTTGAGAATGCTTTCTGAAGGACTTTATGGTGTGAGCATTTTTGTAGAAATCGATTTTTGAAAAAAATTTGGTGGTGCGGTCAAACCACAGTTTGTATGGATTTTAAAATCGGTTAAATTTTGACAAATAGGCCGTGTATTTTCAAATGACACCATCAGATGGTATTTGGAAAATGAGTTTTGATGTACTTCGGACATTGTAAAATATTACCGTCGTTTCGGTTATGAACTAAAGGATTTTGGAAAATTTTTTATTTTGCAAAACGATATAGGTTTTCGGAATTTTAAACGTTATGTGTTTGTGTGTTGGGACTAGTAGTTGCGGTAAGTTTGATGTGTTGTTGTGCTCGCCGGAGAATGTTGTAGTATTTTCTAGATGTTGGGATACGTTGTTAGGTATCGTTCCCTAACTTCAGAGTATACATAATGTTTTAACCGTGTTTGCTGAAGTATAGGTCGTACATCTCTGTCGATGTGAACGTGTGAATTACTTTTAAATTTAAGTTCTATTATTGCAGTGTTAGTTCGTGTATACGAGTAGTGAATTGGTGTGAATATTGTATTGTGCTGCTGTTTGTGGGCTTATGTTGATTATGTGAGGTTCGTTTTATCCTGTTATTATAAATGGTTGTCCATTCAGTATGCTGAGGGGTCGAGGCCGAGGCCGTGGTCGTGGCGGTGGTTGTAATCAGGAGCATGAGAGGGCGACTCACTCCTTGGCGAGTACCAATCAGCTCAGTACAGATGGTCGTGATGACGAGTTGCCAGATCAGGGAAAATCAGCCAGCGTTAATGTTGACGTTGGCGCCGCTGCCATCCTTCGTCAAGTGGTTGACCAGTTGGTGCAGATGAATCAGGCCGTATATCAGAATGAGAACCCAGATGGGGACAATGGGGCTAGTAAGTGGTTACGAGATGGGATGAGGATGCAGCTGCCCGGTTTTGTAGGTTCTTCTGACTCGCTAGGTTGGGAGAACTGGCTCTTCCAGTTGAACAAAATATTCGATGTTGTAGCTTGTCCTGAGGAAATGAGGGTATCCATTGCTCAGTATTTGCTCGACAAAGAAGCTGCAGACTGGTGGCAGGCTGTAGTGCCTGCAGATCGTACACCTACATGGGATGAGTTTAAGACCGCCATGGAGCCAGAGTATTGCTCGTTGCCTATCCGTGAGTGCAGGATCTTTGAGTTTTTCTCGGCTACGCCCCAGGATGTGTCGATATCCCAGGCGATAGTCGATTATAATTGACAGCTGGCTTATGTTCGTGATCAAGTGAGAAGTGAAGCGGACAAGGTTCGATACTTCAATATGCGCATGAAGCCCCATATCAGTGAGAGTATGGCTCCGCTCATGTGTACCACTCTGAAGGAATATCAGGACCGAGCTTTAGTCATTGAGATGGCTGTTTCTGTGACAGAATCTGGTTCTGTGACGGAATCTGGTTCAGAGAGTAACTCTTTAAGAGACCAGAGAAGTGAGATTCGTGAGCCTGTTGCTTCGCATTTTACTTATAGGAGCACTCCTCGTTCGGTTGACCAGTCCAATAACCTTACTGCGTAGGCAAGTAAGACGAGCGGTGTGAAGACCTACTTCAACTACAGTCGTGTGGGCTATGCGAGACAGAATTGTCGTTGGCCACCGGTTAATTGTTTCAAGTGCGGTCAACTAGGGCACCAAGCGGTGCATTGTGAGACTGCTGTTAAGATGTTCGGCAATCAGGTTTTCGTTCCTACTCGGGTAGGGCCTAGTGGTGTCTAGTGATGTAGTTGTGTGTCGTACTTTATGCTGTAATTTGTGTAGAGATTGATATTTGTTGCATGAACTTTTTGGTTTTATTTCTATTCTACCCTGATGTTTTATTTTAAGTTTCGGGACGAAACTTATAGTAGTGGGATAGAATGTAATATCCGGTATTCTCGTTTTCCGTTATCTTGAATTGTTTGTGTTTTAACGTCGGACATTTTCTTGTTGATGAGAATCAGAGTGATTTCTATCGTGATACTCTATTTATTTCTATCGCATAGCCGTTTTAGTCGGGTGCAACTTGTTGTCGCGTGCGTTTCTTTGATTAAATGTGTGCATGTTATGTGGTATGTGATGTGTCTTTAATTGCTCATTATTGTTTTGAATCATAACCGCTGGCATTGTGTTGGTCGTCGTGGAGCGTGTTTTCACGCCGTATATTTCTTTGCGTTGCTTGTAACGTTTCACCGATGGGCGAAAGTTATGTGTTTCTTGTGTATCTTGTTGAGTTTTCCTGTCAAGATATTGATTCTCCCTACTTGTGTTAAGTTTCGGAACGAAACTTCTTTTAAGGAGGGTAGTATATAATATTCGCAATTTCGATTTTTGGTAATTTTCTTTTTTTGGTGGAAGTCCATCTTAGCGACTCTGTTGTGACTGTTTTGTCATTCCGAGAATGATTAATTCTGCACTTTTTGTCATCCGAGTTTGTTTCGGTATCGTTTTGTTGAGTTCCGTGTTCTTAAACAGCTTTTTTAGTGTTTCGATCGTGTATCGTATATTTCGGACTTTTTGGGCCGTTTTCGTAATTTCCCAGAGTTTGGGGTAATTACTTCCGTTGTCTAATTTCGAGCCCTCGGGTGGTCGGAATCATGTGTTCTCTTTGCGCTTATATTCATCTTTGCGAGTACTTCGTAACCGTATCTTCGGTTTATATTCAGGTCTGGGTTTCGGGGTTGTCCGGACCGTCGGATCGACCGAGTCCCGACTGCAAGACCTGGCAGAGTTACGGCCGTAATACAGTGCCTGTTACGGCCGTAAGCCATGGACGGTCATGGCCGACAGTGACTCATGTGGGGTGGCCGCGTACGGCCGACAGTGACTCACAAGGACTGGCCGATTATGGCTGTAAGACTACAGCCGGATACGGCCGTAAGGCCTGTTACGTACATAAGCCTTGTCCAGTAACGTACGTAACGCAGTCGGCAGTTTTGGGCAGTAGGGTAGCCATGGATGGTTACGGCCGTAAGCGATCGGCAAGCCTCGGCTATTTAAGACCTGGGCACCGGGTCACTCGGCCATTTTCACTTTTCTCCCTTTTTTTTTCGCGATCCTTCGATGGAAATTGAGGGTTTTGATCGGAAATCAGTAGTACATCAGTTGGGAAGCTTGAATCATGATTATTATCATCATCTAATCCTTGTTCTTCATCTGAATCGAGGTATTTTGGCTTGAACCCATGTTTTTGAAGATTTTGGGGATTTTCCTTTGGATTTCGATTCCAATCCATTTTTGATCAATTAATTGTTGTATAAACATTGTTTTGAACATGTTCTATAGATTGTATATCCGTATATCGAATTCGTTGGAACCCAATCGGTATTTTTAGTGTTCTAAGGAACCTTGAACATTTAATATCCGATTAAATGTCTAAAAGGGTTCCCTTCGATTCTTGATCGTGTTTCCCATTGTTTTCAATTGTTATTCTCGTAGTAATCGTGTTTCCGTTGGATTTCACAGAGGATTGTAGGTGTTTGGGGTTTTCCGAGTTGTGCCGTGTTCGTAGGAATATTCAGGCGCCGACAATCGAGGCAAGTATCTTATTATACGAGTTGTATCTTGCGACTAGAAATCACGTATTAGGTTAATGATGATTTTGCTTGCCTTCGTAAATATGTTCCGTTTGAGTTGGTTATGTATTCTGCAATTCGAACGCTTTGTGATGATAATGTTATATTGGTATATGTGTTAGGTGTTGTGCCATTTGTGCAGGATTGCGATGTACATATGAGATGGTTGTACACTTGGTTGTGCAATTTTGTGTATCGATCGTAAGTTATGTTGGTGGTGTGTCGTTGATTGATGATAGTTGTTGTGATGTTGAGATTGTGTTATGTGCGTGTGATGTACGATTTTGTGGTGATCAATGTGATTGATTAACCATGCTCATTGTTGTATGAAATGAGAATATGAATATGTGTGTGACCGCTAAGTTCACTCGTGATGGTTCGACGGGACCTACGAGGACTCGTGGCAGTGGACTACGGGGTCAGAACTTAATGAGGTACTGAGGTCCAATCGTGCTGGTCTGACGAGGCCTACGATAACACATGGCAGTGGACCATGAGTTTAGGGCACAATGCGTCCAACTAGGTGAGCTCGACGGGGCTTACGGTGACACGTGGCAGTGGACTACGGTGTTGGGACTGTGTGTGATTGTTGTGATTGATATAGTCCATGTGGGTTGTCGAACCTACGGAGACACGTGACAGTAGATCACGGTGTCAGAATTGATTTTGTTTGGTTATTTGTGTGTGGAATAGTCCGTGCGGGTTGTTATACCTACCGAGACACGTAACAGTGGATCACGGTGTCAGAATTGATTATGTTTGGTTATTTGTGTGTGAAATAGTCCGTGCGGGTTGTTAAACCTACGGAGACACGTGACAGTGGATCACGGTGTCATATATATGTTTTGACAAACAAGTGTTGAAAGGAAAAAGTTTTACGAAAATGAATGTTGAATCGAGTCCCGAGCAATTGGGTGAATGTTTTCGTGTTGTGAACTGTTGAGTTATGAATCAAGATTTGGGCTAAGACCCTAAAGTTTTTTCGAAAGGATTTGTAATTTGGGACTTGAGGCCTTAAAGATTTTTGTTTCCTAAAACTCCCGAGATGATAAGTTTGGTTTCAAATGCTTCATAGCTTATTTTCCTTTGTTAAAACCTCCCGGGAATATTTTGGTACTTGGTTATTATATTTGATTCATGATTAATGTTTGCTCGTTACATTTCGTATGATTTGATACTTGCACTAGTAAAATAATAGAGTTTTACAAACCCCCGAGTAATCGGGGGGTGGATGTCTGTTTTGCGTCCAGGTACATGCAGGTTCAGGGGAGCAGTTACAGGATTGGCACAAGAGGATGACAGGCTGCGATACTAATCAAGAGTTGAGAGTTGTTTTAATTTTCGGTGTGTTGTCAGAGTTGATTTCAGTCTTCCGATGTATTGTGTTTCGACCCCTGTGTGGGTAATGTTGTTTTAGTCAGTTCTGTTGATTGAGTTGTGTGACATCATCGGTCGATGTATTCACGTGTAAGTGACCTTATCGGTCTGTATTATTTTATTATTTGACCTTAGCCGAGCAAACATTTGGTCGTTTGTAAGGTTTAGCCTGGTATATCCTCGTGAAAAGGGGTCTACGGCGTGTAATATTCCCATATGGTTTTGGGGGTGTTACATTTATGGTATCAGAGATTAGGTTGCGGAAACCTAGATTATCGGGTCAAGTTGAGTCGTGATTTGTCGAGTATTGTGTGGTTTTGTCATTCGAGATGTCGGCTGACAAGTTGAGTTGTGCGTAGTCACAATGTGTCGGATATGTTGTCGGATGAGATTAGTATCGTGGGCGACCGTCATCTCCGTACGGCCTGTGGACGTAAGTATCCTCTTTTATGCGAGGTACCTGTGTATCATGATTTTATCTAAGTGAGTTAATTGCGGTGCATAATTTTATTTGCACGGTGTTGTGTAATATAGTTGTATTTAATACTTGTGGCACATAGTATATGTATAAAACTGGGCGTATTGATGTTTTACCTTTGAACCACCGTGTGGGGAGGTATGGGGTGAAAATTGTAAACCCTGATGGGTTTTGAAAAGGTATCGACAGTAGAGTTTGTGAGAAACTTCGATGAATGATTTTGTTGTGTGTTTAAACTTGGTGCCACGAGATGCATTTGACTGAATTGGTGACCCTGGTTGTCATTTGAGCATGTGGTTTTAAATTCGTTGGAATGTTGTAAATTTGCCCGCTAAGGGTAGGTTTGAGAATGCTTTCTGAAGGACTTTACGGTGTGAGCATTATTGTGGAAATCGATTTTTGGAAAAATTTTGGTGGTGCGGTCAAACCACGGTTTGTATGGATTTTAAAATCGGTTAAATTTTGACAAATGGGCCATGTATTTTCAAATGACACCATCAGACGGTATTCGGAAAATGTGTTTTGAAGTACTTCGGACATTGTAAAATATTACCGTCATTTCGGTTATGAACTAAAGGATTTTAAAAAATTTTATTTTGCAAAACGATATGGGTTTTCGGAATTTTAAACGTTATGTGTTTGTGTGCTGGGACTAGTAGTTGCGGTAAGTTTGATGTGTTGTTGTGATCGCCAGAGAATGTTGTAGTATTTTCTAGATGTTGGGATACGTTGTTAGGTATCGTTCCCTAACTTTGGAGTATGCATAATGTTTTAACCGTGTTTGCTGAAGTATAGGTCGTACATCTCTGTCGATGTGAACATGTGAATTACTTTTAAATTTAAGTTCTATTATTGCAGTGTTAGTTCGTGTATACGAGTAGTGAATTGGTGTGAATATTGTATTGTGCTGCTGTTTGTGGGCTTATGTTGATTATGTGAGGTTCGTTTTATCCTGTTATTGTGAATGGTTGTCCATTCAGTAGGCTGAGGCCGTGGTCATGGCGGTGGTCGTAATCAGGAGCATGAGAGGGCTACTCACTCCTTATCGAGTACCAATCAGCTCAGTACAGATGGTCGTGATGACCAGTCGCGAGATCAGGGACAATCAGCCAATGTTAATGTTGACGTTGGCGCCGCTGCCATCCTTCGTCAAGTGGTTGACCAGTTGGTGCAGATGAATCAGGCCGTATATCAGAATGAGAACCCAGATGGAGACAATGGGGCTAGTAAGTGGTTACGAGATGTGATGAGGATGCAGCTGCCCGGTTTTGTAGGTTCTTCAGACTCGTTAGGTTGGGAGAACTGGCTCTTCCAATTGGACAGAACATTCGATGTTGTAGCTTGTCCCGAGGAAATGAGGGTATCTATTGCTCAGTATTTGCTCGACAAAGAAGCAGCAGACTAGTGGCAGGCTGTAGTGCCTGCAGATCGTACACCTACATAGGTTGAGTTAAGACCGCCATGGAGGCAGAGTATTGCCTTTTGTCGGTCCATGAGTGCAGGATCGTTGAGTTTTTCTCCGCTACGCCCCAGGATGTGTCGATATCCCAAGAGATAGTCAATTATAATCGACAGCTGGCTTATGTTCGTGAGTAAGTGATAAGTGAAGCGGACAAGGTCCGATACCTCAATATGCGTATGATGCCCCATATCGGTGAGAGTATGGCTACGCTCATGTGTACCACTCTGAAAGAATATCAGGACCGAACTTCGCCATTGAGATGGCCGTTTCTGTGACGGAATCTGGTTCAGAGAGTAAGAGGCAAAAGATCTCGAGTAACTCTTTAAGAGACCAGAGAAGTGAGATTCGTGAGCATATTGCTTCGTATTTTCCTTCTGGGAGCACTCCTCGTTCGGTTGACCAGTCCAAGAACCTTACTCCTGAGGCGAGTAAGACGAGCGGTGTGAAGACCTACATCAACTGCAGTCGTGTGGGCCATGCGAGATAGAATTGTCGTTCGCCACTGGTTAATTATTGCGGTTAACTGGGGCACCAAGCGGTGCATTGTGAGACTGTTGTTAAGATGTTCGGCAATCGGGTTTTCGTTCCTATTCGGGGAGGTCCCAGTGGTGTCTAGTGATGTAGTTGTGTGTCGTACTTTGTGCTGTAATTCGTGTAGAGCTTGATATTTGCTGCGTGAACTTTTTGGTTTTGTTTGTATTCTACCCTGATGTTTTATTTTAAGTTTCGGGATGAAACTTATTTTAGTGGGATAGAATGTAATATCCGGTACTTTCATTTTCTGTTATCTTGAATTGTTTGTGTTTTGACGTCGGACATTTTCGTGTTGATGAGAATCGGAGTGATTTCTATCGTGATACTCTATTTGTTTCTATCGTATAGCCGTTTTAGTTGGGTGCGACTTGTTGTCGCGTGTGTTTCTTTGATTAAATGTGTGCATGTGATGTGGTATGTGATGTGTCGTTAATTGCTCGTTATTGTTTTGAATCATAGCCGGTGGCGTTGTGTTGGTCGTCGTGGAGCGTGTTTTCACGCCGTATATTCCTTTGCGTTGCTTGTAACGTTTCGCCGATGGGCGAAAGTTACGCATTTCTTGTGTATCTCGTTGAGTTTTCCTCGCAAGATATTGCTTCTCCCTACTTGTGTTAAGTTTCGGGACGAAACTTCTTTTAAGGAGGGTAGTATTTAATATCCGCAATTTTAATTTCCGATAAGACTCTGTTGTGACCGCTTCGTCATTCCGAGAATGATTAATTCTGCAGTTTTTGTCATCCGAGTTTGTTTCGGTATCATTTTGTTGAGTTCCGTGTTCTTAAACGGATTTTCCGCACTTGAGTTTGATTCTTGCGAATCTCGTCCGAAACTGTTGTTTCGAGTTTCTCGTAAGTTCATTTAATGTTATTATTCTTGTTGCGAGCTTTGGCTTAGTATTTCGATCGTGTATCATGTATTTCGGACGTTTTGTGCCGTTTTCGTAATTTCCCAGAGTTTGGGGTAATTACTTCCGTTGTTGAATTTCGAGCCCTCGGGTAGTCGGAATCGTGTGTTCTGTTGGCGCTTAGATTCGTCTTTGCGAGTACTTCGTAACTGTATCTTCGGTTTATATTCAGGTCTGGGTTTCGGGGTTGTCCGGACCGTCGGATCGACCGAGTCCCGACTGCAAGACCTATCCAAGTTACGGCCATAATACAGTGCCTATTACGGCCGTAATCCATGGTCGGTCACAGCCGACAGTGACTCGCAAGGACTGGCCGCTTACGACCGTAAGACTATGGCCGGATACGGCCGTAAGGCCTGTCACGTACGTAAGCCCTGTCCGGTAACGTACGTAACGCGGTCGACAGTTTTGGGCAGTAGGGTATCCATGGCCGGTTACGGCCGTAAGCCATAGCCGGTTACTGCCGTAGGCGATCTGCAGGCCTCGGCTATTTAAGGCCTGGGCACCGGGTCACTCGGCTATTTTCACTGTTCTCCATTTTTTTTCGCGATCCTTCGACGGAAATTGAGGGTTTTGATCGGAAATCAGTAGTACATCATTTGGGAAGCTTGAATCATGATTATTATCATCATCTAATCCTTTTTCTTCGTCCGAATCGAGGTATTTTGGCTTGAACCCATGTTTTTGAAGATTTTGAGGATTTTCCTTTTGATTTCGATTCCAATCCATTTTTGATCAATTAATTGTTGTATAAACATTGTTTTGAACATGTTCTATAGATTGTATATCCGTATTTCGAATTCGTTGGAACCCAATTGGGATTTTTAGTGTTCTAAGGAACCTTGAACATTTAATATCCGATTAAATATCTCAAAGGGTTCCCTTCGATTCTTGATCGTGTTTCCCGTTGTTTTCAATTGTTATTCTCGTAGTAATCGTGTTTCCGTTGGATTTCACAGAGGATTGTAAGTGTTTGGGGTTTTCCGAGTTGTGCCGTGTTCGTAGGAATATTCGGGCGCCGACAATCGAGGCAAGTATCTTATTATACGAGTTGTATCTTGTGACTAGAAATCACATATTAGGTTAATGATGATTTTGCTTGCCTTCGTAAATATGTTCCGTTTGAGTTGGTTATGTATTCTGCAATTCGAAGGCTTTGTGATGATAATGTTATATTGGTATATGTGTTAGGTGTTGTGCCATTTGTGCAGGATTGCGATGTACATATGGGATGGTTGTATACTTGGTTGTGCAATGTTTGTGTTTCGATCTTAAGTTATGTTGGTGGTGTGTCGTTGATTGATGACAGTTGTTGTGAGTGTTGAGATTGTGTTATGTACGTGTGATGTACGATTTTGTGGTGATCAATGTGATTGATTAACCGTGCTCATTGTTGTATGAAATAAGAATGTGAATATGTGTGTGACCGCTAAGTTCACTCGTGAGGGTTCGACGGGACCCACGAGGACTCGTGGCAGTGGACTACGGGCTCAGAACTTAGTGAGGTACTGAGGTCCAATCATGCTGGTCTGACGAGGCCTACGTTAACACATGGCAGTGGACCATGAGTTTAGGGCACAGTGCGTCCAACCAGGTGAGCTCGACGGGGCTTACGGTGACACGTGGCAGTGGACTACGGTCTTGGAATTGTGTGTGTGATTGTTCAGATTGATATAGTCCGTGTGGGTTGTCGAACCTATGGAGACACGTGACAGTGGATCACGGTGTCAGAATTGATTATGTTTGGTTATTTGTGTGTGGAATAGTCTGTGCGGGTTGTTATACCTACGGAGACACGTGACAGTGGATCACGGTGTCAGAATTGATTATGTTTTGTTATTTGTGCGTGAAATAGTCCATGCGGGTTGTTAAACCTACGGAGACACATGACAGTGGATCACGGTGTCATGAATATGTTTTGACAAACAAGTGTTGAAAGGAAAAAGTTTTATGAAAATGAATGTTGAATCGAGTCCCGAGCAATTGGGTGAATGTTTTTGTGTTGTGAACTGTTGAGTTACGAATCAAGATTTAGGCTAAGACCCTAAAGTTCTTTCGAAAGTATTTGTAATTTGGGACTTTTGGCCTTAAAGATTTTTGTTCCTAAAACTCCTAAGATGATAAGTTTGGTTTCAAATGCTTCATAGCTTACTTTCCTTTGTTAAAACCTCCCGGGAATATTTTGGTACTTGGTTATTATATTTGATTCATGATTAATGTTTGCTCGTTACATTTCGTATGATTTGATACTTGCACTAGTAAAACAGTGGAGTTTTACTAACCCTCGAGTAATCGGGGGGTGGATGTCTGTTTTGCGTCCAGGTACATGCAGGTTTAGGGGAGCAGTCACAGGATTGGCACAAGAGGATGAGGAGTTGCGATACTAATCAAGAGTTGAGAGTAGTTTTGATTTTCATTGTGTTGTCAGAGTTGATTTCAGTCTTCCGTTGTATTGTGTTTCGACTCCTGTGTGGGTAATGTGGTTTTAGTTAGTTTTGTTGATTGAGTTGTGTGATGTCATCGGTCGGTATATTCATTTGTAAGTGACCTTATCAGTCTATATTATTTTATTGTTTGACCTTGGCCGGGAAAACATTTTGTCGTTTTTAAGGTTTAGCCTGGTAGATCCTCGTGAAAAGGGGTCTACGGCGTGTAATATTCCCATATGATTTTGGGAGTGTTACATGTGATCCCCGATAGATTGACATTTATTTGAGGAAGAGCGTAATCGCGAAGAACCAAATCTGGCGGAGTAACATTATCATTATTCGGATCGATATTATGCTCCATAGTGATTGTAATTGGAATTATGCATTTTTCTTCGCGGAATTTCATAAGGGTGCATTCTATTTCGGGATCAAAAGAGAGTAAGCCTTTTGTTCCAAGTTTTCTCATACACTAGGAAGAATCCCTTCGAAGAAAAATCTCTGTCTGAATCAATTAAAAAAATAAAATCCAAAATCTCAAATGGTCTGATATAACGAGGTTATAGCTTTCCCTTTTTACCGAACCGTATCACCCCTTTCATCGGCGCCACCTTCAAGAACACCTTTTCTCCAATCCCAAATTGGATATCTTTCTTTCGTTTATCAGCATAAGACTCCTGACAATCCTGGGTAGTCTTAATTCTACTTTTGATGTCTACTATCTTCTCTATAGTTTGCCCAATTAATTCTTGACCCAAAATATTTCCTTCTCCAACCTCACTCCAATAAAGGGGCTATCGATATTTCCTTCCGTACAAAGCCTCATAGGGGCCATTTGTATAATCGCTTGGTAACTATTGTTATAAGCAAACTCTAGTAATGGCAAAATATTTTTCCAATTCTCACCAGTATCAAGAACACACGCCCTCAACAAATCTTCAAGTGTCTTGATAGTCCGTTCAGATTAACCATCGGTCTGTGGATGATATGCAGTACTGAAATTCAACTTAGTGCCTGTAACACCCTAAACTAGGCGGATATTACAGTGTCGTGGACCCCCAACTGGGACCCACCAGGCGAGTGAAAATGAATGAAATACACAGGGTAAATGTAGTACCGAACCACATTAGATCATTAATTACTCCGATGAGGAGTTTTATTACAACACACCCAAGGAAATGATCGAATACAAGTATATTTCATATGGAGATAAAATATACAACACTGAATGAACTCAAAATCCAAACAAAAATCTGCAGCGGAAATGAAATAAGGAAACACGGTGAATGAAAAGACTGGAGCCCCCTACTAGTATCACTGGGACTCCTCGCCGTCAACATGCTATTCCCGTGCTTTTGCCTTGCCATGACCTTAAAAAAAATCCCCAAATGGGGTCAGTTACACAGAACAACAATCCTCAAGGGTTGAAAATACACAATCATGATATATCTGAAGTTATGAAATATCCTTAGTTATGAATTACGCTGAAGAGGAGTATCATAGTATGCCCGTAATGTTCTGTGCAAGTGTAGAAGACGGATGACCGGACACACCCGTCCTTGTACCTAATTAGTCTCACGGAGGTAAGCGTTACCGTGTGCACGGTCCAATATATCGGTGAACCCAATACATGACCATCATGTGCTCGACTAAAAATTCTACACATCTGCACCCGACCACGCAATATGAACCCAGAAGGTCATATGAACGAGAATGACCACAATGAATATCAATGAATAATAATTCGACAGGTCAAGAATGACTCACCGAAATGGAAATAACAGTGAAGTGATTGATAACTCAATGAAATGATTGGAACCGTCGTTCCTCGTGAATGAAGTGATTATTCGACAATTACAAATCTCAATACGGTTAATACAATGATGAATGAGTTATGATTATGAATGAACAACTACAAAAGGAATGAATATCCTTTTAACCGAGTAAGAATTAACTTACCTTAACACCGGTGATGATACAATTTCTCTCGAACAACGTCCTAAATGAGATGTCGGTCGCTCGAACAACCTTGAATAACACAATTACCAATAATCCGGTTCAACACACGAATCAAACACGAGTATAACGAACTCAAAACGTCGATACGATTAAACCAAGTTCATTGGGGCATTATATCGAACACTTTGTCGCCAAACTTCGATTGTTTACAACCAAACCTCAATAATACCAACATCAAATCCCCAAGAAGTGTTTCAAACCAACAAAACATCTACAATACGATCAATAATCCAATATGAATATTCAAATTCGTGATTACAACAACGATTAATCGAAAACCCCCAAATCCAACTCAATATTCAAAGTGTTCTTGAATAATCCTTCAATAATCCGATGAATAATCAAACATATCCATAATCATGCGTATATCACTTCATACAACATGATCTTAATATCCAAAACATCATATCTCAACACAAATCGAAATCCAAGAGGTTTGATGTACCTTTGAAGATCCAAGTACTTTAATCCGATGAAATCGCATTAGATCGACAATCCGGGCTTCACGATCGAAATGAGATGAAGAAAAACCAAGTATTCAAGTGATAGATGAAGTAAAGTCTCCCCCTCAAGCCCTCTCTCTCGGATATAGGTGGAAGAATGGAAAAAATGGGTTGATTCTCACAAAAACCCGCAATTATAGTGCAGACTGCACTGTGTGCCGCGGCCCGGCCGAAGTGTGCCGCGGCATAGGGCCAAAACTGCCCCCAGTGATCGGCAGCGTTCCGCGGCCCGGACGAATGTGCCGCGGCAGTGACTCGGCAGTGTGCCGCGGCCCTGTCGGCATGAGCCGCGGCCCCCAGTACAGGCTGCTCGGCCAAAACTGGAAAATGTGTGTGCCGCGGAGCACACTCCTTGTGCCACGGCCCACACCCCCTTGGGTCCTAAAATGATGAAAAATTACCCGGGAAGGGAATAAAGCAATAGGAATCAATATTTGGGAAACAATAACATGAAATGGAAGTGGGGAAACCCCCAAAAACGGTGGTTCCAAGCAATGATTACAAGGGTTCGTCCAACAAAAACACGATTTGAACAATGAAGAGATTTGAAATGACATGAATTCCAATGTCAACATCGACTAATGAATCAATTAAAAAAATCAAGATAATACTCTTGTCTCGATTCCCGAATAAGGTAGATACACTGAACAATATCGATACACAACTCGAAGTTATTCCGAACGGTGAACACGGATGAATGATTATTAACAAGTGAAAAATTACATAGTGACAATTACCGAATGAAATTACTGAATGATAATGACTGAATTACAACCGGGTATTACAGTGCCCAATGCACGCCGAAGACTCTTCCAAAATTTAGATGTAAATCACAGATCTCTATCCGAGACGATCGACATTGGAACACCATGTAATCTCACAATATCCCGAATATAAATCTTTACATATTGTTCCATACTATAAGTCATCCTCACAGGTAGAAAATGAGATGACTTCATCAAACGATCTACTATTACCCACATAGCATCGTACTTCTTCAAGGCCTAAAAAGCACTTATAATCTAAATTTGACTACAGTCACCTTGAGGGTATATTCCTATCCACAATATCCGATTGGTTTTAATTCCCTATGTCGTTACTTGATCATCCTTTCCCAATTCAAACAAGTAATTATTTCAGTTCATAAATGGCCAGTAAATGAAACCATTACGATCAAGAATTAAAACTCAAACAACCACAATAATTTAGAGATACGCCATGAACAAATAATTCCTCATAAATTAGGTTTCATCTCTTCCCTAGAACAAAGGATCTAGCCTAACATGCTAGAATTATTCAACAAAATACAGAAATAAGACATGAGTTCAGAATATTCAAACACTAAGAGAGAAGATCTGAATTCGTGCTCGTCCTGTCTAAGTCCTCGCCGAAGCCCCCATTGGATTCCTCCTTGGATGCCTTGATGATTCCTTGAGCTCCTCCTCTTTAAAAGTAGGACTGGGATAGTTCGGTTTCTTGAAAAAAAAGTAAGGAACAGAAGTTCCAAATGTGTTATGTAATTCGGGTTCGGTTCCTGACTTTTTTCTCTAGGAACCGAATTTCTAGGCACCAAAGTAATTTTACCAAAAAAACAAAAAAACCAAACCGAAATTTACAGTTCAAAATTTTTAGAAATAACCAGAAAACCCGAAATTTTTTCTGTTGCTTCAGTTAATTTGGTTATGTTGATATTATTACCTTTGTTTTTCTTTTTCAATAGAAAAGAACAATTAACTCAAAAAGACAATTCTCTTACAACTCCTTACATATCATCCAAAAAAGAAGAGAAAGAACAAGAAGAAATTTGAGCAAAGTTAATTAGCAGTAAACTTGAGCTTAAATCAAATTACAATAAAGTATGAAATTGGGAGAAACAAAGATAATCATAAACTCGATTGTTTTTAGTTTGTTAGGTTAGGTTATTTTTAGTTTATATAGTGTATAGAAAGTAGAAACATCTAAAATAAAATAACTATGGATAGTACGGTTAGCATCGGTTTTAATTTTGTGTTCAGGTATAATGGGTTTTATTTTTTTGTTAGGTTATTGTCACTAATTTCGGGTAGTATGGTCATTGAAATTTTGAAATTACAATAACCGAACCCAAACCCGAAATTTATTGCAAGACCCGAACCTGAAATTTATAAATAATTTTTTTCTTAAAACCCGAACCGAACCGAACCGGAATGTCAATTTCAGTTTGGATCTTCGGTTATTTGGGTCCGAAGTCCCAGCCCAATTTAAAAGTAGGTTTTGTATATCGTCCCCTGTCCCTCCTTGTTTTTGTCTTTGTCTCAGCTTTTATAATCCTCACATCTCTCCAAATCGCGTCCAGAAAATTAGGTTTTGTCTGACTCCAAAACGGCCAAAGTCACAGAATCGTATTAGGTTTTTCGCCGCCGTGAGTGTGCCACGGCCCCAATTACAAAACTGCCCTATCTGGGCGTAAATTCATTACGGGCCGCGGCCCATAGTAAGTGTGTCGCGGCACAGATTGTGCCAGCTTGCTGCATGTTGAGTCTGCGATGCGGCCCAGCCTCGTGTGACGCGTCCCTCTACCAATAAATGTCGTTTTTGGTCTGTTTTGTCTCGTTCAAACTCCAGGACTCTGATTTCCTACAAAACATGTAAAAATAATGCATTAGGAGCTCATTTATGTAGAATTAGATCAAAATAGAGATAAAATGATGACAATAAAGCGTACAAAAATAGCACGTAACAAGGAGCAGTCCTTATCTTGAAGTATTTTCCAGAGGTAGTACTTCTCAATGAATTACTTTCTTGCACTTCCCCACATGTGTTCTGCTTCAGCAGGCATGAACTCTTCAACATATTGGAGTTCTTTGCCTTCCCATTGGTATCTTACTTCTGAATCTTGTCTGGTCCTCTTTCTTTTGGCTGCAGGAGGGTCTTCAGGTGCAGCTGGCTCTTTCTTTTTCAGATTAGAGGTTCCTGCCTGAATCAGAGGGAGATCTTGTGGATTTTTCCTCATTTCTTCTCTGCCTTCGACCTTATTCATTGCTTCCCCCCTGTCTGCTCTCTTCCCCCATTTTGCCAACATCAATAATAAATGCTAGCTGCTCCTCCACCTTGTGCATGAAATCAGACATGCCAAGAGGCATTATGGAGTTTGAAGGTGTTGGAGAGGGTTCCTTCCTGTTGATCAGAGTGTCCATTTCCGCATTGAGGGACACCAGCTCAGGTTTTACATCAGTTGCTAGGAGCTCAGCAACAGTCTCTTTTACTATACATCTGATCAGCTCAGTGATATTTGGAGTTAGGTGATACACGGGTGGTTCTACACGAACAAAGTTTTCTCCTGAATCCTCTTATGTAGTTGGCCTATGAGCAATGGATTTCTCGGATGAGACCTGTCTGTCTGCTGGCGCCTGATCAGATGGGGTCTTCACAGGAGTTCCTGACTTATCATCTGATAAGTCCTCATCTGTAGGGGACTTTCTCTTCTTCTCTGCAGAGGACTTTTTCTCAGCAGATGACTCTTTATTTTTGGAGGGGGTTTTCTCAGGCTGTTCACACTGATTATCTCCTTCATGAGCTTTAGGATTTATCGAAGCAGGAGCATGATCAGG
Organism: Orobanche coerulescens; assembly: GCA_033398695.1. Classification (NCBI taxonomy): domain Eukaryota; kingdom Viridiplantae; phylum Streptophyta; class Magnoliopsida; order Lamiales; family Orobanchaceae; genus Orobanche; species Orobanche coerulescens. Next base: position 75,722,939 of record CM065807.1, on the reverse strand, counting down.
TGACTGTCGATCATGATCCTCATCATCCTCTCTTTTCTCTTCTTCCTTCTTTTCTTCATCTTTTCCTCCTCTTCATCTTCTTCTTTCTCTTCTTTCTCTTCAATATTTTCAACTTCTTGTTTTTCAATTTTTTCTTCTTATTTTTGTTCTTCCTTTTCCTCAACTCCATCTTCGTTTTCTTTTTCTATTATTTTTTCAATACTTCATCCTTTTCAAATTCAACAATTGTGATTTCCTTTTCTTTTTCTCCTCATTCTTCTTCCTTTTCTACTTTGTCTTCTTCTCCAAGGGTTTCACCTTGTGATACACCCCTCATAACATGAAGGGCGAAGTGGTCCATGTTTTGTTTGAAGTGAGACATGAACCAGTTCTCCTGGAGCAACAACTTTATATCTGTCTCTTTATAGAAAAACATGATAAGTTGCTCAGTTAGCCTGGGGGTGTTCCCAAGTACTCCTCTCAACAAACTCTCTCAATTGAGTGAAGGTGAGTGTTTTTAATTCCTTCCACTCTACAAAAATATTGACAAATGAAAATTTAAGAGATTGTTGTTTTACCATTCTCAATTGTTCTAAGGTGAGGTTCAGGGTATTGTTCTTCCTGAGATTGAGATGATATCCAGCTTCTGGTATATCAATGGTTTCCTTAGCCTCTTCTTCCTCAGTAACACTTGGGAATGTTAAGAGGGGAATTATCTCTGCCACTAGCTCTGAGGAGTGAGCAGGTTGATCCTCAGGTGCAGCTGGTGCAGGTGATATGACCATCTGCATCTGATCAAGTTGAGCTGCAATTGGTCCAGGTGATGTGGCCGTCTGTGGTTCTTCTTCTTCTTTTGAAGAGTAATCTACCGGGCCTCTCTATCTCTTGGAGGGCTGATCAGGTGAGGAGTGGATGTAGACGACTTCAGGTGATTTCCTCTTGAACATCTTAGACATAGGAGTGTTGTCTGCGTCAGACTCATCTTCATGCGGGATCTCAGGTGCAGGTGACTTTGACAAGAGGAGCTGATGTCATCTCCTCTGCAATAACTTCAGATGGGTGTTGGGCAGCTGCCTTACTGCTCTACTTCCGATTCTGAGGTTCCTCTGTACTCAGACATTCCAGAGGTCATTTCCTTGATTTTCTCAGGTGCCTTTTGTTTCTTGTCCCCTATATTCTTTAGGGTTTCATGTCCAAGTGACCAAGTCTCTTGCTGAGGTGAAAGTGGTCTGCCCTTCCCTTGGCCTTTCCAAGGAACTCCAAGATCCAGCTTATTTGAGTTCCATATTCCAACTTCTGCCTGAATTTCTTCTCACCCTCATCCCAGATAACTTTATTAATTTCCCTGACTAACTGCCTGTAAATGTAGTCAGGCCAGTTAATCCTCTTATGCTGTATCAGTGCTCCCATCACCACATATTTGGCAGCTGATAGTTGATCATAGCTGCCTGCCATGCCCATGACGATTTTGTTATTGATGTCCAGGACATACTTGAATTCTTTCTTAAGGTCATTTTTCCTCGCTGTAAGTTTGACTTAGTCAAGTCCTGTGGTAACTTGATCTCATACCACATCTCGGTCGGATTCTACTTCAATGCTTCGACGCGATGCCCCGGTTATCCATTTTGAAAGTGTCGATGATGGTTTGTGGTGTGATGTTTATTTCTTGTTCGAAAATCGAGCTCGTGATACATTTCTTTGTGACCTGTGCTTCCTTGTAGAAGCAGATGATAGCTTCCTTGAAGAGCTTCTTGGGGAAAATGTCTAGAAAGTGGTAGATGCCATTCTTTTTCCTCATTCGGATTACATACGCCATCTCATCCATGTTATTGGTTGCCAGTAATCCTTAGAAATTTACAACAATACTGAAGATGACTTGCTCCTTCACCAGCTTTAGGTTCACATCTTCGAAGCAAGAGGTTGATTCCATTGCTGCAAAAAATAAGATCTTCGATTGAGTGTAGTGAAATTATAGGGGTTTTCTACTTTTGAAAAAACTAGGGTTCTTGAGCTTGAAGACGATAAGGTTTTTCTGAAATGATTTCCACCGTCTTATATACCTAGTTGAGAAGACCTTTTGAATTTTAATAATTAAATAATCAAGCGGCGGTCCGAATTTTGATAAATAAAGAGTGACGGTTGAAGTTGATTGGACGTCGTGGAAGTAGTGTGATCATGTGTTTTGTCCATGTGTAAAGAAATAATATAATAATTATAAGTCGGTCAAGGAATGGGAAACTTAGCTGGTTGACCATTTGACTTTTGATGTAGCTGTGATTTTAATTTCTTCTCTGCTCTGATCAGGGGACTTTTCTGTCTTTTCTCTGATCAGCTAGATTTCCTTTATCTTCTGCATCTGGTGAGGTATGTTGCCTGTTGTTGATATCAGTTAACTTTCTCGTCTGTCCTTTGGATCCTCGTCTGGTCTGATCAGGTGACTTCCTTGTCTGCTCTGATCAGGGGGCTTTCCTCGTCTCTTGTCTGCTTCAGGTCAAATGACTTTTCTTCAGGTCAGATAACTTTGTCTGCTTTTCAATTAAGCACTAGATTTCAAATCTAGTAATCCAAGATTCCTGCTAAGTTCTAGAAATCTTTCTTCAGGTAGAGGCTTAGTGAATATGTCAGCAATTTGGTACTCTGTGCTGACTCTTTCCACTTTTACTCTCTTGTTAAGCACATGGTCTCTGATAAAGTGATGTTTGACATCTATGTGCTTTGTTCTTGAGTGCAGAACTAGATTGTTTGTTATTGCAATTGCACTGTTGTTGTCACACCATATTGGAACTTCATTTGATATGATGTTGTAGTGCCTTAGCTGTTGTCTGATCCATAGAATCTGGGCACAACAGCTACCTGCAGCTAGGTATTCTGACTCAAAGTGGATATTGAGTTGGATACCTGTTTCTTGCTGAATCACTATATGAGTCTGGTTCCAAGGAACTGACATGTTCCATTGGTGCTCTTCCTATCGATCATGCACCCCGCAGAGTCTGCATCTGGATATCCTGAGAGCTTGAAGTTGTCATCCTTGGGATACCAAACATTGATTGTGGACTTAAGATATCTGATTATCCTCTTAGTTGCTTCCTAATGAGACTGCTTCGGCTTGGATTAGAATCTGGCACACACTCCTACTGCATATGAAATATCTGATCTGCTTGCAGTGAGGTATAAAAGTGATCCAATTAGTCCTCTGTAGTGTGTTGGATCCACTAGAATGCCTCTTTCATCTGCATCAAGGTGTAGGGATGTGCTCATGGGGAACTCTTAGTGATTTGGCTGAGTCCATGCCAAATCTTTTTATTAAGTCTCTTGTATACTTTGCTTGGTTGATAAAAATTCCATTGTCAACTTGTTTGACTTGTAACCCAAGGAAGAAATTTAGCTTTCCCATCATACTCATCTCAAATTCTCCTTGCATGAGACTTGAGAATTTTTGACATAGCTCAGGATTGGTTGAGCCAAATATGATATCATCCACATATATTTGAACAAGTAATATGTGGTCTTCATGTTCCACTCTGAAGAGGGTCTTGTCCACCTGTCCTTTGTTGAATCCGCTCTTCTCCAGAAACACAAATAGTGTCTCATACCATGTTATTGGTGCCTGCTTGAGTCCATATAGAGCTTTCAAAATCTTGTATACCGTGTCACCTTTGACAAATACAGGGGCTTGCTCCACATAGACTTCTTCTTCTAGTACTCCATTGAGAAATGCACTTTTTATGTCCATTTGATAGACTTCAAAATCCTTGAATGCTGCATATGCAAGGAATGGTCTGATAGCTTCTTGTCATGCTACAGGTTCATATGTTTCATCAAAATATATTCCTTCACATTGAGCATATCTTTTTGCAATGAGTCTAGCTTTATTCCTAACAACAGCTCCATCTTCATCATATTTGTTTTTATACACCCACTTGGTGCCTATGACTTTTTTGTGATCTGGTATGTCTGTTAGTTCCCAGATATTATTCCTCTCCATTTGGTTGAGCTCTTCTTGCATTGCAATTATCCATGAATAATTCTCCAGTGCTTGATCTGTTGTTTTGGGTTCCATCTGAGACATGAAACGTGAGAACATAGCCATTCCTGCTGGTTCTGTAGATTGTCTGCTTCTGACTCCATCAATTAGGTTTCCAATGATTTGTTGGATGGGATGATCTTTGAGCCATATGGGGATATCTTCTTCAGGGTTTGTTCCCCATGTTGAGTTGCTTTGAAGAACTTCGTCTCGCTATGCATCAGCTTGGTTCTGGCCTTCTTGAACTACATCTAGTTCAGCTGCGGTCTTGTCATCCGCAGATGTTGTCTGCTCTGCAGGTGTGTCTTTACCAACTGCAGTTGGATCAGCTAGGATTTAGGTTCTTATCCGATCTGCAGTTGGGTATTCATCAGCGGCAGTTGGATCAGCTAGATTTTGGGATCCTATCTTATCTGCAATTGGGTCTTCAACTGAGTCCATCATTCCTGTATCATTGATGATGACTTCTTCTAGGGTGGCGGATTTGAGCTTTTTCTCAATTGATTCCACCTGTTTCCTGTACTCAACAGTAGACTCATCAAATACAACATAGGATGTTTCTTCCACAACTAATGTTCTTTTGTTAAATACTCTGTATGCCATGCTTATTTGTGAGTACCCCATAAAGAGACCATCATCAGTTTTAGCATCAAAGGCATTCAGTTGGGTTTTACCATTGTTGTGGATGAAACACTTGCAACCAAATATATGAAAGTATGCAACGGTTGGTGTTTTGCCATTCCAAGCCTCATACGGAGTTTTGCCATGTCTCCCTACTATCATACTCCTATTCTGGGTATGGCATGATGTGTTAACAGCTTCAGCCCAGAAACTCTTTGGCAGGTCGGCTTCTGCAATCATTGACCTGGCAGCTTCCTTCAAGGTTCTATTTCTTCTTCCAGCAACACCATTTTGCTGTGGTGTTCTAGCGGCAGAGGCTTCATGCTGTATTCGATTCTTATCACTGTATCCAGTGATTGCCTTGTTGAGAAATTCTCCACCTCTGTCTGTATCCAGGGATTTCTCATTCTGAATCTGCCTCAGCAGTTCAGGTAGCTTTGTTAGTGTTTCACTCTTTTATAGAGAAAAACAACCTATGTAAATCTTGAGTAGTCATCTACTACTACTAAGGCATGCTTCCTTCCACTCAATGTCCTTGGTTTGATAGGACCAAAGAGATCCATATGAAGTAGATCTAAGACTCTGGTGGTGAGAGTGGTAGGCTGAACTTGTTTGAAAGTTGCTCTGGTTTGCTTTCCCTTCTGACATGCATCACAGAGGGATTCTTTCTTGAATACTTCTTCTGGAAGTCCTCTGACCAACTTTTGAGAGCTGATTTTGTTGATGGCCTTGAAATTCAGGTGACATAATCTTTTGTGCCATATCCATCCATTCTCAGCAATTGTCTTTGATAGGAAACAAGTGTTTGGAGTGCTTGTATTCCCATGTATTATGTAAACGTCTCTTCTTTTGAATCTTTGTTGCTTCACTTCTCCAGATAGGATATCAATCACCATGCATTTACAAATAGTGATGACTACTAGGTTCTTTTCATAACAGAATTGACTTATGCTCAAAAGGTTGTATTTGAGTCCTTTGACATAATCTACTTTCGATATGGTTATGTTTCCTCTGTGCAGCTCCCCAAATACTTTTGTCTGGCCTTGAGATCTATCTCCAAAGGTTACATCTGGACCTTTTTCTTTGATGTAGTTTGAGAGCACCTTTTTATTCCCTGTCATGTGCCTTGAGCATCCAGAATCTACAAACCATTCTTCACCTCATCCTGTTGAACTTGAGGTGACATGGTAGTAGTCCTTCCACCTTTTCTGCAATCAGACAAGCAAGGATTTAGGTACCCAAATTTGAGTTGGTCCTTTGGGGTTAGTGGGCTTCCTGGAGAATTGGTTTCTCCTTAGGTTAATTATGTTGATTACCCTTATAAGGTGTATGCTGCCTAGGTCTATATCCCTGGTTAGGATTGTATAGTGGATATGCCTCGTAATATTTGTGGTGTGGGCCATTTCTAAATCTTGGTTGAGACCATTTGTAAATCTTTGGGGTCTCCACACCTGTTCGTTTTGAAAGTGGATAACATTGAAGTTTCCACTTACCTCTCTCATTTTGAAATTTATTTCTGGGGAGTCACTGGTAATAGTTGGAATAATGTTTTGGCTGTTGCTTCTGCCTTGGCCATTGCCTAGTCTCCTGTCTAGGTGGCTGCCTTGTAATCCTTGGCTGCTGCCAAAACTTTTGACTGGGCTGCTGCCTATTTTGAAATACGTGTTTTAGGCTCAGCAGTCGGGACATAAGTTTTTCCCTTAATAAAAGTGGTTTTTGAACTAGAGAGAGTGTTGGGGTCATATCGAAGGCCCGATTTTGAATAATGTGGCCTATGGTTCATACATAAACCATCAAGGGTTATAGATGCTTTCAGAGATGTTATCTCTTTAGCTTGTGTACTATTTAGCTGTTTTAGTTTAGCAAACTCAGATTTGACATGAGCAAGTGCAGCTGATTTCTCACTGTTTAAAATAGTTAGCCTTTTAATCTCAGTTGTGGTATTATCAACTGAGTTTTTCAATTTGTTTTCAGCCTGTTTTTCAATTCAGATTTGATCTTTGTTATTCTAGGCTGAGTTTTTCAAAATTATTTTTCAGCTGCCTATTCTCATTTTGCAGCTGTGTTTTCTCAACTGTCACAGTCAAGTGTGCAGTTTTTAATTTCTCAAAGTGTTTGAGGAGCTGATTGACAGATTTATGTAAGTCAGTATCTTGAGACATGTCTGAGCTGTTATTATTTGAAATTGAGGGTTTAGATGTTACCTCTTCATCAGCTAGGTTGGCCATGAGACAGTTGTAGTCTTCATCATCATCAGAGAAGAATTCACTCCTAGATTCTACTCTTTCTTGGTCTTCTCCAATGAAAGCTTTCCTTTTGTCCTCCTTTCTGCCAACATCTTTGTTGCCTTCATCCTTCTTGAGTTTTGGACAGTCAAACTGAATGTGTCCTGTTTTGTGGCAATTTTAGTATTCCACCTTCCAGTTGCCAGCCTTCTGGTTCCTCCTTCGATTGTCCTTGCAATTCTTCTTGTACTTGAAATAATTCTTCCTGAAGTTGCTGAACCTCTGCATGATGAAAGTCTTCTCTTCTTCAAAATTCAGAGGGCTAGGGGGACTGATTTCGGCTAGTCTCTTACTGCAAATGCTATCACTTTTTGAGCTGGTTCATTGGATGATGAATAGCGCAGTTCATACTTATGGGCCTTCAGATAAGAAAACACCTCCTGGATCTTTATTTTGTTGAGATCCTTTGATTCTCTCATGGCCACAGATTTCATGCTCCATTCAGGATTGAGAGATTTTAAGACTTTTAGAGTCATCTCCCTATTACCATATGTCTTTCCAAGGGAGGTTATTACATTGATAATCTCAGTGAATCTTGTGTCCACCTGGTCAATTGTTTCTCTAGTCCTCATCTTGAAATTGTCAAATTTTTTAGTGGCAATTGACAATTTATTTTCCTTGATCAGCTCAGTTCCCTCACACGTTACAGCTAATGTGTCCCAGATTTCTTTGGAATTCTTGCGATTTTTAATCTTGACCATGGTTGCTTTGTCAAGAGTCTGATATAGCACATCTCTGGCCTGGTTATCAAGATTGGCCAGCTTCCTTTCTCCAGGTGACATCTCGGTTCTCTTTTTGGGGATCTTCTCTGACTTCCCAGCTGCAACTTCTTTTGTTATGTTGTCTTTCTCAAATATGAATGGTCCATCCTCAATAACACACCACGTGTCATCATGAATGGATGGCATATGAGCCTGCATTCTTATTTTCCAAAGGTCATATTCATCCACATAAAATACATGTAATCTAGAGTGCATGTGTTGCATGTGTTCCATTATAATATGAGAGATTAACATATATACTCAGGTATATGGATCTGGTTCTGTAAAATTAAACCAATGTATCTGGTACCAGTTGTACGTCACAAGTCCTTAGGAATAAGTCTAGAGGGGGTGAATAGACTTATTAAACTCTTTTCCTTAATCAGGTGAGTTTCTTCAGTTGTATAATATGCAGCTAACAAACCTTAGCTGCAGATGAGTAGTGTGGAAGCATAGCTGGTAACACTGCAGGTGACTTATATCTATTGCAGATGACTTATGTCAACTGTAAAGACTAAGCAATGCGGAAGACAGTTGACTATTAAATGGAACAGTAAATATGAATGCAGCAGATAGGTATGATGAATGTAATAAAACACGCAAGCACTTATAGTGGTTTCAGAGGTGGGGTAATCCTCTACTAGTCCACTTTTCTTCAAACCAATTGGAGATGAATTCACTATAACTTTCAACCATTGATAAATGTTACAATGATTCAACTAGTTACAACAGCTTCCAACCAGTGGAAACCCGTGGCTGTTGCAACTCCCTTGACTGGCTAGCACCTCTTGATCGAAAACCCATGGATACCCTCAACAACTCTCGAGTTGTATATCACCTTACAATCAAGAACCTGTGGATGCCTTATCAGTCGCGAAACTTTTGAAACCTCGTTCACAGAAGTACCCCATACTCAGCTTTTAAGACAAGATTGTTGTCTTCTCCAACTTCAAGATCTTCTCAGTTTATGAACTTTAGAACTAGCTCTTCACGATGCTATAGATCTCGTGATAGCTTTGATTGCTTTGTTTGCTTAGATTGCTTGTAAGTATACTTCGCATCGTACTTTGCTCAATTATGATCTTCATATATTTATAGTACGATTCTTTTAGCTTCCTTCATAGTCGTTGCATCTTCTGTAACAAATCAGTCCGTTGGAGAGTGGACTTCTTTGTTTATCTTATCATTCCATTTCACGGCTTGATTCCCTTTTCAATTCCGACCGTTTGAAAGCGTTCTTTTGGTCGCACCGCTTTTCGTGATTTGTATATTCATAAGTCATCAGTACGCAGATCTCAAGGTGTAAAACACCACAAAAATCATGTAAGCGTTAGACTCAGTAAATAAAGTTGTAAGATATCGTCTCATTGTCATGAATAAAAATTTTGTTATGAATCCCTTGATGTTCCGATTGATTAATTGTTAATCGCCCAAATTTAAATTTTTATTATTAAATATTTAGCACACATAATTAATTAAATTACATACTAAAATAACTAATAGGCCAAGACCTAAAACATAAACTTAATAGATTGGGCTCACAACATACCTTACAACTAAACTAACTAATAACCCAACCCACTACAATAATAATAACTTATACACTTAAATAACAAAAAAAATAAAAAAAAAATCTGAAAATGAAGATGTTGGGCGGCCAAGAGGAGTAAAAAGAGGAAGGATGTGAAGTTTTCTAGAGCCTTCACCTTACCCATGCAAGACTACATTCATTAGTCTTCCCACACTTCCCCAAGCCCTAAAAATGCCATATAAATACCTATACTTAATGCTAGCCACCCCTTCTTCATTTTCAACACAACAAAAATCTGCAATAGAGAGAGTTTAAGGGAGGGCCGATTTTTAGGAGTAAAGGAGGAGGAGGAAGAAAGAGAAAAATCTCAAGTAAACTAGGTAATCTTGCTCGCACTAATCTCTTCTATAATATATACTTAGAAAAATCTTCATATACTAACTTAAACCCTCTCATGCAAAAATAATACACATAAGATTAATTAGCACTCAATCATGCGCTTAAATCTACATGACAACATAAATTACTGATAACTCCACATACGATTGTTGATCCTCACATGCTTCCCTAACTTATAATAGATGGCTGACCGAAGGCGTGGACGTCCTCGTATGAACCGTGACGAGCAGCAACATCACAATGATCGCTCACGCACTCCCCCACGAGGAGGAAACGGAAATGATGCTATGGCCCAAGCCCTAGCTCAACTGACAAATTTCCTACAACGGCAAGTACCAAACAACAAAAACAATGATGAAACCCACGATCACACTCTTGAAAGGTTTTTGCGCTTCAAGCCGCCTACTTTCGACGGAGAACCTGATGATGTCAAGGCCGAATTTTAGCTGGAGAGAATTGAAGGAATTTTCAATGCCCTACAATATACTAATGAGCAACGTGTATCCCTGGCTACATTTCGACTCGAAGCCGCTGCCCACGATTGGTGGATGATTATTAACGAGCACTGGACAATAGAGAACCATTCCAGGACGTGGGCTAACTTTTTGACTGATTTTCCAACCCAGTACGTGTCGGCAGCAGCCAGAGAAGCTCGACGAGATGATTTCCACCATTTGAAGCAGGGAACCATGACAGTCGCCCAGTATGAAGCTTAATTCAACAGACTGCCCAAATATGCGCCCGGATTAGTGGCAACAGAAGAAGATAAGTTGTACAAATTCACTCGAGAACTGAGGCATACACTTCAACAGAGTCTTTGATTGTTTGACTAACGATACTTGCCGAAGCTGTGGAAGCCGCCACCCAGATCGAAAGCAGAACGGCAATATTAGCTCAACAGCAAAGCCTATTCTCCAAAAATGCCAAGAGGCCTGCTACTCTACCAACACCAAAGCCACCACAAAAGTTTCAGAGGACGGGAGCTCAGGGGAGTCCAAGCAAAGCAAAAGCGCCGGTTCTGAACAAACCAACAGCGCCTTGCACCCATTGTGGCAGAAAGGGGCATAAGTCAGATTTATGTTGGAAGAAGCTTGGGAAGTGCTTACGTTGTGGCAGTTCAGATCATCAAATCCGAAAATACCCAGATGTGAACCTTCTGGCAAACAAACTAGCCATTGCAGGTAAGCCATGAAACAACCGAGGGAAGGCGCCAGCATGAGTGTTTGCTCTAGCTGGCCAGGAGGCACCAGAAAACAATGATGTAGTGGAAGGTACACTCCTTATATCCAATCAAATTTCACGGACACTCATAGATCGAGGATCATCCCACACGTTTGTTACACTGCATTTTTCTAAGAAACTTGATAGGCCTTTGGAATCCTTACCATCATGTCTAGATGTATCTACCCTGATGGAAGTTAGTCAGCTAGCGGATAAAGTCCATTCTATGTGTGATCTGATAATCAGTGGTAACTGTTATTCTGCCGATTTAGTAGTGCTTCCAATATTGGAGTACGACGTCATCCTAGGAATGGACTGGCTGTGTGAACACTACGCATAATTGGATTGTCACTCTATGATAGTCAGGTTTTGTGAACCTAACAAACCAATTGTGGAACTAGTTGGGGACGCTAGAGTCAACCTGGCACCTATAATATCATCTGTCAAGGCTAGGAAGGCAGTTGCCAAAGGGGCAACCGGATTTTAACCTTCATCATCAACAAACCCAAGAGTAAGTCGGGCATAGAAACCATATGTATGGTGTTCGAATACCCTGACATTTTTCCCGAGGAATTAACCTCCGTACCACCTGATAGAGAAGTTGAATTTAATATCGAAATCATTCCCGAGAAGGCACCTATTGCAAAGGCACCATACCGAATGGCACCACTGGATCTACAAGAGTTGAAGGTCCAACTGCAGAAGTTGCTCGATGTGGGTTTCATACAACCCAGTGTATCACCATGGGGAGCTCCGGTATTATTCATCAAAAAGAAGGACGGGACATTAAGACTTTGCATTAATTACCGCGAACTCAACAGTGTTATGGTTAAGAATAAGTATCCTCTCCCGAGGATAGATGAATTATTTGAACAAATCCAAGGAGCTACGGTGTATTCCAAGTTTGATCTTCAACAAGGATACTACCAACTAAAAATTAAGAATGAAGATGCTCCTAAAACTGCATTCCAAACTAGATACGGCCACTACAAGTTCGTAGTGATGCCTTTTGGGCTCACGAATGCTCCTGTGGCATTTATGGATTTAATGCACAGAGTATTTTAACCATATCTCGACCAATCCGTAGTAATTGTCATCGATGCACTAGTAGAAAAATACCTTTAGGTAACACCCATAAAGTGTTCTCTAAAGAGCCTAAAGTGTTCCTATAGACCATAAGTAACACATTTTGGGTGTTACCTCTGCCCATGTTCCCTATGCTCTTAGGTAACACTTTTGATCAATTCTGGTAACACTTTAAATCGTGTTCCCCAAAGTCATCTTAAGGAACACCTTAGTAACACTTTAGAAATTTCTTAGGTAACACCTTGGTAACACTTTCAGATTGTTTAAGGAACACTATTGTAACACCTTTTGTAACACTTTTAAATGTATCCATTTTTTTAAGTAACACTTTAAATACCTTAAGGAACATTTTCGATTGTATGGGTGCTAACTTAGGTAACACCTTATTCATTATTAAGTAACACTTGCTATTATTATTATTAGTATTAGTATTATTATTATTATTATTATTATTTTTCTGATTAATATTTATCAATAATATGAAAACTAGAAGAAACCATTTTTTCATATATAAATAATGAGAAAATATATTGATAAAACTCAAATAAATAATCCAATAACAATAAGACATAGATCATAGTATATCAAACACATATCAAATAACTAAAAAAACAATAACCTAATTGTTGTCTAATTTGTAACTTGTACAAAAAATAGCTCCCATATATCTTCAATTCGTTGTTGATATTAATGATGCCATTGTTGTTGTTGTCTTGAACTTCTACATGCTTTCTTGAACGGGGTCGGCCTCTATGCATATGCGTTCACAAGAGCAGGCAGCCCATCCAACAACTTTCTTGCTATATAATCGTTCGATCTGGCTTGCTTAAAGAAAGAATGTTTGAGTAGTTTTTTGGCAGTAGGTCATTTTGAAGGATCCTTAACCAAGCAGCTAGGAATCATCTGCTTAAACGACTAAGAAAGAAAAACAAATATATGATTAATAACATGATCGTAAAACTAATATAGTTCACCTTATTAGTGGCATACCATTGAGAACTTGTTATGTCGTTCATAGTCAAGTCCAGGGGGCGCATTTTGCAGAGTCATAAGCAACACCTACCAATATAAAAATAATTGGAGCTTAATAATAAGGGTCCATTTTAGATCAAAGTAAAACAACTTAGGAGTATCAGTGGATCTTCATTGGTGGATACTTTGAGAAAAGAGCATGGCCATGAGCAAGCTCCAATGCAGTTATCTCCCAAATGACCAAATATCCGCTCTGAGAAAAATGGAGAAATTTAATAAACTTCGTGACCTATCTAGTCTGGTACCCAAAAAAAAAATAGAAAGTGTGCATGTACAGACTTAAAGTCGTAACCATGCACTTGCTCCATAACCTCTGGAGCCATCCTACAATGTTACAGAACCTTTAGTCAGCAACCACACCAAGCTAGGAAAACGGACATTGTAGAACCCCGATTGAGTAAAGGAAAATTTGAATAAGGATCATTTCAGTCCTTACCTTGCACAACGCAGCGAAGAAAGAGCAGCCGAGATTGAATCACAGATAGAAAGCAAGCAACTGTGAGCGATCCTGAAATCAAAATTGATGGGGTATTTCAACATGGTAACAAAAGTATATTCAAGAAAAAAAACTAAAATGTTAGATCAGTGACAAAATACAAAAACCAAAAACATACATGAAAGATATCTGATATTGAAAGCCGCTCATATAAGTAGATTTCAAACAAAAAAGGTTCAGTGTTTATCATTCTTGCACCAAAATGCTCAACCGGAACTCGTACTGACCTGGTACAACAAAGAACTAAGATTTCGTGAGATCGCTATTCCCACATCTAACATTAAATGCTGAAAATAAAAGTCATCGTTACCTCCGGAAAATTTCCTAATGAAGATGTTACTTTTTGAGATAGTATGAAGTTGTGCATAGCATCAGTATAATTCATTACTGACATGATTGAAACTTTTCCTCTTGCTCCATTTGGATACTGTGAACCATAGTGGAATAAGTTTGAATCCAAACATACTACAGAATGAAAACCTGTGGATGATAAATGTAAGCAATTACCTTCAAAGAGCATGAACAGTTATTTTCTTTGCGGAAGTAGTATTCAAGCAAACACCACATGGCCTTTCCATCCAATAAGGAAGATCGGCTTTCAACCTTTAACTCGTAAGTTTCACATATTGCCTGAAAAGTAAGTTAAAATGTATCATGTTAAAAGAAACATAGGGAACAACAGTTCAAATGTATGAATGCATCAAATAGCTCACTTGCCTGCTCGCACTCACCATAACAAACACCAGAAAAGTACAGGGCTAACGAATGATCCTTTTTTATTTAGATCATAAGGAGCTTACGCTTTGGCCTTTGTGTAGTATATAACATCTATAAGATGTATCCCAGACCAGAACACTAACAGAAAGCCTCATATGAACAATAGTCTTTTTTTCACATATCTATTTGTTTCTTAGCTCCCTCTCCATGAAAAGACAATATCAATCAATAATATTTATTCTACCCTTTCACTCTGTGAAAAGAAAATATGACCAGAGGCTTAAGAACACCTGAATCCAACTAATAAAATCTAACCCAGTCACTCAACATTCCAGTTCCATAACATCAATATCACACAAGACAAAAGGAATTGAGAAAAACAAGAAGGTGATCAGAACAACAAACCTGCATTGTTATAAACTTGTTTTTTTTAAATTCTACTACGCGAGTCTCATTTTTTCCTCCAATACTCGAACCTGATGATGATTCATCTGCTGAATGTTTCATTATGTTGGAAATTTTTTATTCACAAATAATCTAGCAAGCAAAAAATTTAAAATGCAAGTCTTTTGTGCCTCTTCTACTGACACCTATTTAATTATTTTAATGTGTATATGTAGTTTATGTTAAATACATTCCCGAAAATGAATTTAATTCTTGGTTAAGATTCACCAGTTCCAGAAATACTCTCCCCAATTGTGTTTTCCCTGTCTAGCACATTCACAACATAGCATAAATTAAGCACCACAAAAGAATAACCAACTTCAACCAATAAGAACCCTGATGGAAAAGCCTCAAGAAATGTTAATTCCAGAGAATCCGAACAGAAATATCAGAAAACCCGAAAAAACATCCACAAAAATACAACCAGAAATCAACGAGAATGACCACGAACATGAAAATTTGTTCAGTCCAATATTTCAATTTCCGGTAGTTTTAAAACTCGACCAACAATTAAACATAGTTTGATCATATTCTTTTCAGCCGTAATCATAAAAATCAAGAAATAAATTGAAGGAAAGTAAAAGGTACCTACCAATGAACACCCGAAAGCAAGAACAAGTAACAAAACAAGAAATACACCTGTCCCAAGAGCCAAGACGTCAAGATGTCATCAATAACAATAAATTTCAAATCTATATTTAAATATCATTTCCAATTTACGAATCCAAATCCGAAAACCAGATAAAGAAAATCATCATGTATAATTTTATCATGCTAGTTATTCCTTCCTCAAACAAATCCAAGGAAAAATGTTAATACATCGAAATATTTTACCACATGATACCAAAACATATAGAACCGAAACAACCAAATCGAAAAGAAATAAAAAAATCACTCATTACTCACTCAATAATAACCGCAGAAAAAGATTATGCAGGCCACACAAGAAGGCCAGAGCTGGACTGGAGGCCTTTAGCGGCAGGCGCTTTAACCGCTTATCTGCACGCCCAATTATGAGCAGAGCGAAATCAGCTAGTTGAAGCAAATCAACAACAACAACAACAAAAAAGAAAAACTTCCTTTCCTAAATTTCACTTGATTGATAAACATAGGTTTGGGGAGAAGAGAAGTCAAACCACCAACGAGAGAAATAGGAAAAAGCTAAAACCTTAATTTGAAAGGCCAAAACAAAATACGAAGGTTAAGATAAAAACCTTGTGCTAGAAACACATAGAATCATATGACATACTCGTGTACTCTAAGATGGAGAAAGATCACGAGAGGCATCTTGGGCTAGTGTTAGAAACACTCAGGCAGCACAAGTTGTACGCCAAATACAGCAAGAGTGAATTTTGGTTGAAGGAAGTGGCATTTCTTGGCCACATTATTTCTGGAGAAGGGATTGCGGTAGACCCATCCAAGATAGAAACTGTTATGGACTGGAAGAGGCCAGGAAATGTCACTGAGATTAGAAGCTTTCTTGGACTTGCGGGCTACTACCGCAAATTCATCAAGGACTTCTCGAAGTTAGCAGGACCCCTCACCCGGCTAACCCAAAAACAAGTAAAATTTGAATGGATCGATAAATGCCAAACAAGCTTCCAAGAACTCAAGAGGAAGCTTACCACTGCACCAATATTGACACTTCCAGAAGGAACCCAGGGATTTGTCGTATATAGTGACGCCTCAAAGGATGGCCTTGGTGCTGTACTAATGCAAAATGGTAAAGTTATCGCGTATGCTTACAGGAATGCACGAGAAGAATTATCCAACACACGACCTTGAACTCGCAGCAATAGTATTTGCCTTAAAGAAATGGCGACATAATTTATACGGCGTTGAATTCACCGTGTTTACAGATCATAAAAGTCTCAAGTACCTATTTTCTCAAAAGCAACTTAATCTCCGACAAAGAAGATGGGTAGATCTTTTAGAAGATTACCATTGTGAGATTCAACATCACCCAGGGAAAGCGAATGTCGTGGCTGATGCCTTAAGTAGAAAGGCTAGAGTGGCCCGACTCATGGTCCGAGAATGGCAAGCTCTCGAGGAACTGAGCTACCTGAATCCCATTAATGAAGGTGCTCTATTAATTTGCGCCAACCTCACAGTTAAATCGAATCTATTGGACGATATTCGATTAGCCCAAGAGAGAGATACAAAACATCAAAAATTCATGGACAAGATCATTAAGGGCGAGAAACCCGAGTTTATAATTACCAAGGATGGAATTATAAGGTTTAAGGGATGGTTATGCATACCTCATGACAAGGAGCTCAAAAGACGGATTCTCAAAGAAGCTTATTGTTCGAGATATACGATTCACCCAGGAGGTAACAAGATGTACCGATACCTAAAGAAACACTTTTGGTGGGTAAACATGAAGAACCAAGTAGCAGAATTCATGGCTCGATGCCTCACATGTCAAAGAGTCAAGGCTGAACATCAGCGACCCTCAGGACTGTTACAACCGTTAGAAGTCCCTAAATGGAAATGGGAAAAGATAACCATGGACTTTATTACAGATTACCAACGACAAGGGGAGGCTATAACACCATTTGGGTGATCGTCGACATATTGACAAAATCATCACATTTCGTGCCGGATAAAAAGGACGATAGTTTGCAAAAGTTGTCTAAGACTTATATCCGAGAGATCGTTCGAATTCATGGAGTGCCAACAGACATAGTATCTGATAGAGACCCAAGATTCGTATCTCGTTTCTGGAAAGTCTTCCATAAAGAATTAGGAACCTCGTTGAGTTTTAGCACTAGGGCTCACCCCCAGACCAACGGGCAATCCGAGTGAACCATCCAGACCCTTGAAGACATGTTACGAGATTGCGTACTGGACTTTCAAGGAAATTGGGATCACCACCTGCCATTAGCCGAGTTTGCATACAACAACAATTACCAATCGACAATCGAAATGGCACCATATGAAGCTCTGTACGGAAAGAAGTGTCGTTCTCCGCTCCATTAAGAAATTGATGACCAGTGGATTCCGAAGACCCAACGAACAAAAACCTCACCGACAAACCCATATTTAGTGAAAGAAGCCGTAGATAAAGTGCAATTGATTAAGGATAGGATCCGCACCGCTCAGAGCAGACAGAAGAGTTACGCCGATCAGCGTAGGAAGGATCTAGAATTTGAAGTAGGAGATCAATTCTTCCTGAGGATAACAACACGGAAGGGTTTAATAGTGTCAAGGAAATGAGGAAAGATGAGTCCCCAATATGTAGGACCATTCAAAATCATGGAAAGAATTGGATGATTGGCGTACCGGTTGGAATTACCATCCAATCTGGCTGGAATGCAACGACGTTTTCCATGTCTTGAGATTAAAGAAGTATCATCCAGAACCGGCGCACATTCTTACTTTTGACATTCCGCCGATCAAATATAACTTGTCTTATGAAGAAAGGCCGATCAAGATCCTCGACCGGCAAGTACACGAATTAAGGAAGAAGCGAATTCCTTTAGTTAAAGTCGTCTGGTCAAATCACAATAGAGAGAAAGACATTACGTGGGAGGCTGAGGAAGAAATGAAGAAATCATATCCCGAACTGTTCAAGAAGGAATTTGAGAACCAAATTCTTTGAAGGAGGGGAGGATGTAAAATCCCACAAAAATCATGTAAGCGTTAGACTTAGTAAATATAGTTGTAAGATATCGTCTCATTGTCATGAATAAAAATTTTGTTACGAATCCCTTGATGTTCCGATTGATTAATTATTAATCACCCAAATTTAAATTTTTATTATTAAATATTTAGCACACATAATTAATTAAATAAATTACTAAAATAACTAATGGGCCAAGACCTAAAACATAAACTTAATAGATTGGGCAAACAACATACCTTACAACTAAACTAACTAATAACCCAACCCACTACAATAATAATAACTTATACACTTAAAATAACAAAAAAAATCTGAAAATGAAGATGTTGGGCAGCCAAGGGGAGGGAAAAGTGGAAGGGTGTGAAGTTTTCTAGAGTCTTCACCTTTCCCATGCAAGACTACATTCATTAGTCTTCACACACTTCCCCAAGCCCTAAAAATGCCATATAAATACCTATACTTAATGCTAGCCACCCCTTCTTCATTTTCAACACAACAAAAATCTGCAATAGAGAGAGTTTAAGGGAGGGCCGATTTTTAGGAGTAAAGGAGGAGGAAGAAGAAAGAGAAAAATCTCAAGTAAACTAGGTAATCTTACTCCCTCTAATCTCTTCTATAATATAAACTTAGAAAAATATTCATATACTAACTTAAACCCTCTCATGCAGAAATAATACACATCCTTGGTGCATGTTGATTCGGCCGAACCGGGTAGTATGAGAGGGGAGATCGTCTTTCAACGTTCGAGACCTAGAACCGACTAGTTCCAACAAGAATCAAGGTGGGTGAAACTCTTTCAAACCTTTAAGTAATAATCTTTTCTTACTTATAATGCATGTAAATATGAAATTTCTTCAAGCATGATGTTGACAAATTGTGGAAATCGCCATATTAAAAATTCATGCTATGATATTTGTGCTTTGAATTACATGTATATTCGTTTTTCTTGAATTTTACTTTCTAAAATTATAAAGTATGGTGAGCATGCACAAATTTAGAAATTTTTGTATAAATACATATCTTATAGATATATGTTATGGTTATATTAACATACAATATGATTTGTAGGATTTAAACGAGAACCGATTTGGTAGTCGGATTTCGATTATGTGAAAAATTGAATATTGTATGTCCTATTCAAAATCTTGTTGAAACTCTACCAAAATCTGGAACTATATGTTATATGATTATGTTAGGGTATGTGGATAACTTACTTGTGGCAATACGGGACTTGATTTGAGTAAACGGAACTTTAGGGGTGTAAATTGTAATTTATAAAAAGTTGGGACTAAACTGAAATTTTCGAGAATAAAGTGTTATGGACCCTAAACAGCATATATTTCATCACATATAGGCTGTCCGTAAAGTTTCATATGAATCGGAGTTCGATATCTAAGCTTATTAGTCAAATTTGCAATTTTAAAACAATTCCAGGGTCAAAATGCAAGAAATCAAAAATTCTGGACTAAGTCCGAATTTTCTGGACTTTTTTATAAATATGGGATTCCAGGTTCATCACGAGTCATCTCGTAAAATTTCGTAAAATTCCGAGCTAAATTCGTAGCTCTAAAGGCCTCGGAGCAATTTTATTAAGTTTTGGGGCAATTAAGTAATTTTTAAAAATTTGAGTCTCGAAACTGGAAATTTCGAATCTCTTCTTTAATCTGAAATTGAAATAGTATCTTTGACCTTCTTATAAATTTTCACGACCATCCGAGTTCATTTCATATCTCCAAAATGCTTAGGCTCAACCTAAGGGTATAAACGTCGTCTCGACCAACAGAAAAATCCTCGACTTCTTTTCAGAACCTACCAATCCAATACATCTGACTTGAACCCTTTAAAACCGTTGATTAAATATTGAGAATATTTTCAAATTAATGTACAAGTCATATCCCGTATTACCGTGCCACAAATATAAGTAACCATATTCCACACTTAATCAAAAGACGCACCTGATCGAATGTTTAAGTGTTACTCGTGTTATGCAACTAACTGATAATTGTGACTGTCCGGGAACTAAGTGCTATACAAATAAAGTGCCATGGACGGGTCCGCCCTTTAACTCTATCGGGACAAAGTGCCACGTCGATGGATGGGGGCCACCTCTTGAACCCATACGAAACAGAGAGCTGACCTAGAATCTGGGGGCCACCTCTTGAAATGTAGGAGCCAACTCTAGAGTCCCAAATCGAGTCGGGACGGTTAGACCGAGTCTTGGATCGAGCAGCGCAGCTGCTGTTCTTTAACAAGGCTGCCATTGTTTCCTATTCCCATAACTGAGGAACGGAGTGTTCCGAGGGACTTGGGTCGTAGAACTTGGGGTATAATCGCGATTATGGTGTGATCCGGCTATTGACCCATAGCTAAGGACATACCGAGCTCAGATAAGAGATAAGGAAGCACACGCTAAGTGTGAGAGCGAAGGCTCAGCTACTGGGGCGACGGTCCAAATCTTGGGGCGACGACCTATACTGCTAGGAAATAAGGAGAGCCTAGAATCTAAAGTACACATAGGCAGGATTAAAAGCTAGATTGACTAATCGACTGATTGACTGATTGATTGACTTGACATCTGTCCATGTGGACAGGATTATATTATTTCACTACTAAACCATTATCTTTCGATAAATTATAGCATATCTTTGAAACCTTTTTTACTTTTCTTGTAACTTGACAAAGTCAAGCATCACTTAAAATTTTCAAAGGAAAGAAAGCCACACTCGCACACATTCACCCAATCACTGAGACCTTTTGTCTCACCCCACCGTTTTCCCTTTTAAACCATAGAATGAGCAACCAGCAGAAGACGAAGAAGGCTTTGTGGAAGAGACTGGTTAGAAGACCGTCGCCTGGACTTAGAATTTCTATTTTTATCCCGACTTGTAAGGATTTACTATGTTCCGTACTTTGAAACTGTTATTTTTCCACTGCAAACTTATGATCACTGTAATTTGATATCAACTTTTGTTACAACGAATCTTAGAACATCGGGTTAAGATCGTTGATTGAAAATTTTATCCAATCGTTATTTAGCTTCCGCTATTTATTGCTACACTTTATTTGATTGATCGACTGGTATGTCGCGCCCTCGTCCTTCCCGATGTTGTGGGCGTGACACAAGGAATATTGTATTCCTAACTTTCCAGGAATCTTTTCGGTTTGTCTCCTTACGTCTGCATGTGAATTTCCATTATTGTTGACTTCAACGCTTGCTGACGTGGACTGAGTTTCTTAAACTTGGCTGATATCTTGTCTGAAAAACTTCTCTGATATAACTTGGTCAGACCAGCCAAATGTGTGGTCAACCCTCTCTGATGCAAAACTTCTCTGATATAACTTTGTAGAAGTTCTCTGATATGATGAGGTGAAGTCCTCTGATCTGGTGATTAACTCCTCTCTGATCTGATGGTATTCTCTAATCTGATGAATGTTCTTTGATCTGATGAATGTTCTATGATATGATGAATCCTCTCTGATCTTATGGTCAAACTTCAGCTGAAACTTGTGTTGACCAGACCTCATCTTGATATTTAGTTGTCTGCGGTCAAAACTTCTCTGATAATTTCCATTTGACAAAACTCGTTTGGTTCTTCTTTACAATGCTAAGTATTTAGAGTATACATTTGAATAAATCATAAGTACAAGGATGACATCATCAAAATCTTAATAAGTATTCCTAACACTTTCTTTAACATATTTTGATAGAATCTTCTTGTTCCCTGTCATGTGCCTTGAGCATCTAGAGTCTACAAACTATTCTTCACCTCCTATTGTTGAATTTTAGGAGATGTGGCAGTAGTCTTCCCATCTTTTCTGCAATCAGTAAAGAAGAGATTTAGGTACCCAAATCTGAGTGGGTCCTCTGCAGTTAGTAGGCTTCCTGTAGAATTGGTTTCTCCTTGGATTATGAAAATTATGTTGATTACCCCTATAAGGTGTGTGCTGTCTAGGTCTATATCCCTGGTTAGGATTGTATACTGCATATGCCTCATAATGTTTCTGGTGTGGGCCATTCCTAATTCTTGGCTGAGACCATTTATTAAATCTTTGGGGTCTCCACACCTGATCATTTTGAAAATTTGGATAACTTTAAGGTTTCCATTTACCTCTCCCATTTTGAAATATGTTTTGGGGAGTCTTTGGTAATAATTAGCATAATGTTTTGACTGCAGCTTCTGCCTTGGCCATTGCCTATTCTCATGTCCAGGTGGCTGCCTCATAAAATTTGGTTGTTGCCTAAACTTTTGACTGGGCTGCTACCTATTTTGAAATACGGGTTTTTATAGGCTCAGCAGTCTGGACATAAGTTTCTCTCTTGATAAAAGTGGTTTTTGAACTAGAGGGAGTGTTGGGGTCATATCCAAGGACTAATCTCAAATGAAGTGGCCTTTTATTCGTACACAAACCATCCGAGGTTATAGATGCTTTCAGAGATATTATCTCTTTACCTTGTGCACTGTTTAGCTGTTTCAAGTTATAAAGCTCTGTTTTGATGTGCAGCTGACTTTTCACTATTTAAAACAGTCAGCTTATGAACCTCAGGTGTGTTATTTTCAGTTGAGTTTTTCAAAGTGCTTTCAGCTTTTTTTTCAAAATCAGCTTTAATGTTTTTAAATTTCGCTGACTCTTGGCTGAGTTTGCCAAAATCATTTTTCAGCTGGACTTTCTCATTCTTCAGCTGTGCATTCTTACTTGTAACAGAAAGGTGAGCTAATTTTAAGGTTTCAAAGTCTGTTAACAACTGATTTACAGACTTGTGGAGATCTGTGTCTTCGGACATGTCAGAGCTGAAACCTTCTATAGTTTGAGGTTGAGAAGTTACCTCTTCATTAACCAGATTAGCCAGCAAGCAGTTGTAGTCATCATCATCATCTGATAAAAATCCACTGCTTAATTCAACTCTCTCTTGTTCTTCACCAATGAGAGCTTTCCTTTTGTCCTCCTTTCTGCTCATGTCCTTCTTGCTTTCATCCTTTTTGAGTTCAGATCAGTCAAATTGGATATGTCCTATTTTATGGCAGCTGTAGCACTCCACTTTCCAGCTCTTTGATTCTTCCTTGGGTTCTCTTTGAAGTTCTTCTTGTACTTTGAATAGTTCTTTCTGAAGTTGCTGAACCTCTTCATGATGAAGCCATCTCTTTTTCAAAATTTATATGGTTGGGGGGACTGGATTCAATTTGACTTGTTGCAGGTGATTTTGCTGCAAATGTTATTCCATTCTCAGATGCCTATTTTGAAATATGGGTTTTTATAGGCTCAGTAGTCTGTACATAAGTTTCTCCCTTGATAAAAGTGGTTTTTGAACTAGAGGGAGTGTTGAGGCCATATCCAAGGACTGATCTTAAATAAAGTGGCCTTTTGTTCATACACAAACCATCCAAGGTTATAGATGCTTTCAGAGATGTTATCTCTTTAGCTTGTGCACCGTTTAGCTGTTTCAAGTTATAAAGCTCAGTTTTGATGTGCAGCTGACTTTACACTATTTAAAAAAGTCAGTTTATGAACCTCAGGTGTTGTATTTTTAGTTGAGTTTTTCAAAGTGCTTTCAGCTTGTTTTTCAAACTCAGCTATAATGTTTTTAAATTTCGCTGACTCTTGGCTAAGTTTGTCAAAATCATTTTTCAGCTGGACTTTCTCATTCTTCAGCTGTGCATTCTTACTTGTAACGGAAAGGTGAGCTGATTTTAAGGTTTCAAAGTCTTTTAACAACTGATTTACAGACGTGTGAAGATCCATGTCTTCAGACATGTTAGAGCTGAAACCTTCTGTAGTTTGAGGTTTAGATGTTACCTCTTCATCAGCCAGATTAGCCATCAACCAGTTGTAGTCATCATCATCATCTGAGAAAAATCCACTGCTTGATTCAACTCTCTCTTGTTCTTCACCAATGAGAGCTTTCCTTTTGTCCTCCTTTCTGCCCATGTCCTTCTTGCTTTCATCCTTTTTGAGTTCAGGACAGTCAAATTTGATATGTCCTATTTTATGGCAGTTGTAGCACTCCACTTTCTAGTTTCCAGCTCTTTGATTCTTCCTTGGGTTCTCTTTGAAGTTATTCTTGTACTTTGAATAGTTCTTTCTCAAGTTGCTGAACATCTTCATGATGAAAGCCATCTCTTCTTCAAAATTCAGAGGGCTGGGGGGACTGCTTTAATTTGACTTGTTGCAGGTGATTCTGCTGCAAATGTTATTCCTTTCTCAGCTGGCTAACTGGTTGATGAGCAGGGAAGCTCAAACTCAAATGCTTTGAGATCTGAGAGAAGTTCTTCGATCTTTATCTTGTTAAGATCCTTAGATTCCCTCATAGCAACGGCCTTCATGCTCCATTCAGATGTGAGAGATCTTAAAACCTTCATAGCCATCTCTCGGTTGCCATATGTCTTTCTAAGAGAATTTATTTCATATATTATCTCTGTGAATCTTCCATCCACCTGATCAATGGTATTCCACTCTTCATCTTGATGTTGTCAAACTTCTGGGTGGCTATTAACAACTTGTTCTCCTTGATTAGCTCGGTTCCTTCACACATTACTGCCAATGTGTCCCAGATTTCTTTTGCATTCTTGCAGTTCTTGATATTTACCATGGTGGCTTTATCAAGGTCTGGTATAGTACATCTCTGGACCGGTTGTCTAGGTTGGCCAGCTTCCTCTCTTCACGTGACATTTCGGTTCTCTTCTTGGGAATCTTCTCTGGCCTCCCAGTTGCAATTTCTTCTAGTGTGTTGTCCTTTAAAAAGATGAATGGTCCTTCCTCGATTATACACTACATGTCATTGTGGATAGATGAAAGATGTGCCTGCATTCTTATTTTCCAGAGGTCATATTCATCAATAAAAAATACAGGTAATCTAGAATGCATATGCTGCATGTGTTACATTTTAATGAGAGATTTACATATGCTCAGATATATGGATCTGGTTCTGTAAAATTGAACCAACCTCTCTAATACCACTTGTAGGTCACAAGTCTTCAGGAATAAATCTAGAGGGGGGAGGGTGAATAGACTTATTAAACTCTTTTCCTGAATCTCAGGTGAGTAAACTCAGCTGCTGAGTATGTAGCTAAAAGACTTAGCTGCAGATGAGTAATGCGGAAGCACAACTGATAATAGTGCAGGTGACTTAGGTCGACTGCAGATGACTTATGTCAACTGTATAACTAAGTTATGCGGAAGACAGTTGACTAATAAATGGAACCGTAAAAATGAATGCAGCAGAAAAATATGATGAATGCAGTAAAAACACGCAAGCACTTATAGTGGTTTCAGAGGTGGGGTAATCCTATACTAGTCCACTTTTCTCCAAACCAGATGGATATGAATTCACTATAACTTTAAACCAGTGATAAACGTTACAATAATTCAACCAGTTACAACAGCTTCCAACCAGTGGAAACCCATGGTCGTTGCAACTCCCTTGACTGCCTAGTACCTCCTGATTGAAAACCCGTGGATGCCTCAACAACTCGCAAGCTGTCTATCACCTTCCAATCAAGAACCCGTGGATGCATTTACAGTCTCTTTACTTTCAAGAACCTCGTTCAAGAAAGCAACCCCGTACTCAAACTTTTAAGAAAATATATTTTGTCTTGTCCAACTTAAGATCTTCTCGAAATATGATTGTTAAGCTTTGCTCTTCATGATGCTATTGTTTGCTTTGATAGCTTTGATTGCTTTGAATACTTTGATCGCTTGTAAGTGTTGTTCACGTCGTGCTTTGCTCAATTCTGTCTTCAAATATTTATAGTACGAATCCTTTGAGCTTCTTCATAGACGTTGTATCACTGTAACAAATCCGTCCATTGCAGAGTAGACTTCTTAGTTTATTCATTCATCTCTTTGCACGGCTTGATTCCCTTTCTTCATATCTGTCCGTTTGAAGAATCTTCCCATTGTGCCACTTTTCTTGATTTGTATATTCATAAGTCTTCCTGGCATGGATCCTAAGGAATATTTTATTCCTAACTTTCCGGGAATCATTCACTTTGTCTCCTTGAATTAAGTCTGCACGTGTCTTTCTGTAATTGTTGACTTTCAACACTTTACTGACGTGGACTTAGTTTAGAGCGCGTCTGATGTTTCTGTTGAAAGAACTTCTCTAAAAACTTCTCTGATCTGTCTTGACAAATTTCTCTGCTCCGTCAAGGTTCTATGATATGCTCTGATAAAGTTCTCTGATCTGCTCTGTTAAACTTCAGCTGTTTGAAAACTCGTCTGATATTAAACCCGCCTGTGGTCAAACATCTCTGATATACTCTGTTGACCAGAACTCCTCTAATAAGTTGCTTGATTATTTTTCGTCTGTGGTCAACCTCCTCTGATCTGTTGAGTTGACCAAAACTCGACTAAAGTTATCTCGCCTGATGATAACTTGTCTGCACCTCAGCTGCTACAGTGTTTTGGTCAAACCTATCTGATGTTCCTGTTGACCAAAACTCACCTGATAAAGAACTCGCCTGATGACTTCTCTGATATATTTGCAGTTCTATACTTAGCCGAGTTTCTACTGATTAACTATGATCAAACCAGCCTATTCATTGGCTTATAGAAGATACTCATTTGGTTCTTCTTTACAATGCCAAGTATTTAGAGCATACATTTGAATAAATTATTAATACGGGGATGACATCATAAAAGTCTAACGAGTATTCCTAACAGTTACAACTACCATCGGACGACTGGTCAGACCTGGTCCAGGTCAAGGAGCGAAAGGATACAGGGTAACTGGTTCTCGTCCTGAGTTCTTGGATCCCAACTTTCTGCGAAAAATATAGTACGAAAGCCCGCCGAGATATTGCTCCCAACGGACCGACAGTCTAAAGTAGAGGATTTGAAAGCATGGAAAACAATGAACTGATGAGATACTTATGTACTCTCATAAGGGATTCCACCATGTTCAACAAATTCAAAACACTGGAGGATGAGTCAAATGAATTCTCGAGGCTGCTAGCAGAAGGAAAGCTACCCTCGCAATTGAAAATGAAGTCTAAACATCAAAAGGGTGAATGGGTAACCCATCCTGAAGATTGGATTCTTGCCTATGATGTCTCCTATGAAGGATGGAGCATCTACAAAGACCTAGGCAGGGATTTCTTAATCAACTAGTGGAAGCAAACTGAACATGATCCCTCTCGAAAGACATGGAATCATCAAAATTATAGGGACCAACTTCTGTTGGTTGTACTCTAACTTTTATCCTACGGTATGCTTTTATCATACTGTACGCTCTCTAATATAGTATTTTATATTTCTTTCAAACACTATAATTTCGATCATCAAAAAAATTTCGAACACCCTGCATGCGCGCCAATCATAGGTTAAGTAGTAATACACTTAGTCCTGTAGGATCTTCTATTTTAGAACTTGCCTGCGAGCAGTTCAAATTTTTAGACTAAGTCATAAAGATTAGATCTTTCGACAGAAAGAAGACATACTCTACGTATCAAGGAGGTTTTGGTATTATCAAAAGGGGAAAATTGTTGGGAAAAATACAGCTTGTTCTGATAATTGCCACCCTATAACATAAGGTCTTCAAAGTCAGCAATTTTGCTCTAAGTATGAAAGTTGTTAGGAAACTTCATACAGATGTCCATACAGTAAGAGATCTCCTGCATAGTCCGTTCCTACAGTGCTTATACTTTTATACAGCAGAGATTAAGAAAGTTAGATACAGCGATCTTGTCGTAGGTGTTTTACTTAGGAAAAGTAAAACACATATTCAACAGGACTGAAGAATATCTTTAAAATGTTGTGAAATAAACTTTGCTTATTGATAAAGTTTTCATGGTTAAAGTATCTTTTAGTGCTAATAGGACAGCATTTAATGCGGCTGAAAAAGGCAACAGTCTGAACGCGCTGAAGAGCATTTAATGCAAAGTCAAAGAAAATGTCTGAAGCATTAAATGTGGATCGCCTTTAATTCAAGCATTCTGCATCTGCCAATCAGAGCTGTCTCAATCTCACCAACCGGCCAATGGCTACATTTATGACGATCTATTTCCAATGTTATAAATAGCCCTAAGTAGAGGACTTCAGGCATACATAAGTGATTATCTCGCGTAATACATATGATAGTTAGATCTAACAATCAGAATATCAAGCTAAGAAGGAGCAGTATCTTTCCTGAGCATACAGCACCATCTAAACGAAGAAATGTATAGCCCTCAATGAAAACAGCACATCATATACCGAATGATCATCAAAGCATGCAATTGTTGTTTGAACTTGTTCTACACTATCTTTACGTTGAGAAAACCATAGCCCTGTGTAGACTACGTTCTTGCTAGTTCCAACCTGTGTGGGAAGAATAGCATTGAAGATGAAGCTTTGATCTGTGTATGAGAAGAAGCAAGTCGAGAAAGTCAGAGCCAATATGTGTGAACGGCTTAAGTTGTGGTCTCTGTATCAATCTGTGTGAAATATACAGCGACAGGGATTTTAATAAATTAAAGTCACATAGTTGTATACGCAGTGATTTTAATAAACATATTACTCCTGTGTGGAGGACCCAATGAACATAGAGGGGTTTACCTCGAACCACTTATATGTGTGTATTTTATATTATGTCCTTACTATTCTCATATCAATCTGTGATTTAAAGTATACATATTGTGAAAAGCCTGTACGCATCAAGTAAACAGGAGATTGTCTAGTTGTTTTATTTACAGCAACTCAATATTAGTCTTCCGCTATGCAAATAAATTCAAAAAGATACAGCTAATTCAACCCCCTTTTAAGTTGTTTACTGTATACTCTATGGCCAATAGAAGTTATCCCCTATAATGCTGATGCTTCCAGGACTTCTAAGGGGGGGTCATGCCTGGTTCCTTTCTACCAATTAACTAATGAGTCACTGCCTCGGTACCTGTAGATGCTTCTTCCTTCGTGGGAGACATCGTAGGCGCGAATCCAGTCTTCTGGGTGAGTTATCTTATCACCCTTTAGATGCTTAGATTTCAGTTTAATTTGTAAGGAATGCTTTCCTTCAGGAGAACTGAGAACTCTTTTGCAGCATCCTCCAGAGTTTTGAAATGGTTGAACATGGCAGATTCCCTGATGAGAGCACTAAGAACTCTTCTGCAGCTTAGAACTCTTCTACACTGTATTTTTCCATGGAAATTGAGATCCTAAAACTCGGGACGAGAACCAATTACTCTCTATCCTCTTGCTCCTTGACCTGGCCTGGGTCTGGCTAGTCTTTTGATGGCTACAGCAACACTGGCATCTAGTATAACTTCCATCTCCTTTTCTTTATCCATCCTCCATATCCTTCCATCCTCACGGGTCTCTTACCCCTTTTTGGTATTATCATGCTCAATGATTTTACCATTAATATTCCGAAGAATATCCATTGATTCAGCCTGCTTGTATTTAAGATCTTTCACTGAGTCCACTAGACTGGTTACCACTGCTGTTAGGTCATCAATTTTCTTATTTTGAGCAGTGAATCTAGATCCAGTGTACTGAGGGAGGCAATCGTCTTGGCTTCCGCAACTCTTAGTTTTTCTTGCTCATGCTTCATGATTCTCTCCTGATGCTATTTAAGCTGGTTTAGTGCCTGCCATAAGGCATCGGCATGAGGCGGAATACTTCTTCAACATCCTACACAGCTCTTTGTATCTTGGGAAGCTCATCTGGAGCAGTTTCTCTCATGTAGTTGAGTTCCTTGACGACATCATACAGATCTTTGACAGCATTCTGTAGGAAGACGGTTTGGCGACCGATTTGCTGAAGTTTCTCTATTCTAGCTGAAGTTACTGGTCTGGTGAAGCTTGACCATGTGATATCCCCTGGCCCTCGGCGGCCTTAGATGTAGCAATCTCTTCCTCACGGGCATCTTCACGGATCATCCTAAGACCTATTTGAAGTGAATTGTCATCCCTATCTAAGTCAGGATCTGAATGATGGCCGGAGCTCCGAGACTTGTCGTCGGACTATTTCTTCCCTTTCAATCGAGCCTTTTCCTTTTCGACAAAATACGGTGTGATCATCGCATGGCAACAGGGATCATCCCATCTGATCAGTACCTCGAAGTTCTGGTGTTCGTGATTTCCAGGACAACCAACTCTTTCTCCTTCAAGTCCTCCAAGTTATACAGAGTGTTGTATGGGGCAACCCTATATACCTTTCATATTTTGAAGCTTTTGAATGCTTCGTCGAACTGGAGTTGGAGAACTGTGTGATTAATAATGTCGGTGGGGGAGGGACTCCGAACACTAGAGGGTTCCAATATCCGGTTGGGTTCCTCTATAGGTACAGGGTCCTGTTGAGGAGACTGATCCCTGACAGGGTGGGATTCCCTGTTGGGAGAGGGACTCCTTACGGGGGTAAGGGCCCTGTTAGGAGTGGTGACTATCGGCTCCGAAGGGACAACCGATTCACCATTACCTTCCAACTTGACAAATGACTGGTCATCCGTTAGAGTCATTACAGGCTCAGGACCTACTGTGGAGCAACCATATTTCTTCCATAGGAATTGCGTCCTCAGGGTCAGCTACTGCGGAAGATGGTGAAGTAGGCGAAACTGCCTCAGTGACCGCTGTAGTCATTTGGGGTGTTGTAGGAACAGCTTCCGACTTGGAAGACTTCTTTATCTTTATTTTCTTATTCTTCTCGAAAGCTGTAGGAGAGTTGCTGTCGGGAATGGATCTCTTTTTGCCGACGAGCTTCTTCTTGCTCTCGTCGGCCTTGGTCTTCGAGGATTAATCGGTAACACCTCGTAAATCACTCGATGTTGGTAGAGAGAATGGGTTGGGCCTATCGGCTAGAAGAGTCGTTTTGTGGAATATGGTGGGCTTGGAACCACCTAAGAACTTTCCAGCATGGATCTTCTTGGCAGCATGTGATTGTTGTATGCCACAGCAAGGTAGAATGTAGTTCGGAATCAGGCCAAAAGTCTTCCTTGCAGAATCTGGATTGGAAGCCTCCTCCTAAAGATGTTTCATGATCACTTGGTCCAATTGACTTTTTCTCCGGACATGATGGCGACCATAATATAAAACCTCAGATTGGTGCATATCTCGAAGACTCCAGTGCGGTTCTCCATAACCCTACAACATAAACCATGGAGATAAAGGTAGGGGCGGGTGAACTTCCTCCTGTGGCATGTCTGATGGACTTGAGATGCTAGGGAGTTGCCAGTGAAAAGATTCAAGTAGGCTTCCAGCAGATCTTCGGAGCCAAAGGTTTCCAGGTCCTTTTGATGGTGATCTCCTTTTCCTGTATAGTGCTCACAATAGCGGTAAGGGTAGAGCCCTTCTTTTCAGATGCATAATAGAATTCAGCATCCAGGAATAATTCCTTCATGATATGGATGAAGACTACCCAGTTTGTACAGACCATATTGCTTGACGCAAGAAATAACCAGTTTCATCCCTCATATCTTCGTCCTCAGACATGATGCGCTCTTAAAGAATAGAGCGAGCGAAGATTCGTCCATCGATAATGATGTCCTTCTTCTTCAGAGAAAGAGATGAAGTTTTTGTACAAGACATTTTGAAAAAAGTGAGTACATAGAAAGATTATGTTGTAGGCTCGTTTAATATGCAGAAAGCATAAAGAGTCTATAGATCAGCATGTTGGCCATTTTATAGTGTGCAAGAAGGCTAGGTCATAGTGAACGGTCAGATTTAAGTGATGGGAACCGTCTTTGAATAAACATTCAGGATGAATCCATATGTAACCAGTACATCTAATCCACCAATTTTCGAAATTGATGCCCGGTCCCACCTCTGACACGCTTCAGCTTCCACTATTGCACGTTTAGGCGACTTGAATTTTAAAATCGCGGGTTTTAAGGTACTAAAGTCCAGAGGTCGTTTCAGTATTGAAAGGTGAATCATTTAAATTTCGGACGATGCACGTGGACTAGAAACTGTTTTGAAACGGTTTAAGTGTATGAAATTTGATAGCTTAAATATTAGTTGACTCCTATGGTGTTTGTGGTGTATCCACGAATGTACAGTGTTTCCCCTTAAAGGTACATACAAGATTCAATTCTTACAGCAATTGATGATTAATGCTGTAATCTTGGGTCCTACTGTGTTCCCCTTAATTAATGCACACTTCATCTATAGAAAGTTTATTATACCTTATCTACAGTTGTTGCGGATTTTTCGTTAACGCAAGTGCACGTTATCGTATACAAGTAATAAAGTGATGAGTGAGTATCGTTCCCACGAGGACTGAATCACTAACTACCAATTTTTGTGTATTCCAGTTTTATTTGAACAATCGAACTTTGGGTTGCAATTAATTACTAAAGAAAATTAATAAAAGGCTAAACAGTAAAAATGATCGCTTGAAGAAAAAGAATCAAATGATGAATAAGTCTAGGATTCTGAATCCACCTTGGTTTATCCGAATTAACTCTCGATTATCTGAAGTTAATGATTTTCCCAATTTATTGAAGGCGAAGATTGCTAGTATACTCTACCGCCTCTCCCGAGGTCAATAGATTTTTCTAAAGGCGAATAACGCACTCTATCCCTAGGTGAATTAATTCGTCAATAGACAAAAAGCATAAAATCTCCAAAAGGCCACGTAGTTCCTATGAGTATATTCATATCTCACAAGATAAAACGGTCCTCACCAATAGTTCCTCACCAACTCTCCTCTCCCAATTCGAATTGAATGATTAAAACAATACAACTATTGGTCAGATAATTGAAAGCATTAAACACAATTGGGAAAACTCAACAAAAAGGGAATTAAATAGATAATCTCAAGCAAATCCGTCAAAACATAGGTTTCATCAAAATCCTAGAACAAGGGTTTTAGCCTGACATGATAAATGATGTAAATACATAATTAATAAATAAAAGCATGAAAATCAAACGCAGATGAAGAGCTCGGATCCCTCCGTTCTTCTGGCTTCCGCCCTCTGCCCTTGATGTCTTCTGCTTCTCTCATCTGCGATAGTCTTCTGTGATCCTCCATTTCCCAAGCCTCCCAGATGATTAATTAGGGTCTTAAACCCTTATTTATAGCTCCCCACAGCCTCCAAATCGCATCCGTGTTAGTAGGTCGAGAACTGGCTTCAAAACGGCCCAAATCCGCGTGGAGCACACCAAAACCGCCCTGTGTGCCGCGGCTCACTTATTCTGTGCCGCGGCACATGGCGTCCAGGTTAAAACCTGGGCGCAGTGACTTTTTTCTGAGCCGCGTCTCACCTGGACTGTGCCGCGGCACAGAATACAGATTACTCTGGTGCCCGCTGGTTGCCTTCCTGTGCCGCGGCCCACTTTCCTTGTGCCGCGGCCCCAGGCCAAAAATCGCCGTTTTCGCCCGTTTTGCCTCGTTTTAGCTTCCAGACTCCAATCTCCTGTCAAACATACAAGAATAAGACATTAAAAGCTCATTTATGCAATTTTACTCGCCAAAATAATACTAAATAATGATAAATAAGCGTATAAAAATACGCCTAACAAATACCCCCAAACTTGAGCCTTTGCTTGTCCTCAAGCAAAAAGAATTAATTTCAACAAAAGAATATCGTGAATAATCGTGCAACTCATAGTGCTCAACCTAATCAATACTACCCTAAAATTCTTTCTGAATAATACGAGTATCATAATAGCGAGCTACACTCATTCTAATGGCAAAATTTTCACGAGTTTCATCAAAAAATAACCCTCGGACAGTATTCCCTTATATATATGCTCAAGAAATTGATTCGAGTTGACCACTAGGCTCGGATCTCGGGATGTTTCATCGGGATAATCCTAGGGTGGAACTTCCATTCTCATGTATTGGGAAACCGTTTGACGTAAAAGACACTCATGGGGCACATGGATGCTTCTAGTTACTAAGTTCCCCTCCACAGCGGAGAAACAACTCGAATAGCTATTCTCGCATGTCCGAATCAAGGTCGCTGTTTTACACGAGAGTAGACAACGGGACACGCGAATACCCCCGGTTACTAGGCTTCCCGTCATCGTCACATGTGAAATTTCTAAATCACTAGTCAAATCAGGGTCATCGTTTTACGCGAGAGTAAACAACGGGTCACGTAAATACCCCCGGTTACTAGACTTCCCGTCATAGAACAGAATATTATTTCGACTTTTGGGAAAAACTGTCCGACTCTAAACTCAAAGCAAGTGCCAACATGACTTATGTTACTGGACGACTAGCTAACCGAAAAATGTAACCAAATGTATCAACAGCGATTTAAAAACACGTATGTCTCCTCTCTTATCCGCTAAGGTCTCTAAAAAAATGAAAAAAAATTCGGACCTAAATGAAGACTTAGCAGAAACAGAAATCACTGACTACAACTCGACTAACACTCGACCGTTTCTTCAGAGAGAAAAACAGTGTCGTAACATCAGTATTACACAAATAGAAGCACGAAAAATTCATGAATAAGAGTAACATCATGACAAGCAAGGCTAGCAACAAAAAGATAACTAAACATGATGAAAAGTGCAACGAAATAAGTACAGCAGTAAATGTAGCAACAGAAAGTAACCCCCCCCCCCCAAATTAGGACGTGCATTGACCTCAATGGACAGAATATAATATGCAATAAAAATAAGAAGGTCAAGTACTCCCCTACAAACAGCTCACGAACTGGTGCCAGCGTTATCCGGTGAGGAGGGTGGTGTGGCTGGCCGAGCAGGTGCAATAAATGGCCCGTCCGGGTGCAGAATGTGTGCAGTCCATGCAGCAAGGTGCTCCTGGTGGTAGGCGTCCCTCGCTGCCAGACGCCTCGCCTCACGCCGGTTGGCCCGGCGGGCCTGCTCTCGCATCTCATCCCTGACGGTAGCAATGATGCTCTCCCTCTCCGTCCGCTGCTCCTCTCTCATGGCAGCCAGCATACTCTCTCTCTCTCTCTCCTCA
The DNA here is from genome assembly GCA_033398695.1 of Orobanche coerulescens. Lineage (NCBI taxonomy): Eukaryota > Viridiplantae > Streptophyta > Magnoliopsida > Lamiales > Orobanchaceae > Orobanche > Orobanche coerulescens. The sequence goes on along the minus strand of CM065807.1, from coordinate 75,687,873 downwards.
TTTCCTCTCTCTCTCCTCATATCCTCTCTCTCTCCTCATATCCTCCCTCAGCCCGTCGAACATCGCCTGCAATCTCTCTCTGTCGGGCGGCGGGCCGGCATCTGCCTGCCCCTGTGTCAGCAGAAGAGGCTCGGGGGATCCCTCGTGGGCCTCATCCAGTAGAAATCCTCTCCCCCGAGCGTGCACCGGCGCTCCTCCCCACTGGTCAAAATGTGAGATGATGCGGTGGTTGATCGGGGCCTGGGGAGCTAGCATCGGCTCGTCGTCCGACCACGTCAGCCCCGACTGCCGACACAGAGCGCAGATAAGAGAGGGGTGCTTCAACCCCGTCTTGGCCCCTCCCTGAATACACTGGAATATAGATCGGACCAAGAGAGGAGCCACATCGAATCGCAGCCCGGAGGTGATAGCATATAATGTCCGGGCTCGGGAGAGAAAAACAGTGCGGATCTGAGAAGTAGGGTCTACACGGGCGCAGATAAAATATAACCATGCTGGCCCGAGCCGACTGAGTCGCGAGCTCTTGAAGTAGAAAGTGGAAGAAGACGGTGCGCGCCGCTCCCAGTCCGAGTCGGGCAGTGTAAGAGTCTCGAGCAGAGACTCCTTCGTGAGGCTATCCATGACTCGCGCATATGCCGTCTCATCAACGACCGACAGCTCAAACAACCTCCGAATAGCAGCCACCGAGAAATCCACTGTAATGCCTCGGACGACGACCTGCGTCCGAATGTGTAGCTGCTGTATCATCTGGCCTGGCCGAATGTGCTTCAATAACGCATTGGCATAGAACTCCTGCACTATCGAGATCACCGCTGGCTCGGGGGGTGCAGCGAAACGGGCCCACCCCATCTCGTCTATCATAGTAAGCAGTTCCCCGTCCTGGGGGGCTGGAGTGAATCCCCTCTCTAGGATTAGAGGTCGCGGCCGAATCTTCTCGTTGAAGATTTTGTGGATCTCCGGGTCAGAAAACTGGTGCGCCTCCGACTCGGCGCGACTACGAGAAGTTTCCCCCCGAGTGGGGGACGACTGAGTCCTGGCCCTCTTGCTCAGCTTTTTAGTCCTAGCCATAGCGAGTCTTGAAAAAAATCAAACACCGGAGTTTACTTACTCAAATAATAACGAGAATAATCATCACTCGTCTAAGGATATCCAGCCGTAAATCAAAAATTTAACGAGATAGCACAGCCGTGAGAGAAAAATGAAATTGAACCATAACGTTTAAACTAGACGTACGGGTTGGGGTTGCTGTAATTCCAGAACGAATACGTTGCACATAGATTCAAAATATTGCCTTAACGAAGAAAATTTTTCATTCAGACATTTCATCAAACACTTAAAGGGCATGAGTTCAATTGAAGAACAAATATGACAATAGCTCGATTAAATCCCCAAGAACAACAACACGACTCATTCGTCATGACAAACAACACATTCAACTCATTCATAATCGAAAATAATCATGAAAAATCAACCAAAACCATCATATCCTCCACTTAACCATCATAGAACTTTTGAAAGAAAGAAACCATCAAATGCATAACACAACTTCACATTTAAATTCATAGAACAATTTGAAATTAGAAATTTAGACGTACCTTGCTTGGATTGTGAAAAGTGCAAGAAAATTGCAAGAAGAATAAGGGAGATGAAGGTTGGCCGATCGCGCGCGCAAGGGAGAGGGAAAGATTATACCTGGGGTGACCGGCTGAATTCGGGTTATAAGATACCTGGGCTCTTCAAATTCCACAAGGTGTGCCGCGGCACAGCTCAAGTGAGCCGCGGCACAGAGTACAGCGTGCCTGGGCGTATCTGGTGCATCTTGTGTGCTGCGGCTCAGAAGCAACATGCCGCGGCTCAGCCATCAAGTGTGCCGCGGCTCAGTAAGGTTGTGCCGCGGCACATAGTACAGAAAGTTAAGCTCTCTCCTTCGATTTGTGTGTGCCGCGGCTCACAATACTTGTGCCGCGGCTCAGGCATAAATTTCTCCCCTGGGACTTTTTCTGCACAGAATTTTAATAGTAACACGTCAAGAACGAGAGGTAAAACCAAATCAAAGCACAAAATGATGAAAAATAAAAATTCAAGAATGTAAGAAAAATATAGAAACGCAAAAATCTACAACTACGAACTCGTGTTGCCTCCCGAGAAGCGCTAAGTTTATAGTCTTCAGCCGGACCTATTTAAAAATCAGTTCGCTTTTCGCAAACTCCATTTGATCTCCGCCCTGTTCATTGAACCTTTAATATGGGTTTTAAAATTTTGACCATCGGTCCTTAATGATTCGATTTTCGGTTCGGACACCCAATGTTGTTTGCGGAAAGGATTTGACGAGAACAAATTTCTGAAACACCCGTTTTTCTCATGACTAGACGTCCGTTTGACTTCCGGCTTATTTCCATCTTTCACAAATGACTTTATGACAGCAGCAGACTTGTCCGATTGTGGCTGGTCAGATGGCGATGATGACATGTTCACATGCTTTAGAAATGCAACTCGTTCTACATCTTTCTTAAAAGTTGGATCATCTGAAACGGAATCTGAGTTTTTCAACCGACGATTTTTTCGGTGTCTTTCTGTCGCAATGGCCTCCACACTTTCAATTTGTGAGCTTTTATCAACACCTCCCGGACATGGAAAAGATTTGAACACTTGGAACGTGACATGCTCATCTTGAACCCTCAGAGTTAATTCACCTTTTTCCACGTCTATAAGAGTTCGGCCGGTCGTTAAAAATGGTCGTCCCAAGATAATTGGGATATCTTGATCTTCCTCCATGTCGAGAACAATAAAATCCGCTGGAAAGATAAATTTATCCACTTTTACTAACACGTCCTCAATCACTCCCCTCGGATACTTAATAGATCGATCCGCTAATTGCAAGGAGACCGTCGTTGGCTTTGCTTCTCCAATTCCCAGCTTTTTGAAAATAGATAGAGGCATGAGGTTAATACTAGCACCGAGATTGCACAACGCCTTATTAAAGGAGAGATTCCCCATGGTGCACGGTATGTTGAAACTTCCCGGATCCTTCAATTTTGGCGGAAGCTTTTTCTGAAGAATCGCGCTGCACTCCTCCGTCAAGGCGACTGTCTCAAACTCCTCGAGTTTTCTTTTCTTTGACAAGATTTCCTTCATGAATTTAACGTAGCTTGGCATTTGTTCCAATGCGTCGGCAAATGGAATGTTAATATGAAGATTCTTGAAAACGTCGAGGAACTTAGAGAATTGCTTGTCCGCCTTTTTCTTTTGTAATCTCTACGGAAACGGGACGGGTGGCACATATGCTGTCGGATGATCCGGAGACGTTATCAAGGGTCTCCACTCTTGTGATTCCTCCATCGCTAAATTTTTCTTCTCCTCAATTTCACTTCTCTTTTCACTCTTCTCGGGCTGGTCACATACCTCCTTCCCGCTTCTCAAACTGATCGCATTTAGACTTTCTCTAGGATTTGTCTCGGTCGTACTTGGCAATGCTCCCTCTGGACGGGCTGTCAACACATTATCAATCTGGCCCATTTGGATTCCAAGTTGCGAATGGAAGCGGAATGATTTTGCAATGTTGCTTCTGTACGGGTCATGAATTGACTCGTATTCGCTGCCAATTTCGCAATTGCTTCCTCGAGAGAAACTTTTGGAGCTGGAGGAGGCTGCTGTTGGTTTTGAGCGAACGGAGGCTGGTTCGAGTTCTGTATGTTTCTCCATGAGAAGTTGGGATGATTAGGCCATCCCGGATTATACGTGTTGGAGTACGGATTATTTTGCCGGTTTCCGTTTCCTACAAACTGAGCTTGTTCAATTTGGGGCTGCTCGAACGGGTTTCAGACTTGGCACTCCGTGCTAGGGTGAGATCCGTTACACCAATTGCAAGACTCAATGGTAACGGGGGAAGGGGCATGCGAAAATGCTTGAAGCTGCTGCGTTAGTGCTGCGACTTGGGCTGATAATGTAGAGATTTGATCATTATTTGAAATTTCCATGACTCGCTTCGGATTAACTCTTTCGGATGGCCATTGATAAGCATTAGCGGCCATAGCTTCCAACAACGAGTGTGCTTCAGCCATCGTCTTTCCCATCAAGGCTCCACCGGCGGCTGCATCCAGGAGAGTGCGTGTGGAAGCACTCAAACCATTATAGAACGTCTGAATCTAAAGCCAGTCTGGAAGGCCGTGATGTGGGCATCTCCGTAACAAATCTTTGTATCGCTCCCACGCATCGTGGAGCGATTCCATGTCATACTGACCAAAAGTAGTGATCTCGTTCCGTAACCTCGCCGTCTTTGAAGGTGGGAAGAATTTGGCAAGGAAGGCTTGCGCTAACTCTGCCCATGTCGTGATCGAGCCCGGCGGTAAGGAATTCAGCCAAAATTTCGCTTTATCCCTCAAAGAGAAAGGGAAAAGCCTTAAACGGATAGCATCGTCGGTGACACCATTGTTCTTAAACGTGTCACAAATCTCGAGAAAAGACGCAATGTGTGTGTTGGGGTCATCGTTCGGCAATCCACAAAACTGGCTTAGCCTGCACCATCTGAATAATCGCAGGCTTGATTTCGAAATTGTTGGCTTGGATTGTTGGACGCCGGATCCGCGGAAAATTAGCATTAATCTGCGGCATAGCATAATCTCGAAGTGCTAATGCCGGTTGAGCTTGCTGCACATGGTTATCTCCTCCGTGTATTTCGATATTCTCGGCCATAGTGACTGTTGTCGGTGGCTCTCGTTTCTCCTTCTTCTTTCTCCTAAGAGTGCGCTCGAGTTCGGTATTCAAAGGTAGTAGGCCTTTGTTACCGAGTTTTCTCATGCACTACCCGAAAAAATCCTGAAAGGAAAAACAAATTAATAAATAAAATTAAATACACGAAAATAAGTAAATAAAAACGTTCAAACTAAGACTAGAAATACTGAAATCGATATTAGCAAAAAATTCAGTACCCGGCAACGGCGCCAAAAACTTGTTGCGGATTTTTCGTTAACGCAAGTGCATGTTATCGTATACAAGTAATAAAGTGATGAGTGAGTATCGTTCCCACGAGGACTGAATCACTAACTACCGATTTTTGTGTATTCCAGTTTTATTTGAACAATCGAACTTTGGGTTGCAATTAATTACTAAAGAAAATTAATAAAAGGCTAAACAGTAAAAACGATCGCTTGAAGAAAAAGAATCAAATGATGAATAAGTCTAGGATTCTGAATCCACCTTGGTTTATCCGAATTTACTCTCGATTATCTGAAGTTAATGATTTTCCCAATTTATTGAAGGCGAAGATTGCTAGTATACTCTACCGCCTCTCCCGAGGTCAATAGATTTTTCTAAAGGCGAATAACGCACTCTATCCCTAGGTGAATTAATTCGTCAATAGACAAAAAGCATAAAATCTCCAAAAGGCCATGTAGTTCCTATGAGTATATTTCTATCTCACAAGATAAAACGGTCCTCACCAATAGTTCCTCACCAACTCTCCTCTCCCGATTCGAATTGAATGATTGAAACAATACAACTATTGGCCAGATAATTGAAAGCATTAAACACGATTGGGAAAACTCAACAAAAAGGGACTTAAATAGATAATCTCAAGCAAATCCGTCAAAACATAGGTTTCATCAAAATCCTAGAACAAGGGTTTTACCCTGACATGCTAAATAATGAAAATACAGAATTAATAAATAAAAGCATGAAAATCAAACGCAGATGAAGAGCTCGGATCCCTCCGTTCTTCTGGCTTCCGCCCTCTGCCCTTGATGTCTTCTGCTTCTCCTGTCTGCGATAGTCTTCTGTGATCCTCCTTTTCCCAAGCCTCCCAGATGATTAATTAGGGTCTTAAACCCTTATTTATAGCTCCCCACAGCCTCCAAATCGCGTCCGTGTGAGTAGGTCGAGAACTGGCTTCAAAACGGCCCAAATCCGTGCGGAGCACACCAAAACCGCCCTGTGTGCCGCGGCTCACTTAATCTGTGCCGCGGCACATGGCGTCGAGTTAAAACACAGGCGTGACTGTGCAGGCGCGGCTCACACAGGTATGCCGCGGCCTGAGTACTGTTACTGCAGTGCCGTGGTTGCCTTCCTGTGCCGCGGCCCACTTTCCTTGTGCCGCGGCCCCAGGCTAAAAATCGCCGTTTTCGCCCGTTTTGCCTCGTTTTAGCTTCCAGACTCCAATCTCCTGTCAAACATACAAGAATAAGACATTAAAAGCTCATTTATGCAATTTTACTCGCCAAAATAATACTAAATAATGATAAATAAGCGTATAAAAATACGCCTAACAACAGTAAGGATATAACTCGTAGTTCTGAGTGTACGATTAATTAAAGTGGATGCTGTATTCATGGGTATTACAGCATTCCCCCTCAATTGATGAGTGAAATTAAAACCTACGGGGAGTTATTAGACGAGCTATAGCATTCCCAATTCTTGGCGGAGCATATGGAACCTCGTTGTGCTAAGAGGCTTTGTAAAGATGTCGACTAACTGAATATCTATATGAATTTTTTTGATCCGAACATCTTTATTCTCCACATGATTCCTAATGAAGTGATGTTTCATATCATTATTCTTGGTCCTCAATTGCAATACAGGATTGTGTGTGATTGCGATTGCACTCGTGTTGTCGCATATGATTGGAGTTTCTCTTGCCTGAATGTCATAGTCCTGGATCTGTTGCTGCAACCACAGGATCTGCACACAGCAACTTCCAACATCATAATATTCGGATTGATCTGTAGAAAGTGAGTTGGCCAATTGTTTCTGACTGAACCATGACACAAGTCTTGGTCAAAGAAATTGACAAATCCATCTCATACTCTTCCTATCCAACTTACAGCCTCTGAGATCTGAGTCGCAATTGTTGAAATTCGGTAATTAAAATCGAGTAACACAGTGGGAAATAAACTGGTCTAACCACATAAAAAACGAACCCTTAAGAGGATCTATAAAGCATCGTATAAACGAATATAAATAGATGAAGATAAAATTACGGAAGTCATACCCTCGTAGACCTTTGATAATTTTGTCTTGATGGAAAATTCCCGCGCCAAGCTTTGATCGATTCCGATCACCAAAACAAACATGAATCCAATTCGTTCAAACCTGATGAATGATCAAACACCGAATATGTCGAGTGTCTCTATGCTATCACGCGACGAATATTGATCGGAAAATTATTATATCAATTCATTCTCAAATAACACGGCTAGAAATTGATATAGTTTTTCTTCTCTTCTCTTCTTCTTTCTCTTTCTCTATAAGATGAACAAGAAAATATAAGAAAAAATTTCCTCCTCATTTGATCAGCTCATGGCAGACTTGATGTGTTTGTGTGTTTGTTTTTCAAGTGTCCACATGATATGAAAGACATTCTCAATGTATAATCAAGATGAGATAAAATAATGAGATTTTGCTATCTCGTCCATTTGTCATCAACCCATTAAATAATTCTAACACACCACACACACCACATGACAAAAAGAAACCACATGGAACGTGGAAAAGTGGGTGGCCTACTTGGTTGGTGAGAAAACGAGACGAGCCACTCGGTTCATGTAACGGACATTCGCGTGTCTATCCTGTTAAGTACACTTCACTTTATCTCAAATGTATTTTATCAAATACAAAATTATAATAACAAATTTCCAAGAAATAATTATTTATAAATTAAATTAATCACCCGGTAATTAATTTCAATTCACAAGACTGCTATGATTTATCAAACAAATCAAATTAGATATCCAATATCTAATATTAATAAAGACATAATAAATACATATTTTATCCATCAAATATCCATGTGCGCGACTCCATAGGTCTGTCTTAGTCGGCAATGGGAGGGACCAAGAAGTACGGGTAATATTTAGCCAGTCTAGTGCTCCGTAATGTAACCCAACTAAGAACAAATGATTGTATCATTCCCAGACCATTATGTCGTGAATACTGTATATGTATAAACCTTTTAATCATATGTCTCGGTCAAGCATTAGGGCCACGGTAAAGTCAATCCCTATTGTAACTTGACTCTATGTATTTTTTTTATACAAACCGAGATCATCGCTTCGTGTATCAAATACAACTAGCTCTAAATACTTTGGAGAAAGACTTATGATCTCATTTGCCATTACACGCATAAGGCATTTACCTGCTAACTTATAGGAGAATGAATCCTATCTTGGTATTCAGTAGAGACTGCTACATGCCCACTAAGTTGCATTTCGGGGTTGACCCCACCAACCAGTGATTGGATCGAACTACTCTAATGACTAACTTAATGTCATAAGCACATCTCCTACTGAAACCTCAAGTCAAAGGTCCATGTATACCTATCACAACCTTTCGATTCAGTCATTGACAATTCCTTAGTGATATCCATATGACCAAATCGAGGTGAGTCGTGTTTGAGTATATTGTTGGAAGTAAAACGCATCGGAAGCGGAGGGTTTGGATTTACTAAAATTGGCCCTCAAGAATCGGATCTATTTAGGCTCGTCAAATAAATAATTAAACAGATTAATAAGCAATTTAAATGAGTAATATTTATATATGCGTCTAAACATGATAATTCGTTGTATTCTATCTAGATCTAAGAGATCTAAGAATATATTACATTTTAAGCAAAGTCTTCGAATTTCTCCTTGATCTTCTTATATTTCTACCTTTAGATCTTCTAGAGTATATCACGCCTATATCCGGATGTCGTGTGGGCAAAAATCTACCGGACTTCCTTGAACAGTAAATTTGGATCGGCCGAACCCCTTGTGGCTTAATGTCACGACTTCTTTTCCTTTATTTTCTAGTATTAGTAAACACTCTTAGAAAATTAATGTGTTATCTAAATTGTGGTATCAAAGACATAAGTCAAGATCCACAATTAAACACAAGAAAAAATCAAACTCTCAAGCTTATAGAAGTAGTAATTTGGCGACCCTTTATGTTGTATTTACAGGTGTTATGGGCTACTCTATGGATCTTAAGGAGGATTAGGGAAGGACTCCTAATAGATCTCAAATTTCTATATTAGGCTCTTTCCTAATATATTGAGTCTATTAACTATCAACTCAGTCCACCAAAGGGTTAATATTGCACTTCCTACCCAAATCTCAATTTATGAAATCGAGCTCCTCATTTAAATATATTATTTCTCGTGTTTAAGATATCGAATGTCCATTAATTAATTTAAGCTACTGGCAGCTTTAATTAATTAATATCTTAACCAAGATTAGTACCGCTCGAACCTTATTATTATATCAGAATTAAATCCACTTGCACGGTGTAATATAATAATCATTATCGAGCTCTTCAAGGGAGAATCATCAACCAGCATGAGTTGGGACATGATTTATAGTTATAATAATAATCGTCATACAAAAAATATTATTGCCCAAGATACGAAGATTATTGAGTCAATCATTTTGACTCTCATCCATGGTAAATCAAATCAATAAATATTATAAATACACATTTAAAATATAGATACTTAGAATTAAGAAATAATAATTATTCGAGATTTATGTTCTTCTTACAGTTAGTACGGAAGACACTATCTCACTTCGATTCAGCTCAACGTATGCAAATATGCTAATGCATGCTAATAGTGAAGACCAATTAATTTCAAGCATACACTACAACCTTTCACATAATTTGTCTAATAATTATGTAGTTTGTGAACTATTATATTATTTTATAAGGCACCGATAATGTGATCTTCTGTATGACACCAACACACCATATTATCTACAATATAAAATAATTAGGCATTTCATTTGCATAACCATAATGTGAATAAATATGCAAAACATGTTATTAAATGTACTCGTAGGTAGTTACAGAGAAATAAGGTAATACAATAAAGTATGTTTTGTAGTATACAATCCTAACAATCTCCCACTTATACTCAAAGCATGCTTTTAAGTATACTACTCTATTACACAGTCTCTCATATATCCCACTTATACTCAAAGCAATGCTGCCATACACCGTGTCCCATTCCTTCCACATGCCTTTCAAAAACTTTTGAGGGTAGGCATTTCGTGAAAGGATCAGCAAGATTGTCTTCCGATGCAACCCTGGCTACAACTACATCTCCTTCATTTACGAAGTATCATATGATGTGGTACTTGTGGTTGATATGTTTACTTGATTTGTGGACTCGAGGTTCCCTCGAATTTGCGACTGCATCGGTATTATCACAATAAAGTTTAATACCCTTTGGCAAATCGGGAATCACATCTAAGTCGTGCAGGAAGTACTTGAGCCATACCACCTCCTTGGCTGCCTCAGAGGCTGCCACGTACTCGGCTTCCATGGTAGAGTCCGAAATGTATTTCTGCCACACTCCTCCTGTAACACCCCCGATATATTCAGGAATATTACAGCGCCGTAAATCCTTTACATAAGAATTTACAAGGCTGAATAAAAGAAATGACAATAACAGATACCAGTTTATGAAATTGCTGAAATAAAATTCAACCGACTGGTTCAAAACCGAAATTACAAATATCCCATGAAGAGTTATTATTACATCATCAAAATCCAAACATTATAAATCGACAACGTACTCGAGTACTTATTGAAAATAACCAATAAATAACAGACAGTAAACCCGGTCGAAACATCACTCTGCACCCTCGTCGTCATACATCTCTAGTGGTTGTTTCCCCGCTCTCCTGGATCCTGAACATACACAAATGTTCACCCCCGAAGGGGTTAGCACAATGATGCTAGTACAAGTACAATAATCATACAACAGTGATATAATCAACAATTATATCATAACAAGTTTCTCCAACGAGAATATCCACAACACATATCATATCATAACATTTCCAACATACAGATGGTATTCCAACGATCCAGTAGACACACTATAGATTCCCATGATGATCCGTCGGACCAACACATGGTGGAACTACTGGCCCAACGATCCAAAGACACACGACTATAGATTCCCATGATGATTCCCGTCGGATCAACACATGGTGGACATATATATACACAACATATTTACACGATACAATCATAATTGTCATAATACAAACAATTCTAATTAGAGTACTTGCCTCGGTTCGTTGACAAGAATAAACCTCCACGAATATCAAAATACTCAAAGGTCGTCCCCTTCGATCAGTCACGTGTTAAGCTCGAACCTTAACAAAAGAAATAGTACAGAATTCATTTCGTGTTGTACGAACGTCTAACAATTCAACAATTACGGTAGGAAGTCCTTAATATGAAATCTGTCTGGACAGATTAACGCACGCTACGAATCATATGTAGCGTACGTTAATGCTACTCGTTAGCGTACGCAGTACACACCGCCTAGCGTACGCTAACCCGGCGTTGTCAGTGCCTCACTGATCACCGATCGACTCGGCCGATGATTTAACGCACGCTAAGTCCAAAACGTTGCGTCGCTAAACGTACTCGATAGCGCACGTTAAATCTCGTATATTAGCGCACGCTAATAGTGCATGGCGATTCAACGGAGGGCGTGATTTACACAAATAGTGATGAAGTAAGCGAATTCTTCGTGATTAGATGTTTGTTATCTGTCTTCATGTTATGTTCATAACCTTTATGAATGATCTCCGAGGATAATATCAACTTCAAGATGCAAATATACGTATAATCATCATGACACCATAATCCATCTTGATTACAATTCCCATGCGAAGTTGGTGATCTCGGTTGATGTATTAGATTCTACTATCATTATACATATTCGGACTTCATCTTGAGGTGAACTAACAATTCCGACTTATACGAAAGAAAATTTCCTAAGATGATTCTTCCTTTAAGTTCTTATAACATCTCTTCCAAATCATGATCACCAAGATAACATACATCATACGGATTGTTAACTTACGAATATTTCTCTCATCATTTGAAGTACTAGGATTCCAACTTCAAGGTTCCAACAATAATATCGTAATTGTAGACATTCCAATCTTCTAAACATGATGTTGTTGAATAATTCACTAATGAAATTCAATACCTCGTTAATATGATCATCGTATCCATTGGAAATCCAAATCTAAGGCGGTGATAGGTTGAACATACCTTAATATGCCGAAATCACTGAACCACGAGGTATAATCCGACTCCGGTTGGTTATGTGCCACTCCAAGGTGTTACTTCTCTTCAATGATCACTCACAAGTGATACTCAATCATTCAATGATCACTAATATATGTTCTAAGTGTTTAGAAGGGAGATTCTTGCTCTCTGGACTCTCAAGGATGAAGTATAGACGAAGGAAATGAAAGCCAAAGCGGTTGCTGTCCCATTTATAATATTCTGCATTATTGACAAGTTAGCGCACGCTATTAAGCATCCCTTAGCGTGCGCTAATAATGGTTGACTTCAGAATTTGTCCGGGTGCGTCATCGGGAATCTTATCCGGACCCATGTCCCGGCTGGCGCATGTGTTAGTCGTCCCGCTCAATAATTGAGTTCTTAGCGCACGCAACTCCTATCCTCATAGCGTGCGCTAATAATGGCCCGATAGCGCGCGTTAAGATACATTCTTAGCGTGCACTATCACGAGGTTGCTTGAGCAATTTTGCAAGTTTCTACACTTATGTACAATGATATCAATGCACGAAATATCATATTCCAATAATCAAAATCATCAATCCGAAATAATATAGGGTTGAATACATATGAAATACACCGTAATAAATCCGGATATTACATACTCTCCTACTAAAAAGGAGTTTCGTCCCGAAACTCAAGACGAAAATAACTCGGGATATCTAGACTTCATATCAGCTTCCGTTTCCCAGGTGGCTTCTTCCATTCCGTGACGTGACCACTGAACTTTGACCAAAATGATTGGTTTGTTCCTCAGTTGCTTAACTCGACTCTCGAGTATCTTGACCGGCCTTTCTTCAAAAGTCCCATCCTGCGCGACTTCGATCTCGCCGAAATCAATGATATGACTGGGATCTGGTATATACCTCCGTAACTGGGATACGTGGAACACGTTATGAACATGGCACAATGACGGCGGCAATGCCAATCTGTATGCCAACTCCCCAATTCACTCGAGGATTTCAAATGGTCCGATATATCTAGGACTCAGCTTTCCTTTCCTTCCGAAACGAAAGATTCCCCGAGTAGGAGAAACCTTCAAAAGTACGTGATCTCCAGTACTGAACTCCAATGGGCGGCAGCGTACGTCCGCATAGGATTTCTGGCGACTGGGCGCTAATGCCTTTTCACGAATCAAGGCTATCTTCTCTCGAGTCTGCTCGATCAACTCTGGTTCTGTTCCGATCAAGTCCGATGAATCTTCCCAGCATAGGGGCGATCTGCATCTCCTTCCGTATAATGCCTCAAACGGTGCCATCTTAATGGAAGCATGCCAACTATTGTTGTAGGTAAATTCAATCAACGGTAGATGAATTTCCCAATCGTTTGACCAATCTAAAGCACAGGCCCTTAGCATGTCTTCCACCGTTTGTATAGTTCTCTCAGATTGTCCGTCAGTTTGCAGGTGATAAGCTGTACTGAAGTTCAATTCGGTCCCCAAGGCCTTATGAACTGCTTTCCAAAAGTGAGACACAAAACGACCGTCTCGATCAGAAACAATGGTCTTCGGCGTACCATGCAATCGAACTATCTCCGTAATAAATACTCGTGCCAACCTCTCTGGTCCCCACGTATCCTTAATACCTAGAAAATGAGATGATTTGGTTAAGCGATCAACTATCACCCAAATCACGTTCATTCCTGTCTTGGTTCTCGGCATATTAGTGATAAAATCCATCGATATGTCCTCCCACTTCCATTCAGGAATTGGGAGCGGCTTCAACATTCCAGCAGGCCGTTGATGCTCGATCTTAACCTGCTGACAAGTCAAGCATTTCGAAACATAGTCCGCTACATCCCTCTTCATGTTGCCCCACCAGAAATTCTGCTTCAAGTCCTTATACATTTTACTGGTGCCCGGGTGAATAGAATAGGGCGAACTATGAGCTTCCTTCATAATCGTCTGTTTCAGAACATCAACATCGGGAACACAGAGTCGGTTCTGAAATCTCAAAACTCCATCGTCATGAATTATGAATCGGGGGCCTTTCCTTTGATCACTTCGTCATGTAACCGAATCATCAGAGGATCATCTGCCTGTCTAGATTTGATTTCTTCGGTTAAAGATGAAGTTATCTCCATCACGCACAGTTGTCCTTGGACTCTTTGTAACCACACTTCAATTCCTTCACGAATCATCTCTCGTTGAAGGCTAAGTTGGGATGTCAGCGTTTCCAGCATCTGAATAGAGACAGGCTTGCGGCTAAGTGCATCGGCCACTACATTTGCTTTGCCTGGATGATATAAAATCTCCAAGTCATAGTCCTTAATCAGTTCTAACCATCTTCTTTGCCGCATGTTCAACTCTTTCTGACTAAATATGTACTTGAGACTCTTGTGATCCGTAAAGATCTGACAGTGAGTCCCGTACAGATAATGCCTCCAGATCTTCAAGGCAAAAACCACTGCTGCTAGCTCCAAATCATGTGTCGGGTAATTCACTTCATAAGGTTTCAGTTGTCGCGACGCATAAGCGATCACCTTATCATTCTGCATCAACACGCACCCAAGTCCTTGATTCGAAGCATCACTGTAAACTATGAATCCTCCAGTTCCCTGCGGAAGTGATAGAATCGGTGCCTTCGTCAATCTCTTCTTCAATTCATCAAAGCTAATCTGACACAATTCATTCCACTCAAACTTTTGAGTTTTCTGCAGGAGTCGAGTAAGTGGGTGGGAGATTTTAGAAAACCCTTCCACGAATCGACGATAGTATCCAGCAAGTCCCAAGAAGCTTCGGACCTCTTTCACGTTCTTTGGAGGCTCCCAATTCATAATTGCTTCGATCTTCTGAGGATCTACTCGGACTCCTTCAGCTGACACTACATGGCCGAGGAACATTACTTCCTTTAGCCAGAATTCACACTTAGAAAGTTTGGCGTACAATTGTTCGTTTCTCAAAAGTTCCAATACAATCCGCAAATGCTGCGCATGTTCTTCCGGACTCTTAGAATACACCAGAATGTCATCAATAAACACGACCACAAATTTATCTAAAAATTCAATGAACACACGGTTCATCAATTGCATAAATACAGCAGGTGCGTTAGTGAGACCAAACGGCATCACTACAAACTCATAATGCCCGTAGCGAGTTCTGAACGCTGATTTCGGAACATCAGATTCCTTAATCCTCAGCTGATGGTATCCTGATCTCATATCAATCTTAGAAAATATTGTTGCCCCTTGCAACTGGTCAAACAAATCATCAATTTGTGGCAACGGATACTAGTTCTTAATCGTCATCTTGTTCAGCTCCCGATAGTCAATACACAGTCGAAGCGATCCATCCTTCTTTCGGACAAAAAGAACTGGTGCTCACCAGGGTGAAATGCTTGGCTGGATATAGCCCTTATCCAGTAATTCCTCCAGTTGCTTCTTCAGTTCGTACATCTCGGTAGGTGCCATACGATACGGCGCCTTGGAAATCGGTGTAGCTCCGGGTTCCAGCTCAATGGTAAATTCCACATCCCTTCGTGGAGGTAGTCCCGGTAACTCATCAGGAAATACATCTGAAAATTCGTTCACAACAGGAATGGATGAAAGTTCCACAATTTCGTCTTCTTTCTTCATTGTGTAACACCAGTACCCGGTACAGCCCTGTTTCAACAATTTGACAGCTTTCATCACCTTGATCAATTTCCCTGAGCTTCCTGGTTTCCACCCCTCGAACAATATTTCAGAACCATCGTCAGCGATCAGTGAAATATTCCTCCTTCGGTAGTCTACAATTGCTCCATACCGATTAAGCCAATCGTCTCCGAGTATCAGGTCATCTCCTTGCATTTCTATCACGATCAGATTTGAGAGCCACTCTCTGCCCCCGAATGATACGGGGAAATTTCTAGTTTCTAAATTTCCGACAATTCTCTCTCCACTCGGTAAACTAACAACATAAGGTTCACAAGCATGAAAACCGAAAATATTCAAACGATTTATACAAGATAAAGATATGAAAGAATGTGTAGCTCCTGTATCGAACAAAACGCTAACTGGCTGGGAAAGGATTTGGACAGTACCTGATGCGACAGCAGCATCCTGATCGTCTGTCCTCCTCATATCATACAAACGTGGGGGAACAGATCCGGCACTCGATGTCCCCTTTCGGTCCCATTGTCCTCTGCCTCGCCCGCGGCCAAAATTCTGAGGCATCTGAACACTTTGCTGCGTCTGTTGGACACTGGCTTCCTTCTGAACTGGCTGTGATGAACGGGTTCCATTGTACTTAGTGGCGTCCTTACAAAACGTCGCACGGTGTCCTTCCTGTCCGCACTCAAAACATGTAACTGGAGTGCGCAAACAATCACGCCAAAGGTGGCACTGGCGACCACGGTTAAAGCACTTCCTAGCCGTATCCGTCGTGGTGACATTGTTCCGTAATTCTTTCCGCTCTTAGATGGGTGCGGAGGCTTCTTGAAAGAAAAAGAAGACTGCCTTGCAGGCCCATCGCTCTTGTGCTCGTAAAAGTACCGTGAGACTTTCTGTTTCTTCGACTCCATAAACTTCTCCATCGCCGCTTCTTTTATTTCGTACGCCAACGCCTTATCCTGGTATTGGCGGAGAGTGGTACATTCAAAACCGGACATGTACCTCTGGATTTCTAGTTTCATCCTCATTTCAAAATGAATCATCATCTCCGCATCTGCTCGACCGGATGTCGAACAAATGCTAATTTTGGTTAAACGTCTTAATCGTCTGGGATACGGGTTCGTCGATGGTTGAGCGGAGAAAAATTCGATTTTGGCTTCCTCACAAGACGAGGGCAATTCGAGCTTCCATCATCATTTTAAATTCCGTCCAATCGGCATCATGATCTGCAGTCGGATAGCTTCCCACCACTCGGATGCTTCCCCTATCGTAAAGTCTTGGGCAATAGGAGCTCTCCTGTCGTCCGGGCAATTAATTCCAGCAAAAATTTTCTCCAGTTCCTTCAACCAATGGTCCCAAGTGGGAGTCTCGGAAAAGCCGTCAAATTTGGGTGGTTGCATCTTTGCCACCTCTTGTAACCATCGGTCACCTCGATTTCCCATTTCTGGAATCCTTTGTTGTCCATCGCCCTGCTGAATTCCTGCCGCCACTTGCATTCGGTCCACGACCTGAGCGAACTGAGTCATCTGGTTCACGACTTGACGAAGGATTTCTGGCACACCAGGTTCCGGTTCGTTATTGATGAATTGCTGCAGCTCGCCTGAGCTATGACTAGCCTGATTAGAAGGCGACGCCTCCCTTTCAGCATTCCTTCATCCGCGTCCACGACCACGACCACGTCCACGTCCGCCTCTCAACATACTGTAAGCACAAGTTCTTAATACACAGGAAACAGCATCGTTCTAATATTCAAGTATAAAGAGACACAACATGTAAAGAACGAGATAGTGTTTAGGAACTTACAACCACCGTTCGCATGAAGACGTAGGCAGTGCAGTGATGTCATTCACGGCCGGTTACCTCAAAAGGCATAAATGACCCCTATTTTAACCCAACGGCCAAGATATCCATAATCTTAGCTCCGATACCATATTCTGTAACACCCCCGATATATTCAGGAATATTACAGCGCCGTAAATCCTTTACATAAAAATTTACAAGGCTGAATAAAAGAAATGACAATAACAGATACCAGTTTATGAAATTGCTGAAATAAAATTCAACCGACTGGTTCAAAACCGAAATTACAAATATCCCATGAAGAGTTATTATTACATCATCAAAATCCAAACATTATAAATCGACAACGTACTCGAGTACTTATTGAAAATAACCAATAAATAACAGACAGTAAACCCGGTCGAAACATCACTCTGCACCCTCGTCGTCATACATCTCCAGTGGTTGTTTCCCCGCTCTCCTGGATCCTGAACATACACAAATGTTCATCCCCGAAGGGGTTAGCACAACGATGCTAGTACAAGTACAATAATCATACAATAGTGATATAATCAACAATTATATCATAACAAGTTTCTCCAACGAGAATATCCACAACACATATCATATCATAACATTTCCAACATACAGATGGTATTCCAACGATCCAGCGCACACAGCTATAGATTCCCATGATGATCCCGTCGGACCAACACATGGTGGAACTACCTGTCCAACGATCCAGCGCACACAGCTATAGATTCCCATGATGATTCCCGTCGGATCAACACATGGTGGACATATATATACACAACATATTTACACGATACAATCATAATTGTCATAATACAAACAATTCTAATTAGAGTACTTGCCTCGGTTCGTTGACAAGAATAAACCTCCACGAATATCAAAATACTCAAGGTCGTCCCCTTCGATCACCATGTGTTAAGCTCGAACCTTAACAAAAGAAATAGTCTGAGAATTCATTTCGCCGCATTTAACGCGTCTAACAATTCAACAATTACGGTAGGAAGTCCTTAATATGAAATCATGCTGGACAGATTAACGCACGCTACGAATCATATGTAGCGTACGTTAATGCTACTCGTTAGCGTCGCAGACACACCGCCTAGCGTCGCTAACCCGGCGTTATCGTTGCCTCACCGATCACCGATCGACTCGCTAATGATTTAACGCACGCTAAGTCCAAAACGTTGCGTCGCTAAACGTACTCGATAGCGCACGTTAAATCTCGTATATTAGCGCACGCTAATAGTGCATGGCGATTCAACGGAGGCGTGATTTACACAAATAGTGATGAAGTAAGCGAATTCTTCAGTGATTAGATGTTTGTTATCTGTCTTCATGTTATGTTCATAACCTTTATGAATGATCTCCAGGATAATATCAACTTCAAGATGCAAATATACGTATAATCATCATGACACCATAATCCATCTTGATTACAATTCCCATGCGAAGTTGGTGATCTCCGGTTGATGTATTAGATTCTACTATCATTATACATATTCAGACTTCATCTTGAGGTGAACTAACAATTCCGACTTATACGAAAGAATATTTCCTAAGATGATTCTTCCTTTAAGTTCTTATAACATCTCTTCCAAATCATGATCACCAAGATAACATAAATCATACGGATTGTTAACTTCAGAATATTTCTCTCATCATTTGAAGTACTAGGATTCCAACTTCAAGGTTCCAACAATAATATCGTAATTGTAGACATTCCAATCTTCTAAACATGATGTTGTTGAATAATTCACTAATGAAATTCAATACCTCGTTAATATGATTATCGTATCCATTGGAAATCCAAATCTAAGACTGGTGATAGGTTGAACATACCTTAATATGCCGAAATCACTGAACCACGAGGTATAATCCGACTCCGGTTGGTTATGTGCCACTCCAAGGTGTTACTTATCTTCAATGATCACTCACAAGTGATACTCAATCATTCAATGATCACTAATATATGTTCTAAGTGTTTAGAAGGGAGATTCTTGCTCTCTGGACTCTCAAGGATGAAGTATAGACGAAGGAAATGAAAGCCAAAGCGGTTGCTGTCCCATTTATAATATTCTGCATTATTGACAAGTTAGCGCACGCTATTAAGCATCCCTTAGCGTGCGCTAATAATGGTTGACTTCAGAATTTGTCCGGGTGCGTCAGCGGGAATCTTATCTAGACCCATGTCCCGGCTGGCGCATGTGTTAGCCGTCCCGCTCAATAATTGAGTTCTTAGCGCACGCAACTCCTATCCTCATAGCATGCGCTAATAATGGCCCGATAGCGCGCGTTAAGATACATTCTTAGCGTGCGCTATCACGAGGTTGCTTGAGCAATTTTGCAAGTTTCTACACTTATGTACAATGATATCAATGCACGAAATATCATATTCCAATAATCAAAATCATCAATCCGAAATAATACAGGGTTGAATACATATGAAATACACCGTAATAAATCCGGATATTACACCTCCAACTAATGCCTCCACCTCCCAGGCTCCCACGCTAAACACATAACCTGCAGTAGACTTGGACTTTTCATTGTATGACGAAAAATCTGAGTCAGTATAACCCACTGGATATAGGTCGTATGATTAATATATTAGCATATACTCCCTAGTCCCTATCAGGTACTTGAGTATGTGCTTGACAGCAATCCAGTGTCATGGTCCTGGGTTCGACTGATATCTTGCAGCCATTCCTACGGTATGACAAATATCTGGTCTAGTGCAAAGCATAGCAAACATAAGGCTTCCCACAGCTGATGCATAAGGGATTAGTTTCATGTCATCTATCTCCTTTTGTGTCTTGGGACACATATCCTTATATAGTTGAATTCTATGTCTGTAAGGTAGAAAACCTTTCTTGGAATTCTCCATGCTAAACCGTTTTAGCACTGTATCGATATAAAATGCCTGAGATAAGCACAACATCATTATCTTCTGATCACGAAAGATCTTGATTCCAATTATGTGTCCTGCTTCTCCCAAATCCTTCATATCGAACTACTCATATAGCCATACCCGTACATCCGATAATTCCTTCACGTTGTTTCCAATCAGAAGGATATCATCTACATACAGTACAAGAAACACCAACATGTTTCCATCGTATTTATTATACACACAACTCTCAATAGAATATTGGACGAATCCATATGACTGGACAACCTCATTAAATGGAGTGTTCCAAGATCTAGATGCCTGCTTAAGTCCATAAATGTATCTCTTATGCTTGCACACTAAGTGCTCTTCTCCATCAGCAATGAATCCCTCGGTGGCGCATGTAGATATCCTTGTCTAGACTCTCATTAAAGAATGCAGTCTTGATATCCATTTGCCAAATCTCCATATCCAAATGCACAGATATAGCTAAAATAATCTAGATTTACTTAAGCATGGGTACCGGAGAAAAGGTTTCATCATAATCGATACCCTCTTTCTGAGTGTAACCTTTCGCTACAAGCCTCACTTTAAAGGTTTCAACCTTCGCGTCACCTCCTTTCTTTTGCTTGTAGACCCACTTACTCCCAATGGCTTATACCCCATCAGGTAGTTCTACTAGCTCCCACACTTCATTGGAATCCATAGATCTCATTTCTGATTCCATTACTACTTGCTTTATCTTGGATTGCCTCCTTGTAAGTCCAGGGATCTGATTCATCTTTACTTGGGATTGAGTCTGAAGACTGTCCCACGTCTATGAATCATTCCAGTTGACGAACAACCCTCCCACTATGACGAGGCAAATCCTGAGTTGGTGTAAAAGTATCAAAGTCAATAGATGGTGCAGTGTTAATTGGCGCTTGTACGATTGGTATAGACAGAGTCTCGCCCCTCAACTCCTCCAGAATTATTTCACTCATGGGCTTGTGACTAGTCATATAATCCTATTTCAGGAATCGGGCATTGGTGCTAACAATGACCTTCTGATCCTGGGGACTATAGAACAAGCCACCCTTTGTTCCCTTAGGATATCCTACAAACACTCGTACTTCTATACGAGATGCCAGCTTATTATCTTCCTTATTCTGCACATGAGTACCCTAAATCCGAACGTGTCCTAGACTAGGCTTTCACCCACTCCACATTTCTGTGGGTGTTTTTGGAACTGATTTCGAAGGCACCAGGTTTCCAATGTATGTCGCTGTTTCCATGACATACCCCCCGAACGAAATAGGTAAATCCGAATAACTCATCATTAATCTAACCATTTCTAAAAGAGTTTTGTTCCTTCTCTCAGCAACAACATTTTGTTGTGGAGTTCCAGACGCAGTGAACCGGGATGAAATCCCCTCATTTTCCAAGAAATCCAAAAACTCTCCACTAAGGTATTCGCCACCTCGATCAGATTGTAGTGAATTGATACTCCTTCCATGACGCTTCTCCATTTCAGTCTTGAAGTCTCTGAACTTGTCAAAGGCTTCAGACTTAGGTCGCATCAAGTAGATGTATCCATATCTCAAATAATCATCTATATACATGATGAAGTATTTGAAACCGCCCCTAGCCTGGACGTTCATTGGACCACATACATCCGTATGAACCAATTCTAACACGTTCTGAGCACGGTTTTCCTTGGTCTTAAAAACCTTTTTGGTCATTTTACCTTTTAGACAGGATTCACAAATTGGAAGTGACTCAACTTGGAGGTCATCCAATGGGCCATTATCAACCAATCTCTGAATCCTCCTAAGGTTTACATGACCTAACCGTAATTGCCACAGATATGTTTGATTTATGCTCAAAGGTTATTTTCTCTTTCTAGGTTTAGACAAAGAGTTAAGCGAGTTATGTTTATACATGAGAGTTTGTGCAGTATTAATGACATACAGTCCATCAGTATAAATACCTTTGCAAATATATTCACTGTTTCTTCTTTTAATAATAGCATCATCATCAGAAGAAACTAAATAACCATCACATTTTAATTTAGAAATCGAAATTAAATTCATTCTGAAATTTGGCAGTAATAATACATTACTAAGGATTAATATTTTATCATTAATCTTCAACTGCACGACTCCACTGCAATAGCCACAAGCCTAGAATAATCACCCTAGTTGATGGTGATCTCACCCTCACTAAGCTGCTTGGTTACCTGAAAACCATGCGAGTCTGAATCAACTATCCACGAAGTGGAATAACAAGCTGCCAAACATGTTTTGACTAATAGTGCACGATACATACCTTTATTAAGAGCAGGGCAGTCTGCTTTAAAGTGTACTTTATGACCGCACTTCTAGCACTTTCCCTTTAGCGTTTTGTTCGCCTTAGGCTGAGGAGCCTTGCTTTTTACCTTGAGAGTTACCACTTTCTTCTATCCCACTTGTTTCTTCTTCTTCCCCCACTTGGGTTTAGAAGTCGAAACACCAGTAGCCGCAAGAACTTGATACCCTTGCTTGAAGAGACCTTCTGCAGCTTGAAGCTCTGTCTGCAATTCCGCCAAAGTATACTCCCTACGATTTATATTGTAGTTTAGGCGTAACTGCTCGAAGCTCCTAGGTAAGCTGCCTAGGATGATATCAACCTGCGTTTCCATATCGATAGTTGCCCTAAGATATCAAGTTCATTTAGATGAGAAATCATCTTCAGAACATGATCCCTTATCGGGGTTCCTTCAGGCATTTGGGTCCTCACCAAGACCCTCATAACAATTTGCCTAGCCTCCCGGTTTTGATGACCAAACATCTCACCGAGATTTTTCATCATCTCTGCGGCTGTGCCCATATTCTGATGCTGATGCTGCAATACATTTGCTAAAGAAGCTAAGATATAACAACGAGCCATCTCATCAAATTTCTTCCATATGCAGTATTCTTTCACCTCATCAGGTGTCGAATCCGCATCTGGTTCCAATGGGAATTCCTCAGTTAGAACAATCTTGTGTTCCTCAGCAGTCAGGACAATATTAATATTACGTTTCCAAACAGCAAAGTTAGTGCCATCTAGTTTGTTTTCTTTGAGAATTACAGTAAGTGGATTGAAAGACATCTGAGATAAAATTAAAAACATTCATCACATGATGCATAGCAAAATATATTGAAACACTTCAAAAACAAAATATATATGCTAGCAACCAAAACCTCGAAAAACACGTATATGCAAGCCACGATCGTGTGGACGTTTACACATACATGTTTCAAGTAGAGTTTTACGTCTTTAATTTTAGTATCTAGTTAATTTACGTTATGACAAGTAAAATTAATAGTTGGTTCCTCTTGGCCATAAATTAATTAACATATATTCCGATGGGGAGCTTATTAATTAATACACTTAAGTGAACACCATAATTTAACAACCTTAGAATATTATCTTTTAATAGTCCTACATATGGAGAGGTCCTATCATAAAAAATAATATTTACCTTTTGTTTTCATTTGAAATTTAAAACTAGTGAACCTATAATTAGTACATTGTAATGCCCCCAAAATTAACTGGGACGCCATAGTGCCGTGAATCCCGTGTGGGACCCACAAGGCAAGTTTTTAAAAGAGTTTTAAAAACAATTTATTTAACAAGTGGTTTGCGGAAGTATTCTCATGATATCATTCGTATGAATTGAAATACAAAAGAAAAATAATGTCCGTACATACGGTTATTACATAACGTGGAATGTTTCAAAAATTCAATTTAAGAAAATAGCAGGGCTTGTTCCCAACACTGCTCAAGCCTGATCGGAACCTTCGGGAATGTCCTGCACATATTCAACAAATTTGCCTGACACGACGCATCGTGTCAGTCAACCTAGGTCAGACAAAACGAACCAAATTCAATGATAGAATCAGATAAATTCGTAGAACAATGTTATCATCGAATATTCAACGTTATCTCTTTTATCAGCACATAAACTTCCAAGGTCGCAACCAAGGGTCACGAAAGTATCTACTCAGGAATACTCCAGACAAGATAAATAAAACGAGCACAGTTCCACAGATAGTAACGCCCGTAAAATTATGGAATTTTAATATAACATAGTCCGAGAAAGATTCACTTGCCTAAAGTCCGACGAGGTAACTCCCTTCAAGCAACGATAGGTCGAACGGCCACTATAGATCGAGAGCTCAACCTAATTACATTTTCGCGATTAATGCCTCGTAAGACGACGAATAACAATGTTCCCCCCCCTTCCTGATGGAGTTCTTATCCAACTACAACTCCCTAACATATAGGCCACACTCCTACGATTGATGATAAGGTGAGCTACTCGAAATCCTCAATTTTTGAGATTATCATTTTATCACAACATTACAATCACAATACTACTTGCATTATTCATCCAAGGTGATTATACTACAACAAAAATAATCTAATTACCAACTACTAGTTCAAAATTCTCTTTCAATTTCAGGGTGGAATAATTGAGCATAATTCTAGCATGATCGCCGTTTACGATTGTTCGTTTGATACGGTAATTGATAACTAATTCACTTTGGCAATTTCAATGAGTTTAAAATGATAATCGGATCCATTCAGCATACTCAATTACATGACTAACATAATAAAATCGTCATCATAGATTCACTCCTAAGGCTACCATTCGACATACAATTTTCACAACGGTATGCATACGAATTGCTCGTCCGAGATAGTCTTATGGTTAACGTTTATGATTAACGTTAGTTTTTAACGGTTTGATTATCATCAAGAGTTCTAGACTACCCAAACACCCGAAATCATAGCTATCAACACTGAAAAAGATTCAAAAGTTAGATAACTCACTGTACTTATCGAGGAACGAGGAAGAACACCGAAGAACGACGAAGAACGGAAGGATAACACCCTAAAAGACTTCTCCGGAGCTTGATCAACCCACTCTACTAGGATAGCACTTGATTAGGTAGGCTAAAATCGGTTAGAGGAGGTGGAGGATAGTATACGAGGGGAAGGGACGATTTTTGAGTCAGAAGAAATGAAATGGAAGGTGCCCTTTTATAAAATCAGGATGGATTTACGTACGTTAGGCATAGAGCTTTATGTACGTAAGACCTATTACGTATGTTATGTAGAATGGTTAAGGTACGTAAAGAAAAACCAGAGCTAACTGCCCGAAATATCACCTATCATTACATACGTAATGATGGCTCAATTAACGTACGTAGCACCCGTTGACTTGCCTGTCGCTGTCACGCCGAAAGTTGTCCTGACCACGTGGACCATCAACGAAGATTCCCGTCCGAAGACTGTGTTGCGTACGTAAGGCCTACCCCTTATCGTACGTAATATCACAACACTTAGCGTACATAATACTTAGCGAATAACGTACGTAAGGTTTAGTTGCTCACTAAGTTATTATCACATTAATTCCTTATAACGCGACTCCATTTTAGACTCGTCGAGCAATTTCTCGGGGAACAAGACATTGGCCACCGTCATATTCGCATTGATAATTGCCCAACGACATCAAGGTGTGTCATTGACATATCATCAATCATCACACAATCACATCACAAAAATAATAGGTGCGGACAAGCTTTATTCGTGATAATACGGTCCAAACATAACATATAAGAATACATTTATCGCGATGGAGAACATTTATTCAATTATATAATAGAAAAATAAATGAGGTACTCAACGTGAAACAGCATGTAATACTGGTGGTATTACATACCGCCCTCCTTAAAATAGTTTCGTCCCGAAACTAAGAAAATAACTCGGGATGATTCTCCATCATGCTCGTCTCGGTCTCCCAAGTTGCTTCTTCCATGCCATGGTGCGACCACTGAACCTTTACAAGAGGTATGGCCTTATTCCTTAGTGTCTTTACGCGTCGATCCAAAATCGCGGTTGGGATTTATCTAAAGGTAGCATCATTAGAAATCTCTACCTCCTCGAAATTAATATTGTGACTCGGGTCGTACACGTACTTTCTAAGTTGGGAGATGTGGAAGACATTATGTACTCTGTCTAACGATGGTGGCAATGCTAGTCGATAAACGAGTCTACCAACTCGGTCCAATATTTCGAACGGGCCAATAAATATCGGGCTTAATTTGCCTTTCTGGCCGAAGCATCGAATACACCACATTGGCGATACTTTGACCCAAACGTGGTCCACGACTATAAATTCCAATGGTTGCTAGCGGTCTGTAGCATATGACTTTTGGCGGCTCTGCGCTGCTAACATGTGTTTTCGAACAATGGAAATCTTCTTAATAGATTCCTGAATTAGATCTAACTCGGTAGCGACGACATCGGAGGCATCATCCCAACATAGGGGAGACTTGCACCTCCTACCGTACAAGGCCTCGAATGGTGCCATACCTATGCTCGCATGCCAGCTGTTGTATGAAAACTCCGCTAGATAGAGGTGCTTAACCCAGTCTTTACCCAAGTCAAGCACACATGCTCTCAACATATCCTCCAGGGTCTGTATCGTACGTTCTGTTTGTCCATCTGTTTGAGGGTGATAGGCGGTGCTGAAATGTAGTTGAGTACCCATAGCCTTGTGGATAGCATTCCAGGAGAAGGACACGTACCTGGTGTCTCTATCTGATATGATCATCGAGGGTACGCCATGTAGTCTCACGACCTCCCGGATAAAGATGGTAGCCAACTGCTCTGTCTCGGTAGTCTCTTGAATTGGGATGAAATGTGCCGATTTCATCAGTCGGTCTACGATGACCCATATCGTGTCCTTTTCTCCCATTGTCACTGGTAACTTGGTGACAAAATCCATTGATATGCTCTCCCATTTCCATTCCGGAATGGGTAGGGGTTGCATGATTCCGTACGGTCTGCGGTGTTCGATCTTTACCTATTAGCATGTCATACATGGAGCAATGTATCTTGCCACATCCCATTTCATGCTCTTTCACCAAAAGCTCTTCCGTAGATCCTTATACATTTTGCTCGCCCCGGGATGCACGGAATAGGGAGTGGAATGAGCTTCCTTCAGTATCGTTTGCTTTAGCTCGTCATTTGGCGGAATACAGATCCTATTCTTAAATCTCACTAAGCCCCCTTGGATCCTGTAGTCTGAAATAATCCCCCCCAGCTCTAGTGCCGAGAGCACGCAGTTTATGGTCTTCCATTTGCGCTAGATATATCTCACAAGGAGGAATGGATGTTAATTGAGCGCAACTGTCCGTGGCGGTGTTGTATCCATACTTCAATACCGTTTCTTCTGAGGTCATGCTGCAATTCCAGTTGTATCGTTAAACCGGATAGTGTCAATTCTTGCATAGTCTTTCGACTAAGTGCATCTGCTAAGATGTTGGCCTTCCCCGGGTGATATAAAATCTCTACGTCGTAATCTTTGATTAGCTCCAGCCAACGTCTCTGCCTTATGTTTAACTCTCTTTGGGTGAAAAAATATTTTAAACTCTTATGGTCCATAAAAATCTTACAAGTAACCCTGTAAAGGTAGTGTCTCCAGATCTTGAGAGCGCGGACCACTACAGCCAGTTCCAAGTCGTGCATCAGATAGTTCACCTCGTCGGTTTGAGTTGTCGGGAGGCGTAAATGATAACCCTGTTATTTTGCATGAAGACAATCCTAGTCCATGTTTAGATGCATCTGTATAAATCACGAATCCTTTCGTGCACTATGGTAATACTAGCACTGGAGCGGTAGTCAGTCTCCTTTTTAGCTCGTCGAAGCTCTTCTGACAATCTACAAACTTCGCACTCTTCCTTAGTAGGTTCGTTAATGGTCGGCCGATACGAGAAAAAGCCTCGACGAACCTTCGATAATACCCTGCCAGTTCGAAAAAACTTCTTACTTCCTTGACACTCTTAGGTGGTTCCCAATTCATTACTGTTCCGATCTTTTGAGGATCTACTTTGACGCCTTCTGCTGAAATAACGTGTCCCATAAAGGTTACCTCCGGCATCCAGAACTCACATTTAGAAAGTTTCACATAAAGTTGGTGCTGCCTTAATACACTCAACACCTGTATAAAGTGTTCCTCATTCTCCTGTCGGCTCTGGGAATAGATCAGAATATCATCGATAAAAACCACCACACACTTATCGAGAAAGTCTGTCAGAACCTTGTTCATTAATTCCATAAAGATGGTTGGGGCATTGGTCAAGCCGAACGACACCATCATGTACTCATAGTGTCCATATCTTGATCGAAATGCGGTCTTGGGAATATCCTCCTCTCGAATTCTCAATTGCTGATATCCGGACCGTAAATCAATTTTTGAGAACACGGTCGCCCCCTGTAGTTGATCTAGTAAATCATCAATCCTCGGAAGTGGGTAACGATTCTTGATAGTGACTCTGTTTAGCTCTCTGTAATCGATACACAAGCGTAGGGATTTGTCATTTTTCTTCACAAAAAGGACCGGCGCACCCCATGGTGAAGTACTCGGACGAATGAGCCCCTTCCTTAACAATTCTTCGAGTTGTAACTTTAATTCCTTCATCTCAGCTGGTGCTATCCTGTATGGTGCCTTGGATATAGGCGTCGTTCCTAGCTCAAGTTCAATCGAGGGATCGACCTCCTGTCGTGGCGGCAACCCTAGTAATTCATTGGGAAAAATGTCTGGAAATTCGCTCACCGCGGGAATGTTATCAACCGAAAGTTGTGATGTGTCCTTCTGAAGAATATAACACCAATAATATGTTCTTCGATCGTCACAATGTATTCCCGCTGTAAGGAGACTGAGGGACCCCTTAGTACTAAAGTGTTCTCGATCTCTGATCATGTGAGTGCAACTGTCACGAGTCATAATGGAAACGGTCAGGTGATAGGTGTATAATATCATCCTGTGCATTGTCATCCAGTCCATACACAAAATAACGTATTCGTTCTGGAGTGGAAAAACCATGAGATTCGCTGTCCAGCCCTGATCATCGATGCAGATCGAGCAGTCTCGAACTTCCAAATTAACTCCCACTCTGCTACCCTCGGGTAGCTTAACAGTAAAAGATTCCCAAGCTACACAAGGAAGGTTCAAACGGTTAACACATTCCACATGCATAAACGAGTGCGTCGCTCCAGTATCAAACAGTACATGAACAGGCTGGGAATTAATAAGAAGTGTACCTGAGACAGCAGGTGCAGTTCGGTCGTCAGTAGCCCTCAATTCAAACACGCGGGATGCCAGTGTTCCCGAGGAGGTTGCAGTGCCTCCCCCGCACCCACGTCCTTTTTCGGCACCATATGGAGGAGCTTGGTAAGATGGAGATCGATAATCGGACACGACGGATGCTCTGGCCGTCTGTATCGAACTTTGTTGAGTCTGAGGAGCTGAATTTGGTGTAGAATTGACCCACGAACAGTAGCGAGACATGTGACCACCTCTTCTGAATGAAAAACACTCTGTAGCCACCTTACGACACTGACTCATGGTATGCCCCGCTATGCCACAATTGAAACAGTTCCGGCGAGGGGACCCGTCAGATGTCCCTTTTTGTTGGAACGAAACTGCTGATTTAGAGGAGAACCCAATCCCCGAGTTCATTCTACTGGTGCTCCCATACTGATTAGACGTCTTCTGCTTCTTTTGTTTATGTCCGGTATCCAAACTAACAACAGTACTGGCGTATGCTGTGACTACATCCTCATATGCCCTCAGAGTGGTGCAGTGAAATCCATCCGCGTAATGTTGAACATCTTCCGGTAATCGTTGAGCAATGTGACAAATTTGTTGATCTTCGGATGGAACCATCTGTACGACATAGCTTAGTTCGGTCCTGTAAGCTCGAATGATTTCTGGTACTGGCAAGTTCTATGGTCCTGCACTGAAGAAACTCCGCGCACGAGCAGTCTGAGCTGACCGGGGGCAGTACTCGCCTCTCAATAGTTTGGAAAACTCGGTCCATCCGACTACTCTGTCCTCCAGCTTATAGGTCCTCCACCATTGGGCTGCAATGTCATGGAGCTGGTTGATTCCGAGCAGTACTTTTAGGTTCCCCGGGCAACCGATTACCACGAAGGCAGTCTCCATCTCGGAGATCCAGTCGTCTATGTGTTTATCTCCTGATCCGTCGAATAATGGTGGTCTGGTCTTCAGCATCTCTCCCAGCCAACGGTCCTTCCCGGCATTCTCTTCTATGTTAATGACTGGTACCCGTTCTGCCCGGTTGACCTGGGCGATCCCCATTGCAATGGCCTGGGCAAGTGTATGAATGAAAGCCGGGTCAAATTCCCCATTGTTCTGGTTTTCTGCCTCCTGTTCATTCTGATTAATGGGCGGTGGCTGGTTTCCAATTGGAATAGTTTCACCGGTGTTCCTGTCTTCCTGCTGGTTCATAGCGGAGCCCTGAGCGTCGTTTACTTTCCTCCTAGCTCCACGATGTGCCATTAGTGATGATTGTTTGATCTACAGGGTCAGTTTAGTACAAATATTCTTTGAGTTCTATAGAATTCAAATATTATACCTGATTCTCAAGAACTTACATGTATTTCACCTCGACATTCCTCAATGAGTTACGGTCGCTAGGAGTGTTGGACTTTTGAAGGTAAAATGTTTTCAAAATGTTTTGATAAAACTTTCCACGTGAGTGTTCGACTCCGATTCCATTTTCTGTAACGCCCCCAAATTTAATCGGGACGCCACAGTGCCGTGAATCCCATGTGGGACCCACAAGGCAAGTTTTTAAAAGAGTTTTAAAAACAATTTATTTAACAAGTGGTTTGGGGAAGTATTCTCATGATAGCATTCGTACGAATTGAAATACAAAAGAAAAATAATGTTCGTACATACGGTTATTACATAACGTGGAATGTTTCAAAAATTCAATTTAAGAAAATAACAGGGCTTCTTCCCAACACTGCTCAAGCCTGACCGGAACCTTCGGGAACGTCCTGCACATATTCAACAAATTTCCCTGACACTGCGCATTGTGTCAGTCAACCTAGGTCAGACAAAACGAACCAAATTCATTGATAGAATTAGATAAATACGTAGAACAATGTTATCACCGAATATTCAACGTTATCTCTTTTATCAGCATATAAACTCCCAAGGTTGTAACCAAGGGTCACGGAAGTATCTACTCAGGAATAATCCAGACAAGATAAATAAAACGAGCAAAGTTCCACAGATAGTGATGCACATAAAATTCTGGAATTTTAATATAACATAGTCTAAGAAAGATTCACTTGCCTCAAGTTCGACGAGGTAACACCCTTCAAGCAATGATAGGTCGAACGGCCACTATAGATCGAGAGCTCAACCTAATTACATTTTCGGGATTAATGCCTCGTAAGACAATGAATAACAACGTTTCCCCCCCCCCCCTTCCTGATGGAGTTATTATCCAACTACAACTCCCTAACATTTAGGCCACGCTTCTACAATTGACGATAAGGTGAGCTACTCGAAATCCTCAATTTTTGAGATTATCATTTTATCACAACATTACAATCACAATACTACATGCATTATTCATCCAATGTGATTGTACTACAACAATCATAACTGGTGCATTGGTGAAACCGAGACGTTGAACGTCTAATCGGACTGTCGGATTTGGCCACGGATGAGTCACGGCCGCAAGTATGCCCAAGTCACGTCTGCAGGCAGGGCCTGACGGTTACGGCCGTAACATACCGCATTAATTGGGGCAATGACTCAGGGAAGTGGACAGTTACGGCCGTAAGGTGTGACCTGGTTACGGCCATAACGTGGGGCCGATTAAGTCCGTAAGGAGTGGCCGGTTACGGCTGTAAGGGTGTGGCCGGTTACGGCCGTAAGGGCGCTGCACAATCTGGACAGAATGTTCGGGATGGCCGATTATGGCCGTAATACACTGCCGATTATGGCCATAATGGCTCGGCAGGATGGCTATATAAGGCCCAGCATCCGGGTCTTTAACCATTTTTCACAATTTCTCCTTCTCCTTCGCGATTCGTCTGCAAGATTCGAGGGTTTCGATTGGCAACATCCTTGAGGATCATTTGGGAAGCTTGATTTGTGTTCATTATCATCATCGATCCATTCCTTGTTGTCCGGATTGAGGTAAATCACTTGAACTTTTGAATTTGGGGAATTTTGGGGGTTTTGATGTGAATTCATCATTCCAATCCGATTTAGTTTATATTGTTGTTGGATTATGGTAGTAAACTCAAAATCCTTCAGTATTCTTGAAGTTTTGTGGAATGATTTCGAGAATCCTTTTGTTAATCGATGATATTGGGGTATGCCTTCAAGATGTCCGACGAAATGCTCCAATGGGTAGAAATTAGGATCATCCCTATATTTTCAAAGTATTGTTGATTCGTGGTGATATTGTTTTCGTAGTATTCATGGGCTGTCGAATTCTTGGTCATTTTTGGAAGTTCGAGGGCTACCCGACCGTGTCCGTTCGTTGTTCCGTTGCTCGTGGTATCGAGGCAAGTATCTTGCCCATACGTTTCATGTTTTGTAGATGTAATTGTTGGTGAATGATTTTATGTGCTATTTGAATGTTTAAATGAACCTTAAAAGGATCGGTATGTTATCGATAAATGTTGTCTTTCAAAAGATAACTCGTATGCTTCGTAAACAAATGTGTTTTCGTAATATGTGTTTTGGGTTCGTATGTTGTAAGATGTTACAATAATATTTAGTGAATATAGTAGACCATAGTAATTGCCGAGGATTGTGTATTGATAAGTGTAATTGTTATGAGAAAACGTGATACCATGTGATATGATTTGTGACTCCTTTATAAGGAGGTGGTGATGTTCCTTGTGATTTGTAAATTATACGTACTTGTTATTGTGTGATCGTTGTAAGTGATCTGCCTCCGAGTAATATTGTTGAATCTCTGGGATCCGTACTTGCTAGTACGGGTCGGGCGTGACCGTAGAGTTATTCAATCGGGTATGTATTGTGGGGACTCCGAGGTTCGTGGCTTGTTAGCGCGATGCCGGGGATAACTTGTGGGGTTATCCATTGGGTATGTCTTACGGGGACTCTGAGGTTCGTGGCTTTTTAGCACGCTGCCGGGATAATTTATGGTTGTGGATTGATCGTGTGATGTACGTGTCATGGGTTGTCCAATCAGGTAAGTCTCGTGGAGGCTCCGAGGTTTGTAGCTTGCTAGAGCGATGCTGGGACAGCTATAAACATATGTATGGTTGTGATTGTGTGACTGTTGTCACTGTGATATGTGAATTGGTATAGTTTCCCATTGGGTTATTCACTCGTGTATGTTCTGTGGGAGCATCTGAGGTTCGTGGTTTGGTAGCACGTGACACGAATAATCTTTGGGAATATGTTGTTATGGATGATTGGGTCATGGACCTCGTGCTTCGTGATTTGGGTCATGGACCCCGTGCCTTGTTACCGGAATTGTATTTTGAAAAAAATAAAAATAAATATTTTTAGGCTGTGTCCCCAAGTGTATTCGAAAGACTTGAGAATTCTTAAATTCCAAATGTTTTCAAAACTCCCGAGATCGTAAACGTCTTGTAAGATGTACCTTGGGTTTATCTCCCACCTTTTATGATTTGAACTGTCTTGATCAAGTGATTTATCTCAGGAAGTATATTCACGATTATTATGTTCTTGGAGCATATTGTATATGGATCGTATTTGTATTTTATACTTGCACTAGCAAAATAGTGGAGTTTTGCTAACCCCTGAGTATTCAGGGTGGATGTCTGTACTGCGTACAGGTACTTGCAGGTTTCCGGGGAGCGAATCACAGGATCGTTATGAAGGATGATGGAGGACGACGGTACTAATCACTTGAAGACCAGTGTTGAGTTTTTGGTTAGAGTTCTGTTGTTTGTCTCTCCGTTGTGTTATTCTCCCATTTTATGGGAATGCTGATGTATGTTAACCCCTGCGTGGGTATGAGTTGTGAGAAAGAGTTATGTATGCTTGATGTGTATGTTGTGTACAAGAGCAAATCGGTCTAACGGTTCATTATGTAGCCATGTCGGCATGTAATGTGATGTATGGTTTTGTTATTTAGCCTGGTAGATCCTCACGGAGAGGGTCTGCGGCACTGTAATATTCCTGAGTGGTTCGGGGGTGTTACAATCCACAGTTTTCAACTTGCTCAAGTTAAATAAAAACTCAAAAATGTCTTCATATTTTTAAAATTGCTCAAATCTAGTGTTGAGTGAATAAAGAGCATGATAAATTATCAGCAAAATATAATTTACTAGAAAATATTCTTCAGCTATTTGTATTATTTCATCCCGACTATTCTCATATAAAAATTCTTTTTATGGCGAACATAGACTTCCCGAAAGGTGGGATCAAACCCCGATTCCAAATCAATCTTTTCGGCTTCAATCTTTGCATGTCCAAATCCAATACCCTTCCAAAAATAGAATGAGACCTTGCACTAGATTTATAGATTCTTCAATATTCGCATACTTACTTTGTAGTATCTTGCTCACTTTATTCACTTTCTGTAAAATTTCAAACCAAATCACCATCCCAACAAGGAAATCAAAGTTTTGAAGTTCATAACTCGCCAAAGACCCTGCATCCCTTGTTGTTGCATCATCGCTATGTTCTACTAGATGAAGTAATGCTTTTCTTATTTGAGGAACTTGAAATCTCGCAGCTTTTACACTAGCAACACTACTTTCCCAATGTTTATCTGACCATGACTTTAGTGTAAGCCCTTTTCCATCGCGACCATTCACATAAAATTTGGGGACATCCCACCGCTTTTTTGAACCATAAAATAATTTACAAATTTTTTGTATCACTCCAGAAAATGATCTAGCTTGAATAGAACTCATAGCCATATCACAAAGTGAAAGGTTAAGAGACTGACAACCACATGGACTGTAAAATACTCTAGGATACTCATTTAGTACCCTACTACTCACACATTTCTATTGCCCCCACATGTTAGAACCATTGTTAAAATCTTGCTCTCTCAAATCATTAAAATCAAATTTCAATATTTCAAAAACTTGTTTGAGTTCATTGAAAGGTGTGTCCCCCTGATTATTAACTCTTACTGGACCCTCTTATACTAAAAAAACTAATTTTTTTCTAATGCATGTTTTTCTCCCAATTTTCCGGATCAAACAATCATTCTGATATTCAACATTTACATCCGTAATATTTTTCAAAGGTTCATCATCCACAATCACATTCTCATGCAAAATATCATCATTCGAAATATTCAAATTTTCATCACTTGTGGTGATATTCTGAGGCAAAATTTCATCATTCAAGGTAACATTCTCGGGCAAAAGATCATCAATCACGATAACATCCACAGGCAAAATTTCACAAAGTTGCATTCTCTTTTAAATTCGGCATAGTACTTGTAGGTTTTACATACCTATCCATAGATCATGCGATAGATTGTGTGAGTTTATCTTGTTCTTCCTTCTTTTTCCTCCTTGAACTCTCTTATTTGTATTTTCTTTTACGCGTCATGATGCTGAATGCAATAAAATTGAAATAATTTTGTTAATAAATTTTTTATTTTATTTATAAAGATATAGGAAAAAATAAGAATGAAATTAATGAAAACAACAACAACAACAACATCTAAGCCTTAGTCCCAAAATGATTTGGGGTCGGCTAACATGAATCAAACTTTGAAACCGTCAATAATCGTTACATAAATAACATAAAAGAAAAAAAAGAGGAAAAAAGTAGAGAAAAAAGCAAATAAAGAAGAGAATAATGTAAAAAAAAAAATAAATAAATAAATAAATAAAAGATAACATGAAATAAAAGAAAATAGAAAAAAAAAAAAAAAAAAAAAAAAAAGAGAAATCAGACTCCATCCACCATCCGTATTCTTTCCCGCCACATTTGCCTCTCCATCGCCATACTTTCTCCAATTCCAAGAAACCGCATATCATTTTCAATCATCTTTATCCAAGTTTTCTTGGGTCTTCCTCTACCTTTCACAACATTACTTGTTCCCCAACTTTCTAGCCTCCTCACTGGGGCATCAATAGGTCTTCTTCTCACATGACCAAACCAAATTAATGAAATTAATGAAAAGAAAGAAAAAAATATAAAAGAACACTGCAAACATGATGCTGCTGCAAATCAATGGTGTCATATCACCTTGGTGGATGCTTAGAGCCAGTTTTATTGTGTTGTAACTTTTTTAAGTTTTTGGATTGTGAAAAAAGATTTGGTTTCATTTTTCCCTTTAAAGAAAGTAAAAATATGGACTATGTTGTTGGATTGGTCCAAATGTGATGGGAACCTAATCCTACTACTCTAAAAGTGTGAAGGGTGTTTTGGTCGAAAATGTGTTTCTCTTCATTTTTTTCCCTACTACTCTAAAAGTGTGAAGGGTGTTTTGGTCGAAAACGTGTTTCCGTTCGTTTTTTTTCTTCGCTTATCTCTTCATATCGAGGCCACTTCCATTTTCTGTCTTTTTTCTCTCTTCGAATTCTCCCTCGACCGTCACCCCCTCCACCTCTCTGGTTCATCGGCTCCCTTCTTCCACCGAGTGGCCTGCTTCGTCCTTTCAGATTGGCGAGGTGGTAAGGGAAGGTCATATACAGCGCAAATGCACAGATTGTGAATTGCATATCTGGATTGTCTCCTGCCACCACGCCTTCTCCTTCATCATGGCCCGCCCCATGGCTCGCACTCCCGTTGCCATCCAGACCCTTAATATGGTAGTTTTTTTTTTCCTTTCTTCTTCTTTTTCAAGACCAGGCTGTCGTTGATTTTCCAATATCACCTTCTCAGTGATTTGAAGGTGCTTGTCTCCTTGATGTGGTAGGGTTTTTTCTTTTCTTTTCTTTTCTTCTTCTTTTTCTATTTTTACTTCATTTTTCTTTCTCGCCATGTCCTTGAAGAACACCAGCGCCGTCCTCAGTGATTATGCTCAAGGCGAGGTCATGTTCCCCTCCGCCGCTGATGCGGTGGTTGATGTCGGTGCCTTGTCATCTGCTGTAAGCGGTGCAAATCCTCCTCCGCCTCTTCCCCCGTATGAGAATTTCCTTTATGATGAAGTGAAGGTATCGTACTATCATCATGTTCCCTTCTTCTTTATTATTTAGCATTAAGTTATCAAGTTCTTAATGCAAGGCCAGGTTTTGTTTACTGAATGAGGTTCTTCAGTTTCAGCCTGTAGGTATAGTTGTTCGGAGGAAAGTAATTTTATCGCTTTAATCGGCGATGTTTTCTATATTTGCTAATGGGCCTTTTTTCTCACTTTTTGTTTCTGATGATCGTCTCAGATTTATTAAGATCGAATTTTGCAATTTATTTTGCTCTTTTCTAGAACTCAATACGAAGAGATATTTCTGCATCTAACTATATCTTTCGTTTGGTGTTTATGGTTGAGTGGTGGAAAATTTGTAATTTGTTGTCCTCATGATCGTAAAACCTTTCGACAGCATTTTGTTTCAGTTTATAATCACTTTGCGTGTTTATGAATTTTTTCGCAGCATCGAGACCCTCGAGAAAATGATCGGCTGATGATATTGCTGCAAGAAAGCAAGGTTAGGAATGTGATGAAAAATTAGGTCTCTGCTCGCCTTGGAAGATTATCCTAATAGGGCAGGTATGTTTTTTATTGTGCTTCCTCCTCATATTTTCACGGTCTACACAGGGTCAGAAATGTAATGAAAATTTCCTACTACTCTAAAAGTGTGAAGGGTGTTTTGGTCGAAAACGTGTTTCTCTTCTTTTTTTCCTTCCCTTATCTCTTCATCTCGAGGCCGCTTTTATTTTCTGTCTTTTTTCTCTCTTCGACTTCTCCCTCGACCGTCACCCCCTCCACCTCTATAGTTCATCAGCTCCCTTCTTCCACCGAGTGGCCTGCTTCGTCCTTTCAGATTAGCGAGGTGGCAAGGGAAGGTTTTATACAGCGCAGATGCACAGATTGTGAATTGCACATCTGGATTGTCTCGTGCCACCACGCCTTCTCCTTCATCATGGCCCCCCCATGTCCCGCGCTCCCGCTGCCATCCAGACCCTTAATGTGGTAGTTTTTTTTTCTTTCTTCTTCTTTTTCAAGACCAGGTTGTCGTCGATTTTCCAATATCACCTTCTTAGTTATTTGAAGGTGTTTGTCTCCTTGATGTGGTAGGGTTTTTTCTTTTTCTTTTCTTTTCTTATTCTTTTTCTATTTTTCCTTCATTTTTCTTTCTTGCCATGTCCTTGAAGAACAATGGCGCCGTCCTCAG
This sequence comes from Orobanche coerulescens, assembly GCA_033398695.1. NCBI lineage: Eukaryota > Viridiplantae > Streptophyta > Magnoliopsida > Lamiales > Orobanchaceae > Orobanche > Orobanche coerulescens. Next base: position 75,649,364 of record CM065807.1, on the reverse strand, counting down.
TGATTATGCTCAAGTCGAGGTCATGTTCCCCTCTGCAGCCGCTGCGGTGGTTGATGCCGGCACCTTGTCATCCGCCGTAAGCGGCCTAAAACCTCCTCCGCCTCTTCCTACGTATGATAATTTCCTTTATGATGAAGTGAAGGTATCGTACTATCATCATGTTCCCTTCTTCTTTATTATTTAGCATTAAGTTATCAAGTTCTTGATGCAAGGCCAATATTTGTGAAATCTAAATCAGAGAATAAAATATGTAAAATCTTAATTGTGCAATCAATATGTAAAAGAGAAAAAAAATATATAGGACTAATATAAAAATAACTTTAGCAATGTGCTGATATCACAAAAAATTAAATTTGTCATCCACACACGTAGGGACAAAATGAGTAGAATCAAATCATATTATTAAGTAACATCTTCACATACTCGCCGCGTGAATCACCATTTAGGCTTTGGAAGAATTCAAGGGGTTCCGTGTGCTGAATAAGCATGTCAGGCACTCAACTTATCTTGTAGTCGCATATCTCCAATAGCTTCCATCATCTCGAAGAGTTCCTTCCTAGAGATCTTTGCATCATACTCATAGCCAAGTCGTTCAGCAATCTCATCAAACCTTAATTCAGCATTTTTAAGAAAATTTCCCAATTTTTCAATGATAACGTTATCACCATCAAGTGGCTTTCTTTTCTTACTCTTTGATTTTTTCCATCCCCATTAGTATCAGAATGGAACACTATCGTGATAAGAAGAAAGACTTGCATATGGTTTTATTGATTTAGAGAATGCTTATGATAAGGTACCAAGAGAGGAACTTTGGTGGGCATTAGAAAAAAAGGGCGTATCTAATTAGAGACATGTATGAAGGAGCTAATACAAGTGTACGTACTACTGTGGGAAGGACTGAGGAATTCCCTATTATGATTGGGGTGCATCAAGGCTCGGCTCTTAGTCCTTTCCTCTTTGCCATAGTCATGGACGAATTGACAAGGTCAATTCAACACGATATTCCTTGGTGCATGATGCTTGCAGATGATATAGTATTGGTTGATGAAACGAAGGACGAAGTTGAAAGAAAGTTGGAAGTCTGGAGAAATATGCTCTAAACTCGTGGTTTTAGGCTGAGTAGAAGTAAGACTGAATATTTGGAGTGTAGCTTTAGTAGAAATGGAAGTAGTGAGATGGGTAAAATCACTTTTTATGGGAATGTTATACGAGGATCGGAGTTTTTTCGTTATCTTGGGTCTATTCTTCAAAAAAATGGAGAATTAGATGGTGACATGGCCCATAGGGTTAAGGCAGGATGGTTGAAATGGAAGAGCGCAACGGGGTTATTATGTAATCAAGGCGAACCTTACAGATTAAAGGGAAAATTTTACTGAACAGCAATTAGGCCTGCACTTTTATATGGCACTGAATGTTGGGCTGTAAAGCATAGTCATGTGCATAAGATGAATGTGGCGGAAATGCGTAAGCTAAGATGGATGTGTGGTTATAAGAGAAAGGATCGACTTAGAAATGATGTGATTAGGAAAGAAGTACGAGTGGACCCTATAGAGGATAAGCTGTTGGAGAATCGGTTAAGATGGTTCAGACATGTGAGACGAAGGCCGATTGATGCGCCGGTGCGGAGGCTTGAAGAATGGGGAGCGCATAGGCTGGTGAGGGGTAGAGGAAGACCTAAACAGACATGGATAAGAGTGATTGAGAATGATATGAGGTTTCTTGAGATTGGAGAAGTTATGGCATTGGATAGGACGACGTTGAGGGAGAGAATTCGGGTGGTTGATTATGTTTGAGGTTCTTTTTTTTTGAACAATGATTATTACTATTTTTTATTTACTTTTTATTATTTACTTATTTTTGCATTTTTTTCCACCTATCACTTTTGCCTTTTCATAGGACTGTTTTATTGGAGATGACTTGAGATTAATGTTATCATATATGTGTATGAATGTGTTGTATCATTCCGAGACTTAGTCTCTTCATGAGTTCATTGATACTAAGGGATCGTTCGATACGATACCTTTCGGCAATTATGCCAAATGTTTACTATTGTTCATTAATGGCCGGTAAGGCATTGAGATATTCGTTGTTAATGTTATTATCGATCACCGGTTCGCGGTATCGATGTATCGGTTGTTGTTTTTAATATTGATGTCGATCTAAGACACTGTTGTAATTATTGTTATGAATGTTGGCGTCCTGTCATTAATGTTGTATTGGTCGATTGAAGGCATTGTCGTATTCGTTCTCATCTTCGTCGTCGGTAGCCGATTAAAGGTGTCGAGGCATTCATTGTATCATTGTTATCGATTGGCTGTTTTAAGGCAATCGAGGTGCTCAATCATTCATTGTATCATTGTTATCGATTGGACGTTCTAAGGCAATCGAGGTACTCAATCATCCGTTGTATCATTGTTATCGATTGGCCGTTCTAAGGCAATCGAGGTATTGAATCATCCGCTACATCATTGCTCTCGGTTGGCCATTCTAAGGCAATCGAGGTATTGAATTGGGGCTGTCGAGGATAGTTCTCATCTGTTGTGTCGTTGTTATCGATTGACCATTCTAAGGTAATCGAGGTATTGAATTGGGACCGCCGAGGACGGTGCCCATCCGTGAGTCATCATTATCGTGTTGGCCGACTCAAGGCAGCACACTATCATTCTCGTGAATTCGGTAATCTTGGGATCGTTGTCGTTTATCATTAATTGTCTTTTGGAGGCCACTCTCGGCTAGTGCTCGATGGGGTAAGTTTGGTGGGTCCTGGACCTTCGCGGTTGTTTCCCCCAACACCTACATCTTAGTAGGTCAACGACCATTGGATGGTTTCATTATGGGGTAAGTTTGGTGGGGACTGAACCTTTGCGGTTGTTTCCCCCAACAACTACATCTCAGTAGGTCAACGGCCATTGGATGGTTTCATTATGGAGTAAGTTTGGTGGGGCCTGAACCTTCGCGGTTGTTTCCCCCAACACCTACATCTCAGTAGGTCAACGGCCATTGGATGGTTTCATTATGGGGTAAGTTTGGTGGGGCCTGAACCTTCGCGGTTGTTTCTCCCAACACCTACAACTTAATAGGTCAACGGCCATTGGATGGTTTCATTTTGATACGGATTCGTGTCGTGGCTTCGGCCTTCATTGTTACAGCTTCGGGCTAGTTTGGTCCATCTTCATGTAATTCATAGTGATTCATATTTAATTCAGTTCTGGTTTGGTTCATCTTCATGTAATTCATTGTGATTCATATTTAATTCAGTTCTGGTTTTTCATCTTCATATAATTCATTGTGATTCATATTTAATTCAGTTCTGATTTGGTTCATCTTCATGTAATTCATTGTGATTCATATTTAATTCCGTTCTGGTTTGGTTCATCTTCATGTAATTCATTGTGATTCATATTTAATTCAGTTCTGGTTTGGTTCATGTCGTGTAATTCATTGTGATACTCTATGATTATGATTCGTTGTTGGGCACTTATGTTCTAACCTGTTGAACAGGTATTAATAGTATGACGTGGGCATAGTGTTTCACGAATGCTCGGTTCTTACCTTGGTTTGTGAGCATTTCGTATTATTATTATCATTGTACCGTTTCATTCTGCCTTTTGATGCATATCATGTTATACATGTATTTGATATTCATTATCTGGATGACTGACCCTGTGGGGGCGGAACATGTTTTCATGTTTTAGGTGCTTGCGAGGAGAGAGTTGAGACACAGGGGAATGATGATGGCGACGAGGCATTCGAGCGATACTAGTCCGAGTTGTTCATATTGGTCAGTCAGTTGGAGTGTTCTCCAGTTTGTCAGTCATTGTCATTATGTATTACCCGAGCAAGGCTCGTGGGTGTGGTTGTATTTTCATTTTTGGCCATGTAGGCCCATCATTGTCATTAAAATTCCTCATCGGAATATTATGTCGGATATCATGGTAGGGACTATGATTTTCCCTGGTTGGTTAATTTAATGTATTTTAGTCATGTTCGCCTAGTGGATCTCCTGGCGTGGGGTCCACGGCACTGTAATAACCTAATAGGATTTGGGGTGTTACAGAAGATGGTATCAGAGATTTTGGGTTGTGAGATACCCTGATATGTGAGTTATGTGGCTCTACCGACGCGGTAGTAGTGGGACTGTCAGGTTATGACAATCTGGACAGTCGGGTTTTGTGAGTTGTAATATTTGTACGACTGCACGAGTCATTCATTCATCGATTCGTCGTCAGTGAAGACTAGTATTGCAAGACCTCGAAGCTTCGTATGACCTGTGTAAGGACTCGATTCTCTTTATGTTCATACATTCATCATGTCATTAATTATGCCTGCTTTGTTGAGACCTATATGTGATATTAGTGTCACGATTGATTCATGATTAGTTGTGTTGGAGCACGTTTGACCATGCAAGCGATAAGGATCAACTCATTCATCAGTCAACAATCCTTAATCATCATTTTTTTATCTTGTCGATCATATTAATTCATTCATCACTCAGTCAGTCTCATTGCTCAGTTAATTCATTCATCACTCAGTCAATCTCATTATTCAGTTAATTCATTCATCACTCAGTCAATCTAATTGTTCAGTTAATTCATTCATCACTCAGTCAGTCTCATTGTTCAGTTAATTGATTCATCACTCGGTCAATCTCATTGTTCAGTTAATTCATTCATCACTCAGTCAATCTCATTGTTCAGTTAATTCATTCATCACTCAGTCAATCTCATTGCTCAGTTAATTCATTCATCACTCAGTCAATCTCATTGCTCAGTTAATTCATTAATCATCCAGCCCATCTCACGGTTCAGTTGTTGATCTTGTGGATCGAATTTTCAACCTTGTTAACTTGTTCAAGGTAATCATTTCAAGAATTTCATCAGATAATCATGTTACCTCATTTGATCTTTCATGCGATCTTATCATATTCTGGCATCATATGGACGATTATTTTACCGCATTATTAATGCATCCATTATGTTAGAGCATGTATGTTCATTATCATCATTCCGTAACGTAATCATAATGTGATCTTCATACGGAATCTGTAATTATCATGTGACTTTCCTGCCTCAGTATGGAAAGAGCTGTTAGAGGGACATCGGACTCCGACGTCCAAGAGATCGTTTTTTAGTCGTCTTCGTGCTAGGAAAGCATTTTCTTCTCAGACGACGAGTTCGATTGTTGTTTGCTTTAATTGTGATTCAGCAGGGCACGTGAGTACTCGGTATACGTTGTCAGCTATTGTCTGTTTTCTGTGTGGGAACCCGGGACACGTACGGAAATACTGCAGGAGTTCTAATGCCAGTAGATGTCGATAGAGTTCACGGGCCTCGAGAGATTTTGTTACTCCAGCCCGTGCATCATCCTAGGGGTCCTGTCAGGCTTCGAGAGCCAGAGGTAAGGACATTCATCACCGATTTTGAACAAGTTAATTCTTGCTCGGTAATAGTATAACCATTCATTTCATCGTCGTTCATTCATTCGTATAATTCATTCATCATATGTCAATCACGTTGAGACTTATAATTATCAAACTAATCATTCACTTCACGGGGAACGCCGGTTCCAATCATTTCATTTGAGCTATCACTCATTACGTTATCATTTCACCCCGGTGAGTCATTCTTGATCCTTGTTGGATTTCGATTCATTATCATTCATTGCGATCGTTCCTGTTCTTTTGACCTTCCGGGATCATATTGAACAGTGAGTTCAGATTTGGGTCTTCTTTGAATCGATGAGATCAAGGCGATCGATGATCTGGAGGATATTGATGTTGGGTACATTTGAGATGTAGCCTTGATTTGTATGTTTTCCTTTCTCCGTCTTTCGGATTACTGTTTAACTCAATCCGTGTTGTAGCATTGTGGTTGTGAACCATCTGTTGTCGATTTATCTTATAACTATGGTAATTGAGAATCTTGAGATTTGGGTCATTGGTTGGGATTTCTTCCCTTTGGTGTTGTACTCGAGATTTTGTGATGATCTGGGTAATTGTTCATTGTGATTCGAGATGTCAAGTCATGAGGACTTGGGCGTGCGATTGGTTTGGTTCCGAGGACTATTTTGTGAATTGTTGTTTTCAGATCATGATGGATAGTTCATTCTCCGAACCGTTTACCCTTAGTTTCGGGGACGAAACTCTTTTTAGGGGGGTATGTAATACCCGGATATGAATTCATTAATTATCATTCAGTAATTTCCACTCAGAAATTTTTTCACTCAGTAATAATCATTCGTCATTCGTATTCATTCATTTCGTGTTCATCGTTAGGCGTATCTTGGAGTCATGTATCAGTTTTTATTCATCACTCATCTCTGTTCGGGGATCGATACGAGAATATTCATCATCATCTTCATGATTGGTAGCCTTGTGTTGGGAGTATCATTATCGTTTCACCGATTGAACGTGACTTATTATCGTGTAAGTCGTGCAGGTCGTGTGTATGAATGCGTGGCATGGCATATTTGTTTTCCCTTGTCGCTTTGGCACTCAACAGGGTCGCACGAGAATGGCACACGAGTAGGTGCTCGTGCATGCTGCTTGTGCGTGGCATCAGAGTTGGCCAATGCACTTTGGCGATCATCAGGGACACACGAGCACGACACACAAGCAGGTGCTCGTACGTGCTGCTCGTGCGTGAGATCAGTGGCCAGGCAGTGGCCTGGCGCACGACCAAACACACGGACATTTGGTCGTGCATTTTGGTCGTGCGTCACCGGAGTATTTAAGGGGGTCAGGCGGGTTTTTCACCTCATTTCACCCCTTTCTCTCCTTCTTCTCGCGGTATTCGGGCGATCCGACTAGGGTTGTGGTTATGATCGATTCTACTCCATCCAATCATGTTTTGAGAAGGCTCTAGGTGATCATATCAACATCTAATCCTTCTTCTTCGTCGAATCGAGGTAATTCTCTTGGTTTTCCTAGAATTGTCCATTTTGGGAGTTTTGGTTTTGATTTCATTTTCCGTCCAATTTTAATGGATCGATTGAGGTTATTAGATGTTGTTAGACATGTTCTATGGATTGTATATCTATATCTTCGATTCGTTCAACACGATTGATGATTCTTAGGTTCTTGAGGAACTTTGAACATTTAGTGTTCGATAAAATGTCTCAAAGAGTTCCTTCGATCGTTGTGTTGTTTTCGATTGATATTGTGTTATGCGCTTGTATTTATTGGAGAACGCCGTTCGTTGTTCGTGGAAGGAATTCATCACCTTCGGTTGAGGCAAATTTTATACTTGTACTAGTCAATGAGATTAATGTTATCATATATGTGTATGAATGTGTTGTATCATTCCGAGACTTAGTCTCTTCATGAGTTCATTGATATTAAGGGATCGTTCGATACGATACATTTCGGCAATTATGCCAAATGTTTACTATTGTTCATTAATGGCCGGTAAGGCATTGAGATATTTGTTGTTAATGTTATTATCGATCACCGGTTCGCGGTATCGATGTATCGGTTGTTGTTGTTGTTAATATTGATGTCGATCTAAGACATTGTTGTAATTATTGTTATTAATATTGGCGTCTTGTCATTCATGTTGTATTGGCCGATTGAAGGCATTATCGTATTCGTTCTCATCTTCATCGTCGGTAGCCGATTAAAGGTGCCGAGGCATTCATTGTATCATTGTTATCGATTGGCCGTTTTAAGGCAATCGAGGTGCTCAATCATTCATTGTATCATTGTTATCGATTGGCCGCTTCAAGGCAATCGTGGTGCTCAATCATTCATTGTATCATTGTTATCGATTGGCCGTTCTAAGACAATCGAGGTACTCAATCATTCGTTGTATCATTGTTATCGATTGGCCGTTCTAAGGCAATCGAGATATTGAATCATCCGCTGCATCAATTCTATCGGTTGGCCATTCTAAGGCAATCGAGGTATTGAATTGGGGCTGTCGAGGATAGTTCCCATCCGTTGTGTCGTTTTTATCGATTGACCATTCTAAGGTAATCGAGGTATTGAATTGGGACCGCCGAGGATGGTGCCCATCCGTGAGTCATCATTATCGTGTTGGCCGACTCAAGGCAGCACACTATCATTCTCGTGAATTCGGTAATCTTGGGATCGTTGCCGTTTATGATTAATTGTGTTTTGGAGGCTAGTCTCGGCTAGTGCTCGATGGGGTAAGTTTGGTGGGGCCTGAACCTTCGCGGTTGTTTCCCCCAACACCTACATCTCAGTAGGTCAACGGTCATTGGATGGTTTCATTATGGGGTAAGTTTGGTGGGGCCTGAACCTTCGCGATTGTTTCCCCCAACACCTACATATCATTAGGTCAACGGCCATTAGATGGTTTCATTATGGAGTAAGTTTGGTGGGGCCTGAACCTTCGCGGTTGTTTCCCCAACAACTACATCTCAGTAGATCAACGGCCATTGGATGGTTTCATTATGGGGTAAGTTTGGTGGGGCCTGAACCTTCGCGGTTGTTTACCCCAACACCTACAGCTCAATAGGTCAACGGCCATTAGATGGTTTCATTTTGATACGGCTTCGTGCCGTGGCTTCGGCCTTCATTGTTACATCTTCGGGCTGGTTTGGTTCATCTTCATGTAATTCATTGTGATTCATATTTAATTCAGTTCTGGTTTGGTTCATCTTCATATAATTCATTGTGATCATATTTAATTCAGTTCTGGTTTGGTTCATCTTCATGTAATTCATTGTGATTCATATTTAATTCAGTTCTGGTTTGGTTCATCTTCATGTAATTCATTGTTATTCATATTTAATTCAGTTCTGGTTTTGTTCATCTTCATGTAATTCATTGTGATTCATATTTAATTCAGTTCTGGTTTGGTTCATCTTCATGTAATTCATTGTGATTCATATTTAATTCAGTTCTGATTTGGTTCATGTCGTGTAATTCATTGTGGTACTCTATGATTATGATTCGCCGTTGGGCATGTATGCTCCAACCTGTTGAGCAGGTATTGATCGTATGCCGTAGGTATAGTGTTTCACGAATGCTCGGTTCTTACCTTGGTTTGTGAACATTTCGTATTATTATTATCATTGTACCGTTTCATTCTACCTTTGGATGCATATCATGTTATACATGTATTTGATATTCATTATCTGGATGACTGACCCCGTGGCGGAGGAACATATTTTCATGTTTTAGGTGCTTGCGAGGAGAGAGTTGAGACACAGGGGCATGATGATGGCGAAGAGACATTCCAGCGATACTAGTCCGAGTTGTTCATATTGGTCAGTCAGTTGGAGTGTTCTCCAGTTTGTCAGTCATTGTCATTATGTATTACCCTAGCAAGGCTCGTGGGTGTGGTTATATTTTTATTTTTGGCCATGTCGGCCCATCATTGTCGTTAAAATTCCTCATCGGAATATTGTGTCGGATATTATGGTAGGGACTATGATTTTCCCTGGTTGGTTAATTTAATGTATTTTAGTCATGTTCTCCTGGTGGATCTCCTGGCGTGGGGTCCACGGCACTGTAATAACCCAATAGGATTTGGGGGTGTTACATCGATCATCTTTCATAATCCTTCATGCCGACCCCGTGTTATGCTCCCCAAAACCTGAATGCAAAACAGACATCCACCCCCCGATTACTCGGGGGTTAGCAAAATTCCACTATTTTGCTAGTGCAAGCACAAAGTGCAAATACGAGCCAAACAATCCAAGTTCCAAGAATAATAATAACCAGGAATCCTCAAAGATTCAAACATAACGAAAAATACTTCCCGAAGCAAGAGTTTGGGTAAAACATTCCAAAACTGAAAGATCACAACTCAGGGGAAACAATTTACAAAAACAAATGGTTTAATATGTCATCGGGAGTTTTAATAGAAAACAATTTAGGATTATCGAATCCTTTCCTTTCCAAAATTAACAGGAGTCACAGCCCAAAGGTTTTTTTTCGCAAATAAAAACCAACAACAATTCACAGGGTCAAAACCCACGTCACGTGTCCTCGACGGACATAAAATCAACACCAACTCGTGAATCCAGGGCTCTACTATTGGATTCCCTCGAGGCCTCGTCGGACCCTCCCGAGGTGAGCAAAACACATTCACAAATCATATATCACACCGTGAACACATGCCACGTCACATCACACTCATACCACCGTGATCACTTGCCACATCATCTCACGGTTGGATCAATCACTTGTTGTCTTCTGACCACATGATCACATGTCATGTGTCACCGTAGGTATCCTGAGGCTCTCGCGGTTGGATCAATCTCCTGTTACATCCTGATCACATGATCGCTAGCCATGTGTCACCGTAGACTCCAACCTTAACCACACATTCACACACATAGCACAATACAACAAAGACATCCAAACAATTTACCCGGAGGCATCAAACACTTAGCAAAAACACAACTTCAAACCACAACGCACAGAAAAGAGGCAATATGTGTACACACGCATTATCAAGCGCAACAATAATACCAAGCGTATTCATAAGGTTCACATAGTCATTTATGAAACACACCATTCGCAAAATACATATGGGTTTAAAAAAGGGGCCTTTAACGAGGCTAAACCAAATCTTCGAAAGTTCATCTCAACACAACAAAACGAACACATTTAGACGATCACCGGTCATCATATCCATAAAACAAGAAAAGTATGGACAAGGTACTTGCCTTGAAACCACGATCACAACGAGATGACGGATGGGGTGCGGTCGAACAGCCCCGAGCTCCTGAACACTATCATGAACACGATAGCACCGCGAAACTACGAGAATAACACCACACAAAATATCAATCACCAAACGGGATTCAACTCGGAATCCTCGAGCACCTATAATCCTCCGGAAGGAACAACAAACCATGATTACGACGAGGATCAAGACCAAAAACAATGGAGATTACAACACACTATCGAAGAAAAAACTCATTTGAACATTTGATCGAACATCAAATGTTCACTACACCTCAAGAACACCGAAATCACCCTTCGGTTTGAACGAACCGAAGATATGGATATATAATCTATAAAACATATTTAACAACATCATTTAACAACAATCGGTTCATTAAAATCGGATAAAAAACGAAATCAAGAACAAAACTCCCAAAAAGTCAACTCTAGGGATTCAAGAAAAATACCTTGATTCAGCGAAGAACAATGGATTATATGATGTTATAATCACCTAGGATGCTCCAAAACACCTTTGGATTGAGCAAAATCGGCCAAGATCGCGATCCCTAGTCGCCATTGGCTCAACCCCGCGGAAAGGAGGAGAAATAAGGTGGAAATGATGTATCACGACGGTTGTCCAGTTTATATACACTGGACAGCTTAGCGTGCGCTATCGGCACACTGTTAGCGTGCGCTAACCACAAGTGTTAGCTTGCGCTAACGGGACCTTCAGACCCAGTCCAGTATCCCCTGGATTGCAAATTTAGGTGAAACCCAGTAGAGACAAATGTGTTGTTATGCATCCCTGACTTTTACATGTGGCTTCTATTTCGCTTGCAGAGGTCTGATTCAAAACCAATGAACTTTGAACTATCACTCATGATAATGTTTTCAGTAGAAACCTCAATTTCAAATTTTGATCTTATTTATGCTGCGGAGGGAATTAGAGCAGAAAGTGTCAAAGTTTTGGAAGGAAACATATCCCATGCATCTTTGTGTAAACCTTGTGCAGATAAGAATGTCAAAAGGTATGTGCGCATCGGTATTTTTTCTTTTCGTCTGAAGTTTAATTTCTTAGTAATGTGGAGCCGTTTAGGCATTATTGTCAGGGCAGGGACAGTGAACAACGACACTGGTTATATTTTGGTTAGTGCAAATGGTGGATTTTTTTTTTTTCTTTTTTTCCCACACACGCACACAAGGAGGATCGTCCCCTGTCCTGAGTCCCCCCCCCCCAAGAGGCTCGAGCTCACCCCCGGTCTAGAGGTAAGTTTGCCAGCATGACCTGATCGCCTCATTGTCCCCCGCTTGGGTTACAGGCCCGCGCTTACTGGGCCCGGGCAGGGTTAATGGTTTCATCCCCGGACATTACCTAAGGGCTCCATCCGTTCCCCCTAGTGCAAATGGTGGATTTAATCAACAACGAGTTGCTGTAAGCATTTCTCTTTGTATGTCGCAATTGTTAGAATCTTGTTTTGATAATTGATTTTTCTCTTTCCAAGTGTTTGGCAAATGTCGTCGGTTGAAAATCTTGCATCGTTTGGTGCTATATGCAGGTCTGCAATGCTATTGATGTAGCATCTACTAAATGCAACTCAACTTTAGTCATTCCCAGATTTCTTTATAGCAACGTATGGAAGGACCCCAGGTGACTATGGATTTCCTATCTTCTCCAATCGGATACAAGTTCGCTTATGTTCATTACTTTCGCTCTTTAAAAAGAATACTTATAATCCAGTATTTGAGAACTTGTGATCTCTGAATATTCGAGTTTGTGATCCTTTCTTATCGTTGCAGCCAGCTCAGTGATATATTTCAAGAGGAGACTTTTGTCAACATACTAAAGGATGATATCATTATTGTAAAGGATCTACTTTTGCATTTGAAATCAGTAGATCTGGAGGCCGTTGGTAGTTTAGTAAGTTGCCTATCGACAACATTGGACTGAAATACAGTACAGCGGAAGACTAATTACAACTTGACAGTACGACAAGATCGTACCAACTCTCACTCTTGATTAGTATCGTAGCTCATCATCTCCCGTACCGATCCTGCGACTGCTCCCTCGAACTGAGTATACCTGAAATCCATGAAACGCATTTCCCCCATTTAAGGGGTTAGTATTTGAATGGCTAGTACAAGTATCATACTATACGAAATATAACAAGCAATTAACAACCACAAATCAGATAAAGACAACCATTCACCAAGTATTTCCGAGAGATTTTAGTATTTAGAGAACAAGCACTTGGAGCATTTGAAAATAGAGTCGTCATCTCGGCATTTTTAGAAATACAAGCTTTTAGAACGCCCGTCCTGAGTGAAAAATCTTTATCAAACGTTAGGGTCTCAACCCAAAATCCCATTTCAAGACGCAACAATTTTACCACATGTTACGCAATTTGCTTGGGTCTCAGCCCAGCCGTTCCATTTTCGTGAAAACACTCATTTGAAAAACTTTGTTTATCAAACATGTTCTCGACTCCATGATCCACTGTCACGAGTCACCGTAGGTTCAATAACTCACACGGTATTAACCAAACACAATAATCGCAAATATTAATCTCAACTCCATGATCCACTGTCACGAGTCACCGTAGATTCAACAACCCACACGGTCTTAACCAAACACATCAGTCACACTTACCAGTTCCGACTCCGCGATCCAGTGTCACGAGTCGCCGTAGGCCCCGTCGAACCCACATGGTTGGACGTACTGTGTCCTGACCCATGATCTTCTGTCATGTGTCATCGTAGGCCTCATCAGACCCACACGATCGGACCATAGCACCACATACTAAGTTCCAATCCCATGGTCCACGGCCATGAATCCTCGTAGGTCCCATCGAACCCACACGAGTGAACTTAGCCTTACAACACATAACATTCGCGTTCACATTACCTCAACAATGGACACGGTCAATCAATCACATCGATTACCACAATTTAGACACATCCAACACACATAGCATAATCTCAACAATCCAACCGCTATCATCAACAATACTCAACCAACAATACACAACCAATCTATACATCGTGATCGACACGCATCAGAGTACACATCCAAGCCATCATGATTTTCATAACTAACACAAATACACCACGTTGAACATTCAAGAACAACACCAATAACATCAAACATTTATGACAAGTAATGCATGACCAATTCACATGAACCATGTTTACGAAGGTAAACCAATCATCACAAACCTAATACGTGATTTCTAGTCACAAGATACAAGTCGTATAAGTAAGATACTTGCCTCAAATCGTCACGCAAATACTCCGACGGACACGATGCGGTCGAAGTGCCTCAAAACCTACAACTTCCGCAAGAACCAAGGGAAACACGATCACAACGAGGATCAAGACCAGTAACAACGGAAATCACCTCAAAACATCGAAGGAAATTCGTTGAAACATTTAATCGAACATTAAATGTTCAATAATTCCCAAGAACACTCAAATCATTAATCGAGTTAAACAAACTCGAAATATGGTTATACAATCCATAGAACACGATTAATAATATCGTATAACACCAACCGACTAATCAAAATCGAACTAGAATCGAAATCAAGAACAAGACCTTCAAAAAAGTCAACTCGAGGATAAATGGGAAAATACCTCGATCCGACGAAGAACAACAGATTAGATGATGTTACAATTACCTAGGACTCTCCAAAACACCCTTGGATGGAGCAAAATCAACCAAAAACTCGAACCCTAATCGCCCTCGTCTCAAACCCGCGGAGGAAGAAGGAAATGAGAAAGAAATAAAGAAAATGCCATGCAGTTCGGTATATATAGGCCTGGGATTTTTTGGTTCTAGGGATAAAAATACAGGAATCGGAACTGAACCGCATAGGAACCGAACCAGAACCGATTTCGTATGGTTCAGACCGAATATATTATACGATATTTTATTTTATTAAGAATATATTGTATTATATTATATTATATTAATTATATTTGACAAGAATATATTATATTATATTTTATTCAGACGGGTCGGTTTCCCGGTTTGGTGCGGTTCGGACGGTTCCTTGCGGTTTAGACGGTTCCTATTTAAAATAGACAGGAACCGCGAACCGAACCGATTACTAATAGTAAGAACCGAACCGACAAAAAGAAAAAATTTGTTGCTAAGAACCGAACCGTCGGTTCCGATACGGTTCGGATCGGTTCCGCGGTTCTCGGTTTCAAAAGTCCCAGCCCTAGGTATATATACTAGGTGGAATGTGAAGGCGCTCGCTCTTCCCAGGAGACCGCTCCCTCAAGGCGCTCACTCAGGACAGCTAGTCAAGAAGGCGCTCTCTCTCATAGCGGTCGCTCAGTCTCGGTCGCTCACGCAATGGCAGTCGCTCATGACAGCGCTTGCTTTCTCAACGCGGTCTCTCACTACCGGCAATCGCTAATATCTCGTTAGCGTGCGCTAAAACTGCCCCAGTAGTGCGCTATAACACGGCGTAGCGTGCGCTACATCCACTGCACACGCAGTAGGATCGCACCAAAACTCACAACAACAACGACACTCCTCAACCGAAAGACAATCACGTAACAATCTGAATCGAAACCAACATGTGGTGAAAAAATAACATACCACACCAACAGTCCGAGTCGCTAACAAACACATGACAAAGCACGACACATGATCATATAGACACAAACATCATGCAATCCACTATAAATGGCAAAAATTCAAAGTGATTCCGAAACGAAAATCTCGAATACTACATTCTACACCACTAAAAATAAGTTTCGTCCTGAAACTTAAAATAAGAGCATCATAGTGCCACATAACAAAACAAATACAAATGATCAAACATCATAAATGAACATACTCGGAACTCCGTGAGCTACTGTCACGTGTCTCTTAGTCTTTGCGCAGTGTCGAAAAGCATTTATGTTCCAATATGGGTTCGAATGAAGAACTGATGAAGACCTAAGCCAATTAAGACAAGACATCCATACCGTATGTGCCACTTCACATTCAATGAAGATATGTCTCGTGGTTTCCTCCTGTTCGTTGCAAATGACACACTTCAAGTCAATGTTGGGATTGAGAATGTTCCTCTTATGCAAGTTAGCTTTTGTAGGCAATGGTTCCCAAAGGACTTTCCATGAATGAGCAATTACTTAGAATGGCGTGAATTTATTCCATATGCATTTAAAAAACTTCTCTCATTTTCTTCGTCGATGGGTTCGAATCCTCGTAATTCCGTAAGCATCATGTAAACTTCCTTCGTGCACTAGCGACCTTGCTTGGACCCCGTCTATGTCCACCTATCTTCAACTCCTCCCTTTAATGAATACCTATTCATCAAAGACATAAGTGAGTTAAAATTATCTCGATCCCGACCCGAAAGTTCCCTCCTCCATCTCCAACCCCACCTCCAATGTCCCCCTCCCAAAACCCCAGTTCACCACTCTTCTACTAAGATTAAATAGCCCATGGAATTTGACTCTCAATGGGATCCTCCCCACCCAAGAATCCTCCCAAAGCGAAGTGTCGTTCCCATCCCCAGTGACTCTCTCTAAATTACCCTTAAACCAGCCCCCTCGCTCTCCATGAGTTTAACTATAATCAGCAGTTGTCATGTTCGTGAGCAAGTGATAAGTGAGGCGGACAAGATTCGTTACTTTAATATGCGGATGAAACCCAGTATACGACAAAGTATAGCTCCCCTTAGGTGTACTACCTTAAGAGAGTATCAGGATCGAGCTTTATCCATTGAGATATTTCAGTGAAGGAGGCAGGTCCAGAAAGTAAGAAACAGAAGACTTCGAGTAGCTTCTCAAGGAGATCTGGATGAACGACGATCTCGATTGACGCCTCAAAATCTTGAAGCCCAAGCATTATTGAATGATTAGGTGAAAGCCGAGTTACGCCAACAAAAGCCAAATTATAATGAACAAGAAGACAGTGAAACATATAATATTGGATCTAGTAATGATTCGGTTGACTTAGATGATTGAACCATCTCCTCTCCGCCTCTACCACCTAAGGTAAGTATAAGGTAAATGAATTACGAGGACTTTGATTCCTAAGGTAAGGGGCTATGTAGGCAACTTAATCCAAATATTCAAAGATGAAATTCTTAATTTTAACTTCAAATATTTGAATTAAGCTCAAGTCCATTTTTCCACCCCCCCCCCCCCCCCCATTTAAAAATGAACTACGAGGACTTTGATTTTGATTCTTAAACTCTAAAATTACGGATACCGGATACGTAGGCGCTTAATTCAAATATTTAAAACTAAAAATTTCAACGTAAATACTTGAATTAAACACAAGTCTAATTTTTACCCCATATTTTTTATTTGAATTGAAATGTTAAAAATTCAATTAAATTTAAAAAAAATGTGAACGGCTGGTTCCGGTTCAATTTGGAACAACTAGTTCACGATTCAAAACTGAAACCACAAACCGCCATAAGGCGGTTCAGTTCCAGTTTCAATTTTTGGCCAACTGGAACCGCCGGTTGGCGAACCGTCGGTTCAAAAAACCGGTGGTTATGAACCGTCGAACACCTCTATCTCCGACCTATTAGTACTTGAATGTCTTTTATGTTCCGCAACGGGTTCATTTGTAACACTACTTTTACTTTTTCATGGTTTACTTCTATGTCGTGCTCCGTGACCACGTAACCCAAGAACTTACCCAACTCACACCAAATTAACACTTCGACGGGTTAAGCTTCATCCATAAGTTCGTAAGTTCTGAAAGGCTTCCTCCAAATCTCTTATGTGCTCAACTGCCTTCACACTCTTAAATAACATATCACCCCCGTAAACCTCCATATTTCGATCGACTTGAGTCGTATCCACCATTCGTTGATATGTCGCACCGGCATTTTTCAGTCGAAGTGGCATACGCATATAACATAAGGTTCCTCGTGAGACAATAAAGTTGATCGTGTTTCGATCCTCTGGCTCAAGAGGGATTTGCTGGTACCATTGAGAGGCATCCATCATATTGAGCAGCTCGCACCTTGAGTGGAATCGATGAGCATATCAATTCAATGTAATGGATAATGGTCCTCAGGGCACGCCTTATTAAGATCGCGGAAATCCATATACATCCTCCACTTCTCTTAGCTATTTCTCGCCAATAATCTTACCCATTTCGGCACCAAAGTGCCTCTTCTTCTATTTCACCAGCGTGACTGATGGATCGATGTTCAGACTGTGCTCGACCATTTTAAGACTTACCACGATCAAGTCCTCTGTTGAAAATGCAAACACGCCTATAAATTTTCTCAACAAGAGGATTAAATTCTCTTTCAAGATGTTATTCAACTGGCTTCCGATGCTGTTTTTGTTTATGGGTTCCCAGGAATTAGTTTCATTTCATCTCCTCATTAGGTCTAACACCTTCATTTTGAAAGCTCTCCAATGTTTTAGCTTATTATCCTTCGTTCGTACTGGATCCGGACCTCACAACCCAGATTAGAGGTGGCCATTTTACGTGTCGGGCCGGCCCGCAGGCCGGCCTGAGCGGGCTGGGTTGACACGTGGTGGCCCAGGATCGGCCCATGTATGGGGTGGGCTGGGTCTGGGCCAGAAGGCCGAAGCCCACAGCCCGCCTACCCTAGGCTGTCTATGGGTCGGGTCGGGCCTATAAAAAAACTTTTTTTGTATTTAAGAAAAACCGTTTTGATTAAATTAGAAAATGAATTTAAAAAAATGTATTTTGAACTTCTAAAACTGGTTAACATTAGTTAAAAATCAATTTACATAAATATGTTTCGAATTTTTCTAAAACAATGTGTTAACATTAAATTAGAAATTTAATTTAAAAAAAATCATTTTGAATTTAAAAAATATGTTAACATAAAATTAAATAAGGAGAAAAGGAGAAAATTGGACTTGGACTTAATTATAAAATTAGATTATTTAGTGGGATGAGAATACCATTCAAATTTTGAAATTTGAATGGTGGGCTGGGCTGGGCTGGTGGGCCGGGCGGGCTGAACTGGTGGGCTAGACGGGTGGGCTGGGCGGGCTACGGGTGGACTGGAGGTCGGGTCGGTTTGGGCTTGAAGGATGGGATGGGCTTGGGCTGGGGGAGAGAGCCCAGGACCGCCCACAGTCGCGGCAGGCTGGGCCACAGGCATGAGCCGGGCTAGCCCACCCTGCCCATGGGCCTGAAAATTCTGGGTTGGGTCGGGCTGGGCTGGCCGACCCAGTCCACTGGCCAGCTCTAACTCAAATGCTCTTTTACTAGCTTGTACTCCATGTTTGAATGTGACTTGATAACACGAATTTGAAATGAACTCATCTTCGTCCACCTTGCCAATCTCTTTTCCGATAGGGAATCTCACCTTATGTGGCAAGTAAATGCCACAACCTTGAATTTATTAAGTCTTGGACGCCCGAGGATGGCACTGTCTGCTGCTTTGGTATCCACCATTAAGAATCGAACTAGTTTTTGTGAGGTGATCGACCTATGGCCATCGAGAGTGTTACCTTGCCCAAAAGGTGGACCTTGGTCATGCAAAACCCATATAAATCGTATCCACCTTCATTAATTCCACATCTAGGTTCAACTGTTTAAAGCAATCATAGAATATAATATCCACTGAAACTCCATGTTTCAATAAAAATCCTTTGCATATTATAACTTGCGATCTCTACCATGATAACCAAAGCATCATTATGTGGTGTTTGCATCCCCCTATAGTCTAAACGACCAAACTGAATGATGGGAACCTTCTCTACTGCCGCAACCTCCTCGAATTGTTGGTGCTTAATCTTCTAAGTATGAGACTTATGAGCTCGGTTAGAGCTGTCACCCCCCTGCCACCCCCCGAGATCATACGGATAACTCCTTTCTTGGGGGAGGGGGCCTCTCTCCCAATTAGGCCTTCGAGGAGCTTCTCTTCTGTCCGTGCTGGCCTTTTTTCCGACCTCCATCTATTTCCTTATATATAAATTTAATTAATTAACCTACTCGTATGAGCCTCTCAATTTCATCTTTTAGGTATCCACAACTCTGAGTATCATGTCCATAATCGTTGTGAGGTCGGCAAAAGAACTCTGATCTAGGTCGCACGGGCCCACCGAAATGAGATACGGGCAATTCCAATACTTTTTTTCATTTCTCCCTCGACTACTTGTAGGAGTTGCGACCCTCCTTAATGCCAACGGGCAACACTTATTGAACCATGGTCTCCTCGAACTGAGACTTAATTCACCCTCAATGCAGTCCAAACTTCGATTTATCCTCATCTAACCTCGGTACACTTCACGCTATATCGCCTTGCTGCCCCCTTCTTTTATCTCCTGAAGAGTGGTATATGGTTCATCCAGTTCCAGCTCGAACTCTTCCATGAACTATATTTAGAGAACCGAGCCCGTGTTTCACCATAAGTTTGGGTTGGTGTTTAGCCAGAGATGTGGGGAGTAGACATGCCTGCAAGTCCTGAGTTAAGGCGCTTGCCTTCACCTCCTTCCATGCTCAGGGCACTTCCAGGCCCTCACAGCTTCTCTAAGGTACTGCTTAATGTCAAACAAGTTCTTTAATGGGATCTTGATTTGCGAAATGAATCATGAATGTCGAGCTAAAAGCTCCAAAACCAAAATCATACCTGCAGGTATTCCATGGAATCAATTTGGGCCGAATCCGCCAGGGTGGCTAAAAATGCCCGACAACTAATAGCGCCAGAGTATCTGTGTAGCACTGCTATGTCTACAAATCGCTGCAGGTGCCTGGTTGGGTCAGAGAGCCCGTCATAGGTAAAGTTGAGCTCCTTGAATACATACGGAAGTTCAGCTTGCAAGATTCCTTTCGAAAATGGTTGAACTCAATGGTCCGTTGAGCTTTTCCCTGCTACTTTTTGTTTGAGCTCCTCTAATTCACCTTGCATGCTGGATATGATTAAATCCAGCGATCTATCATGCTCGGTTCCCTCTTCAGTGAATCATTCTTGTGTGTTTATTTTCCTTGCTCACCTGAATTGCACTATCAATGACACCCACCAGCGCGTCCTTCATCAATGTAATGGTCGTGGGAGGTAGTACTTCTTTTCCGACAAGAGTGTTAAGTGTTTTCTCAAAATTTGCTCTTCCACCTGCCGCCACTAACTGTTCTTCCAGGTTTCTGGGTATCGAATCCTCGACTGTTTTGACTCACGCCATAACTGGTAGTGACTTGATGCCACTGGTCCCAAAACAGCGCCACTTGATGTTTCCGACCTAATTGGACACCAAGAACTCGGATGTGCTCCCAAAAACTCTGAGTTGGAAAATCCCCGACATACGTAAAGACACCAGGAGAGGTCCCATTGTAAACACTCTGACGCTCAAGTCAAATATAGGTTTCTGGAAAAAAAATCCGACAGAGTAAAAGTATATTTTTAGAGTGTAAAAAATACATGAAAATGAATCACATTAACCCTATTTACATACTTGGCCTTATTTGATCCACAAGACTCCTAATTTTAAGATGGACCCACCTTCAAAAGGTCGTGTGCTCCACTGATGGCAAAAGTTTCCTGCCTTCCCCATGTGTGTTGGTTCCCTTAAGGAACTTTCTCTGATTATAGCTCAACGAGCAAGGTCTATAAATTTCCTTCCCTCGCACATATGTCTGGAAAGTGAGCTCTGAGATATCCATTAGTTTGGTGTTTAGTTGGGATGACCTGAAGTCGGAAAATGGACCCGAGTTCATGCTGGTCGATCAAGTCTTCGAGTAGGCTCCTCAGCTCCGTAATGCTCCAAGTTGATTAGCTTTAAGCCGAGCTTTTGAACGAGGAGCACCTCTGTAACGCCCCGACTTTCTAGGGTAAATAATGGAGAAAATAAATAAAAGGTAAATTTTGAGAAAAATAATTTTCTTGAGAATATAAAAATTCTCGCCTACAAAGTCGAGTCGCTACAATGTCGTGAAAATAAATACCTTTAAATAAGGTAATATTTCATCATAAATACGAGGTAAAAATTTTGCGGCGGAAGAAAATAAATCATATTTTAATATTTCTAGTCAAAGTTTCCCCAAAAGTTTCAAAACAGTTGACATAAAGAAAACAGCATTTAATAAATTCTTTTTTCATATGCTCCCTCGGCTCGCTCCTTCGTCCATCCGGCTCGGTTCAACCCGCGGGATCAATAAAGGTGGGGGTGAGCTTCCTTCAGCTCGTGGAAATCTCACTGATCACAGTAATATACAATCTCATGGAAGACATAACGTGAATAAACTATATCATATCTTTCCTCAACATGAATGCATACTCACAATATTACGTACAGCATGAATCAAGCACGCATAACACGAATATTGAGGTTGCGCAGGTGCCCCCGCAACAACATGAAACATACACGCAATACCACATATACATGAATCAAGAACGTATGTGAATATTAGGTTGAGCAGGTGTCCCCACACAACATGAAACATACACGCAATACCACATATGTGAATATTGGGTTGAGCAGGTGTCCCCACACAACATGATAACCTCTTACACGAATACAGGTGAGCCTGATTTACAACGTGTATCATAATTTATAAACATGAAATGAATATCACACATGCAGTCCAATCAAAGCAATTAAAGTGATAGTGAAAATTCCCACCTGAATAAATGATGATGTCTGACTGAAATGAATGTGCTCGACTCACAGTCTTAAGCCCGTAAATCCTCGATAAAGTCTACATATAATAATAATTATTATAATTCTTACAATCTATTATTTATATCATAAATGAAAGATACAAATATCACTATATAATCACTGAAAATAAATTACAATTGCTTATTAATATTAATCGAAGAGTTAATATTATTAATGACTGAAATTAAAATATTTATGTATAAATTTCGGATTAGTTATTAATATTAATTGAAAGTTAATATTTTAAATGTCTTGGTCATAATTAGGACTGAATCTTAATTATTGAAAAGTTGATCGGATTAAGTATGCACGAATTAGGAACTTGGGGCTGAATTTATTAGATGTCATGAATATATTTATGATCTCATTAATGAGTTTAAATGTATTGAAAATGCATTATTAATATTATTAGTAGTAAATGACTACTTAAAAATAACTGACAAAAATGATTCGGGCTAGGACTTGTGATACGTCGAAATAAATATTTATGATTCTCTAAATGGAATTAAATAACATGAAATGCATTATAATATTGCATTATAAAAAATGGCGGGTATTACATCCTACCCCTTTTCGAAAAATTTTCGTCCTCGAAAATAAATGATATACCTCGATCGAAGAAATTCGAATAACGAGCTTGAAGTTCTTCCTCTTCGCGCTCCCAAGTGGCTTCATCCTTACTGTGGTGACGCCATTGGAACTTAACAAACACCTTTTCCTTGTTCCTCAATTGTCGGACTGATCGGTCGAGAATTAGTTTTGATTGTTCTTCATAAGTAAGATCTTTGTTCAACTCCACGGCGGTATAGTTGATGACGTGGCTGGGATCGTGCACATACTTTCTCAACAATGATACGTGGAAAACGTTGTGCACAGCCAAAAGTTTTGGGGGTAAAGCCAAACGGTAAGCTAACTCTCCAATCCGCTCGAGAATTTTGAACGGTCCAATGTATCTTGGTCTCAACTTGCTTCTCGGACCAAAACGAACAATTCCCTTGGTAGGAGATACCTTAAGGAATACCTTGTCGCCAACACAGAATTCGAGATCTTTCCTACGCTTGTCGGCGTAAGACTTCTGACGGTCCTGGGCTATCTTGATCCTCTCATGAATCTTATCCACCATACCAACTGTCTGTTCGATTCACCTACCTCATGCCAATACAGTGGTGATCGACACTTCCTACCGTATAAGGCTTCATAAGGTGACATACCGATCATCGACTGATAACTGCTGTTGTAAGCAAATTCCACTAAAGGCAACAGCCGTTCCCAATTATTTCCCATATCTAGCACACATGCTCGCAACATATCCTCAAGGATCTGGATGGTCCTCTCGGACTGACCATCAATTTGAGGATGATAGGCCGTACTAAAATTCAACTGCGTTCCCAAAGCTTCTTGCAAACTCTCCCAAAAATGCAATGTGAAACGAGTACCCCTGTCGGATACTATAGAGACTGGCACTCCATGCAACTTAATAATCTCCCTGATATAAAGTTGAGCATACTGATCCATTCGAAAGTTCATCTTAACTGGGAGAAAATGAGCTGACTTTGTGAGTCGGTCGACAACAACCCAAATAACGTGGTTTCCTCTTTCCGTTCGAGGCAAACCTACCACAAAGTCCATCGTAATGTGTTCCCATTTCCATTCTGGGATATGAAGTGACTTAAGTAATCCAAAGGGGCGTTGGCGTTCTGCCTTCACTTGCTGGCAAACTATACACTTTCGGACAAAGTCTGCCACATCTCTTTTCAAACCTTCCCACCAAAATGTCCCCTTAAGATCTTGGTACATCTTTGTACTCCCAGGGTGTGCTGTATACGGAGTACTATGTGCCTCCTTCAATATAGCTTCTCTCAACTTATCAACATTGGGCACACAAATCCTCCCTTCATAATACATCGTGCCATCATCGGACACGCTAAAACCTTTATCCTCACCTGAAAGAGTACGTCCTCTCATCTTGACCAAGAAGTCGTCCTGTCCTTGACCTTCTTTGATTTGTTCCCTCAAGGTTGGTTGTACTACCAAACTAGCCAATAATGATTCAGCTGGTCTCGATGGTGTAGCCACCTCAAGGTTCATCCTTGCAAATTCCTTGACAGTTCTCCTCTTTGGTCAACAGACAAGTCAGGTCTCCTCTTGCCTTACGGCTTAGTACATCAGCAACTACGTTTGCTTTACCGGGGTGGTAATGAATTGTACAATCGTAGTCTTTGACCAACTCAAGCCATCTGCGCTGCCTCATATTCAATTCCTTCTGTGTGAAAATATATTTCAGACTTTTGTGGTCTGTATAAATTTCACACTTACCTCCATAAAGGTAGTGTCTCCAAATCTTCAAGGCATGAACTACCGCTGCTAATTCCAAATCATGAGTAGGGTAGTTCAGCTCGTGCGGTTTCAACTGTCTCGAAGCATAGGCAACTACTTTGCCCTCTTGCATTAATACACATCCCAGACCTTGTTTGGATGCATCACTGTAGATGACAAATTCTTTCGTCGGATCGAGAATCGTCAACACTGGTGCAGCAGTTAATCTTTGCTTAAGTTCTTGGAAACTCCTTTCGCATTTCTCATTCCATAAGAAAGCTTCTCCCTTTCGAGTCAATCTAGTCATAGGTGCGGCAATCTTCGAAAATCCCTCGATAAATCTCCGATAATAACCGGCTAATCCCAAGAAGCTTCGAACTTCATTCGCATTACTCGGTACTTTCCAATCATTGAATGCCTCAACTTTAATCGGGTCAACCTCGATTCCTTTAGAAGTGACCACATGTCCCAAAAATGCAACTCAGTTAAGCCAAAATTCACACTTGTTGAACTTCGCATACAACTTCTCCTTGCGCAGTATTCCCAATACTGTTCTAAGATGCTGCTCATGTTCAACCTTGGTCTTTGAATATACAAGTATGTCATCTATGAACACAATGACAAACTTATCCAAATAAGGTTGAAATACACGGTTCATGAGGTCCATGAATACCGCTGGCGCATTAGTCAAACCAAATGGCATCACTATAAATTCATAGTGTCCATAACGAGTTCGAAATGCGGTCTTCGGGATATCATCACCCTTAATCCTCAGCTGGTGATATCCGAATCTCAAATCTATCTTCAAAAATACTCCCGATCCTCCAAGTTGATCGAATAGGTCCTCTATTCTAGGAAGTGGATATTTATTCTTTATCGTGAGTCGATTAAGTTCACGATAGTCAATGCACATCCTCAAACTTCCGTCCTTTTTCTTTACGAAGAGCACTGGTGCACCCCATGGCGAAACACTCGGTCGGATAAAACCAGAGTCGAGCAGTTCCTGGAGTTGTACCTTCATCTCTTGCAATTCCTTAGGTGCCATCCTATAGGGAGCCTTCGATATTGGTGCCGCTCCTAGCACTAAATCAATCGAGAACTCAACTTGACAATTCGGCGGAACTCCGGGCAAGTCTTCGGGAAAGATATTTGGATACTCATTGATGATAGGTACATCAGCTACCGTCTTCTCGGAAGTCGTTTTCCCCGTCACATTCACCAAGAATCCTTGGCAATCACGCTTCTTCAACATCTTCATAGCTTTCATGGCTGAAATCACCTTCGGGGTACTAGTGTCTAACTCCCTCGAATACGGTCTTGACATCCACAGACGGGCAAAATATTACCCTCCTTTCGGAGCATTCGACTACGGCTCTATGTTTGTCCAACCAATCCATACCCAAAATAACATCAAAATCACTAAGTTCCACTATGTGCAAGTTGGCTAAGAAGCTATGTTCGTTAATCTCTATCTTCACATTGTTAGTTATCGAGTCTACACGCACTACTCCCCATCGTCACTGCTAATAATCTCTATAACAAGAATAGGGGATCACGGCTAAATCCACGAAGTGACTTCATCTTCAGACTCTATGTCTGCCATCAAAATATCCTTCATATTATCGGCGAGATCCATCCTTGAGCTTTCATCGGGAACTTCTTCTGGATCTTCCTCTGGATCTTTTTCTGGACCTTCTTCGGGATTCTCCTATGGGTCTTCTTCTGGATCTTCTTCGGGATCCTCCTCCAAGTCTTCCTCGTCCATAGAGTCGGCATCCCAATTTGCAGTTGGAATCTCCTCTCGAGCATACAAATCCAATAGGCGTCCAGCGACAAATTGGAAATCGTCCGCAGCCTCTCGCTCTTCAAGCGATCTCTTGATGGCCTTTTTCCAAAGCCGGAAGATGCAGCAACTCCAGTCTTCGGATAATTTCTCCATCAAGTGCTCTAGCTGGCGGGTGACGGAACCTTGCTTCTCAAATTTTAGCCACTTACTTAATCTATTAATGACGTAATGTTGCGCATTTTCTGGTAGACTAGGGTCGTCCCACCAATCCTTACGCGCTAGGAGACGCGAGTCAAAAGTAGCTGGGACCTTCTTACGTGGAGTCATTCTAGGTTTGGCCATTCTAACAGTTCGTACATACATAAATAATTATATAAGTAAAATGAAATGACATATGCATGATTAATGACTAAAATTCGGTACCTCAGACGGAGTGACGAAGTGGCGAAGCTGAGGGCATATGATACTTTTACATTTTAGCGAGTCTACAGAAAGGTAAAACCCGCTCCGATACCACTATGTAACGCCCCGACTTTCTAGGGTAAATAATGGGGAAAAATAAATAAAAGGTAAATTTTGAGAAAAATAATTTTATTGAGGATATAAAAATTCTCGCCTACAAAGTCGAGTCGCTACAATATCGTTAAAATAAATACCTTTAAATAAGGTAATATTTCATCATAAATACGAGGTAAAAAATTTGCGACGGAAGAAAATAAATCATATTTTAATATTTCTAGTCAAATTTTGCCCAAAAGTTTCAAAACAGTTGACATAAAGAAAACAACATTTAATAAATTCTTTTTTCATATGCTCCCTCGGCTCGCTCCTTCGTCCATCCGGCTCGGTTCAACCTGCGGGATCAATAAAGGTGGAGGTGAGCTTCCTTCAGCTCGTGAAAATCTCACTGATCACAGTAATATACAATCTCATGGAAGACATAACGTGAATAAACTATATCATATCTTTCCTCAACATGAATGCATACTCACAATATTACGTACAGCATGAATCAAGCACGCATAACACGAATATTGAGGTTGCGCAGGTGCCCCCGCAACAACATGAAACACACACGCAATACCACATATACATGAATCAAGACATGTTTGGATTGAGCTTGATGCTGCTGCGGTAGTGACCCTGCTATCATCTGGCCATCGGGGCTCTTGGCAGATTCGTCACACTCTTATGCGTATCCGACACATTCTCAGAGATATTCAGTTCAGAGTTACTCATATTTTCCGGGAGGGCAACAGGCCGGCCGACTATCTTTCTGAGCTCGGCATGTCGTCCCTCGGCATTCGGACTTATACTTACGATACTGCTCCTCCGTATCTCCTCTCTCTTGTACGGATGGATCAGCTTGGTTATCCGTGCTTCAGATTTAGATAGGTTTTACTTTTATCGATTGATTGGTTGCCTATGGGTCCGCACATTAGCCCACGGTTTTAGTGGTGCACCTTGTACTGTTCTAGCGGGCCGTAGGCACTTTAGCTTTTATGCCCCGGATTATGGCCCATTTTTGGTCATAATTCGGTGTTGAGTTATTTGGTCTATGGGTCCGCACATTAGCCCACGATTTGTGGTGCATTTTGTATTCCTTTAGCGGGCCGTGGACTTATCCGATGTTTGGACCCGAATTATGACCCATTTTTGGTCATAACTCGGGGCTGATACTCTGTATTTCTTGATTTTAGTATCTACAGGTTGGTGGGTCCCGCCTCAACCCCCGTCCACTCTGGACGTAAAAAAAAAAAAAAAAAAAAAAAAAAAAAAAAAAAAAATTGCCTGGTGGGGATAGGATTGTGGGGATAGGGAGGTTAGAGACTGTCCAGTGATAATTGCGAATAAAGTGTGGCCTTTGAATTTGATCTAATTTTCAACATTAGGTGAGTTTGAACTCTAAAAAAAAAAAAAAAAAAAACATATACATGAATCAAGCACGTATGTGAATATTGGGTTGAGCAGGTGTCCCCACACAACATGAAACATACACGCAATACCACATATGTGAATATTGGGTTGAGCAGGTGTCCCCACACAACATGATAACCTCTTACACGAATACAGATGAGCCTGATTTACAACATGTATCATAATTTATAAACATGAAATGAATATCACACATGCAGTCCAATCAAAGCAATTAAAGTGATAGTGAAAATTCCCACCTGAATAAATGATGATGTCTGACTGAAATGAATGTGCTCGACTCACAGTCCTAAGCCCGTAAATCCTCGATAAAGTCTACATATAATAATAATTATTATAATCCTTACAATCTATTATTTATATCATAAATGAAAGATACAAATATCACTATATAATCACTGAAAATAAATTACAATTGCTTATTAATATTAATCGAATAGTTAATATTATTAATGACTGAAATTAAAATATTTATGTATAAATTTCGGATTAGTTATTAATATTAATTGAAAGTCAATATTTTAAATGTCTTCGTCATAATTACGACTGAATCTTAATTATTGAAAAGTTGATCGGATTAAGTATGCACGAAGGAACTTGGGGCTGAATTTATTAGATGTCATGAATATATTTATGATCTCATTAATGAGTTTAAATGGATTGAAAATGCATTACTAATATTATTAGTAGTAAATGACTACTTGAAAATAACTGACAAAAATGATTCGGGCTAGGACTTGTGATACGTCGAAATAAATATTTATGATTCTCTAAATAGAATTAAATAACATGAAATGCATTATAATATTATTATAAAATAATAATATTGAATTATAAAAAAATGGCGAGTATTACAACCTCCGACTTGGGCGGACCCGAGCAGCTTTGTAGGCTGGTCAAATTAACCTGACCTAATATGTCAGTTATATTTGATGTTATATCAATTTATCAACTGATTTTATACTTGTTAAGTTTTATGTTATTACTTATTTTCATAATATTTTCATTTTTCAGTAACTGTTTCGAATTAAAACTTTTAATCAATTAATTATTTTAATATTTTCCCAAATCTAAGTTATACTCAATTTTATAATGTATTAATTTTAAAATATACTTATAATGCATGATAGGAGCCAAATCCACCTACCCGTGGATTTCTAAACCTCATATCCCATGAGTTTGTTGTATGTATTTAGAATTTATAATTTTGTCCCAAACGCATAGTACAGTACTAAATTCAGAACCCATAACTCATATTAAAAATTCACGAACCAAACGCGCAACCAAATATGGTAAGGGAAAACACGATACAAAACTCGTAATTCATAACAAAAATTCGCGAATCAAACGCCCGTAAGAGTGTTTGGAAGTCTGCTATTTGGAGAAAGGTAGGGATTTTGAGAGGTTTAGGGGGTGTATTCAATTTGAATTTTAAATGATTTTTTTGGATTTTAAAAATCTAGATGTATTCATTCAAAAAATCCATTAAAATGATGGTATTCAACAGGGATTTCAAAAAGTCCTTAAAAATCTAGGAGTATTCAATTAAGATTTCAAATTGTCCTTTAAAATCTAATGGTATTCAAATATTTATGGATTTGTTTGGATTTTATAAAATGATAGATTTTAATGGATTTGCTAGTGTTTTTTGTACTTTTTAAAATTCGGCTAATATACAGGAGATTTTGAAGATTTTGTCAAGGCTCGAATAATATTATTATGAATTTTAATAACTAGATCTCCCATATATCTCTATCCTCCATGTCTCGTCTGTTAAATTATTATGATAAATTGTTTATAAAAAAAATTATGTTATATATATACACGATTTATCAAAAATTATTCTATGTATGTATATATTTAAAATCTACATATCAACTTATGCTAAATTTTGGTTTAAATTTATTATAATATTCACATACATTTATGTCAATTCTTTTTCTCATTTCTAAAGATAATGGTAAGTTATATTGATATACTAGTATAACAGCCGTGTAATTACACGGGAACACAAAAAAGAACTCTTATGTAAATATATAATATGTAAATCGTTCATTATAAATTTCATAATACTTCTTTATAAACTACATTATTTGTCTGTTTATTATTACACTATTCTCATCGCAACAAAAGATTTCTAGTCTTTCCTGATCTTCACTCTTGATAGGGCTACATAAAGCTAACCATGACCGGATGCGGGTCTTGGAAGATACATACCGACATAAGGGAGCATGTGACCTTGACTCTTAAATATAGTCATGGTAAAGCTCATAATAAGCAGTGTTCTAAAAATCCCCGTCTAGGCCGATTAATCCTCCGATTAATCCCTAGAAGGTCCTCTGCCGTTCCGATTATGGCCTAGGAGCTTGCACTAGCCGTTTGGGTAATGAATCGATCGTCTAGGCTGGCTGCGGGAACCTATGAAGGTAATCTAAGATACTCCGAACTACTTTATACCTATATCAGTGTTTCAAATTTCCTAGCTATGTGGGCGACTAGGTGGATGCCTAGGCGATTATACTTTTTTGTTTTTTATAGTACGACAAATTCCTAAACTGGGATATTATGAATAATATGAACTCATTGATATCTATATCAGTATTTCAAATTTAATATATAATTGATTATATATCTGTTTAAATGGTTAAATTGTAATTATTTTACATATATATAATTTTTTATATATAAAAAATGATTAAAATAATAATAAAAAATAAATCCGACTAGTCCGATTAATCCCCGACTAATCCCCGAGTAATCCTCTGGGCGCTAGTCGTTAGCAATCCGAACGCCTAGCGCCTAGCGTTTTTTAGAACCATGATAATAAGTGGGAACTGACGTATTTGAAATTTAAATGGTAATCTGTTATCTAAGAGACTTAATATCAATTGTGTAACAAGTATTTTACTCTCAAAATTATTCCCCGAATTTTTTGTTCAATAATATGGTTACGGATTTAGATAATTATTAATGATGTGATATTTCATAATCCTGATGATTGATCCATATTTTGAATTAGCATAATTGAAACTCTAACTTACGATTTCAAGATGTGATTTGAAATTCTAGAACAGTTGATGTTATTCAAAAAAATCCATTGAATATACTTGATTTTGACTTTAGAGGTCGTAGAGATTTTGCATATGCTATCAGAACTGAGATATATCCGTTTGTCTTTTGAAATTATAGACATCACGTAATCATTTACTCTATCCACAATGTCGTTTGTTGGCGTCACGGTTGCTCTTTCTTCAGAAAATTACTTTATGGAAAATTACTTATAAGTAAATGATAGTGCTTTCAGCAATGGCTGCAATATGATATTCGGCATTCCAGATTAATAATTATCGAGAATATCAATCAAGATTTCGCTATCGACTTCTTCACCCAGCTCACCATCTATCATTTTGAGGATTCATTAGGTGAAGTCTTTAATTTCTTATAGATGATGAGATGACATTGTCGGTCCAATAATTAATCTCATATTCTTGGTCAGTCTTATGAGTTTGCAATGATGCCAAAGTGAAGAACTTATAGTTGAATAAACGATATATGTATTGTCCTTTAATACAACTCCATATGTAGAATTATACTAAATAATTGTGACTAGTTTTAGTAATGTTTTTGGAATTTAGAAAACTTTTGAAAATACATAATAGATCTTGACTTATAACTTAAAATAAAGCACTTCTCAATCCTTATATTTAAAAAAAAATACATAAATTGTTTGGTATAATTTAAAATATAAAAGAAAATTCAAAACTTTCAAAAATATATAGTTGATTTCAAAAGTAGATAAATTAACAATTTTTTTAAAACTTAAAAAATAAAAAATCACTTAAAAATATTTAAAAAATCACTTCGAGTACATATATATTCAACACTTCTTTCAGTTGATATTTCTTTTATTGATATACATAATTATAGTGGTTAACTAATACAAACTAATTAATTAATGAAAATATATATTAAATTCTCTTTGTTTGGAATTTATATTTTTTAATTAATGAAAATGTAAAATATTTCTGTAATATAATCAATTCCTATTTATTCATAATTTATATTTCTTAATTCGTAGAAATTAATAAGGTAGGTAGGAGTTATTTGAGGTATAATTATAATGTAATTAATGCAATGATGATTAGGCGAGTAATTGATTATGTGTCAGCTGAAGCATGAAATGGTGACACATAAGCACACGAAACACCAGCAGAAGACATGTGGCGGTCAAGCGTGAGAAGGCTGTCATTTGCGCCAACGTATTCTGCATTAGTATATAGGGAGATTTATAAACTATACATGTTGAGAATCTCAAGAAATATGTAAATTTGTAACATCGTTATTTGAGCTTACTTGAAAATGAAATTAACTTGAAGGGATTAAGTAAAAATAACAAAAAAAATATTAAGAATTATCTAAAAATTAAATATTAAGAAATCTGAAGGCGAAAAAGACAAAATCGATTATGTGTTTTCAAAAGAAAAGACTTAACAAAGAACAAAATTTGTCCAGAGTGTTTTATTCTCTGTTTTTCTTGTTTTTATTTTACCGAAGGAATTGATTATATTTATAGAAATATTTCATATTTTCATTAATTAACAACATAAATCCAATCAAAGACAAATTTAATATATCAGTTTGCACTATATATTAAAAACTTAAATCTAAAATCTTGCGGAAATATTATATATTCCACTAATTATTTAGTTTATATTAGTTAGTCACTATAATCAGATATATCAATAAAATAAATATCAACTGAAATGAAAGATGCTTGGGAATATTGCAAAAGAAGTATTGAATATATATAACTAAGAAGGTACTTAAAGTCCTAATCAATTAAATAAATCAAAATATTCTTATTAAAAATATTATTGAAAGTGTAGAAACGATGATTTTAATCATTATTTATAAATAAATCAAAGAACTTATGAAATAAATCAATTAGTCTATTTTAGTTTTAATCTTATTTAATTAATATAAAATAACAAAATAAATGAAAAAATTATATTTACGAAATTATATAATTACTGACTTTATGAATTTCAAAGAGATATTTCAAATATATAAGAAATTAAATTGTGTGAGTGTTTTTTTTTTTCTGTTTTTCTTGCTTTTATTTTACATATGTAAAACTAAGTGAATATCACTTTTATTGTGTTTTTATATATTTTCAATTTTCATAATTTCATAATTTCTAATTTTTTAAGCGGCAGGAAAAGATATTCTTGCTTCTTGTGCAGATTTTTTTTAAGCGGCGGACAATAATTTAGGTAACAATATTTACTATTTATTAATTGAGGTAATTAATTTAGATAATTAATAAATAGGTTAGGAAATGATGATGTGTTAACCAAAACATGAGAATATGACACATGAGCAACCGAAGCATCAGAAGATGGCATGTGGCAGCCGAAGCATGGGAAGCTGCCATGTAGGCTCAGCATATTCTGCATTAGTATATAGGAGGGGTAATACCAACAAATATAGAATTATGAATTCGTGTTAATATTATTTTTTCATGCACGAGCAGTTAAAATTATAATTTTTTTGTTAAATTAATAAAAAAATCATTACAATATATATTTTTTGAAATTCAATAAAATAGTGGTAGATCCATCTATCAATCCATTAAACTCTGCGTGGATTCTTCACAAAATCCACTAGACTCCGTATATCTCTGCATGGGTTTAAAATCAACAAAAATCTATAGATTGTTTATAATCAATTAAAATCCTTTAAAATCTATATTGAATACACCCCTCTTAACCAGTAATGTTTTGTTACGAGATGATTGAACGAGCTTTTTGGACCCAAAATTCTAATTTTAAAAAAATAAAAACTCCAACTTTTAGCTATTAAAAGTTTGGAGAAAAGGTTATAAAAAAGTTTTATCGCTTTTTCTCTACTGTCTTGATAAAAGTTCATGTTATTTCTTCTTTGATTTTTTTATTTCATATGTTAGTGCCTTATTGTGAGACAAAATTTATTTTATCTTGTTAATAATCACAATTTTTCTTGGTTAATTTTTAATTAAAAATTCATGCAAAATGATATTTTGGCTTTTTCTATTACTAAATTTTGTTTGTTACTTTATTGTTTCTCTGGTTTTATTTCTTTGTTTATTCATTAATTTGTGCCACATATTTTTATCCTTTTTTCTTCATTTGAATTTTTCTCGTTCTGTTTCAGTAAATTCGTATTCAAATTTATTTTACTTAAACAAATTATTTTTCATTATATTTTTACATAGGAAATAAATGAATTATGTAAATTTAGTAATTTTGAAAATAATAACAATATTTTTAAGATTGTGTTAATTACCAATGCACTCAACATATAAATATATCTAATATACAAAACTATATCAAACAATAAACCATGTTAATATCCTTATTGGTCATTTACACAACTACAGGTACTTCTCAGCTATTAGCTATTAGCTATTTATCAACACTTATGAACAAACAACTAAGAAAATCAACTAATCAGTTGATCAGCTAATCAAACTAGTTGATACAATCAGCTAACTATTAATCATTAGTTGCCAAACAAGACCTTAGTCCGAGTGTAGGGGTGAGGAAAAAGAGTTGGATCTCCAATGCCATTTTTGCCTATATTTTTAAATACTTCTTTTTTCTTCTACAATATTTGCGTAGCAATATTCAACAATAATCAATAATCTGTCCAAAAATCCCCTAAATTCCACAACCTTCTCAGTGGAGGCAAGGCAACAGCACTGGCAAACTCTTGTTAACTATGCAAGAGACGTGGTATAGTAATTTTCTTGTAAATAAAAAGTGAGGAAGTGAACCAAAAATCCAACGGATGCAGGTGAAATTTGAGGAAATATAGAATCAACTAAAACCATGAAAGTGGTTCTAGTTCCATTGTTCCAGGATTACAGCAAGCTTTGTTAGGTTGTACCCTCGCTTATCCTCAGCATATCAGCTGGAAAATTGACATTGTCTCTCCTTATATTATTCAGAAAGGATAATGAATCATCAGTTGTAAGTTTTAGGAGGTCAATACTCTTCACAGTATCCTTTAAAACTAGTCTAAGGTCAAAAGAAAGCAGCTTTCAGGGCAAGTTCTTTATTATTACGTCTATTTAGACAAGCCCTAACCAACAAAACACATTTCCATCAACTAATAATTTGATATTTCGAAGTTCATTACAATTATCTAAACACATTGACAACTAAAGATATGGAATTTAAGCTTCAAACCGCACTCACACTACCATCCGCCTTAGCTTATCAGACACTAAAAATAAATATATATCTCTATCTCGTATGTATTTCCGCCGGTCGCTTCAACTATATAGTGAGATTTAAGAGACTCAAGGAGTGCTAATACTATAGAACAGAGTAGAACTGAAAAAAGAAAAACATGAAGAATACAGAATCCACCAACTGAAACTCGAAATTGCATTCCAAATGTGTCAGGAGATAAAGGTAGGTTATGAAATGAACATAGATAAAAGCACATCAATAGAACAAGAAATGCAGTTAGAAACTAAAGCAACTTCTAGAATATTTATTTATGCTATCTGACTTACCCGACCCAAGTGGGAAGCAAGTGCATCCCTAATTCTCTTGCCACTTTCATTGCCCTCTCCATCAAATACAGGAAACTCGACATCCACGTAACCCTCTGGATTTTCGTCCGGCAATGCCTCACTGCACTTGATGAGAAAATTGTGCAGCAAACAACACGCAACAATGACAAAGGGAAAAGCCTCAATGCATTGCTCCTTCCATTTCTTCCCAACAAGCTTCCATCTTTTCTTGACATTCGCGAAGGCCATCCCAAACAACTCCATCCCTCTACGATGCACCTCATTAAATGCCATTTCTGAAAAACTCAACTCCTTATGATTCTCATTCTCGATAAAGGGCGTCAAAAGCCAAGGTAGAAGTGGATAGCATGAATTGCCTAAAATATACGGAGGAATTGAAATGCCAGATTGCAACTCAAGACAAGGCCCATTCAAGTGGTCCTTTGAACCCTCAACCCCAGAGAAAAGCTTCGACAATTTCAAGACACGTTCGGGGTTGTTACTCGCAGGCCAACCAGCAGACACATCTAAGAACCTCCCTTCAGAGTCCACCAAAGCCTGAACTAACAACGACTCATTTTCACCAATCAAATCGAACTTCTCAATCCCCAAAACTCCACAACAATTGGACAGAGAAATCCACCCAAAACCCTCAATGACTCTACTGATATCCGAGTTGAATTCAAACAAATGACCAAGGTTATCCATAATGGCTTTGCATACTGAATAAAAAGCTCTACAAGCTGTGGCTGAGTCCACAGAGAAGCGGCGCGCAACAGAAGAGAAAGATGCTGAGTGAGACAACCGGAAAAGGGTTGCAGCAAGGGCGGCGCTGGGGGCCAATGGGTGGAGAGATGAGGTGAGAGAAGGTGTTAGGAGGCGTAGAAGAAGCGTAAAGGAAGGCTTAGAGAGGTTGAAAAACAGAACCCATCGAGGGTCGTAGTCTGTCGAAGAGGAAAGAAAGTTGTCGAACCAATTGCGCTCAGGGGGTGAGGGTGTGATAGGGGGTATCGGGAGAGAGAGGAGCGAGAGGAGATGAGAGAGAGAGCGTGAGGTAGACGAGAGAAGGGAATCTAACGATAGAGATTGGGAGGGCATGAGGTGGAGATCGTGGCGGATGAGGAAGGACTGGGCGGCGGAGGTGGCGGAGATGAGCATCGGGATTGTTGTGGATAGATGCTCAAATTGGGGTTTGATGAAATTTGGTTGGGTTTTGGATCTTAGTCCCTTTTTTCCTTTCCGTCTGCCGCGGCGTCCGTCGGCAGAACCTCCGGCAGCGGCCATTACGCCGGTGGCGGTGCTTCAAGGGTCTTGGTTTCATGGTTTGGGCGTGACTGCCCTTAACATAGTTCAATATACGGTATACCATTCCAATTTCAAATCTTAGTTCGCAGAACGTAATTTAATAGAAATAATATTATTAAAGAAATTTGATTTTGAAGGAAATAAAACAAATTATGTTATCCGTTGAGCGATGGCACTTCCACTCGGCACCTCTCGGTTCGAAAAATCAAGATAAGAGGATCGAACCTAGACGTACCTGGGCTTTTAGGCCCGCCGGTTTTGGCCCTAAACCGGCCCTAAGTCAACGGTTTTAGCCCGGGACCGCCGGTCAACGGGCCCGAATCTGACCGGCCAAAAGCTAGGGCCGGGCTAGGGTCGGGGAATTGGAACCATGAGGCCGTGATTCGAGCCGCCGGTCCTAAAAGGCCGTCGGTTTGCATCGGCCCGTGGCCGGCCGACTGCGGGCCTAACGGCTAATTCGAGAAAAAAATGGCGGCAGCGATCCGGTGAGTGATCACGCCAATTGCCAACGGCTATGTCCCTTTTAGAGCCGTTGGCAGCCCCCTTCCCCACCCCCAAACTTCCTCATTAATCCCCCCTTTTCTCTACCTATCCCCACTATAAATACTACATCTTCCTAACTCAAAATTCACCAATAATCGCACTCTAATTCTCTCTAAAAATTCACTCTCTACTCTCTCTACTATACTCTCTATTTACTATCTCTATGTCTACCTCAAAGAACAACACTAACAAGGGCAAGGGCAAGGCCATTGAACTTGGCCAACGAAGTGGAGGAGGAAATTTTCAACCTCAAACTCAAAGGCCTAGAAGGGCCGATTTGGCGGAGGACATTTCTAGACAAGTCGCGAACGAATTCAAGCCAAGAAGATGCCCGATTTGAAGAAATGGTTCATACGATGGAGAGCACGGATACGAATTTCGTGGCTCAACAAATGATGATGAACATGAAGAGGACGAAGAGCACGAAGAAGACGAACAAAACCAACCTCCTCCTCCGCCAACAAGTAAGCCTAAGCCTCTCAAGTCCGAAATCTTCGTTAAACATTTTAAAAGAGAATTGGCTCCTATCAACGAAGGAGAACCTCCTTTATCCGATGGTCGAAAGAGATTCATTGCTTATTGCAACTATTGCACAAAGCACTACAAATGGATCGAGAAGGGAGGCTACGGAACACTACAAAGGCACATGGAGGGGTTTCATCCATTCGAGTATGGAATATCTACTACTCAAACGCAAATTCGAGGTACTACTAGTTCAAATTCGGCGACGAGTATGTCTTCTTCCGCTTTATTTAAATTTGAAAAAAATCGATATGAAGATGCTTGTGCTAGATATTGTGCCATGGAAAAACAACCTTTTAATTATGCGGATAGAATAACGTATGAAGCTTCTTATAAAGATGGTTTGGGGCCTAATGTTAGCAAGGTAGCTAGAACTCAAATGCTTAAGAGAATTAGGAGACAATGCTTTGACAAAAAACAAGATTTAATGAAATATTTAGTTCGTTTGTCTCAAAAAGTTTCTATTTGTGCCGATGTTTGGACCGATGCTTATAATAAAAATAGTTACATGGGAATTACTTGTCATTGAATTGATGCAAAATGGATTATGCAAAAACGTTTGATTGCCTTTAGGGAGTTTGAAGAGCCTCACACGGCTCAAAATATTGCTTTAATTATTATTACGGTTTTAAATGAGTATTGTTTGGTTAACAAGGTATTTTCCGTTGGTTTTGATAATGCATCGCGAACACCGCTAGTATTCCTAACTTGTTGAAGCATGTGCACCATCATTTGAAGGAAAATATTTTTATTCTAGATGCATTTGTCATATTTTAAATTTATGTGTTCAAGATGCGCTTAGTATTTTTCAAGATTCCGTTGTTCCTACTAAAAATGCCGTTAAGTATTTGCACAAATCAAAAACATTGGGGAAAAATGGCAAAAATATTGTCGTGCAAAGGGTATTGTTTATACTTGTTTCAAATTAGATGTATCTCATCGTTGGAACTCTACTTATGAGATGATTAATAGTACACTAGAGTATAAGAGTTATTTATGCGATTTTTTTAGGAAAGAGTTCTCAAACATGCAATTAGTTCTTAATGAGAGTCATTGGGATTCATGTATGGATTTGTATCGTTTGTTAAAAGTTTTTCATAATGCTACTAAACAATTATCGGGTGTTTATTATTGTACTTCCGTTAAAGTGTTGGAACATTGCATGTATATTGCCTTGTCTTTTAAGAGTTGTTTTAGTAGGCCAAACATGCAAGGTGTGATTTATTTTATGGTTCAAAAATGGCTCAAGTATTTTAGGGAGATTCCTATGGTTTTCTTACTTGCTAAGTGCTTAGATCCTAAATGGAAGTATGATGGTGTTTGTCAAATGGTTGGTATTTATTATGATGCTTTTGCTCAAATGGACTTGAGTGATGTTGTAATTGATGGTGAAGGGGTCTTCTTTGATCTTCCTTCCGTGCCACAAATCAAGATAGATCTTGATAGGAGTTTGAGATCTATTTTTCAAGAATATAGATTAAAACATGGTAGTGAGTTTCCTTCTTCTACAATGCCTTCATCTATGATGCCTTCATGTGATTTTCCTTTTGAGATGAATGAAAGTGATCCTTTAGTTCAACAAATGCATGGAATGATGCAAAATAGAAGCAATGAACTTCAATGGGGCAAGGTAATAGTGAATTAGATATGTTCTTGCAAACTCGTTTTGTATTTGGTGTTGAAGATAGTGGTCCGTCGATCGATGTGTTAAAGTGGTGGTCGAAGAGAGAGGAGTACCCAATACTCTCCATCATTGCAAAGGAGTTATTTGCCGTCCGGCATCCACCGTGTCCGTAGAACAAGCCTCTAGCATCGGAGGACTTATGC
Source organism: Orobanche coerulescens (assembly GCA_033398695.1). Taxonomy (NCBI): domain Eukaryota; kingdom Viridiplantae; phylum Streptophyta; class Magnoliopsida; order Lamiales; family Orobanchaceae; genus Orobanche; species Orobanche coerulescens. The sequence continues at coordinate 75,609,308 of CM065807.1, read as the reverse complement.
TAGATCAAAGAAGATCAAGGATGAAGCCGCGAACATTGAAGCTACCATGTTGCTCGATGATTGGTGTAGGGCCGACCTTAGAGCTCAAGAACCTAATGGGACGATGCAAATGAGAGCGACGATGAAGCCTTCACCGAGACGGATCGATCGGAGGGGGAGTAGAGAGCTCAAGTCCTGTATTATTATTATTATTTCATTTCAAGAATTCAAGTGTAAAACTTCTTAAATTGTGCTTAACTTATTTGTTGTACTTTTCCTCATTTTTAATGCAAAATTATTGTCCTTATTTATTTGCAAAATTATTGTGTCCTTATTCATTTGTAATTTTCCTCTTTCTTAATGCAAACTTATTTGTTATAATTTTCCTTATTCATTTTTCAACAATTTAATGAGTTTTTAAATATTTAAAAAAAAAATCAAAACATTAAGAATTATCATTTTCTATTCATAAAAGTAATAAATATACAAGAATAAAATAAAAAAATAATAATAAAATTTAAAAAAAAAAAAGCGGCGGCCCGGGACCGGGCTTTAGCCGGCTCTGACCGGCGGGTTTCTTGAGACGGAGGTCGGGCAAGTTTACGGGCCGGGCTCGGTCCCTTGTTTTGGGAACCGAGGACCGCCGGTTCGAGGCCCGAAACCGGCGGTTCCGGCCCGGCAGCACGTCTAATCGAACCATTATTAAATTTAAACTAGTGTATAGCCCGTCGAAATTCGACGGATAATCACTTTATATTATAATTTATAAGTAAAAATTTAAAAATAATTTACTATTTTATTAGGGTTCAATCACTTGAAATTATACTGCAGCGAAACACATCAATAAATAAAAATGATGGAGATAAGATTCAACCACTTGAACTCAATTAGAATTCATCTACTTGTACTCGTCCTAACCCGATTGAAGATAATTTTACTACTTATTCAATTTAAAAATTCGTATAGTAACACATGAAATAATGAGAGTGTGGTTCAGTCACTCAAACCCGTTTAAAATCTATATACACGTATTCGTCACAAACTTGATTAAAAGATAACTTTATAACTATTTTAAACCCAAACCCCCTATATAATATCCGCTAATTACTAAACATATTTAAATTTATACAGTTTAAATAACTAAACATGAGTTGTTATAGTAATTGGTTAACTCATCTCAAAGAAAAATCAACAATGTACAGTAAAGGTTAAGAATAAATATTATAAATAGTAAAAGATTAAAACTTAAATTCCTATTATAAGTTTGGAATTATACAATCTTCAAAAACTCTTTACAATTTATATAGCTATACTTCGATGTGGGATTCAAGATTTTAGATAAATAAGAATCCAAAATTAAGATAATGCCACATGGGAGAGAGAGTTAGTGTGGTGTTTCAGATCCAAAACACTATTATATATATAAATAAAAAAATCATGTAGGAGAAAAAATAATTTTGGTACTCCGAATTCATATTGTTTTTAGATACTTTATATATTTATTTAGAAGTGAAGAGAATCGAATTTATTAAAAAATAAAAAAAATAAAAATAATATTTATGCATATATAAATTAGATATTAAAAAAATACTTACGTATTTAGGCTATTGAGATTTATTTAATAATTTTTCAATTAAATTTTCTAATAAGAATAAATCAATTCATTTGACCAATTCAATTGATAACCAAATTAAAGCAATGATGTAAAATAATTAGGGCTGCAGAACCGGTCGAGTATACTCGGGTTCGACCGGGGTTCGACTCGGTTTTCTTGTACTCGACTCGGTTCCGTGAGTCCGAACCGGTCGAGTTCGGCGCGTACTGGGAGCTCGTTTTCGTACTCGGGTCGAGTCGGGTATACTCGCCTACCCGCCGTAGTACTCGATTAGATGACCCGGATTCGGCTCGACCCGTCACGTACCCGACTCGAATTCTTTTCTTATTTGATGTTTATGTAAAAAGTAAAATTTTGCAGAATAACAAAATTTGAATTTTATAGAAAAATATGCAGAAAATGTCAGAAAAATAGGTACAGCCCGACTCGACCCGAATCCTACCCAACCCGCCCGGCTCGACGAGCTACTCGGGTGACCCGAGTGTACTCGAGCGGGTCGAACTCAGCAGCCTCATGTGCTGCCCGACTCGACTCGGGATAACTCGACCCGAATTCCAAAACTGAAAAACTCGACTCGAGTTCGGGTGTACTCGACTCGAGTCCGACCCGTTTGCAGCTCTAAAAATAATTATGAGGTGGTAAAGTACACATTTCTTTTAAATATTTATTTAGTTATTCAATAGTGTCATTGAAAATCAAAATTGGATACAAGATTTAAACAAATAAGAATCCAATAAATAAAAAATACCACGTATGGGAGAGTTAATGTGGTGCTCCTGATGTATAACAATATTATATATTTATATATAATAAAATTATATTTTTTAATCATATCTATTAATGCAAAAAACTCCCTAGTTATACTTATTAGTTAGGTTCGGCCACTCGGTCCTCATCAAGGGAGGACAAAATGAAAAACCAAAAAAATGAGGCGATGATTCACCCATTCGAACCCGTTTATAATTTATATAACCATACCCGCTCGAAATTTGACTTAATATGTATTTAGTACGCGTTTTCATACCAAACTCATATACTGATACCTGGAACAATAGAGCTAGGGTTCAACTATCGAAAACCTATTTAGATATTATGTACTTATACCCGTCTCAAACTCGATTAACGATAATTTTAGTACATGTTCCCCTCGTCAACCTATATAGTTATATGCACTAATTATCCAAATTTGGCTAACTTAGTAATCGATATTATTAATACTGGCCAAATTAAAAATTTTAATTAAATAAAACTACTAAATAAAACAGATAAATAGAATTAATGTACAATTAATAATTGACCAAATTAATTTTTCACTAAAAAAATTAAATTATTTATTTGTCCAACTTATTAATTGACCAAATTAAACACAATAAACTAAAATTCTTAAGCTTGTGCGTGAAACAACTATCGGGTTGAAAAGTACATATTGAATTCTAAGTATTTATTTAGGTTCTTCATTGGTGGAGTTCTATTTTTAATCGATGTGGGATTCAAGACATTGAATTCTATTTATTTAGGTTATTCAGCGTTTAAGTATCATTTTAAATTGATATGGGATCCAAGATTTTAGATAAATAAGAATCCAAAATTAATAGAATGCCACATATGAGAGAGAGTTAATGTGGTACTTCAGACCCGAAACGCTATTATATATATATAGATTGGAGTTATTTGATAAAAACTCTGGGAGAACAATTAATTTCTTCATGCTCGTTCCAAAGCCGATGACTAATCATCTGCTTCTCACGTTCCGTGAATAGCCGGGCATTTCGGGGCGATGAAAGAAATAACTAATTTGGGCTGATATCATCAATCGGAAGAAAATCTTGATCTAATTTGAGAATGACGAGTTCTCTGCCCCTGACCCTGAGGGCATGAAACGGACTTTTTCCAATTGCTCAATATGGAATTTTCTACAAGGGACGATAGGAATTAAATGGAATTTATGAATAAAATAATAAAAATAATTTAAATAATATAAAACTATTTATTTATGTATATAATATTATACAAAGAAAGTTATGTATAGATATATAAATGTATATATTATTTATATATCAATAAATATTTCATATATTATTTATATACATATAATATTAACTTATATATTTATGTATAAATACAAATAAATATCATATATGTATCATTTTTATATAAATAAATATTATATACTATTGATATATGTAATATTTATTTATATATGTATATATTATTTATCTGTGTAACAACTTAACATTTTATAACATAAAACATGGGGAATATTTTTTTTTTTTTTTTTTGAAACATCGTTCATAACAATTACTCCAAATCCAAAAGTAATTGAAGAAAACATCACTTATTAGAATAATTCCCAAGTCAAGACCATCAAAATAGTAATATGATGCATTCATGAAAATAAAATTACCCCCAAAAAATTACGAGTTTAAATGATCCAAAATAAACTAAGGATTCTTCCTAAACACAATGTCATTATTATTATTTATTACTATCGCTTTTCACCTTCCACGCTCTGCTCCGACTTCGCCTAACCTGAAAGGGGGAAATATAAAGGGTAAGTCATCAAAAACCTTGAACATCACTTCAGAAAATATTTTATCATATGGTACCGTGGGTTTCCCAAATATTTTTGGATCCCGGCGTCGCTAACGATACCCCGGCCGAATCTTACATCTTACATATCACCGCCGAGCGACTCTACGTGCACATAGTAACACCCGAAGGCAAATCTTACTGCCTGAAGACGAATCATATTGCCCGAAGGCAAATCATACTGCTCCGAAGGCAAATCATACTGCTCCGAAGGCGAATCATACTGCCCGAAGGCAAATCTAACATCATAAGTACTTTGAAACTTGAACAGAGAAAGTATTTGAGTTAGATTTTCCTACCTTAAATATGCAGAATGTTTACTGAATAATGCACGTTAATTAATGCTCTACTCCTCAGAATTCACGCTATTAGCTACATATAATTTTGATGAAAGTATATAAGGGTTTATATTTACTGGTGTATAGCCCGTCGAAACTCGACGGGTAATACTTTACATTGTTATTTACAAGTAAAAACTTAAAAATAATTTAATATTTTGTTAATGTTTAGCCACTCGGAAGCGTACCACAGCGGGACACTCCAATAAACATAAATGATGGGATGTGATTTAGCCACATGAACTATTTAGAATTTATGTATTTGTACTCGTTCTAAACTCGATTAAAAGATAATTTTAATATGTGTTCAATACTCGTATAGTAACACATGAAACAATGAGAGTATGATTCAGCCACCCAAAAACCCCTAAAATCTATATACCGGTATTAATTACAAACTCGATTAAAAGATAACTTTATTACCCATTTATATCCGAGACCCCTATATAATATCTGCTAATTACTCAACATATTTAAATTTATACAACTTAAATAACTAAACATAAGTTGCTACAGTAATTGGTTAATCCATGTCAAGAAAAACTCAAATACTGTAGAGTAAAGGTTAAGAATAAATATTATAAATGATGAAAGATAAAATCTAAATTCCTGGTATAAGTTTGGAATTTTAAAATATTTAAAAACCCTTTTATAATTTATATACCTATACTTGATGTGGGATTCAAGATTTTAGATAAATAAGAACTAAAAAATAAAAAAATCATATAAGAGATAGAGAGTTAACATGGTACTTCGAATCCGTATTGCTATTAATACTTTATATATTTATTTAGAAGTAAAAGAGAATCGAGTTATTAAAAAAATACATATATATATATATATATATATATATATATTTGAGTCATTGATGTTTAATTAATCATTTACCAAATTAAAATTTCTAATAAGAATAAAACAATTCATTTAACCAACTCAATAGATGAACAAATTAAAATGATGATGTAAAGTAATTGTGCAATAGCAAAATACACATTTATTTTAAATATTTATTTAGTTATTCAACCAGTAGAGTGTCATTGAAAATTAAGGGGGAATTGAGAATTTAAATAAAATGTAGTGCTCCGGATGCGTAACGGTATTTTATACATAGATAAAAATAAATTTTTAATTAATTTTATTAATGGAAAAAACTCATGAGTTGTACTTATTAGTTAGGTTCACCCACTCGGAGTTCCTCACGGCGGCAAAACACAACGAAAAACCAAAAATATAAGGCAAAGATTCAGTCACTTGAACCAACTTATAATTTATATGACCGTCCAAAATCTTACTTATTAGCCATTTGAAACCCATTTATATATTATATATTTATACCCGTCTCAAACTTGATTATAAGATAATTTTAGTACATGTACTCCTCGCAAATCTATATAGTTATATGCATTAATTACCCAAAATCTATTAAAACATATAGAATCTAAATAATCAAATATAAGTTGTTATAATAGGTGGTTGTTACATCAGACTTAAAAAAAAAATTAAACTCGCTTAAATTGTTATACGTTGACACATTGGATAAATTAAAAAAATGTCAATCAATTAGCCAAATTATTGTTTCAGTAAAAATATATTTATTTGGCCGACTTAATGATTGGCCAAGTGATATTTTCAATAAAAATCATAGTACTATTTATTTGGCCAACTCGATAATTAGTCAAATTAATTGGCGATGAGAAATATGATGGTAAAATACACACTGATTATATGAACTAATCATCTAAATCTATTAAAACTTATAGATTATACATAATCAAATATAATTTGTTACAATAATTGGTTGTTACAAATGACTTTAAAAAATTCAAGTTTGCTCAAATTGTTAGATATTTATGAATTGGATAAATTAAATTAAATAAGAATAAATAAGCCAAATTAAACAATAGAAATAAGATTTACTTATTTGGCCAACTCAATGATAGGCCAAATTTTATTCCAATAAAAAAATACTATTTATTTGACCTACTCAATAATTAGTCAAATTAATTGCGTGTGAGAAATGTGATGGTAAAATACACAACATTGATTATAAGTAGGCACTACCAGAATTCACACTTTAGCCGACGACTTAAATTGGTCGGCTAAACCCCAAAGTCGTCGGCTAATCACGCCAGCCGTTGGCTAAAAAACCGTCGGCCGATATTCGTCGGCCAAGGTTTAGCCGACGACTTTTTCGGTAGTGGTCGGCTAAAGTTCAAAGTTTAGCCGACGACCTTATCGAGTCGGTCGGCTAAAACCTGTTGAAAACAAAAAAAAAATAGCTGACGACCTTATATAGTTGGTCGGCTAAAACCTGTTGGAAAAAAAAAAATTAGCCGACGACCGTATAAAGTCAGTCGGCTAAAACCTGTTGAAAAAAAAAATTTAGCCAACGACCTTATCGAGTCGGTCGGCTAAAACCTGATTAGTAAAAAATAAAAAAAAACTTTAGCTGACGACTTATCAAGTCGGTCGGCTAAAACCTGATTATTAAAAAAATAAAAAAAACTTTAGCCGACGACCTTTACATATGTCGTCGGCTAAAACCTGTTTAAAAAAAAAAAACTTTAGCCGATGACAGTCTTATATGTCGTCGGGTAAAACCTTTTTTTTTAAAAAAAAAATAAATTACTTTAGCCGACGACCTTTCGAAAGTCGTCGGCTAAAACCTAATATAAAAAAAAAAATTCAGATTTTGGGATTCCAAAACCTGTATTTTTTGCACCTGCAATTTTTATACACCAACTCTCATTATCAACAATAATCAACGCGCAACACATTCAAGAACATTAATTTCATCAACATATTAGTAGCGTCAACAAAATTACTTACACAATTGCAACACAAATATAAATATACAAGAGTACTACAACAACACAACTACAATCCACTACTAAAATCATCTAAATGTCGAAATGTAGTAGTAGAAGGATTACCACCATCCCCTAGATCCTCATCTCGAGGCTGTGAAGATGGGTCTGTCCGAAGAGAGAAGGCGGTGGAGCAGGTGCATGCAGTCCAGCCTGAGTAATGGTCTGAGTCAGCGTCATCATATAGTCCATCATGGCCTGGTGCTGTCTCTGGAAATTCTCTAACCGCGACTCAGTCCTCTGCTCGCTCTCATGTAACCGCGTCTGAGTCCTCCTTTCATTCTCACTGAGCTCCTCTCCGCCTCAATCGCTTCCTCGAGATAGGCAGTCCGTGCATCCCGTCCGCGAGGGCACTGGAAGCCGGGGGTATCTTTCAATACATGGTGACCCTCGGCTCCCATCATCTTAGTGTGGTACCGACTACCTCTAGGAGGGTAGACATAAGGATCGGCCTGATCGATCTGTCCAATGGCAGAATCGAGGTCGGTCTCCGCTAAGTCCGGATACTGCTCCCGAGCAATCTCAGCAAGCATCCTCTGAGACTCCTCCCACACACGCTCCTAAGTTAATATGAAATAAATATTTCAATATCAATAAAAGTATGATACAAAGGCATTTATTTTATTACCAAAATAAAATAAAAAAAGACTTACATGCTCCTCGGGACGGTTCGGATATGCTTTCTGAGTCACGTAGGCAAATGCGTCCAACGAATCAGAAGAAATGGCCTCGTGCGCAACTCGCTAACGACCGAACCTGCATCGTGATGGTCAGACTCAAGACGATTGGTCGTGTTGGTCAAGCTCCTTCAAAAAAATATTATTTAGAATCGAGTTTATATTTAGAATTAAAAAAAAATAAAAACTGAAATATTTTTTTTATTAAATACTACCAGTTTTTTTAATAAATAAAATACAATATTTTTTAATATTAATAATATTCCAGAATTTAAAAAAAATACCTGAAGTTTCGATTTTTTCTAATTTAAAAAAATCGGAACTTCAAGTATTTTTTAAATTCTGAAACATTAATTTAAAAAAATCGAGTTTATATTTAGAATTCAAAAAAATAAAAACTGAAAGAGAAAGAATGAAATGAGGGTATTTTAGTCATACCATGAACTCCGGGTCGCGAAAATAGGCGCGTAGCCACTTCCACTCGTACTCCCGGAACTTGAATTCTTCTGGGGTAGCCTCTCGGGTATCACCCAGTCATCTGCACATGTGCATCTCATTTTTCCAAGATTTGTACCTACAACACACATTGCACAACATATATTATTCGTAAGAAAAAAAATTACGCAAACAATGTAGATACAAAATAAATTAAAATGACTTACTTGGTAGACTGCACCTCGTCACACCAAGTACGTAGTAGAGATTCGGGAATGACAAACCACACCTATGAACAGCATAAATACGCAATAATTTAAAAACATCACATATTGCATTTTGAAGAACTACGTGTTGATTGAAAAATACTTATTAAATATTTATTCTTACCGACATAGCATTGTTCAAAGCATCCTTCACGCACTGCGGCACGTCCCCCCAATCGGGCCACAAAACGGGGACTCTGTCCCGAATGACAAAGCCAACATTACGGCTATATGACGCCGCAGCGTCAGAAGACATCACCGGCCGGCCGTGTCTGTCTAGAGGAATCTTGTAATGGCCATGTGACACGCTTTTAATGTAACTATCGCAAGTGCACGATATCGTATCAAGTAGTAAAGTGGACTTTTTGAGTCCGGTTTATCGATCCCACAAGGAAGTTTGGTTATAATTTGAATTATACACTATTAGTCTATTTTTATAGATACTAAGATGAGTGAAACACACAATTTAAAGAGTTTGGTTTAATTGTTGCAAAATAAATGGCCTTAATAGTTCTAATATTTTAAGGAAATAAAAAGATTGCGATAATAATAGATTGATTAACGATAAAATGAAATAGTTGGGATTACAAACTTAGTTCGTCATTAGTTATAAAAGATGTATTGTAGATCATAAGATGAATTTACTTATTATGTTGTGTAGATTCGATTTTCCTTAAAAAGACGGTTTCTCTTTCGAACTATAAAACGTCCCTTACATATTGAATCAATCCACTATATTTCTATGTTGATTGGCTTCAATACATAGCATTAGGATTTATGAAAATAACTCAAAGAATCATCGAAGGACTAGGGGTATATTTCTATCCCCTAGAACAACTTAGAGTGAAGATCATTTGATCTAATCAAACATATTTTCTTTCGAAACATATGAAGACCATAAATATCGTCATTTATTGGCCAAATAAATAAAGATTGTTAAAACAATGAAAATCACACACAATAATAAGTAATTCACAATAGATCTTTATACAAATATAAATAACATGACTAACCTTGTTTATAATCCCAACTAAAGATTACTTAGCCCATGAATGGTTTATTACACATATTACAAGCTTTTGTGGTCATTTTTAGTTGAATCAAGAGAAAGAATTGATCCTAACTCCCTTAGTAGATAAAGGAGATAGAAGCAATAAACTCTCTGAACAACATATGTTATACCACACTTACAAAGATCACTCAAGAACACAAGTGTGTTCTTCACACAAAAAGAAAAGTTTACAAAAAAATGAAAAATTATAAGATGAATGATCAATGATGAAGGATCTAAGGGGTCTATTTATACACCTAAAGTCATCTAATACCTCCAAAACTCCAGCATTATTACATTAGATCGGATCAATGCCAGCCATCCCCTCAATAATACACAAAAAGTATAAAAAATTAGACAAATCATAGTAATCTGTCAAGAGTTACGGCTGTAACATTCAGGAGTTACGGCCGTAACAAGGGTGACTTACGGCCGTAACTCCTGAATGTTACGGCCGTAACGTGGCTTCGTAAATTTGCTCATTTGAAGCTTGGATAGTTACGCTTTCGCCCGAATTTCTCGACTTTGCGTTTTTGCCCAGATCTTCTTCTGATGATAACTTTTGATATATAACTCGATTTTGAATCCTAAAGACCGCCGAATTGCCTCTGAAAGCCCTACAACATGAATATATCAAAATTCAATAAAGAGAATATTTATTAAACATGTTGTTTCTTGAGTAATTCGCTTATTTAATCCGATCATCATCCGATAAAAATAAAATTATTAAAACTAATAAATTAAAAGCAAAAACGAGTAGACTAGCTCAATTATGGGTGAATTTTATCTATACAAACCATGGATAAGTGTACAAAACTGACACTTATCACACCCCCAAACTTGAATTCTTGCTAGTCCCGAGCAAGACTCTTTATTATTCACACTCCAAAAATAAAATAAAAAAAATAAAACAAAAATAAGAAAATTAATACACACATAAATTAAAATATAAAAAGAGAAAAGGAGATCAAAATGCCATTAATAAACAACAACCAGCTTTATACAGTAGATAGAAATGAATCAAGATTCAAAATAAATCTACTAATGTTTTTGAAGTTAAAACACGATTTTTATTTTGTAATTCCAAAATGTAAGGTTTTCCCCCCAAAAGGCTGATTATTACTTTCCCACTCGTGATACACACGACTCCATTCAATGGTTGCTCTCGATCACTCGTTTATTTTTCGACTCAATATGAAGAAGAATTTTATCAAGGCCATCAAATATTGTGATTTTCACAAAATTGAGTGTATTGAAATTCAGCTGCTAATTAATTCAAATCTGCTCATAAACTACATCCCTTTTAGTGATAGCTTTCACACCGTTATTTGCTAACGTGTAGCTCTTTTCACTAACACAATTTCTATCTCATTATTTTTTTTGTAAAAAGGTGATAGCTTTCACACCATTATTTGCTAACGTGTAGCTCTTTTCACCAATTTTTCTGAGACGGCAGCTACGCACCAACAATGGTTAGTCCTTTATTTTTTTGCAAAATTTAAGACTTCCAAAATTAGGCAGCTATTGCTGCTCAACACTTCTCCTTTTCGTCATTTATTTTTTAAGTGATAGCTTTCACACCGTTATTTGCTAACGTGTAGCTCTTTTCACCAATGACTCCTTTTTTTTAGGGAATAGAATTTTTGCAGAAAATCATTTTTTAGTTAAGCATGAAAATCAAAAATTCCACAAATTAAGTAAATTTCAGTTTTATTTTTCATCAACCAATTGATTCTTCTTTTCTCAAGGTAACGAATGACTCGATTTTATATGATAATTACAAGGCTTGGAAAGAGAGATTAAGGCTCAAAAATTTTTGGAATATACAATTTTTTTTACCGGTTAAAACGATTTTAGAAGCTTGTATATAGCTAATTTATTGGTGTTTTGGCCAGATCTAGAAGTCTCAAAAATCACAATACTATAAATATATATATATATATATATATATATATAAATTAAGGTAAATAACCAAATCAATCAAAACACACCAAAAACCAAATCAATCAAAACACACCAAAATAATTAAACAAACCACCCCCAAACTTGAAAATAAACTGTCTCCTTTTAAAAATAAAAACATAAAAATCAATGCAGAAAAGCAGAATACTCCCTGTTAAGAAAGTTGATGTCTGAGCTAACGCCTTTTAGAATCTGCAAGAGAATAAATATACGAGGCACACAACAAAAGAAAATAAAATATACTCGTAAGTATAACACAATTTTTAAGATGCGCATCAAGAAAGTCCGAAGAGTCGCCTTACGCTGCCATCAAAGTTTTTATAAAAGCAAAACACGAAATAAACATTACAGTAATGAAATAAAAATACATAAATCGCGAATAGATGCGCGTCAAGAGATCAAGAAGAAACTCCTTAAGCTGCCATCATTACAAGAGGTCCGACATGGGTTATCAAAGGGAGAGGAATGAATCCACTTTTCGTTTTCTCACGGTAAAATCTTCTACCCAGAATTTTAGCTAGAGCTGGATCTGGTTGAGGAACAAATTCATTGAGTTTTTTGATTAGTTCTTCTGGTGCTGTTGCAACGACTATGATTCATTTTGCACGCTCGGAAATAAAGCCCTTTTCACCAGAGTAGTCGATGAAAGACAGTAAACCATCAAAGAAACCATTGACATTAAGCACACCTATTGGTTTTTGATGAACATTTAGCTGGGCTCTGGTAACCACATGAAAAAGTTCCTCAAGGGTGCCAAAACCACCGGGAAGGGCGATAAAGGCGCCAGAATTATTTATCATGTGAGTTATGCGATCTTGCATAATCACAGATCTAAACTCATCTCCAATAGTTGACCCGGTGATTTTACTTTCAGCCAGAGGTTTTGGGATTATTCCCAACACTCTTACTCCTTCCATATAGGCAGAAGCGGCAGCTCTGTAACACCCTCAAGATATTCGAGGTATATTACAGTGCCGTGAATCCCTATATGGGACCCACCAGGCTGAACAGCATCATACTCATCGACTCACATAAACGACAGAACAATACCATGTCATAAAGACGCAAAACAGAATAATCCACCCGGTTCAACCGGTCAATATAACATCATCATCCAACACAACATAATAAGCAACAATACAATCCGAACGAACAAGAACCCCTTAAGTACTCGAGTACAACTATTAGTTCAAAACCACAAAAGATAAAAAGGTAAAAGACACTAAAACGTCACTCGTGCACAATCATCACGCACGGCCATCATCCGTGTACTGGTCCAGCGCCCGCTCGTCTCGATGAACCTGACCTGAAATTCATAAAACGAATTTCCCCAAAACGGGTCCCCAGAGGGGTTAGCAATCACGCTAGTACAAGTAACCAGATGAACAACTTACATCTTACACATATAGTAAATGTATGCAATAGAGAAAACCGTTCGAAAACACTCATTTCCGGAAATGCCATAAATAAGTCACATTTGTAAAATTCACCACAATTAATCGTCGATCCACACCTCCGTGGACCCCTACCGAGACCCCGTCGGATCTAACCCGTAGTGGTTAAAAGCAAAGCTCGTCGATCCACACCTCTGTGGACCCCTACCGAGACCCCGTCGAGTCTAACCCGTAGTGAGCATACACACACACACAATTTCTCATACAAAACTACTATGTCAAGATTGTAAGTTCATAAGGATACTTGCCTCGATTAATAGACGTTGACGCGAACGGAACGGAAGAATCAAGCACGACCGTGAGGAACCGACGAATGAACCTAACGATTCGAATAACACAATCACAACCACTTCTAAACGATTATGGAAATGGAATACACCCGGAAACCCGCCTACGATTCATGTATATTCGTACCAAAAATAACAACGAGGGCGGACCACAACCAAACCCTCCCGATTCTGTAAAAATCCACAAAATATCCATGAATCCGTAGGAAAACTAAAGATACTAACAATATTAATCGTATACATCAAGAATCCACCAACAAAACGGAACGAATCGGAAGAAAAACCCAAAACCCCCAAATTAATCGAAAATAGGGTTTTAGAATATTACCTTAGGAGATTCAAGTACCAAGATCCGTAGAACACGCGTTAGATTGATTTCCCGGGCTTCACTACCGAAGAAAAATGGTGAAAATCGACCCCCCAATGGATAAGGATGAAGAACTCTTCCCCTCTCCCTCACTCTCTCTCGCGCTCCAGGTGAAATGAGGAAGAAGACGGTCGATTTCGTCTAATAAAGACGAATTGCGCAGTTGGCCGCTTTGTGTGCCGCGGCACAGCTTAGGTGTGCCGCGGCACAGGCCAAAAATTTACTCCTGTGTTTCGGCATTGTGCCGCGGATGCATCGCGTGTGCCGCGGCACCGTCTGATTGGGTTTTGGTCGCAGATGTCACACGGGTGTGCCGCGGCACCGGACGGATGTGCCGCGGCACTGACTCGGCACTGTGCCGCGGCACCGGATGGGTGTGCCGCGGCACACAGTACAGTTTGTCCGACCAACTACTGAAGGGATTTGTGTGCCGCGGCGCACACACCTTGTGCCGCGGCCCACACCCCTTTATGGGTTCCAAAATGATAACAATGATCCGAAAAAAGAATAAAACGATAGGAATCAATATTTGGGAACCAACAACACGAAATGAATCCACGACAACCCCGAAACGGCGGTTCCGCACAACAATAACGAGAATACAGTTCAACAGTTTGACAGGAAGGACACGCTGAGAAGTACACGAGGGTCACTACGATCGAGAAATACACCAAAACGAAAATACCAGGGAAAGAAAAATACGGATATTACATTCTACCCCTCTAAAAATAAGTTTCGTCCCGAAACTTAAGAAACAAACAACTCCGGGTACCTAGCACGCGTGCTATCCTCGGTTTCCCAAGTTGCTTCCTCGACACCATGTCTCGACCACTGCACTTTGACCAAAGGGATGGTTTTGTGCCTCAATCGTTTCTCACGATGCTCCAAAATCTTCAAAGGACGCTCTTCGAAAGTAATATCCTCGGCAACATCAATCTCACCATAATCGATGCGTGACTAGGATCCGGGATATATTTCCTCAACTGGGAAACATGAAAAACGCTATGAACATGACTCAAGGCTGGAGGTAACGCCAAACGGTACGCCAATTCACCGACTCGCTCGAGAATCTCAAAGGGTCCAATAAATCTCGGACTCAGCTTCCCTTTCTTCCCAAAACGAAAAACTCCCTTCGTCGGCGACACCTTTAGCAAAACGTGGTCTCCCACCTCGAATTCCAAAGGTCGACGACGGACGTCGGCATACGACTTGGCCGACTCTGGCGCCAACATCCGTTCCCGAATTAATTCTATCTTCCGCCTCGTCTCTAAAACGACATCCGGCTCCCGACCAAATCGGACGCCTCATTCCAACAGACGGTGATCGACATCGCGCCCATAAAGTGCCTCATACGGTGCCATCCGAATCGACGCGTGCCAACCGTTGTTGTACGTGAATTCGATCCGACAAATGTTCCTCCCACTACTACTCCAATCGAGAGCACAGCACGCAACAAGTCCTCGAACGTCCTGGATAGTGCGTCCGACCGTCCATCCGATCGGGATGAAAAGAGGTACTCAAACGCAACCGGTACCCAACGCCTTATGCACCGCCCGCCGAAGTGCGATACAAAACGGCCGTCACGATCCGAAACAATAGACTTGAGTACCGTGAAGTCTCACGATCTGCGCGATAAACACACGAGCTAACTTCTCCGGGCCCCAAGTGTCCTTGATGCCCGTAAATGTGCCGACTTGGTCAAAGATCAACAATCACCCATACCATATTCATGCCCGACCTCGATCTCGGCAAACTCGTAACGAAATCCATCGATATATCTTCCCATTTCCATTCCTAACGAAGTGATCGCAATAACCCATGGGGCCGATGCTCGATCTTGACCCACGACAAGTCAAACATCTCGCTACAAACCGTGCGACCTCATCCTTCATATCATTCCACCAGAAATTTCTTCTCAGGTCCTTGTACATCTTACTCGAACCAGATGAACGGAATAGGATGTAACATGGGCCTCCCGCAAAATACTGTCTCAACTCTGAGTCGCTCGCACACAAAGCCGAATCAAATCTCAAAATACCATCCTCGTGAATCACAAACCCGTGAGACTTTCCTTAAGAACATTCTCTCGGATTTGAGTAATCATCGGATCCTCTGATCGCTTGACTTAATCTCATCGATCAAAGACGAAAATTTCCAAAGCACGAAATTGTCCGGCGCCCCGCAAATGTAACCTCAACATCTAAATTGATTAAAGCTCTCCGAAGCTCGGATCGAGACGTAAGGATCTCAAGCGATCGCAATGCAATCGGTTCGACTCAAGGCGTCGGCCACGACGTCGCCTTGCCCGGATGATAAAGGATTTTGAGGTCATAATCCTTAATCACCTCTAACCACCTCCTCTGTCTCATATTCAACTCCCCGAGTAAATATGTATTTCAGACTTTTATGATCGGTAAAAATCGACATGTAGAGCCGAAAAGATAGTGACGCCAAATCTTGAGCGCAAATACGATCCGCTAACTCCAAATCATGAGTAGGGTAGTTAAGCTCATACGGCCTCAACTGTCTCGACGCAAAGGCAATGGTCTTGCCGTGCTGCATTAATACGCACCCAAGACCCTGACCCGAAGCATCGCTATAAACGGCGAATCCCTCGTTGCCACATGGCAACGCCAAAACTGGAGCTGAAGTCTAACGCTTCTTCAGCTCCTCAAATCGAATCGCCTCGTCATTCCGCATTTAACTTCTCGGATTTGGAGCAATCGTAAGTGGTCGAGCCGCCGAGAAACCTCGGCGAACCTACGGTAGTAGCCATACAAACACAAGAAAATACGGATCTCTCTCACGTTTTTGGGCGGTGCCCAATCCAACACGGCCTCAATCTTCTGCGGATCCACACGAACCCCTACCGAAATCACGTGACCTAAAAACATCACTTCCTTCAAATTAACTCACATTTCGAGAACTTTGCATAGAGTTGCTCGGTCCTCAAAATGTCTAATACTACCCGCAAATGATGGGCATGCTCTTCCTCATTCCTCGAATAAATAAGAATATCGTCAATAAAGACGACGACGCACTTATCCAAATACTCAATAAAAACTTTGTTCATCAACTGCATGAACACCGCCGGCGCATTAGTTAACCCGAAAGGCATGACTACGAACTCATAATGTCCGTACCTCGTCCGAAAAGCTGTCTTCGGCACATCGGACTCTCTCACTCGGAGCTGATAGTACCCCGATTTAAAATCAATCTTTGAGAATACCGCAGCTCCCTGCAACTGGTCGAATAAGTCGTCAATTCTCGGCAAAGGATACTTGTTCTTGATGGTCACCTTGTTTAGTTCGCGATAGTCGATACACAAACGTAGTGAGCCATCCTTCTTTCGCACAAACAGGACCGGTGCGCCCCAAGGCGAGGCGCTCGGTCGAACATACCCCGACTCAAGAAGCTCACTCAACTGCTTCTTCAACTCGGACATCTCTGAAGGTGCCATGCGATAGGGCACTCAAATAGAGCCGCACCCGGCTCTAACTCTATAGCGAACTCGACCTCGCGTTCGGTGGCAATCCCAGAACTCGTCAGAAATACATCCGAAACTCATTAACGATCGGAATCGACGAAAGCTCGACTCCACAATCCTCCGCCTTCAAGGCATAGAACCAATAACCAGTACACCCCTTTCGCATGAGACTCAACGCATTCAAGGCGATAATGATGAATTTCTGGATCCCACTCTTACGCCCGGCGAAAGAGTGCTCTGTGCCATCATCGGCTAAAATGGAGATGATCCTCGTGCGGTAGTACATGATTGCGCCATGCCGCTAGAGCCAATCAAACCCGAGAATCTAATCCTCACCCTCAATATCCACAACAATAATATTAGAGGGCCAAGTCCTCTCACAAATAAGTATGCAATGCCTCGAACCTCCCGATCACCAACGATCATATCACCGCTAGAAGCTTAACGATGAAGGGTTCACAAGGCATCATACAATCGAGACTCAAACGGCGTACACAATCCAAAGATATGAACGAATGCGTAGCACCGTAATCGAATAGCACACTGAAAGGATGAGAAAGAATATAAAAGGTACCTGTCGCCACGTGAGTCACTGGATCATCGCTTTTCGCATCTCATAGACACGCGGTGGGCCGAGCCGACACCGAAGCTCCCCCTTAGAGGGCTGACCCCGACCTCTCCCCCGACTAGCACTCGGCGGGGATTGAGGAGCAACGATCTCGATTCACACTTGGTTCCCTAGGCGCTGGAATGGAAGCCCGGCACCAAGAATTTTCTCCTCTCAAAGACAGAGCACCTTGTGGCGGTACTGCCACACTGATTACACGTCGAAAGGGCTCAAACAAGTACGACCGATGTGGCCTGTACGACTACAATTGAAACACTTCACATCACGAAAAGGAGCACCGGTAGTTCCACGAGGACCCCAATGAACGAGCCGGACCACCGCCGGCGGGAAGTTAGCGATTGGGATCTCGCCGACCCCCACTCTTGTGGCCCGAAAAGTTCCCAATGGACTTCGCTTACTCTCGCGGGCCGCCTCACTCGCCGTCACAGACATATCATAAGCAAGGGCCCTGCTCTGGTAATCTTTCAATGTAGTGCATACAAGCCCCGACATATAGTCCCGAATCGGCAACTTCATCCGTCTGGAGAAATCGAAAATTTTGTCGCTCTCCTCGATAACTTGGGTCTTCACATAACCCAACTCCTTGTTAAAATCAGCAATGGCTTGAGATACGGGGATATCCCGCGGTTGAGCATCATAAAAAGCATGTACCCGAGCCTGTCTGACTAGCCACGGGCAATATTCGGTCTCCATCAATTCTTGAAACTCAGCCCACGAAGCAGCATGGTCTTTGGGCCCAACGGCCTCCCACCAGTCCGTGGCGTCCCCTGTGAGAAAGTATTGAGCAATAGGGACTTTACGGTCCTCGGGATAGTTAGTGGCAACGAAGACCTTAGATATCTCCTTGATCCACCCTTCCCAGCCAATTGGGTTTGAAGCTCCCGAAAACTGAGGAGGATGCATCTTGATGACATCTTGGAGACAACGGTCCGCTCCGCCCCGATTAGCATGGGCCTGATCCGGGTTCTGAACCGCCTGAGCTATTGCCACCATTTGGTTCACCATTTGCTGCATAACGGCCGCAATACCAAGATCGGCACGCTCCTGAGAAGAAGCATGGCTATGACGGTCGCCAGATCGCGGCCTCAAGATCGTGACGTGGCCGCCCCACCGGCTGCCCCACGTCCCCGGCCGCGTCCACGACCACGACGGCGACCACGACCTCTTCCAGCATCCATACTGGAGTTAAATAAGTAGCAAAAGCCATACGAGGATCAGAACAATAAAAGAACAATCACAAGTCGAGAATCAAGGGTACGATACAAGGAATTAATGAACAGATGAAGGAAAACTTACGGACACTGGTAGTACTAATCATGGCAGTGACGATGATGTGCAAAACAAAACACCACAAGACCCAATAAACCGACAAGCCTAGGTATCCATAAACCTAGTGCTCGATACCATTTTCTATAACACCTCAAGATATTCGAGGTATATTACAAAGGCCGTGAATCCCTATATGGGACCCACCAGCCGAACAAAGATCATACTCATCGACTCACATAAACGAACAATACCATGTCATAAAGACGCAAACAGATAATCCACCCGGTTCAACCGGCCAATATAACATCATCATCCAACACAACATAATAAGCAACAATACAATCCGAACGAACAAGAACCCCTTAAGTACTCGAGTACAACTATTAGTTCAAAACCACAAAAGATAAAAAGGTAAAAGACACTAAAACGTCACTCGTGCACAATCATCACGCACGACCATCATCCGTAATCGTCCAGCTCATTGCCTCGATGAACCCGACTCAAATTCATAAAACGAATTTCCCAAAACGGGTCCCCGTGAGGGGTTAGCAATCACGCTAGTACAAGTAACTGTGATGAACAACTTACATCTTACACATATAGTAAATGTATGCAATAGAGAAAACTGCTCAAAACACTCATTTCCGGAAATGCCATAAATAAGTCACATTTGTAAAATTCACCACAATTAACCGTCGATCCACACCTCCGTGGACCCCTACCGAGACCCCGTCGGATCTAACCTGTAGTGGTTAAAAGCAAAGCTCGTCGATCCACACCTCCGTGGACCCCTACCGAGACCACGTCGAGTCTAACCCGTAGTGAGCATACACACACACACAATTTCTCATACAAAACTACTATGTCAAGATTGTAAGTTCATAAGGATACTTGCCTCGATTAATAGACGTTGACGCGAACGGAACGGAAGAATCAAGCACGACCGTGAGGAACCGACGAATGAACCTAGCGATTCGAATAGCACAATCACAACCACTTCTAAACGATTATGGAAATGGAATACACCCGGAAACCCGCCTACGATTCATGTATATTCGTACCAAAAATAACAACGAGGGCGGACCACAACCAAACCCTCCCGATTACGTAAAAATCCACAAAATATCCATGAATCCGTAGGAAAACTAAAGATACTAACAATATTAATCGTATACATCAAGAATCCACCAACAAAACGGAACGAATCGGAAGAAAAACCCAAAACCCCCAAATTAATCGAAAATAGGGTTTTAGAATATTACCTTAGGAGATTCAAGTACCAAGATCCGTAGAACACGCGTTAGATTGATTTCCGGGCTTCACTACCAAGAAAAATGGTGAAAATCGACCCCCAATGGATAAGGATGAAGAACTCTTCCCTCTCCCTCACTCTCTCATGCCGCAGTGAAATGAGGAAGAAGACGGCCGATTTCGTCTAATAAAGACGAATTGCGCATTGATCGCTTTGTGTGCCGCGCACCTTAGGTGTGCCGCGCACGTGCCAAAAATTTACTCCTGTGTTTCGCATTGTGCCGCAAGATTGATCGCGTGCCGCGGCACCAGATACTGGGTTTAGGTCGCAGAAGACACACGAGTGTGCCGCGGCACCGACAGTGTGCCGCGGCACCGGCTCGCACCGTGCCGCGGCATCGATGGGTGTGCCGCGCACAAGACAGCTTTGTCCGACCAACTACCAAGGGATTTTTGTGCCGCGGCGCACACACCTTGTGCCGCGGCCCACACCCCTTTATGGGTTCCAAAATGATAACAATGATCCGGAAAAAGAATAAAACGATAGGAATCAATATTTGGGAACCAACAACACGAAATGAATCCACGACAACCCCGAAACGGCGGTTCCGCACAACAATAACGAGAATACAGTTCAACAGTTTGACAGGAAGGACACGCTGAGAAGTACACGAGGGTCACTACGATCGAGAAATACACCAAAACGAAAATACCAGGGAAAGAAAAATACGGATATTACATTCTCGTCCCATTAATCCTAGACTTCCTCCTCCGTAAACTACATGAATGCATTTTTCTCCTAAGGTACGAGCCAAGTTGTGGGCTGCTTCAGTAAAGCATGCCTCTTTTCCAGAATTATCTCCACCAAAAATGCATACTGTGTTAAATTTTTTTGTTGAAGATGATGACTCCATTTTTGAAAAGAAAAAAAAATTAGAGAGAAACAGAGAAAAGTGCAAGTTTGAGGGATGAATGAAAGAAACCAGTAGAAAGTTTATTTATAGAAGAAAAAGAAGGTAAAAATTGTTTAACAAGTTTGTGATTGCGTTTGATTGTGCTTCAACTACTCAATAGAATAATGAAAGCTTTTATCGCGTATCACATTTTTTTATTCAGAAAATCTCACCACACGACAAAAATAAAAGATACTTACGCGTATGTACAGTAGTTGTGATTGTGGCTCACATCTTCCTCTGATTTTACGTTCAGAAACGGCCTAAACGCCTTCTATGAGTCGGGGAGAAGCTTCCCATCCAATTTTCTTACAAATTGGCAAACATGGTCTTTTAACGTCAGATTCCCAAGACTTTGTTCATATTCTGGTTTGAATTTATTCCACAAACATTGAATTCCGTAATATACAAGTCCAGTAGTATGCGTGTCAAGAGAAATTTCGATATTATCTAAATTCTCCTTATTCAGACCATCATTAATGAACTGAATTTTATCTTCTCTGTTTGTAGATGGAATTCCTAAAGATCGATATTTTGCAAGATGCAGCCCATCTAGCACATTTATAGCAAACGGCTAGTATCTTTGCTCGTCGTTTCTTGGCATATGAACTTTTTCCAAGCCCTGGTAAAAATCTAGTTGGTGTTTCTGTGAATTCACCTTCTATTCTTACTTTAGTTTCGATAATGAATCTTATGTCAAAAGGTATGCTTTTATTCGTAAGCAACCTCATCCTTTCAAGACTTGTCTTGTAAATTTTTAAAATTGCATTTTTGCTTAGAAAGGGAAATCTTTTTTCAATTTTAAACAATGTTTTGTCCATGATAAAAAAAACAAAAATAAAAAGACAATGAAAATAATTGAATAAAATATTTACAAATATCAGTTGTTGTGGGAAACTGAAAAATCCGACTTTAATAGTCACGGAGTACCGTTATCCACCACTTGACCGGACAAACACAATTTAGTACTAAGTTACAACGTCGAGAAATTTGTACCTATAAAAATAGTTTACAATGTAAGATTTCAAATATAACTTATACTTCCCCGGCAACGGCGCCAAAAACTTGACACGCTTTTAGTGTAACTATCGCAAGTGCACGATATCGTATCAAGTAGTAAAGTGGACTTTTTGAGTCCGGTTTATCGATCCCACAAGGAAATTTGGTTATAATTTGAATTATACACTATTAGTATATTTTTATAGATACTAAGATGAGTGAAACACACAATTTAAAGAGTTTGGTTTAATTGTTGCAAAATAAATGGCCTTAATAGTTCTAATATTTTAAGGAAATAAAAAGATTGCGATAATAATAGATTGATTAACGATAAAATGAAATAGTTGGGATTACAAACTTAGTTCGTAATTAGTTAAAAAAGTTGTATTGGAGATCATAAGATGAATTTACTTATTATGTTGTGTAGATTCGATTTTCCTTAAAAAGACGGTTTCTCTTTCGAACTATAAAACGTCCCTTACATATTGAATCAATCCACTATATTTCTATGTTGATTGGCTTCAATACATAGCATTAGGATTTATGAAAATAACTCAAAGAATCATCTAAGGACTAGGGGTATATTTCTATCCCCTAGAACAACTTAGAGTGAAGATCATTTGATCTAATCAAACATATTTTCTTTCGAAACATATGAAGACCATAAATATCGTCATTTATTGCCCAAATAAATAATGATTGTTAAAACAATGAAAATCACACACAATAATAAGTAATTCACAATAGATCTTTATACAAATATAAACAACATGACTAACCTTGTTTATAATCCCAACTAAAGATTACTTAGCCCATGAAGGGTTTATTACACATATTACAAGCTTTTGTGGTCATTTTTAGTTGAATCAAGAGAAAGAATTGATCCTAACTCCCTTAGTAGATAAAGGAGATAGAATCAATAAACTCTCTGAACAACATATGTTATACCACACTTACAAAGATCACTCAAGAACACAAGTGTGTTCTTCACACAAAAAGAAAAGTTTACAAAAAAATGAAAAATTATAAGATGAATGATCAATGATGAAGGATCTAAGGGGTCTATTTATACACCTAAAGTAATCTAATAGCTCCAAAACTCCAGCATTATTACATTAGATCGGATCAATGCCAGCCATCCCCTCAATAATACACAAAAAGTATAAAAATTAGACAAATCATAGTAATTGTCAAGAGTTACGGCCGTAACATTCAGAGTTACGGCCGTAACAAGTGACTTACGGCCGTAACTCCTGAATGTTACGGCCGTAACGTGGCTTCGTAAATTTGCTCATTTGAAGCTTGGATAGTTACGTTTTCGGCCCAGAATTTCTCAGACTTTGCGTTTTTGCCCCAGATCTTCTTCGGATGATAACTTTTGATATATAACTCTGATTTTGAATACGGAAAGACTGCCGAATTCGTCTCGGAAAGCCCTAAAACATGAATATATCAAAATTCAATAAAGAGAATATTTATTAAACATGTTGTTTCTTGAGTAATTCAGTTATTTAATCCGATCATCATCCGATAAAAATAAAATTATTAAAACTAATAAATTAAAAGCAAAAAACGAGTAGACTAGCTCAATTATGGGTGAATTTTATCGATACAAACCATGGATAAGTGTACAAAACTGACACTTATCACCATGCTTACTTACGTACGAGTCGAGCGCCAGGCCCTTTGCTGGGCCACGAGTCTTCTTCTTTTTCTTCTCCTCCTCGACTACATTTTCCCCTTCTCCTTCTCCCTCTCTATCTCCTCGTACAGTTTCGTCTTCGAAACCCGACAACTCCGTCAACACATGTTGTCTGGCCAAGACTCGTAGACGTACGCCTCGTCAGGGATAATCAATCGAACGGGAACTCGGACTCCCGTCTCATCGACCTCTGGAGTAGTCGGAACCATCAGAGGCATGAATAGAGTCGGCGGCAAACCGTGGGGCACCGCGGACGAGGAACTCCGTACATCTCCTGATGTGTGAGGGCTAGACGTGGGTCGGTGGATGGGAGGCATACGAGTCTCCGGCTGCGAGGGGGTCAGCCGTGGTGTCTGAAAGGATAAACGCCGCGCTAGTGAAGTGGGCTCATCTGTCGCCCTAAAAAAATCGTCAGCGTTCATGCCGGTAGCTTCTAGTATCTGGAGGGCACGAACGCTGCTCTGAGATATGTATAGTGTAGAGGGATCCACCTTACTAGAGGCTGCCGAACTCCCCCCCGAATCGGGAGTGGTCGACTTTGTCGACTTCTTCCCCAACGCTTTCTTTATTCTATCCATAATCTAAACAAATAAATCAAATTCACAACTCAACACAACAGTAATTATCAATGCCATACCACGTTAATCTTTCAATTAACGCCGGCTATAAAATTCCTTTCTCCTCAAACAAATTCATCAAATATTTCATCAAAACTCATTACACAATTTACCTAATTCACCAAATAATCTAAACAAAATCATCAAATTCACAACTCAACACAACAGTAATTTTAAATGCCATACCACGTTAATCTTTCGATTAACGCCGGCTATACAATCCCTTTCTCCTCAAACAAATTCATTAAATTCACAACTCATTAAATACAAAATATTGAAAATACTAAATTCATCAAATGTTGCATCACAACTCATTAAACAATTTATCTAATTCATCACATAATCTGAACAAATTCATCAAACAAATACAATAAATTCAACAAACAAAATAAAAAAAAGGGTTACCTGTCGGGAGGCAGTCGGACGACAGGCGGAGGGCGTCGGTCGGGCGGGCGGGCGACGGGACCGCGGGCGGCGGGATCGGGCTCAGACAGGCAATGGACGCGGGCAAGCGGCGACGGTTGGGTGACGGGTGTTGGGGGCTGGGTGACGATCGGTGGGGCGGGGGTTAGGTGACGGGCGGTTGGGGGCTGGGTGACGATCGGCGGGCGACGGCTACGTGAAGTGCGATCGGGGTGGGTGAGGGAAGGAGAAAATAATAAGTTGGGAAGGAGAAAACGTATAAAATGTAGGGGGTTTAGCCGATGACAAGATCTACGTCGTCGGCTAAAGTTTTTAAAAAAATATATATTTTACTTTAGCCGACGACTATCAAAATGTCGTCGGCTAAACCCCAACAATGACCCGACCGTGTAGTCCAACACGGTCGGGTCAGGAATACAGCGTGTTTTCACTTTCTGGGCAGGTGCGACACGGGCCATGTCATTTGACACGGTCGGCAGTTTAGCCGACGACATAAATAGAGTCGTCGGCTAAAGTATAACCTTTTTTTTTTTAAAAAAAAACTATAGTCGACCGTGTCAGCAGACACGGTCCGTGTCGCACGTGCCCAGAAAATAAAAACACACTATATGCCTGACCCGACCGTGTTAGAATACACGTTCGGGTCATTGTTGGGGTTTAGCCGACAACTATCTGAATGTCGTCGGCTAAAGTAAAATATTTTTTTTTAAAAAACTTTAGCCGACGACGTAGATCTTGTCGTCGGCTAAACTCCCCAATTTTTTTTAATAATATTATTAATATTATATTAATGTTATGATTATTATTACTATTTTTTAATTATATTTAACATATGAAAATATACATCTACTAAATTTATGGCTCATAGTTTGAGTCATCACTACAGTCTGTCTCATTATCTGAGTTGATATCCGGCAATATATGCCTCAAGTCGTCCACATTATCGTCATCAGAATTTTCAAGTAACTCGTTTGTATCAACGTCAATGTACCCGCGAGCATCACCACGGAGTCGGACGACTCGTCCTTCACGAACATTATTCATTATAATTGTCATTGATGGTGGAATATTTGCTGTATTTGGCTCTTGATAAGCATCATCGTCATCAGTACCTGTTGTTTCTCCCAAAGGTAGCAAAGACTATAAATATTCCTCGTTGTCACAACGTTCACTATCTTCCATGTGCCTTTCTTCACCAAGTCGTCCAAATAATACACCGACTTTGCTGATGTAGCAAATACAAAAGGATCACTTTCATACCATGAAGTGGAAGTGTCAACAGATAACAGCCCGTAGTCATCTTGCATATCGGTTCCAAGACTGGTGTCGTACCATCGACACTTAAACAAGTAAATTGTCATGCCTTCCCCGTAAATTAGTTCTACCACTTCCAAAAGAACACCGTAATATCCACCATCTATCATAACCCCAGAATTTTGACATCTTCTTTTTTGGTCTCTCTCAAGGCATACGAATGTGACACCGTTGACTTTGGCCATCGAATAAATTCTTGACATAACCGGCTTCATAGAAAGAAGCATAAGTTCACGCGACCAGTTAGGGTGTCCATCATCTTGTATGTGTGTCATCTTTCGTAAATAAACTTTTTATGTAAGAAAAATATCTTAAGTCCAAAATCAATAGCAACTGAATGTATACGTACCCATTCTCCAAAATAGTCGGCAAAAGTGTCATTGTGGAATCTAGTGTCACCTCGCACCATATCGCATGACAAGTGGATGTTTTCCAGTGACAATTGAGCAATATCCACCAATGTGCAATTCGTGACTCGTACGGGTCTAATTGTCTTCCTGGCAACCTCCCATAGACGTCAACCTCAGTAGATATGATAGAAAGATTGAATTGTATTTTATCTGCTGGAATAGAGCGGGAAGGGGGCTTGAAGGTGCCCAAATGCAAACTTGATATGCGTAATACACTCCGACGCAAGGTAAGATTCTGCAATGCATCCTTCTGGTGCAGACTTATTGGCCACCGAGTCTTTGTAATCACCGAGTTGCCTGTAATATTATCATTGTGTTAGAAATCATACTTAATTTGACAATATATATATATATATATATATCATACAAAATTATGTTTCCTTTCAACCGGGTACATCCACGTGTAGTGCACTGGACCAGTGACCAATAACTGCCGGGGAAGGTGGATCATGAGGTGAGGCATGAGGTCAAAAAAGTTTGGAGTAAATATTCGCTCAAACTTGCACAAGATATAGATGATCTCATCTTACATTTTACGCAAATCAGATCTCTTCACTTCTCTCGTACATAATTTCTGGAAAAATCTTGACAATGCAACACACGGCTCGACCACCTGTTTTGGTAAGTACGGTCGAATAAATACCGGAAATAGGCGTTGGAGTAGGATATGACAATCATGACTCTTCAAACCAGTTAACTTGTTCTCCCTGAAATTAACACATCTTCCTATATTTCCAAAGATACCCTAGGATACCTAGCGCCTTTATCCAAAGAAATATCTCGGTTCTCGCTCTCAAAGAATGGTGTAAGCTGCCTTAAGCTTTTTTTGTTTTCCCTTGACAGTTTTCAACCACAAATGTTTTCTTATGCTCATTTCTTCCAAACCTTTGCGTGCTTTTGGCCCGTCTTTGGTCTTTCCATCCCAACCTAAGGTTGTCCCAACCACACTTTCGCAAACATTCTTTTCAATGTGCATGACATCCAAGAAGTTCCTTATCAGTAACTTGGACCGGTAAGGCAATTCCCAGAATATACTTTTGTGCGACCAATACTTATACCTGTCGGGCCTTTCAGGGGTTGCTGCAATCACATCAGGATGGTTGCTAAGCTGACCAAAATCGTACTCATTAAGAATCGATAGTATTTCATCACATGTCCACTGTCGTGGTGGCTCGCCCATTTCTACAGTGCCATCAAATGCTGCAGCATCCATACGCCACTCATGTTCTCTCTCAAGCCATATCCGATGATGCATTCGGATAACTTTCCTACAGTGGTACCTAGTACAATCTGCATTCAAACACACTGGACAACCTCTATATCCGCTAATAACAGATCCAGACAGCATTCCATATGCAGGAAAATCACTAATAGTGCCGATACACATGGCATGCAAGTAGAATGTCTCGCATTTAATAATGCCGTGACGTGGGATGACCTTGCTCCCACAACAGTTTCAGCTCCTCTATCAAAGGTCTCATATACACATCGATACACTTTCCCGGATATCCCGGCCCCAGGACTAACAAGGTCAACATATTATACTCCTTCCGCATACACATCCACGGAGGAAGATTGTAAGGAATCACTACAACAGTCCATAAGGTATATGAAAGACTCATGTTACCAAAAGGGTTGAAACCATCAGATGCAATCCCGAGCCTCACATTTCGGATATCTATAGAAAAATTCGGATACTCCCTATCTATATGCTTCCACGCCTCTCCATCCGAAGGGTGTATCATAGTATCCCTGTCATTAGTGCGCGGCTCGGCATGCCATCTCATTGCTTTTGCCGTGTGAGGAGACATAAAAAGCCGTTCCAACCTGTCCTTCAGTGGAAAATACCAAAGTACCTTCACCGGTTTCTCTTTTCCAGAAGGAGTGATGTTGGAATATTTATTCCACACATTATTTAATTTATGTTTTGATGATTAAAGTTGCTAAACTACAAAACAACATCGAGGCGAAGCAAAACGGCGAAGCAGACGAAGACGCAAAAATTGCAATCTGGACTGCATTAGCGCACGCTAAGGGACATATGTTAGCGCACGCTAACGAGGAGTCAGCTGCATTCCAGCCTAGTATCGAAGTAAGCTGCAGTGAAGTCAACAGATGGATAGCGCACGCTACACTCTATTATTAGCGCACGCTACACTCTATTATTAGCGCACGCTACCCTCTATTATTAGCGCACGCTACAAAGGATGATTAGCGCACGCTAAGATGTTTGAATCTAGTCAATCCGAACGTTGGGAAAAGCAGGTCAAAGTCAGCATATCAAACGGTCACTTTGACAATCCATGCAACGGATATATTGGATTAGCGCACGCTACAAAGGAAGTGGTAGCGCACGCTAATCGTATGGCGAGCTACCGGATCAAATATAAAGTGATTAACGCACGCTACATGAAAGCCTTTACGTACGCTAGAGCAAAAATGTGCGATAGCGCACGCTAAGAATGAAGGCTAGCGCACGCTAGCTAGTCAACTGGCAGCAACGGCTAGTAAGGAGGAAGAAGGCTATAAATACCAAGGAGTTGGTATTATTCCATACAACAACATTGAGCAAAGCATACATACGTGTTTTATCATTGTAAACATTATAGTTGTTGTTCTTGAGCTTAATTAAGAGTGATTGAGTGTTATACACAAGATCATACACGAGCGATAAAAAGAAAAGATACGATTGGATTCGGTGTTATTAGGATCAAGTATCCGGCATTGTTAGATCGCAATCGATATCTAAGTGAGGTTTATCTAGTACCCATAGAAAGCTAGAGTGGTTGATTCCTTATCCAATAGAAAAGGAAAAACGGTTTTACTCGGACCGATAGAAGACGAGCTTGTAACGGTAATCCCTCGACCGATAGAAGAGAGGCGTAGAGGTTTTGATCTTAAGCCTAAGGAAAAAGATACATCGAGAGAGGACGTAGGCTTCGTTAACAACCGAACCTCTATAAATCCTTGTGTGATTTATTTTCCGCAATTTATTTTCGCTTCCGCATAAAACGGCGCAAATATCCGATTTGGTACCCAACAATTGGTATCGGAGCGCCAGGTTCTCCTATACACGGCTTAACATCCGAGGAAAAAGATCCAATGGCGTTTCAAATGGGTCCCGTCGAAGGCCTTGCTCTCAACCGACCACCATTTTTTGATGGCTCAAACTTCATGACGTGGAAGAAGAAGATGTCTATATTCATCCGAGCATATGACATCGAGCTTTGGAAGGTGATTTGTCTTGGTCCGAAAATTCCAACAAATTCCAACGGTACGCTCAAAACCTTCGAAGAATATGACGATTCCGATTGGAAAAAGACCACTACAATTGTAAGGCAACTCAACTTCTCTATTGTGCCTTAAATCCGGAAGAACACAACCGGATATCATCGTGTGATAGTGCCAAAGAAATCTGGAAAATGCTTGAGGTAACACACGAAGGTACGTCTCAAGTCAAGGAGACGAAGATAAACATGCTCCTTCACGATTATGAATTATTCCAAATGAAGGACGATGAATCCATCTCGATTATGCTCGACCGATTTTCGGTCATCACTAATGGATTAGCATGTTTTGGAAAACCACTTTCGAGTAGTGAGAAAGTAAAGAAAATTCTCCGATCACTACCTCGAGAATGGGACGGTACGGTTACGGCAATAATGGAATCCAAAGATTTAAATACTCTCGATTTTAGTGCTCTCGTTGGTTCTCTTATCAACTACGAGATTGTTCTAAAATCTCGGAATGCCAAACCAAAACCGAAGGAGAGGTCGATAGCATTCAAGGCTAAAATGTCGAAGAAGAAAGAAGAAACCCCGGTGGACGAAAGTGACGAAGAAATGGCATATTATGCCAAAAATATTAATAAGTTCCAACACTTATTAAACCGGAGAAAGAAGGACATTCAAGCGGGCGAACCTAAGAAATTCGACAACACTTGTCGATTATGTGGTAAACCAGGCCACTTTGCTAAGAACTGTCGAGTAAAGCAAAAGGTGGTTCTAATCGCAACATGGAGCGACGAAGATCCCGATGAAGATTTTCTTGAACAAAATAATCTCGCGCTCATGGCCCGGAGTTCATTCGACGATAGCGACGTCGAAAGCCAAGTAAGTAATTCCTACGACGAACTTTTTGAAGCATTCGAGTTACTACATACGGACTATCAAAATGCTTTAAATGAAATTAAATCCATCAAGTCTAAATATAAAACTTTGGAAATTGAAAATTCCAAAATACTTGAAAAAGGGAAATTTGTTGAAATTGATCATTCAAAATGCCTTGAAAATGAAAATATTTTGAAAAATGATCTTTTAAAAGTTCAAGATGAACTAAAAATTTTGACAAAGAAATTTTCGTGCGGCAACGATAAATTTGAACAAATGTTATGTGTTCAAAAATATACTTTAAATAAAGAGGGGTTAGGATTCAAATCACGTTCGAAAAACGAATCCGTCAATTTCAATATACCCTGATGTGAAAAATGTTTGAAAATTGGGCATCACATTTCAAATTGCAAAAGCCCAAGACGGACGATAAAAATTAAAAAGATTTGGGTTCCTTAAGGAACAAACGTTTCAAACATCGTCTATGTTTCAAAAGAAAAACCAACTATCGGTTGGATCCCCAAAAATAAACTTTGACAAATGATATTTTACAAAGGGGGAGAAGGAAATAATATTTTCAGGGAGAGTTTATACCCTTATTAATGCATAAATTGATATCATGCATATTTATATTTCATTTGGTATCCTTTATATTTTTTTTACTTTTTGATGAAAACAAAAAGGGGGAGAAAGATATGAATTGAGATAAAAATGATAAAAATGAGAAGGAGATGAAGAGGAGTTGAAAAATTGAAAAATGAAGAAGTCGAAAAAGAAAAGGATTGGAGAAACTAACGAAACGATCAAAGTCGAAAACTTTGATTCGTAGAAATATATATTATTTTTTACAGATTATCCAATTCAAGAGTTGTTTTGTAATCATCAAAAAGGGGGAGATTGTTGGAATATTTATTCCACACATTATTTAATTTATGTTTTGATGATTAAAGTTGCTAAACTACAAAACAACATCGAGGCGAAGCAAAACGGCGAAGGCATTTAAGACGCAAAAATTGCAATCTGGACTGCATTAGCGCACGCTAAGGGACATATGTTAGCGCACGCTAACGAGGAGTCAGCTGCATTCCAGCCTAGTATCGAAGTAAGCTGCAGTGAAGTCAACAGATGGATAGCGCACGCTACACTCTATTATTAGCGCACGCTACACTCTATTATTAGCGCACGCTACCCTCTATTATTAGCGCACGCTACAAAGGATGATTAGCGCACGCTAAGATGTTTGAATCTAGTCAATCCGAACGTTGGGAAAAGCAGGTCAAAGTCAGCATATCAAACGGTCACTTTGTCAATCCATGCATCGGATATATTGGATTAGCGCACGCTACAAAGGAAGTGGTAGCGCACGCTAATCAAGGCGAGCTACCGGATCAAATATAAAGTGATTAACGACGCTACATGAAAGCCTTTACGTACGCTAGAGCAAAATGTGCGATAGCGCACGCTAAGAATGAAGGCTAGCGCACGCTAGCTAGTCAACCGCAAAGAACGGCTAGTAAGGAGGAAGAAGGCTATAAATACCAAGGAGTTGGTATTATTCCATACAACAACATTGAGCAAAGCATACATACGTGTTATATCATTGTAAACATTATAGTTGTTGTTCTTGAGCTTAATTAAGAGTGATTGAGTGTTATACACAAGATCATACACGAGCGATAAAAAGAAAAGATACGATTGGATTCGGTGTTATTAGGATCAAGTATCCGGCATTGTTAGAATCGCAATCGATATCTAAGTGAGGTTTATCTAGTACCCATAGAAAGCTAGAGTGGTTGATTCCTTATCCAATAGAAAAGGAAAAACGGTTTTACTCGGACCGATAGAAGACGAGCTTGTAACGGTAATCCCTCGACCGATAGAAGAGAGGCGTAGAGGTTTTGATCTTAAGCCTAAGGAAAAAGATACATCGAGAGAGGACGTAGGCTTCGTTAACAGCCGAACCTCTATAAATCCTTGTGTGATTTATTTTCCGCAATTTATTTTCGCTTCCGCATAAAACGGCGCAAATATCCGATTTGGTACCCAACAAGTGATCCTATATTTTTCTGTATCACATACAGGACATCTCGTCAGGTCTTCATTAGGATGCCCCCAGAATAGAACACAATCATACATACAGGCGTGGATCTTAATGTAGGAAAGACCAAGATCTTTCAAAATTCGTCTCATTTTTGTATATGTATTAGGAAGATGATGACCCTGTGGAAGCATATTACTCGTAAGCTCCAAGTAATCATCTACAGACTTGATGGATGATCTGTTTTCCACCTTTAATCTCATCGTTTCCATGACACAATCAAGAACAGTCATCTTACACCCTGGGTATAGAGGGGTCTGTTGGAGTTGAATTAGCTTGTTGTACCTGTCAAGCCCAGCAGTATTGCAAGGCAACGGTCTACGGGGTCGTGGGATTGGCTCAGTTAGTACAAACGTCTCGGAAAAACCAAACACATCATCAATCAACCTCCTCTTCGGATCGGTGAACACGTTGTTACCACTAAATTGTCCGTGATCATATGGAATAACAGAATTCGGTGCTTCACCATGATATATCCAGCATATATATTTACTCTAAAAACCATTCTTCTTTAGGTGTTCCCAGACCTCATCAAATGGAAAACGAAACATATCACTACGATATCTACATTTATTACACGGACAGTAGTGCAACGTATTACCACTGTCGTGCTCTTTTACAAATCTCATAAACTGCTTCATCCCATCCATTACACTTGGATCCCATTTTCGTAACCCAATCCAACTCTTGTCCATCCTGAAAATGTATAAATTTTCCAATATTAATCCAACTAACTAATATTGTTCAAATTATAAATGAAATCACAACAAACAATTAATCATAATGATTATCATCATAAAACTTAATCGTTATACATAAAAGCTTTAGAATGTACAACATGAATAATACAAAGTTTCGAAATCACAATAAAAATTACAATAAAATACGTACCTTAATCGAAATGGTGATTATAACAACCGGTAGAAACCTTCGTCACTCCAGCTAGCACAACTCAAAGTAGCAACTCACAAGCTTTTTTCGGGAATAACTGACAGGATCGGGAATAGAAATGTGCTCTTTAGGGGGGAGAGGGGCAAGATTGGGTTGGTGTTCCGTGAACTATATATAATTTTCACTTGGAGGTTTAGCCGACGACTTGATCTAGGTCGTCGGCTAAACCCCATTTTTTTTTTCGGAAGCTACTTTGAAAAAAAAACGTTTTAGCCGACGACTTGATCTCGGTCGTCGGCTAAACTTTTCAAAAAAAAAAAGGCTTTAGCCGACGGCCTAGATCTTGTCGTCGGCTAAAATGTGATTTTTTTTCTGAGGAAAGGGTTTTAGCCGACGACTTGATCTGGGTCGTCGGCTAAAACCTTTTTTTTTAAAAGGTTTAGCCGACGACCGAGATCAAGTCGTCGGCTAAAATGTTTTTTTTTTCGGTCGGCTAAACATTATCTAGGTCGTCAGCTAAACCTTTTTACTATAGCCGGCGACTATTTTGTACTTTAGCCGACGACCTAGATCAAGTCGTCGGCTAAAACCCTTTAGCCGACGGCAACCAGAGTCGTCGGCTAAAGTGTACAGTTTAGCCGACGACACTTAAAAGTCGTCGGCCGTTTTTTTTCGGGTCGTCGGCTAAAGTACTTTTTTTGGTAGTGAGGGATGAGCACAAATGGACCGGACCCGGACCGGACCTGTTAATCAGGTCCGGGTCCCGGGTCCGCATTTTTACAAAATTCGTGTTTCAGGCCAGATCGGGTGAAAACTCGGAAAATCGGGTCCAATCCGGAACAACCCGGTAAAAATAAAAATGCATAAAAAATGTTTTTTATTGTAATTTACCCTCGATGGTGATGAAATAATGATGATTAATGGCTCAATTATGATTGCAGATTATTCGGATTGAGTTAATTTATCCTAAAATATTGTTGAACATGAGAGTTTGGTGACTGAATGAAGATACTAAAATTGATAACTGAATATTCTTGGAGTATGTAAAGAAAAAAGCATTTTGGATGTAATAACACGACACTTAATATGCAACAAGTTTTTTTTTACTAAATCAAAGTTAGAATCGGGTCACCGGACCGACTGGGTTTTACCGTCCGATCAGGTTGACCTGCTTTCAACAGTCCGCATCGGGTCGCTAAAGTCCGACCATTTAAATTTCGGTCCATTCCGGACCGGGTCTATCCGGGCCGGGTCAGGCCCGATGCTCAGTTCTAATTATAAGTACTTATTTAGTTCTCTAATCGGTGGAGTCTCATTCAAAACCAATGTGGCATGGAATATTTGAGATAAAAAGAATCTAAAAATGTCAAATACCACGTGTGAAAGAGAGTTAAAGTGGTGCTCTCAACACGTTTTGCTATGTATATATATATATATATATATAAGTAAAATTATTTATTTGGTCAATAAAAATAAAACTAGTAAATCAAAAGATGCGAAATTCAAATTTTAGATAAATTGAATTAATGTAATCTTAATAATTGACCAAGTTAAAATTTTAATTTATTTGTCGAACTTAATAATTGACCAAATTAAACACAATAAAAAAATTATTAGGCATATGTATGAAATAACTATGTGGCTGGAAAATACACATTGGATTCTAAGTATTTATTTAGGTTCTTCAATGTTGGAATTATGTTTTAAATCAGTGTGAGATTCAAGACATTGAATTCTATTTATTTAGGTTATCCATCGGTTATGTTTATACTATTTTAAATCAATGTGGGACTTAAGATTTTAGATAAATAAAAATTCAAAATTAAGAGATACCACATAGGAGAGAGAGAGAGAGAGAGAGAGAGAGAGAGAGAGAGAGAGTTAATGTGATGCTTCAAATAAGTAACGCTATTATATATATATAATTAGAAAATTAATATTTTTAATTAAAATTGAGGGATAGTGTAATGCCCCGATTCCGCATATACATTTATAGTGAATTATAAAAAATATGTTCAATTTTATTAAATTAATGCCTGAATAATTTTATCATTTAATCCATTTTAATTTCATGATCATGCAAATTCATTTATGTCATTATAATTCATGTCAAGTCATGTGATTTATTTCGTTTAATTTCTCATTTTAATTCATCGTTTCATCTCGTCATTTCTAGGCCCAAGTCAATTTTAAGCAATATTAATCGTTACCCGAAAGATTTTACAAGCTAAATAGTAATATTATTTATTATTATTATTATTATTACTATCACTATTATTAATATTACTATTACTATTTAGTTTAGCCCAATTATTATTCATTTTCATTGTTGGGCCATATAAATTTTGTGGCCCAAATTCTTTTACTAGTTCAATTAATAAGTTGGCTCAAGCCATTTTCCTAGCCCAATTAAAAATAGAGATCTCTCTTTTTCAGTACCAAAGCATAAAAGTAATAAGTTATATATCCCCATTCATAAAACTATAAATTTTTGATATCAAAATGTGTTAAAAGACTTTATTACCCTTAAAGTCTACCACTAAAAGAAAAAAAACCTAAAAAAGAAAAAGGAAGATTATTAAAACGAAACAACAATAAAAAAACGGTCCCACAACTCAATATTTTCCTCTGCCAAAAAACTCTCCTCCTCTCTGCAAAAAAACTCTCCCGTCGTGAAATCCTTCACGGCCGTAAAATGTCGACCTCCGACTACCACAGAATCAAGACGCCGGAAGTTCCGCTAGTGACACTCCATCCAAGAGCAATTCGTCAATGAGCCGGGTTAGTGTATTTTCATTCACACACGATCGTGCCACGGCGGTTGTTCATCTTCCCACGATCGCGGTCAAGAAGATGAGACATCGTACACGATGGTCTTTCGTGGGCACGATGGTTACACACGACGGCCGCCGATCGTGTGTGCCGCCGTGTGCTAGAAGAGCAAAAGCTCGCTTGCACACGATCGCAGCACACGATCGCCGTTCGTCGTGTGAACCGTCGTGTGCCACACGATGGTCTTCACACGACGGGCATCGATCGTGTGCATGCGATCGTGTGCAAGGCGTAATTTTTTTCGTTCTCTTAAGCATTTTATCATATTCTTATGAGTTGTATGTCCATATTGCAGATCGTTGCGTATGGAAGAGACCTACATTGCGTTTTGTTACACGTCAAGTGAATCTTTACATACGGAAGCGGTATTTAAAGAGATCATTGAGACATTAAGAAGTATGGGCCGCAATTCCACGTTGCCGATCGAGCTATCGAGATCTTAACCGAGGGGTCTGGGGCGCTTGATTAAAGTTAGGAGGAATGGGAGTTCAAATCGCCCTACATCACTTGATTGCTCGTCAATCGAGGGTGATCAAATCCGGATGAGTCGTGGTTCCGTGCTCATGGAGGACCATTCGCTTTACGGCCCGTGATTTTGCCTTGATCACGGGACTCCATTTTGGAAACTCTACCTTCCATCCCTGTGACGACCATCTCCTTCCGTCTGACGGTATTTTCCACGTAATACTCCATGACAAAAATATTAAGGTTAGTGTTCAGGAAGAGGTTCAATGCTCGAGATTTTGGTAGAGACATAAGAGATTATGTCAAGGTTGCCAATTTGCTTATATACTACTACTTTATCCTATGCCGTGACGACATGATGGTCGAGACATGGGCATGGGCATTAGTGGAGGATTTCGAGCAGTGGGATATGTTTCCTTGGGGTTCTTATGCCTTTGGGGTTTTATCTTACTACATAGGCAACGTTGCCATGAAGGAGGGACAAGAGCACAAGGACTATCACTTCTATGGTCCTGTTTGGGCTTTACAAATATGGTCGTATGAGATGATTCCTGCATTGGGAGCATTGTGTGGTATTCGAGATAAAACTGTCCAAGTCCCCCGGTGTTTGATGTGGACTATGAGGAAGATGTTTTGTGATTTCACTCATTTCTTCGACGATAAGGTACATAAATTTGTAAACGTATTTTCTCCTAACTTCACTCATCTCTTCAACATTATGTAATTACCCATCTAATGGTATGCTTTAATGACTATTGTTGCAGCACAAAGTACTTCCCTCTTTACCGCATCTGGAGGAGGATGAGGCTGAGTACTACTACCTGAGCTTTGAGAATGGCTCGCCATATGACGTTAAGTTCATTAAGCCTGTAAGAATAGCTGTGAGGAATAAGGAGGATGAGCCTGCGCCGATCCCGAGGAAGAAAGTTATGGATAGGTTGAAGAAGGTTGCTGGAAATTGATTACATATGAGTCGGCACATAAAGTGTCGAAGCGACGCCGGCAGAGTACTCCACCAGTAGATGGTGCAGAGACATCGGACCGGGAGAGGTAGCCAGAGAGGGTGTGTTGTGTCCACGGACTTCCTTGTCCGGACCACACCCAGGACACGAGCAGGGATGAGTACTTCGATCGCCATTTGAAGGCGATCTTGTACGACGATTCTGAGTCCGGATTTATTGCTCGAGTTTCTCGTCGGGTGCTTTCTGGGATCGTGGATTTCTTCGGACCTATGCATAGACGTTCTAGGAGCCCGGTACACTACTCAGCTGGGAGCCATGATATGCCTCGTCATTCTGCATCTGTTAGCAGCGCCCAGCGGAGGATTCCTGACCCTCCACGTCACTCAGTCTCTGGCGCAACACACAGTCACCATTCTCATCGTCAGCCTAGTCATCATTCTCAGCGTCAGCCGAGTCACCATTCTCAGCGTCATCCGAGTCACCATTCTCAGCATCCGCCTACCCACCATTCTGAGGTCCAACACAGTCACCATTCTCAGATTCATCATTCTGTTGAGCGTAATCAGCAGCCCCTTGATTACGAGCATCAGTATGAGCCATTTGAGGCGCCGTTTCAGCAGTATGGGACGATGTTCGACTGGTTTCAGGACGAGCATCAATACAGTGCGATGTTTCGAAGTGAGGGTGGTGGTCCTGAGCAGCAACCTCCATTTCAGATCGAGCAGCCAGTTTTTGAGATCGAGCGTACTGCATACCTCTCCGATCGTTATAGTTGTGAGAGGGATCCGAGGGTGACGAAGATGGTGAGAGTGCCGAACGCAAAGATTGGGTGAGCGTAGTCTTCCACCGCGAGTGAGTCGACCATCTGCCGCTCTTCGGAGCCTTTTGTGGTTGCGCCCAAGAGATAGCGAGGCTCAAGAAGTTGTACCTACAGCTTTAGGAGGGAGCAACACGTGATGCTATTGTCCGGTGTTTGGAGACCGGGCATGCTCTCACCTGTGCGTTATTTGACCGGATAGAGTCTAGCCGTGAAGACTTTGATGCCGAGGTGATAGACTGTTATGTGCTTGCGACTCGAGCGAGGCTTCGGAGGGGAGTCCGTAGTGTTGGTGTCGGTAGAGTTGGCACCGTACTTGCCGGCTCCCTATTTTACGTAAGTTCTATAACCTACTCACTTGTATATCATTGGTTTGATATCGATTTTTTTAATTTTGTGGTTTGGCTTTTGTAGTTAGTTTTGGCCAACGAGTTTGCAAGACTCCATCCGGATGATCCACTTGGTATCAAGGTGACGGGAAGCCGGTTTACAAGGAGTGGAAAATTCCTAAATGCATCGAGGACTACATGACAGTCTTGATACACCACATGCGGTTCCATGGTTAAATTGCAACGAAGTAAGTTTGAAATTTATATTTATAAATAATTGACGATTTGTTGCCATTTGAAATTTATATTTATAAATGATTCGCTATGTTTGATGTGATGATCTTATATGATTACATATTTTGTTTGAATGTATCATTGCCATTTGTTGCCTCGACCAAAGCCACCGGTGACTATCAAGATTGACATCATAGCATGGACCGTGGAGTTGTACGATTCCTTGTCACACCACCACGAAGATGGTCGATACCGATTCAACCAATCACCGATTATGCGTCGATGCCTCGTGTGCTAGCTCAATCCGGTATTGGATGAACAACCAATCGAAAAGAAGTATGACACGGAGATGAGTTTCAAAATTATGCCACGAGAGCTACAGTTCATACAAAACGACAATCACGCTTGTGGCCCCTTCGCGTGCATGTACTGGATCGACTGCCTCTCGAAAACCCAGAGCAAGGCACCAAATCAAGGAACTTAATGAAAAATATATTAAGAAATATCGATATGGTTTAGTCGCTAAAATCTTTATGTTGTCTTTAGACATGTAGAATGGTTTATGGTGTGTTGTTAAATATTTATGTTGTATTTAGACAGCTTTTGGCAATATGAATGTGTCGGTGTTGTTAAATCTTAATGTGTTGGTTTCAGGTTACACACGATCGTGGCCATCGTGTGTTACGATCGCGGTGCAACCTACCCACGGTCATGGGTTGATCTTTGTCGTATGCGCACGATGGTCGGCATGACCGTGCACACGACCGTGAGTACCATCGTAGGCACGGCCGTGCACACGATCGTGTGTTCCATCGCGGCACACGGCCGACACGGCCGTACACGATCGTGTGCATATGAACTTTTGGTATTTTTGCAAATTTGAACTATTGTGTTATCTATAATGATGTTTTTTGATTCAAACATCGCTTGTTCAAACATTAATTACTATATAGCTTCTTATACAAACTCCTATTTGTCATTTCGTTGTAATTCATTAGTATATGAGGTAATTCATCCAGATGATTGAACTTATCCGTATGTTATTATTAGATATTTTTGTGTGATGGTGATTAAATTTTGTTTTGTAAAGTTATTTGCTTTGGAACTGTAAACTATTGCTCTTTGAAGTGAGCTACTTTGTTATGGTTAATGTTTGGCTCCATAATCACCTTTATTTGCTTTACATAACTGAACACTTAAATTTCAATTCAAAGGTAAAGAAAATAGACACAAAATTATGCATTTCAACTAATAATCAGAATATTGAATCAATACATGGTCCATCGAGGATCAAAATATCAGCACATGATTGTTGCTAGTAAGTTACAAAATATAAAAATACATAAGCAATTTAAGTTTCACGGTATGGACATCCCCTTATGTCATGGTCATCATTACGGCAAATGCTACACCTCTTCTTCTGCCGGCGCCTTTGCCTCGTTTGTTCATCGATTTCTTGAGTTTCTTCAGGGATATTCAAATCCACACCACCTATGGGAATGAATGCTTTGCAAGATTTTCTATTGTGGCCGGTTCCTTTACACCTACCGCACACCTGAGGCCGTCCACCTGCGGGCAAATTTTCAACAGCGAACCGTGCGCGACTCATCCTTGGTCGGCCGGCTTGTCGTACCCCCTCTGGAGGTACGCAAACGATGTATGAGATCTCCGGTGGGACATTGCACTCATCAGGATGTGGGATGGGACTAATATGCTCCTTATAAGTCTCTCTAAGGCCTTGTTGCTTGAAATAACGACTAACAAAATCATACACGGACAAACCATTACCGGCGCGCCTGTTACAATAAGCAATTATGTCAAGGATGTTGTATAGGATAATGTATTTTTGATATTGATGAGGTGATAAATCCAGACCATCCCTGTTTTGCAAACGATGGCAAAACACGATCGCGACGATCGTGTGTTACGATCACGGTGATCGTGGGGTTACGATCGTGCCAATTGGGGTACGATCGTGCCCATTGGGTTACGATCGTGCCCATCGTGTGTCCCATCATAGGTTACGATAACGGCGATCGTGGGTTACGGTCATGGCGACCGTGGGGTTACGATCGTGCCCATCATTGGTTACGATCGTGCCCATCGTGGGTTACGATCGTGCCCATCGTGGGTTTCGATCGTGACCATCGTGAGTTACGATCGTGACCATTGGGTTACGATCGTGCCCATCGTGGGTAACGATCGTGCCCATCGTGGGTAACGATCGTGCACACAACAGCATAGACATGTACCTTATAGCGGCAACGGCATGACGACATGGAATCTGATCCAAATCAAACTCACGACAACAACATGTCCATGTTCGAAGGTCGACCTCATAAGAAACTTTGTTTTCTTCGACTTTATAAACAAGTGGGGTGGTAGCTCGAACGGTAAGAGTCGACCGCTTGCACAGAGTTAGAAAGCTTTTCAAAAGTGTGCATTGTCAACTCATGGTCTCTTGACGTAGCTTCTCCCGCTTCTCATCAAACCAATTCTCTAAAATTAGGCAAAATATCTCAAGTAACGAGCAAACAGTAAACGCCTAGCCCACAACATACGATTATTAAAGCATTCAACAAAGATTGGATGTCAAGAAGTTATAGCGTCGTGACGACACTTCGACCTAGCCCACCTCTCCGGCCCAATTTCGTAAAGGCGCCCGTGCGCCCATTGTGGCTTTCGATATGTAGTTTCGAAAAGTAGTTTTCAAAAACTTCTTCTCGATGCGTGTAGGCAGCAGTTCTAAAGAGTCCTATAGCATGCGCACCATAGGAGGTCAGATTTTTTGCAAGATGGTGATAGCAAAACCCGTGGAAAGCATTCGGATAGACGGCTCGAACAGCATTCTGAATACTCTTATGTTGGTCACTCACAATCAGTAAATCTTCCGTCGGATTGTAGCATCTGCGCAGGTTATACAGAAAATAAGTCCATGACTCTTCGTTCTCTATCGGACCGAGACCAACAGCAAGAGGAAAAACTTGCTTGTTCCCGTCAAATGTGACGGCCGCAAATAGAGTTCCTTTATTCCTTCCCTTTAGGTGGGTCCATCAACTATAATCATCGGTCGAAGGCACGTATCAAATGCCCT
The DNA here is from genome assembly GCA_033398695.1 of Orobanche coerulescens. Classification (NCBI taxonomy): domain Eukaryota; kingdom Viridiplantae; phylum Streptophyta; class Magnoliopsida; order Lamiales; family Orobanchaceae; genus Orobanche; species Orobanche coerulescens. Next base: position 75,566,537 of record CM065807.1, on the reverse strand, counting down.
AATACTCTGTCCGAGTGCAACGAACATGTGGCGAAACACTCCCTTACGAGTCGTCTGCAAATCATAAATTGTCCCTGGATTACGCTGTTTTAACAAATACAGATAAGATGGGAGCCTCTGATACGACTCATCGAAGCCGCCATATGTATTCTCTATCGCTATATTCCTCGTCCGGAGCAAATCAGATAGCATGTCAATGCCGTACTCCATACACATCTCTCGCAATCATCTCCTTTGGCCTCAAAGTGACCCTCACCGGCCAATCTTTTAGCAAAATAATGGGCAACATCGAGTGACCGATCGTGCGGCAAAGACGGTTCAAATAAGGGTGACAAATGTGCTCCAATGTCAACTTAGTAATTCTCCAAATAGTTGCACCTCAATAGCACACAACCTAACCGACAATTTCTTCGCCCACTCTTACTGCATAAACACTATACGTTTATCGGCGAACGATCGCTGATACACTGTAGCATGTTTTCCAAATGATACATTCCTACGCTTATCCTCAACTCGTCTTTCGAACGAAAGGTGGACCCCACTCTAGCCGACCCAGAATCGGTGGAGGCCGCCGATCCAACCCAAAGTCCCGACTACCGGGTCCTAAATGGAATGATCCAGATTACGCATTGATTGTAGATGCTCATGCTCGCCGCAGATTGATGGTCGGATGAGAAGTTCCGACGACTCATAATCCTATCCATTTGGGCTTGGCCATAACCCAAGCAAGAAATTCCGCAGATAGTGACTCAAGCAAGTCTTTACAACAATCTTCATCTTCGGATGTATGCACCTCTTCATCTTCCTCATCTTCCTCGTATTGATACTCTTTGGAAGGCATGTCATAATTTATGTTGCCGGCTCTACTCGAGCCGCTACATCCCATATTAACCTCGGGAGTGGAGGAGCCGCTGTTCTCAACATAGACCTCGGGATCCTCCTTGTATTCTACTAGTAATCGAAGTATCTCGGTATCGCCCTGTAATAGGACTTTTACTTTGTTTCCTTTGGCCATGTGTGTCAAGTACCATAATTTGTAATCGGACTCATTTGGACCACCCAAACCCTCTCTGATAACCCCCACGAGGTTTGCACGACTAACTTTGCTCGTGTCGATATAGACAAAAAAGGAGTCCCCGTCTACATATGTCGATCGCTCCCAATGACCACCGTGATGTATCAAAATACGCTGCCATGACATCTGATTACAAAAAGATGAATAACTATTCAGAAAAATGAGCGAACAATATTATAAAACTGCCTGCCTTGGACACGACCGATGCACACGGTCGTATACTACCGTGTGCAATGATCGTGTGCAAGTTTCTGTCCATGAACACGATCGCTGCACACGATTTTAGACGATCGTGTTAAACGATCTTGTACACGTTAGTGTTGCGCACGATGTTAAGGTCAAAGACGATTTATCGCCGCACACGTGGCTTCCCATCGCGGTGCGCCGATCGTGTCCGTAAGAACAGATCTGGAATTTTTTTTCATCGTTCAAATAATGATGCATACCTTCTTTATGAACTCAGAAGCACGACAAATGAAGTCCTATTTCAACGTCAACTTTTATTTTCGAACAATCTTCTGATTTCTATAAGATTTTTTGAGAGACCCTTTGTCAAAAATAAAATAGTTGTGTTGTTTTGATGTATATGTTTGTAGTTAAATTTTGGTTCTTGGGCATTAATATCGATCGGAGGAGGAAAGTAAAAAAAAAAAAAAAGAAGAAAAGTAGTTTAAATTAAATAAAAAAAAAAAAAGAGAAGTCAATAATACAACAAAAGAGAGGACATTTTAGTCTTTTTAATCAAAATGGTACCAAAAACTTATAGTTTGATGAATGAGGATATAGAACTTATCAATTTTATGCTTTGGTATTAAAAAATTGATTCCCACTTAAAAATATATCCTAAACCTAACTCTACTAGTATAAATACTGCATTTATACTGCAGCCAATATACAATACACACAAAATACTTTTACTTCTCTGCCAACAATCCCATCGGCTCATCAATCCTCTTCAGCGGAAAGGTGAGTCTATCATGTTTTATTCATTTGTCTTCTCCTCTTACTGTTGATTTATGTAGATCCTTCAAACCAATTTTAAATTTAAATCCATCGAGAAATAAATCTTGTTGCTCTCCACCCAAACCTTAATCTCCAGTCACCTACACCACTCCTGCCGCCACCATCGCCGCCCCTTCTTGTCCAAACACCACCATGACGTCCGTCCAAATTTAAACATTGAAATCACCATAACCCAGTGTCCAAGGCCAATATTCTAAACCCGATTCCCCCAAACCTGTTGGAAAAATAGCTTAATTAATACCATAATTAATTATGATAATTAATGACATTAAATGGTATATTTGGAATACATTTTGTGTAGATTAATTTAGTGTATTTACTTGTTCAATTTCGTTAAGAAATGAATGAGTAATTAATGCACAAAAGCTGCCCATTTAATAGTGAATGTGGTGTGGAATCTCATCCCACATCGGTAAGTAAGAAAAATTGAGTTATTTATAAAGGACTTTCCATCATAAAGGAAAGAATCGTGTCTTCCATTACGCGCACCCTAATGGCTTTAATTAATTTTTAAGGGTAAAATCCAAATCCTACGAGGAAGGTGCAAAGCACCTTCCGAGCCCGAGCCCGAGCACGTCGCACTTGTCGCAACGGGCACTTCGTAGGCGCACTTTGCACTTCGCTCAAACGCCTCGGAGCGAGGAGCCTTTCGTTTTGACAACTGAGATAGTGGCTCGGATGAAGTGGAGGGTGACTAGGATGACACGTGGTAGTGACATGGCGATTAATACCGAACCAAAGGTAATGGTTCGCACCATTCGATGTAACTGACCAAAGACAATGGTTCAAACCTATTCTCAATCAATGCACCCATCCCACCGACCACAAGGTGTCTATCCAAATAGAAAGACACACCGATTCTGGACAGTGCTTTACTGCGCTATAAATAAGCGCTCGGATGATGATTGTACACACACATAATAATCGGGATAATAATATACTCATACTAGCCTAAGTTTCATACTACAAGTCCCAAATATCCAAAGAGTTCGCCTTAATTCGATTTCTAGTACAAGTATCGAGTTCATAGAAAACCGTCAGATTCGTGACAAGTCATTGCTCAACCGCGCAGACATGCAATTTCGTCTTACAGAGAGAAAGTCCAACTCTTGGACTCGGTTTTACATCATGTCATATTTTCTACGGCAATTAAAATCAACAAAACCTACATCCCAAATTCATAAAAAAAACAAAAAAAAGAACATATCGGCCTTACTAAACCCATACCAAACCAGAGTCATCTTTCTCATTTTGACCCGAATCGGAACTAGCCACCAAGGGTCGAGTCTGAACATGGAAGTTTATTTATTTATTTTTTCTTGTTCGCGCCTGTCAGATATCTATGGCGGAGCTTCCATTACCAATCCAACAAACCCGCATCACGAATCCGACCCATCACAGATCCAAATTAGGAATCCCCTTTCTTCGACCCGAGCTATAAACTCAAAATCTCAGTCGCCCTCCTTGCATCCACCATGGCCGAAACCCAACTCAATTACCGCTGCACCTTGCTTCGAAATCGACCGTTCGTGTCCAGCGGGGTTACTTTCTGGTTTTAGGCGTTTCAGTATGTGCATATTTATGTGATGTGTGCTTACTTCCAGGAGGGAAGGGAGGACGGGTAGTGAGAGAGAGAAAGTCGGCCGAGGGAGATGAGTGAGAAAGGGTTAGGTGAGTAATATGCTGGCATTTCACGTGAGGAGAGGGGTTTTATATCCGTGGACTTTTGGTCGAATTCAATTAAGCCCCGAATTTACCTATTATTTCGAATTGACCCCGTTTGGTTTTTTCGTATTCTCAAATCAGTCCCTTTCAGTCAAGCTTTTAACATGTTGACCTTTTCAATTACTATTATTATTCACTTATAATTTAATTTCAGTCATATAATAATAATATATTATTATTATTATTATTTGTAGATAATAACAAGAACTTACGGGCCTCGAGTCAAGCATCTTCATCACATTCAAGTTCAAGAACTGTATTTTATCCAGGTGTATGGAAATTACTACGTTTTTGTTTATTTTAATTGCTTTATATAGTCTTGTATGTGCACGTGAAATCAGTCAGAAATACTTAAATATGAAAATCAGTCAGAAGCACTTAAATGTGCAAATCAGTCAGAAGCACTTAATTGTGCATAAAGCCTTCGGGCTAGCCGACGGGCTACAAAATTTATTAGTCATGTTGTTTATACTTGCTAATATATTTAAAAATTAACTTAGACATATTGCATACCCTCCACACTGAGTGAGTTGAAAGCTCACCCCATTATTTAACCATTTTAGGTTGAGGAGATCGAGGTGGAATGCGCTTGAGTGTGAGATGATCAAGCTTATGATTAGATGTTATTTAATATTATTTCTCTCAAACTATGTTTTATGAACAAGTGTTCGATTTGTTTTAATTTCACATCAAATTATGTTTTTATTTAATGGCAACATGAGAATATTACTTGCAATTATTAAGTTTGTCTTTTTGAAATGTATTTCCGCTGCAAAATTTTTATTTATTCTTTTTAAATTTAGAAGAATTATTTTCCTAGAATAGTGGTCGCTACATAAGTGGTATCGGAGCGGGTTTACGGTTTTGTAGACTCGTTAAAATATTTTTTTTTTAAAACCGAAATTTCATTTTCGCAAGTATTCAAATATTTTTAGCAATTATGATCATCCACCTCCGCCGCTCCACGTCGACTCCAAGTTACATTAAGTTATTATTATTCATTATGTGATAAATGCAGTTTATCAGATCAACCATGATTCATGCATTAAATATGCATCTTCAGTCTATTTTGTACATAAAAATTTTATGATAAAATATTTGAGCATGAAATTGTTTTCTTATAAATTCATAAGTATATGTGTGACATGCGTAAATCATCATTGCTAGAAATCTCTGGTTCTCAACCTATAGATGCAATTTAACTATCCATTTTATTTCTCCCTCTCGTTGGGTAAGTACTGAGGGATCGTTGCGTGTGGTATGCCTTAGGATAATGGCAACTCGTGGATGTGGACGCACAACTAACCGATGTGCAAATAATCTCGGTGGTCAGAATTCCAACCTTGGTGCTGGTGGTGGTGGTGACGGAGGTCAAGATAATCACAATAATAACGTACCAGCTCCTACTCAGGCACAAGTTGTGCAACTGTTCCGGTGTTTCACCCCACCATCATTCAACTGTCGAGAAGGACCAGCTTTTGTTGATGAACGGTTCATGTCGCTCGAGCGCACCTTTGAGCTCATTGGGTGCACTGATGCGCAAAGAATTCTTTGCGGCCAATATCAAATGGTGGAGGATGCTGGACGCTGGTGGATAAGCTATTGGCGTTTGAGGCCAGTGGCCCAGCATGCCGCATTAACATGGGACCGATTCAAGGAAACAGTGATGGAACAGTAGTATCCACAACATTACCGAGAGAAGATGGAGAGAGAGTTTTGGAATCTCGAACAAGGAGGAATGACGGTTGAAGAATATGAGAGAAAATTCAACCAAATCAGCTTATTTGTGGAGCACATGGTGGATACAGATCGAAAGAGGGCCCTTAAGTTCCGGAGTGGTTTTACGCCCGAGTATTCGTCACATCATGGCTGGTCATGGGGTGCTACCCTATACCGAGATAGTGTTTCGAGCCCAAGAGGTTGAGGTTAGCCATAATCTGGATCAACAACAGTCTACGAAGCTTAGTACCAGTAAGAGGCATTGGAATGGAAACCAAAATAAGGTTGTGGCTTCTAATAAGCAAGCAAAGGTTGATCAAGGTCGGGACCTAAGCCTCAAACCAGTAAGCCAGAGTGCTCGAAGTGTGGTAAGAATCATGGAGGGAGTGCCTGTACGGTAAAGATATCTGCTACAGATGCAAGGATCCAGGGCATTCATCTTCGAACTGTCATCTCTAAAGGGCCAAAGGTCAAGGTTCTGGAGGAAAAGCTCGCATTTATACTTTGACCCAAAAGGACGCAGATGAGAATCCCACCACGGTGTCAAGTATACTTATGATCTCTAATATGCCTGCTTTCGCTTTATTTGACACTGGTGCCACACTTACTTTTATGTCTGCAAAGTTTTATCATGCCATTGGTCATAAAAGCGTTAGAACTGTTGAGTCTCTTGAGGTTAGCTTACCGTCAGGAAATAGGATCGTCATTAATAGAATGATTGACGAGAATATTGAGGTCGGAGGAAGAGAATTTGACGCTAGCTTGTATTTGATTAACTTGATGGATTTTGATGTGATCCTTGGTATGAACTCGCTCAATATACATGATGCTGATATAAGGTGCCGTGAGAAGAAGGTGATATTGAGGTGTTCCGAAGGCGAGCCGATCACCTTTTATGGTACTAAGAGTAGGGCAGTACCAAGAGTAATCACAGCCATGAAAGCACTGAGAAATCTAAGGAAGGAGAAATGTCAGGGTTATTTAGTGAGTTTGGTCGACACTCGTACTAATGAGGTGTCCCCTACAGACTTACCTATGTACGGGAGTTTTTGGATGTGTTTCCAAAAGATTTGTCGGGAGTCCCACCCGAATGGCAAGTGGAGTTTAGTATTGATTACAGAGAGTTAAATCGACTCATGGTGAAAAACAAGTACCCACTACCGAGAATCGAGGATCTATTCGCTCAGTTGAGGGGAGCCGGAACCTTTTCGAAGATCGATTTGCGGCCGGGGTACCACAAACTAAAGATTAAGGAGTTTGATATTCCCAAAATGGCTTTCAGGACCCGTTATGGGCATTTTGAATTTGTAATGATGCCATTTGGTCTGAATAATGAACCGACAGTCTTTATGGATTTGATGAATAGGGTGTTCCAACCTTACTTAGATAAGTTCGTGATCATATCCATAGATGACATTTTGGTGTATTCTAAGGACAAGGAACAACACCAAGAGCATATGCGGATTACATTGGAGACACTTTACAAGGAGAAGTTGTATGCCAAGTTCAAGAAATGTGAGTTTTGGTTAAACAGAGTTGGATTTCTTGGACGTGTGGTGACTTCAGAAGGAATTGAGGTAGATCCCGATAAGGTTGTAGCAGTGAGTAGTTGGGGAGTACCCAAGAATACGAGCGAAGTTCGCAGCTTTCTGGGCCTAGCTGGCTATTATAGAAGATTTATCGAAGGATTTTCGAAAATCACCACTCCTATGACCCAGTTAACAAGGAAAGGCGTGAGGTTTGAATGGAGTGACAAGTGCGAGGAAAGTTTTCAAGAGTTGAAAAGGAGACTGACCTCGGCACCAGTCTTAACGATTCCTAATCCGACGGAAGACTTTGTTATTTATAGTGATGTCTCAAAGCAGGGGTTGAGTTGTGTTTTGATGCAATATGGTAAAGTAGTAGCCTATGCATCGAAACAGCTTAAACCACATGAGTTGAACTATCCAACGCATGATATGGAGTTGGCTATTGTAGTACATGCACTGAAGATTTGGCGTCACTTTCTCTACGGAGGGAAGTGTGAGATATACACAGACCATAAAAGTCTGAAGTATCTTTTCACACAGAAGGATCTTAACATGTGTCTTACCTAATACTGATTGTAGATACATAGATGGAAGGTTCTAGATCCTTCTAGAGGTAGTAGGATCCTATTAGATGTCTTACCTTATCTAGGAATCCTATGTATGGAAGGACTCTCATTGTAATGCCTATATAAAAGCCCCTCTATCAGTGTTATGAATACAATTGATTGACTCTATTTACAGTCTTTTTACTTTCTCCTGAAACACGTTATCAGCACGTAGTCTACCACTGAGAGCAAGAAAAAAAAAATCGTCCAAAATTCAGAAAATTCCGAAAAAAAAAATCAAAAAAAAATTCTGAAAACCCCAGCCGTCATCTTCCCCATCCAGATCGGAATAAGCCCGAAACCATCAGAGCTCATGCACCAGATCGGATCTATCTCCAGTTCGATCAGATCCAGTCACCGAGCAAACTTGTTGTTAATACTCTGCTCGTTCAGAAACTTAAATCTATCAATCACCGCCGACTAGTACCAGAATCCCGTCAGCCTGCACCATCCTACTGCGCCGACAACCGCGCATAGTGGCTAGCCACCAACGCACCGCGCGAACTAGAGTCTGTTGCTCAACCTGAGCTGCGACCCGTCCGCATTCCAAATCCATTTCTGCAGACCCGATCGCTCGCCTATATTCGCGAACCACGCGACCTCCCTCCGATTATCCAGCCTGATCCATGCCTGCAGTCCAGACTCGACCCGGTTATTGACCCGACCTGCTCGGCAATCCCGTTTTCAGATCGTTTTCGTCCATCCGACTGTTGCCTAAAGCTGCGACCCAATCTGATCAAAGCACCGCCGGATTGTCCTACGGTTTTATGCACGTGATATTTAATATTTGAAAACTTAGTGCAGCCGAAACTGTTTGGAGATTATTGTTGCTTCCCTGGTTCATAGTTGATAGTTCAACGGTGGAGATTTAATTCGGAACAATATTTCTCGATGAAAAAAAAAGAGAAACTAGAATTTCCATGCGTAAATTTTCTGGACAGCGCAGTCGTACCAAAAACATGTTTCCCGGTTCGTTAACCGTAGGATCGGTGTGAAATTTTGACAGCAACTTCCCAACACAAATATCTGTATAGTCAACGGTGGAGATCGTATTATGAGTAATATTGATTACTAAATCTGCTGCCGAACAAAAGCAGATTTTTACGAGGAAATTTGGAGATCTGACCTCATCCAATACCGAGCTGCTGCATCGCCGCGCTCGAGTCCTTTTTCGGATGAATTATCGAATCCAGTAGCCCTATCCGTGCATTTCTCAACTCTCCATCTTTTCCTAATTAATGATTCATTTGTTCATTAATTTGTACACTTACCATGTTTATGTTTTACGTGTATATAGGAAAATACGTCGCTCATGATGATGTGCACGCTATGGAGAAAAGCCATATTTGTTATCCCGTTCAAGGATCAAAGTAAATATGGAATCGAGTATCACGAAAATATGTTGCTCATATGGAGAGAAGCTCCCGTTCAAGGACCAAAGCAAATATGGAACCAAATACCCGTAAGATTTTTTTTAAAGTTCCCGTTTTTCAATTCCTCTCTTTTGGGAATTTTTTTTTGGGGAATTGGGTATTTGAGTTCTTTATCTCCCACGCTACTTTGCGGTGGATGAGACTATGAGAGGTGGTATCACTCTCGTATGTCGAAGTAAACTGTGTGACGGTCCTGGGGGAGTCACGGATAATGGTTGAAAGTCGATATTTGTGGTTGTTGCATACACCACGTTTTGGGTGCGATTTGACGTCGCCGTTTTGTCGATTTTAAATCAACAATTGAATAAAATGAATATTGTCGGTAACGGTAAAGTTATGACTTGTTCATGATTAGTCACGGAATTGTGACGTACAAATGGGACAAACATCGATTGCGACGGATATGTCATGGTTAAAATCGATTTATGACGGATTTGTCACGTTGAATTGAGCGACCACCACGTTGGTCTTGACCCAACCCCATACTTAGAAAACTCCATCTTTCATCCTATTAAAATAAATTATTATATGTGGGTGTAGTCATGCACCGTCTCCTTGCAATATGATATATGAAAGAATTTACGAGTGATTCTCATGAATTTTAACATGTAAAGCAATGGCATATTGCGGTAAATACATGAATTCGTTGACCTCGATTATAGTTCGTATGACTATAGGTCCGAATATTTTTCCGAGTATTTGTAAAGGCATGTGCCTTATACATTTGACTATGTTTAGTCAATCTCATTGGATGGTCAAGACAAGTTGGTTATGGTATATTCATTATGTCTCATGGTTCAAAATGCTTAATATTGATGCACCGCATTGCATCCATATAACATGGCTATTATGACGTATACTTGCAAATTGAGAATTAAAATACTTGGTTGATTTGATGCACTTTGGTGGATTTTGTCTACACTTTGATCATAACTAGGCGCATCCTCCTTGGTATTTGTTTATGCTTTGAATGTTCAAACGGAATCAGTGGTTTTTAAACAGCCTTAGCTGTACCGACATTCCTACTTTCTCTGCAAGTCTACCAAGTTGGAGTTACCGAAAGGATCATTAGTCGAGATAAGAAATCGAACACCTTGCTGCGTTTAGATGCACCTATGGCTGTTATTGCCATGTTTTTGCATCAACACTTACGCCATTGGATATGGTCTCAACCTTGTTATCTTACTAAACTTGGGAAATACTAAAGCAGACAATTAAAACATGCACTGTGATCTTAGTTTAATGATCCGTGTGGTGCACAATATATGGATAGAAAGATACTGAAGTCTAGTTTCCAGAACATCTGACCGTTTGTCCATAGCCTTCCTAACAAGGGAGTTATTGCTGTTTTAGTGAACAAAGGTCAAGCTGCGCGGAATTTTATTTCCAGCGATTGTGCTAACTTTTGTCCCAACCAACTTGGTTCCCATCTTAAATTTGCAAGTGGTATTATGACACATATTTTTCAACCTCTTTTTGGCCGAATTTGCCATAGATGATGCAGTTTTTGGTATGTGTTGTACGCTAAACTATCATCTTTCAAATGTTAAAAAACAGTTTCCTTGGGGAAGCCCAAAATACGCACCCTTATAAGAAGGACGAGCGTGTGCATGGTAGTGTTACACCATGCTTGTGTCGTAATTTTGCCCCTTAAGCTTATAACCTTGCCATGTTATGCACTCAATATGATAGATCATTTTGATCGTATCTGGTATAAAATCTCTATGTTGTTAGAGTGTTCGCTATGCTCATATTTGTAAAATTTTGCAAGCGAAATTGAGTGCGTATTAAGCTATTTTCAAGGAACACGATATTTTTGGATTTCGGTTTATAAATTCATTGTGGCTATGATGAATAGATCATCACAATCAATGAGTGGTATAAAGCTCAAGTTGTTGAATGTCGAATGGCATTTTCTAGTCACATATGTTCTGTAACAATTGAACCATGTTATGACTCGATGATATATATGCCAAAGTGTATCACTCATAGCATCTCATTGTGATTTGTGAGAAATAAAATCTTATGCATCACTTGTATTGGATATGTGAAAAGAAAATATTCATGAGTCAATATGGTCCGACTTGCATCGGTTTTGGTAACCAGAAGATGTATTGAGACATTGACACATTTAGGCTTTAATAGTCCGGAAGTTTGGACAGTTTGATGATCCATATACCACGGTATTGTCATGGACATCATTTTCTTTGAACTAAGAAACTAGTTGGATCAAAGACACCATAGTACGTTGGTGGAGTCATGAGCAGGGCTCATGACCGATGATGATATTTATGTCATCCGCGTCTTGTTTTCATAAACATGTGTGACGCCAAAGACCCCCCCAATGATCATTCTTAGCCATGTTCATTGATTTAAGCCTATTCTTTGGCACGATTAGGAGATGACCATGCTAAAGTGAATAATGTAGCGACTCGCATAAGCATGGTGCTGAGTCCTCCCTTTTCACCGAGTCCTTATACATACATGATCATAAGTATTAGCCTGGGTGGCTTATGATGCTATGATGGTGTTCACAAATGGTCATACTCAAGTGATAACATTTATATGTTATGTTGTTCCTTTGACAATGATTGATAAGTTGATGAAACCTGAGTTATGGTTGTCCAACTTGCGGACCAGTCATTGTAAAGGTCGGTTCACCTACTTTTTAGACCAAGTCTTAAAGTGAAACTTTAACAAGTACTTCCTAACATCCAAAGCTAACTTCTCACAAATTTTGATGCCATTTGGAGACTTGGAAGGAGGTGAACCACTTAAATGAAGTTTTCACATACCACCAGCCGTCCTATCAACCAGTTCGATATCATTTCGACTGGTTTCTGACCACAAGGTTGATGGTTTTGGAATCCAAACACCCGTTTATACATGCTCACGAAATTTTGAGGTGTTTGGGGCTGGTGAAGGGAGTGAACTCTTCAAGAAAGCACTAGAGATTCGATAAAACCAACGGCCTATCATCGGTTCAATCGTTTCTTTATGTTCGATCCCGGTGGTGCATGGTGGCGGTTTTGTTGGATTCTCAAGACCAGTAGCTACAGTTATATAGCATAGGTCAACATGTCATATTCACCTATACTTATCATCATTAAAATGCTTAGTTACGACTGTAACAGTATGCATTTTGTTAACTGGATTGTGTTTAACACCGAAAACCTTTATCGTCCATATGTTCATGTGCCAAAGTGCGTCACCAAAACGCATTATGACGGGTTATAAATGATGAATATGACATGCGCTTTCACTCATAGTCCGCTTAAAATATACCTTGGCATACGATCTCGTAAGTCACTTTGATGAGCCAATCTTCCCGTCGTTAGGGGGAGATGCGAATGATCATGTTCGAGTAGAACGACTTGGAATTGTCATAGTTTGTCCCTACTGTGTCTCACCAAGTTCCCTAAAGTGACGAGATTAAATACATGCTGCAAACATATCTGCAAGGATTATGTCCGGTCATGGACGTTCGTCACCTATGAATGGTGATATGGTAACACCACAAATTGTGGTAGATGGTGTTACTAGGCCGTGGATCTCATAGAGTATTGAGATGACACTTCGTTCTATAAATACTCTCGCTAAGAATGTATGCGAGTTTGGTACATGAAACTTGATCATATGATCAAATGAACTCATCCGTCTCATGTGATTCTGGATTATAGTCATCATTGGGGGACGCCTCAATGAATGCCAATCCATAAAGAGTACTCTATGAATAAAGCCGGTACATGAGGACGTGGAATGTGAGTTTAATCGAACCATACTTCGTTGAAAATCTACAACGTTGTAGCCTTGGCCTAAAATGGAAACATATGCGACTCCAGTATAAACAAAGTGATAGCCCTTTGTTGAAGTGGTGCCGACACTCCAAAGATAAGATCTATCCGTAAACTTTGTTAAAGCGAATGAGAGAAGGAGTTAAACTCACCTCATGGCGCGAGGTTTCTCATGAACGCACTGGAATCGACTACGATGACACGAAACTTAGTTGTGCTATCGTAATGGATGTTATAGCATCCACTATCTTTTCAGTTAGATAGTTTCCCAAAAACTGACGTGCAACTTGTGGTTAAATCTTATCTTAGTGGGGAACTAAGTTAAGTGATGAAAGGATCTCGTGGTGTATCAGACTCAAATCAAGTGGCTCCTGACCACGGAGCGCGTCGACAAGTGATTGTCGGGAACACATACTAAGTATATACTTGATTTGAAAGAGATATGAAGCTTTTGCGTGTAAAACTAAGGGTTTATAGTGATGTACTCTTGTGAGACTAAGAAATTCCGCTAAATCCAAAGTTAAGAATGAAGGGATCTTGGGGACACTTAATGATGCGTATTCATCAATCGGTTTAAGGCAATCTAAGGGACGGTTTCCCTAAGAGACGATAAAGTAATGCCTATATGATTCCCAATGATTAGTCGAAGTCATCATAAGACTTGGCTCACTTAAGTGATGATGCAGTCTTAAGAGAAAAGTGTACTCATGTTTGACTCGATGTACTCATTCGTAATAATCCGGTAAAGCCACTGTGATGATGGCCTAGGATGCGCTCACGCAATGTCTGTGATTGACAAGAAGCTTGAAGCTCGCTCTATCTCGATAAAAAGGACACTTGAAAACTTATACCCGAATCTGCCCAGAATGTGTTGGTCTATCTCCCATATGACCTACAGGGCAGCTCACTTGATGGAAAATAGTGAAATTGGTGCCATTGGAAAGGTTTGTGTCTACTTTCCAAGGAAACCAACCATTTGATCACATTCATCATGTTGAGTGACATATGGCTATTGTTGCAAAGTAGGACAGGATATGTCCGGTAATTTGCTGAGTCAACTTCGATAGAGCTTTGTGATCTCCTCAGGTTGATCTAGGTTACGTACTGTATGTGAATGAAAAGCTATGGGTGTCTAGTTTTCAAAAGTTCTTACAGTTTCGTTGATACCTATTGAATCGAAGAAGTTATGACTGATTTAGTGCATGGAGGTCAAGACTTTAGAAAACTTGATAAGTCTTTAGCGACTCTGCACTTTGGATGTGTCAGGCTCTTTTTGTCCTTAGACCAAGGTTTGTTTTTTCCCATTGGGTTTTCACTTGGCAAGGTTTTTAACGAGGCGACCTATGAGAACATCCATATAATGATGCGTTGTACTTCTGTTCAACTTAAACCAAGAGGTATTTTTCCCACTTAGTTTTTCCTTGGTATAGTTGTGAGGGCAACTTGACATGTGACTCCTATGATTTGAGGTACTCATCAGGGGGAGTCGTTATGTATACATCAGGGGAGTATACATGACATGTTATCTTGGTGCGTTGCAATCTTTTCCTCATCAAGCCTTTATTTTTCCCATGGGGTTTTGTTTTGACTTGGAATAGGTTTTTACGAAGGCAACATCTCTTGCACCATTGTTGTATTAGTGCTCGACACAGGGGGAGTGTTCCGGGAATTATTATTCCCGTGATGTGTCTTACCTAATACTGATTGTAGATACATAGATGGAAGGTTCTAGATCCTTCTAGAGGTAGTAGGATCATATTAGATGTCTTACCTTATCTAGGAATCCTATGTATGGAAGGACTCTCATTGTAATGCCTATATAAAGGCCCCTCTATCAGTATTATGAAAACAATTGATTGACTGTATTTACAATTTTTTTACTTTTTCCTGAAACAACTATTACTATTTAGTTTACCCAATTATTATTCATTTTCATTGTTGGGCCATATAAATTTTGTGGTCCAAATTCGTTTACTAGTTCAATTAATAAGTTGGCTCAAGCCATTTTCCTAGCCCAATTAAAAATATATCCTAAACCTAACTCTACTCTGTATTTATACTGCAGCCAATATACAATACACACAAAATACTTTTACTTCTCTGCCAACAATCCCATCTGCTCATCAATCCTCTTCAGCGGAAAGGTGAGTCTATCATGTTTTATTCATTTGTCTTCTCCTCTTACTGTTGATTTATGTAGATCCTTCAAACCAATTTTAAATTTAAACCCATCGAGAAATAAATCTTGTTGCCCTCCACCCAAACCTTAATCTCCAGTCACCTACACCACTCCTGCCGCCACCATCGCCGCCCCTTCTTGTCCAAACACTACCATGACGTCCGTCCAAATTTAAACATTGAAATCACCATAACCCAGTGTCCAAGCCCAATATTCTAAACCCGATTCCCCCAAACCTACATCCCAAATTCCAAAAAAAAAAAGAACATATCGGCCTTACTAAACCCATACCAAACCAGAGTCATTTTTCTCATTTTGACCCGAATCGGAACTACCCACCCAGGGTCGAGTCTGAACATGTAAGTTTATTTATTTATTTTTTCTTGTTCGCGCCTGTCAGATATCTATGGCGGAGCTTCCATTACCAATCCAACAAACCCGCATCACGAATCCGACCCATCACAGATCCAAATTAGGAACCCCCTTTCTTCGACCCGAGCTATAAACTCAAAATCTCAGTCGCCCTCCTTGCATCCACCATGGCCGAAACCCAACTCAATTACCGCTGCACCTTGCTTCGAAATCGACCGTTCGTGTCCAGCGGGGTTACTTTCTGGTTTTAGGCGTTTCAGTATGTGCATATGTATGTGATGTGTGCTTACTTCCAGGAGGGAAGGGAGGACGGGTAGTGAGAGAGAGAAAGTCGGCCGAGGGAGATAAGTGAGAAAGGGTTAGGTGAGGAGTAATATGCTGGCATTTCACGTGAGGAGAGGGATTTTATATCCCTGGACTTTTGGTCGAATTCAATTAAGCCCCGAATTTACCTATTATTTCGAATTGACCCCGTTTGGTTTTTTTCGTAATCTCAAATCAGTCCCTTTCAGTCAAGCTTTTAACATGTTGACCTTTTCAATTACTATTATTATTCACTTATAATTTAATTTCAGTCATATAATAATATATTATTATTATTATTATTATTATTATTATTTGTAGATAATAACAAGAACTTACGGGCCTCTAGTCAAGCATCTTCATCACATTCAAGTTCAAGAACTGTATTTTATCCAGGTGTAGGGAAATTACTACGTTTTTGTTTATTTTAATTGCTTTATATAGTCTTGTATGTGCACGTGAAATCAGTCAGAAGCACT
This sequence comes from Orobanche coerulescens, assembly GCA_033398695.1. Lineage (NCBI taxonomy): Eukaryota > Viridiplantae > Streptophyta > Magnoliopsida > Lamiales > Orobanchaceae > Orobanche > Orobanche coerulescens. The sequence goes on along the minus strand of CM065807.1, from coordinate 75,550,301 downwards.
TAAATATGAAAATCAGTCAGAAGCACTTAAATGTGCAAATCAATCTGAAGCACTTAATTGTGCATAAAGCCTACGGGCTAGCCGACGGGCTACAAAATTTATTAGTCATGTTGCTTATACTTGCTAATATATTTAGAAATTAACTTAGACATTTTGCATACCCTCCACACTGAGCGAGTTGAAAGCTCACCCCATTATTTAACCATTTCAGGTTGAGGAGATCGATGTGGCATGCGCTTGAGTGTGAGATGATCAAGCTTATGATTAGATGTTATTTAATATTATTTCTCTCAAACTATGTTTTATGAACAAGTGTTCGATTTGTTTTAATTTCACATCAAAGTATGTTTTTATTTAATGGCGACATGAGAATATTACTTGCAATTATTAAGTTTGTCTTTTTGAAATGTATTTCCGCTGCAAAATTTTTATTTATTCTTTTTAAATTTAGAAGAATTATTTTCCTAGAATAGTGGTCGCTACATAAGTGGTATCAGAGCGGGTTTACGGTTCTGTAGACTCGTTAAAATATTTTTTTTTAAAACCGAAATTTCATTTTCGCAAGTAGTCAAATATTTTTAGCAATTATGATAATCCACCTCTGCCGCTCCACGTCGACTTCAAGTTACATTAAGTTATTATTATTCATTATGTGATAAATGCAGTTTATCAGATCAACCATGATTCATGCATTAAATATGCATCTTCAGTCTATTTTGTACATAAAAATTTTATGATAAAGTATTTGGGCATGAAATTATTTTCTTATAAATTCATAAGTATATTTGTGACATGCGTAAATCATCATTGCTAGAAATCTCTGGTTCTCAACCTATAGATGCAATTTAACTATCCATTTTATTTCTCCCTCTCGTTGGGTAAGTACTGAGGGATCGTTCCGTGTGGTATGCCTTAGGATAATGGCAACTCGTGGACGTGGACGCACAACTAACGAGGTGCAAATAATCTCGGTGGTCAGAATTCCAACCTTGGTGCCGGTGGTGGTGGTGGTGACGGAGGTCAAGATAATCACAATAATAACGTACCAGCTCCTACTCAGGCACAAGTTGTGCAACTGTTCCGGCGTTTCACCCCACCATCATTCAACTGTCGAGAAGGACCAGCTTTTGTTGATGAACGGTTCATGTCGCTCGAGCGCACCTTTGAGCTCATTGGGTGCACTGATGCGCAAAGAATTCTTTGCGGCCAATATCAAATGGTGGAGGATGCTGGACGCTGGTGGAAAAGCTATTGGCGTTTGAGGCCAGTGGCCCAGCATGCTGCATTAACTTGGGATCGATTCAAGGAAACAGTGATGGAACAGTACTATCCACAGCATTACCGAGAGAAGATGGAGAGAGAGTTTTGGAATCTCGAACAAGGAGGAATGACGGTTGAAGAATATGAGAGAAAATTCAACCAAATCAGCTTATTTGTGGAGCACATGGTGGATACAGATCGAAAGAGGGCCCTTAAGTTCCGGAGTGGTTTTACGCCCGAGTATTCCTCACATCATGGCTGGTCATAGGGTGCTACCCTATACCGAGACAGTGTTTCGAGCCCAAGAGGTTGAGGTTAGCCATAATCTGGATCAACAACAGTCTACGAAGCTTAGTACCAGTAAGAGGCATTGGAATGGAAACCAAAATAAGGTTGTGGCTTCTAATAAGCAAGCAAAGGTTGATCAAGGTCGGGACCTAAGCCTCAAACCAGTAAGCCAGAGTGCTCGAAGTGTGGTAAGAATCATGGAGGGAGTGCCTGTACGGTAAACATGTCTGCTACAGATGCAAGGATCCAGGGTATTCGTCTTCGAACTGTCATCTCTAAAGGGCCAAAGGTCAAGGTTCTGGAGGAAAAGCTCGCATTTATACTTTGACCCAAAAGGACGCAGATGAGAATCCCGCCACGGTGTCAAGTATGCTTATGATCTCTAATATACCTGCTTTCGCTTTATTTGACACTGGTGCCACACTTACTTTTCTGTCTGCAAAGTTTTATCATGCCATTGGTCATAAAAGCGTTAGAATTGTTGAGTCTCTTGAGTTTAGCTTACCGTCAGGAAATATGATCGTCATTAATAGAATGATTGACGAGAATATTGAGGTCGGAGGAAGAGAATTTGACGCTAGCTTGTATTTGATTAACTTGATGGATTTTGATGTGATCCTTGGTATGGACTCGCTCAATATACATCATGCTTATATAAGGTGCCGTGAGAAGAAGGTGACATTGAGGTGTTCCGAAGGTGAGCCGATCACCTTTTATGGTACTAAGAGTAGGGCAGTACCAAGAGTAATCACAGCCATGAAAGCACTGAGAAGTCTAAGGAAGGAGAAATGTCAGGGTTACTTGGTGAGTTTGGTCGACACTCGTACTAATGAGGTGTCCCCTACAGACTTACCTATGTACGGGAGGTTTTGGATGTGTTTCCAGAAGATTTGTCGGGAGTCCCACCCGACCGGGAAGTGGAGTTTAGTATTGATTTTTTCCATGGGGCAGCCCCAACATCCAAAGCCCCATATAGAATGGCTCCGAAGGAACTTCAAGAATTGAAGGTCCAAATTCAAGAGCTACTGGAGCTCGAATTTATTCATCCTAGTGTGTCACCCTGGGGTGCACCAGTGCTGTTTGTAAGAAAGATGGATGAGTCACTTCGGATGTTTATAGATTACAGAGAGTTGAATCGACTCATGGTGAAGAACATGTACCCACTATTGAGAATCGAGGATCTATTCGCTCAGTTGAGGGGAGCCGGAACCTTTTCGAAGATCGATTTGCGGCCGGGGTACCACAAACTAAAGATTAAGGAGTTTGATATTCCCAAAATGGCTTTCAGGACCCGTTATGGGCATTTTGAATTTGTAATGATGCCATTTGGTCTGAATAATGCACCGACAGTCTTTATGGATTTGATGAACAGGGTGTTCCAACCTTACTTAGATAAGTTCGTGATCATATCCATAGATGACATTTTGGTGTATTCTAAGGACAAGGAACAACACCAAGAGCATATGAGGATTACATTGGAGACACTTTACAAGGAGAAGTTGTATGCCAAGTTCAAGAAATGTGAGTTTTGGTTAAACAGAGTTGGATTTCTTGGACATGTGGTGACTTCAGAAGGAATTGAGGTAGATCCCGATAAGGTTGTAGCAGTGAGTAGTTGGGGAGTACCCAAGAATACGAGCGAAGTTCGCAGCTTTCTGGGCCTAGCTGGCTATTATAGAAGATTTATCGAAGGATTTTCGAAAATCACCACTCCTATGACCCAGTTAACAAGGAAAGGCGTGAGGTTTGAATAGAGTGACAAGTGCGAGGAAAGTTTTCAAGAGTTGAAAAGGAGACTGACCTCGGCACCAGTATTAACGATTCCTAATCCGACGGAAGACTTTGTTATTTATAGTGATGCCTCAAAGTAGGGGTTGAGTTGTGTTCTGATGCAATATGATAAAGTAGTAGCCTATGCATCGAGACAGCTTAAACCACATGAGTTGAACTATCCAACGCATGATATGGAGTTGGCTATTGTAGTACATGCGCTGAAGATTTGGCGTCACTTTCTCTACGGAGGGAAGTGTGAGATATACACAGACCATAAAAGTCTGAAGTATCTTTTCACACAGAAGGATCTTAACATGAGGCAAAGGAGATGGTTAGAATTGGTGAAGGACTATGATTGTACTATTTATCACCATCCGGGTAAGGCTAATGTGGTAGCTGATGCCTTGAGTCGGAAGACTAGAGGCGAGTTATCTTGCTTGACCGATCAGGAGAGTTTGATAAAGGAGTTCTCCCAGTTGAGGATTGAGGTAGTTGAGTCTTCAAAGAGTTCGAAAGCAATACTAGCATCTTTGGTATTGCAACCAAACTTGAGGGATAAGATTAAGGAGGCTCAACCACGTGCTAAGTTCTTGTGCAAGATGAAAGATCGAGCACAAGATAGGAGTATTGAGAAATTTGTCGTTGCCGCAGACGACGTTTTGACTTATGATGGGATATTATGTGTTCCTAAGGATCCATCCCTTAGGAAGCAAATCCTTGAAGAAGCTCACAATGCACCATACTCCGCTCACCCGGGAGGTACAAAGATGTACCACGACCTGAAGAAGTTCGTTTGGTGGAGAGGAATGAAACGGGACATTGGTGTACTTGTGGAGAGGTGTATGATATGTCAGCAGGTGAAGGCAGAAAACTAACGTCCAGGAGGTTTAGTTCAACCGTTGAAAATTCTAGAATGGAAATGGTAGCATATCACATTGGATTTCGTGGTTGGTCTGCCACGAACCGTGGGGAAGAACGATGCTATCTGGGTGATAGTAGATCGTTTGACGAAGTCATATACATGTGAGGATGACTTACAGTATGGAACAATATGTGAAGATTTATATTCGGGAGATTGTGAGGTTACATAGTGTTCCAGTATCGATCGTCTCGGATAGAGATCTATGATTTACGTCGAAATTTTGGAAAAGTCAACAATTGCATTGGGTACTAAATTGAATTCCAGTACTGCATATCATTCGCAAACCGATGGTCAATCTGAACGGACAATCAAGACACTTGAAGATTTGTTGAGGGCGTGTGTTCTTGATACTGGTGAGAATTGGGAGAATATTTTGCCTTTAGTAGAGTTTGCTTATAACAATAGTTACCAAGCGACTATACAAATGGCCCCGTATGAGGCTCTGTATGGAAGGAAATGTCGATCGCCCCTTTATTGGAGTGAGGTTGGAGAAGGAAAAATTTTGTGTCCAGAATTGATCGGGCAGACTGTAGAGAAGACAGCCGAAATTAGAAGTAAAATTAAGACTGCCCAGGATCGGCAGAAGTCTTATGTTGATAAACGAAGGAAAGATATCCAATTTGAGATTGGAGAAAAGGTGTTCTTGAAGGTAGCACCTGTAATATCCGCATTTTTCTTCCCCTTGTATTTTTATTTTCGGTGTATTTCTCGATTGTAGCAACCCTCGTATATCTTTCAGTGAAACTTTTCCGTCATCTATTGATCTGATTCTCGTAATTGTTGTGCGGAACCACCGTTTCGGGGTTGCCGTGGATCCATTCTATGCTATGATGCGTTGTGAGGTGTTCCGTTTGATGTTTCGTTCATATTCTGGTGTTGTAGACCGTTATTTTCCGTACCTAGCGCACGCTAATTTTTCTGCATAGCGCACTCTAGAAGTCCCTTTGTAGCGCACGCTACGTTTGTATGGTAGCGCACGCTAGAGAGTTAGCCCTGGGAGTGGCAGTTCAGCTCCCAGCCCTCTGGACTATCGGATTAGCGCACGCTACCTTGTCTAGCGTACGCTAATGTCGGGAGACTAGCGCACGTTAAGTTGTTCAGTAGCGCGCGCTAGCGTGGGTGTCCAGTACTGGACAGTTTATTACTGAATTCGGTCAGGTGCCAGTTAGCGCACGCTACGCTTGTATGGTAGCGCACGCTAACGGTCGTGAGTCTGACAGCTTTGTCACCGACTCGATCGATGTCCGTGTAGCGCACGCTATTGGTCGATAGCGCGCTACCGATAGGTTGTTAGCGCACGCTACATTTGGAGTAGCGCACGCTAACGCCGTAAGTCCGCCACCGGACTAGACGCTAATCGCTTGGCTTTGTATTTTTATCCGTTAGCGCACGCTAACCTTGAGGATTAGCGCGCGCTAACACTCCCTGGATATATAAACCAGGGAGTTGACCGAGATAAACATAATTTCTCATTTCTTCCTCTCTCCGCGGCGAAGGCGATTCCGGGGCGATTTTCTTGGCGATTTCTCCCTCCAATCATCTCATCCCACATATTTGTTGAGTTCTTGGAGTATTATAACAACATCAACGCGAATCTATCATCCCAATCCACGGTAAATCTCTTAGAACCCTACTTTTGGGCGATTTGGGGGTTTTGGGATTTTCTTCCGATCCGTTCCGTTTTGTTGGTGGATTCATGATGAATATGATTAATCTTGTTGGTATAATTAGTTTTCCTACGGATTCATGGTATATTTTCATGGTTTTGCAAAATCGAGAGGGTTTGGTTGTGGTCCGCCCTCGTTGTTATTTTTGTACGAATATACATGAATCGTAGGCGGGTTTTCGGGTGTATTCTATTTCCGTAATCGTTTAGGAGTGGTTGTGATGGTGTTATTCGAATCGTTAGGTTCATCCGTCGGTTCCTCGCGGTCGTGTTTGATCCTTCATTCCCGTTCGTGTCACCGTCTATTTAATCGAGGCAAGTATCCTTATGAACTTACGATCTTGACATAGTAGTTTTGTATGAGAAATTGTGTGTGTGTGTGTATGCTCACTGCGGGTTAGACCCGACGGGGTCTCGGTAGGGCTCCACGAAGCTGTGGAACCGCGAGCTTGCTTTTAACCACTGTGGGTTAGATCCGACGGGGCCTCGGCAGGGATCCACGAAGCTGTGGGTCCGCGGTTAATTGTGGTGCATTTTACAAATGTGATTTGATTTTGGCATTTCCGGAAATGAGTGTTTTGGAACTATGATTTCTTGATTGCATGCGTTACTATATGTGTAAGATGTAAATTGTTCATTTGGTTACTTGTACTAGCGTAATTGCTAACCCCTCTGGGGACCTGTTTTGGGGAAATTCGTTTTATGAATTTCAGGTCAGGTTCATCGAGACGAGCGGGCGCTGGACCAGTATACGGATGATGTCCGTGCGTGATGATTGTGCACGAGTGACGTCTTAGTGTCTTTTATCTTTTCATCTTTTGTGGTCTTTGAACTAATAGTAGTACTCGAGTACTTAAGAGTTCTTGTTCGTCCGGATTGTATTGTTGCCTATTATGTTTGTGTTGATTGATGATGTTATGTTTGACCGGTTGAACCAGGTGGATTATTCTGTTTTGCGTCTTTATGACGTGGTGTTATTTTATCGTTTCTGCGAGTCGTTGTGTATGATGCTGTTCAGCCTGGTGGGTCCCATATAGGGATTCACGACGCTGTAATATACCTCGAATATCTTGAGGGTGTTACAGAAAATGGTATCAGAGCGCTCTAGGTTTATGGATACCTAGGCTTTTCGGTTTATTGGGTCTTGTGGTGTTTCGTTTTGCACATCATCGTCATGCTGCCATGATTCCGGTACTACCAGTGTCCGTAAGTTTTCTTTCCTCTGTTCATTATTTCCTTGTATCGTACCTTTGATTCTCGACTTGTGATTGTTCTTTTCTTGTACTTACCCTCGTATGGCTTTTGCTACTTATTTAACTCCAGTATGGATGCTGGAAGAGGTCGTGGTCGCGGTCGTGGTCGTGGACGCGGCCGGGGACGTGGGGCAGCCGGTGGGGCGGCCACGTCGCAGTCTTCGGGAGCCGGCGTGCCGGCGACCGCCACGATCATGCTTCTTCTCGGAGCGCGCCGACCTTGGTATTGCGGGCATTATGCAAAGAAATGGTGAACCAAATGGCGGCAATAGCTCGGGCGGTTCGTAACCGGATCGAGCCCACGCTAATCGGGCGGAGCGGATCGTTGGCTCCAAGATGTTATCAAGATGCATCCTCCTCGGTTTCCGGAGCTTCGGACCCGATTGGCCGGGAAGGGTGGATCAAGGAGATATCTAACGTCTTCGTTGCCACTAATCGCCCAGGACCGTAAAGTCCCTATTGCTCAATACTTTCTCACGGGGACGCTACGGGTGGTGGGAGGCCGTTGGGCCCAAAGATCATCTTTGCCGTGGGTTGAGTTTCAAGAATTGATGGAGATCGAATATTGCCCGTGGCCGGCCGATGTGCTCGGGTACATGCTTTTTATGATGCCCAACCGCGGGATATCCCCGTATCTCAAGCTATTGCTGATTTTAATAAGGAGCTGGGTTATGTGAAGACCCAAGTTGTCGAGGAGAGCGACAAAATTTTCCATTTTTCCAGGCGGATGAAGTCGTCGATTCGGGACTATATGTCGGGGCTCGTATGTACTACCTTGAAGGATTATCAGAGTAGGGCCCTTGCTTACGATATGTCTGTGACGGCGAGTGAGGCGGCCCGCGAGAGTAAGAAGCAGAAGTCCGCCAGAATTTTTCGGGCCACAAAGGTGGGGGTCGGCAGAAATTTCATCTGCTAACTTTTCCATTGGTGGTGGCGGCTCGATCTCCGGGTTTCCGTAGGCCGCGGTGCCCCTTCTCGAGAGGTGAAGTGCTTTAACTGTGGCCAGCAGGGCCACATCAGTCGTATTTGTCCGAACCCTTTGCTGACGTGTAATCAGTGTGGCCAGCCGGGTCACAAGGCGGCTTTCTGTGCTGAGAGGGAGAAAATCCTTGGTGCCCGGGTTTCCATTCCAGCGCCTAGGGAACCAAGTGTGAATCGGGGATCGTTTGCTCCTCAATCTTCGCCGAGTGCTAGTCGGGGGAGAGGTCGGGGTCAGCCTTCTAAGGGGGGAGCTTCCAGTGTCGGCTCAGCCCACCCGCGTGTCTATGAGATGCGGAGAGCCGATGACCCAGAGGCCACCGTGGCGACAGGTACCGTTTATATTCTTTCTCATCCTGTCAGTGTGCTTTTCGATTCCGGTACTACGCATTCGTTCATATCTTTGGATTGTGTGCGCCGTTTGAGTCTCGACTGTTTGATGCCTTGTGAACCCTTCATCGTTAAGCTTCCTAGCAGTGATAGGATCGTTGGTGATCAGGAGGTTCGAGACTGTTCTGTACTTATTTGTGAGAGGACTTGGCCCTCTAATCTTATTGTTGTGAGTATCGAGGGTGAGGATTTGATTCTTGGGGATGAATGGCTTGAGCGGCATGGTGCGATCATGAACTACCGCACGAGAATCATCACTATGTTAGCCGAGGATGCAGAGAGCACTCTTCATGCGAAAGAGGGAAACAGTCGTTATTAATGCCTTGAAGGCGATGAGACTCCTTCGAAAGGGGTGTACTGGCTATTGGTGGTACGCCTTGCAGGCAGAGAGTGGTGGAGTCGAGCTTTCGTTGATTCCAATCGTTAGCGAGTTTCCCGATGTATTTCCTGATGAGTTACCGGGATTGCCACCGGATCGTGAGGTCGAGTTTGCTATAGAGTTAGAGCCGGGCGCGGCTCCTATTTCGAAGGCGCCTTATCGCATGGCACCATCAGAGATGTCCGAGTTGAAGAAGCAGTTGAGTGAGCTTCTTGAGTCGGGGTATGTTCGACCGAGCGCCTCGCCATGGGGCGCACCGGTCCTATTTGTGCGGAAGAAGGATGGTTCACTACGTTTGTGTATCGACTATCGCGAACTAAACAAGGTGACCATCAAGAACAAGTATCCTTTGCCGAGAATTGATGACTTGTTCGATCAGTTGCAGGGAGCTGCGGTGTTCTCGAAAATTGATTTGAAATCGGGGTACTATCAGCTCCGGGTGAGGGAATCCGATGTACCGAAAACTTTTTCGAGCGAGATACGGACATTATGAGTTCGTAGTTATGCCTTTCGGGTTAACTAATGCGCGGCGGTGTTCATGCGATTGATGAATAAAGTTTTTATCGAGTATTTGGATAAGTGTGTCGTCGTCTTTATTGTGATATTCTTATTTACTCGAGGAATGAGTAATAGCATGCCCATCATTTGCGGGTTGTTTTATACATTTTGATGACCGAGCAACTCTATGCAAAGTTCTCGAAATGTGAGTTAATTTGAAGGAAGTGATGTTTTTAGGTCACGTGATTTCGGTAGGGGGTTCGTGTGGATCCTCGAAGATTGAGGCGGTGTTGGATTGGGCACCGCCCAAAAATGTGAAGGAGCTCCGTAGTTTCTTGGGTTTGGTGGCTACTACCGTAGGTTCGTCGAGGGTTTCGAAACTAGCTCGCCACTTACGCAATTGCTCCGTAAATCAGAAGTTCATCCGGAATGACGAGAGGTTGAGTTTTGAGGAACCGAAGAAGCGTTTGACTTCAGCCGGTTTGGCGTTGCCATGTGGCAACGAGGGTTTTGCCGTTTATAGCGATGCTTCGGGTCAGGGTCTTGGGTGCGTATTGATGCAGCACGGCAAGACCATTGCCTATGCGTCGAGACAGTTGAGGCCGTATGAGCTGAACTACCCTACTCATGATTTGGAGTTAGCGGCAGTCGGTTTTGCGCTCAAGATTTGGCGTCACTATCTTTTCGGCTCTGCATGTCAGATTTTTACCAATCATAAATGTCTGAAATACATATTTACTCAGCGAGAGTTGAATATGAGGCAGAGAAGGTGGTTAGAGTTGATTAAGGATTATGACCTCGAAATCCTTTATCATCCGGGCAAGGCGAACGTCGTGGCCGACGCCGTGAGTCGGAAACCGGTTGCGTTGCGAACGCTTGAGATCCTTACGTCTCAGTCTGAGCTTCGGCGGGCTTTGATCGAGTTAGATGTTGAAGTTTTGTTGCCTGGAGCCGTCGAGCAACTTCGTGCTTTAGAGATTTCGTCGTCTTTGATCGATGAAATTAAGCTGAAGCAGTTAGAGGATCCGATGATTACTCAAATCCGAGAGAACGTTCTTAAAGGGAAGTCTCCTGGGTTTGTGATTCACGAGGATGGCGTTTTGAGATTCCAGAGTCGGCTTTGTGTGCCGAACGACTCAGATTTGAGGCTGAGTATTTTACGGGAGGCCCATGCTACACCTTATTCCGTTCATCCTGGTTCGAGTAAGATGTACAAGGACCTGAGAAGGAATTTCTGGTGGAACGATATGAAGGAGGAGGTCGCACAGTTTGTAGCGAGATGTTTGACTTGTCACAGTCAAAATCGAGCATCGACTACCGGGTTATTACTGATCACTTCCGTTCGGAATGGAAATGGGAAGATATATCGATGGATTTCATTACGAGTTTGCCGAGATCGAGGTCGGGCATGAATATGGTATGGGTGATTGTTGATCGTCTGACCAAGTCGGCACATTTTCTGGGCATCAAGGACACTTGGGGCCCGGAGAAGTTAGCTCGTGTGTTTATCGCGCAGATTGTGAGGCTTCACGGTACTCCGAAGTCTATTGTTTCGGATCGTGATGGCCGTTTTGTATCGCACTTCTGGCAGGCGGTGCATAAAGCGTTGGGTACCCGTTTGCGCTTGAGTACCTCTTTTCATCCCCAGTCAGATGGACAGTCGGAACGCACTATCCAGACGTTCGAGGATTTGTTACGTGCTTGTGCTCTCGATTGGAGTAGAGACTGGGAGGAGCATTTGCCATTGATCGAATTCACGTACAACAATAGTTGGAACGCGTCGATTCGGATGGCACCGTATGAGGCACTTTATGGGCGGCGATGCCGATCACCGATTTGTTGGAATGAGGCGTCCGATTTGGTCGGGACCGAGCCGGATGTCGTTTTAGAGACGAGGCAGAAGATAGAAGTAATTCGAGAACGGATGTTGACTGCCCAGAGTCGACAAAAGTCGTATGCCGACGCCCGTCGCCGACCTTTGGAATTCAAGGTGGGAGACCACGTTTTGCTAAAGGTGTCGCCGACGAAGGGAGTTTTTCGTTTCGGGAAGAAGGGGAAGTTGAGTCCGAGATTTGTTGGACCCTTTGAGATTCTCGAGCGAGTCGGTGAGTTAGCATACCGTTTGGCGTTACCTCCAGCCTTGATTCATGTTCATAGTGTTTTTCATGTTTCCCAGTTGAGGAAATATGTCCCGGATCCTAGTCACGTCATCGATTATGGTGAGATTGATGTCGCCGAGGATATTACTTTCGAAGAGCGCCCCTTGAAGATTTTGGAGCATCGTGAGAAACGACTGAGGCATAAGACCATACCTTTGGTCAAGGTGCAGTGGTCGAGGCACGGTGTCGAGGAGGCAACTTGGGAAACCGAGGATAGCATGCGTGCTAGGTACCCCGAGTTGTTTGTTTCTTAAGTTTCGGGACGAAACTTATTTTTAGAGGGGTAGAATGTAATATCCGCATTTTTCTTCCCCTTGTATTTTTATTTTCGGTGTATTTCTCGATTGTAGCGACCCTCGTGTATCTTTCAGTGAAACTTTTCCGTCATCTATTGATCTGATTCTCGTAATTGTTGTGCGGAACCGCCGTTTCGGGGTTGCCGTGGATCCATTCTATGCTATGATGCGTTGTGAGGTGTTCCGTTTGATGTTTCGTTCGTATTCCGGTGTTGTAGACCGTTTATTTTCCGTACCTAGCGCACGCTAATTTTTCTGCATAGCGCACGCTAGAAGTCCCTTTGTAGCGCACGCTACTTTTGTATGGTAGCGCACGCTAGAGAGTTAGCCCTGGGAGTGGCAGTTCAGCTCCCAGCCCTCTGGACTATCGGATTAGCGCACGCTACCTTGTCTAGCGTACGCTAATGTCGGGAGACTAGCGCACGTTAAGTTGTTCAGTAGCGCGCGCTAGCGTGGGTGTCCAGTACTGGACAGTTTATTACTGAATTCGGTCAGGTGCCAGTTAGCGCACGCTACGCTTGTATGGTAGCGCACGCTAACGGGTTAGGTGAGTCCTGGACAGTTTGTCACTGGACTCGACTGATGTCCAGGTAGCGCACGCTATTGGTCGATGGCGCGCGCTACCGATAGGTTCTTAGCGCACGCTACATTTGGAGTAGCGCACGCTAACGGCTGCACTCGCCACCGGACTAGACGCTAATCAAGCTTTGGCTTTGTATTTTTTATCCCGTTAGCGCACGCTAACCTTGAGGATTAGCGCGCGCTAACACTCCCTGGCTATATAAACCAGGGAGTTGACCGAGATAAACATAATTTCTCATTTCTTCCTCTCTCCGCGGCGAAGGCGATTCCGGGGCGATTTTCTTGGCGATTTCTTCCTCCAATCATCTCATCCCACATCTTTGTTGAGTTCTTGGAGTATTATAACAACATCAACGCGAATCTATCATCCCAATCTACGGTAAATCTCTTAGAACCCTACTTTTGGGCGATTTGGGGGTTTTGGGATTTTCTTCCGATCCGTTCCGTTTTGTTGGTGGATTCATGATGAATATGATTAATCTTGTTCGTATAATTAGTTTTCCTACGGATTCATGGTATATTTTCATGGTTTTGCAAAATCGAGAGGGTTTGGTTGTGGTCCGCCCTCGTTGTTATTTTTGTACGAATATACATGAATCGTAGGCGGGTTTTCGGGTGTATTCTATTTTCGTAATCGTTTAGGAGTGGTTGTGATGGTGTTATTCGAATCGTTAGGTTCATCCGTCGGTTCCTCGCGGTCGTGTTTGATCCTTCATTCCCGTTCGTGTCACCGTCTATTTAATCGAGGCAAGTATCCTTATGAACTTACGATCTTGACATAGTAGTTTTGTATGAGAAATTGTGTGTGTGTGTGTATGCTCACTGCGGGTTAGACCCGACGGGGTCTCGGTAGGGCTCCACGAAGCTGTGGAACCGCGAGCTTGCTTTTAACCACTGTGGGTTAGATCCGACGGGGTCTCGGCAGGGATCCACGAAGCTGTGGGTCCGCGGTTAATTGTGGTGCATTTTACAAATGTGATTTGATTTTGGCATTTCCGGAAATGAGTGTTTTGGAACTCTGATTTCTTGATTGCATGCGTTACTATATGTGTAAGATGTAAATTGTTCATTTGGTTACTTGTACTAGCGTAATTGCTAACCCCTCTGGGGACCCGTTTTGGGGAAATTCGTTTTATGAATTTCAGGTCAGGTTCATCGAGACGAGCGGGCGCTGGACCAGTATACGGATGATGGCCGTGCGTGATGATTGTGCACGAGTGACGTCTTAGTGTCTTTTATCTTTTCATCTTTTGTGGTCTTTGAACTAATAGTAGTACTCGAGTACTTAAGAGTTCTTGTTCGTCCGGATTGTATTGTTGCCTATTATGTTTGTGTTGATTGATGATGTTATGTTTGACCGGTTGAACCGGGTGGATTATTCTGTTTTGCGTCTTTATGACGTGGTGTTATTTTATCGTTTCTGCGAGTCGTTGTGTATGATGCTGTTCAGCCTGGTGGGTCCCATATAGGGATTCACAGCGCTGTAATATACCTCGAATATCTTGAGGGTGTTACAGCACCGATGAAAGGAGTGATACGATTCGGTAAAAAGGGAAAGCTACAGCCTTGTTATATCGGACCTTTTGAGATTTTGGATTGTGTTGGTGATCTTGCTTATAGTTTGGCATTGCCGTTGGAGTTATCGGGAGTGCACAATGTCTTTCACGTCTCCATACTGAGAAAGTACATACATGATCCGGATCACGTATGCAATTTCAAAGAGTTGTATGTAGCCAAGAACCTGACTTATTAGGAGGTACGTACAACTGTTTTGGCGCATCAGGTACATCAGTTACGAAACAAAGAGATTAAATTGGTAAAAGTTCAATGGAGTCGTCATGGACCAAATGAGGCAACATAGGAACGTGAAGAGGAGATCCGTTCTAAGTATCTAACATTCATTTTTCAAGGTACGTAACTTAATTTTCAAGGACGAAAATTTGTTAAAGGGGGGTAGGTTGTAACGCCGCGATTCCGCATATACATTTATATGAATTATAGAAAACATGTTCAATTTCATGATCATGCAAATTCATTTATGTCATTATAATTTATGTCAAGTCATGTTATTTATTTCGTTTCATTTCTCATTTTAGTCATCGTTTCATCTCGTCATTTATAGGCCCAAGTCAATTTTAAGCAATATTAATTGTTACCCGAAAGTGTAACACCCCCGATTCCCACAAGGGCATTACATGCCGTAGAACCTTCATCAAGGTCTACCAAGCTAAACCATTACCAAAATCTATACACAAGTCTAATACACAATACATATAGAAACACAACAACAGGCCACGGCCCTCGGCCAAAACATTTTATCCGAATACAACAAACTAAACATAGTATTATTTCCTTGCCTGCATGGGAGACTTAACCATAATAACAGAAACAACATAAATCTATGACTTAGACGACTACATAATTTTAAAAATGACTCTCAAGAGTCGTGCATCATCAAGCTTGTCCATCCTTCCCGTGCGCCTCTCGTGCTTGCTCCTCAGAATATCCCAAACCTGAAATGTAAAACATTTCACCCCAATGAGGGGTTAACATACGAAATGCTAGTACAATTACATAGCTACATAGCGTTACATATAAGCATAGTCCAACACTTTTGTCACAATCTAAAAACATTTTAAAAAGAAAAACTATATTCCAGAATATCTCATTTTAACAAAACATTCACCATTTTCAAAATCATCACATTGCATCACATCACATCACATCACCAAGACGACATCACTGGTAACCCATGACCGTACCCCTTAGTACCGACCCCCTAGAGGCCCCATCGAGCCTTCCCAAGGTGGGAAACCACTTCCACGACCGTACCCCTTAGTATCGGTCCCTAGAGGCTTCGTCAGACCCTCCCCAGGTGGAAGAACAATAATGCACACATGCATTCCACGACCGTACCCCTTAGTATCGGTCCCCAGAGGCCTTACACGCCATCCCCGAGTAGAGGAACAACACATCATTCAAAAGCATAGTTCAACAAGCAACATACATGCGGAATACGTAACATATGCAACCAAATGTAACCCATGTACTTGCCTCGTATAACTTGACGCGATGAGATCGACGAAAGGAAGGGTTTTGATTCAACTCCCTTCAAAGGTCCGTTCCTCAATCACAAAGAGGTACAATCAATTTCAACACTACAAAAATGCTTAAAACTCCATAGTTCTACCCGTTAGGGAAATTCTTCAAACATCTTGGGGGTATAATTCAATATGATCGATTAATGAAGGTATCTTCTGAATCATTCCGTAAAATTTCAATAATACCAAAGGATCTCGAGTACGAAACCAAAATCCAACAACGATCTAAGCTTATTCGGGTTGATTCGGCCAAATCTTCACAAACCCCCAAAATTCCCCCAAAATTCACAAACTAGGGTTCTGGAGAATCATACCTTGATTTGGATGTTAAGAGATGCTTAAATAATGGTAACTTTGCACCAAAGGTTGAAAGATGATGGTTTCAAATGATGTTTGGCCGAAATTGCCTCTTCCTATGTCAGAAGATCGCCCAGAGCCGGAAGAAGAAGAAAGAAATGAGCAAAATGCCAAAATGGGTTGCTGCCCATATATTTATAATGGCCGGCATTAGCGCACGCTACGGATTCATGTTATCGTGCGCTAACGGGCAGCGTGGTCCAGAACCTTCGGTCGGGGCCCGCCACTCTTGGTCAGTACTCGCTACCTGTCCGCACCGCGTCCAGAAGCTTCCACCTAGTCTGGTCACGATAGCGCCGTTGGACGAGCGTTAGCGTGTGCTAGTCGACTCGTCCAAAGCCTACTGGACTAATCTACCTGGCCCGGTAGTGTGCGCTGGCGGTCGCATGACATGCGATGTGTGTGCCGATTAGCACGCACAATAGCCGGCAGTAGCGTGCGCTATCTTTCGGTCCTTTCGGAGTCCAGAATCCCCAGTGACCTCTCTGTACGGCCAGGTAGCGCGCGTTACGGTCGAATGGCGTTCGATAACTAAGCAACCTATAGCGCACTACCGCTAGCCCTAGCGTGCGCTACCTGTTGGTCTGGACGAAGCCCAGACCTTCTGCCCTTGCTGCTTAGCCGGTTAACGCGCGCTGCCTTACGGTCGTGGCGTGCACTATCACCATGCTGCTTGCGTGCGCTATATGAACAGCTTAGCATGCGCTAGTCCCCCTGTCTGGAACATATTTGCGAACACGTTACCGATGGTACAACTTGACGATTAACAACGATCCATGAAATACTGGCATGAATCACAACATACAAGCTCAACTCGAATAAAACACACGATTACCATCTTCAATGAAATTACAAGCTAACACACGAGGTTCCCTAATTAATAATTATTGCTCATAAAAAGTACGATTATTACATTCTCTCCCCCTAAAAATAAGTTTCGTCCCAAAACTTACGAAACGAATAATTCGGGGTACTTCGATCTCATATCCTCCTCCGTTTCCCACGTATCTTCTTCCGATCCATGCCTCGACCATTGTATCTTAACCAAAGGATTTATGCCTAAGCTGCTATAGTCGACGTTCCAAAATCTGGATCGGTTTCTTCTCAAAGGAGATGTCGGGGCCCAACTCTATCTCTCCATAATCGATAATATGACTAGGGTACGGAACATATTTTCTTAATTGGGAGACATGAAACATGTTATGTACATGATCCAGCAACGACGGTAAACCTTATCGGTAGGTAAGTTCTCCAACCTGTTCGAGAATTTCAAACGGCCCAATGTATTGAGGACACCCTTCTGACCGAAGCGATAAGCTCCCCGAGTTGGCGACACTTTTAGTAACACATGGTCACCAATTTCAAATTCCAATGGACGACGACGAACACCTGCGTACGACTTCTGTCGGCTCTGCGCAGTCAATAGTCTATCCCGAATCAGTGTGATTTTACTTCTTGTCTCGACCAATAAATTGGGTTCAATACCAATCAATTCAGACGCATCGTCCCAATAGAGTGGCGATCGACAGCGTCTCCCGTACAAGGCCTCAATTGGTGCCATCTTAATCGAGGCATGCCAGCTATTGTTGTTTGTGAACTCAATCAATGGTAAATGCGTCTCCCAATCATCCTTCCAGTCCAAGGCACATGCCCTCAACATGTCCTCTAATGTCTGTATGATGCACTCTGATTGCCCATCGGTCTGAGGGTGATATGACGTACTAAGTTTCAACTCGGTTCCCAAGGCTCTATGTACAGCTTGCCAAAAATCTGACACGAACCGACCATCTTGATCAGAAATTATACTCTTGGGGGTTCCATGCAATCTTACAATTTCCTTAATGAATACTTTCGCTAACTTCTCAGGTCCCCAGGTATCTTTAATACCTAAAGAGTGAGCTGATTTGGTTAACCGATCTACAATGACCCAAATCATATTCTTGCATGGCTAAGACTGGTGCGGTAGTTAGCCATTTCTTCAACTCTCGAAAATATCTTGCGTATCTTGGTCCCACTCAAATTTTCGAGTTTTTTGAAGGAATTGTGTGAGTGGTCGAGCAATCTTGGAGAACCCTTCGACAAACCTACGGTAATAACCCGCAAGTCCTAAGAAACTCCTCACTTCCTTCACGTTCATGGGTGGCTCCCATGCTAGTACCGCCTCTACTTTTTGAGGGTCAACTCGAATTTCTTCTGCGGATATCACGTGCCCGATAAACATTACTTCTTTGAGCCAAAATTCGCACTTGGAAAGTTTCGCATACAACTGTTCCATTCTCAAAGTGTCTAGTACAATGCGAAGGTGCTTCGCGTGCTCTTCCCTATTCTTGGAATAAACAAGAATATCATCAATGAATACAACCACGAACTTGTCTAAGTATCTAATAAATACTTTGTTCATCAGTTGCATAAATACAGCTAGGGCATTGGTCAGTATCCCGAATCCTCAACTGATAATATCCCAATCGGAAGTTGATCGAATAAATCATCTATTCGAGGTAAGGGGTATTTATTCTTGATGGTCAACTTGTTTAATTCCCGATAGTCAATATATAAACGAAGCGACCCATCTTTCTTCTTAATGAATAAAACCGGTACGCCCCAAGGTGACGTACTCGGTCGGATGTACCCTTTGTCTAATAATTCGCCCAACTGCTTTTTCAATTCCAACATTTCTGATGGAACCATACGATACGGGGCTTGAGAAATATGAGTAGCACTCGGCTCCAGCTTAATATGAAACTCAATCTCTCGTTGTGGTGGCTGTAATACCCGGTTGTAATTCAGTAATTATCATTCAGTATTTATCATTCAGTAATTTCACTCATTAATGATCATTTGTCACTCATATTCAATCATGGTATTCACCGTTCAGAGTAATTGTATCGTGTATCAATCGTCGTTCATCACTAATCTAATTGGAGTTCCGTGCCGTGTTTATCATCATTGTCATTTTCATTGTGGGCTGTGCATGAGGAGTAGCGCACGCTACGTACTCTTTCTAGCACGCGCTAATTGAGTACAGGTAGCGCACGCTACCACTCAGCATTAGCACACGCTAATGTTACCCTGGATGCAATCCAGAAGGTACTGGACTGCAGGTGAGTTATAAGTAGCGCGCGCTAGTGGGTTGTAGTAGCGCACGCTAATAATTGCTGTAGCGCGCGCTAAGGACGGATCAGGTTGAGTCCAGTGGCTACTGGACTGCAGTGGATTAATTCATAGCGCACGCTATGAGTGATTTTTAGCGTACGCAAAAGGTGTAGTAGCGCACGCTACTTCTTGGTTGTAGCGCACGCTACCGAGATCAGATCAGAGGACAGAAGGTTCTGGACTTCAGTACTGGACAACAGATATTTAGCTAGCGCACGCTAACAATTGGAGTTAACGCACGCTATTGGGATAGAGTTAGCGCACGCTACCAGGTCGTAGCGTACGCTAACGGGTCAGCCAGAGTTCACTGGAATGTTCATACAACTCGTTAGCGCACGCTAAGTAGCAGGTCATAGCGTGCGCTAATCTGGAGCAGCATAAATTGGACAGTTAGCCTGAGTTTCGTCATTTTCTCACTTCTCTTCGTTTTTGAGCGACTTCAGGCGATTTCGGGCGATTTGGAGTGTTCTCTTTGATCTGCTATCATCTATCATCATCCTCAAGCCTTTGAGTTGGATTAATCATCACTTCATCATTCCTTAACATCAAATCTAAGGTATTAATCTCTTGGATCTAGAATTTCGGATTTTTGGGTTTTTCCTTCCGATTTCTTCGTGTAAGCTTGGATTATCATTAGAATATGTTAGATATGGATTATCTACCTTGGATAAATATATTCCTACGGATTTAATGGCTATTTTCGAAATTATTTCAAGAACCCTTGGGGTTGACTTCGGTTAATTGGGGATTTTCCGATTGATGTTGTTGTAATCTTGAATTGTGGATTCCTATTGGATTATTGATATCATTGAAGTGTTTTGATAGTTCGAAATACTCATTTTGATGTTGGTTTCGATATATTCGGGATTGGATATTTTCGAAGTTGTGTGGTTGGTCACGTATTCGTTAGAATGCCCCTATGAGTTTGATTATCGTTGTATCGACCTTTGGGTTAGTCGTGTTTTGTTGCTTGATACGTGTATTGAACGGTTGTTGGTAATTATTGTTATTCAAGGTTGTTCGAGCGACTGGTATCTCGATTAGGAAGTTGTTCGTGGAAGGACATTGTCATCGGTATTGAGTAAGTTGATTCTTACTCGGTTAAAAGGATATTCATTCCTTTTGTTGTTGATCATTCATAATCATAACTCATTCATCATTGTATTAATCATATTGAGACTTGTAATTGTCGAATAATCACTTCATTAGCGAGGAACGGCGGTTCCAATCATTTCATTGAAACTATCAATCACTTCATTATCACTTTCATATCGGTGAGTCATTCTTGACTTTGTCAGATTATTATTATTCATTGATATTCATTATGGTCATCCTCGTTCATATGACATTCTGGGTTCATATTGCGTGGCCGGGTGCGGATGTGTGGAATTTTTAGTCGGGCACATGATGGCCATGTATTGGGAGTGATACATCGGGTACCTGCACACGGTAACGATTACCTCCGTGAGACTAATTAGGTACAAGGACGGGTGTGTCCGGTCATCCGTCTTGTACACTTGCACAGAACACTACGGGCGTTCTATGATACTCCTCTTCAGCGTAATTCATAACTAAGGATATTTCATAACTTCAGATATATCATGATGGTGTAATTTCAACCCTTGAGGATTGTTGTTACGTAAATCGACCGTTGGGATTTTGTTTTCAGGTCACGGCAAGGCAAAGACACGGGAAGAGCATGTTGACGGCGAGGAGTCCCAGTGATACTAGTAGGGGCCCCCAGTCATTCCGTTTATTTCAGTCATGCTTATTTCTCTACAGTTGTATTTCCGCTGCAAATTCCGTTTGAAATGTTTATTTGTTCAGGGTGGTGTATTTTATCTCCATATAAAATATACTAGTATTCGGTATTGTCCTGGTGTGTTGTACTTAAACTCCTCATCGGAGTACTTGGTAATATAATGTGGTTCGGTACTACAATTATATTATTTAATTCATCATTTTCATTTGCCTAGTGCTTCCCAGTCGGGGATTCATGGCACTGTAATATCCGCCTAGTTTGGGGTGTTACAGAGTTGGTATCAGAGCGTGGTTTTGAATACTACCCTCCAAGTCATGTCTCATTTGAAATCATCGTCATCGGATTAGTATCATTGGACTTTCGCGTCACGTGTGACCTGTGCAAATGCCGAGCCAATCAGACCAAGAACTGTAAGATTTCTAACGCCAAGGTATAATTTATGGCAAGAATCATTCATTCATAATTCATCAGTTAACAATCCTCAACCATCATTTTCATTTGACCAGGACGGTCATGTTAACTCGTTAATCACTCAATTCATTTCATTATTCAGTTGTTGATCAAGAAGATCAAATCATTAATCATGTTAACTTGTTCAAGATAATCATTTCAATAATTTCATCAGATAATCATGTCACCTCAGTTAATCATTCATGTAATCACTGTGTTAGAGCGCGTATGCTCATTTTCATCATCTCATGTCATAATCATAACGTGATATTCATGCGGGAAATATAATCATCATGTGACTTTCCTACTTCAGTATGGAGAGGGCAAGAAGAGGACGTGGAGGACGAGGCCGTGGAGCGGGCCGAATCCCGAGAGCTCGTGTGAATACACGTGCAAACGCAAGGAATAATGCTAATTCATCGAGCAGCGACGCTGCCACTCATTCACCTGGACGCGATCATTCACTAACGGGGAGTCGTACCCGGGACACGGCTCAGTCAGAAGGTGTCCGGGTTGACCCACTCGCTTTTATACAGGGCATGATGGCCCAAATGACCCAGATGGCACAACTTATGGAGACGATGCACAACTCAGTTAATCAAAATCAACAGGCTCCTCTGCCGCCACCTGAGAGGCAAGAGAGGAATGTGAGCAATATCATCGGCGATATCTCTCGCCAGAGGCCACCTACTTTTGAGGGCTCGTCTGAGCCGGCGGATATTATTCATTGGCTCGAGCATTTCGAGAAGTTGTTTGCTATGGTAGAGTGTCCCGAAGGACACAAAGTTTCTGTTGCGGCTTACTACCTGGGTAAGAGCGCACATTCTTGGTGGTTGTCGTTGAAGCCCACCGAAGGATCATGTACTTGGGATCAATTCAAAACTCTCATGATGGAGAGGTATTATCCGGCCCCGCTCAGAGAGGCCAAACTGTCAGAATTACTCACCCCCGACCCCTCAGCAGACGAGGATGTTCTCGCCATTGCCGAGAAATTCCAGGAACTTCTTCCGTTCGCCTCATCTATCATTCATTCCGAGGCAGATAATATTAAGTATTTTAGCAAGAGGCTGAAACCCCGTATGAGACTACAGTTGCTTAATCATAATTGCACCACGTTGGCTGAATTCATTGAGAAAGCTCTTACCTATGAGCTTACTGCTAAGGAGATTGCTAAGCGGCCTTCATCCGCTAGCAAGAAGTCCAAGAATCAGAATCACTGACGGCGGTGTGCCACTTTCAAGAAACCTCGTGCGGGCTCTGCTTTTACGAGCGACCTCTGTGACATCTAAACCCACGGAACCTCGATCACGAGCGCCGCCGGCCATCACTGTTATAATCGTGGGGATCTTTGTCATGTCGGCCAAGTGTCCGAGACATCACGTGTCATAACTGTGGAATTGTTGGGCATAAGGCCGGTTTTTGCCGTAGGGACTCCAAACTCCGCTCGACGTCATCTCGTGCCCCTAAGCGTCACTGCTCGTAATCAAAGCCACTCAATCGGCGTCGTTTAAAACGGCAGGAGCGACTAAAGGTGGAGCCTATAGCCGCAGACGGAGCGTCGGTCTGGGACTAGCAAGCCCCGGATATATGAGATGAAGAAGACCGATGATCCAGAGGCCCGAATGATCTCAGGTACACTCGATATTCTGTCTCAACCTGTGTGTACCCTTTTTGATACTGGTGCATCGCATTCATTCATTTCCGAGTCATGTTTGAGTAGACTACGTCTAGGTAGTGCTACTAGTTGTGAGCCTTATGTCATTAGTCTACCTGATGGTAGACGAATTATCGGAATCGTGAGATTCAGAACTGTCCGATTCAGCTTCATGGTCGTGTATGGCCAGCGGACCTAATCGTGGTATATTTGCCGAGAGACGACGTCATCTTGGGTATTGATTGGATGGATCGTCATGATGCCATCATTAGTGTCCGTAAGCATATGATCACTATCATTTCAGACGATGGGGTTGAATGTGTGTTTCAGGGAGGTAATCCCGGCTGTTCTGGTAAGGTCATTAATTTGATGAAAGCAGTGAGATTACTCAATCAGGGGTGTGTTGGTTATTGGTGCTTTATGACCAAAACCGAGAAATCATCAGTAATGTTGACAGATATTCCGGTAGTGAAGGAATATGTCGATGTTTTTCCAGACGAGTTACCTGGTTTGCCTCCACAGAGAGATGTGGAATTCACAATTGAGTTGGAGCCCGGTACGTCCCCGATATCGAAGGCACCGTACTGGATGGCCCCGACCGAAATGCGGGAATTGAAGAATCAACTTGAGGAGTTATTCGAGAAAGGTTATATCCGACCGAGTGCGTCCCCGTGGGGAGCACCAGTGTTGTTTGTCAAGAAGAAGGATGGTTCATTTCGCTTATGTATTGATTATCGGGAGTTGAACAGGGTGACGATCAAGAATAAGTATCCTTTACCCCGTATCGATGATCTTTTAGATCAACTTCAGGGAGCTTCAGTATTTTCCAAGATCGACTTAAGATCTGGATATCATCAGTTGCGGATCCGAGAGTCAGACATCGCGAGGACGGCGTTTCGAACATGCTATGGTCATTATGAGTTTGTGGTTATGCCGTTTGGATTGACTAATGCACCTGCGGTATTCATGGAGTTAATGAATCGGGTTTTCATCGACTTTTTGGATCAGTTTGTTGTTGTCTTCATCGATGACATTTTGATTTATTCTCGTGACCGAGAGGAACACGAGTTTCACCTTCATCAAGTGCTCGACGTGTTGAGACGAGAACAACTTTCTGGGAAGTTTTCCAAATGTGAGTTCTGGATGTCCGAAGTGACGTTTCTCGGACACATAATTTCATCAGACGGAGTTCGTGTCGATCCTCAGAAGACAGAGGCTATTCGAGATTGGCTACCTCCGAAGAATGTTAATGAAATCCGAAGTTTCCTCGGATTAGCGGGTTATTATCGGAGATTTGTGGAGGGATTTTATAGAATCGCTCAACCCTTGACGAACCTTTTGCGAAAGGATAAGAAATACACGTGGTCCGACGCGTGTCAACGGAGTTTTAAGGAACTAAAGAGCCGGTTAATGTCAGCACCTGTACTTTCCTTGCCGCAGGGGACGGAAGGATTTGTGGTTTATAGTGATGCGTCCGGACAGGGTCTCGGATGTGTGATCATGCATAATGGAAAGGTTATTGCCTATGCTTCACGGCAATTGAGACCTTATGAGGTTAATTATCCGACACACGACCTGGAGCTAGCAGCCGTGGTGTTCGCTTTGAAGATTTGGCGTCATTATCTTTATGGCATTACCTGTCAGATATTCACCGATCATAAGAGTTTAAAGTATATATTTACTCAGAAGGAGTTAAATATGCGATAGAGACGGTGGTTGGAATTAATCAAAGATTATGATATTGAGATCCTTTACCACGCGGGCAAGGCGAACGTTGTCGCCGACGCCTTGAGTCGTAAGTCCGTTCAGGAGCAGATGGTTGCTCGTTCAACAGTCCAAAAGAAGCTTCAGCAGGAATTCCTTAGACCCGAGATCGAGGTCTGGCTTCAGCGAGTTCAGGGACAGCTTTGTATGTTGGAGATCTCATCGTCGCTTGAGGAGGCAATCAGAGAGAATCAGGGTTCGGACCCATCATTGTTACGCATCCGTGAGGATGTGGTTCAGGGCAAAGCCCCTGGGTTCGTGGTCCACGAGGATGGACTTTTGAGATTTAAGAATCGATTGTGCGTACCGGCGAATGACGAGTTGAAAAACTCGATTTTGAAAGAAGCTCATGCTACCCCTTATTCTGTTCATCCGGGGTCTAACAAGATGTACAAGGACTTTAAACAAAACTACTGGTGGAGTAATATGAAGCGAGAAGTCGCGGAATTTGTTTCGAGATGCTTAACCTGTCAACAAGTTAAGATTGAACATCAGCGACCGGCGGGTATGCTGAAACCTCTCCCTATTCCAGAATGGAAGTGGGAAGACATTTCTATAGATTTCATCACGAGTTTGCCGACGAGTCGTCGTGGCATGAATACGATCTGGGTGATCGTGGACTGCTTAACCAAATCAGCTCATTTCCTTGAGATCAAGGATACGTGGGGTCCCGAGAGACTTGCCCAGCTGTTCATCAAAGAGATAGTGAGACTACACGGTACTCCTAAAAGTATCGTTTCCGATCGTGACGGACGGTTTGTGTCTCATTTTTGGAAATCGACCATCGTGCTATGGGAACTCGCTTAATCTCGCATCGCCTTTCATCCCCAAACTGACGGCAATCGAGAGGACTATTCAGACATTAGAGGACATGTTGAGGGCATGCGTCCTCGATTGGAAAGACGATTGGGAAGCCCAACTACCATTGATCGAGTTCACGTATAATAATAGTTGGCATGCTTCGATTAAGATGGCACCTTACGAGGCCTTGTATGGTCGTCGTTGTCGATCTCTTTTGTGTTGGGATGACCTATCAGAATCAATCGGCACCGAGCCCGATATGCTTATAGCCGCCCGTGAGAAGGTAACTTTGATCAGGAGTCGTTTGTTGACCGCCGAGTCGATGTAAATCATATGCGATAACCGCTGCCGACCTTTAGAGTTCGAATCAGGTGACCATGTTTTGGTCAAGGTATTCCCGAGTCGTGGTATCTTCCGTTTCGGGAAGAGGGGGAAGTTGAGTCCGAGATTCATTGGACCGTTTGAGATTTTGGATCGAGTAGGCGAGTTAGCCTATCGACTGGCTTTACCTCCGGCGTTGAGCCGAATTCATAATGTGTTTCATGTCTCTCAGTTGCGGAAGTATGTTGCCGACCCGAGCCAAATACTTCAGTTCGATGAAATCGAGATCGCCGACGATCATTCATATGAGGAGCGTCCTATGCGAGTTTTAGAGCGGCGAATCAAACAGTTGAGGAATAAGACGATTCCTTTGGTTAAGATTCAGTGGTCTAGGCACGGAGTCGAAGAGGCTACTTGGGAAACCGAGGATAGTATGCGGGAGAGTTCTCCCGAGTTGTTTGACCCTTAGTTTTGGGGACGAAACTCTTTTAAGGGGGGTGTATGTAATACCCGGTTGTAATTCAGTAATTATCATTCAGTATTTATCATTCAGTAATTTCACTCATTAATGATCATTTGTCACTGATATTCAATTATGGTATTCACCGTTCAGAGTAATTGTATCGTGTATCAATCGTCGTTCATCACTAATCTAATTGGAGTTCCGTGCCGTATTTATCATCATTGTCATTTTCATTGTGGGCTGTGCGTGAGGAGTAGCGCACGCTACGTACTCTTTCTAGCGCGCGCTAATTAAGTACAGGTAGCGCACGCTATCACTCAGCATTAGCGCACGCTAATGTTACCCTGGCTGCAATCCATAAGGTACTGGACTGCAGGTGAGTTATAAGTAGCGCACGCTACGAGTGGTAAGTAGCGCGCGCTAGTGGGTTGTAGTAGCGCACGCTAATAATTGCTGTAGCGCGCGCTAAGGACGGATCAGGTTGAGTCCAGTGGCTACTGGACTGCAGTGGATTAATTCATAGCGCACGCTATGAGTGATTTTTAGCGTACGCAATTGGTGTAGTAGCGCACGCTACTTCTTGGTTGTAGCGCACGCTACCGAGATCAGATCAGAGGACAGAAGGTTCTGGACTTCAGTACTGGACAACAGATATTTAGCTAGCGCACGCTAACAATTGGAGTTAACGCACGCTATTGGGATAGAGTTAGCGCACGCTACCAGGTCGTAGCATATGCTAACGGGTCAGCCAGAGTTCACTGGAATGTTCATACAACTCGTTAGCGCACGCTAAGTAGCAGGTCATAGCGTGCGCTAATCTGGAGCAGTATAAATTGGACAGTTAGCCTGAGTTTCATCAGTTTCTCACTTCTCTTCGTTTTTGAGCGACTTCGGGCGATTTCGGGCGATTTGGAGTGTTCTCTTCGAGCTGCTATCATCTATCATCATCCTCAAGCCTTTGAGTTGGATTAATCATCACTTCATCATTCCTTAACATCAAATCTAAGGTATTAATCTCTTGGATCTAGAATTTCGGATTTTTGGGTTTTTTCCTTCCGATTTCTTCGTGTAAGCTTGGATTATCATTGGAATATGTTAGATATGGATTATCTACCTTGAATAAATATATTCCTATGGATTTAATGGCTATTTTCAGAATTATTTCAAGAACCCTTGGGGTTGACTTCGGTTAATTGGGGATTTTCCGATTGATGTTGTTGTTGTAATCTTGAATTGTGGATTCCTATTGGATTATTGATATCATTGAAGTGTTTTGATAGTTCGAAATACTCATTTTGATGTTGGTTTCGATATATTCTGGATTGGATATTTTCTAAGTTGTGTGGTTTGTTACGTATTCGTTAGAATGCCCCTATGAGTTTGATTATCGTTGTATCGACCTTTGGGTTACTCGTGTTTTGTTGCTTGATACGTGTATTGAAAGGTTGTTGGTAATTATTGTTATTCAAGGTTGTTCGAGCAACCGGTATCTCGATTAGGACGTTGTTCGTGGAAGGACATTGTCATCGGTATTGAGTAAGTTGATTCTTACTCGGTTAAAAGGATATTCATTCCTTTTGTTGTTGATCATTCATAATCATAACTCATTCATCATTGTATTAATCATATTGAGACTTGTAATTGTCGAATAATCACTTCATTAGCGAGGAACAGCGGTTCCAATCATTTCATTGAAACTACCAATCACTTCATTATCACTTTCATATCGGTGAGTCATTCTTGACTTTGTCAGATTATTATTATTCATTGATATTCATTATGGTCATCCTCGTTCATATGACATTCTGGGTTCATATTGCGTGGCCGGGTGCGGATGTGTGGAATTTTTAGTCGGGCACATGATGGCCATGTATTGGGAGTGATACATTGGACTGTGCACACGGTAACGATTACCTCCGTGAGACTAATTAGGTACAAGGACGGGTGTGTCCGGTCATCCGTCTTGTACACTTGCACAGAACACTACGAGCGTACTATGATACTCCTCTTCAGCGTAATTCATAACTAAAGATATTTCATAACTTCAGATATATCATGATTGTGTAATTTCAACCCTTGAGGATTGTTGTTACGTATGGCCCGGCCCGTTGGGATTTTGTTTCGTGTCACGGCAAGGCAAAGGCACGGGAAGAGCATGTTGACGGCGAGAGTCCCAGTGATACTAGTAGGGGGCCCAGTCATTCCATTTATTTCGATCATGCTTATTTCTCTGATTGTATTTCCATTTGCAAATTCCGTTTGAAATGTTTATTTGTTCAGGGTGGTGTATTTTATCTCCATATAAAATATACTATTATTCGGTATTGTCCTGGTGTGTTGTACTTAAACTCCTCATCGGAGTACTTGGTAATATAATGTGGTTCGGTACTACAATTATATTATTTAATTCATCATTTTCATTTTCCTAGTGCGTCCCAGTCGGGGATTCATGGCACTGTAATATCTGCCTAGTTTGGGGTGTTACAGTGGCAATCCCAGCAAGTCATTAGGAAACACGTCAGGATATTCATTAACAGCGGGTATTGAGGTGATCACAATCCCGACATCTTCCATCTTCATAGCATAACACCAATAACCCAGACAACCTTGGTTAAGAAGCTTTACCGCCTGTAAAGCACTAATCACACTTCCCGATCTACCAGGCTTATATCCTTCCAAAAGATGCTCGGTACCATCTTCGGCCACTATTGCAATAGTATGAGTTCGGTAATTCATGATAGCGCCGTGACGGTCTAACCAATCCTCCCCGAGGATCAAATCCTCGTTCTTTAAGTCAACCACAATAAGATTTGAAGGCCAATCTCGATTTCCAATTTTCACTGGACAATCGCGGACCTCTCAGTTGCCAACCATACGATCCCCATTTGGTATACCTACTAAAAAGGGTTCACACTCGAACAAGCTTTCTAACCCAAGGTGATGTACACAATCTAGAGAAATAAACTAATGCGTGGCACCCGAATCAAACAATACTGAAACTGGATGTGAATGAAATTGAGTAATACCTAATGTTACTAGAGCATCTGCATCCTCTGCACGTTTCATCTGATACACACGTGGATGAACTGACCCTACACTCGATGCTGCCTGCTGACCCATTTGGCCTCGGCCCTTACCACGGCCTGAATTCTGAGGATTCTGTGAAACTGAGGTCTTCCATTCAGCATTAAATTCCTTCTGGGCAGTAATGGCTGCCAGACTGCTAACTGCTCGGGTTGCTTCCTCACAATGGATGGATCGGTGCCCACTCTGCCCACAAGTATAACAAGTAACTAATGGATACGGGCACACTCTTGCCAAATGGTCCTTCTGGTTGCAATTAAAACAAGCTCTGCCTCCAGAAGTAATAGTCTGATCCGAACGGCCGCCACGAGAACTACTAGCAGGATAAAACGACTTCTTCCTTGACGCAGAACTAGAATGTGACTTCGGGAACTTCCCACTCTTACTAGTCGATAAGTCCCCAGTATTCTTCTCTTTCTTGGTCTCGGAACCAACTTCTGATTCCGGAATATCCATCTCAATAGCCAGGGCACGATCCTGTTATTCCTTCAGGGTAGAGCATGTAAGAGGTGCCATGCTCTGTCGGATGTGTGGTATCATCCGCATATTGAAATAGCGAATCTTGTCCGCTTCTGTTCTCACCTGATCTCGTACATGACTTAACTGCTTATTGTAGGTGATGATAGCTTGAGATATCGGTACATCTTGTAGAGTTGCCGTAAAGAACTCAATGATTCTACGTTCTCGGACTGGCGGCGGACAATATTCCACCTCCATAGCTGACATAAATTCTTCCCAAGTGGCCGCATGATCTTTAGGAGCCACTGCTTCCCACTACTCGGCGGCTTCTTTGCCCAGAAGGTATTGGGCAATAGGCACCTTCCTACCTTCGGGACAAGCCATAGCATCGAATATCCTATCCATCTGAAAAAACCAGTTCTCCCAGCCCAAAGAATCTGTAGACCCAGCAAAGCGGGAGGGGTGCATCTTTGTAACTTTCTGAAGCCATTTACTAGCTTCCTCTTCCATAGTTGCGGGTGGAATTCAGTGGCTACCCTGGGCAACTTATGTCAGTTGGTCTACCAACTGTTGTAATATAGCGGTTGCCCGGGGTTCAGCACTAGCACCCGACGGTTGGTCTTCACTGGTCGAAGGGTCCTGATGCCCTTCGGAACTCAGAGGTGGGTCTTCTGGCACCGTATGTGATGCCATTTCAGTGGTTGGTGGGAAAGGTGCACTATCCTCATCAGCAGCACCACGACCATGGCCTCGACCGCGTCCCCGGATTGATCTTCCTCTCAATATACTGAAGAATAAGAAAGAATAGGGAACAATATCAACATAGTTAATGATTAAACATTATCACAAATTTCATTCTACCATATCGGAGTAACGAGCGAGATAAGCACAACGGTTTGAGGAGACATACAGTCACGGGTTGCACGGAGAGATGACAGCATGATATTATTAGGCTCAACAACTGACTCCTACGACTCGACCAACAGACTCAACTCAACCAACAACCTAGGTATTCATAACCTAGGCTCCGATACCATAACTGTAACACCCTCGATTCCCACAAGGGCATTATATGCCGTAGAACCTTCATCAAGGTCTACCAAGCTAAACCATTACCAAAAACCATACACAAGTCTAATACAGAATACATATAAAAACACAACAACAGGCCAGGGCCCTCGGCCAAAACATTTTATCCGAATACAACAAACCAAACATAGTATTATTTCGTTGCCCGCACATGGGACTTAACTATAATAACAAAAACAACATAAATGTATAACTTAGACGACTACATAATATTCAAAATGACTCTCAAGACTCGAGCCTCATCAAGCTTTTCCATCCTTCCCGTGCGCCTCCCATGCCTGCTCCTCAGAATGTCCCAAACCTAAAATGTAAAACATTTCACCCCAATGAGGGGTTAGCATACAAAATGCTAGTACAAGTACATAGCTACATTGTGTTACATATAAACATAGTCCAACACTTTTGTCACAATCTAAAAACATTATAAAAAAAAACCAAATTCCGGAATATCTCATTTTAACAAAACATTCACCATTTTCAAAACCATCACATTGCATCACATCACATCACATCACCTTGACGACATCACTGGTAACCCGTGTCCGTACCCCTTAGTACTGACCCCCTAGAGGCCCCGTCAAGCCTTCCCTAGGTGGGAAACCACTTCCACGACCGTACCCCTTAGTATCGGTCCCTAGAGGCCTCGTCAGACCCTCCCCAGGTGGAAGAACAACAACACACACACGTATTCTACGACCGTACCCCTTAGTATCGGTCCCCAGAGGCCTTACACGCCATCCCCGGGTGGAGGAACAACACATCATTCAAAAACATAGTTCAACAAGCAACATACATGCAGAATACGTGACATACGCAACCAAATGTAACCCATGTACTTGCTTTGGATAACTTGGTGCGATGAGATCGATGAAAGGAAGGGTTTTGATTCAACTCCGTTCAAAGTTCCGTTCCTAAGTCACAACGAGGTACAATCAATTTCAACACTACGAAAATGCTTAAAACTCCCTAGTTCTACCCGTTGGGGAAATTCTTCAAACATCTTGGGGGTATAATTAAATATGATTGATTAACGAAGGTATCTTCTGAATCATTCTGTAAAACTTCAATAATACCAAAGGATCTCGAGTACCAAAGCAAAATCCAACAACGATCTAAGCTTATTCGGGTTGATTCGGCCAAATCTTCACAGACCCCCAAAATTCCCCCAAAATTCACAAACTATGGTTCTGGAGAATCATACCTTGATTTGGATGTTAAGAGATGCTTAAATAATGGTAACTTTGCACCAAAGGTTGAAAGATGATGGTTTCAAATGATGTTTGGCCGAAATCGCCTCTTCCTATGTCACAAGATCACCCACAGTCGGAAGAAGAAGAAAGAAATGAGCAAAATGCAAAAATGGGCTGCTGCCCATATATTTATAATGGCCGGCATTAGCGCGCGCCACGGATTCGTGTTAGCGTGCGCTAATGGGCGGCCTGGTCCAGAACCTTCGGCCGAGGCCTGCCACTCTTGGTCAGCACTCGCCACCTGTCCGCACCGCGTCCAGAAGTTTCCGCCTAGTTTGGTCACGATAGCGCACGCTGGACGAGCGTTAGCGTGCGCTAGTCGACTCATCCAGAGCCTACTGGACTAATCTGCCTGACCCGGTAGTGCGTGCTGGCGGTCACATAACATGCGCTGTGTGTGCTGATTAGCGCGCGCAATAGCCGACAGTAGCGTGCGCTATCTTCCTGTCCTTCCGGAGTCCAGAATCCCCAGTGACCTCTCTGGACGGCCAGGTAGTGCGCGTTATGGTCGAATGGCGTGCGCTAACTAAGCAACCTAGCGTGCAGTACCGCTAGACCTAGTGTGCGCTACCTGTTGGTCTGGCCAAAGCCCAGACCCTTCTGCCCTTGCTGCTCGATCGGTTAGCGTGCGCTGCCTTACGGTCGTGGCGTGCGCTATCACTACGATGCTTGCGTGCGCTATATGAACGGCTTAGCGTGCGCTAGTCCCCCTGTCCGGAATAGATTTGTGAACACGTTACTGATGGTACAACTTTACGATTAATGACTATCAATGAAATACTGGCATGAATCACAACATACAAGCTCAACTCGAATAAAACATACGATTACCAATCTTCAACGAAATTACAAGCGAACCCACGAGGTTCCCGAATTAATAATTATTGCTCATAAAAAGTACGATTATTACATTCTCTCCCCCTAAAAATAAGTTTCATCCCAAAACTTATAAAACGAATAATTCGGGGTACTTCGATCTTATATCCTCCTCCGTTTACCATGTAGCTTCTTCCGATCCATGCCTCAACCATTGTATCTTAACCAAAAGAATGGTTTTATGCCTAAGCTGCTTTACTCGATGTTCCAAAATCTGGATCGGTTTCTCCTCAAAGGTGATGTCGGGGCCCAACTCTATCTCTCCATAATCGATAATATGACTAGGGTCCGACACATATTTTCTTAATTGGGAGACATGAAACACGTTATGCACACGATCTAGCGATGGCGGTAAACCTAATCGATAGGCAAGTTCTCCAACCCGTTCGAGAATTTCAAACGGCCCAATGTATAGAGGACTAAGTTTACCCTTCCGACCGAAGCTATAAGCTCCCCGAGTTGGTGACACTTTTAGTAACACATGGTCACTAATTTCAAATTCCAACGGACGACGACGAACATATGCGTACGACTTCTGTCGGCTCTGTGTAGTCAACAGTCTATCCCGAATCAGTGTGATTTTACTTCTTGTATCGACCAATAAATCAGGTTTAGTACCAATCAATTCAGATGCATCGTCCCAACAGAATGGCGATCGACAGAATCTCCCGTACAAGGCCTCAAATGGTGCCATCTTAATCGAGACATGCCAGCTATTGTTGTATGTGAACTCAATCAATGGTAAATGCGTCTCCCAATTATCTTTCCAGTCCAAGGCACATGCCCTCAACATGTCATCTAATGTCTCTATGGTGCGCTCTGATTGCCCATCGGTCTGAGGTTGATATGACGTACTAAGTTTCAACACGGTTCCCAAGGCTCTATGTACAGCTTGCCAAAAATATGACACGAACCGACCATCTCGATCAGATATTATACTCTTGGGGTTCCATGCAATCTTACAATTTCCTTAATGAACTTTTGCTAACTTCTCCGGTCCCCATGTATCTTTAATACCTAAAAAGTGTTGGAGCAATATTCGTATTTGCGTTGTGTTGCGGAAGCCTAAAAATAAAGTGCGGAAAATAAATCACACAAGGATTTATAGAGGTTCGGCCAAACGTGCCTACATCCTCTCTTGCTGTATCTTTTTCTATAGGATGAAGATCAAAACCTATGCACCTCTCTTCTATCGGTCGAGGGATTACCGTTACAAGCTCGTCTTCTATCGGTCCGAGTAAAACCGTTCTCTTACTTGTCTTTTTGTCGGTCCAAGTTAAACCGTTTTCCTGTTCTATTGGACAAGGAATCAACCACTCTAGCTTTCTATCGGTACTAGATAAACCTCACTAAGATAGCGATTGCGATTCTAACAATGCCGGATCCTTGATCCTAATAACACCGAATCCAATCGTATCTTTTCTTTTACCTCTCGTGTATGTGTTGAATATATAAACACTAAAACTAACAATATAAACTCAATATCACAGCAACAATATAATGTATATGAATATAAGATCAATGTCTTGATTGCTTGAAGTTGTTGTATGGTTTGATACCAAGGATGTGGTATTTATAGCCTTCTTCATCAAACTAGCCGTTATTGACTTCTGACTTGCTAGCGTGCGCTAGATCTTCCTCTTAGCGTGCGCTATCGCGCATATTTGCCTTAGCATACATTATGTACCGCATGTTACGTACGTTAACATCTTCCTGTTTCAGTCCAGTGACTATTGTCTTTGACTGTTAGCGTGCGTTAATACTTTTTTGTAGCGTGCGCTAATCTTGCATCATTGTATGCATCATATATGCATTTATACTTTTTGACTTTGCATCAGATTCTTCCCAACAGATTGATTGACTTGATTTCAAACTGATATTTAGCGCGCGCTAAATATCACTTGTTGCGTGCACTAAGCTTACTTCACTGCATGTCATTCTGAGTTTGAATATCTTCACAACGGTAAAATGGCCTTGATAGTGTGCGTTAATCATTATGTGTAGCGTGCGCTATCTTCATCAGATGACTTCACTTCAGGTTACTTCGAACTCGTCTGCTCTGCAGATAACTCTCGTTAGCGTGCGTTAGCCTTGATATGTAGCGTGCGCTAATGTAGTCCAGATTGAAACTTTTTGCGTCTTCGTCTGCTTCGTTGTTTTGCTTCGCCTCTATGTTGTTTTGCTTCGTTTAGCAATTTAATCATCAAAACACTATTTATGAATATGTGGAATAAATATTCCAACAATCTCCCTCTTTTCGATGATTACAAAACAACCCTTGAAAATGGATAAAACCTGTGTTATGTGGTGATTTATACGCCTCGACGGCGATCGATAACAAGGCCGAGCGACCGAGTCCACAACCAATCAAGCTACGGTGAACTTGCCTAAACGAAGGCAGTAATCCGCCTTCGAGTATCTAGCGATCGACTCCCAAGGAGATCGCCTTCTGACGCCTAGCGATCGACCCTGGTGCCCGACCGAGGACGACCGTCCTGTGCCTCGAACAAGACCATCGTCCGTCAAAGTCTACGAAGACTAGGTCTCAAAGACAGCGCCCATGTGCAGATCCACAAAAGGCGCCGCAGAACATGGATCGTTGACCATCAACAGCTGTCCATAACAAGGACGACCTCACCTACCGACAGACCCGCCGAAAGGTCCTAAGTGGGGCCTCCCATGATAGCGACTCAGACGCGTGTTGCTCCCTCATTGGTCCGCACCTCTGGCAGCCAGCAACTCCCGCGGATTTCAAGGAGACCAGCCCATGTGCTAAAGACGATCGCCCGCTTATTATAATACAGCAAAGGCAATCGCCCAACAACTGCCAGTGCTACAAATAGAACACCTCCAGCAACTGGAAAAAGGTTCCTCTGAGTTGGCAACTACATTGGCAAATACATACAAACGTACACACATTCATGCTCTCAGCTTCTTCTCTAAAATCTACCTCAGGATTTCTCTCTCAGCACCTCTCATAGATAGTCGGCAGAGGCAAGAACTCCCTGCAGTACATATTCGAATAGACTTGCAAGCTCAAGAGCTCAAACATACAACTAATACACACTATGAGAGACCGTCGATTTCTCACAGTCGTCGCAGCACCTCATCGTTGTTAACAAGAACTCACAGAGCATCATATCTGCTTCTTCCAGCAATCTTCATGCTCACTAGCTACGATAACTAGGGTTTTTACACTCATTGTAATAGTACTCTAACATTAATATTTGTACTCCAAAGTATTCGTATTAATAATATCTCGCGAGAGCATTCAAGCCCGGGACTAACAACCCCGACAAATCTTGTGTTATTTACTTTCCCACGGAAGTGCTCTCGCACTTTGTTTGCTACTCGACCATTCCAGTAATATTCATCTCCGGATAATATTTTGGGTAGCAACAATTGGCGCTAGAGGAAGGGGGCGTATTCTTAACCTTCATTTTTTCCTACCGTCCCGAAGAACACTAACTGTTCTCGGGGCATATACTTGAAGTGACACTCACTGCTCTTCAAAGAAAGCCTTCAGAATAATGACGTCCGCCACTACATCGAAGGGAGCCACTCTCCGAACCATCGGGCATCATATCCTGGCTCGATCCGAGCCCCAGCCGATGTCAGAGGGAAGCCGCGGCGACGCGAGACTCTCGATCCCGCACCTGAGGGGCGGCCCCAGCCTTTCGCTCGACCAGTTCCAAACCGCGGAACAGATCGAGGAGGCTATTGATAAGTGTCAGTTTTGTACACTTATCCATGGTTTGTATCGATAAAATTCAACCATAATTGAGCTAGTTTACTCGTTTTTTGCTTTTAATTTATTAGTTTTAATAATTTTATTTTTATCGAATGATGATCGGATTAAATAACTGAATTACTCAAGAAACAACATGTTTAATAAATATTCTCTTTATTGAATTTTGATATATTCATGTTTTAGGGCTTTTCGAGACGAATTCGGCAGTCTTTCCGGATTCAAAATCAGAGTTATATATCAAAAGTTATCATCCGAAGAAGATCTGGGGCAAAAACGCAAAGTCTGAGAAATTCTGGGCTGAAAACGTAACTATCAAAGCTTCAAGTGAACAAATTTACAAAGCCACGTTACGGCCGTAACATTCAGGAGTTACGGCCGTAAGTCACCCTAGTTACGGCCGTAACTCTTGACAGATTACTATGATTTGTCTAATTTTTTGTACTTTTTGTGTATTATTGAGGGGATGGCTGGCATTGATCCGATATAATGTAATAATGCTGGAGTTTTGGAGCTATTAGATGACTTTAGGTGTATAAATTGACCCCTTAGATCCTTCATCATTCATCATTCATCTTATAATTTTCCATTTTCTTGTAAACTTTTCTTTTTGTGTGAAGAACACACTTGTGTTCTTGAGTGATCTTTGTAAGTGTGGTATAACATATGTTGTTCAGAGAGTTTATTGTTTCTATCTCCTTTATCTACTAAGGGAGTTAGGATCAATTCTTTCTCTTGATTCAACTAAACATGACCACCAAAGCTTGTAATATGTGTAATAAACCCTTAATGGGCTAAGTAATCTTTAGTTGGGATTATAAACAAGGTTAGTCATGTTATTTATGTTTGTATAAAAGATCTATTGTGAATTACTTATTATTGTGTGTGATTTTCATTGTTTTAACAATCTTTATTTATTTGGCCAATTAATGAAGATATTTATGGTCTTCATATGTTTCGAAAGAAAATATGTTTGATTAGATCAAATTATCTTCACTCTAAGTTGTTCTAGGGGATAGAAATATACCCCTAGTCCTTAGATGATTCTTTGAGTTATTTTCATAAATCCTAATGCTATGTATTGAAGCCAATCAACATAGAAATATAGTGGATTGATTCAATATGTAAGGGACGTTTTATAGTTCGAAAGAGAAACCGTCTTTTTAAGAAAAATCGAATCTACACAACATAATAAGTAAATTCATCTTATGATCTCCAATACATCTTTTATAACTAATGACGAACTAAGTTTGTAATCCCAACTATTTCATTTTATCGATAATCAATCTATTATTATTGCTATCTTTTTATTTCCTTATAATATTAGAACTATTATTGCAATTTCTTTGCAATTATTAAACAAAACTTTTTAATTGTGTGTTTCACTCATCTTAAGTATCTATAAAAATAGACTAATAGTGTTAATTCAAATTATAACAAAACTTCCTTGTGGGATCGATAAACCGGACTCAAAAAGTCCACTTTACTACTTGATACGATATCGTGCACATGCGATAGTTACACTAAAAGCGTGTCAAGTTTTTGGCGCCGTTGCCGGGGAAGTATAAGTTATATTTGAAATCTTACATTGTGAACTATTTTTGTAGGTACAAATTTCTCGACGTTGTAACTTAGTACTAAATTGTGTTTGTCCGGTCAAGTGGCGGATAACGGTACTCTGTGACTATTAAAGTCGGATTTTTCAGTTTCCCACAACAACTTATATTTGTAAATATTTTATTCAATTATTTTCATTGTCTTTTTATTTTATTTTTTTATCATGGACGAAACATTGTTTAAAATTGAAAAAAGATTTCCCTTTCTAAGCAAAAATGTAATTTTAAAAATTTACAAGACAAGGCTTGAAAGGATGAGGTTGTTTACGAACAAAAGCATACCTTTTGACATAAGATTCATTATCGAAGCCAAAGTAAGAATAGAAGGTGAATTCACAGAAACACCAACTAGATTTTTACCAGGGCTTGGAAAAAGTTCATATGCCAAGAAACAACGAGCAAAGATTCTAGCCGTTTGCTATAAATGTGCTAGATGGAACTGTAATGCAAAATGTCGATCTTTAGGAATTCCATCTACAAACAGAGAAGATAAAATTCAGTTCATTAATGATGGTCTGAATAAGGAGAATTTAGATAATATCGAAATTTCTCTTGACACGCATCCTAGTGGACTTGTGTATTACGGAATTCAATGTTTGTGGAATAAATTCAAACCAGAATATGAACAACGTCTTGGGAATCTGACGTTAAAAGACCCTGTTTGCCAATTTGTAAGAAAATTGGATGGGAAGCTTCTCCCCGACTCATAGAAGGCGTTTAGGCCGTTTCTGAACGTAAAATCAGAGGAAGATGTGAGCCACAATCACAACTACTGTACATACGCGTAAGTATCTTTTATTTTTGTCGTGTAGTGAGATTTTCTGAATAAAAAAAATGTGATACGCGATAAAAGCTTTCATTATTCTATTGAGTAGTTGAAGCACAATCAAACGCAATCACAAACTTGTTAAACAATTTTTACCTTCTTTTTCTTCTATAAATAAACTTTCTACTGGTTTCTTTCATTCATCCCTCAAACTTGCACTTTTCTCTGTTTCTCTCTAAAATTTTTTTTTCTTTTCAAAAATGGTAGAGGAAGACCCAAGAAAACTTGGATAAAGATGATTGAAAATGATATGCGGTTTCTTGGAATTGGAGAAAGTATGGCGATGGAGAGGCAAATGTGGCGGGAAAGAATACGGATGGTGGATGGAGTCTGATTCTTTTTTTTTTTTTTTTTTAATTCCTATTTTCTTTTATTTCATGTTATCTTTTTTTCTTTTTTTTTCTTTTTTTTTTTTCATTCATTCTCTTTTTTTTATTTGCTTTTTTCTCTACTTTTTCCCTCTTTTTTCCCTTTATGTTATTTATGTAACGATTATTGACGGTTTCAAAGTTTGATTCATGTTAGCCGACCCCAAATCATTTTGGGACTAAGGCTTAGATGTTGTTGTTGTCTTTTCAAAAATGGAGTCATCATCTTCAA
Organism: Orobanche coerulescens; assembly: GCA_033398695.1. Classification (NCBI taxonomy): domain Eukaryota; kingdom Viridiplantae; phylum Streptophyta; class Magnoliopsida; order Lamiales; family Orobanchaceae; genus Orobanche; species Orobanche coerulescens. The sequence goes on along the minus strand of CM065807.1, from coordinate 75,510,483 downwards.
CAAAAAAATTTAACACAGTATGCATTTTTGGTGGAACTAATTCTGGAAAAGAGGCATGCTTTACTGAAGCAGCCCACAACTTGGGTCGTACCTTAGGAGAAAAATGCATTCATGTAGTTTACGGAGGAGGAAGTCTAGGATTAATGGGACAAGTCACGTACGCCTATATGGAAGGAGTAAGAGTGTTGGGAATAATCCCAAAACCTCTGGCTGAAAGTAAAATCACCGGGTCAACTATTGGAGATGAGTTTAGATCTGTGAATATGCAAGATCGCATAACTCACATGATAAATAATTCTGGCGCCTTTATCGCCCTTCCCGGTGGTTTTGGCACCCTTGAGGAACTTTTTCATGTGGTTACGAGCCCGGCTAAATGTTCATCAAAAACCAATAGGTGTGCTTAATGTCAATGGTTTCTTTGATGGTTTCTTTGTCTTTCATCGACTACTCTGCCGAAAAGGGCTTTATTTACGGCGTGCAAAGCGAATCATAGTCGTTGCAACAACACCGAAGAACTAATCAAAAACTCAATGAATTTGTTCCTCAACCGAGATCCACTCTAGCTAAAATTATGCAGGTAGAAGATTTTACCGTGAGAAAGCGAAAAGTGGATTCATTCCTCTCCCTTTGATAAACCATGGCGGACCTCTTGTATTTTTACTTTCGGTCGTGTGTAATAATCGTGCTAAATGATGGCAGCTTAAGGAGTTTCTTCTTGATCTCTTGACGCGCATCTATTCGCGATTTATGTATTGCTGTAATTTTTATTTCGTGTTTTGCTTTTATAAAAACTTTGATGGCAGCGTAAGGCGACTCTTCGGACTTTCTTGATGCGCATCTTAAAAATTGTGTTATACTTACGAGTATATTTTATTTTGTTGTGTGCCTCGTATATTTATTCTCTTGCAGATTCTAAAAGGCGTTAGCTCAGACATCAACTTTCTTAACAGGAGTATTACATTTTACGCATTGATTTTTATTTTTTTAAAGCGAGACGGTTTATTTTCAAGTTTGGGGGTGGTTTGTTTTAGTATTTTGGTGTGTTGTAATTTTGGTGTGTTGTAATTTTGGTGTGGTTTGTTTAATAATTTTGGTGTGTTTTGATTGATTTGGTTATTTGCCTTAATTTTTTTTATTATATATATATATATATATATTTATAGTATTTTGATTTTTGAGATTTTTAGATCTGGCCATAACACCAATAAATTAGCTATATACAAACTTCTAAAATCGTTTTAACCGGTAAAAAAATTGTATATTCCAAAATTTTTTGAGCCTTAATCTCTCTTTCCAAGCCTTGTAATTATCATATAAAATCGAGTCATTCGTTACCTTGAGAAAAGAAGAATCAATTGGTTGATGAAAAATAAAACTGAAATTTACTTAATTTGTGGAGTTTTTGATTTTTCATGCTTAACTAAAAAATGATTTTCTGCAAAAATTCTATTCCCTAAAAAAAGGAGTCATTGGTGAAAAGAGCTACACGTTAGCAAATAACGGTGTGAAAGCTATCACCTAAAAAAATAAATGACGAAAAGGAGAAGTGTTGAGCAGCAACAGCTGCCTAATTTTGGAAGTCTTAAATTTTGCGAAAAATAAAGGACTAACCATTGTTGGTGTGTAGCTGCCGTCTCAGAAAAATTGGTGAAAAGAGCTACACGTTAGCAAATAACGGTGTGAAAGCTATCACCTTTTTACGAAAGAAAAATAATGAGATAGAAATTGTGTTAGTGAAAAGAGCTACACGTTAGCAAATAACGGTGTGAAAGCTATCACTAAAAGGGATGTAGTTTATGAGCAGATTTGAATTAATTAGCAGCTGAATTTCAATACACTAAATTTTGTGAAAATCACAATATTTGATGGCCTTGATGAAATTCTTCTTCATATTGAGTCGAAAAATAAACGAGTGATCGAGAGCAACCATTAAAGGGAGTCATGTGTATCACGAGTGAGAAAGAAATAATCAACCTATTGGGGGGAAACCTTACATTTTGGAATTACAAAATAAAAACCGTGTTTTAACTTCAAAAACATTAGTAGATTTATTTTGAATCTTGATTCATTTCTATCTACTGTATAAAGCTGGTTGTTGTTTATTAATGGCATTTTGATCTCTTTTTCTCTTTTTATATTTTAATTTATGTGTGTATTAATTTTCTTATTTTTGTTTTATTTTTTTATTTTTTTTATTTTTGGAATGTGAATAATAAAGAGTCTTGCTCGGGACTAGCAAGAATTCAAGTTTGGGGGTGTGATAAGTGTCAGTTTTGTACACTTATCCATGGTTTGTATCGATAAAATTCAACCATAATTGAGCTAGTCTACTCGTTTTTTGCTTTTAATTTATTAGTTTTAATAATTTTATTTTTATCGAATGATGATCGGATTAAATAACTGAATTACTCAAGAAACAACATGTTTAATAAATATTCTCTTTATTGAATTTTTATATATTCATGTTGTAGGGCTTTCCGAGACGAATTGGCGGTCTTTCCGATTCAAAATCGAGTTATATATCAAAAGTTATCATCCGAAGAAGATGCAGGGCAAAAACGCAAAGTCGAGAAATTCGGGCGGCGTAACTATCAAAGCTTCAAGTGAACAAATTTACGAAGCCACGTTACGGCCGTAACATTCAGAATTACGGCCGTAAGTCACCTAATTCTGTAGTAACTCCCGAATGTTACTAGTAACTCTTGTGATTACTATGATTTGTCTAATTTTTATACTTTTGTGTATTATTGAGGGATGGTGACATTGATCCGATCTAATGTAATAATGCTGGAGTTTTGGAGCTATTAGATGACTTTAGGTGTATAAATAGACCCCTTAGATCCTTCATCATTCATCATTCATCTTATAATTTTCCATTTTCTTGTAAACTTTTCTTTTTGTGTGAAGAACACACTTGTGTTCTTGAGTGATCTTTGTAAGTGTGGTATAACATATGTTGTTCAGAGAGTTTATTCTTTCTCTTGATTCAACTAAACATGACCACCAAAGCTTGTAATATGTGTAATAAACCCTTAATGGGCTAAGTAATCTTTAGTTGAGATTATAAACAAGGTTAGTCATGTTATTTATGTTTGTATAAAAGATCTATTGTGAATTACTTATTATTGTGTGTGATTTTCATTGTTTTAACAATCTTTATTTATTTGGCCAATTAATGAAGATATTTATGGTCTTCATATGTTTCGAAAGAAAATATGTTGATTAGATCAAATGATCTTCACTCTAAGTTGTTCTAGGGGATAGAAATATACCCCTAGTCCTTAGATGATTCTTTGAGTTATTTTCATAAATCCTAATGCTATGTATTGAAGCCAATCAACATAGAAATATAGTGGATTGATTCAATATGTAAGGGACGTTTTATAGTTCGAAAGAGAAACCGTCTTTTTAAGAAAAATCGAATCTACACAACATAATAAGTAAATTCATCTTATGATCTCCAATACATATTTTATAACTAATGACGAACTTAGTTTGTAATCCCAACTATTTCATTTTATCGATAATCAATCTATTATTATTGCTATCTTTTTATTTCCTTATAATATTAGAACTATTATTGCAATTTCTTTGCAATTATTAAACAAAACTTTTTAATTGTGTGTTTCACTCATCTTAAGTATCTATAAAAATAGACTAATAGTGTATAATTCAAATTATAACAAAACTTCCTTGTGGGATCGATAAACCGGACTCAAAAAGTCCACTTTACTACTTGATACGATATCGTGCACTTGCGATAGTTACACTAAAAGCGTGTCAGCTTTAGCCATCCTAAAGGAGCGACGGAGAGCATGCGCGACGCCCGCTATAACTCCCTCGGACATCCGCCGCGTGGGCAAACGGAAGTTCAAGGGGCTACTGGGCGAGCGATCGTCAGAAAGCCCCGATTCGCAAGAAAAGGCTCTCGCAAGGCCGGACGGTTCCGTATTCAGTCGCTTGGGAAATGATCCAGCATGGCGACCGTGGCATTCTGGCCCCAACCACGAGACGATGGAATCCGAGTCCGTCACCAGGAGTTCGGCCTATCCGACTCCCAACCGAATACAGATCAGCTATCTGGCTCCCACTCCGAACGCCAGGGGGTCAGTACTTGATCGCCTCGGCTCCCGCTCCGAGCGCCTAGCCGCGAGCAGCCAGGCCGCGGCGATGGCCGCTATCTGGCCTTGACTCGACGAGATGAAAGCGCTCTTGGATACTGGGGCAAGCACCAATAGAAAGATCATCGGACCGACCGAGCCACTCGCAGTCCACATCGAGCTTGCCCCCATGCAACCAAGGATCACTCCTCCCAAGACACCTTTGTACGAAGGGAGATCGAACCCCGAGACCCACCTAAGCAAGTTCCGGATCTACATGACCGGGTGTGGGGCATCAGATGTGACCAAGTGCCGAATCTTTCCATTAACATTGGGCGAGCTGGCCCATAGGTGGTACGTCTCACTACCACCGCGATCGATCATCTCCTTTGAGAAACTGGTGAATGACTTCACGTCATTCTTTGCCGCCAAGGTCGTCAGACCAGAAGGCCCCCACCGCATGATGAAAAGCAGGCAGGGGGAGGACGAATCCGATGCAGATTACATTGACCGGGTGGATGAAATTGTCCTCACCGATGAGCCCACCAGCGACGAGATCGCTCTCTACTCAGTCCTGGGGGGATTCTACGGTCATTCGCCCATGTTTAGGCATCTCACGAAGGACATCCCCCCAACCTACGCGATCTTCCGCGCTAAGGATGCCGACTTTCTGGCCAGGCAGAAGCTGCTCACTCTCCGCCTAGGCGAGGGAATACCACCTCCTGCCCGAAAGACGACGATCGCCAAAACCAAGAAGGCGGTCACCAAGCCACCCAACGACCTCAAGATCTTCGAGGATATGGAAGCCCATCTCCTCCACAAGTTCAACCGAACTCCACCCCACATTTTTCACGCCATCAAGGGGCGCCAACCGCTAAACAAGTCAAAGGCGATAAGGGACCACGGTCATCTGGACCACAATCAATATTGTGCCTACCATAAGAGTGCCGGCCACAGCACCAACCAATGTCGCGACCTCCTCAGACAACTCTGGAAATTGTTTGAGGAGGGCAAGTTGGACAGCTTATTGGCTTAGCCGGAGCCCCATCAATCTCTCGATACGGTCGCCAGAGTTGAACGCGAACAGGCCAGAAAGCTCTTACGGGACGACCCCTCGATAAACCTCGGCGACCGAATCCATATACTTCAGTCAAAGAGGAGGAAACTTCGGAAGTCTTTCCCCGATTCCCGCCTCATCAAACCAAAGGCTACTGCCTGAGCAAACGCTTCAAAAAAGAGGATGACTCGCTTGCCCTCTAAAGTTCGTCATCAGCATGATGGACCTAGGCAGCGATCGCCTCCCCTAGCACAACATATACCGTCGAGGATCGTCATCTGACATGATGGTTCGAGGTAGAAGAGTGCCGCCATGGTCGCGAAAATCGATTAACCCGACGATCCGTCCATGCAAGGTTCCTTTGGGCTTCGAACGCTCGCCCTTTGTTTAAATACGAGGCGGGCGTAGCCGAAGGACTCTCCAAAACAAATCAGAGGATTACTCGCTCGCCCTCGAAAGTTCGTCATCTACATGAAGAACCTAGGCAGGCGATCTCCTCCCTTTACACAACGTCTACCGTCTAGGATCGTCATCTGACTTGATGGTCCGAGGTAGAAGAGTGTCGACATGGTCGTGGAGGACGATGGAACCATTCTCTATGCCCGTGCAAGGTCCCTTTGGGCCACGATCGCTCGCCCTTTGTTTAAATACGAGGTCGGCGTAGTCTGAGGGCCCTCCAAAACAGATATGTGGACACGATCGCCCGCCCTCAAAGGTCTATCACTTAACGTGGTGGGTCCTTCACGGACAATGCGACGCGTCCCTCCCCCCATCTCAATGTATACCGTCGAGGGTCGCCATCTTTATGGCGGCCCGAGGTAGAAGAAGATCTAACAAGCCGCGAACGTGGAGTCGATTAATCCGACGCTGCCCCGCGCAAGGAATCCTCCAGACCAAGACCGCACGCCCTTCGTTTAAATACGAGGCAAGGCGCAGCCTACGGAGGACCCTCCCAATTAAGTGAGTCGCGATAACTTAGCCATCAAACGGAATGTCGCTCGCGCACAAGACACGATCGTGGAGGTCGGTCCATCGAACTCTGCGATCGTGCACGGTTCCTCAAGACCGAGATGGACGGCCTTCCTCGAGGAATCGGCAAAATTGAAGATCGGTCACCCAACGATTTATTTTCGTCCCCTTACATTCACTAAGTATGTAACACCCCCAAATCCTATTGGGTTATTACAGTGCCGTGGACCCCACGCCAGGAGATCCACCAGGCGAACATGACTAAAAATACATTAATTAACACAACAAGGGAAAATCATAGTCCCTACCATGATATCCGACACAATATTCCGATAAGGAATTTTAACGACAAAAGTAGCCTACATGGCCAAAAATGAAATACAACAACATCCACGAACATCTGTTCGGGTAATACAACACGACAAAATCGACAAGACTGAGTACACTCCAACCCGACCGACAATGAACAACTCGTACTAGTATCGCTTGAATGCCTCGTCGCCATCATCATGCCCCCGTGTCTCAACTCTCTCTCGCAAGCACCTAAAACATGAAAAACATGTTCCCCCACGGGTCGATCATCCAGATAATGAACATCAAATACATGTATAACATGATATGCATCAAAGGCGTAATGAAATGGTACAATGATGATAATAATACGAAATGCTCACAAACCAAGGTAAGAACCGAGCATTCGTGAAATACTATGCCCACGGCATACTATTACTACATTCGACGAGTTAGAACATAAGTGCCGGCGAATCAAAATCACGAATACCACAATGAATGACAAGACATGAACCAAACCAGACTGAATTAATTATGAATCACAATGCCCTAAGGCTCCAATGAAATTACCAGGACAATAATAAAGGCCTGAAAGTCATTCACAGAAATTAACAAATATCACAAACACTGAAGTCAAAAGCAAGTCAGAATAATGAGGGCCGGGCCACGCACGAAGCCGTATCACAATGAGGGCGAAGCCACGGCATCGGCCGTATCACAATGAGGGCGAAGCCACGGCATCGGCCGTATCACAATTAGGGCGAAGCCACGGCATCGGCCGTATCCACAATTAGGGCCGAAGCCACGGCATCCAGCCGTATCACAATGAATGATAGTGTGCTGCCTTGAGTCGGCCAACACGATGATAGTAACACACGGATAGACACCGTCCTTGACAGTCCCAAATTAACACCTCGATTGCCTTAGAACGGCCAACCGACAACAATAATGCAGCGGATGATTTAATACCTCGATTGCCTAAAACGGTCAATCGACAACAATGATACCATAATTGATTGAACACTTCGATTTGCCTGAGAATGGCCAATCGATAACAATGATACGATGAATGAGTGAATACCTCGATTGCCTTAGAAAGGCCAATCGATAACAATGATTTAGTGAATGATTGAACATTTCGATTTACCTGAGAACGGCAATTCGATAACAATGATATGAAGGATGCCTCGGCACCTTTAATCGATTCTGACGACGAAGATGAGAAATGAATAAGCCAATGCCTTAAATCGGCTGCATGCTTTTAATGACAATCCGAACAGGAATAACAATGATCTCAACGATATCTTAAATTGACATCTATATTAACAACAATCGATACATCGATACCGCGAACCGGCTATCGACAATGACATTAATAATGAGTATCACAATGCCTTGAATCGGCCGTTAACGAACAACAATAACATTTGGCAAAATTGCCGAAAGGTATCGTATCGAGCGATCTCTTGATATCAATGAATTCATGAAGAGACTAAGTCTCGGAATGATACAACACATTCATACATATACATGATGACATTAGCTCATTGACGGACAAGTATAAAACTTGCCTCAAACCGAAGGCGAGAAGGTACTTCCACGATCAACGTCCTTAATGAAATTACCGGCGCTTGAACAACCTTAAACAACACAAAAACCAACAATTCTCTTAATACATGAATCAAACATAATCACAACCAACTCAAAAGTCGATACAACAATACCGAAACTCATTGGGGCATTTACACAAACGCGTTGTAAACAATCTCCAATTGTTTACAACCAAAACTCAATTACATCGAAACCAACTCCCAATGAATGATTCAAACCCACAAAAACTCATGAATACTATCATTAATCCAATAGGAATACTTAGAACGATATTTCAACAACATTTAGTCAAAAACCCCAAAATTCCAAAGTCAACGTAAGGGTTCTTGAACAATTCTTCAATTATTCACAAATTCCGAAAATTACACCAATGAATCCGTAGAATTACATGTATCCAAGATAGATAATCCATATCTAACATATTCCAACATAACATCGATTTACGAAGAGATCGAAAGCAAAACACCCAAGATCCGAAATTCTAGATCCAAGAATCATTACCTTGATTTGGAGTGATGAAACTGATTTAGATGATGATTAATCCAACTTAGAAGGTTGAAGATGATGCTAGATGATTGTAGCTCGAAAATACCTTCTGAATCGCCGAGCTCGGCGAAATGATTGAGAAATGAAGAAATGACGAAAGTTGGACCAAAGCTGTCCTATATATCTTGTCCCGATTTAGCGCGCTAACTCGATGTTAGCGTGCGCTAACGTGTCTGCAGGTAGTCCAAGTACTGACTAAATCGTTAGCGTGCGCTAAGAACCTTTGGTAGCGTGCGCTAACGGCTGTCCTTAGCGTCGTTAACCTTATGTTAGCGTGCGCTACGATAGTTGGTATCAAAATCACGGAGTCCGTAACCTCATCCTATGATCGAGCGCGCTAGCGTGCGCTACTCAAGTCTTAGCGTGCGTTACCGGCATAGTTAGCGTCGCTGCCACCACTCGTAGCGTGCGCTCTGAATTTCCAAAATCAGCCCAGTACCTTGGGTATGCGCCTCACTTGCGCTAGCGTGCGCTAAAACTGAGTCATTACGTGCATTACATGCACCTCATTAGCGCGCGCTAACTACAATGGGTAGCGTGCGCTACCTCTGAAACTGAAAATCAAAACATGATGATGATGATGACAATAATCTCGGCTCGATCTCAAACAGTGATGATCCCAAAATACGCCGAATGGTGAACATAGTTGACTGAATATGAATGATGAATGATTATTACTGAGTGAAAAAAAATTCTGAGTGACAGTTACTGAATGATAATAAATGAATTCACGACCGGGTATTACATACTCCCCCCCTTAAAAAGAGTTTCGTCCTCGAAACTGAAGGTAAACAACTCGGGATATGAACTATCCGTCACGATCTGAAAACAATAACGCCCAAATAGTCCTCGGGACCAAATCAACCGCAAGCCAAAGTCCCCAAGACTTGACGTCTCGAAACACAGTGAACGATTTCTCAAATTATCACGAAATCTCGAGCACAACGCCGGAGGTATGAACTCCCAACAAATGATCCAAATCTCGAGATTCTCAAATATAATCATAATAAGATAGATCAACAATAAATGATCCACAGTCACGATACATTATTACTGATAGATTAACACAGTCATCCAAAAACAAGGTTACATCTCAAATGTACCCAACATCGATATCCTTCCATATCATCGATTTCCTCTATCTCAACGATTTAAGGCATATCCGACGATGAACTCGCCACTAACTATGATCTCAGAAGGCCACGAGAATGAAAGTGACAAAAATGAATGATGAATGATAAATGACTACAAATCCAACAAGGATTTGGAATGACTCACCAAGGTGAATTAATAACGTCATGAGTGATAGATCCCTGAAGTGATTGGAACCGCCGTTCCTCGTGAGTTGAATGATTAATCGATAATTATGAGTCCCCATATGATTGATATATATGATGAATGAATTATATGAATGAATGAACGACAATGAAATGAATGATTATACTATTAACGCACAAGAATTAACTTGTTCAAACCAGTGATAAATGTCCTTACCTCTGGCCCTCGAGGCCTGATAGGGTCCCTTGGATGATGCACGGGCTGGAGTAACGAAGTCTCTCGAGGCCCTCGAGCTCTCTTGAGATTTACTGGCGCTAGAACCCCTGCAGTATTTCTGCCGGTGTCCCTGCCTCCCACACAGAAAACAAACAATAGCTGGCACCGTGCACCGGGTACTAACGTGACCTGCTGAATCACGATTAAAGCAAACAACGGTCGAACTCGTCGCTGAGAGGAAGATCTTGACCCGGCCACGAAGACGACTAGAAAAGCGACCCCTTGGATGACGGAGCCCGATGTCCCTCAGGCAGAGCCGGCATTCTAGTCCTCTCACTGAAGAAATCGAAGGATGCTTCCGAGTAAGCTCCTTGATCAAAAGCTCTGCTCCAAGAGCCTTCCCGATGAACTCACTAAGTGAATTACAATTGTGGTTGAACAAGCTGCATCCTAAAGCTGGATTTAGCCTCTTGCTAAAATACTTAATTTTATCCGCCTCGGTACGGATAATTGACGAAGCAAATCAAGTAGTCCCTGAAACTTCTCGGCGATGACAATAACACCCTCGTCCCCATCGGGTTCGGGGTTCAAAACCTCGACAACTTAGCTTCACGAAGTGGGCCGGATAATACCTCTCTAACATGAGAGTCTTGAACTCGCTCCAAATACAATCACGATCGATGGGTTTCACAGAAAGCCACCACGAATAAGCGCCCTTACTCAAGTAATAAGCCGCTACTGCCACTTTACTCTCCTCCGGACACTGAACCATGTCGAAGAGTTTATCAAAATGCTTGAGCCAATGAAAAATATCACTGGTTCAGCGAACCCTCAAAAGTAGGCGGCATCTGACGAGAGATATCGCCAACAATCTGATTCACTCCTCCAGTCTGTCCATGAAATGGCACCTGGTATCCCTGTTGCGGTGGACCACAACCCATCGAGGTCTGCATGGTCTCCACTATCCGCGTCATCTGAGTCATCTGGGCCATCATGCCCTGCATAAATATGAATGGATCAACCCGAACACCTTCCGAGTGAGATGCCTCTCGGGTACGACTCCCTGACAGTGAATGATTATCTGCTGATGAATGAGTAGCCTCGCTATTTGATGAATTAATGATATCCCTCGCGTTCGTGTGGGCATGCACACGAGATCCCGGGTTCCGGCCCGCACCGCGGCCTCTTCCCCTGCGTCCTCTGACAGCTCTAACCATACTGAAGTAGGAAAGTCACATGATGATTATAGATTCCGCATGAATATCACATTATGATTACGTTACAGAGTGACAGTAATGAGCATACACGCCCTCGCACAATGAATGCATTAATGATTTAATGAAATGATCGTCGACATTACGTCAGAGTATGATAAGACCGTATGAAACATTAAATGAGGTAACATGATTGCCTGATGAAATTCCTGAAATGGTTACCTTGAACAAGTTAACAAGGTTGAAAATTCGATCCTCAAGATCAACAACTGAACCGTGAGATGGGCTGAATGATTAATGAATTAACTGAACAATGAGATTGACTGAATGAGGAATGAATTAACTGAGCAATGAGATTGGCTGAGTGACGAGTGAATTAGCTAAACGATGAGATTAATTGAGTGATGAATGAATTAGCTGAACGATGAGGTTAGTTGAGTGATGAACGAAGCAACTGAGTAATTGATATTGACTGAATGATGAATGAATTATCTGAGTGATGAATTGACTGAGTAATGATATTGACTGAGTGATGAATTAACTGAGTAATGACATTGACTGAGTGATGAATGAATTATCTGAGTGATGAATTAGCTGAGTAATGACATTGACTGAGTGATGAATGAATTATCTGAGTGATGAATTATCTGAGTAATGACATTGACTGAGTGATGAATGAATTATCTGAGTGATGAATTAGCTGAGTAATGACATTGACTGAGTGATGAATGAATTATCTGAGTGATGAATTAACTGAGTAATGACATTGACTGAGTGATGAATGAATTATCTGAGTGATGAATTAACTGAGTAATGACATTGACTGAGTGATGAATGAATTAACATGATCGACAAGATCAGCATGACGATTGAGGATCATTAACCGATGAATGAGTTGATCCTTAATTATTGCACAAGCCACACGTGTCCCAAAATAATTAGTCATGAATCAATCATAACACTAATATCACATATAGGTTTCAGCAAAGCATGAACAATTAATGACATGATGAATGTATGAACATAAAGAGAATCGAGTCCTTACACAGGTCATACGAAGCTTTGAGGTCTCGCAATACTAGTCTTCACTGACGACGACTCGATGAATGAATGACTCGTGCAGTCGCACTAATGTTACGACTCACAAAACCTGACTGACTAGGTTGTCATAACCTGACAATCCCACCACTACCGCGTCGGTAGGACCACATAACTCACATCTCAGGGTATTTCACAACCCAAAGCTCTGATACCATTTCTGTAACACCCCCAAATCCTATTGGGTTATTACAGTGCCGTGGACCCCACGCCAGGAGATCCACCAGGCGAACATGACTAAAAATACATTAATTAACACAACAAGGGAAAATCATAGTCCCTACCATGATATCCGACACAATATTCCGATAAGGAATTTTAACGACAAAAGTAGCCTACATGGCCAAAAATGAAATACAACAACATCCACGAACATCTGTTCGGGTAATACAACACGACAAAAACTGACAAGACTGGAGTACACTCCAACCGACTGACCGACAATGAACAACTCGTACTAGTATCGCTTGAATGCCTCGTCGCCATCATCATGCCCCTGTGTCTCAACTCTCTCCTCGCAAGCACCTAAAACATGAAAAACATGTTCCGCCCCCATGGGGTCAGTCATCCAGATAATGAACATCAAATACATGTATAACATGATATGCATCCAAAGGCAGAATGAAATGGTACAATGATGATAATAATACGAAATGCTCACAAACCAAGGTAAGAACCGAGCATTCGTGAAATACTATGCCCACGGCATACTATTACTACCTGTTCGACAGGTTAGAACATAAGTGCCCGACGGCGAATCAAAATCACAGAATACCACAATGAATGACAAGACATGAACCAAACCAGGACTGAATTAATTATGAATCACAATGCCCTAAGGCTCCAATGAAATTACCAGGACAATAATAAAGGCCTGAAAGTCATTCACGAAATTAACAAATATCACAAACACTGAAGTCAAAAGCGAATTTGTCAGAATAATGAGGGCCGAAGCCACGACACGAAGCCGTATCACAATGAGGGCCGAAGCCACGGCATCCGGTAGTATCACAATGAGGGCCGAAGCCACGGCATCCACCGTATCACAATTAGGGCGAAGCCACGGCATCCGGCCGTATCACAATTAGGGCCGAAGCCACGGCATCGGTATCACAATTAGGGCGAAGCGGCATCGGCCGTATCACAATGAATGATAGTGTGCTGCCTTGAGTCGGCCAACACGATGATAGTAACACACGAATAGACACCGTCCTTGACAGTCCCAAATTAACACCTCGATTGCCTTAGAACGGCCAACCGACAACAATGATGCAGCGGATGATTTAATACCTCGATTGCCTAAAACGGTCAATCGACAACAATGATACCATAATTGATTAAACACTTCGATTTGCCTGAGAACGGCCAATCGATAACAATGATACGATGAATGAGTGAATACCTCGATTGCCTTAGAAAGGCCAATCGATAACAATGATTTAGTGAATGATTGAACATTTCGATTTACCTGAGAATGGCAATTCGATAACAATGATATGAAGGATGCCTCGGCACCTTTAATCGATTCTGAAGCGGCGAAGATGAGAAATGAATAAGCCAATGCCTTAAATCGGCACATGCTTTAATGACAATCCGAACAGGAATAACAATGATCTCAACGATATCTTAAATTGACATCTATATTAACAACAATCGATACATCGATACCGCGAACCGGCTATCGACAATGACATTAATAATGAGTATCACAATGCCTTGAATCGGCCGTTAACGAACAACAATAACATTTGGCAAAATTGCCGAAAGGTATCGTATCGAACGATCTCTTGATATCAATGAATTCATGAAGAGACTAAGTCTCGGAATGATACAACACATTCATACACATACATGATGACATTAGCTCATTGACCAGTACAAGTATAAAACTTGCCTCAAACCGAAGGCGAGAAGGTACTTCCACGATCAACATCCTTAATGAAATTACCGGCCGCTTGAACAACCTTAAACAACACAAAAACCAACAATTCTCTTAATACATGAATCAAACATAATCACAACCAACTCAAAAGTCGATACAACAATACCCGAAACTCATTGGGGCATTTACACAAACGCGTTGTAAACAATCTCCAATTGTTTACAACCAAAACTCAATTACATCCGAAACCAACTCCCAATGAATGATTCAAACCCACAAAAACTCATGAATACTATCATTAATCCAATAGGAATACTTAGAACGATATTTCAACAACATTTAGTCAAAAACCCCCAAAATTCCAAAGTCAACCCGTAAGGGTTCTTGAACAATTCTTCAATTATTCACAAATTCCGAAAATTACACCAATGAATCCGTAGAATTACATGTATCCAAGATAGATAATCCATATCTAACATATTCCAACATAACATCGATTTACACGAAGAGATCGAAAGCAAAACACCCAAGATCCGAAATTCTAGATCCAAGAATCATTACCTTGATTTGGAGTGATGAAACTGATTTAGATGATGATTAATCCAACTTAGAAGGTTGAAGATGATGCTAGATGATTGTAGCTCGAAAATACCTTTCTGAATCGCCCGAGCTCGGCCGAAATGATTGAGAAATGAAGAAATGACGAAAGTTGGACCAAACTGTCCTATATATACTGTCCCAGTTTAGCGCGCGCTAACTCCTGATGTTAGCGTGCGCTAACGCTGTACCGGGTAGTCCAAGACTTCGACTAAATCGTTAGCGTGCGCTAAGAACCTTTGGTAGCGTGCGCTAACGGCTGTCCTTAGCGTCGTTAACCTTATGTTAGCGTGCGCTACGATAGTTGGTATCGAAATCACGGAGTCCGTAACCTCATCCTATGATGCGAGCGCGCTAGCGTGCGCTACTCAAGTCTTAGCGTGCGTTACCGGCATAGTTAGCGTCGCTACTTACCACTCGTAGCGTGCGCTACAATTTCCAAAATCAGCCCGGTACCTTACGGGTACGCCTCACTTGCGCTAGCGTGCGCTAAAACTGAGTCATTACGTGCATTACATGCACCTCATTAGCGCGCGCTAACTACAATGGGTAGCGTGCGCTACCTCTGAAACTGAAAATCAAAACATGATGATGATGATGACAATAATCTCGGCTCGATCTCAAACAGTGATGATCCCAAAATACGCCGAATGGTGAACATAGTTGACTGAATATGAATGATGAATGATTATTACTGAGTGAAAAAAAATTCTGAGTGACAGTTACTGAATGATAATAAATGAATTCACGACCGGGTATTACAAAGTAAACAAAAACAAGGGGGAAGTGCGGAGCTATATATACGACAATCGTCCCTATTCAATTACATACGAAGATTGGCATTTTTCAGATGTTTGTGCAGCGATCGAATTTGTTGCAAAAAGTTATCTATATGAGTTTATCATTTCACTTGGAGCTATACACGCAACAATCTCTCCTCACACATTTGTACAAAGTCATGCAAAGACTCAGAAAAGCAATCATTCAAGTAATAAACTGAAGAAACAAACATTCATTTCATTACTTGAAACATTAGAAGTACAAAGTGGTCGCCCTAAGGCCTAAGTACTACAAAGGAAAGCTACAAAAATTTACAAGGCAGAAAGCTAAAACAATAAGTACGAAGAGCCTCAGGCCCTTGCCTGGCCTTCGCCTTCAACCACTGGATCGGCCCGCGACCCTTCGCCAGCTTCCGGAGCTGCCTCCCCATCCTCCGGAGCGTTAGGATGAACAAGGTTCGCCGGAGTCGGGTACCAGCTCAGGTCTACGCCGACTTCCGCGAGATCCAGGATCGGCACGGAAAAAGCAGGATGAAGAGGGTGCTCCAACGCATACGCCTTGAAGTTTCCAGCAAGAGGGCCAACCTCCAACCCTCCCTTCTTAGCAGCTCGGAGCGAGTCAGCGAACGCCATATAATAGGCAAACTCACTGACGAACACCATATTGAGAAAGGGATCGGCCTCGGTCGCCTCCAATTTCCGTTTCAACTCCGCAACCGCCTATTGTGCACTCTGGAGCTCGGTCTCCCTAGCAGCCGTCTCTCCCCTCGACGACGCCAGTTCGCTAGTCATCCGAGCGACAGTCTCTTTCAGCTGATCGGCCTCCTGCTGAGCGGCCGTGTGCGACCGACGGGAGTCTGTCATCTGGTCCTGAAATCGGTCGACCATCGCCCGAGCTCGCTGATAATTCTCTCTCATCAGCTCAAGATCCTGACTCGCCCGCTTAGCTGCATCCAGGGAGTCCTTCTCCATATCCACAATCCTATCAGCAAACTCGGCGTTCTCTTTCCGAGCAGCCTCGAGATCTGCCTGGAGACGGGAAGTAGAAGGACGCCCTTCGAATTCTTGCACAGCCTGGCAGCCCTCGTCGCTGCCTGGAGGGAGAGAGCAAAAGCAGCCTGCATTGTATTCCCGGATCGCTGATGAGCGATCGCATCTAAGTCGGTCGTCCAGGCCTTCGGCAAAGCAGAAACCGCCCGGTTGACATATAGCGGGACATCGCAGGCCTGGCGAGGAGATCGGCTCGCCAGAAAATCCAGCACCATCGGCGGGCAAGCTGGGTTAGCGCTGCGGATCCTGCATCAAACAACAATAAAGGATTAACACATCTCCCACACAAGTGACGAAAATCAACAAACAAACAAAGTCTACCTCTCGGCTCTCTCGGGGTCGCGGCCAAAATATGGTTTCCCACGAGGAGTCTCAGCCGCGGCGATCGCCATCTATCGCAAGAAAGCCGCAGAGCATAGGCTCGTCCACCGGGGGAACCACGGTGATTGGAGGCGCGGCGATCGGTACCTCACTGGCAGGGGCATAAACTGGAGGCTCTCCCGACCTCTGCCGCTTGCGGTTCGTCCGGAGCCCCTCCTCCCGAGCTTCCTCCTCCGCTATGATCGGCTCCACGTTGGGCCTCACCTCTGGTGTAACACCCCCAGGATATCCGAGGTATATTACAGCGCCGTGAATCCCTATATGGGACCCACCAGGCTGAACAAGCATCATACTCATCGACTCACAGAAACAACAGAAAAATACCTCGTCATAAAGACGCCCAACAAAATAATCCACCCGGTTCAACCGGTCAAACATAACACCATAATCCGTCACAAACATAATAAACAATAATACAATCCCGACGAGTAAAAATTCTTAAGTACTCGAGAACTTCTATTAGTTTAAAGACCACAAAAGGTAAAAAGATAGAAAACAATAAGACACCACTCGTGCACAATCATCACGCACGGCCATCATCCGCATACTGGTCCAGCACCCGCTCGTCTCGATGAACCTGATTTGAAATTCATAAAATGAATTTCCCCAAAATGAGTCCCCAGAGGGGTTAGCAATTACGCTAGTACAAGTAACCAAATGAACGACTTACATCTTACACATATAGTAATGCATGCAATCAAGAAAACATAGTTCCAAAACACTCATTTCTGGAAATGCCATAATCAAATCACATTTGTAAAACGTACCACAATTAACCGTCGATCCACGTCTCTGTGGACCCCTACCGAGACCCCGTCGGATCTAACCCGTAGTGGTTAAAAGCAAGCTCGTCGATCCACGTCTCTGTGGACCCCTACCGAGACCCCGTCGGATCTAACCCGTAGTGAGCATACACACACACACACCATTTCTCACACAATACTATTATGTCAAGAATGTAAGTTCATAAGGGTACTTGCCTCGGTTAATAGACGGTGATACGAACAGAAAGGAAGAATCGAACACGACCGCGAGGAACCGGCGGAAATGAACCTAACGATTCGAATAACACAATCACAATCAACTCTAGACGAATACGGAAATGGAATACACCGGAAAACCCGCCTACGATTCATGTATATTCGTACCAAAAATAACAACGAGGGCGGACCACAACCAAACCCTCTCGATTCCGTAAAAACCCACAAAATATCCATAAATCCGTAGGAAAGCTAAAGATACTAACAATATTAATCGTATTCATCATGAATCCACCAACAAAACGGAACGAATCGGAAGAAAATCCCAAAACCCCCAAATTATCCGAAAATAGGGTTCTAAGAGATATTACCTTTGAAGATCCAAGTACTATGATCCGTAGAACACGCGTTATATTGATTATCCGGGCTTCACAACCGAAGGAGAATGATGAAAATCAACCCCCAATTGATGAATGATGAGAAGTTCTCCCTCTCTCTCTCTCTCTCTCATAAATGGAAGAAGAAGGAAGAAATGAGCTGCTCTCGCTCAAAACAACGCAATTATAGGGTTGACCGCATTGTGTGCCGCGGCTCAGCTGAAGTGTGCCGCGCACGTGCCAAAAATTGCTCCTGTGGCTCGGCGGTGTGCGCGCCCAACCGACATGCCGCGGCACGATGCGATCGGGTTTTGGCCGAAATTGCCACACGAGTGTGCCTGCCCGACGGTGTGCCGCGGCACCGACTCGGCAGCTGTGCCGCGTCGCCGGGCATGTGCCGCGGCACACAAGATCTCCGCTCGGCCAAAATCGAAAAATGTGTGTGCCGCGCGCACACTCAGTGCCGCGGCCCACACCCTTTGGGTCCTAAAATGATGAAAAATGATCCGGGAAGAGAATAAAAGCAATAGGAATCAATATTTGGGAAACAATAACACGAAATGGATCCACGGCAACCCCGAAACGGCGGTTCCACACAACAATAACGAGAATCAGATCAGTAGATGACAGGAAAGATACACTGAAAGATACACGAGGGTAACTACAATCGAAAAATACACCGGAAATGAAAATGCAAGGGAAAGAAAAATGCGGATATTACATCTGGAATGAGAGGTAACGCCACCGGAGGAACCCGAGATGACTTCTTCTGACGAAGACGGCTCAAAACTCCGGGGTTCGACATGGCTATCTCCGCTGGAGGCTCCAAGAAACGAGGAAAGCGGACCTCTGCAATAAGAAACAATTGAACAACGGTTAGACGCATTCTCCAAACAGGACGATCGCCAAGCAAAGGAGATCGTAGAAATTCATACCTGGGACTGAAAGATGTCTCGGGAAACGGAATAGACGAGCAGACAGCCAATGGCTCTCTTTGTTAATCCGGCGAGCGTCTAAGTCGTCGTCCGGCAAACTTCGTATCCACTCCCAGACGACCCGAAAATCGAAAGGTAGCTCGTCGATCGTCGGAATATGGAAACCTGTAAAAGCAAAACCAAATTAGATCAGTTCAGAACACATCCGAACAAAGGGAGAGTAAAAACCCTTACTCGGATTTCTCTCCCGAAAGCCTATGAAAATATCCAGCTCGTCCATAGGATTGTCACTCACTGAGGCCTTCCAGGCACCGGCGACCCAGAACCATTTTGTCGGATCGCCTCGCACCTTGTTCGGGACTCCGAGGATCACCCGACCAGATCGACCTTGAATATGATAGCCTCCGACCGACCCCTTCTGAGCCGTCAACTTGAACAGATGGTTCATCTCCAATGGCGAAAGAAGGCAGTACAGTCGATAACCGCCGAACAAGGTGAGAGCACAGATGACCTGGAGCCAGGCATTCGGCGTCAACTGAAGCGGCGCCACGTTCCAAGCAGCCAGCAGATGGGAGACGGAGAAAGACAGAGGAAACCGCAGCCCGGCCTCCATGATTGCTTTGTTCACGGCGACCATGCCCTCCGGAGGCTAATCGGCACGTTCATTCTCAGCCGGCGCAAAAAGATTCACATCTGAAGGGATATGGTACCTCGTGCTCCATACGGCCAGGTCCTTCCTGGTTGCCGAACTCCTGATTTGGCCAAGGGACCACTGAGAACGCTGCGCGGCCCGAAATAGCGACCGCTTCGCCGACTGATGGGGGTGGGCGATCGAGTACTCCCGATAATCGAACTTGGGGCACGGACCGGTCAACCTCTCCATGATTTCAGCGAAGGCCAAGTAGGCCTGGCCAAAAGCACTATGCTGCTCCTAGTAGGCCCTCACCGCCAAATCTCTCCCCATCTGCGAGCGTCTTTGCTCAACCTCCGCCTCCCTGGCGACGTCGTCTTCATTGAAAAGTGCCTCGACTTCTGCAGGGTCAATACCGGCGCGGATAGCCTCGGCGGACGTCTCCAAATGGAATTCGGGGGAGGATCCTCTCCGAGCAGCTGAAGTTCCGGCGGCAGAGGTGGTGGCCATTCCAGACGATGAAGATACTCCAGACATTTTAGACAAGAAGAGGAGAAAAAGAGTGTTTCTTACCAAGGGTTGAGTCGATCGACGATCGGCAATCAAAGCTTCAGAAAATCCTTCAGCACTATCCTTCTTCTCTTGCAAAATCGCATAAGGGTTCTAACACTGCAGCCCGGCTCCCTTTTATAGGAGAAGGCAGGGACTTCCAGGCAATTAAGGAGAATATCAGGGGCCGAAGTGCAACTGTCACAATAAATGGTCCCTTGAAACCCGTGTACGCGTCATTTCGAGGGCACGCCAGGCGAGGAGTCATAACTAACCGTCGGTCTCCCCAAACAGGAACCCGACACGTGCCCCGAAGACTTTTCCACGTCCGCTGTCATCTCCCGCTCATTTCAGCGACCAACCTGGTCATCCATATTCAAAGTCGTTCCATTCAAAGACGATCGCCAGTTCCGTAAAATGCAGAGTCACTCGTCAAAGTTTAGCGATCGCCAGTAGAACCACCTCACCCCACGTTTCCAACATCGGAGCGAGTTGGGGGGCAATTGTTGTGCGGCGATTTATACGCCTCGACGGCGATCGATAACAAGGCCGAGCGACCGAGTCCACAACCAATCAAGCTACGGCGAACTTGCCTAAACGAAGGCAGCAATCCGCCTTCGAGTATCTAGCGATCGACTCCCAAGGCGATCGCCTTCTGGCGCCTAGCGATCGACCCTGGTGCCCGACCGAGGACGACCGTCCCGTGCCACGAAAAAGACCAGCGTCCGTCAAAGTCTACGAAGACTAGGTCTCAAAGACAGCGCCCATGTGCAGATCCACAAAAGGCGCCGCAGAACATGGATCGTTGACCATCAACAGCTGTCCATAACAAGGACGGCCTCACCTACCGACAGACCCGCCGAAAGGTCCTAAGTGGGGCCTCCCATGACAGCGGCTCTCTCATTGGTCCGCACCTTTGGCAGCCTGCAACTCCCGCGGACTTCAAGGAGACTAGCCCATGTGCTAAAGACGATCGCACGCTTATTATAATACAGCAAAGGCGATCGCCCAACAACTCCCAGTGCTATAAATAGAGCACCTCCAGCAACTGGAAAAAGGTTCCTCTCAGTTGGCAACTACATTGGCAAATACATACAAACGTACACACATTCATGCTCTCAGCTTCTTCTCCAAAATCTACCTCAGGATTTCTCTCTCAGCACCTCTCATAGACGGTCGGCAAAGGCAAGAACTCCCTGCAGTACATATTCGAATAGACTTGCAAGCCCAAGAGCTCAAACATACAACTAATACACACTGTGAGAGACCGTCGATTTCTCACAGTCGTCGCAGCACCTCATCGTTGTTAGCAAGAACTCACAGAGCATCATATCTGGTTCTTCCGGCAATCTTCATGCTCAGCAGCTAAGATAACTAGGGTCTTTACACTCATTGTAATAGTACTCTAACATTAATATTTGTACTCCAAAGTATTCGTATTAATAATATCTCGCGAGAGCATTCAAGCCCGGGACTAACAACCCTGGCAAATCCTGTGTTATTTACTTTCCCACAGAAGTGCTCTCGCACTTTGTTTGCTACTCGACCATTCCAGCAATATTCATCTCCGGATAATATTTTGGGTAGCAACAACCTGCAAAATAAATATATATATATATGTACATTTCAAAGTTTTCGGCTTTGATTGTTTCGTTAGTTTCACCCATCTTTTTCTTTTGTCATTTTTGGCTACTTCATTTCTAATTTTTCAACTCCTTTGTTTCTCCCCCTTTTTGTATGCTTTCTTTTTCTCCTTTTCGACTTCTTTGATTTTTATTATTTTCTCCTCCTTTTTATTTTTTATTTTTCTCATCATATCTTTCATGACGCTTTTTATCCGATTCAACTTCTTCTCCCCCTTTTTGTATTCAGCAAAAAGTGTAAAAAAAATTTGAGAAGATACCAATTATTGAATATGCATGATACCAAATGATGAATAAAAAAATATGCATGAATAGGACTGAGTTATACCCGTTTAAAAATAATACTCCCCCTAAAAATATTATCTACCCCTTTGTAAAATATCAATTGTTAAAAAATTAATTTTTGGGGATCCAACCGAAAGTCGGTTTTTGTTTTGAGACATAGATGATATTAGGAATAAACGTTCTTTTGGGAATCTAAATTTTCTTAGTTTTTATCGTCCGTCTTGGGCTTTTACAGTTTGAAATATGGTGCCCGATTTTCAAACATTTTTCACAATAGAGTATTTTGAAATTTACGGATTCGTTTTTAGAACGTGGTTTGAATCCTAACTCCTCTTTATTTAACATGTATTTTTGAACCGAGAGAATATTTTCAAATTTCTCATTTCCGAGAGAGAATTTCTTCGTTAAATTTTTGAGCTCGGTTTGAACTTTAACAAGATCATCATTTAAAATATTCTCGTTTTCAATGCATTTTGAATGATCGATTTCAACAAATTTTACCTTTTCAAGAATTTTGGAATTTTCATTTTCCAAAGATTTGTATTTAGTTTTAAGGGATTTTATCTCATTTAAAGCATTTTGATAGTCTGTATGTAATAACTCGAATGCTTCAAAAAGTTCATCGTAAGAATTACTTACTTGGATTTCGACGTCGCTATCGTCGAATGAACTCCGGGCCATGAGAGCGAGATTATTTTGATTTAGACAGTCTTCATCTATATCTTCGTCACTCCATGTTGCAATTAAAACCTCTTTGGGTTTTACACGACAATTCTTAGCAAAGTGGCCTAGTTTACCACAAAATCGACAAGTGTTGTCGAATTTCTTAGATTCGCCCTTTTGGATGTCCTGCTTCCTCCGGTTTAATAAGTGTTGGAACTTATTAATATTTTTGGCATAATATGCCGATTCTTCGTCGCTTTCGTCCACCGGAATTTCTTCTTTAGATCTCGACATCTTAGCCTTCATGGCTATCGATCTTTCCTTCGGTTTCGGTTTGGCATTCCGAGATTTTAGAACTATCTCGTAGTTGATAAGAGAATCAACGAGAGCACTAAAATCAAGAGTATTTAAATCTTTTGATTCCATTATGGCCGTCACCGTACCGTCCCATTCTCGAGGTAGTGATCGGAGAATTTTCTTCACTTTCTCACTACTCGAAAGTGTTTCCCGAAACATGCTAATCCATTTGTGATGACCGAGAATCGATCGAGCATGATTGTGATGGACTCATCGTACTTCATTTGGAATAACTCATAATCGTGAAGGAGCATGTTTATCTTCGTCTCCTTGACTTGAGACGTACCTTCGTGTGTTACCTCAAGAATTTTCCAAATTTCTTTGGCACTATCACACGATGATATCCAGTTGTGTTCTTCCGGATTTAGAGCACAATATAATAATTGCGTGGCTTTGCAATTATAGTGGTCGTTTTTCCAATCCGCATCATCATACTCTTCAAAGGTTTTGAGAGTTCCGTTTGAGTTCGTCGGAATTTTGGGACCAAGGCATATAACCTTCCATAATTCGATATCGTAAGCTCGTATGAAAATAGACATTTTCTTCTTCCAAGTCATGAAATTCGATCCATCAAAAAATGGTGGTCGATTTAGAGCAAGACCTTCGACTGGAGCATATTGAAACGCCATTTGGATCGACTCCCCGGATGTTAAGCTGTGTATTGGAGGAACTGCTCCAATACCAATTGTTGAAGCAATATTGGTATTTGCGCCGTGTTGTTGTAACACCCCCGATATATTCAGGAATATTACAGCGCCGTAAATCCTTTATATAAGGATTTACAAGGCTGAAGAATTGAACAGGCATTAAAAGGTACTAACAAATGGAAATAACGGAATTACGACACAACAGTTCTGACCAAATACAAAAATAGTACAATTGTTAAACAGAACTCAATAATACATCACCAAATTCAAATCCATCATAAATGACTTCGTACTCGAGTACTTATTGAAAATAACCAATAAACAACAGACAAATGAACCCGGCCGAAACATCACTCTGCACCCTCGTCGTCATGCAGCTCCAGTGGTTGTTTTCCCGCTCTCCTGGATCCTGAACATAAACAAAATGTTCACCCCCGAAGGGGTTAGCACAACGATGCTAGTACAAGTACCACAACATATTATTCATATCTCACGAATAACGTAAACGACAAGAAAAATACCAACGAGTCTTCTCCTACGAGAAACTCATAAATGACATACATAACTGATAATCACAACATGATATCATAATATACACATGGTAATTCCATCGATCCAGCGTTCACTGCCTAGAACCCACGATGATCCCATCAGACCAACCCGTGGTGGAAAAACCCGTCCGATGATCCAGCGCACGCTAGCATAGATCCCCCGATGATCCCGTCGGACCAACACGAGGTGGACATACAATAACGACATACATGCACGACAATATGTATAACAACAATACATAAAACAATTAAGGTACTTGCCTCGATTTGAAGACAAGAACAACACTTCCACGAAAATGAACACTCGAAGGTCGTCCTCCTCAATCAATCACGTAACGAGACCAAACCTTAAGAAAAGAAATGATATAGGATTTATCTCACGTCGTACGAATGTTTAACAATTCGATTCATGGCCAAAAGTTCATAAAATGTAATCTGCCTGAACTGCTTAGCGCACGCTAAGTACTCTGTGTAGCGTGCGTTAAGTCTGCCCGATAGCGCACGCAAACAACAAAGCCTAGCGTACGCTAACTATGCATGGTCAGTACTTCACTGATCAGTCGACTGACTCGTCTGATGGTCTAGCGTACGTTACGTACCAAATGTAGCGTACGCTAGCTCATGCTCGATAGCGCACGTTAATATTCATAGCATATCGTGCGCTATCTGTGCATGGCAGTTTACTACTGAGCAGTAAACTGTTCTCGCCATGATCGAAACAATGAAATCTTCCGTGATACTTCATGTTACTTCCATGAATATCATGTACATACGATTATGAATGATCTTACGGATAACCACAACTTCGGATTCAGGGATATGCATACCATATAAACCATATTCCATTTCGACTACAATTCTTCATATGACGATTCGAAAAGCTTAACGGTTGATATCAACACTTCTATATCAATCAATATTATCATGCTGAAGTGGTTAAACGTCCCATCTATACTTGATAAATCCTTCCATGATCAATCCTTTAGATTTATCAAACAATAATGATGTTAAAGTCAAGTCCAAGATTATTATGAAGTCACCTATTAGATTCGGATTACCAATGATAGAAGCTTCCTTTACTTGTTCAATTTAATAAGATTCGAATCATGATGATCATAATCAAGGTACTTAAGGCTTAATCATCTCAATATTCCAAACATGATATACTTGGATAATTCATCTAAGAAAATACATATCTTGTTAACATGATCATCCAAATCGTTAGAATCCAACTCTAAGTCTTGAGATAGATTGAAGATACCTTAATATGATGAAAATCACTGAACCGTAAGGTAGAATCCAACTCCGGTTGGTTGTATGCCACTCCAAGGTGCTATTCCTCTTCAATGATTACTCCCAAGTGATAACCAATATATAAACACCAACAAAATGTGTTCTAAGTGTGTAGGAGGATATCTCAGCTCTTTGGACTCTCAAGTATACAGAAGGAACAAGTAAAATGTAAGCCAAAACGAGTTGTTGTCCTATTTATAATATTCTGCATTTTAACAAGTTAGCGCACGCTACTAAGCATTCCTTAGCGTGCGCTAATAATGGTTGACTTCAGAATTGCCCGGGCTCGTCCGCGGGAATCTTATCCGGACCCATGTCCCGGCTGGCGCATGTGCTAGCTGTCCCGCTCAATAATTGAGTCCTTAGCGCATGCAACTCCTACCTGCATAGCGTGCACTAATAATAGCCCGATAGCGCGCGTTAAGATACATTCTTAGCGTGCGCTATCACGAGGTTGAATGAGCAATTTTGCATGTTTCTATACTTATGTACAATGATATCAATGCATGAAATATCATACTCCAATAATCAAAACCACCAATCCGAATAATACAGGGTTTGAATACAGATGAAATACACAGTAATAAATCCGGATATTACATACTCTCCTACTAAAAAGGAGTTTCGTCCCGAAACTCAAGACGAAAATAACTCGGGATATCTAGACTTCATATCAGCTTCCGTTTCCCAGGTGGCTTCTTCCATTCCGTGACGCGACCATTGAACTTTGACCAAAACGATTGGTTTGTTCCTCAGCTGCTTAACTCGACTCTCGAGTATCTTGACCGGTCTTTCTTCAAACGTCCCATCCTGCGCGACTTGATCTCGCGAAATCAATGATATGGTGGGATCTGGTATATACCTCCGTAATCGGGATACGTGGAACATGTTATGAACATGGCACAATGACGGCGGCAATGCTAATCTGTATGCCAACTCCCCAACTCTCTCGAGGATCTCAAATGGTCGATATATCTCGGACTCACTTTCCTTTCCTTCCAAACGAAAGATTCCCGAGTAGGAGAAACCTTCAAAAGTACATGGTCTCCGATGTTGAACTCCAATGGGCGACGGCGTGCGTCGCATAGGATTCTGGCGACTCAGGCGGTCAATGACCTTTCACGAATCAAGGCTATCTTCTCTCCAGTCTGCACGATCAACTCTGGTTACCTTCCGATCAAGTCGACGAATCGTCCCAAAGATAGGGGCGATCTGCATCTCCTTCCGTATAATGCCTCAAACGGTGCCATCTTAATGGAAGCATGCCAACTATTGTTGTAGGTAAATTCAATCAACGGTAGATGAACTTCCCAATCGTTTGACCAATCTAAGGCACATGCCCTTAGCATGTCTTCCACCGTTTGTATAGTTCTCTCGGATTGTCCGTCGATCTGCGGGTGATAAGTCATCAAGTTCAATTCGGTCCCCAAGGCCTTATGAACTGCTTTCCAAAAGTGAGACACAAAACGGCCGTCTCGATCAGAAACAATGGTCTTCTGCGTACCATGCAATCGAACTATCTCCGAAATAAATACTCGTGCCAACCTCTCTGGTCCCCACGTATCCTTAATGCCTAGAAAATGAGCTGATTTGGTTAAACGATCAACTATCACCCAAATCATGTTCATTCCTGTCCTGGTTTTCGGCATATTAGTGATAAAGTCCATCGATATGTCCTCCCACTTCCATTCAGGAATCGGGAGTGGCTTCAACATTCCGGCAGGCCATTGATGCTCGATCTTAACCTGCTGACAAGTCAAGCATTTCGAAACATAGTCCGCTACATCTTTCTTCATGTTTCCCCACCAGAAATTCTGCTTCAAGTCCTTATACATCTTACTGGTGCCCGGGTGGATAGAATAGGGCGAATTGTGAGCTTCCTTCATAATTGTCTGTTTCCGAACATCATCATCGGGAACGCAGAGTCGGTTCTGAAATCTCAAAACCCCATCATCATGAATTATGAATCTGGGGGCCTTTCCTTTGATCACTTCATCACGTAACCGAATCATCAGAGGATCATCTGCCTGTCTAGATTTGATTCCTTCGATTAATGATGAAGTTATCTCCATCACGCACAGTTATCCTTGGACTCTTTGTAACCATACTTCAATCCCTTCACGAATCATCTCTCGTTGAAGGCTAAGTTGGGATGTCAGCGTCTCCAGCATCTGAATAGAGACAGGCTTGCGGCTAAGTGCATCGGCCACTACATTCGCTTTGCCTGGATGATATAAAATCTCCAAGTCATAGTCCTTAATCAGTTCTAACCATCTTCTTTGCCGTATGTTCAACTCTTTCTGACTGAATATGTACTTGAGACTCTTATGATCCGTAAAGATCTGACAGTGAGTCCGTCTGAGATAATGCCTCCAGATCTTCAAAGCAAAAACTACTGCTGCTAGCTCCAAATCATGTGTCGGGTAATTCACTTCATAAGGTTTCAGCTGTCGTGACGCATAAGCGATCACATTATCATTCTGCATCAATACGCACCCGAGTCCTTGGTTCGAAGCATCACTGTAAACTATAAATCCTCCAGTTCCCTGTGGAAGTGATAGAATCGGTGCCGTCGTCAATCTCTTCTTCAATTCATCAAAGCTAATCTGACACAATTCATTCCACTCAAACTTTTGAGTTTTCTGCAGGAGTAGAGTAAGTGGGCGGGAGATTTTAGAAAACCCTTCCACGGATCGACGATAGTATCCAGCAAGTCCCAAGAAGCTTCGGACCTCTTTCACGTTCTTTGGAGGCTTCCAATCCATAATTGCTTCGATCTTCTGAGGATCTACTCAGACTCCTTTAGCTGACACCACATGGCCGAGGAACATTACTTCCTTTAGCCAAATTCACACTTAGAAAGTTTGGCGTACAATTGCTCGTTTCTCAAAAGTTCCAACACAATCCGCAAATGCTGCGCATGTTCTTCCGGGCTCTTAGAATACACCAGAATGTCATCAATGAACACGACCACAAATTTATCCAAAAATTCAATGAACACACGGTTCATCAATTGCATAAATACAAAGAAAGCGTTAGTGAGACCAAACGGCATCACCACAAACTCATAATGTCCGTAGCGAGTTCTGAACGCTGATTTCAGAACATCAGATTCCTTAATCCTCAGCTGATGATACCCTGATCTCAGATCGATTTTAGAAAATACGGTTTCCCCTTGCAACTGGTCAAACAGATCATCAATCCGTGGCAACGGATACTTGTTCTTAATCGTCATCTTGTTCAGCTCTCGATAGTCAATACACAGTCGGAGCGACCCATCCTTCTTTCGGACAAAAAGAACTAGCGCTCCCCAGGGTGAAATGCTTGGCTGAATATAGCCCTTGTCCAGTAACTCCTCCAGCTGCTTCTTCAGTTCGTACATCTCGGTAGGTGCCATACGATACGGCGCCTTGGAAATTGGTGTAGCTCCGGGTTCCAGCTCAATGGTAAATTCTACATCCCTTCGTGGAGGTAGTCCAGGTAACTCGTCAGGAAATACATCTGGAAATTCGTTCACACCGGGAATGGATGAAAGTTCCACAATTTCGTCTTCTTTCTTCATTGCGTAACACCAGCATCTGATACCTGTTTCAACAATTTGACAGCTTTCATCGCCTTGATCAATTTCCCTGAGCTTCCTGGTTTCCACCCCTCGAACAATATTTCGGAACCATCGTCAGCGATCAGCGAGATATTCATCTTTCGGTAGTTTACAATTGCTCCATACCGATTAAGCCAATCGTCTCCGAGTATCAGGTCATCTCCTTGCATTTCTATCACGATCAGATTTGAGAGCCACTCTCTGCCTCCAAATGATACAGGGAAATTTCTAGTTTCTAAATTTCCGACAATCCTTTCTCCACTCGGTAAACCAACAACATAAGGTTCACAAGTATGAAAACCGGAAATATTCAAACGATTTACACAAGACAAAGATATGAAAGAATGTGTAGCTCCTGTATCGAATAAAACGCTAACTGGCTGGGAAAGGATCTGGACAGTACCTGATGCGACAGCAGCATCTTGATCGTCCGTCCTCCTCATCTCGTACAGACGTGGGGGATCAGATCCGGCATGTAAAGAACGAGATAGAGTTTAGGAACTTACAACCACCGTTTGCATGAAGACGTAGGTAGTGTAGTGATGTCATTCACGGCCGGTTACCTCAAAAGACATAAATGACCCCTATTTTAACCCAACGGCCAAGATATCCATAATCTTATCTCTGATACCATATTCTGTAACACCCCCGATATATTCAGGAATATTACAGCGCCGTAAATCCTTTATATAAGGATTTACAAGGCTGAAGAATTGAACAGGCATTAAAAGGTACTAACAAATGGAAATAACGGAATTACGACACAACAGTTCTGACCAAATACAAAAATAGTACAATTGTTCAACAGAACTCAATAATACATCACCAAATTCAAATCCATCATAAATGACTTCGTACTCGAGTACTTATTGAAAATAACCAATAAACAACAGACAAATGAACCCGGCCGAAACATCACTCTGCACCCTCGTCGTCATGCAGCTCCAGTGGTTGTTTTCCCGCTCTCCTGGATCCTGAACATAAACAAAATGTTCACCCCCGAAGGGGTTAGCACAACGATGCTAGTACAAGTACCACAACATATTATTCATATCTCACGAATAACGTAAACGACAAGAAAAATACCAACGAGTCTTCTCCTACGAGAAACTCATAAATGACATACATAACTGATAATCACAACATGATATCATAATATACACATGGTAATTCCATCGATCCAGTGTTCACTGCCTAGAACCCACGATGATCCCATCAGACCAACCCGTGGTGGAAAAACCCGTCCGATGATCCAGCGCACGCTAGCATAGATCCCCCGATGATCCCGTCGGACCAACACGAGGTGGACATACAATAACGACATACATGCACGACAATATGTATAACAACAATACATAAAACAATTAAGGTACTTGCCTCGATTTGAAGACAAGAACAACACTTCCACGAAAATGAACACTCGAAGGTCGTCCTCCTCAATCAATCACGTAACGAGACCAAACCTTAAGAAAAGAAATGATATAGGATTTATCTCACGTCGCATTTAATGTTTAACAATTCGATTCATGGCCAAAAGTTCATAAAATGTAATCTGCCTGAACTGCTTAGCGCACGCTAAGTACTCTGTGTAGCGTGCGTTAAGTCTGCCCGATAGCGCACGCAAACAACAAAGCCTAGCGTACGCTAACTATGCATGGTCAGTACTTCACTGATCAGTCGACTGACTCGTCTGATGGTCTAGCGTACGTTACGTACCAAATGTAGCGTACGCTAGCTCATGCTCGATAGCGCACGTTAATATTCATAGCATATCGTGCGCTATCTGTGCATGGCAGTTTACTACTGAGCAGTAAACTGTTCTCGCCATGATCGAAACAATGAAATCTTCCGTGATACTTCATGTTACTTCCATGAATATCATGTACATACGATTATGAATGATCTTACGGATAACCACAACTTCGGATTCAGGGATATGCATACCATATAAACCATATTCCATTTCGACTACAATTCTTCATATGACGATTCGAAAAGCTTAACGGTTGATATCAACACTTCTATATCAATCAATATTATCATGCTGAAGTGGTTAAACGTCCCATCTATACTAGATAAATCCTTCCATGATCAATCCTTTAGATTTATCTAACAATAATGATGTTAAAGTCAAGTCCAAGATTATTATGAAGTCACCTATTAGATTCGGATTACCAATGATAGAAGCTTCCTTTACTTGTTCAATTTAATAAGATTCGAATCATGATGATCATAATCAAGGTACTTAAGGCTTAATCATCTCAATATTCCAAACATGATATACTTGGATAATTCATCTAAGAAAATACATATCTTGTTAACATGATCATCCAAATCGTTAGAATCCAACTCTAAGTCTTGAGATAGATTGAACATACCTTAATATGATGAAAATCACTGAACCGTAAGGTAGAATCCAACTCCGGTTGGTTGTATGCCACTCCAAGGTGCTATTCCTCTTCAATGATTACTCCCAAGTGATAACCAATATATAAACACCAACAAAATGTGTTCTAAGTGTGTAGGAGGATATCTCAGCTCTTTGGCCTCTCAAGTATGCAGAAGGAACGAGTAAAATGTAAGCCAAAACGAGTTGTTGTCCTATTTATAATATTCTGCATTTTAACAAGTTAGCGCACGCTACTAAGCATTCCTTAGCGTGCGCTAATAATGGTTGACTTCATAATTGTCCGGGCTCGTCCGGAGGAATCTTATCCGGACCCATGTCCCGGCTGGCGCATGTGCTAGCTGTCCCGCTCAATAATTGAGTCCTTAGCGCACGCAACTCCTACCTGCATAGCGTGTGCTAATAATAGCCCGATAGCGCGCGTTAAGATACATTCTTAGTGTGCGCTATCACGAGGTTGCATGAGCAATTTTGCATGTTTCTATACTTATTTACAATGATATCAATGCACGAAATATCATACTCCAATAATCAAAACCACCAATCCGAATAATAAAGGTTTTAAATCCAGATGAAATACACCGTAATAAATCCGGATATTACAGTTGTGGAAGCGTAAAAATAAAGTGTGGAAAATAAATCACACAAGTATTTATAGAGGTTCGGCCAAACGTGCCTACGTCCTCTCTCGCTGTATCTTTTTCTATAGGATGAAGATCAAAACCTCTGCAGCTCTCTTCTATCGGTCGAGGGATTACCGTTACAAGCTCGTCTTCTATCGGTCCGAGTAAAAGCGTTCTCTTACTTGTCTTTTTGTCGGTCCAAGTTAAACCGTTTTCCTTTTCTATTGTAGAAGGAATCAACCACTCCAGCTTTCTATCGGTACTAGATACACCTCACTAAGATAGCGATTGCGATTCTAACAATGCCAGATCCTTGATCCTAATAACACCGAATCCAATCGTATCTTTTATTTTACCTCTCGTGTATGTGTTGAATGTATAAACACTAAAACTAACAATATAAGCTCAATATCACAACAACAATATAATGTATGTGAATATAAGATCAATGTCTTGATTGCTTGAAGTTGTTGTATGGTTTGATACCAAGGATGTGGTATTTATAGCCTTCTTCATCAAACTAGCCTTTATTGACTTCTGACTTGCTAGCGTGCACTAGCTCTTCCTCTTAGCGTGCGCTATCGCGCATATTTGCCTTAGCGTACGTTATGTACCGCATGTTACGTACGTTAACGTCTTCCAGTTTCAGTCCAGTGGCTATTGTCTCTGACTGTTAGCGTGCGTTAATACTTTTTTGTAGTGTGCGCTAATCTTGCATCATTGTATGCGTCATATATCCGTTTATACTTTTTGAATTTGCATCAGATTCTTCCCAACATATTGATTGACTTGATTTCTAACTGATATTTAGTGTGCGCTAAATATCACTTGTTGCGTGCGCTAAGCTTACTTCACTGCATACGTCATTCTGAGTTTGAATATCTTCACAACGGTAAAATGGCCTCGATAGCATGCGTTAATCATTATGTGTAGCGTGCGCTATCTTCATCAGATGACTTCACTTCAGGTTACTTCGAACTCGTCTGTTCTGCAGATAACTCTCGTTAGCGTGCGCTAGCCTTGATATGTAGCGTGCGCTAATGTAGTCCAGATTGTAACATTTTGCGTCTTCGTCTGCTTCATTGTTTTGCTTCGCCTCTATGTTGTTTTGCTTCATTTAGCAATTTAATCATCAAAACACTATTTATGAATATGTGGAATAAATATTCCAACAAAAAGTGAGCTGATTTGGTTAACCGATATACAATGACCCAAATCATATTCATTCCAGTACGAGTCCTTGGCATGCTGACGATAACGTCCATAGTGATATCCTCCCACTTCCATTAGGGTATCGGGAGTGGTCTTAATAATCCTGCGGGCCGCTGATGCTTAATTTTGACTTGCTGACAAGTTAAACATTTTGATACGAATTCACTAACATCTTTCTTTAAGTTACTCCGCCAAAAGTTATTCTTCACATCCTTGTACATTTTACTTGCACCCGGATGAATGGAATAAGGGGTAGCGTGAGCTTCTCTCAATATTCTTTGTCTTAACTCGACATCATGTGGTACACAAAGCCTTCCTCGAAATTTTAACATCCCATCCTCTTGAATTACAAATCCCGGTGCTTTTCCTTGTTCTACATCCTTTCTCAATTGGATTAACATCGGGTCTTCAAATTGCTTAGTTTTGATATCATCATTCAAACATGAAGCAATTTCTAATACACATAATTTACCTTGAATTCTGTGAAGTCAAACTTCAATATCCTGCCCGATCAAGTCTTGTTGAATTCTTCGTTGAGGCGTAAGGGTCTTTAATATTTGAAGCGATATCGGTTTACGGCTTAAAGTATCCACCACTATATTCGCCTTGCCTGGATGGTATAGAATTCAAGATCATAATCTTTAATTGATTCTAACTATCTCCACTGACTCATGTTTAATTCCTTTTGGCTAAAAAGGTACTTCAAACTTTTATGGTCCGTATAAATTTTACAGGACGAACCATAGAGATAAAGCCTCCAGATCTTTAAGGCGAACACAACCACAGCTAATTCCAAATCATGTGTAGGATAATTCTCTTCATACGGCTTCAACTGCTGAGACGCATAAGCAATCACTTTATCCCTCTGCATTAAAACACATCCTAGTCCAAGCCTCGATGCATCACTGTACAATATAAAATCATTGGTTCCCTGGGGTAAGGCTAAGACCGGTGCAGTAGTTAGCCGTTTCTTCAACTCCTCAAAACTGTCTTGCGTATCTTGGTCCCACTCAAATTTTCTAGTTTTATGAAGTATTTGTGTGAGTGGTCGAGCAATCTTGGAGAACCCTTCGACAAACCTAAGGTAATAACCCGTAAGTCCTAAGAAACTTCTCACTTCCTTCACGTTCTTGGGTGGCTCCCATGCCAGTACCGCCTCTACTTTTTGGGAGCCCAGTGGCTTCGGAGATATGAGGACTTTGAAGTTAAGCGTGCTCGGTCGAGAGTAATCTCAGGATGGGTGACCTCCTCGGTGTAATATCCGGAATTTCTACTACCGTTATTTAATATTATTTTATCCGAGTTATGTTGTACAGCGTGGAATCTGTACAGTATGGATAAAATAAATTCGGAACTGAGACAACTGTATTGGTATAATTGTCGTAGTTGGTCGACAATTACGTTTGAGGGTATCGTGTATCACGTTATCGTGCTTTTGATATTTGATATATCATATGAGAATATTATTTGATTGAATATATGTATTCAGTATGTGTGTATGTGTTTTCGGTATGTCGAGACGGACAGGAACAGTTGGATTTGGCTAAGTATAGAGCCCTTAACATACGCTAAGCTTAAGGACCTACGTACGCTAAGTTTCTAGTGTTACGTACGTTATGTCCAAGGCATTACATACGTAAAAAGGGGAATCAGACAGGACCGAGTCATGGTCGGCAGGTGGGACCCGGTGTCGGCAACGGATGTGGACAGGCAAGTCAACCCCGACCATTACGTACGCTAAGGACGGATCATTACGTACGTTATTGAGTATGTTACTGTAGCAAGTCAACGTACGTATTACGTACGCTATGGAGCAAGGGTTACGTACGTAAGGCATTGAACGAAATGAGTCAGTTAACTCTGGACTGTCGTTGCGTACGCTACCAAAGTCAGATAGCGTACGTAAATAGTGGTTACGTACGTTAACATGAGCATGTTACGTACGTAATGAATTGGAATGTTTTATAAGTGAATGCCCGTCTTTCATTTCTCTTCATTGTTTCACTTCGTTCTTCGCCTCCAAACACTGAGAGAGGAAGTTTTAGCTCTCCTAAGTCCATTGTGAGCCTGGAAACATGGGATTGATGCTTGGATACGGGGATATTGATGATTCTTCAAGTATTTGCTTGTGTATTTCATCTTTTAAGAGGTATGTTGGATAATCCTCTCTTTCAATCCGGATTTTGATGTTGTTGCTGATGAATGATTCTTATGAAGATGATTATGATGTTGTTGTTACGGTCCCTGAGGTTATATGAACTATATGTTGAAGGATATGATGGTTTATGTCTTGATTATGTTGGTTATGAT
Source organism: Orobanche coerulescens (assembly GCA_033398695.1). Classification (NCBI taxonomy): domain Eukaryota; kingdom Viridiplantae; phylum Streptophyta; class Magnoliopsida; order Lamiales; family Orobanchaceae; genus Orobanche; species Orobanche coerulescens. The sequence continues at coordinate 75,474,350 of CM065807.1, read as the reverse complement.
TATAGAATCATAGTGTTCTTGGTGTTCTTGGTAGAATTGTTTCGATTCTTGATGTGAGGAGGACCATATATTGGAGAATATGATAATTTACACCTTGAAGTATGAATAAGGATTGTCTAGATGTTAGAACACATCGGATTATGTCGTTTTATGGATTATGAACATGATTTCGAATCACTTAGTGTTCTTGAGGAACTTCTTGATGAATTTAACATAGCAAGACGATCGTAGGTTGAATTATCGGTATCTGTAGATATGAAGATCGAATGTTCGTTGATTGTAGTAGTAGAATTCGTATGTTCTTGATGTTGGTAGGAAATCGGATATTTGCGCCGTTTTGTGCGGAAGCGAAAATAAATTTCAGAAAATAAATCACACAAGGATTTATAGAGGTTCGGCTATTAACGAAGCCTACGTCCTCTATCGATGTATCTTTTTCTATAGGACTAAGATCAAAACCTCTACGCCTCTCTTTTATCGGTCGAGGGATTTGTAACACCCCGAGATATTCGGAATAATTACAGCGCCGTAAACCCTTTAGGTAAGGATTTACAAGGCTAATTTTAAAAAGAGTGTAAATATAAACCAATCGTACAACTGAAGTTCAAAGACATATTTGAATCAACCTGTCAAAGAGTTAATTTATACAACCATATCGAAAAGACATTACTAAAACAGACGTACTCGAGTACTAAACGAAACAAGAAGACAAATCACAATAACAATAACATCAATCACATCACTGAGCCATCTCATCGTCCCGCTTGCATCGTGGTCGCCTCCCCGCTCCTCGACTACCTGAACATCAAAAACAATGTCCACCCCCGAAGGGGTTAGCAAAACAATGCTAGTACAAGTATCATAATACAATAAATCGTCAATACATCATAAAACATGCAAAACGGACTTCCGCTACCGGAATCCAACGATGCGAATCCTCACGATTCCATCAACACAATACAGGGTAATCCAGCGATCCAGCGCCCTTGGTATAGATCCCCATGATGATCCCGTCGGACCAACGCATGGTGGAAAACCCGTCCCGATCCGATCCAGGCCCTCGGCATAGATCCCCATGATGATCCCGGACCAACGCATGGTGGACATTCGATCCGGCCCTCAAAGATAGATCCTCATGATCCCCTGATCATTTATACCATAACCAATCAACTATGCATACACATATGCATTTTAATATGTTCATCAATACGAACAAATAATCAACCAATATCATGAGAATTTTAAATACATCTCATATTCAACGATATGAACAAAACCACAAGCATGATCAAAGATTCAATATAAATCGAACTCGACATATGATACTTGCCTCGAAAATGGCAAGGCGAAATACTTCGATGATCTCAACACACTCGAAGGCCGCCTCCTTCGATCAACGTAATGTGCTCGAACCTTAACAAAAGGAACGATATACAAATCATCTCAAGTCGAACAATGGTTTAACAAATTGCCTACGGCCGAAAAGCTCAAAATAAACAAGTCTGTCGATTGCTTAGCGCGCTACGTACTCTACGTAACGCGGCGCTAAGACGGATCGTTAGCGACGCTATCGTATAAGACTAGCGTCGCTAGCCACGGTCTGGCGATCGACTGGCCGGGTCTCATAACGCACGCTACGACGCCGGGCGTTAATCGACCCGATAGCGCACGTTAACTCACACGTGTTAGCGTGCGCTAATATTGCATGGCAGAATACTGCAAGCCGAAAACTGGGTTGAATGGTGAGGAACTCATGAATCCTACCGTGATAATACAAGTTATCCTTGGGCAAATCATGCTAATAAGGTTTGTGGAAGATTTATGATCGTGAGATACAAATATACGGATAGCCAACTCAACATCATAATTCATCTACGATCTCCAAGAAATAATCTAAGTTCCATTTGTTCTACGTTCCAAAACACATGATTCCATCGTGTAAAACGTATCAACTGGGTAAATATCCGATTATTGATCATAACTCGATTTGAACATAAGATGGTTCAAAGGTTCATACGATATCTAGTACCGATACGTCAAAAGTATCCTTCTAACATGTGATAACCGATTATAAACGAAATACTTGCTATCCAAACATGATTCAAATCTTCCTTATAAACATACTAATCATTGGTGAAGATTCACCTACCTCGAAGTAGTGAAGAACACGGATGAAATGAAGCAATCCAACACCGAAGGCTTGAACACCAATCTCCAATGATATACAATCTTCAATCTCGAACTAGGAGGTTGATATGAAGTGTTTAGGACGAAGGGAGTTATGTTCTAAGTGTAAGAGTTCGGGTTATGGGAGGAGAAAAACTGAAATCTCGAATAGGATGATGTCCTATTTATAATAAATGGCTATTAGCGCGCGCTAGATCCTGTTCGTAGCGTGCGCTAACGGCTCACAGTCTAAACTGTACTCGGCACTTAGCGTGCGCTACGCATATACCTGTAGCGTGCGCTAAGGCGTTGACTCGGCTTTTCCCGAAAGCCGTCCAGGTACATCCGACACGATCCGACAGGGGTCCCCCGGCCAGATCTCACCTACTGCACGTCCCAATCAATCTGACCATGCATAGCGTGCGCTAGTGACCCTCTGTAGCGTGCGCTATGAATCCCCGTTAGCGTACGCTACACTCAGCCTGTAGCGTGCGCTACATGTACAGAATTTCAATCTGTAAAACACATACACGAAATTATACACTCGACAACATCGGATTATGAAATACGGAGAATAGTACTTAGACAAAAGTACAATCATTACAATACCACAAGTTCTAATTACATAACAGAAATCTCGGGTATTACATCCTTCCTCCCTAAAAAGAAGTTTCGTCCTGAAACTTAGGATGAAAACAACTCCGGATATCTAGTCTTCATACCGTCCTCCGTTTCCCAAGTGGCCTCTTCGACTCCATGTCGTGACCATTGTACTTTAACCAAGTGTATTGGTTTATTTCTCAACTATTTGATCCGGCTCTCAAGTATCTTGATTGGTCTCTCTTCGAAGGTGCCATCATTAGCTATCTCGATCTCGTCGAAATCAATGACGTGACTGGGGTCCGGTACATACTTCCGCAGTTGGGATACGTGAAACACATTGTGAACATGACTCAGCGATGGCGGTAAGGCCAATCTGTATGCTAAATCTCCCACTCTCTCGAGGATCTCGAAGGGTCCGATATATCTCGGACTAAGTTTGCCTCTTCTCCCAAAACGGAAAATCCCTCGTGTAGGAGACACCTTCAATAGTACGTGGTCTCCAGCGTCGAACTCTAGAGGGCGACGACGTACATCGGCATAAGACTTCTGTCGACTCAGGCGATCAGCAGTCTCTCTCGAATCAAGGCTATCTTCTCTTGAGTCTGAATAATCAATTCCGGTTCCGTCCCGATCAAATCCGAAGAATCATCCCAGCACAGGGGCGATCGGCATCTTCTCCCGTATAAAGCTTCAAATGGGGCCATCTTAATAAAAGCATGCCAACTGTTATTATAGGTGAACTCGATCAAGGGCAAGTGAACTTCCCAATCAGTCGACCAATCTAATGCACAAGCTCTAAGCATGTCCTCTACTATCTGAATAGTCCTTTCGGACTGACCGTCCGTTTGGGGATGATAAGCTGTACTAAAGTTTAGCTCGGTCCCCAAAGCCCTGTGAACTGCTTTCCAAAAGTGCGACACGAAACGACCATCTCGATCCGAAATAATGGTCTTCGGCGTCCCGTGCAATCTGACTATCTCCGCAATAAATATTCGTGCCAATCTCTCGGGTCCCCATGTATCTCTAATTCCCAGGAAATGAGCCGTCTTGGTTAGTCGATCAACTACAACCCAAATCATGTTCATTCCCGTTCTAGTCCTTGGCATACTAGTGATGAAATCCATCGAGATATCCTCCCACTTCCATTTAGGGATCGGAAGTGGCTTTAACATTCCGGCAGGTCGTTGATGTTCAATCTTAACCTGCTGACAAGTCAAACACTTCGAAACGTACTCCGCTACGTCCTTCTTCATATTTCCCCACCAGAAGTTTTGCTTTAAATCCTTATACATCTTATCACGCCGGGTGAATAGAATAGGCGCTACTGTGAGCTTCCTTCAGAATAGTCCTTCTCAAATCATCATCATCGGGAACGCAAAGTCGACTCTGAAATCTCAGAACTCCATCATCTTGTATCACGAATCCTGGGGCTTTTCCTTTCTTTTCTTCGTCACATAATCGAAGGATCAGAGAATCGTTCAATTGTTTAGACTTGATCTCCTCGACTAGTGATGAAGTCAGTTCCATCACGTAAAGTTGCCCTTGGATTCCTGGTGCCCATACTTCAATCCCCTCGAGGATCAGTTCCCGTTGAATACTGGTTTGGGACGTAAGTGCTTCCAACACTCGAAGAGAAACAGGTGTACGGCTCAAAGCATCAGCTACGACGTTTGCTTTCCCCGGATGATAGAGAATCTCCAAGTCGTAATCCTTGATCAATTCCAGCCACCTTCTCTGCCTCATGTTTAACTCTTTCTGACTGAAAATGTACTTGAGGCTCTTATGATCTGTAAAGATCTGACAATGAGTGCCATACAAATAATGTCGCCAGATTTTCAAGGCAAAGACCACAGCTGCTAGCTCCAGATCATGAGTAGGATAATTAACTTCGTACGGTTTCAATTGCCGAGAAGCATAAGCAATCACTTTATCCTTCTGCATCAACACACAACCCAAACCCTGATTTGAAGCATCGCTGTATACCATAAATCCGTCAGTTCCTTCTGGCAGCGCTAATATAGGTGCTGTCGTCAGCCTCCTCTTAAGTTCGTCAAAACTAGCCTGGCACTCCTCATTCCACATGAACTTTTGAGTTTTCTGTAACAGCTGAGTGAGCGGACGAGCAATTTTGGAAAATCCCTCTACAAAGCGGCGATAATATCCAGCAAGTCCTAAGAAGCTTCGGACTTCTTTCACGTTTTTAGGAGCTTCCCACTCCAAGATTGCTTCGACTTTCTTCGGGTCCACCTGAACTCCGTCGGATGATATCACATGCCCAAGGAAAGTTACTTCCTTAAGCCAAAACTCACATTTAGAAAGCTTAGCATACAGCTGTTCCTTTCTCAAGATGCTCAAAACCACACGTAAATGTTCAGCATGTTCCTCTGCGTCCCTCGAATATATCAAGATGTCGTCAATCAAAACGACCACAAATTTATCCAAGTACTCCAAGAATACCCGATTCATCAATTGCATGAATACCGCAGGAGCATTGGTAAGTCCAAAGGGCATCACTACAAATTCATAATGCTGCATCGATCTCAAAGCGATTTCGGTATATCCGATTCCTTAATTCTCAATCGATGGTATCCCGCTCGCAAGTCAATCTTCGAGAATACCCTTGCCCCTTGCGCTGATCAAACAAGTCGTCGATCCGAGGTATAGGATACTTGTTCTTGATTGTCATCTTATTGAGTTCCCTGTAATCGCACACGGAGGGATCCGTCTTTCTTCCGGACAAAGAGAACGGGCGCTCCCCAAGGAGAAATGCTTGGTTGAATATAACCCTTCTGCAACAATTCCTCCAGTTGTTTCTTGAGTTCATACATCTCGGTTGGCGCCATGCGGTATGGTGCTCTGGAAATAGGAGCTGCTCCAGGCTCTAACTCGATAGTGAATTCCACTTCTCTCTGCGGAGGTAATCCAGGTAGTTCGTCAGGAAAAACATCTGAGAACTCATTCACAACTGAAATAGACGAGAGCTCTACTCCTTCCTCTTTCCTCATGGCATAACACCAAAGTCCATGACATCCCTGTTTCAGCAATTTCACGGCTCTCATTGCCTTAATCAATTTTCCCGAGCTTCCCGGTCTCCATCCTCGGAATAAGTGTTCAGATCCGTCATCAGCAATGATGGAAATGACTCTCTCTCGGTAATTCAGCACAGCTCCATAACGGTTGAGCCAATCATCTCCGAGAATTAAATCGTCACCGCAGATGTCAACCACAATAAGATTCGATGGCCAATCTCTTCCTTCTATAGATACTGGGAAATCCTTAGCTTCTAAGGTTCCCACAATTTTCTCTCCGCTCGGTAAACCCACAACATAAGGTTCACAATTATACAAGCCCGAGATGTTCAAACGATTAACACAGTTCAAAGATATAAAAGAATGCGTAGCTCCCGAATCGAACAAGACACTAACTGGTTGCAAAAGGATCTGAATCGTACCTGATGCAATAGCTGTGTTCTGATCATCAGATTTCCTCATTTCATACAGGCGTGGAGGAACGGACCCAGCACTGGATGCTTCTCTTCCCAGCGTTTCACCTGAAATCCACTTTGCTGCGTCTGGTTCACACTCGTCTCCTTCGGACTGAGCCGGAGCGCGAGTACCAAAAGATCGGGTCGCATTCCCACAAAATGTTGCGCGATGTCCTTCCCGTCCACACTCAAACAGTCACAAGAAAGCGAAACAATCACGTCGAACATGTCCCGCCTTGCCACAGTTGTAACACTTCTTCCCTGTGTCATAAACAGTCGGTGCTGCCCGGAACTTCTTTCCTCCTCGACTAGGATGCGGAGGTCTCCTGGATGAGTGAAAAGAGGACTGACCTCGGCGGGGCCCGCTATTCTTATTCTCTGCGAAGTTGCCCGACACCTTCTGTTTCTTTGCTTCCGTCGATTTCTCTACTGCTGCTTCCTTCATATCGTAGGCCAACGCCTTGTCCTGATACTGCCTCAAGGTGGTACAATCAAATCCGGACATATATTGCTGAATTTCCGGCTTCATTCGCATGTCAAAATGGATAATCCTTTCCGCCTGGCCCCGACAGTGGCGCACATAAGTCAGCTGGTGATTAAAAGTCTTAATCACTTCCGTCACAGATGCTTCCGAATTTTGTGGTGAGAAAAACTCCCGAACTCGGGCCTCTCTAACTGGGCGAGGACAATACTGTGCCTCCATCATCAACTTGAATTCTGTCCAGTCAGCATTATGCTCCTCTGGTCGAATGGCCTCCCACCAGTCGAAAGCCTCCCCTGTCAGAAGATACTGGGCGACCGGAACCTTCCTATCGTTGGGACAATTAATCCCCGCAAAAATCTTCTCTAATTCTTTCAGCCAGTGATCCCAAGAAAGCATCTCAGTCGAACCATCAAATTTCGGAGGATGCAATTTGATCACTTCGGTAAGCCATTTATCCCCCCGATTATCCATGTTATTCTGCTGTCCCATCGCCGTCTGCATGCGATCCACAACTTGAGCAAACTGGTTTATCTGGGCAACCACCTGCTGAAGCACTCCCGGCACGTTAGGATCTGCATTATTATTTGCCTATCCCTGCTGTCCCCCGGAATGTGAATCCGTTTGACTAGCGGTTATCTCTGGGGTAGATACCGACTCTTCTTGCCTCGCATTACCACGCCTCGGCCCACGACAAGGCCCGCGTCCACGACCTCCTCTCAACATACCGTAAACATAAATACTCAATATCCTGGGACAAACTTTCTCAAAGTACATTCATTAATGTTTACAAGACGTGAATTAAATAAAACAGTAGTATTCGAGATTAGGAAACTTACAACCACAAATTAATCGATCGATGTTGGCTCAAGCAGATGATGTTAGGAACGACCAATAATCAATAACGTAAATGCACCCAACTAACCCGATTGCCAAGATATCCATAAATCTTAGCTCCGATACCATATTCGTAACACCCCGAGATATTCGAATAATTACGTCGTAAACCCTTTAGGTAAGGATTTACAAGGCTAATTTTAAAAAGAGTGTAAATATAAACCAATCGTACAACTGAAGTTCAAAGACATATTTGAATCAACCTGTCAAAGAGTTAATTTATACAACCATATCGAAAAGACATTACTAAAACAGACGTACTCGAGTACTAAACGAAACAAGAAGACAAATCACAATAACAATAACATCAATCACATCACTGAGCCATCTCATCGTCCTGTCGGTACTGTGGCTGCCTCCCCGCTCCTCGACTACCTGAACATCAAAAACAATGTCCACCCCCGAAGGGGTTAGCAAAACAATGCTAGTACAAGTATCATAATACAATAAATCGTCAATACATCATAAAACATGCAAAACGGACTTCCGCTACCGGAATCCAACGATGCGAATCCTCACGATTCCATCAACACAATACAGGGTAATCCAAATGATCCAGCCCTTGGTATAGATCCCCATGATGATCCCGTCGGACCAACGCATGGTGGAAAACCCGTCCAGCGATCCAGCTTCTCGGATAGATCCCCATGATGATCCCGTCGGACCAACGCATGGTGGACATTCGATCCAGCGCCCTCAGCATAGATCCTCATGATCCCCTCGGATCATTTATATCATAACCAATCAACTATGCATACACATATGCATTTTAATATGTTCATCAATACGAACAAATAATCAACCAATATCATGAGAATTTTCAGAAATACATCTCATATTCAACGATATGAACAAAACCACAAGCATGATCAAAGATTCAATATAAATCGAACTCGACATATGATACTTGCCTCGAAAATGGCAAGACGAAATACTTCGATGATCTCAACACACTCGAAGGCCGCCTCCTTCGATCAACGTAATGTGCTCGAACCTTAACAAAAGGAACGATATACAAATCATCTCAAGTCGAACAATGGTTTAACAATTCGGCTGCGCCAAAAGCTCAAAATAAACAAGTCTGGATTGCTTAGCGCGCTACGTACTCTACGTAACGCGGCGCTAAGACGGATCGTTAGCGTACGCTATCGTATAAGACTAGCGCGGCGCTAGCCACGGCTCGCGATCGACTGGCCGTCTCATAACGACGCTACGACGTTTCGGCGTTAATCGACCCGATAGCGCACGTTAACTCACACGTGTTAGCGTGCGCTAATATTGCATGGCAGAATACTGCAAGCCGAAAACTGGGTTGAATGGTGAGGAACTCATGAATCCTACCGTGATAATACTAGTTATCCTTGGGCAAATCATGCTAATAAGGTTTGTGGAAGATTTATGATCGTGAGATACAAATATACGGATAGCCAACTCAACATCATAATTCATCTACGATCTCCAAGAAATAATCTAAGTTCCATTTGTTCTACGTTCCAAAACACATGATTCCATCGTGTAAAACGTATCAACTGGGTAAATATCCGATTATTGATCATAACTCGATTTGAACATAAGATGGTTCAAAGGTTCATACGATATCTAGTACCGATACGTCAAAAGTATCCTTCTAACATGTGATAACCGATTATAAACGAAATACTTGCTATCCAAACATGATTCAAATCTTCCTTATAAACATACTAATCATTGGTGAAGATTCACCTACCTCGAAGTAGTGAAGAACACGGATGAAATGAAGCAATCCAACACCGAAGGCTTGAACACCAATCTCCAATGATATACAATCTTCAATCTCGAACTAGGAGGTTGATATGAAGTGTTTAGGACGAAGGGAGTTATGTTCTAAGTGTAAGAGTTCGGGTTATGGGAGGAGAAAAACTGAAATCTCGAATAGGATGATGTCCTATTTATAATAAATGGCTATTAGCGCGCGCTAGATCCTGTTCGTAGCGTGCGCTAACGGCTCACAGTCTAAACTGTACTCGGCACTTAGCGTGCGCTACGCATATACCTGTAGCGTGCGCTAAGGCGTTGACTCGGCTTTTCCCGAAAGCCGTCCAGGTACATCCGACACGATCCGACAGGGGTCCCCCGGCCAAATCTCACCTACAGCATGTCCCAATCAATCTGACCATGCATAGCGTGCGCTAGTGACCCTCTGTAGCGTGCGCTATGAATCCCCGTTAGCGTACGCTACACTCAGCCTGTAGCGTGCGCTACATGTACAGAATTTCAATCTCTAAAACACATACACGAAATTATACACTCGACAACATTGGATTATGAAATACGGAGAATAGTACTTAGACAAAAGTACAATCATTACAATACCACAAGTTCTAATTACATAACAGAAATCTCGGGTATTACAGGATTACCGTTACAAGCTCGTCTTCTATCGGTCCGAGCAAAACCGTTTTTCCTTTTCTATTGGATAAGGAATCAACCACTCTAGCTTTCTATGGGTACTAGATAAACCTCACTTAGATATCGATTGCGATTCTAACAATGCTGGATACTTGATCCTAATAACACCGAATTCAATCGTATTTTTTCTTTACCACTTGTGTATAATGTTGAATGTATAAACACTCAAACTAACAATATAACCTCAATATTACAACAACAATGTAAGTATATGATTCTCAGATGTATGTCTTGTTTGCTTGAAGTTGTTGTACTCAAACAATACCATAGGAATGGTATTTATAGGCATTTCCCACAAACTAGCCGTTTCTACTAGTTGACTAGCTAGCGTGCGCTAGCTCTTCCTTCTTAGCGTGCGCTATCGCACATTTTTGCTTTAGCGTGCGTAATGTATTTCATGTAGCGTGCGTTAGACATTCGATTTGATCCAGGTAACCGTTTCTTCTTTAGCGTACGTTATGCCTTCTGCCTTACGTACGTAACCATCTTGTATTAGCGTGCGTTAATAACACATTGTAGCGTGCGCTAATACAATATATCCGTTGCATGACTTGTCAAAGTATCCGTTTGACATGCTGACTTTGACCTGCTTTTCCCAACGTTCTGATTGACTTGATTCAAACTGCTTAGCGTGCGCTATTCCTTCTTTGTAGCGTGCGCTAATGCTGACTTCATTGCATACGACATTTTGTGTTTGAATTCCTTCACAACGGTAACAAAGTCTTCGATAGTGTGCGTTAATGATAACGTGTAGCGTGCGCTATCTCATCAGCTTACTTCACTTCAGCTTACTTCAAACTTGGCTGATATGCAGATTACTCCCCGTTAGCGTTCGCTAACATATATGTCTTAGCGTGTGCTAGACATGTATTTTACTCAGCTTTTTGCATCTTCGTCTGCTTCGTCGTTTTGCTTCGTCTCGAAGTTGTTTTGTTGTTTAGCAACTTTAATCATCAAAACACAAATTAAATCATGTGTGGAATAAATATTCCAACACTTGATGAAATACAAATCATGATATAAATTTGGAATCTGGAAAGATTGTGATTGATCACCGAATATGATTTCCTTTACATTCATATCCGTAATCATATTTTGGTTATGAATTCGTAATCGTTTGAGTTGGATTTTTCGGACTTGTGTCTAATCGAGATATTGTGAAATCGTTGAGTTTGTCGATCGATTATATTGATTAGTAATTATCGAATTTCGGTTCATATGATGGATATGAATTCGTAAAATGGTTTGAGTGTATTATTTGGTTTTATATAGGATCGAGGTATCGTTGACCCGTTAAGTTTGATTGGTCGGCTATGTCGGTTGTTGATTGTTATCGGATCGTTGCTATTTGATTATTTCAATAGGTTGAGATTATTGATCGGTGATTATAACAGTATGTTGCGGTCGTGTTCGAGTATGTTCGTGAATTGCATGGGTCAGGGCCGAGGAGCTCGTAGACGAAGGCAATGAGATTGGTAGCGGCTTCATCATCGTCGTATCGGTATCGAGGCAAGTTATTACTTGCTCGGTTATAATGTTTAATGAATGGTTTCAATTTCATTTCGTTTATAATGCATATAGCAATGATTATTACTGCAAATTCTGGAGATTTGGATTATATGTTGTCTTTCCGATTCTGGGCGTTAAATCATAATGTATATGCTTTATCTCGGTTATTGGCATATTCGGGTATCAAGGTTACGTTGCGATAAAGATGAGGATATGAGTATCTATAGTCCATGGTACGTTTGGATCGTCGAGCATTGAGGATAATTGCCGGTGATGATTTGACATCGAGATTGCTCCTGAAGGACCCGGGACAAGTATCTTAGTTTGATTCGGTTTAGTGTTGATGTTGTTGATCATGCAGGTTGTCATTCATTTTGCTGAACATGAAGTCGTCCTAGTTGTTTCATCATAGTGTCGTTCATGTTTTGATTCATATATTGTTCACGTTGATGAACATATTGAGTTGCATATGTGTATGCATAATTGTATTGTTTATGTTGTGTTGATCCTGTGAGATCATGTGATCTATGCTGAGGGCGCTGGATCGGATGTCCACTATGCGTTGGTCCGACGGGATCATCATGGGGATCTGTGCTGAGGGCGCTGTATCGTTGGACAGGTTTTCCACCATGCGTTGGTCCGACGGGATCATCATGGGGATCTATGCTGAGGGCGCTGGATCGTTGGATTACCCAGTATTGTGTTGATGGAATCATGTGGGTTCGCATCATTGATTTTATCATGTGTTGTTATTGTGCATATGTATATTATGGGTTTGCCATAAGTATACATTGTCGTTATTGATGTGAGCATATTGACATTGTCATATGAGTATGCATTTGTTGGTCTTGTGTTAGGACCATGTCCGTGTGTAGTATTGATCTGACCTCGGATTAGACTGACATGATTGTCGTGGCATTTCATATCTTGAGGTATGTTTCGTATTTCCTTTGGTATTTGTCTTTTGATGGACAATCGGTTATCGTCTTGGGATTTGATGATGCTATCCGATGGATCGTATTGGTCAGAACTGGTATATTTCCGTATCGTGAGTTGGTGATGATAGTTTGAGAATCTTGAGTATTGCTTGAGGTACAATACAGATATTATGTTCGAATTTATTGGTTAATCGAGTACGAGATGTGAAATGTGATAATGGTTGTTCTGTTGAGAATTATTTGAGTAAGTAAAGTTACTACGATAAGATTACATTGGTCATATTCTTATTTTGTATTTTCATTGGTATGTAATTATTAATGTGATGTGACGGTTATCATTGTTGGATATTATGGTTGACCCCGTTGTGGGCTTTCTTTTTAGGTTCTTGAGATATCGAGCTTGTAGCGGTCGTGGAGAGATGAGCTTCCCGGAGGACACTGGCTAGGGCATGTAATTGTGTATTGAGTTTCCTGATCAGTCTATGTATTCCGCTGCTAGAGTATTTTTAATTGTGTCTTTTCCGCTGCGTAAGTACGTTTTAAATGGCTTTTTGGTATCTGGTAACTTAGGTTACTTTGGCAACCGTTTTCTAAACTATTTTGTCGGTACGTGTAAGCGATAGCTTAACGTATGTTTTTAAACTGTTGAGTTCTGACATTTTAGGCCTTGTCCTTTCAAACGAGATTTTACGACGGTTTTGATAAACTAGTTTTATAACGTCTTCGAATATTTTTTAAAGATAGTACCGTCCTTGGCCTCTTGGGCATTTGTAAATGTTTGCGAAAATTTCCTTTAGCCTTGTGAATTCCACTCCGGGCCCACGGCGCTGTAATATTCCCGGTCGGATCTGGGGGTGTTACATTGGGAAGCTGCTCGCGGGCTCTCATAAACAAAATCGTGATGGCCAACTCATAGGAGAGTGCCCAGAGCGGACAATATCATGCTACGGCGGAGCAGTCTTGGGATGTGACAGAAAGATTTTACAAACTAAATAATAATATTATTTATTATTATTATTACGATCACTATTATTAATATTATTATTATTTAATTTTGCCCAATTATTATTCATTTTCATTCTTGGGCCCATATAAATTTTGTGGCCCAAATTATTTTACTAGTCCAATTAATGAGTTGGGTCAAGCTATTTTCCTAGCCCAATTAGAAATATACCCCAAACCTAACTCTAATAGTATAAATACTATATTTATACTGAATTACTAAACACCGCCCTAAATTACTAGACACCGCCCTAGAATATTACCTTTTTGCCCTTAATTCATATTAATCAGATTTAGGATCCTAATTTGACAATACTTTTCTCTCTAAACAACCCACCCGACTCAACCGCACCGCCGCCAAACCACCGCCGCAAATCCGCCGTCCGCCGCCGCACCGCCGTCGTCTGCCGCCATGACCGGAAAAGGAAAAGCTCCGGTAACTATTTTTTTCCGTTTTACTGTTTCAGTGGTCGTGGCCGCCGTGCCGGAGTGCACGACAGAGGCCGCGGCCGTTATTTTGTGACAGGCGTCCGCCGATTCCGCCTGTCCATGGCGCAGGCGTCCACGGCGGACGCTTAGCCTGTGGTACAGACGTCCACGGCGGACGTCCAAACCGTGCACAGGCGTCCAGATTGGACGCCTAGCCACTGGATAAGCGTTTGTTTCGGACGCTTGAACCATGGAAGTAGCGTCCAGATCAGACGCCTGTGCCATGGTTCAAGTGTCCGTTCCGGACGCCCCAGTCATTTTTTTGGAAAAAAATAAAATTTTCAATTAATAATTAATAATGTGTATTCTTTGTATGATTATTACTTATTAGTTGTATTGTTTGCTAAATGCAGATGAGAGGAGGAGCGAGCAAATCTATGCCGCTAGTCACAGAGTTGATGGGTTCTGGAGCGAGTCACACCAGAGCTCGTGGTGTTGATGCTTCCGTTCGTAGACAGCGCAAGTAGTTGAATGGAAAACCAGAATACACCACGCCTGTACGACACCTAGACTGTTCAAGTGTGTATCTGATCTGCGTAAGTTGTGATTCAATCTCCTGGTTCACTTTGGTCTAGACGGTATCGAGGGCTCCGGTGGAAGAATTAAGCCATTGCTTTAACTCGGCATGTGCACTCTCAACTCTACAAGTGGTTGTGTTTCCAAAATGAAGCACTTTATTCGTCCACGCAACAACGAACATCTCCTTGTATTTTAGCCATGTACCCTCAACGTAGGATATCACCTTAGGATTCCATCTCCATGTATCCTTCATGAGTTGCACCGCTTGATCGTATTCCTCTTCGGTCGCCGCTTCCATGATTTTCTTCCATTTCCCATTTTTAAACCTTTGGCCCATTTCTTTATCTTTTCCACAAATTCTGTAGACCTTGTCTTCAACATCCTTATTAATATGCCATGTGCAAAGCAAGTGGGCACTCTGTGGAAATATCTCTTCAATAGGACGCATCAATCCCAACTCGCGATCCGTAACAATAGCCGTCGGATGAACATCAAACCAAGCAAAATTTTCAACTTCTGTAACACCCACGCATAGCTCGATTGAGTCTCATCTTTCATAATTGCATAGGCGATTAGGAAGTTCTTGTTACATGGAGTCATCCCGACTATCTCGAGATATGACATCTTATACTTATTCGTTTTGTAGGTGGAATCCATGCCAATGAACCATCTGTAGGTCCGGATTAAGTTGATTGATGTTGGATGTGCCATGAACACGTGGGTAACAACATTTGTATCCGGGTCGGCCTGCGTCCAATGTACGTAGTTATTCGTCACAGCCAAATGGTGAAACTGACCGACGACATCTCTTTCTTCAAAATCATGCTTCCTCAAGTGGTCTCTATAATTATAGATATGTCATCTAGTCGGTTTGTCCTCGGGAAATTTATTCTGAATGGCCGCCAAGATGGCACACTTGGCTGAGCAAAGACTCATCTCACGAACAACTTGTTTGGCCGATTTACTTAGTCCACTCATTTGACGATGCCCCTACGGATAAACAATAAATGAGTGATTGTGCATACCCTTACTCCCAGAGATCAGTCTGATTATCCAAGCACTCAAGTCATGCAATTGTTCGGCCTTTATCTGAAATGTACACTTGCATGCTTTCGTCTTTGTGTCCTTTCGAACAGCGACATCCAAATCTCTTAATACCCCTGCACTGCTCACCACTACTACATCTCAATAGCTTTGTCTTTCCTTTATTCTTGTACGATGAAATGATCAACTCGAAACCAATTTGAAGAGCAATTTTTTTCGCCCAACCAATCGCATCACAATCACTAGCGAATATTTCGTCATTAATGAAATAACCACTATAATCAACGCCGTCGCCTTCAAATTCTTCCAATATAACCTGAAATTTTTAATTGACAGAATGTTAATAATAATACCAATAATATTATTATTAATATTTAAAACCAGGCAAGAAAAGGGTCCAAAGTGCAAAATTGCATGGACCATGGCCGAGGCGTCTTTGACGCAGGCCGCATCAGACGTCTGAATCGGACGCCTAGCCATGGCACAAGCGTCTGAATCAGACGTCCCGACCATGGTTCAGGCGTCTGGTTTAGACGCTTAGACCTAGGACGGAGCGTCCGCACCAGACGCCTGTACCATGGTCCAGGCGGAATCTAGGGACGCCTGTACCATGGAACAGGTGGAATATTCAGACGCCTGCGTCATTTTCTCCGAAAAATTATTTCCAGATGCAAATTCTCGTCCATTTTCGTAGTTGTCGATAATATTGACGATATATATTTGATTGTGTGTTTTGTAGAATAAATGAAAAATTGTTTTTAGATTTCAATTCGAAAAACTTGAGCTTGAAAGATTTTGGTGTGGTGTGATGTGGTGTTTAGAAATAATAAAAGACTTGAAATGGACAAAAAGATAATCTTATAGCGCGGTGTCTAGTAATTTTGAGCGGTGTTTAGTAATACCCTATTTATACTGCAGCTAATATACAGCACACACACAAATACTTTTACTTCTCTGCCAACAATCCATCGGCTGATCAATCCTCTTCCGCAGAAAGGAGAGTCCATCATGTTTTATTCATTTGTCTTCTCCTCTTATTGTTGATTTAGGTAGATCCTTCAAACAAATTTTAAATTTAAACCCATCGAGAAATAAATCCAAAGACAAGAAATCCACATCTTGTTTCCCTCCACCCAAACCTTAATCTTCAGTCACCTACACCACACCTGCCGCCACCATCGCCGCCCCTTCTTGTCCAAACACCACCATGTCGTCCGTCCAAATTTAAACATTGAAATCACCATAACCCAATGTCCAAGCCCAATCTTCTAACCCGATTCCCCCAAACCTACATCCCAAATTAAGAAATAAAAAAAAAGAACCTATCGGCCTTACTAAACCCATACCAAACCATAATAATCTTTCTCATTTTGACCCGAATCGGAACCACCCACCCAGGGTCGAGTCTGAACATGGAAGTTTATTTTTTTTTTCTTGTCCGCGCCCGTCACAGATCTATGGCGGAGCTTCCATTACCAATCCAACAAACCTGCATCACGAATCCGACCCATCACAGATCCAAATTAGGAACCCCCTTTCTTCGACCGGAGCTATAAACTCAAAATCTCAGTCGCCCTCCTTGCATCCACCATGGCCGAAACCCAACTCAATTACCGCCGCACCTTGCTTCGAAATCGACCGTCCGTGTCCAGCGGGGTTACTTTCTGGTTTTAGGCGTTTCAGTATGTGCGTATGTATTTGATGTGTGCTTACTTCCAGGAGGGAAGGGAGGACGGGTAGTGAGAGAGAGAGTCGGTCGAGGGAGATAAGTGAGAAAGGGTTTGGTGAGGAGTAATCTGTTGGCGTTTCACGCGAGGAGAGGGATTTTATATCCCTGGACTTTTGGTAGAATTCAATTAAGCCCCCACTTTACCTATTATTTCGAACTGACCCGTTTGGTTTTTTCGTATTCTCAAATCAGTTCCTTTCGGCCAAGTATTGACCTTTTCAATTACAATTATTATTCACTTAAAATTTAATTTTCAATCATA
The DNA here is from genome assembly GCA_033398695.1 of Orobanche coerulescens. Classification (NCBI taxonomy): domain Eukaryota; kingdom Viridiplantae; phylum Streptophyta; class Magnoliopsida; order Lamiales; family Orobanchaceae; genus Orobanche; species Orobanche coerulescens. Next base: position 75,456,779 of record CM065807.1, on the reverse strand, counting down.
TAATAATAGATTATTATTATTATTTGTAGATAATTTTTTTTTTTGATATCAATCGAAATGAATATGTAATAACACATTACAATAAGATGGCAGGCAAACGGGCAACACCGCAACCCCCTTTTGAATGGCAAGAATTTACGGGCCTAGGATTATCGAGTTAAGCAATTGCATCACATTCAAGTTCAAGAACTGTATTTTATCCAGATGTGGGGAAATTACTACACTTTTGTTTATTTTAATTGCTTTATATATTGTCTTGTATGTGCACGTGAAATCAGTCAGAAGCACTTAAAAGTTAAATGTGCAAATCAATCAGAAGCACTTAATTGTGCATAAAGCCTTCGGGCTAGCCGACGGGCTTCAGAATTTATCAGTCATGTTGTTTATACTTGCTAATATATTTAGAAATTAACTTAGACATATTGCGTACCCTTCATACTGAGCGAGTTGAAAACTCACCCCATTATTTAACCCTTTCAGGTTGAGGAGATCGATGTGGCATGCGCTTAAGTGTGGGATGTTCAAGCTTATGATTAGATGTTTATTTATTTAATGTTATTTCTCTCAAACTATGTTTTATGAACAAGTGTTCGATTTGTTTTAGTTTCACGTCAAAGTATGTTTTTATTGAATGACGACATGAGAATATTACTTGCAATTATTAAGTTTGTCTTTTTGAAATGTATTTCCGCTGCAAAATTTTTATTTATTTATTTTTTTAATTTAGAAGATATATTTTCCTAGAATAATGGTCGCTACAGATAGAATTCATCAAAATTTACAAATTAAATTATTATGAAATTAAATAAATTATGTAGGAAGTGAATTTATAATTTATTATAACTTAATCTGAAGTTGGATTTGAATATAATTTAAATTGAGGAAGTGAATTTATAATTTAATATATAACTTACTTTGAAGTTGGATTTGAATATAATTCAAATTGATAGGGGCTAAATCCAAAAGAAGGGTCGGGCTATCGAACGGTTCGGCTCTAATTAACTGGATCAAAAAATCGGTTAATTGAAACCATTTTAGCCCCAAAGTTAGAACCGCGAACTGAAGCGTTTTATATTCTCGGCTAACCGGAACCACACCTAAATAATTCGGTTTCAGTTCGGTTAGCCCGAAAACTGTTTTTTTTTAAAACGATAATAGTAGGAAAAAAAATTAAAAAACTATTTATATTTTACAAATTTAGAAATTCTAACTAAAAATATCACAAAACAAACAACAATAACCTAATTAAATCAAACATCATAACCTATTAACAATAATATTCAAGTTTCAATACTCAACAATCAACATTCAACAATTCAAATTTTAAATAAAAAAATATCACAAGTTCACCGAATCTATCGCCCAACCATCATCAGTCAATAAATGAGAGATTAGGCTCAGAACTTAAAAGTTAGAAGTTAGAAGTTAGAACTTATAATTTAGTAATAAAAATAAAAAATATAAAAAAATATATATGTGGTTCTTGGTTAATAACCGTTCGATTCTCGGTTAACTGCGAACCGCAAAATCTCAAATTGTTGGAACCGAAGACCGAACTATTAAGCGTATTATTCAAAACCGCGACAATTCCGTTGAATTCTGATTTTAAGCGAGAATCGAGAATCATTTAAACTGCCTTAAAGAAGGGATGAATTGATTATTGTGGGAAAATGAGAAATATAAACCCTATTTGGAGTCTACCGACAACTCTCCTCTTCTCCCGCCCCTCACTCCTCTCTCTCTCTCTACATCTTACTTCCTCTGAAAGAAAAAAAAAAACCCGACTGCAAAATACCAAGTTCTCTCTCTCTCGCAGTTCTTAATCTTCATCGGTCTGTCTCACTCTCTCTAAATTTTACCCACAGCTCACAGAACCAGAAAAATCAACACACATAAGACGGTCCAGAGACGGGCAGTGGCGGCCGGAGCAACGGAGGTGATGACCTTAAAATTCTGATTCGAGTTAGGGTGAACCACTGATATTCGGGCGACACTGGGATCTTTTCTTTTTTCTATCCGTCGATTCACGGCCATAGATAGAGGTTAGGGGTTCACTTCGATTTCTTGGTCCGTTTCAATTCTTTCTGGTCATCCATGGTCCGGGCTCTTGGGTATGATGGGAGTAATTGGTTCAAAGGTTTGGGCTTCAGATTCATGCGCCGATTTATGTGGTAAGTTGGGATTTTTTTGAGTCAATTTCTATAGTCCACTGGAGATGAAAAATTTGGGTTGAAAATGGGGTTCTCTGTTATGGGTGGCAGACTGATAGGTAGATTTGATAAAAGAATCATTACGAAAAATAATTATGGGGTGATGTTGGCAAAGTTTGTCGATTGAACGGGCTGAGATGACTTCGGAGTCGACGTCCACTCGCTGAAATTTGGGATATTCGGAGTCTGGTTTGCTGTTTGAAATAAAATTTGGGATATTTGAGTTATCAATGTAGGAGTTATTTTCGAAATATAGGCGTTTTCAGAGTCGACTGGACTCCGGGACGCGGCATACATTTTTCTTCAGCACCCCGTCCCCATTGTACTCCGGGCCGCGGCCCCCTGGATCCTCCTCACCTCCTGCCGAGCCACTGCACTCCCGGCCGCGGCGCATAGCCTTCCGGGCTGCGGCCCCTTGGGCGTTTTACTCAGCCGATTTGCTGAGTGTGCCGCGACACACCTTGCTCGAGACGTGGCACCCGAAGTCGACAGGCGTTTTGAGGCTCTTTTTTAGCAGCCTGCACTGTGGGTTTCATTATTCATCACCTACATCATTTGAGAGACACACGAGAGAGATACAAGAGAGAAGAGAAAAGAGAGTTTATACTTGTTCGATTTCTCGGAGTTGTACCGATTGAATCATCGTGATATTTTGACAAGAGCTTGGTAGCGATTGAGTAAATCTTTTCACCGTTCTTTCTCAATCTTTTTCTTGTTGTGTATTCCAGTACTTGAAAATTGTTTATTATCAAGTATTTGAAGATTATTGTTGTATACCCCTTGTTTGTACTAGGGCCGAATTGTGTATTGTAAATTGGTGATAGTGAATTTAAGAGGCTTCGGTGGTCCCGTGGTTTTTACTCTCGTCTTGAGGGGTTTTCCACGCTAAAAATTGTGTCTCGTTGTTTATCGTTTTTAGATATCTTTGTATTGTTTATCGAGTTGTAATTGATTTACTCTACTCGTCGGTAACCTCAAAGTTACAATTGAAGATTGAGAAAGTTGTCAAACGAGTTTTCGCGTTTCGTTGTGACGTTATATTGTTGGTTTTTCCCAACAAAGTGGTATCGGAGCCACGGGATTTTTGTTTCGTGGTTGTATTATCTCAGTTGTAAGATGAAAGCAAATACAAGTAGAATGGTGAATTTAAATAGTATGAACTACCATGTATGGAAAGGCAAGATGGAACCTTCTATATGTGAAGGATTATTATCTACCGGTCTTTAGCAAAGACAATCCGGAAGGCAAGTTCGACCCGGACTGGGCTATTTTGCATCGCCAAGTGTGTGGCTATATTCGACAATGGGTTGATGATAATGTGTTGGATCATATCAGTGGAGAAAAGGTCGCTCGAGAATTATGGCACAAGCTCGAGCAATTGTATGCTCGGAAGACGGGGAATAATAAGCTATTCCTCATTAAACAAATGATGAACCTAAAATATCGAGATGGGACTCCTCTGTCGGATTATTTGAATGCATTCCAAGGCATCATTAATCAACTTGCAGGAATGAGCATTAAATTCAAAGAGGAGGTTCAAGCTTTGTGGTTGTTGGGCACATTGGCGGATACTTGGGAGACGTTTCGTAAGTCGTTGTCTAACTCTGCTCCTGATGGTGTCATTTCGATGGAACTTGCTAAGGGGAACATGCTGAACGAGGAGGTCTGAAGAAAGTCACAGGGATCCTCGTCACAGTCGGATGTTCTTGTTACCGAAAGACGGGGGAGAGGTCAAAGCAGAGGTCCGAGTAATAGAGGGCCACAAAGAAGTAATTCTAGAGAGAAGTATGCCAATGTTGATTGCTACCATTGTCGTAAGAAAGGACATACGATGAAATTTTGCCGACAACTCAAGAAGGAAAATCGCCAAGGCAGAGAGAACACTCAAAAGAAGAAGAGCGCGAGTAATGAAAAAGTCGAAGTAAATACTACTACCGAAGAGTTCTTTGTATGTTGCGATTATGACATGGTGAACCTTGCCAGAGATGAGTCGAGTTGGGTGGTCGATAGTGGAGCTACGTGTCATGTTGTTGGTCCAGTAAAAGTATACTTGATACAGCTTGGGAAATGTTTAAGCAATAGGCTGTACGTTTTATTAATCAGAGTGCGTAGCGGAAGTCTTAAAACAGTAAGTTGTTGTCGATACAGTAACTCGGTCTATTCTCCTGTTAGCTTGGTGCGTACAGGGTTTTGCAGTGCATACTTATATAAATCACAATTTATGAAAACAGTAACGACGAAAAGTAAATAACACAGTATTTAAGTGGTTCGAGGTAAACCCCTCTACGTCCACTGGTCCTCCACACAGGAGTAAAACTTTTATTATAATTACTATGTACAAAACTATGTATTTATAATCAAACATATCCTTGTATCGTTCACACAGATAGATACAAAGACTGTCGCTTTCAACCGTTCACACAGATTGGTTAAAGCTTCCACTTGACTTGCTTCTTCACACACAGTTCCAAAGCTTCGTCCTTATTCGTCTCACATAGGTCAGAATAATTTGTTGAGTTCACACAGAGCTCAGTATTTACGCAAAGGCAAAAGGTAGGTAACCAGGTAAGAACAACAGCTTTGAATATGAAGTTCTTGAGCTGATGATGGCTGTTCTTGATGACTGAGTATATTCATTCTTTCTCAGATATGGATTGATGCTAGAAAGAAATATACTTGCTCTTGTAAGCTTGATATGATGATAATGAATAATCAGTCTTTCGATGGTTTGAATATCGCTTGTAAGATTGTATGTGTTCTTCGTATTCGTTGTTGTTTCACGGGGATACCCCTTGATATTTCGATCTTCAAACACTGGAGATACATATAATATATTCTTCTTGGATATATCCGTTGAGATAGATCCGTTGAGCAAGATTCTGTGACAACTTGATAGTTGACTTGAAAGGACCATGATCCGGATATTGCGGGATTTGAAGATCTTTGACAGCTTCAGTATTTAAATACTTTATCTTTTTAGTATTTAAATACTTCTTTATCAAACGGGACTTGACTTTAGTGAATACCAAAGATTCCTTTCAAAACGGTCTTCAGTCCTGTTTCGATGTGAATGTTGTATCCAATTATGCTGTAGGCATATTGGAGTAGTCCGGTGCTGTATGGAAGGATGCTGTATTGAGGGGCAGCTTCCACATTTGGCGATAACTAAGACTTTGTTGCTGTATCTTGGTAGCGCGAGAGCTCGCTGTATGCAGGCGCTATGAGAAGGTTTTCGATACAGGATCAACAACTTCGATCGGACTTTTCAATACAGCGGCTTGCTGTATGCTGGGCATTTTTCATCTTGCTGTATGCTAGCTTGCTGTATCAAGCTTTGTTGTTTGGTAATTATCAAAACAACATTATTTTTCCCAACAATTTCCCCCTTTTTGATAATTTCCAAAACTTCTTGATCATGCCAAAACTTTGATGCCAAGACCTCTTTAGACTAAAACAATTTCCCCTTCTTTTTCGATAACCACTTGTTGGTAATTTGTGAGGACTTCGATACAGGAGTTGTTTATCTCCACTGTTTTCCCTCTTTTTCGATAACGTCAAGAGCAGACTTCTTGATCTTCTGTTCGAATGATCTGGTCTTCAGCACTTAGTCTAAAAGAAATGTGAACTGCTCGCAGGCAAGTTCTAAAGCAATAGCATCTAACAGTGAAGTGTATTACATTTTAAACTTATGATTGGCGCGCAGGCACAATCTTACAGTGTGATCTAGTTGAGTACAACTGAAAATGTTTGAGGATAAAAACAGGGCATGTGGACTTAAAACTGTTTGCAATACACAATAGAATAAAACTATCAAGCATAATTGATGTCCTGTAGTGTAAGTACTGTATCCGCGAATAATACAGCATTCCCCCTTAAAAGGTACATACATGATTTAATTCTTACATTAATGTTCGGATTAACACTGCATTCATGGGTCTTACAGCATTCCCCCTCAATCTATAAGTAAAAGCATAAAAACTTACAGGGAGTCTAACTGTAGTGTTTCCCGATTCATGTTGAAGCATAGAAATCAAGTAAATTTGGGTCCTGGTGTGATAGTGCCTTTTGGTACCCAAATTTGCCGGACAACAATTGGTTTGTTGTAGGCTACTTTTGGTCCATTATTTCGATATCTACGTGGGGCAGGCACGTAGTCGTCATAATCATGATAATTATAATGCATGAAAAATCGAGAATTATAGTTGTTATTCCAGTACGATTGTCGTCTCGGGGGTGGAGCCATTTTCTTTGGCCTTACAGATTGCCTTCTGGGTCTCCAGTTGGATTCCCAATGCTGTGGTTGATACCGTGCGGATACTTGCTGTTTCGATGGATAACGAGGCTCCTGTATCCAATATCTAGGCGCGCTGTACTGAAAGTACTGTTGTGCGGGCCTTTGATATTTGGATGCAGCCTTCCTCCTGAACGGCTGTTGGCGCTGTTGATATGCTCGGGGAGCATCCTGTTGAGTACGCCTTACAGGTCTGAATAGTCGGTGATTCCGTTGTCTGGAATATGAATGTGGTGGCGGAATGACAGCCTTTGCTGTTCGCGGTGCAACTAGTTCCTTCACAGGACTCGTAACTTCTTTCAATACAGGAATGGATTCCTCACTCCTGACGAATACCGTACTAGATTTTTCTTTGTTGGAGAACGAGTTGTACCCTAAGCCACGTTTATCATGAGCATGTTGCCCAGTTCTTAGGATCTCTTCCATTCTATTAGAGGATTTCTCGAAAGAATTCAAGATTGTCTCTAATTCTCCTTCACGTTTCTAGAGAGATTTTACTTTGGCTTCGAGTAGGGCCAAATCATTTGTCTTGATTTCAAGATGAGACTTAGTCTCATTTAGATCGTGAGCAAGTTGATAATTGCTCTCCATGAGTTTTTCTAAATTGACTTTGCTGTTTTCGCAATCGACTGACATATTTTCGTAATTATCCTTCAGCAAGTCGTTTTCTTCTTTCAGCTCTAGGTCAGAAATTTCAAGCTATATGTTTTCTCTTTTCAATATCTCATGTGCCTTTTGAATGTTATTAAATTCATTCAACATATTTTCAAAGGTATGAGATGTATTTACAGGAATAGTTGAGGTAGAGCTTACCTCATCATCATCGCCGTCTTCATTTTCCTCTTTAACTTCGGCCATAGAGCACATGTAGGCTCTATCTTCTAGCTCATCATCAGACGAGTCACTATCAGTGACCACATGAAGACATTTTTCGGTCTTTGTTGATGCGGGCGGAGCTTTTGATTCTCTAATGAAGGCCTTGAGTTTGTTCTTCATCCTGTTTCTCCAGTCATCAAACTCATTAATATGAAACATAGATATCTTATTTGACATAAAGGTATCCATATTAGAAGATGGGAAATAAAAAGACTGTTTTCGAAAATAAGTGATTTTAAGGATCTAATTCAGTTAAAAATACGACTGATTCTTTTTAGAATCAACCGCTCCGATACCAATTGTTGGTCCAGTAAAAATATACTTGATACAGCTTGGGAAATGTTTAAGCAATAGGCTGTACGTTTTACTAATCAGAGTGCGTAGCGGAAGTCTTAAAACAGTAAGTTGTTGTTGATACAGCAACTCGGTCTATTCTCCTGTTAGCTTGGTGCGTACAAGGTTTTGCAGTGTATACTTATATAAATCACAATTTATGAAAACAGTAACGGCGAAAGGTAAATAACACAGTATTTAAGTGGTTAGAGGTAAACCCCTCTACGTCCACTGGTCCTCCACACAGGAGTAAAATGTTTATTATAATTACTACGTACACAACTATGTATTTATAATCAAACCTATCCTTGTATCGTTCACACAGATAGATACAAAGACTGTCGCTTTCAACCGTTCACACAGATTGGGTAAAGCTTCCACTTGACTTGCTTCTTCACACACAATTCCAAAGCTTCGTCCTTATTCGTCCCACATAGGCCAGAATAACTTATTGAGTTCACACAGAGCTCAGTATTTACGCAAAGGTAAAAGGTAGGTAACCAGGAAAGAACAGCAGCTTTGAATATGAAGTTTTTGAGCTGATGATGGCTGTTCTTGATGACTGAGTATATTTATTCTTTCTCAGATATGGATTGATGCTAGAAAGAAATATACTTGCTCTTGTAAGCTTGATCTGATGATAATGAATAATCAGTGTTTAGATGGTTTGAATATCGCTTGTAAGCTTGTATGTGTTCTTCTTCATATTCGTTGTTGTTTCACGGGGATATCCCTTGATATTTTGATCTACAAACACTGGAGATATATATAATATATCCTTCATGGATATATCCGTTGAGATAGATCTGTTGAGCAAGATTCTGTGACAACTTGATAGTTGACTTGAAAGGACCATGATCCGGATATTGCGGGATTTGAAGATCTTTGACAGCTTCAGTATTTAAATACTTTATCCTTATAGTATTTAAATACTTCTTTATCAAACGGGACTTGACTTTAGTGAATACCAAAGATTCCTTTCCAAACGGTCTTTAGTCCTATTTCGATGTGAATGTTGTATCCAATTATGCTGTAGGCATATTGGAGTAGTCCAGTGCTGTATGGAAGGATGCTGTATTGAGGGGCAACTTCCACATTTGGCGATAACTAAGACTTTGTTGCTGTATCTTGGTAGCGCGAGAGCTCGCTATATGCAGGTGCTATGAGAAGGTTTTCGATATAGGATCGACAACTTCGATCGGACTTTTCGATACATCGGCTTGCTGTATGCTGGGCATTTTTTATATTGCTGTATGCTAGCTTGCTGTATCAAGCTCTGTTGTTTGGTAATTATCAAAACAACATTATTTTTCCCAACACATGTTACATCACGTAGGGATTTTTATTCCTCTTATACTCCGGGTGACTATGGGATAGTCAAGATAGGTAACGATGGGTTATCCAAGATTGTTGGAGTAGGAGACGTACACTTGAGGTTCGACACCGGTGTGGAACTTGTTTGACGTAATGTGAAACATATTCCAGATATGAGGCTAAATGTGATTTCCGTTGGTTTACTCGATGATGATGGCTATTGTAGCAGTTTTGGAAAGGGATTGTGGAAACTCACTCGAGGTTCCTTGATTGTCGGTAGAGGAGAGAAGACAGGGAAACTGTACGTGACACTTCCAAAGGTCACGATTATTGCCTTGAACACAGTTGACAATAATGACATGACCGAGCTATGACATAAGAGGCTCGGTCACATGAGCGAGAAAGGGATGACGCTACTGTCAAAGAAGGAGGTGTTATCCAGGGTTCACGATGTACATCTTAAAAGGTGCTCTCACTGTTTAGCCGGGAAGCAAAGGAGAGTCACTTTTAAGAGCCATACTCCTTCACAGAAGGAAAATGTTCTGGATTTTATACATTTCGATGTTTGTGGTCCTATGAAGACTAGGACGCTCGGTGGTTGCCTATATTTTGTCACATTCATCGACGATCATTCGAGGAAGGCGTGGGCATACACCTTAAAGACCAAAGATCAAGTTTTGGATGTCTTTAAACAGTTTCATGCCTCGGTGGACAGAGAGACCGGTAAGAAATTGAAGTGTATTCGGATAGATAATGGTGGAGAATATACTGGGCCTTTTCATGAGTATTGCCGAGCTCAAGGGATCCGACATCAAAAGTTACCACCGAAGACTCCACAACTTAATGGCTTGGCGGAGAGGATGAATCAGACTTTGGTTGGGAGAGCTCAATGTTTGCTCTCACATGCCGGATTACCAAAGTCATTTTGGGGAGAAGCTTTGAACACGGCGGTTCATGCGATTAATTTGACGCCGTGTGTTCCTTTGAAATTTGATGTCCCAGACAAAGTGTGGAGCGGTAAAGACATTTCATATCGCCACCTATGGGTTTTCGGATGTAAAGCATTTGTACACATTCCGAAAGATGAGAGGTCGAAGCTTGATTCCAAGACGAAGCTATGTATATTTATTGGCTATGGTCTTGATGAGTTCGGGTATAGATTGTATGACCCGGTGACTAAGAATCTTGTTCATACGAGATATGTTTTTGTTGAAGATCAACGATGAAGGATGTTGAGAATGGAGAGTCAGCTCCACAACATGATTATGATCTTATTGATTTGGACCCCATTCCTCCACAACATGTTGAGACACCTAGTGGAGATGATGGCCAAAACAATGAGCAACATGATGTCGGTGACAATGATGAGTTGGTACAAGATGATACCGATGGAGTTCATCCCGAGCTACCCGTGACGAACATGCCATCATTTGTTCCACTTAGACGGTCGTCGAGGGACCGTCATCCCCCCACTCGTTATTCGGCCGATGAGTATGTTTTGCTCACTGACGAGGGAGAGCACGAATATTTTGAGAAGGCTATGGAGGATGAGAATAAGAAGGAGTAGATGGATGCCATGCAAGACGAGATGAGTTCGTTGCATGAGAATAATACGTACGAGTTGGTGAAGTTGTCGAAGGGCAAGAGAGCTTTGAGAAATAAATGGGTGTATAAGATGAAGTCGGAGGAGCATACTTCATTGCCCCAATACAAAGCTAGACTCGTAGTCAAGGGCTTTAGTCAAAATAAAGGCATTGATTTTGACGAGATTTTTTCTCCAGTTGTGAAGATAGGATCGATTTGATTGGTCCTTGGTATAGCGGCAGGTCTTGACCTTGAGATTGAGCAAATGGATGTCAAGACAACATTTCTTCATGGAGACCTCGACAAAGAGATATATATGAAGCAACCTGAAGGGTTTCAGGTTAAGGAAAAAGAGGATTATGTTTGTAGACTCCAAAAGAGTGTATACGGTTTGAAGCAAGCACCAAGACAATGATATAAAAAGTTCGAGTCGGTTATGGGGGAGCAAGGCTACCGAAAGACGACCCTGGACCATTGCGTATTTTTCAAGAAATTTGGAGATGATGATTTTATCATATTATTGCTTTATGTGGATAACATGTTGATCGTTGGCAAGAATGGGATTGCCAATTTGAAGAAATAGTTGAATAAGTCTTTTGCCATGAAAGACTTGGGAGCCGCTAAACAGATTCTTGGGATAAGAATCACTCGGGATAGAGCAGTCTGGAAATTACACATGTTACAAGAGCAATATATTGAGAAGGTGCTTAAGCTGTTTAACATGGACAAAGCTAAACTTGTTAGTTCGCCTCTTACTAACAATTGCCCTACGACGAAGGAAGAGATTGAGAAAATGGATAAAGTTTCTTATGCCTCTGCGGTCGGGAGTTTGATGTATGCTATGGTATGTATGAGGCCCGACATTGCTCATGCCGTGGGAGTGGTGAGCCATTTTCTATCAAATCCGGGAAAGAAGCATTGGGAAGCCATAAAGTGGATATTTAGATATTTACGGGGTACTTCCAAATTGGGGATTACATTTGGAAATGGGAAAGCGATGCTTGTTGGTTATTCCGATTCTGATATGGCAGAAACGAGGATAATAGAAAATCTACTTCTGGATATTTGATGACGTTTGCAGGGGGAGCCGTGTCATGGCAATCGAGATTGCAAAAATGTGTTGCCTTTCCAAAAACGGAGGCCGAGTATATTGCGGCGGTGGAAGCGTGTAAAGAGCTCTTATGGTTGAAAATGTTTTTATGAGAGCTAGGCTTCCGACAATGACGTTACGTGGTTCTTTATGATAGTCAGAGTGCGATTCATTTGGCGAAGAATGCGACTTTTCACAAGAGAACAAAATATATCGATGTGAGATATCATTGTATTCGAGATGCATTGGAGGATGGTTTGTTTGAACTTGATAAAGTTCACAGCAATGATAATGGTTTTGATATGTTAACTAAGGCGTTGAGTAGAGAGAAGGTAAAAATATATTGCTCGATCGCTGGGATGGCGAACTCCTCCTATATTCCGGAAAAGGGGAGATTTTTATGAGTTATTTCCGAAATATAGGCCTTCTCGGATTCAACTGGACTTCGGTCCGCGGCACAATCCCTCCGGACCGCGGCACACATTTTTCTTCAGCACCCCGTCCCCACTGTACTCCGGGCCGCAGCACAAGCTTTCTGGGCCGCGCCCCCTGGATCCTCCTCACATCCTCTACAAGCAAATATCACTAGCTTCCACTTGACTAACATTTCTTATATTTTATTTAAAAAATTCCAACAGATAATCACGGTATTGCACACTGCCAGATTCTCACGATTTGTTCAACAGGGATATAAGACTATTATATATTTTGAAACTCATAATCACATCTAAAATCATTACCCTTAGCAAACTCGTTACTAGTTCTAAATAAATAATCAATAATAATTTAAATCAAGAGAGATGAAATTCTATAATATATGTTCAAATCAAGATTCAAAAGATAAAATAGGAAATATTAACTATACGTCCATCTAGACTAGCTCCACTGCAACTATATGAGGAACGCCCCAAAATAAAATATAGACTCCTTTTAATCAGTCAATTGTGCCCAAGATATATAACATAACTTCCGGTTATATAAACTACATAAGCAAATATCGATATTGATTTAAGAATTAATATGTTTGCTTACTATAGTTGCAGATAAATTTTCACTTGAGATTATTTTCTCTCTTTGAGCCATTGACTTAACTGCTATGCGCCAAAAGGATCTCAACTTCTATCTCATAGGGCACCGGGATAAATAACCATAATAACTCAGCCCTAATGTCTCACGCACCTGAAGTAATGTCCCATAGGGCACTGGCTCATAAATCATATATGTAGCTTTCATATGCCTCGGTGCACTACCAGCGGTCAAAGTAAAAATACTCTCTTTTCTGAAAATAGTGTCGTGTAAATAAATATGGAGGAACAATCAATCCAGTCATCTGATTGATATGGTATGCAACTAAAACATAATTTCTCATGTCTATTTTTAGGCCACAAAGGGTTAATATGTTAGGAATACTTATTAGATTTTGATGATGTCATCCCTGTATTTATTTGATTATTCAAATGTATGTTTTAAGTACTTGGGAAAACGTAAAGAAGAACCAAATGAGTATCTTCAGTAGGCCAGATTATGTATAGTTGAATACTTGGCAAAATGTAAAGAAGAACCAAATGAGTATCTTCTGTAAGCCATATAAGTTAGGCTAAAATTGGCTAAGTATAAATCACAGAGAAGTTCAATATCAGACGAGTTTTGGTCAAACAGATGCATCAGAGAGGTTTGACCAAACACTGCAGAAAGTCGAGTTACATACAAGTTTAATTAGAGAAGTCTTGGTCAACTTAACTGTTCAGATAAGGTTGACCACAAACGATTTAATCATCAGACAACGTTCTACAGAAAGAGATTTATCAGAGAAGTCCTGGTCAACTCATTATCAGAGAAGTTTGACCAAACTGCAGTCAAGAGATTAGACGGAGTCCAAGTCAACTAAAGTTTGACCATCAAATCAGATAAGTTCATCAGGTCAGAAGACTTCAGATCAAAGAAGATTAGTCGGGACAAAGAACTTCATCTCAGAGAAGTTACATCAGATAAGTCCGACATCAGATAAGGATGACTGTACGAGATCAGATAAGTGATCAGCCAAGTAATCCAGTCCACGTCAGCATGCGTTGAAAAGTCAATAAACACGGAAAGTTACATGCAGGCGTAGAGAGACAGACTGGAGAGATTCCCGAAAAGCAAAGAATTAAATATTCATCGAGACCCACCTCTGAAGACTTTAAGCATATTATAATCTAAATATTCGGTGCTGCAATGTGAAAGTCTTCACAATGGTCGGAAATGGATTAAAATAAGGGAATGCGGCCTTATTTTTCTGGAATCCAGCCTTATTTTATTCCAAAGAAGTATATTCTCCAACGAACGAACTTGTTACAGGAAATGCAACGGCTATGAAGGAAGCTCAAGGATCGACATCTATATATACCTAAAGATTTGAATTGAGCAAAGAACGATGTGAACAACACTTACAAGCGAACAAAGCAATCAAAGCAAACAAAGCAAACAATAGCATCGTGAAGAGCAAGACTTCAAAGTTCTTATTTGAAAGAAGCTCTTAGTTGGAGAAGACAAACCACTCGTGTCTTTAAACCTGAGTTTGGGGTACTTCACTGGTTGAAGTTTTCGAGACTGATAGGTATCCAAGAATTTTAAATCAAGAGGTGCTAGGCAATCATAGGAGTTGCAACAACGGTATTTCCACTGGCTAGAAGTTGTTGTAGCTAGGAAGAATCACTGTAATATTTATCACTGGTTGAGAATTATAGTGAATTCATCTCCAACTGGTTTGGAGAAAAGTGGATTAATAGAGGATTACCCCACCTCTGAGACCATTATAATTGCCTGCGTGTTTTACTGTTTTAAACATCATACTTACCTGCTGCATACATATTTACTGTTCCATTGTTTAGTTATTTGCTTTCGTCATCAGCTGTGTCTTCCGCATCTCCTGTCTATAGACGAGTTCAAGTCATCTGTAGTTATCACAGCTGAGAAACTCCTTACCTTTCGTGGAAAAGAGTTTCAATAAGTCTATTCACCCCCCCTCTAGACTTATTCCTGACGACTTGTGACCTATAAGTGGTGTCGGAGAGTTTGGTTCAATTTTTCAGAACCAGATTCATATATTGAGGATATATATTTTAATCTCTCATTTAGAATGTAACACATGCAACACATGCACTCTAGGTTACCTATTTTTTCAGTTGACGAGTATGATCTTTGGAAGATAAGAATGTAGGCACATTTATCATCCATACATGACAACATGTGGTGCATAATTGAAGACGGTCCTTTTATCTTCGAGAAGGACAACTCCCCAGAAGAAATTACAGCCAGGAAGCCAGAGAAGATTCCCAAGAAGAGGACGGAGCTGACCCGTGAAGAAACGAAGCTGGCCAATATCGACAACCGATCCAGAGATGTGCTGTACCAGACTCTTGACAAATCAACCATGGTCAAGATCAAAGAACTATAAGAATGCCAAAGAAATTTGGGACACATTGGCTGTGATGTGTGAAGGAACTGAGCTGATAAAAGAGAATAAGATGTCAATCGCTACCCATAAGTTTGACAACTTCAAAATGAAGAATGGTGAATCTATCGACCAAGTGGACACAAGATTCACAGAGATAATAAATGAAATCAATTCTCTGGAAAAACAAATGGCAACAGGGAGATGGCCCTGAAAGTTCTAATATATCTCAACCCATAATGGAGTATGAAGGCAGTGGCCATGAGAGAGTCCAAGGACCTCAACAAGATAAAGATCCAGGAGATGTTCTCTGATCCAAAGGCTCATGAGTTTGAGCTTCCAAGTTCATCATCAACCAAGCCTGCAGAGAAGGGAATAGGGTTTGCAGCTGAGTCCCCTTCCAAGATCCTATCTGAAGTCAAGCCTCCAAATCCCCTAGATTTTGAGGAAGAGATGGCATTCATAATGCAAAGATTCAGCCACTTACGGAAGAACTACTTTAAATATAAGAAGAATTATAAAGAAAATCCAAGGAGGAATCAAAAGGCTAGAAGTTGGAAGGTTAAATGCTACAATTGTCATAAGACAGGA
Organism: Orobanche coerulescens; assembly: GCA_033398695.1. Taxonomy (NCBI): domain Eukaryota; kingdom Viridiplantae; phylum Streptophyta; class Magnoliopsida; order Lamiales; family Orobanchaceae; genus Orobanche; species Orobanche coerulescens. Next base: position 75,441,057 of record CM065807.1, on the reverse strand, counting down.
CATATACAAATTGACTGTCCTGATCTTAAGAAGGATGAAGGCAAGAAAGAAGTGGGCAGAAAAGAAGACAAGAGAAAATCTTTCATTGGAGAAGACCAAGAGAGAGTAGAATCTAGCAGTGGATTCTTCTCTGATGATGATGAGGAGTACAATTGTCTGATGGCCAACTTAGCTGATAAAGAGGTAACATCCAAACCCTCAATTTCAAATAATAACAGCTCAGACATGTCTCGGGATATGGACTTACATGAATCTGTCAATCAGCTTCTCAAAGACTTTGAGAAATCTGCACACTTAACTGTATCAGCCGAGAAGACCCAACTGCAAGATGAGAATAGACAGCTGAAAAATAACTTTGAAAAACTCAGCCTAGAGTTAATTAAAACCAAATCTGAATTCGAAAAATAGGCTGAAGACCAGTTGAAAAAATAGGCTGATAATACTATAGCTGAGATCAAAAGATTAACTGTTTTAAATAGCGAGAAATCAGTTGCACTTGCTCATGTTAAATCTGAGTCTGCTAAACTGACACAGCTAAGTAATACACAAGCTAAGGATATAACTTCTCTCAAAGCATCTATAACCTTGGATGAGTTGTGTATGAACAAAAGGCCACTTTATTCGAGATCTGGCCTTAGATATGACCCCAACACTCCCTCTAGTTAAAAAACTACTTTTATCAAGGGAGAAACACTTGTCCCGTCTGCTGAGCCAACTTACAAACCTATATTTCAAAATAGGCAGCAACCAAGTCAAAAGTTTAGGCAACAGCCAAGGTATAAAAGGCAACCACGTAGACAAGAGACTAGGCAATGGCCAAGGCAAAAGCAGCAGCCTAGACACCATGCCTAATATTATCACAGACTCCCCAAAAATAGATTTCAAAATGGGAGGGGAAAATGGAAACTTCAAGGTTATCCAAGTTTTCAAACTCAACAAGTGTGGAGACACCAAAGATTTTATAAATGGTCTCAGCCAAGATTTACAAATGGCCCATACCACCAATTTTATGAGGTATATCCAGTACACAATCCTAACCGAGGATATAGGCCCAGACCATACACACCTTTTAGGGCAATCACCATAACTTCCATAATCCAAGGAGAAATCAATTCTCCAGGAAACCACCTAACCTCGAGGACCCACACAGATTTGGGTACCTAAATCTCTGCTTATTTAATTGCAGAAAAGGTGGAAGGACTACTAACATATCTCCACAAATTCAAATATAGGAGGTGAAGAATGATTTGTAGATTCTGGATGCTCAAGGCACATGACTGGGAACAAGAAGGTGCTATCAAATTATACCAAGGAAAGAGGCCCAGATGTAACCTTTGGAGATAGCACTAGAGGTCAAACAAAAGGATTTAGAGAGCTGCACAGAGGAAACATAACAATATCCAAAGTCCATTATGTCAAAGGGCTCAAGTACAACCTTTTGAGCATAAGTCAGTTCTGTGATGAGAAGAACCTAGTAGTCTTCACCATTTAGAAATGCATGGTGATAGATATCCTATCTGGAGAAGTGAAGCTACAAGGATTCAAAAGGAGAGATGTCTACGTGATATATTGGAACACAGGAACTCCCATCACCTATTTTCTATCCAAGAAAATAGTTGAAAATGGATGGCTGTGGCACAAAAGACTGTCACCTGAACTTCAAAGCCATCAACAAGATTAGTTCTCAAAAATTGGTCACAGGACTTCCAGAAGAAGTATTCAGAAAGGAATCTCTCTGTGATGCATGCTAGAAAGGGAAGCAAACCAGAGCATCATTCAAACCAGTTTAGCCTACCACTCTCACCACAAGGATTCTAGATCTACTTCATATGGATCTATTTGGCTCCATCAAGCCAAGGACATTGAGTGGAAGAAAGCATGCTAGTAGTAGTAGATGACTACTCAAGATATACATGGATTGTTTTTTTCTATAAAAAGAGTGAAACTTTGACAAAGCTACCTGAGATGCTAAGGAAGATCCAGAATGAGAAATACCTCTCAATCATCAAGATCAGATCAGATAGAGGAGGCGAATTTCTCAACAAGGCAATCACTGAATACAATGATCAGAATGGGATTCAGCATGAGGAATCTGCAGCCAGGACTCCACAGCAGAATGGTGTTGCTGAAAGAAGAAACAGAACCTTGAAGGAAGCTGCCAGGTCCATGATTGCTGAAGCCGACCTGCTAAAGAGGTTCTGGGCTGAAGCTGTCAACACATAATGCCACACTCAGAACAGGAGTATGATTGTAGGGAGACATGGAAAAACTCCCTGTGAGGTTTGGAATAGCAGAACACCAACTGTTGCATATTTCCATATTTTTGGTTGTAAGTGTTTCATCCACAACAATGGTAAAACCCAACTGAATACCTTTGATGCTAAAATTGATGATGGTCTCTTTATGGGATATTCACAAATAAGCAAGGCATACAGAGTATTTCACAAAAGAACCTTAGTTGTGGAAGAAACACATCATGTTGTGTTTGATGAATCTACTGTTGAGTACAGGAAACATGTGGAATTAATTGAGAATAAGCTCAAATCTGCCACCCTAGAAGAAGTCATCATTCATGACACATGAATGATGGACTCACCTGCAGATCAGCCTAAAGACCCAACTGCAGATCAGATAGGACCCCAAAACCTACCTGATCCAGATGCTGCTGATGAAGATCCATCTGTAGCTGATAAAGACCCATCTGCAGAACAGATAAGATCCCCACATGCAGATGACAAGACCGTAGCTTATTCAGCTGCAGACCAAGGAGGCCAGAACCAAGCTGAAGCAGAGAGAGAAGAAGTCTACCAAAGAAACTCTACAGGGGGAACAAACCCTGAAGAAGAAATCCCCAAATGGCTTAGAGATCATCCCATTCAACAGATCATTGGAAACCTAACTGATGGAGTCACAACCAGACAATCCACAGTACCAGCAGGAATGGAAATGTTCTCATGTTTCTTGTCTCAAATGGTGTAACACCCCGAGAAATTCGGAATAATTACAGCGCCGTAAACCCTTTAAGTAAGGATTTACAAGGCTAATTAAAAGAAATGTAAAATATAATACAACAGTACTATGAAAGTTCCAAATACAAAACCGGTTTCAAACAGATCAAATGAGTCATTATTACAACCATCTCGAAATATTAATAAGATACGCGTACTCGAGTACTGAAAATGAACCAAGAAGACAAATCACAATAACAATAAACATCACTGAGCCCCTTTGTCGTCATATCGGTACTGTGGCTGCTTTCCTGCTCCTCGGCTACTTGAACATCAAAACAAATGTCCACCCCCGAAGGGGTTAGCAAAACGATGCTAGTACATGTATCATATTAAACAAATCGAATATGAAACAACAATGCATAACAAATTACACAACATGGACTTCCGCTACCGGAATCCAACAATGCGAATCCACAAGATTCCATTAACACAGTATGGGTATTCCAATGATCCAGCTCCCTCAGCATAGATCCCAAGATGATCCCGTCGGACCAACACGAGGTGGAAAAACCCGTCCAATGATCCAGCGCCCCTCAGCATAGATCCCAAGATGATCCCGTCGGACCAACACGAGGTGGACATCCGATCCAGCGCCCTCATCATAGATCGTACAACATACACAAACACAACTCATGCATACATATAAGCAAAATCGCTATGTCCATCAACATGAACATACAAACACTTGATAACGAATATCATGACAATTCAATGAAATAAATCCCATGTTCAACAACATGAATAAACCACATGTATGCTCGAAATACCAAAATTAACAAATTACGATACTTGCCTTAGAATGGCGGTAAGGGTTGTTACTACGAAGAAGAAATCTTCAACAAGCCCGAAGAACTCTCACTCGATCAATCCACCAAAACCCGAATCTTCAACGAATAATAATACCGGTATAACTAACGGTTCCGGATAATCGGTTTAATCATCAAGAACATCAAAAAGAGCTTGATATAATCAAACATATGAGCTTACTACGCTGCCCTATATCAAATTTGGATTTGAATCAACATTAGGATACTAACCCGACAAAAACACGTAGTATCCTACCTAAGATCAATGTATCCTATGGTCGGATTCTTCAATACATCACCGGATAGTTCTTCTTACAATGATTCTAATCATGATCTTCACTTATTCGAACCAACAATATATCGAAATTACTCCGTAGAACACCGCAAGAACTTGATTACTAAATGTTGTTACCCAAAATATTATCCAGAGATATTATCGCTGTAATGATCGAGTAACAAACAAATGCGAGAACACTTCCGTGAGAAAAATAGATAACACAAGATTTGCCGGGGTTGTTAGTCCCGGGCTTGAATGCTATCGCGAGCTGTTATTAATAAATATACTGTCGAGTACAAATATTAATGTTAGAATCTATTACAAGGTGTGTATAGACTTCTAGTTATCTAGGCTTTAGAGCGCGTAGATTGCCGAAGAACCAGATAGATAGATCTGTGAGTTCTTGCTTGGGATATTTGATGAATGTGTATGAATATCACTATTAATGTGTTAGTGGTTGCCAAAAGAGCCTTTGATTCTCTCTTTTGTGTGTATTTTGCACTGAATTCGTCGCAAATTCGTGTCCCCTTTGCTGCTGCAGTGAGCTCTCTATTTATAGGGGACAAGGTAGTTGGGACCCCTCCGGCGATCGCGGGCGACCGCCGTTTTTTATATTATAATAAGGTGGCTGATCGTCCCGTCACGTGGGGCTGTTCCCTTAAAGTCTGGGGCTGCTGCTGGAGCCACCTGTGCGAGCCAATGGGAGGCCGGCCACGCGTCTGGGCGGTATGCAGGAGGACCCACTTTGTACCTTTCGGCGGCTTTGTCGGTAGGTGTGGTAGGTGACAGGCTGGGGTCAAAGATCCTATCTGTCGGTATCCTTTGAAGATCCGCACGTGGGCCACCATGGTCAAAGATCCTATCTGTCGGTATCCTTTGAAGATCCGCACGTGGGCCACCGTCCAAGATTCGGTCTTCGACGACTTTGACGGATGTTGGATCCATACGTGGCACGAGATGATCACCTCTGGTTCGCTCATTAAAGACGATCGTCAGATATCAGAAGACGATCGCTGGGTACCAAAAGACGGTCGCCGTATTGTGTCGAACTCTAGGAGTTTGTCCAGAGTATGTCTTCCATGGTTGGTTTCTCTGATCGTGATGACGATCGCCTATAGAGGCGTTTTAATCGCCGCACAACAATTGCCCCCCAGCTCGCCTCGATGTTGAAAACACGGGGTGAGGTGGCACTGTTTGGCGATCGCTAATGTTTAGCCGATCAGCCGATCTGAATTCAAATCCGGACGATCTCCTTTCGCACCGGGGGCGGCGGGAAATGAAGGCGGGCTTTTAAAAGTGACAGGGACACGCGTCGCGCCGCTGTTGGGGGAGTCCGACGGTTTGTCAGACTTTGTCGGCTGGCGTGCCCTCGAAAAGATGCGTACGCGGGATCCGAGAGCATTTTTTAATGCGTCCCCATGTGACGGTTGCGATCCAGCCCTCGAGATTTCTTCTATTTGCATCTAGATCCCTGCCTCCATTTATAAAAGGGCCAGGGCTTCTTCTCCTTTACTCCTTACACGTCCTTGCATCCATAGCCGAAACTCTGCAAAAATTTCTGGAGCTTCTTGTGCCGACTTTCTTCTTTTCTCTAGGTAAGAAAAAATCAATCTTCTATCTCCCTCTTCTCTTTACAATATGTCGGGAGGATCCAAGACCTTTGAGGCCGGAAGTTCTTATGCCGCCGCGGTTTCGCCTGACCGGGAGGAGACTCCCGTCGGAGTCGACATGGAAACTGCCGTTGAGGCCATTCGTGCGGGGATTGCACCCGCAGAGCTCGAAGAGCTTTTCAACGAGGCCGCGGTGGCGAAGACGGCGGCGACGGCGGAGTAGAGGGGCTTGCCGGCGGATGAGGACGAATTGGAGCGGCTAACTTGGGAGCGAGGGAATAGGTTCGGCCCTGCCTTCATGGACTTCGCTCGGATGATGGAGGCGATCGCCGGGCCCTATTCGTAATTCGATTTCGAAGCTTACTCCGCCGCTCACCCTTACGAACATGTGAAGCGGACGGTTTTTCGGGCCGCCATCCCGTCTCCGTGGACTCTCGGAAAAATCCGGAGTACGGCGACCGAGAAAGATCTGAGCCGTTGGAGGACCAGATATCACATCCCCTCTGACGTTTTCTTGCACGTGCCCTCGGAGAATGAATGTGCCGATCAACCGCCTGAGGACATGGTTGCCGTCAACGGGATGATTATAGAGGCCGGTCTGCGATTTCCTCTTCCATATGCCGTCTCCTACTTGCTGATCGCCTGGAATTTGGCGCCTCTTCAGCTGACGCCGAACGCTTGGCTACAGATTATCTGCACGTTGACACTGTTTGGCGGTCACCGATTGTTCCGCCTCCTTTTCGCGCTGGAGATGAATTATCTGTTTAAATTGACCGCGCAGAAGGGGTCGATCGGCGGTAACCATATCCAAGGCCGAAGGGGGAGAGTGGTCCTCGGTGTGCCGAACAAGACTAGGGGCGACTTGGCTAAATGGTGCTGGGTCGGCAGAGCGTGGTGATCGGCATCGAGTGACAGGCCGAATGAGGAGTTGGAGATCCCCACCACTTTTCGGGAGAGGAATCCGAGTAAGGATTTTAACTCTCCCCTTGATTGAGCTTGTCTTGGACTGATCTAATTTTGTTTTCTTTTTGCAGGACCTCTCGTTCCAGCGATCGGCGATCTCCCTTTTGATTTCTTGATCATTTGGGAGCGGATCCGTGCCTTGCCGGATTCTTTTATCGACGTTCGCTCGCTTAGTAGTGAAGCTCATCGGTTGGGGGCACGATTGTTTTGCTTCCCTCGTCACTTGAAAGTTCCAGGTATGAGTTTAAGTGGTGCTTCCTTGCTTGATGATCGTCTCCAGGAGGTCGTATTGTTTAAGTTGTTTGTCTAACTTGCTTGTACCTCTTTTCTGACAGAGGTTCATTTTCCCCGTATTGCCGAGCCACCGCCAGAGATAGCCATGTCGAACCCGGGAGTTCTTGGTCGCCTTCAGTTGGGTAAGAAGACCGGTCGCGTTCCTGCGACGACGTCTTGCCCGGCTCCGGCGAAGGGGCCTGCTGATGCGCCGGTCGCCGAGCCGGTAGTTGGGGAGGAGGAACAACTTCAGCGCCGCAAGAGGCGGAGGCCGGAGGAGTCCCTACCGATTGCTGAGGCGGATGTGTCCATCCTTGAGCCTCCGGTTGCTGCGGCTCCTATATCTGCCATCCCGATGACGGAGCGATCAGCCCCTAGGCCTTCGGCGTCCGGCTCCCGGTCATCGGGCGGGCCTACAAAGAAGGTGGCGATCTCCGAGGCGGAAACCTCTCGGGGCAAGCCATATTTTGGTCGCGATCCCGAGCTGGTCAATAGGTAAGGAAAGGACCAACATTTTCTGAGTTGGGCATTCTGAGCATGGTATAGGCTAACTCCTTTGGTTTCTTTGGTTTGTGCTGCAAGGTTCGTCTCGCCGATCCAGACGTCGCTCCTATGGTGCTGGACTTTTTGTCGAGCAAGCTCCGCAACAGTCCCTCGAAGTCCCTGCTTACGTCCGCCAGGCTATCACCTCTCTGCCCAAGGCTTGGACGACCGATCTTGATGCGATCGCTCGTCGGCGGTCTGGAGACGCCATGCAGGCGACCGTTGCCCTGGCTCTCCATATGGCGACGATGGCCGTCCAAGCTGCTAGGGATTTTGAGGGGCGACCCTCCACTGCTCGTCTCCATAGCGACCTCGAGGCCGCCCGGAACAAAAATATCAAGTTTGCCAACCGGATCCAGTCTATGGAGAAGGAGTATGAGGAGACGGCAAAAACGGCTAAGCAGGACGTGGACTGATTGAAGCAGGAGCTGAGCCGCTCTAAGGAGGCTGCCGACCGGTCCCGTGATAAGGAGAAGGAAACCCTCCAGAAGTTCGCGGCTTCGCAGGAGGAGGCGGTCGGGCTGAAGGTGATGGTGGATCGGCTCAGCGGTGAGCTGGAGGCGGCGAAGAAGGAGCTGGAGAAGGCCAGGGGTGAGAATGTCGCCAAGGTGGTCGAGCTGGCGGAGGCCGAGAAGACGGCCGCAGATTTGAAGGGGCGGCTGAAGGCGATCGAGGTCGATCCCTACCTTAACGTCGCGCATGTCGGCGAGTTCGCTTTTTACTTGGCCTATGCTGACGCTGTTCGAGCCGCTAAAAAGGCAGGGATCGAGATCGGTCCCCTGATGGAGAGCTTCAAATCCTATGTCCTCGAGCATTCTCTGCATCCAGAGTTCTCCTTGCTGATCCTTGACTTCGTCGACTTCGGGATCGACTTGAGTTGGTACACTGGTAAACTCATTCATCCCGAGGCCGATGGAAGGGCCCAAGCCGATCCGCAACCTGAGGGCGATGACCAGCCGGCGGGGCCTTGAGAGGCATTTTTGTTTTCCTCTGTAACTTGTACTTTTTGTTTTCCTTTTGTAATGCCTTCGGGCCCCGTAATGTATGAAACTTGCGTTATGAATAAAATGTTCCTCTTTTCATACTGTCTCTTTACATACGATCGTCTTTAAATGTTTGCGTGCAATTTTTACAAGTACGTGTGTGATTGCTTTCGACGTTTTGTTCATCCGACCGATTGTCTAAGTGTTGAAAGCATTGATATGTCTTGAATCAGAATTCTTACTTATAATTTTTGTCGAACGACTCCGATCGTCCTGCGTGTGTTTGAGCGAAGCCGATCATGTCTGGTTCCTCTTTGTTCGATCGTATTTGGGTTTTAGCTCGACCCATCTCTGCCCCCTTGTTTTTGTTCACTTATTGTAAGTAAGGAAACAAAAACTAGTTTGTCAGGCGAGCTATCTTCATTTTGCCGATTCTGAAGAATCATGTACGGTTGAGGTGTTCGATGGACCGACCTCCCCAATCGTGTCTTTGTGTGCGAGGGATATTGTGTATCCCGCGACTCACTTTTTGTGAGGATCTTCCGTTAGGCTACGCCTGCCTTGTGTTAAAACGAAAGGCGGGCGATCTCGGTCTGGAGGAGTCCTTGCGCGGAGTGTTGTCGGATTATTCGACACCACATCCGCAGCTTGTCAGCTCTGCTTCCACCTCGGCCCACCATGAAGATGGCGACCCTCGACGGTGTACGTTGAGATGGGGGTAGTGGTACGTCGCATTGTCCGGGTTCACCATGTTAAATGATGTACCTTGAGGATGTGCGATCGTGCCTACTGATTATTTTGGAGGGTCCTTCGGCTACGCCGGCCCCGTATTTATACGAAGGGCGGGCGATCTCAGCCCAAAGGAACCTTGCATGGGCGAAGCTGTCGGTTCCATCGACCTCCAGGAGCATGGCTGTATTGATTTTATCTAGGATCGTCGTGATCAGCGATCGTCGGCGGTATGCGATATGCCTGGTGGGGCGATCGCCAGAATAGATGGGATAGGAAAAAATCTCATTATATTCCTTGTACATCATTGAAATTGAATACAAAATTATCACTGGTAGTACTTTTTCAGATGTACGGCGTTCTAGGGGTATTGATCCAGAGTACCGTCAGGATGTTCCAGTTCGTAGGCTCCTTTAGTTAGCTATCTGGATACTCTGAATGGTCCCTCCCAGTTCGGACCGAAAACGCCTGTGTGTGTTTGGATCTTCTTGAGGACGAGATCGCCCACTTGAAACCTTCTTTCTTTGACCTTCGAATTGAAGAACTTCTCGGCTCTCCTTTTGTGGATTGTATTCTTCATTTCTGAGGTCAGTCGTTCTTCGAGCATGTCTAGGTCGATTCGTCGGGCTACATCATTATCGGTTGTTACCTCCTGTTCGGTTCGATGGCTGAGGACGGCGATTTCCGAAGGAATCACTACTTCTGTCCCGAAGGCAAGGGCGAATGGGGTTTCGCCGGTTGAATTGCGGGTCGTCGTTCGGTAGGACCACAAAACGTCTGGGAGCTCGCTCACCCATCGTCCTTACCTTGATTCTAGTCGCGCTTTAATCGTGTGTTTGAGGATCTTATTCACCGCCTCTACCTGCCCGTTCGTCTGAGGGTGATAGGGCGCTAAGAATAACCTTTTGATTCCCCACTTTTCACAGAATTGCATGACTTCTAGGCCGTCGAATTGTTTTCCATTGTCGGAGATGATGGCTTGGGGCAGACCGAATCGGCATATGATGTTTTTCCAGATAAACTTGATCACCTGTTCCTGGCCGATCTTGTTTAGTGGCTCGGCCTCTGCCCACTTGGTGAAATAGTCGACCCCTACGATAGCAAATTTACAGCCCCCTGGATCCGTCGGCAGGGGACCAATAAGGTCGATGCCCCATTGCGCAAATGGCCAAGGGCTATACATGGAGGTGAGCTGTTCGGGTGATAGTTTAATGTTGGGGCCCATTATCTGACACCTATGACACGATCTGGCATAGGCGATCGCATCTTTCCGAAGTGATGGCCAGAAAAACCCTTGTCTGGTTGTCTTATGAATGAGGGCTCGCCCGCCCGCATGGTTTCCACAAATTCCGTCATGGATCTCAGCTAAAACGAGCCGACCTTCCTCCGGTGTAATACACTTGAGGAGGGGAAGGCTGAAGGCTCGCTTGTAAAGCCGGTCGTCCAATAGGGTATATCTGGTCGCACGGCCGAGTTGGCGAGCTTTAACACGGTCGTCAGGGACCGTTCCGTCCTTTAAGTATTTGATGAACGGAGTCATCCAGTTCTCCTCGGCGATGGCGACCGTGGTAACCAGGCTTCTGTCGATCGCCGGCCTTGCTGACTTTGTGATTTGGATATTGGAGAAGTCGGCTGCCCCATCCGATGATTCTAGCTTGGAAAGAGCATCGGCCTGGGAGTTGTGCTCTCTCGGGACTTGTTCGATTAGTACTTCTTCAAATTTTGTGCACATTTCGGCGACCAGCTCTTGGTATTTGACCATATGTTCACCGCGTGCCTCATATTCTCCCTTGACTTGGTTTACGACCAAAAGGGAGTCCATGAAGATATGGAGGCGACGAACATCTAGGGCGAGGGCTAGATCGAGCCCGCCTACCAAAGCTTCGTATTCAGCTTCATTGTTGGTCGCACGAAAACCAAAACGCACAGCATTTGTGAAACTCTGACCGTCGGGGCTGATGAGGACAATCCCTGCCCCTGCTCTCGAATTGGTCGCTGAGTCGTCCACATATAACTTCCAGGCAGGTCGGCCAACCTGGGTTGGACTGTGAGGGAAAGTTAATTCCACCACGAAATCCGCCAGAGCTTGGCCCTTGATCGCCGTGCGAGGAGCGTAAGTGATACCGTATTGGGCGATCTCCAGCGACCACTTGAGGAGTCGCCCGTTGGTATCCGATCGGTGTAGGACTTGTCTTAGAGGTAGAGTTGTTAGGACTTCCACTTGGTGATCGAAGAAGTAAGCCCTCAGCTTACGAACACTCATGACAAGGGCGTAGGCGATCTTCTCCAATGGCGTATAACGTGTCTCAGCGTCGTGGAGCGCCTGGCTAACATAGTAGATCGGCAAGTGGGCTTGCCCCTCTGCTCGCACCAGAACGGCACTCAGCGCGACCTCTGAGGCCGCTAGGTAAAGGAATAATTTTTCACCGGGGATCGGCTTTGCCAGGATCTGGGGGTTAGATAGATATTCCTTTATCTTGGCGAACGCTATCTGGCTTTCCTTCGTCCATGCGAACTTCTTGTTATTGATGGTTGCGAAGAAAGGCTTGCTTTTATCGCCGAGCCGTGATATGAAACGGTTGAGGGCGGCTAGACATCCTGTGAGGCGTTGCACCTGCTTGATGTTTCGCGGTTCTTGCATGTCAAGGATCGCCTGCACCTTGGTGGGGTTCGCCTCGATCCCCCTTTGGCTCACTATGTGCCCCAGGAACTTCCCGGAGCCCACCCCGAAGTTGCATTTCTTGGGGTTCAGTTTCATGTTAAACTTCTCAAGGATGGCGAACGTCTCCGCGAGATCGTTGAGGTGATCTTCCTTCTTGAGGATTTTGACTAAGATATCGTCAATGTAGACCTCCATGGTCTTGCCGATCTGATTAGCGAACATTCTGTTGACTAATCGCTGGTAGGTCGCCCCTGCATTTTTCAAGCCGAACGACATTCGGACCCAAAAGTATATGTCTTTTTCCGTGTGGAAAGATGTGTGTTTTATGTCTTCCTCCGCCATTGGGATTTGATGATACCCGGCGAAGGCATCCATAAATGACATCATTTCGCATCCTGCCGTACTATCGACCAAGTGATCAACATGAGGCATCGGGAAGTGATCTTTTGGACATGCCGCGTTGAGGTCAGTGAAGTCAATGCATAACCTCCAGTAGCCAGTTGGCTTTTTGACGAGCACCGCGTTGGCGACCCATTGTGGTTCGTCTGTGGCTACTCCGATCAATTTGTTGTTGAGTAACTTCTGGACTTTTAGGTCGAGCGCCGCGTATTTCTCGGGGCCGAACTTCCTACGCTTCTGATGAATAGGCTTCATTGCTTGGTCGATCTTTAGATAATGGAAAGCGTGTTCGGGACTTATGCCAACCATATCTTGATGCGACCAGGCAAAGACTCTGATGTTCCTACGTAGCAAGTTGATCAGATCTCCCTTTAATTCGTGGTCGATGCTTGCGCCGATCTGTACTTCCCGTTCAGGATGAACTGGATCCATCGTAATGCTTTCCAATTCTTCGACAGGGACGGTCGCCTCTCGTTTGGTGTGATCTCCGGACTCGGTCCTTGGATCGATGTCGAGATTTGGCTCGAAACCGATCCTTGGCTCGATGTCGTCCGTCAATTGATGAGAGATGGCGTCCCCTGAGTCGGGTTGGTACGATGTGTTCGGCTCGTCGATCTCCATGGGTTGATCGTCGATTGCTTCAATGTTACATATAGTATGGGAAGTATTGAAAGAAGTAACAACATAGGAGTAATTCAAACATCTTTTTGCCATTAGCTGATCTCCTTTTACAGTACCGACCGTCCCATCGGCAGTGGGGAATTTGATACAGTAAAAGAAGGATGAGGCGACCGCCTCAAAGGTTTCTAAAAAGGGACGACCTAGGAACCCATTATAGATGCTGGGCCTATATATGATTAAAAAGCTTAGGTTCCTAGTAATCCTAACCTTGGGATCATAAAAGCATACTAGCTCCACGGAGAGCTTGATCCTCCCGTAGGCTTGGACTGTGTTGTCGCCGAACCCTTGGAGCACGGTGTCGAAAGTCTTGATGAATTTGATTAAGTTGCCGAGTTGGTCTAGGGCGGATTTGAATATGATGTAGCAGAAACTCCCATTGTCGACCAGCACGCGATCGACCGTCTTCCCAAGGATACAAGCGGAGATCACTAGTGCATCCTCTTTGGGACATTGCACTCTCTCCCTGTCCTTGTTGGAAAAGGTGATGAGCGCGTCTTTAGAGATGGTCGGCTCCGGAGGTACCACAACATGGACTTCGGCGAACGCCCCCAGCTCGGCCTTTCGCTTTCTGTTTGACAGGGTGGAAACCGGGGAAAGGCCCCCGAGGCTTCCTCCTCCTGCTTGAAGCATGTTGACCCGACCACCAGGGTTGATCGGAGGGATCGACTCATCAGAGTATTCCGGCTCATGCTCGATTCTGGCGATCGGATTGGGAGGAATTCTTTCGTTTGGTCGGCGCTCGCGCCCTCCGGCTCTCTCCGTCCTGGGCTCTGGCTTGGTGACCAAGTTGTCCAGTTTGCCCTCCTCAAACAGTCGCCAGAGCTGTCTGAGGAGGTCGCGGCATTGGCTGGTGTTGTGGCCAGGACTCTTATGATAAGCACAGAATTTGCCACGGTCTAGATGACCGTGGTCCCTTATCGGCTTTGGTTTGGAGAGCCACTCGCGACCTTTGATTGCGTTGAAGATGTGGGCCGGAGATAAGTTGAGGTTGTGGAGGAGGTGGACTTCCACATCCTCGAAGGGTTTGAACTCACCAGGCGGTTTTGCGACCGCCTTTTTGGGCTTGGGGACCGCCTTCTTTTGGACATGGGAAGGCGTCTTCCCTTCTCCGGATGGTTCCTCGCCTAAACAGAGGGAGAGCATCCTCTGCCTGGCCAGAAAATCGGCGGCTCTGACGCGGAAGGCCGTATAGGTCGGGGGAAAATCCTTTGTGAGGTGCCTGAACATTGGCGAGCGTCCGTGGAATCCGTTTAGGACTGCGTGGAGAGCGAGCTCGTCGCTGATGGGCTCACCGGTGAGGACTATCTCGTCTACCCGGTCGATGTAATCCTCATCCGATTCATCCTTCCCCTGCATGATTTTCATCATGCGGTGGGGACCTTCCGGGCGAGCGACTTTGGCGGCGAAGTACGACGTGAAGTCGTTGGCCAGCTTCTCAAAGCAATTGATTGAGCGAGATGGTAGTGAGATGTACCACCTGTGGGCGAGATCGCCCAGAGTTAACGGGAACATACGACATTTCGTCGCATCTGAGGCTCCGCATCCGGTCATGTAGATCCGGAATTTGCCCAAATGGGTCTCCGGATCCGACCTCCCCTCATATAGAGGCGTTTGTGGGGGAGCGATCTTTGGTTGAATTGGGGCGATCTCGATCTGGACCGCGAGTGGTTCATTTAGCCCGGCCGATCGGTCTCCGGCACTTGCCCAATTTCTAGGAGCGTCTTCATCTCGTCGAGCCTGGCGTTGCATGGCGGCCATCGCCGTTGCTGGCGCTCGCCGATTGGCTCTCAGAACGCGAACCAAGGCGATCGTGTACTGATCCCCTAGCTCCGTGGTGAATGACGAGCTCCCTGCCAGTGGGTTCCTTTCTTGGGCGAGCAGGGGCTCGTTGACCGGCCTGTCTCTTGGGAGTCGGATATGCCGAACTCCTGGTAAACGATTCGGATACCGATGTCTCCCGGCTGGGGCCTGAGTGCCCGGGTCGCCATGAGGGATCGCTCCCCAGGCAGCTGAAGACGGAATCGTCCCGCGTCACGAGAGCCTTCTCCTGCGGATCGGGGCTTCCTGTCGATTTTTCAACATAGATCCCCTTAAGCTTCCGCTTGCCTGCCCGACGGATGGTCGATGGAGTGATGGTGGGCGAGTCGTAGGCCTTCCGTCGCTCCCTGAGGATGGCTATAGCCTCCTCAATCTGTTCCGCGGTCTGGAACTGATCGAGTGAGAGGCTAGAACCGTCCCTCGGGGGCGGGAGTGAGAGCCTAGCGTCGCCACAGTCGCCTTCCGCCGTGGGCTGGGATTCGGTCCTCGCCGGAATGAGATTTCCGGCAGATCTCAGGGTGGCTCTCTTGGAGGTCGTTGCTGATGTCATTTTTCTGAAGGCTTTTCTATTGAAGAGAAGTGAGTGTTTCTTCAAGTATATGTCCGGAGAACAGTGAGTGTTCTTCGAGACGGTAGGAATAAAAATGAAGGTTTAGAAGCCCCTTCTTCTAGCGCAAATTGTTGTTACCCAAAATATTATCCGGAGATATTATTGCTGGAATGATCGAGTAACAAACAAATGCGAGAACACTTCCGTGAGAAAAATAGATAACACAAGATTTGCCGGGGTTGTTAGTCCCGGGCTTGAATGCTCTCGCGAGATGTTATTAATAAATATACTGTCGAGTACAAATATTAATGTTAGAATCTATTACAAGGTGTGTATAGACTTCTAGTTATCTAGGCTTTAGAGCGCGTAGATTGCCGGAAGAACCAGATAGATAGATCTGTGAGTTCTTGCTTGGGATATTTGATGAATGTGTATGAATATCACTATGAATGTGTTAGTGGTTGCCAAAAGAGCCTTTGATTCTCTCTTTTATGTGTATTTTGCACTGAATTCATAGCAAATTCGCGTCCCCTTTGCTGCTGCAGTGAGCTCTCTATTTATAGGGGACAAGGTAGTTGGGACCCCTCCGGCGATCGCGGGCGACCGCCGTTTTTTATATTATAATAAGGTGTCCGATCGTCCCGTCACGTGGGGCTGTTCCCTTAAAGTCTGGGGCTGCTTTGGAGCGGTATGCGAGCGATGGGAGGCGGCCACGCGTCTGGCGGTATGCAGTGAGGACCCACTTTGTACCTTTCGGCGGCTTTGTCGGTAGGTGTGGTAGGTGACAGGCTGGGGTCAAAGATCTTATCTGTCGGTATCCTTTGAAGATCCGCACGTGGGCCACCGTGGTCAAAGATCCTATCTGTCGGTATCCTTTGAAGATCCGCACGTGTGCCACCGTCCAAGATTCGGTCTTCGACGACTTTGACGGATGCTGGATCCATACGTGGCACGAGATGATCGCCTCTGGTTCGCTCATTAAAGACGATCGTCAGATATCAGAAGACGATCGCTGGGTACCAAAAGACGGTCGCCGTATTGTGTCGAACTCTAGGAGTTTGTCCAGAGTATGTCTTCCATGGTTGGTTTCTCTGATCGTGATGACGATCGCATATAGAGGCATTTTAATCGCCGCACAACACTAAATTCACTTGATACATCATCTTCATCTATAAGAAAATATCCTAAGTTCAATCCATTCAATGCCCCAATACGTGTAATTCCATTATGAAATGCATAAGAACTTGATAATCTCCAATAACTGGCCATAATCGGTTTTGAAGCTTCATGAATGTGCTTAGGAGTTCAAACACTAAAATGTTCAATGGTTTATACGATGAAGAAGTACCGAAACATCGAAAATATCCTTCTAACAACATGATGTTCGACTACGTATGAGTTTAACTGACTAGATAATCTCAAAACATGTTCCAAAACATCCTTAAGAATACTACTCCAGTTGGTGAAGAATCACCTACCTCAAAATAGTGAAGAACAAGGAGGAACTTGAAGAAATCCAACACCGAGAGCTTGAACACCAATCTCCAATGATCTACAATCTTCAAACTCGAGCTAGGATGATGATATGAGCGGTTCAGGATGGAGGAAGTAACTCTCTAAGTTTCAGAAATCGAGTTTGGGAAGTGATGAAATCTGAAAATGAAAAAGGTGTTGTCATATATATAGAAAATGGTTATTAGCGCGCGCTAGTCCATGTCCATAGCGTGCGCTAACGGGTCTGCAGTCTATTGTTTCTGCCTGGTCTCGACTTAGCGTGCGCTAACATCCCCTTACGTGCGCTGACTTCATAAATTAACGTACGCTACTACTTATATAGCGTGTGCTAACGGTCATACGAAGCTTACTGACCTCACTGTACTCAACATTTAGCATGCGCTATCCTCATACCTGTAGCGTGCGCTAAACAGCGTTGACTCGGCTTTTTCCAAAAGCCGTCCAGGTTCATCCCGACATGTCCCGACCAAGATCTGCGGCTGATCTCACCTACCACCCTGTCTTAATCAAGTTGACTATGTATAGCGCGCGCTAAGGTTCATACATAGCGTGCGCTACGAAACCAAAATTAGCGTACGCTACGCCTAGTCGATAGTATGCGCTAAAAGTGCAAAAATCACAATTTGAACACATTCATGAAATCATACGCTCAACAACACCGGATCATGAAATATGGAGAATAATACTCAGATCAAAATGCAACAAATACAATATCACAAGGTTCAAATACACATCAGAAATCTCGGGTATTACATCCTCTCTCCCTAAAAAGAAGTTTCGTCCCGAAACTTAGGATGAAAACAACTCTGGATACCTAGTCTTCATATTGTCCTCCGTTTCCCAAGTGGCCTCTTCAACTCCGTGTCATGACCATTGTACTTTAACCAAGGGTATTGGTTTATTCCTCAGTTGTTTGATCCGACTCTCAAGTATCTTGATTGGTCTCTCTTCGAAAGTGCCATCATTAGCTATCTCGATTTCGTCGAAATCAATAATATGACTGGGATCTGGTACATACTTCCGCAATTGGGATACGTGAAACACATTGTGAACGTAACTCAGCGATGGCGGTAAGGCCACCCTGTATGCTAAATCCCCAACTCTCTCGAGGATCTCAAATGGTCCGATATATCTCGGACTTAGCTTACCTTTTCTCCCAAAACGGAAAATTCCTCGTGTAGGAGACACTTTCAACAGTACGTGGTCCCCAATGTCGAACTCTAGCGGGCAACGACGCACATCTGCATAAGACTTCTGTCGACTCTGGGCAGTCAACAGTCTTTCCCGAATCAAAGCTATCTTCTCTTGAGTCTGAACTATCAATTCCGGTTCCGTCCCGATCCAGTCCGAAGAATCATCCCAGCACAGGGGTGATCGGCATCTTCTCCCGTACAAAGCTTCAAATGGTGCCATCTTAATAGAAGCATGCCAACTATTGTTGTCGTTGAATTCAATCAAGGGCAAATGAACTTCCCAATCCGCAACCAAGAAACAAATAATATACGACGCTTATACCGGTGCCATTTCAGCCAAGTACCAAGATCTTACATATAATGTATCTCACTTCGGGAATTTGCATATGTGATACTCCGGACATATCACAATTATCGAAAACAACATCGTGCCATATTCATCATCACAAAACAACCTCCCGAGCTGTACCGGCCCTGTACCTCCTACGAGATACACACCCCAGGGAGTCCTCGTCAGGCCCTCTCTGGTTGTACAACCCCACCGAGTGATCCGTAGGGAATGCGACCTATCGAATCCTAGGGGACCCTCACTGGTTTTAACTCGGTTCACACACTCTTAGTAACCACATGGCACAAACCACATTTTCTGAAATTACCACTTTCACAAAATCACGATTCAAAAACATATTCCCCCGAAGTACTTCAAATGTAAATCAAGGTACTTGCTAGGAATGGCCACAACATCCGACACATACTCACATCACACATCATCACAAACTCATCAATAGTACACACGTCCACACACATATACACACTTCTTGTCAGAAAGACATAACCTTAAGTCCACTATCAACATAATCACGCACAACGATACCAAATGTAAAGAAGATATTCCAAAGCACACCACTAGTACATATCCTCATAACCACACAATCGTTCACAAACACATAAGTAGATTTTATAGAGGACCTTTATCGAGAATATACCGATTCTTTTATAAGTTCATTAAAAATAATCCATTTGTACACCTAGTCAATTACCGACTATAACCACTACGAAACATGAAGTGTATAGGAAAGATACTTGCCTCAATAGTTGATACTGGACACTCCGACGAACATCTCTTAACCGGAAGACTTCGAATGCCCACAACTCTCCAGCGGAAACGACGGTAACACCACCGATCGGAGAACGGCGAACGGAAGGGTTCCGACTTGAGTTCTTCGTAAGGAACCTGGCCCCAACATCATACCATGAATAAATTGACGATCGAACGAGGAAGAATAATCGTAGAATGCCTGAATCCCCTTTGTGACATTTTATCGAACACTTTCAAGGTGTCGATTAGAAACTCAATAAAACAACGAATCCTCGGCAATCCAACCATGGAAAAACAAGGTATTCGATATAAAACAACTTAATAGTCATCAATCCATCACTATTCTAAGTTATAACGAATCAAACGGGCAAAATCAACAAAATCCCCAATTTTTCCCAAAACTAGGATTTTAGGAAAACTAACCTTGATTCGCTGGATTGAAGGATGTTATGGGGTGATTAATCGATGATATTAGCTCCCAAACTTTGTGGATTAGTTATATAATAGCATGCATTCGTCACCTCTAAAACTCTAGCCGCATACAGGAAGGGAAAGAAATGAAAAATGGGTGAAAATATGACTGCTCGGTCATATTTATACTGGTGCAGCCTAGCGTGCGCTAGACTGCCGAGCTAGCGTGTGCTAGCGGGCGGTCATGGTCGAGAATGTTCGTCTGGGACCCACCATCATGCGCTGAACATGTGCGCTGTCGGCCCGGGCCACAATCCAGAGACTTCCTAGCTCGGCCAGTTAGCGTGCGCAGCCTTCCGGCCATAGCGTGCGCTACCTGCCGGCCGTTGCGTGCGCAGTGTCGGACAGTAGCGTGCGCTACCTGCCGATCCTACGAGTCCAGAACCTGTCTGCCCCTACTGCCTCGGCCGACTAGCGCACGCAGCCAACCGGTCGTAGCGTGCGCTGTCTCCCGGCCGTAGCGTGCGCTACCTTCCGGCCATAGTGTGCACTACGCCGGTTCCTGCCGCACCCTCCCGGCCAGTGCCTGCACCCGTGCGGCCAGTGCCTGCAACCGCCCGGCCAGTGCCCGACCACCATGATTCGACAACTCGATTTTCCGAAATCACATGGAACGAACACGACAAAACACTCGGGGACAACATCACCGATCCGAAATGAAAACAACGGATAACCAATCATCACCTATGGTCATAAACGCCGAAATCAGTTGTCGAGAAAATAATACCGGCACTCGACAACCGAGAAATATCTGAAAAAATTTCAAAATAACCGGAATGAAAATCATGGGTATTACAGTTTTGATGATTAAGTTGATAAACAAAACAAAACAACAAAGAGACGAAGCAAAAACATCGGAGGAGACGAAGACGCAAAAAGCTGCCCAAACTACATGGATAACGCACACTATATATATTGCATAGCGTACGCAATGTTGGCAATATAACGTATGTAAGAATATTGGTATAACGTATGTAATATGATGTTTCAGTATTCAAACAAAAAGAACGTTGAAGATGACATCATGGCATAGATCAGCAAGCAACGGATATGTTGACAAATGGATAACGTAGGTAATGGGGAGTTGCTAACGTATGTAATGATCAAGACAGAAGCCACTAGACTGTTTTGTGGAGAGGATAACGTACGTAACATTTAGAAGTTAACGTACGTAAATGATCTAGCATACCTAAAAGGGAAGCACTAACGTACGTAATGAAGAGTCAGGGAGCTAACGGCTAGTTGAGACTTTGGAGCCTATAAATATCATTTCCTATGGTATTGAAGATACTACAACGCAAAGCATTCGATATATTGATCAGAGATTATTATACACATTCTTGTTGTTGTAATTGTGCTTATATTGATAGTTTGAGTGTTTATACATTCAACACATACACGAGAGGTAAAACAAAAGATACGATTGGATTCGGTGTTATTAGGATCAAGCATCCGGCATTGTTAGAATCACAATCGATATCTAAGTGAGGTTTATCTAGTACCCATAGAAAGCTAGAGTGGTTGATTCCTTATCCAATAGAAAAGGGAAAGATTTAACTTGGACCGACATAAAGACAGGTAAGAGAACGGTTTACTCGGATCAATTGAAGACGAGCTTCTAACGGTTATCCCTCGACTGATAGAAGAGAAGTGCAGAGGTTGATCTTCATCTTATTGAAAAAGATACCGGGAGAGGACGTAGGCTTCATTAATAGCCGAACCTCTATAACTCCTTGTGTCGATTTATTTTCTGCACTTTATTTAAATAGCTTCCGCAATGCGGAAGAGCTTTTCAACTCTATCTCCAAATGGCGATTCCAACCAATAGTGCTCCAACAATTGGTATCGGAGCGGTACCTCCAATAAACGGCTTTATATCTGAGGAGTCGATCCAAATGGTGTTTCAACTTACCTCGGTCGAAGGTCTTGCTCTCAATCGACCACCATTCTTTGACAGATCTAACTTCATGATATGGAAGAAGAAGAGGTCGATATTCATTCGAGCCTATGACATCGAGCTATGGAAAATTATATGCCTTGGCTCTAAAGTTCCAATCAAATCCGACGGATCTCTTAAGAGTTTCGAAGAATATAATGACGAGGATTGGAAGAACGACCATCTAAATTGTAAGGCTACTCAATTTCTATTTTGTGCCTTAAATCCAGAAGAGGTCACTCGTATCTCATCGTGTGAAAGTGCTAAAGAGATATGGAAAATTATTGAAACAACACACACGAAGGGACAAATCAAGTCAAGGAGACGAAAATCAATATGCTTCTCCATAACTACGAGCTATTCATGATGAAGGGTGACGAGTCCATCACCAACATGCTCGACCGATTTGCGGTCATCAAAAACGGACTTGCTTCGTTCGGTAAACCATTATCAACACGCTATAAATCAGTAATATAGTTTAGGTTATTTTATAAATATACACACAAACACTACATATTAGCCAATAATAAACAAGCAGATTTCGTAACAGAGCAAAAGAAGCAAGAAAGAACAGATATTCATCTGAAACTGAATAGAACATCAATTATGGACCAAAAACGCCTAGGGTGCGTTTGGTACAGAGAATGGAATTGCAGAGAAATCAATTCCAGAGAAATGATTGTAGAGAAAGAGAATTGGTCAGGATAATAGGAATTGACTATCCTGTTTGGTAGCACAGAGAATTCAGCAGAGAAATGCAACAGAGAATCATTTCTCTTGGTGGTGGCGGTGTTGGTCGTGGCGGTGGTGGCAGCGGTGGTCGGTGGTGGCGACGGTGGTGGTGGCGGCGGTCGGTGGTGGCGACGGTGGTGGTGGCGGTGGTGGTGGTGGAGACGGTGGTGGCAACGGTGGTCGGTGGTGGTGGCGGCAGCGGTGGTGGTGGTGGCGGTGGTGGCAGCGGTGGTCGGTGGTGGCAGCGGTGGTCGGTGGTGGCGATGGTGGTGGCGGCGGCGGCGGAGGTGGTGACGATGGTGGTGGCGGCGGTGGAGGTGGTGGTGGTGGCGGTGGTGGCAGCGGTGGTGGTGGTGGCGGCGGTGGTGGTGGTGGCGGCGGTGGAGGTGGCGGTGGTGGTGGTGGCGGTGGTGGCAGCGATGGTCGGTGGTGGCGACGGTGGTGGCAGCGGTGTTCGGTGGTGGCGATACCAACTCAGAGAAATCAATTCTCTCCAAAAATCAGAGAAATCAATTCTCTCCAAATACAAAGGAAATCAATTCTCAGGGAAATGCCATTTCATTTCTCTCCTCTCATTTCTCTCTACCAAACAAGAGAATCCATTTCCATTTCCATTTCTCTCCTCTCATTTCTCTCTACCAAACACCCCCCTATACTCTTAGAATGAAGCTACATAGGACATTCTTACCCACATATTAGCCACAAATATGAAAGATCTACAATGACAACCAGTTACAACAAAGTTCAAAGAGAGAAAACTATGACTGTAACTCATTGTACTCGATGATGGAAAAGAACAGTTTAGACACACTGTCAAAATAGAACCAAGATTCCAGGATGTGAAAAAATCAATAAGGAACTCCATTACTGAAGGATATTAAATCAGGAAAAACATATTAAAGTGGCTCCCAACTCGAATGTTAGGAATAAATAAAAATTTGCAAAATTATTTGATCAAATTTAACAACAACTTGGTATCATATACAAATTATAAAAAACACAAACACAAACACACACACACATAACTAGAACATGGTAAAAGTTCCTCTAGTAAATAAATTCAGCAAATGTAAATCATGCGAAACCAAAAAAATGAAGTAAATACTTACTCAATTATGGAGTCCAATTAATAACACCAAAGAAGCCAAATAAAACCCACATAGACAAGACAATTATTGTGAACCCAATAGCTTAAAGGAAAAAATAATACTAACAAATATTAATAATAATCTGTTGAGGAATCTCTGAGAGGGCTGGCTGTTTTAAGAGTGATTATAGGAGGATAAACGGGTTCGGAAATCTGCAAAAAGGAATGGATGTTAGGCACAATGCATTCTTCAAATACTTAAACCAGTTAATACCATATAACCATATTTCTAAGAGGAAAATGGAGTGATGCAAAAAAAGGATAATAAAATAGAAAAATAGACCTTGTTTTCCCTGACTTTGTAGTTCTCCGGCAGTGGTGATGGGTAAATCTCGAATGGTGGTGGTGGGAAATTCGCAGACGCTGTTTCGGAGTGAGGTGGCAGATGCCTCTTTCGTTGTGGTTAGAAACTACCGCATATTTGCCCTAGTAAATATCTCAAGGAAGAAGAGGAAAAAGTAAGA
This sequence comes from Orobanche coerulescens, assembly GCA_033398695.1. Taxonomy (NCBI): domain Eukaryota; kingdom Viridiplantae; phylum Streptophyta; class Magnoliopsida; order Lamiales; family Orobanchaceae; genus Orobanche; species Orobanche coerulescens. The sequence continues at coordinate 75,417,195 of CM065807.1, read as the reverse complement.
GACTTCACACCTGGTCGATTGTTTTGCTAAAGAAAGGAAGGAAAGAGACCCGTTAAATCAAACAATTGTTTTTTTTATTTCTTACGCATTACAAACCTCTTAAATTAAATAACGGGTCTCTAATTTCTCTCAAACAAATAAAAGAGACCTGTTATTTTTAATATTAGGTCTGTTATATTAAACAGACCCGTTATCCTAATCAACGGGTCTCTTATTAAGGGTCTCTTTGCCTGTTTTGTAGTACTTCCTGTTGAATAGGACGACACGGTTACAGCGATAATGGAATCTAAAGATTTAAACAATCTTGATTTTAGTGCTCTCGCTGGTTCACTTATAAACTACGAGATTGTCCTAAAATCTCGGAACGCTAAGCCGAAGCCAAAGGAAAGATCGATAGCCTTGAAGGCTAAGATGTCAAAAAGAGAAGAAATCCCAGTTGATGAAAGCGACGAAGAATCGGCATATTATGCCAAAAATATTAATAAGTTTCAAACCTTATTAAACTGGAGAAAGAAAGACATCTCTGGCGAATCTAAGAAATTCGACAACAATTGTCAATTATGTGGTAAACCAGGCCACTTTGCAAAGAATTGCCGAGCAAAACCCAAGAAGGAGGTTCTCATTGCAACATGGAGCGATGAAGACGAAATTTTATCAATCAAAATAATCTCGCTCTTATGGCACGAAGTTCATTCGACGATAGCAACGTCGAAATCCAGGTTAGTACATCACCTCACGATGAATTATTTGAAGCATTTGAAATACTGCATACCGATTTTTAAAATGCTTTATCCGAGATTAAATCCCTTAAATCTAAAAATAAATCATTGGAAATTGAAAATTCCAAAATTCTTTAAAAGGGAAAATTTATCGAGAACGATCACTCTAAATGCATTGAAAACGAAAATATTTTAAAGAAGGATCTTTTGAAAATTCAAACTGAGCTGAAAAATTTAATAAAGAAATTCTCGTGTGGAAACGAGAAATTTGAACAAATGCTCTCGGTGCAAAAGGTTACGTAGAATAAACAGGGGTTGAGATTCAAACAACATTCTAAAAATGAATTCATAAATTTGAAAATACCCCATTGCGAAAAATATTTGAAAATTGGGCACCACATTTCAAATTACAAAAGCCCAAGACGGACGATAAAAGTTAAAAAGATTTGGATTCCAAAAGAAACTTTTACGAACATCGTCTATGTCTCTAAAGAAAAACCAACTATAGGTTGGGTCCCCAAAAATTAATTTTTAACAAATTATATTTTACTCAGGGAGTATATTTTTAAAAATGATGCATATTTTTTTATTTACATCAATTGGTATTTTTATTCATTTATATTATCTACAATTTTTGCTGATAACAAAAAGGGGGAGAGAAAAGAGATGAATGATATAAAAAGCGTCATGGAAGAATGACGAGAAAAATAAAATGCAAAAAGAGGGAGAAAAGAAAAAGACGGAGGAGTCGAAAAATATAAATCCCGGGAAAAATATAAAGGGAGAGAAAAGTCGAAAAATCAAAAATGACAACGAAGAAGTCGAAAAGGACAGAAAAAGAAAAGTTGAGAGAACTAACAAAACGATCAAAGCCAAAAACTTTGATTCGTAGAAATATACATATATTTTATTTTTGTAGGTATTTATCTATTCATGGGTGTTGTTTTGTAATTATCAAAAAGGGGGAGATTGTTGGAATATTTTATTCCATACATTCATTAATAGAGTTTTGATGATTAAGTTGATAAACAAAACAAAACAACAAAGAGGCGAAGCAAAAACATCGGAGGAGACGAAGACGCAAAAAGCTGCCCAAACTACATGGATAACACACGCTATATATATTGCATAGCATACGCAATGTTGGCAATATAACGTACGTAAGAATATTGGTATAACGTACGTAATATGATGTTTCAGTATTCAAACAAGAAGAACGTTGAAGATGAATGTCATGGCATAGATCAGCAAGCAACATATATGTTGACAAATGGATAACGTACGTAATGGGGAGTTGCTAACGTATGTAATGATCAAGACAGAAGCCACTGGAGTATTTTGTGGAGAGAATTCGTACGTAACATTTAGAAGTTAACGTACGTAAATGATCTAGCATACGTAAAAGGGAAGCACAAATGTACGTAATGAAGAGTCATGGAGCTAACGGCTAGTTGAGGCTTTGGAGCCTATAAATACCACTTCCTATGGTATTGAAGATACAACAATGCAAAGCATTAGATATATTGATTAGAGATTGTTATACACATTCTTGTTGTTGTAATTGTGCTTATACTGATAGCTTGAGTGTTTATACATTCAACACATACACGAGAGGTAAAAGAAAAGATACGATTGGATTCGGTGTTATTAGGATCAAGGATCCGACATTGTTAGAATCACAATCGATATCTAAGTGAGGTTTATCTAGTACCCATAGAAAGCTAGAGTGATTGATTCCTTGTCCAACAGAAAAGGAAAACGGTTTAACTTGGACCAACATAAAGATAAGTAAGAGAACGGTTTACTCGGACCGATAGAAGACGAGCTTATAATGGTTATCCCTCGACCGATAGAAGAGAGGTGCAGAGGTTGATCTTCATCCTATTGAAAAAAATACCGAGAGAGGATGTAGGCTTCATTAATAGCCGAACCTCTATAAATCCTTGTATTGATTTATTTTCTAAACTTTATTTAAATCGTTTCCGCAATGCGAAAGAGCTTTTCAACTCTATCTCTAAACGGTGACTCCGACCAATAGTGCTCCAACAGTTGAGAGCTTGCCTTAGGACGGTGGGCACAATGCGGAAGGCTTCTTCCACTTTGGAAATTTCTCTTCTTGCGCCCGTCATTTCATCAATGGCAGTCTCATGCAACCAATTGATCTCCTTTTCGACAATATGCAGTGCATTCACACCATCCTGTATAAAGATAGTTTGGAGACCGAGAGCATGGAGTTGCTCATGTCTGTCTAGAGAGCTAGGCTTTTCTTCTTCAGCTCCAACTGTCTGACAACCACGTGATTTCGCGGTCATTTCGGTTCATCCTCGGGTAAGAAACCTTCATCGTATTCCACATTAATGGTGAAGGTACAGGGGCAGCAGGGACTGTCTCGGCTTGCGGCTGTTCGAACTGATCGGGGATAGGGGTAACTGTTTCTTCCTGTTATGAAATGGTTTCTGTAGACATGGGTACAAGAGGAACTGATTCCTCCTATTGTCTCTCAGCTTCCGCGTGCTCCGGTAGAGGGACTGATTCCTCTTGCGGGATGGCGTGGGCTTGGTCGTAGGCACCAGGCTCGGGTGCCTGTTGTGAAACTGTTTGTTCCTCTGCGACAGGAGGGACTGATTCCTTGCTGTCTTGAATAGTTTCTTGCTGTTTGGAATGGGACTGATGGTGACTTGATGTCCCTTCTCCTTGGTGATGTTGTGTCCGTGAAAATTCCTGTTCTCTTGCTTCTTCATGGCTCATCCTCAGACCAGCCTGGAAGGCGTCGTCGTCGTCTGAGTCGTGGTCAGATTTTAGACTTATAGGAATTGTTTCTTCGGACAAACATTTCCCTTTCTTTCGAGCATCAGCTTTGTCCATTAGATGGCATGAAATCAGCTCCTTGCAGCAAAGGTTGTCCCATTGGATCAGGACTTCAATATCCCGAGAGTCTGTCACCTCCAGAACAAACCTTTCTTCTTCACTCCAATTGCTCCAATTGTACAAAATTTTGTACGGAGCAAGCCTATATGCTTTCCATTGAACAAAACAGTCGTATGCCTGTTCAATCTGCACAGATAACAAAGTTTTGTTAATGATGGAGTCTGGAGAGGGGCTGCGTACAGCGCCTGGGTCCGCTGTGGACAAGGGTTCCACTACAGGTGTGGGATCCTGTATTGGAGAGGGATCCTGTACAGGGGATGGGTCTATTGGCTCCAAAGTGGCAGCCAACTTGCCAGAGTCTTCCAAGTTGGCAAATAAATGTGCATCTTTCGTCGCCACCAATGGCTCGGGATCTGCTGTCTGGACAGTAGCAGTTATTTCGTCCGCAAGGGTTGTGCCCTGGAGGATTGTTTCAGTGGGTTAGGCCGTCGAAGGAGCATCTACTAAGATTGCTGTAATCTCTGTAGTCTTAATATTTGTAAGCCTCCTTAGCTTCTTTTTAGGATTCTCACCAGCAACGGGAGTTTTGCTGAGAGATCTCTTCCTTTTCTTTGACGTCTCTTTGCTCCCGGACTTCGGAGTCATGTCCCTTGGATCAACAGAAAGGGGCATAGTTCGGACAAATGGCCTGTTCGCAATCAGATGATCCTTGTTGAAGACGAAGGGCCTGGATCCTCCAATATATTTTTGTGAATTTATTTTCTTCACTTCCTTTGCTTGCGAAACACCACACTTGGTCAGAATATTATTAAGAATCAGACCAAAAGACTTCTTCTGAGAGGCAGGTTTAGAGACTTCTTCCTGCAACCTTTTAAGAACAATCTGGCACCAGTTGACCTTTTCGCAGGACATGATGGCAACCATAATTCGAACTCTCAGGTTGGTACACATCTTGAAAGCACCTATTCTATTTTCAATCACACGACAACAGAAATCATGCAAGTAAACAAATGGAAGACAAAAGCATTTCTTGTGGCATGAAGCATGGACATTCTCGTCCGATGCTGAACCAGTGAATAGACCCCAATACTTGGTGAGAACATCTTGAGACGTAAAAGTCTCAAGCTTCACCATAGATAGGCCATCAGCAGGCAGCCTATACAGGTTTTGCAGCAACTCTTGGTCCACGCGGATCTCCACTCCGCGGACGGTGGCAGAAATGTCAGTGACATTTCCTCCCTGTGTAAGAGAGAAGAAACGAATAGGGGTGTTGAGGTAAAATTCCTCAACCATTTGCGCATCATAGCGCTCAGGATTGTGACTTCCAAGGCGATAGAGGCCTTGTTGACGAATCCTCGAAACGATGATCTCCATGGATTCGACATCATCTCCTTCAGCGAGAACACGCTCAACAACCACAGATCTGGCAAAGATCATTCCGTCAATGATGGTGGCGGTCTTCTTGAGAGATGGGGAGGAAGTCTGTGATGATGCCATAGTAGTTTCTTGAAGAAAAGTAAGTGAGATTGAAAGAAAATCGCAGTAAAATTGCAGTGAAATGTAGGCTGTTTGCTCAAAGACTCAATTAATTTGCAGAAAGCGTAAAGAGGCGGTGAGAAGGTTTAGGGTTTCCAGACAGTGAACAGTCAGATTTAAGGGATGGGAACCGTTGTTTAAAATGAACAAACAAGATGGACTGAGCGTAACGGGTACATCTTATCCATCCGATTTTGAAATGAGAGCGGGTCCCACATCTGACGTATCGTCTTCCCTTATTGCCCGAAATGGTGGTGCGAAATTATAAAATAATTTGAAAAATCACGGCATTTGAGATACAAGTCCAAATGTCGTGTAAAGCATTTATTACAAAAGACGTTTGATTTAAAACAGGGCACGTGGACTCAAATCTGTTTTGAAATAAATAAAATATTAGAGTATAATATTAATTAAATTCCATAGTATGTGTTGTATCCACGTACATATAGCGTTCCCCCTTAAAAGGTACATACGGATTCAACTCCATACAATAATTTTCGGATTACTGCGGTATTCATGGGTCATACTGTATTCCCCCTTAATTATTGCACACGTCAGTTGTAGGATAATTCATGTCTCTTTGTTCCTACAGTGCTGTTCAGAATGTCTGAGTGTACATATAATTAACGGTGGACACTGTATTCGTCGGTCTTACAGCATTCCCCTCAATTGTTGAGTAAAGGCATTAAAAACTTACAGGGAGTCGGGCTGTAGCAAACCCAATTCTTGTCGAAGCATACAAAATCTTGCTGTGCCGAGAGGCTTGGTAAAAATGTCGGCTAACTGGATATCTGTATGAACTTTCTCCAGCCGAACATCCTTGTTCTCAACATCATTCCTAATGAAGTGATGCTTCATATGGATATGCTTAGTGCATGAGTGCAATACAGGGTTGTGTGTTATTGAAATTGCACTCGTACTGTCGCACATGATGGGTGTTTCCTTGGCTTCAATTCCATAATCTAGCAACTGTTGTTGCATCCAAAGGATCCGCATACAGCAACTACCAGCAGTATAGTATTCTGATTCAGATGTGGAAAGCGAGTTTGCAAATTGCTTCTTACTGAACCAAGATACAAGTCTAGGTCCAAGAAAGTGACAAGTACCACTTGTACTCTTCCTATCTAGCTTGCAGCCTCCGAGATCCGAGTCGCTGTAGCCAACTAAATTGAATCCACCTTCTTTAGGATACCACAGTCCTACATCGACTGTTCCTTTGATGTATTTCAGGATTCATTTGGCTGTTATGAAGTGTGATTCTTTAGGTGCTACTTGATATCGCGCAGACACTCCTACAGCAAATTGGATGTCGAGCTTGCTAGCCATTAGGTACAGGAGTGAGCTAATAAGCTTCATGTAGAGTGATTGATCAACTGGCTTTCCAGCTTCATCAGCACTAATTTGCACGGAAGTGCTCATGGGGGTTGACGATGATTTGGAGTTTATTCATCCCATATTTGTTGAGAAGCTCCTTGCTGTATTTTTCCTGGTTAATGAATATCCCTATAGGTAACTTCTTTACCTGCAATCCTAGCAAATAAATAAGTTCTCCCATCATACTCATTTCAAATTTACTTTGCATGAGATGAGAGAACCTTTGACATAAAGCAAGGTTAGTTGAACCAAATATAATATCGTCTACATATATCTGAACCATCAGGAGGTCATCACCTTCCTGTATTTTAAATAAGGTCTCGTCCACAGCACCTTTCTCAAATCTATTATCGGTTAGATACAGGTACAGGGTCTCATACCATGCTCTAGGTGCTTGCTTAAGTCCATACAGCGCATTCCGTAGCTTGTATACAAGGTCTCCACCTTCTGTGTTGACAAAACCTGGTGGTTGTTCAACATAGGCTTCTTCGGAAAGGTCTCCATTCAGTAATACACTCTTGACATCCATTTGATAGACAATAAAGCTCTTATGTGCGGCAAAGGCTAGAAATATTCTAATGGCTTCTAGTCTGGCAACAGGGGCAAAAGTTTCATCGTAGTCTATGACTTCTTCCTGTCTGTAGCCTTGTGCAACTAGACGGGATTTATTTCTGATAATGAGTCCATTTCCATCCTTCTTGTTTCTAAATACCCATTTTGTTCCAATTACGGATTGATGTGTTGGTCTGGGTACAAGATACCATACATTATTTTTTTCGAAACCATTAAGCTCTTCTTCCATAGATGTAATCCAGTGAGAATTATCTAGAGCTTCTTTGGTGGAAACAGGTTCGGATTCAACTAAGAATACAGCGATAGTGCACATGTTAAGTCTTCTAAGTTCAGATAGAGACTTCCATATAGGAAATGGAGATATCTCACTCGAGTTCTTCTTGCGCACATAGTACATTTTCTTATGTACTCTGTATTCTCCTACGAGTAGATACACCAGAATCAATATTTCCTATGAGCAACTCCCGTGGGTAATCTCTCAACCATCTTCCGTTGGGTTCTAATTCGGCGTCCCGAACTGTATCTTGAGTTGCTGTAGTTTCAGCTTCAGCTTGTACAGCATCAGCTTCATCTACTTCTGTTCTTATAGCTGTGGGGTTGATTTATAAGTCAACGACAGGCTCTATAGGAGTTGTAGGGTTATCAATGGTGAGTTGTTGGATATTCTGAGTGAGATCTTATACTATTGTAGGATCATGATGAGGTTCGTCAAACACTACATGTACTGATTCCTCAATTGTCAGCTTCCTTTTATTAAAGATAATGTAAGCTTTGCTGAGAGAGGAATATCCAACAAATATTCCTTCATCCGATTTCTGATCGAAGGTTCTAAGTTGATCCTTCCATTGTTCAAAATGTAACACCTGAATCCAAATATGTGAAAGTACGAAACTAATGGAGTTTTGTTGTTCTATACCTCGTATGCTGTTTTGTTGTGGTGTTTGTTGATGATACAGCGGTTTTGTGTGTAGCAAGGAATTGTGGAGCTTGTAGGCAGCCAGTCAGCAATATATATTACCTGATCTGCTTCCTGTGAGCACAACTTCTTTGGTTAGGATGTTCTTGACTCTACAGTGATCTATATAGAATTTCATCGAGAACTGTTTGTCACATAACTGGCTAATACTAAGTAGATTGTACTGCAAGCCTTCTACATAAGCTACATCGGTGACTTTGAATTTCCCACAAGCAGGGTTCCCTTCCCTCTTGTTCTTCCTATTGTTTTATCAACAAAGCGCACTTTTGGACCGCGACCTTCTACGAAATCTGACAGCTTGCTTTTGTCTCCTGTCATGTGCCAAGAGCATCCGTTGTTGAAGTACCAGATATCCTTCTCCAATATATCCTGTAGGCAAAGGAATTAAGTAGATTTAGGTCCCCTTTGAATATTGGGTCCATGGGTGTTAGTGGCTTTAGGTACACAGATTTTCATGACAGCAATGGGTTTACTGTAGGTTAATTTAGGTACATTATTGCGGTATATACGTGGGGGAGGTACGTAGTCACTGTAACCATGATAATCATTATGTATGAAAAATTCAGGGTTATTATTATTAATCCAGTATGAATGCCGTCTTGGAGGTGGAGCCATTTTCTTCAGCCTAACAGCTTGCCTTCTGGGTCTCCAGTTAGATTCCCAAAGCTGTTGATGATACTGTGAGGCGACCTGCTTTCGCGATGGATAACGAGGCTCCTGTATCCAATATCTAGGCGCGCTGTACTATTGGAAGTACTTGTGCAGGCCTTTGATATTTAGGTACAACCTTCTTTCTGAACGGCTGCTGGCACTTTTGATATGCTCGGGGAGCATGATGTTGGTTACGCCTTACAGGTCTGAATGGCTGAGGATTTCGCTGTCTGAAATATGACTGTGGTGGCGGAATGGCAGCCTTTGCTGTTCGCGGTGCAACATGTACCTTCACAGGACTTGGGATTTCTTCCGATACAGGAATGGGTTCCACACCCCTGACGAACACAGTACTAGTTTTCCCTTTATCGGAACATGAGCTTTATCCTAAGCCGCTTTTATCATGAGCATGTTGCCCGGTTCTTAGAATTTCTTCCATCATTTTGGATGATTTCTAGAAAGATTTCAGGATGGTCTCAAGTTCTCCTTCTCGTTTTTCGAGAGTTTTTACATTATCTTGGAGCAGAACAAAATCATTTGTCTTGCTTTCACTATGAGATTTAGCCTTATTTAGTTCATGAGCAAGTTAATGATTGCTCTCCATGAGTTTTTCGTGATCGACTTTACTGTTTTCAAAATCAACAGACATATTTTTGTAATTTACTTTTAGCAAGTCGTTTTCTTCCCTCAGCTCTAGGTTAGAGATTTGGAGCTGTATGTTTTCATTTTTCAAAGTCTCATGGTCCTTTTGAATATTTTTGAATTCATTCATCATGTTTTCAAAGGTATAAGATGTATTTGCAGGAGTAATTGAGGTTGAGCTTACCTCATCATCGCTATCTTCATCTTCCAGTATGTCTTTGGCCATAAAGCACATATATGCTTTATATTCTAACGAGTCAGTGTCAGTGACTGCCTGTAGACATTCTTTGGACTTTGTTGGTGCGGGGGAGGCTTCTGATTCGCCAATCAGGGCCTTGAGCTTGTTTTTCCAAGCACGTCTTCTTTCGTCTTTTTCCTATTGCTTGGCTTACGACAACCTTTGAACTTTAGGGTGAGGACATTTATTTGCATAATGTCCTAGTTTCCTGCAATTATAACAAAGGTTAGCATCACCAGAGGAAGATTCGGTACTTACCTTGTGAACAGGCTTGGGCCTGTATGGAGTCTTTCCTGTAACACCCCGAGATATTCGGAATAATTACAGCGCCGTAAACCCTTTAGGTAAGGATTTACAAGGCTAATTTTAAGAAGTGAGTAAATATAAACCAATCGTACAACTGAAGTTTAAAGACATATTTGATTCAACCGATCAAAGAGTTAATTTATACAACCATATCGAAAGGACATTATCAAAACAGACGTACTCGAGTACTGAACGAAACAAGAAAAACAACTCTCGACAACAATAACAACAATCACATCACTGAGCCATCTCATCGTCCCCGCTTGCACGTGGCCGCCTCCCCGCTCCTCGTCTACCCGAACATCAAAACAATGTCCACCCCGAAGGGGTTAGCAAAACGATGCTAGTACAAGTATCATGTTAAACAATTCGAATATGCATCGATAATACATAACAAGATACACCACACGGACTTCCGCTACCGAATCCGACAATGCAAATCCACAAGATTTCATTATACAAAGATGGGTATTCCAATGATCCAGCCCTCGAGATAGATCCCAAGATGATCCCGTCGGACCAACACGAGGTGGAAATAACCCGTCCAATGATCCAACACAAGATAGATCCCAAGATGATCCCGTCGGATCAACACGAGGTGGACATCCGATCCAGCGCCCTCAGCATAGATCGTTCAACGTATACAAACACAACTCATGCATACACATATGCCAAATCATTATGTTCATCAACATAAACATATAAACACTATATAACGGATATCATGACAAATCAATGAAGTAAATGTCATGTTCAACAACATGCATAATCATACGCATACTCCAAAAATACCGATATTAACATATCACGATACTTGCCTTGAAGATGGCAAGAACGATACACTTCAATGCTCTCGACGCACTCGAAGGCCGCCTCCTCCGATCAACGTAACAAGCTCGGACCTTAACAAAAGGAACGATATACAAATCATATCAAGTCGAATGATGGCCTAACAATTCGGTCTACGGCCGAAAAGCTCAAAATAAACAATCCGCCTGCATCGCTTAGCGCCACGCATACCTACGTAACGCGGCGCTAAGACGTACTGTTAGAGTACGCTAACGTATAAGACTAGCGAGCGCTAGCCACGGTCTCGCGCAACGACTTGGCCGTCTCATAACGCGCTACGACGCTTTCGGGCGTTAATCGACCCGATAGCGCACGTTAACTCACATGTGTTAGCGTGCGCTAACATTGCATGGTGAATACCGCAAGCCGAAATCGGGTTGAATGGTGAAGAACTCCGAATCCTACCGTGATAATACAAGTTATCCTCGGGCAAATCATGCTAATAAGGTTTGAGGAAGATTTATGATTATGAAATACCAATATACGGATAGTCATCTTAATATCATAATCCAATACGATCTTCAAGAAGCAATCTAAGTTCCGATCGTCTTATGTTTCAAAACACCTGATTTCAACGTATACGACTCAACAACTGGGTACTACCCGATTACTTGATCATAAATCGTTTTAAACATGCTGAGGAGTCCTTATAATAAGGTGGTTCAAAGGTTCATCCGATATCTAGCATCTATACGTCAAAAGTATCCTTCTAACATGCGATGACCGATAAGAATGAAATACTTGCTATCCAAACATGATTCAAACTTCCTTAGGAACCTTACTAATCATTGGTGAAAAATCACCTACCTCAAAGTAACGAAGAACACGGATGAAAATGAAGCAATCCAACACCAAAGGCTTGAACGCCAATCTCCAATGATATAAGATCTTCAATCTCGAACTAAGTGGTTGATACGAAGTGTTTAGGACGAATGGAGTTATGTTTCAAGTGCAAGAGTTCGGGTTATGTGGGAAGAAAGGACTGAAATCACGAATAGGATGCTGTCCTATTTATAATAAATGGCTATTAGCGCGCGCTACACCCTGTTCGTAGCGTGCGCTAACGGCTCACAGTCTAAACTGTACTCGGCACTTAGCGTATGCTACGCATATACCTGTAGCGTGCGCTAAGGCGTTGACCCGGCTTTTCCCGAAAGCCGTCCAGGTACATCCGACACGATCCGACAGGGGTCCCCCGGCCAGATCTCACCTACCGCACGTCTCAATCAGTCTGACCATGCATAGCGTACGCTAATTACACTCGGTAGCGTGCGCTATAAAACCCATGTTAGCGTACGCTACCCTTAGCCTGTAGCGTGCGCTACATGCACAGAATTTCAACCTTTAGATCACATACACGAAATTATATGCCCGGCGATATCGGAATATGAAATACGGAGAATAGTATTCAGACAAAAGTACAATCATTACAATATCGCAAGTTCCAATTACATAACAGAAATCTCGGGTATTACATCCTTCCTCCCTAAAAAGAAGTTTCGTCCCGAAACTTAGGATGAAAACAACTCCGGATATTTAGCCTTCATACCGTCCTCCGTTTCCCAAGTGGCCTCTTCGACTCCATGTCGTGACCATTGTACTTTAACCAAATGTATCGGTTTATTCCTTAATTGTTTGATCCGGCTCTCAAGTATCTTGATTGGTCTCTCTTCGAAGGTGCCATCATTAGCTATCTCGATCTCGTCGAAATCAATGACGTGACTGGGGTCCGGTATATACTTCCGCAGTTGGGATACGTGAAATACACTGTGAACATGACTCAGCGATGGCGGTAAGGCCAACCTGTATGCTAAATCCCCAACTTTCTCTAGGATCTCAAATGGTCCGATATATCTTGGACTAAGCTTGCCTCTTCTCCCAAAACGGAAAATCCCTCGTGTAGGAGACACCTTCAATAGTACGTGGTCCCCAACGTCGAACTCTAGAGGGCGACGACGTACATCTGCATAAGACTTCTGTCGACTCTGGGCAGTCAACAGTCTCTCTCGAATCAAGGCTATCTTCTCTTGAGTCTGAATAATCAATTCCGGTTCCGTCCCGATCAAATCCGAAGAATCATCCCAGCACAGGGGCGATCGGCATCTTCTTCCGTATAAAGCTTCAAATGGGGCCATCTTAATAGAAGCATGCCAACTGTTATTATAGGTGAACTCGATCAAGGGCAAGTGAACCTCCCAATCAGTCGACCAATCTAATGCACAAGCTCTAAGCATGTCCTCTACTGTCTGAATAGTCCTTTCGGACTGACCGTCCGTTTGGGGATGATAAGCTGTACTAAAGTTTAGCTCGGTCCCCAAAGCCCTGTGAACTGCTTTCCAGAAGTGCGACACGAAACGACCATCTCGATCCGAAATAATGGTCTTCGGCGTCCCATGCAATCTGACTATCTCCGCAATAAATACTCGCGCCAATCTTTCGGGTCCCCAAGTATCTTTGATCCCTAGGAAATGAGCCGACTTGGTTAGTCGATCAACTATAACCCAAATCATGTTCATTCCCGTTTTAGTCCTTGGCATACTGGTGATGAAATCCATCGAGATATCCTCCCACTTCCATTCGGGGATCTAAGCGGCTTTAACATCCCTGGCAGTCGCCGATGCTCAATCTTGACTCGCCGACAAGTCAAACACTTCGCAACGCATACTGCACGTCCTTCTTCATATTCCCCACCGAAGTTTTGTTTAAGATCCTTACACATCTTACCACGCCGGGTGAATAGAATAGGGCGCGCTATGAGCTTCTTTCAGAATAGTCCGTCTCAAATCATCATCTTCGGGAACGCAAAGTCGATTCTGAAATCTCAGAACTCCATAATCTTGTATCACGAATCCTGGGGCTTTTCCTTTCTTTACTTCATCACATAATCGAAGAATCAGAGAATCGTCCAACTGCTTGGACTTGATCTTCTCGACTAGTGATGAAGTCAGCTCCATCACATAAAGTCGCCCTTGGATTCCTGGTGCCCATACTTCAATCCCTTCGCGGATCAGTTCTCGTTGAATGCTGGTCTGGGGCGTAAGAGCTTCCAACACTCGAAGAGAAACAGGTTTACGACTCAAAGCATCGGCTACTACATTTGCTTTCCCCGGATGATAGAGAATCTCCAAGTCGTAATCTTTGATCAATTCCAGCCACCTTCTCTGTCTCATGTTTAACTCTTTCTGACTGAAAATGTACTTGAGGCTCTTATGGTCTGTAAATATCTGACAATGAGTGCCGTACAAATAATGTCGCCAGATTTTCAAGGCAAAGACTACAGCTGCTAGCTCCAGATCATGAGTCGGATAATTAACTTCGTACGGTTTCAATTGCCGAGAAGCATAAGCAATTACTTTATCCTTTTGCATCAACACACAACCCAAACCCTGATTCGAAGCGTCGCTGTATACCAAAAATCCGTCAGTTCCTTCTGGCAGCGCTAATATAGGTGCTGTCGTCAGTCTCTTCTTAAGTTCGTCAAAACCAGCCTGGCACTTCTCATTCCACGCGAACTTTTGAGTTTTCTAGAATAAATTGGGTGAGCGGACGAGCAATTTTGGAAAATCCCTCTACAAAGCGGCGATAATATCCACTAGTCCTAAGAAGCTTCGGACTTCTTTCACGTTTTTAGGGGCTTCCTATTCCAAGATTGCTTCGACTTTCTTCGGTCCACCCGAACTCCGTCGGATGATATCACATGCCCAAGGAAAGTTACTTCCTTAAGCCGTAACTCACATTTAGAAAGCTTAGCATACATGTTCCTTTCTCAAGATGCTCAAAACCACACGTAAATGTTCAAGATGTTCCTCTGCGTCCCTCGAATAAATCAAGATGTCGCCAATGAAGACCACCACAAATTTATCCAAGTACTCCAAGAATACCCGATTCATCAATTGCATGAATACCGCAGAGCATTTGTAAGTCCAAATGGCATCACTACAAATTCATAATGCCCTGCATCGATCCGAAAGCGCATTTCGGTATGTCCGATTCCTTAATTCTCGCTTGGTGGTATCCCGATCGCAAGTCGATCTTCGAGAATACCCTCGCCCCTTGCAGTTGATCAAACAAGTCGTCGATCCGAGGTATAGGATACTTATTCTTGATCGTCATCTTGTTAAGCTCCCTGTAATCAATACACAATCGGAGGGATCCGTCTTTCTTCCGACAAAGAGAACGGGCGCTCCCCAAGGGGAAACGCTCGGTTGAATATAGCCCTTCTGTAACAATTCCTCCAGTTGCTTCTTGAGTTCATACATCTCGGTTGGCGCCATGCGGTATGGTGCCCTGGAAATAGGGGTTGCTCCGTGCTCTAATTCGATGGTGAATTCCACTTCTCTTTGTGGAGGTAACCCTGGTAGCTCGTTAGGAAATATATCGAGAACTCATTCACAACTGGAATAGACGAGCTATACTCCTTCCTCTTTCCTCATGGCATAACACCAAAGTCCATGACATCCTGTTTCAAATTTTATCGCTTTCATTGCTTTGATCACTTTCCCGAGCTTCCCGGTCTCCATCCCCGAACAAGTGTTCGATCCGTCATCGGCAATGATGGAAATGACTCTCTCTCGGTAATTCAGCACAGCTCCATAACGGTTGAGCCAATCATCTCCGAGAATTAAATCGTCACCGCAGATGTCAACTACAATAAGATTCGATGGCCAATCTCTTCCTTCTATAGATACTGGGAAATCCCTAGATTCAAGTGTTCCCATAATTCTCTCTCCACTCGGCAATCCCACAACATACAGTTCACAATCAATTAAGCACGAGATTTTCAAACGATTAACACAGTTCAAAGATATAAAAGAATGTGTGGCTCCTGAATCGAACAAGACACTAACTGGTTGCAAAAGGATCTGAATCGTACCTGATGCAACAGCAGTGTTCGCCGCCGCTCTCCTCATTTCGTACAGCGCGGAGGGACGGACCCAAAGACTGGATGTCTCTCTCTTCCCGGCGTTCGCTGCTGGAATCCACTCTGTGTCTGGTTCACACTTATGTCCTTAGGAACTGTGCCGGAGTGCGGGTACCAAAGATCTAGTAGCGGCTCCACGTAAGGCCGCACGGTGCCCTTCTTGCCCACGGTCGTAACAAGTCACGTAAGATGCGGGCAATCACGCCGAACATGCCTCGCTCGACCACAATTGTAACATTTCTTTGATGCGTCCGAAATCGCCGATGCTGTCCTAACTTCTTTCCTCCTCGACTAGGATGCGGAGGTCTCTGGATGAGTGAAAAGAGGACCCGGCCGGGGCCCACTATTCTTATTCTCCGTGAAGTTTCCCGACACCTTCGTTTCTTTGCTTCCGTCGATTTCTCTACCGCGCCTCTTTCATGTCGTAGGCCGCTTTGTCTTGATACTGCCGCAACGTAGTACACTCGAATCCGACATGTATCTTGAATCTCCGGCTTCATCCGCATATCAAAATGAAAAATCTTTTACGCCTCCGTTCGACCAAGTGTCGCACACAAGTCGGTGATGATTAAAAGCTTTAATTACGTGCATCACGGATGCCTCCGAACTCTGTGGTGAGAAAAACTCTCGGATCTTCGCCTCTCTTACCGGACGGGACAATACGTGCTTCCATCATTTGTTTGAATTCCGTCCAATCCGCATTATGATCCTCGGGTCGAACAGCTTCCCACCAATCAAAGGCCTCCCCAGTCAGAAAATACTGGGCGATGGGAACCTTCCGGTCCTCGGGACAGTTAAGACCCGCGAATATTTTCTCCAACTCCTTGAGCCAATGATCCCAAATAAGTGCCTCAGCAGATCCGTCAAATTTTGGCGGGTGCAATTTAACCACCTCAGCAAGCCATCTGTCACCCCGGTTATCCTCGTGGTGCCGCTGTCCCATCATTGTCTGCATGCGATCAACGACACAGGCGAACTGGTTTATCTGCGCCACCACCTGTTGAAGCACTCCTGGCATGTTAGGATTTGCGTCATCGTTCACGATCCTTGTTGTCCTCCGAATGGGAATCCGTTTGGCTAACGGCTATCTCGTGAGTAGATACCGATTCTTCTTGCCTCGCATTTCCACGTCCGCGTCCACGACGGCCCGCGGCCCACGACCTCCCTCAACATACCGTAAACATAAATACTCAATATCCATGGCAACGTTCTAAAAGTACATCCATCAATGTTTACAAGACAAGAATTAAATAGAACAATAGTATTCGAGATTAGGAAACTTACAACCACAAATTAATTGACGATGTGGCTCAAGATGATGTTACGAACGACCAATAATCGATAACGTAAAATGCACTCCAACTAACCCGACTGCCAAGATATCCATAAATCTTAGCTCCGATACCATATTCTGTAACACCCCGAGATATTCGGAATAATTACAGCGCCGTAAACCCTTTAGGTAAGGATTTACAAGGCTAATTTTAAGAAGTGAGTAAATATAAACCAATCGTACAACTGAAGTTTAAAGACATATTTGATTCAACCGATCAAAGAGTTAATTTATACAACCATATCGAAAGGACATTATCAAAACAGACGTACTCGAGTACTGAACGAAACAAGAAAAACAACTCTCTACAACAATAACAACAATCACATCACTGAGCCATCTCATCGTCCCGTTTGCATCGTGGTCGCTCCCCGCTCCTCGGCTACCGAACATCAAAACAATGTCCACCCGAAGGGGTTAGCAAAACGATGCTAGTACAAGTATCATGTTAAACAATTCGAATATGCATCGCAATACATAACAAGATACACCACACGGACTTCCGCTACGGAATCCGACAATGCAAATCCACAAGATTTCATTATACAAGATGGGTATTCCAATGATCCAGGCGCTCAAGATAGATCCCAAGATGATCCCGTCGGACCAACACGAGGTGGAAATAACCCGTCCAATGATCCAGCGCCCTCGGATAGATCCCAAGATGATCCCGTCGGATCAACACGAGGTGGACATCCGATCCGGGCGCCTCAGCATAGATCGTTCAACGTATACAAACACAACTCATGCATACACATATGCCAAATCATTATGTTCATCAACATAAACATATAAACACTATATAACGGATATCATGACAAATCAATGAAGTAAATGTCATGTTCAACAACATGCATAATCATACGCATACTCCAAAAATACCGATATTAACATATCACGATACTTGCCTCGAAGATGGCAAGAACGATACACTTCAATGCTCTCGACGCACTCGAAGGCCGCCTCCTCCGATCAACGTAACAAGCTCGGACCTTAACAAAAGGAACGATATACAAATCATATCAAGTCGAACGATGGCCTAACAATTCGGTCTACGGCCGAAAAGCTCAAAATAAACAATCTGCCCAGACTGCTTAGCGCGCGCTACGTACCCTACGTAACGTGCGCTAAGACGGACTGTTAGCGTACGCTAACTTATAAGACTAGCGTGCGCTAGCCACGGTCTGGCAGTCTGACTCGGCTGGTCTCATAACGCGCGCTACGTACGTTTCGGGCGTTAACTGACCCCGATAGCGCACGTTAACTCACATGTGTTAGCGTGCGCTAACATTGCATGGATGAATACTGCAAGCCGAAACTGGGTTGAATGGTGAAGAACTCCAGAATCCTACCGTGATAATACAAGTTATCCTCGGGCAAATCATGCTAATAAGGTTTGAGGAAGATTTATGATTATGAAATACCAATATACGGATAGTCATCTTAATATCATAATCCAATACGATCTTCAAGAAGCAATCTAAGTTCCGATCGTCTTATGTTTCAAAACACCTGATTTCAACGTATACGACTCAACAACTGGGTACTACCCGATTACTTGATCATAAATCGTTTTAAACATGCTGAGGAGTCCTTATAATAAGGTGGTTCAAAGGTTCATCCGATATCTAGCATCTATACGTCAAAAGTATCCTTCTAACATGCGATGACCGATAAGAATGAAATACTTGCTATCCAAACATGATTCAAACTTCCTTAGGAACCTTACTAATCATTGGTGAAAAATCACCTACCTCAAAGTAACGAAGAACACGGATGAAAATGAAGCAATCCAACACCAAAGGCTTGAACGCCAATCTCCAATGATATAAGATCTTCAATCTCGAACTAAGTGGTTGATACGAAGTGTTTAGGACGAATGGAGTTATGTTTCAAGTGCAAGAGTTCGGGTTATGTGGGAAGAAAGGATCGAAATCACGAATAGGATGTTGTCCTATTTATAATAAATGGCTATTAGCGCGCGCTACACCCTGTTCGTAGCGTGCGCTAACGGCTCACGCCTAAACAGTACTCGGCACTTAGCGTACGCTACGCATATACCAGTAGCGTGCGCTAAGGCGTTGACCCGGCTTTTCCCGAAAGCCGTCCAGTACATCCGACACGATCCGACAGGTCCCCCGCCGATCTCACCTACCGCACGTCTCAATCGGGCCTCGACCATGCATAGCGTACGCTAATTACACTCGGTAGCGTGCGCTATAAAACCCATGTTAGCGTACGCTACCCTTAGCTGTAGCGTGCGCTACATGCATGTAATTTCAACCTTTAGATCACATACACGAAATTATATGCCCGGCGATATCGGAATATGAAATACGGAGAATAGTATTCGACAAAAGTACAATCATTACAATATCGCAAGTTCCAATTACATAAGAAATCTCGGTATTACATCCTTCCTCCTAAAAAGAAGTTTCGTCCGAAACTTAGGATGAAAACAACTCCGGATATTTAGCCTTCATACCGTCCTCCGTTTCCCAAGTGGCCTCTTCGACTCCATGTCGTGACCATTGTACTTTAACCAAATGTATCGGTTTATTCCTTAATTGTTTGATCCGGCTCTCAAGTATCTTGATTGGTCTCTCTTCGAAGGTGCCATCATTAGCTATCTCGATCTCGTCGAAATCAATGACGTGATCGGGTCCGGTATATACTTCCGCAGCTGGGATACGTGAAATACACTGTGAACATGACTCAGCGATGGCGGTAAGGCCAACCTGTATGCTAAATCCCCAACTTTCTCTAGGATCTCAAATGGTCCGATATATCTTGGACTAAGCTTGCCTCTTCTCCCAAAACGGAAAATCCCTCGTGTAGGAGACACCTTCAATAGTACGTGGTCCCCAACGTCGAACTCTAGAGGGCGACGACGTACATCTGCATAAGACTTCGCCGACTCGGCGTCAGCAGTCTCTCTCGAATCAATGCAATCTTCACTTCAGTCTGAAAAAACAATTCCGGAACCGTCCCGATCAAATCCAAGAATCATCCCAAAGACAGGCGATCGGCATCTTCTTCCGTATAAAGCTTCAAATGGGGCCATCTTAATAGAAGCATGCCAACTGTTATTATAGGTGAACTCGATCAAGGGCAAGTGAACCTCCCAATCAGTCGACCAATCTAATGCACAAGCTCTAAGCATGTCCTCTACTGTCTGAATAGTCCTTTCGGACTGACCGTCCGTTTGGGGATGATAAGCTGTACTAAAGTTTAGCTCGGTCCCCAAAGCCCTGTGAACTGCTTTCCAGAAGTGCGACACGAAACGACCATCTCGATCCGAAATAATGGTCTTCGGCGTCCCATGCAATCTGACTATCTCCGCAATAAATACTCGCGCCAATCTTTCGGGTCCCCAAGTATCTTTGATCCCTAGGAAATGAGCCGACTTGGTTAGTCGATCAACTATAACCCAAATCATGTTCATTCCCGACTTGATAAGTCAACGGATGTTGTAATGTAGTGTTAGCGCACGCTAATGCATGTTGATTAGCGCATGCTAACTGTATATTGGACAAAAAAGAATCTTATCCTAGTCAGAGCTGTCGGCGTGTGGACCCGTGTTCGGAGCATACAGACAAACGAGTCAACTAATGTTAGCGCACGCTAAACGCAAGGACTTGCGTACGCTAGAGAGTGTAAATTACATACGCTAATGCATGGGCATTACGTACGTAAGCTCATGTACGAAGCCAGACAGTAGTCTCTGGACTACGATAGCGCACGCTAACAAAGGTCAGTTAGCGCACGCTAAAGCCTTAGCGCACGCTAAACATGAGATGTTAGCGCATGCTAGTAATGCAGTCTATATAAGGGACAGACGGGTATTATGAAGCATTTCGTCCATTCTTTCACTTTCAGTCGATAGAGAGAGCTTTGGGAGGTTCTTGAGGTTCCCAAGCACGGTGAGGTGGTGATCTTTAACAAGATTAAAGATGGAAATCATGGATTAAAGCTTTGTTCTTGAAATCATTGGTGATTCTTGGAAATGGATTCAACCTTGGAAATCAATCCATTCCTTCATAAAGGTAATCACTCTTCATCTTTGGATTTCGTTTTGGATTGAATGTTGATGATTATTACATAAACAAGTTTGACAAGCATGATTATGAGATGGATTACCGAGTATGATGATATTAATATGATTCTTGTGATTTAGATTGTGTCGTTCGTTTTCTTGAGATAAGTGGATTAATCCTTCTCCTCGCTTCGGATGTTGATGTTATTGTAGATGATTACTCTTTGTAATGGAAGATTAAGGCAGTGGGGGTACGTTCTTGACGTTTCGTGTATTAATATTAAGGAAGATGATATATGGATATAGAACTTGGATTATAAGTTGGATGATTGTTTATATGTTAAAGGATATCGGATTTCGTTGTTTTGATAGCTTTGAACATGATTCAGAATCACTTAGTGTTCTTGAAATCGCCATAAGTTGATCGGTATTCGAAAAACATGCATCTGCCAAAGATTAGCGCACGCTACGCTTCTTGCCTAGCGCGCTAATGGGAGCAACTTAGCGCACGCTACGTTAGGTGATTAACGTGCGCTAAGAAGCCAGAAAGTGCAGTATTTTCGTGTTGTGGTTGTAAATTCGTGCTGGTTTGAGTAAGATTGATTCGACTAGTGTTTAATCGAGATATTATCGAGCCGTTGGGTTTGTGAATTGGTTTTATCGATTGTTGATTGTTATCAAACTTGTTGTCTATCGATTACTGTAATAGGTTTAGAATATTGATCGGTGATTACAACCGTGTGTTGCGGTCGAGCTCGAGTATGTTCGTGAATTGCTTTGGTCGGGACCGAGGGACTTGTAGATGACGGCAATGGAATTGGTAACAGCTTCATCGGTGTCGAGGTAAGTTATTACTTGCTCAGTTCATAATATTTAATGAATGGTTTCCGTTTCATTCATGTATAATTCGTATAGCAATGTTTATAATCGTAATCACAGGAGATTTGAGATTATAAATCGTATTCGAGTTTTGGGAATCTAAATCATAATGTATATGATTTACTTTTGTTATTGGTATACTTGTATATCGAGCATATATTGTGCTAAAGACGAAGATATGAATTATCTGCAATCCGTGATACTTTGGACCGTCGAGTATTGAGGATAATGGTTCATGATGGTTTAGACATTGAGATCGTTCTCGAAGGACTCGGGGCAAGTACTCTAATCATTTTTATCATTTGTGTCGATCATGTCGTGATACATTCGTGTATCGTTGTTGTCATGCATTTGTGCATTGTTGTTGTCGTATATTGTGTATTGTTGTTTTGTGCAGTTGTGCATTGTTGTCATATGTCCACCTCGTGTTGGTCCGACGGGATCATCGGGGGATCTATGCTAGCACGCGCTGGATCATCGGACAGGTTTTCCACCACGGTTGGTCTGACGGGGTCATCGTGGGATCTAGGCAGTGAACGCTGGATCATCGGATTACCTACGTGTTGTTGTTGTGCATATGTATATTATGGATTTGCCATAAGTATACATTGTCGTTATTCTTGTGATCATATTGACGTTGTCATATGAGTATGCATTTGTAGGTCTTGTGTTAGGACCATGTCCGTATGTTGTGTTGATCTGATCTCGGATTAGACTGACGTGATGGAAGTGGTATTTCGTATCTTGAGGTATGTTCCGTATTTCCTTGATACTTGTCTTTGATGGACAATCGATTTTCGTATTGGAATTGTCGACGTTATCCGAAGGACTGAATTGGCCAGAGTTGGTATAATTTCCGTATCGCGAGTTATGATAATGTTTTTGAGAACCTTGGGTATTGTTGAGATATCGTACAGATATTTTGGTATTATCCCATGGTGATGTTAAGGATACGAATTGTGGATTTTCGTAAAGTTAAGACGGTAAGATTACATTGGTCGTATTCTTACTTAGTATTTCCATTGATATGTAATTATTGACGTGATGTGATGGTTATCATTGTTGGATATTATGGCTGACCCCGTCGTGGGCTTTCTTTTTAGGTTCTTGGATTATAAAGCTTGTAGCGGTCGTGGAGAGATGAGCTTCCCGGAGGATACTGGCTAGAACATGTATTTGGGTATTGAGCTTCATTCGGTTGTTGTATTCATTGCTAGAGTATTTTAATCGTTTGTCTTTTTCCACGCGTGAGTATTTTTAAATGGTCTTTTGGTATTTGGTAACTTAGGTTACCTTGGCGATCGTTCTCTAAATCTATTCTCACAAGACGTGTGTTTATAGCTTAACGTATGTTCTTAAACTGTTGAGTCTTTGCATTTCGGGCCTTGTGGTTTCAAATGAGTTTTTACGACGGTTTGATAAACGAGTTTTATAAATCTTCGAATGGTTTTAATAGATAATACCGTCGTTAGCCTCTTGGGCGTTTTGTAAATGTTTGCGAAAATTTCCTTCAGCCTTGTGGGTTCCATCTCGGGGCCCACGCGCCGTAATATTCCCTCGGATCCGGGGTGTTACAGAATATGGTATCGGAGCTTAGGTTGAGAAAACCTAGGCAGTTGGGTCGAGTTGGGTCGTATTTCTGTCGCGTCATTTGAGTTGTCGATTGAAAAATATTGGAGCCGTGAGTTTTTGTTGTTCACTCGGGCTTATGCGTTGTGCGATTTGCCAGTGTAGTACTGGTCTTGTTATAAACTTTTTCAAATGGTGTTAACGTGTTTCTTCGGATAGAGCCGTGTTGTGTTCTCGAGTTGAACTAAGTTTGCAAAATGTGTGTTTTGAAAATATCTGTGTCGAGTATTTTCTTGAGTCGAGACATGTGCCAGTATCACGGGGAATCGTCGGCTTCACGATCTGTAAGTATTTGGATTTTTGAATTTCATTGAGATTTATTGCCGTTCTAAGTTGATACGTTTTGAGATTCAGAAAGATATTATGCTTCACAGTATGAGATGACAGAATTGGGATATGATTGATGATCTTGAGAAGCTATGATTTTGGAAAATCAATATGTCGGTTAAGTTTTGGAACAGAATTGTGTATTCGGGAGAAGGACTGGGAATTGTTGAGAAGAACATGTAGTCATGTTAAGTCATTTTGGAAATACATGAAACTGCTTTTGAGCATTTGAAAATGGTACTTTTCAAAATGAATGTTTCTGGCGATGTTTTACAGAATGATTTTTGGGCCGAGACCCAATAGATTTTTGAAATTGTTTTATAACTCAGGACTTGGGGTCCGAAAAAGAGTTTCCTACTTTTTAAACTCCTTGTAATGCGGAACGAGATACGGGCTGAGACCCTAATGTTTCAAACGGCTTTTCTGTTTTCTTAAAAACTCCCGAGACTTGTAAAATACTTTATCAATCATTTACCTATTTCGTTTCTGCCTGTCGCAGTTTTGATTTACTTGTTCAAATGAAACTTCTCGGGAAGTCTTTCGTTGTGTTGATTTGTTTCAAGGCATTGTCATAGCATAATTGAGGTGATCCAGATGAAAAATGGTTGACGTTGCGAGTCATATGTGGAAAAAGAGTTTTTGTCGAGTCTATACATTGAGATTTTGGATTCTATCGTAGTTTCTGATGGAATATCGTGGGATTTGTGACGAGCCGGATTGATATATAGAGTACGGATGTGGTCAATCATTTGCATAGTTTTCATTTTAAAACTTCAAATCGTGTGGATTCGAAGGAAATCAAGTATCAAATACTTGGCACCAAAGGAGCCGTTCATTTTTCGAGAATTGATTTGGTGGTCTTACCAAAATTTATGTTTTGAGTTTTGAAATTTTTGAAAGAACTTTCAAAATTTGTCTCCTTGACAAGATTATATGATTTCAAACTAGTTTTGAAAATGTGATTGATGTACATACGCATTGAATGCATAATGCATATCGTGGTGAAGTTCTCAATGAGATTCACGAACTGGATAAGACATCGTATGGTACGAGGAAAAGAGATTCGAACTTTAGTATGGCAGTTTGGTTATCCAGGATGATCGGTTGATCTATTGAATGAGAGAGATATGCTGCGTGTTGTAGATTCATGCACAGGATGTAATTTTGGAACTGTGGATTTTGTGAAACTGGGACATGTGTGTTATGTGATTCCATTGGTACGGTATTAGCGCGATTTTATCATAGTGAATTTTGAATGATTTCTTTGTAAGTATAGATTTGGGGAGGGTGACCCCATCTTTGGTGGGTTTTGATATTGAGTGGTCGTTCCCACTCCATGTATGATTGGATATGTTCGTCGGTTTATGATTGGTTGTTCGTATGCCGAGGAGTATGTTCGACATCAGTGTGTTTATTGAGATCCACTGTATGTGATTGGTTTGTCGTTTTGAGAATGCTATTCTTTCGTATATCTGTTTCCGTGGTTCTGTGTTGACCGTGTTGGAGCTTATCATGGTGATGATATTCTCGATTGCGTTTCGACCTTTGGGTTGGTCATATTAGAGTTCATCATGTCAATGATATTCTCGATTAATTTATGGGTTGATCATTGCCGTGATCATCCGAGCGCTCGATTTTGTGTTGATATTTCGGGATTCGTTGCCATTGTGTTGGGCGGTTGTTTCACGATGTATCGTGTATTATTGATTTGTATCGGGATTGGGATTTGATTGTGCGATCGAAGCACAAGATCTAACACGGATAGATTATTTCATCCGACGATAATATATCCGGGTTGGGACTTATGGAATTGTTATTGCAAGCGTGTTGAGGCTTTTCAAGAAAGTCACTTGCTAGTATCTCTGAAGATCGTCGACTTGGCCATATGTAAGTATGCTATTTTGGTTATTCGGTAATAATGATGATTCATCGTTGTCGTGATTATTTTGGGATATTTTGGTTGAACGGTTTATTTGTTTTTATGACGGATTGCAAGTTTCGAGGACGAAACTTATTTTAAGTGGTGTAGTATGTAATATCCGAAAATTCTACTATCATATTTAACATTATTTTATCCGAGTTATGTTGTACAAAGGTGGTATCTGCATGCATGGATAAAATAAATGAAGGACTGAGACATCTGTATTGGTACAATTATCGTACTTGGTTGACAATTACATTTAAGAAGTATATGTATTTAGTATGCCGTATGTTCGTATTCTGTATGTTGAGACGTTGGACAAGAATAGCTGAAAATGGCTAAGTATAGCCTTATTAGCGCACGCTGATATTCATGCATAACGCACGCTATCGTGCAGGATTAGCGCACGCTACGTTTATAGGTTAGCGTACGCTAGTGCAGACAGATCGGAAGGAATCTGCGTGTGGACCCGGCTACTTTCGGCGCACGTTCTGATAAGTCAACGGATGTTGTAATGTAGTGTTAGCGCACGCTAATGCATGTTGATTAGCGCATGCTAACTGTATATTGGACAAAAAGGAATCTTATCCTAGTCAGAGCTGTCGGCGTGTGGACCCGTGTTCGGAGCATACAGACAAACGAGTCAACTAATGTTAGCGCACGCTAAACGCAAGGACTTGCGTACGCTAGAGAGTGTAAATTACGTACGCTAATGCATGGGCATTACGTACGTAAGCTCATGTACGGCTTGACAGTAGTCTCTGGACTACGATAGCGCACGCTAACAAAGGTCAGTTAGCGCACGCTAAAGCCTTAGCGCACGCTAAACATGAGATGTTAGCGCACGCTAGTAATGCAGTCTATATAAGGGACAGACGGGTATTATGAAGCATTTCGTCCATTCTTTCACTTTCAGTCGATAGAGAGAGCTTTGGGAGGTTCTTAAGGTTCCCAAGCACGGTGAGGTGGTGATCTTTAACAAGATTAAAGATGGAAATCATGGATTAAAGCTTTGTTCTTGAAATCATTGGTGATTCTTGGAAATGGATTCAACCTTGGAAATCAATCCATTCCTTCATAAAGGTAATCACTCTTCATCTTTGGATTTCGTTTTGGATTGAATGTTGATGATTATTACATAAACAAGTTTGACAAGCATGATTATGAGATGGATTACCGGAGTATGATGATATTAATATGATTCTTGTGATTTAGATTGTGTCGTTCGTTTTATTGAGATAAGTGGATTAATCCTTCTCCTCAGTTTCGGATGTTGATGTTATTGTAGATGATTACTCTTTGTAATGGAAGATTAAGGAAGTGTGGTTACGTTCTTGACGTTTCGTGTATTAATATTAAGGAAGATGATATATGGATATAGAACTTGGATTATAAGTTGGATGATTGTTTATATGTTAAAGGATATCGGATTTCGTTGTTTTGATAGCTTTGAACATGATTCGTAATCACTTAGTGTTCTTGAAATCGCCATAAGTTGATCGGTATCAAAAACATGCATCTGCCCGGATTAGCGCACGCCACGCCATCGCCTAGCGCGCGCTAATGGGAGCAACTTAGCGCACGCTACGTTAGGTGATTAACGTGCGCTAAGAAGCCGAAAGTGCGGTATTTTCGTGTTGTGGTTGTAAATTCGTCTTTGGTTTGAGTAAGATTGATTCGACTAGTGTTTAATCGAGATATTGTCGAGCCGTTGGGTTTGTGAATTGGTTTTATCGATTGTTGATTGTTATCAAACTTGTTGTCTATCGATTACTGTAATAGGTTTAGAATATTGATCGGTGATTACAACCGTGTGTTGCGGTCGAGCTCGAGTATGTTCGTGAATTGCTTTGGTCGGGACCGAGGGACTTGTAGATGACGGCAATGGAATTGGTAACAGCTTCATCGGTGTCGAGGTAAGTTATTACTTGCTCAGTTCATAATATTTAATGAATGGTTTCCGTTTCATTCGTGTATAATTCGTATAGCAATGTTTATAATCGTAATCACAGGAGATTTGAGATTATAAATCGTATTCGAGTTTTGGGAATCTAAATCATAATGTATATGATTTACTTTTGTTATTGGTATACTTGTATATCGAGCATATATTGTGCTAAAGACGAAGATATGAATTATCTGCAATCCGTGATACTTTGGACCGTCGAGTATTGAGGATAATGGTTCATGATGGTTTAGACATTGAGATCGTTCTCGAAGGACTCGGCAAGTACTCTAATCATTTTTATCATTTGTGTCGATCATGTCGTGATACATTCGTGTATCGTTGTTGTCATGCATTTGTGCATTGTTGTTGTCGTATTGTGTATTGTTGTTTTGTGCGGTTGTGCATTGTTGTCATATGTCCACCTCGTGTTGGTCCGACAGATCATCGGGATCTATGCTAGCGCTACCGGATCATCGGACAGTTTTCCACCACGGTTGGTCCGACGGGTCATCGTGGGATCTAGGCAAAGGAACGCCGGATCATCGGATTACCTACGTGTTGTTGTGCATATGTATATTATGGATTTGTCATAAGTATACATTGTCGTTATTCTTGTGATCATATTGACGTTGTCATATGAGTATGCATTTGTAGGTCTTGTGTTAGGACCATGTCCGTATGTTGTGTTGATCTGATCTCGGATTAGACTGACGTGATGGAAGTGGTATTTCGTATCTTGAGGTATGTTCCGTATTTCCTTGATACTTGTCTTTGATGGACAATCGATTTTTGTATTGGAATTGTCGACGTTATCCGAAGGACTGAATTGGCCAGAGTTGGTATAATTTCCGTATCGCGAGTTATGATAATGTTTTTGAGAACCTTGGGTATTGTTGAGATACCGTACAGATATTTTGGTATTATCCCATGGTGATGTTAAGGATACGAATTGTGGATTTTCGTAAAGTTAAGACGGTAAGATTACATTGGTCGTATTCTTACTTAGTATTTCCATTGATATGTAATTATTGACGTGATGTGATGGTTATCATTGTTGGATATTATGGCTGACCCCGTCGTGGGCTTTCTTTTTAGGTTCTTGGATTATCAAGCTTGTAGCGGTCGTGGAGAGATGAGCTTCCCGGAGGATACTGGCTAGAACATGTATTTGTGTATTGAGCTTCTGTTCAGTTGTTGTATTCCGCTGCTAGAGTATTTTAATCGTTTGTCTTTTTCCGCTTTAAATGGTCTTTTGGTATTTGGTAACTTAGGTTACCTTGGCGATCGTTCTCTAAATCTATTCTGTCGGTACGTGTAAGCGATAGCTTAACGTATGTTCTTAAACTATTGAGTCTTTGCATTTCGGGCCTTGTGGTTTCAAATGAGTTTTTACGACGGTTTGATAAACGAGTTTTATAAATCTTCGAATGGTTTTAATAGATAATACCGTCGTTAGCCTCTTGGGCGTTTTGTAAATGTTTGCGAAAATTTCCTTCAGCCTTGTGGGTTCCATCTCGGGGCCCACGGCGCTGTAATATTCCCGGTCGGATCTGGGGGTGTTACATGCATGAGGAGCGCCATTTCATCTTATGACAGGATATCATCGTCGCTGTCAGCATTCTTGTGGGTAGGCTTTAATGTGTTGGGCATGCTATGCCTTCTGTTGGATACAGCGGCTAGCGCTGTAGTTCTTGCAGGAGATTCTTCAGCTTTCTCTCTTCTGTCAATATCATACTCAAAAGCTTTGAGGTTAGAGAAGAGATAAAAAGTAGATATTTCATTAAGATTGCACGACACACGCATAGCTATGGTCTTAATGTCCCATCAGGCAGGGAGAGATCTGAAAATTTTAGGTTATTCTCCTTTTGGGTATAAATATTGCCCAACGCTTCACGTTCACCAACAATACCAGTGAATCTGAGGTCAAGTTCCTCAAGTGTTTCAGTTGGTTTCATTTCAAAAGATTCAAATTGCTTAGTTAATTTTGAAATTTTGTTTTCTTTTGAGAGCTCAGTTCCCTCGCAAATCATCTTGAGTTTTTCCCAAATTTCTTTGGCTGTCTTACAGCTCTTTACCTTCGAGAACGTGCCTTTGTCAAGAGTGACAAATAGGGCGTTCTTAGCAACATTGTCGAGGTTGGCGTGTTTTCGATCATCTGTGGTCCATTGTTCGTGCTCTTTCTCGAGCATATCGGCATGAGCTTGGCCTTCAATCCTTGCGGCCGTATTCACCTTCATGATTTTTATGGGACCTTCTTGGATGACATAAAGCATTTCTTCATGCATGGCAGCAAGATGAGCTTCCATCGTGATTCTCCAGACATCAAACTCGTTACTAGAAAACATTGGTACCTTGTTAATCAGTGAGGTATCCATGTCTAAGATTTGGAAAGATAAAGAAATTTTCAAAAACAGTGTGATCTTAGGGATCTGAGTCGGTTAAAAATATGACTGATTCTTTTTAGAATCAACTGCTCCGATACCACTTGTTGGCCACTAAGTATAGAGAATACAGCTTGGAAAGTGTTTAAGAAACAAGTTGTACGATTTTCAAATAGGAGTGCGTAGCGGAAGTCTTGAAAGAGTAAGTTGCTGTTAATATAGTAACTTGATTTTCTCCTGTTTTCTTGGTGCGTATAGGGTATGCAGTGTATACTTGTAAAATAATCACAGTTATAAAAACAGTAAGTGCATAAGGTAAATAACACATTGTTTTAAAGTGGTTCGAGGTAAACCCCTCTACGTCCACTGGTCCTCCACACAGGAGTGAGAAAGTTTATTATAAACACTACGTACACAACTACGTGTCTATAATCAAACTTATAATTTGTATCACACAGATTGATACAAGGACCGTCGCTTTCAACCGTTCACACATATTGGTCAAAGATAACTCTTGACTTGCTTCTTCACACACAGTTCCAAAGCTTCGTCTTATTCGTCCCACACAGGTCGGAATAACTTATTTAGTTCGCACAGAACTAGATTTTTACTCAAGGTAAAAAGTAAAGTAACCAGGTAAGAACTGCAGCTTGTTGATGAAATTCTTGAGATGATGATGGTTGTTCTTGATTGACTGGGTATATTTCTTCTTCTCATATATGAATGATATTTGGAAGAAATATACTTTGCTCTTGTAAGCTTGATCTGATGATAATGAATATTCAGTCGATAGATCGTTCGCGTATTGCTTGTAAGCTTGTATGTGTTGGTTTCTTGGATGAACTGATCTTCAAACTCTAGGATATATATAGCCTCTGAATATATACGTTGAGAATAGATCTGTTGAGCAAAAGTCCGTTCCAATGGGATGATTTATTTGAATAAAACACAATTCGGTTTTTGCTCCTTGATTGAAGATCTGTGTCGGCTAGTATTTAAATACTTTATCGCTTCCGTATTTAAATACTTGTTTTCAAACGGGACTTGTCTTTTAGTGAATAAAGCAGATTCCATTTCAACGGTCTTCAGTCCAGTTTGGATAAGTATTGAAGATCTCAATACTTACAGCCTGTATGCTATATCCAACATAATGTTGTAGGTTATGTGTTGTAGGCTATCTTAGACCGATACTGTATGGAAGGATGCTGTATGTTTATTTCGGGACAGCTTCCATACTTAGCGTCATTATGATTTTCTTGATGTATGATGGCTCTTTATACTTTCGCTATATGTTGGCACTTTAAGAAGACTTCGATACAGGATTGTTTACTCCAACAACTTCGATCGTCTTCGAGACAGCTGCTTGCTGTATGTTAGCACTTTATCAAAACTTCGATACAGGATTGTTTATCCCAACACTAATTCATACACATCATGTACCGAACTCCCGAGGCCACACAGACCGTACCTCGACCACATACACTATTCGTACACATCATGTACCGAACTCCAGATGCCACACGGACCGTACCTGGACCACATACACTGTTCGTACACATCATGTACCAAACTCCAGAGGCCATACGGACCGTACCTGGAACACACACACACTGCTCGTACACATCATGTACCAAACTCCAGAGGCCACACAGACCGTACCTGGACCACACGCACACTGTTCGTACACATCATGTACCGAACTCCAGAGGCCACACGGATCGTACCTGGATCACACACACTATTCGTAAACATCATGTACCGAACTCCAGAGGCCACACGGACTGTACCTAGATCTCACACACACACACACTCTTCCCAACACATATCAAACAACGCAACACATCACCATGGATAACACACCTTACTACAAATACGTTTGAACATCCAATCATACACCAAAATATATGTCCAAGTGTAAAATCAATCCAACACAATAATCATAATCAACACAAGACATCAAACCCGATCAATCATGTCCAACTTGAATCACGCGACTAACATGACCAACATAACTTCAAAACGTTAAACAAGCAAGAATATCATTAATACCAACAAACATTCAAATAACCAAATCGCACGAATCATATCCACGAAGGTAAACCAAATCATCGTAAATATAATATGTAAACTCTATTAATAAGACACAAATCGTATAAGTAGAATACTTGCCTCAATAACCGATACTGAACACTCCGAAGAACACGATTCAATCAAGAAACCTCGGACCCTGAAGAAGACAACGAATGGAAGGATTCTGACTCGAGTTCTTCACAAAGATTTTGTTCCCTAGATAATTGAAAATGATTCTCCAAGTATCCAAGCCTCCATGAACAACAAAAAATTCTCAAGAACACTTAAAAACATGAAAGGGGCGGAAGGTCGCCTACAAATCAGTAGAAAATATGCTCTCATCTTTTAAATAGATGGTGATGTTACGGCTATAACACCTCCCTCCTTACAGCCATAATTCCATTACGTAAATTTAATACCGAAATTCATATGTTGTTTATGACTGTAACATAAGGTTATTTATACCCGTAAGGCCCTTATGTAA
Source organism: Orobanche coerulescens (assembly GCA_033398695.1). NCBI lineage: Eukaryota > Viridiplantae > Streptophyta > Magnoliopsida > Lamiales > Orobanchaceae > Orobanche > Orobanche coerulescens. The sequence continues at coordinate 75,384,534 of CM065807.1, read as the reverse complement.
AACTCAAAACCAACAACTTTGTACCTACCTTATGGCCGTATCACAAAAATTGTTAAGACTGTAAGGCCTTCTCGTAAACCCACCAACAAAAAGCTAGCCTCATTACGGCAGTAATGTCCTATTCTCTACAGCTACAACAGCCCAGTGTAATTATAAGTCTTTACGACCGTAAGATGCTCTTGTAAAAATCATGAGCCATCAAGATAAATTGTTAGGAATATGGTCTCGAATACAACCGAGAGGATGAGAAAGTGGGAATTTTATTGTAACTATGAACACCACTTGTAGAAGGCATTTATTATTGCTATATCATTGTATATAATTGGCATCATGATTTGGTATACAGAATAATAGTCCTTACATTTGAGAGCGAACATTCCAGTCCTTAATGAGATAAGGAAATAGGCACTAGAAGTGTTTAGGGCTCAAATGCTTAACTCGTACGCAAGTAGATAAAACTTAACTGGGCGTAAAGTTTATGCAAGACTTGTATAACGTGTATTTTGAGATGTAGAGTGCCTGTTTTCACAAAGAGTTAGTGGAAGCACACATTATAGGTATGCTAATGGGATTAGTATACCCGGACTCGACTCACCTCGATTCAGTCACATGGATTTTACTCTTATATGGTCAATAACTGAATCGAAAGGTTGTGATAGATATACGTGAACCTTTGATTTGAGGATTCAGTAGGAGATGCGCTTGTGACATTAAGTTACTCACTATAGTAGTTTGATCCAATCACCGACAGGTGGGGTCAACCTCGAAGTGCAATTTGATCGGGAAAATAGCAGTCTCTACCTAATATCAAGATATGATTCTTTCTCCTCTAAGTGAACAGATAGATGTCCTATGCGGTTAGTGGGAAATGAGATCATAATTCTTTGGCCAAAGCATTTATAGCTAGTTTTATTTGGTACACGATAGTTTAGTGATCACGATTTGCACTAACAAATGTAGAGTGTCAAGTTACTATAGGGTTTGACATTGTCGTGACCTTAATACTTGATCGGAACATATGATTGAAGTGTTTATACATATAAGGTATTCATAAATAAAGGTTTTGGAATGATCTCTATTATTCGTTCTCAGTTGGGTTATGGTGTAGGCCACTGGACTGGTGAGGTGGTGCTAACACTCTTTGGATCCTCCTATTCCTATCTATGACAAACCTACAGAGTCGCGCACACAGGATAGACGACAGATTAAACTGAGCTTTCTCTCTTGGTTAATATTGGGACAGTGGATGTCTAATTTAATTTATTAGATAAATTTATATGGTCTAGTGATTTAAATAAATTACTGGGTAATTAAAATTTAACTCATATTATTTCTTAGATAAATTATATTAATATAATTAATCAATTGTACTAATTAATTGTATCAATATTGAAAGGTACCAAAATGTATCTATCAGAATAAACATTCGAGGGTCAGTTTGACGGGCCGAAACAAACCAATCATTAAGTAATTCTCTCATGACCGCCCATTCACTTCAATATGGTGGATAAAAAAATTCTCATGGTTACGGTATGATAAGATATGAGGGAGTTTTATATATAATTGGTATATATTATAATGTATTAATCATGGCATGATGCGGGGATTCATTTTTTATATACTACATCAAGATTATCATCCACTACTCCATGCAAACACATTTCGGCAAGAGAAAATTCTTTCCAAGTTTTAAACTTAAAGTTCAGAGTGTGTTCTTGAAAAAAAAATTATTTATCACTTAGAGTGATCAAAATGAATATATAAAGCTCTTTCTATCAACTTCGAGCCGTGTTCATAGAAAACAAGAAGATCGAAATTTATTTCGGTCATCTTTCCGACGCGTGATACGTAGACGCACAGTACTTTTGGTGCTCGAGAATTTCACAAAGCTTCGGAAATTTGGAATTGTTATGAACACCAATATTTAATTAAAGATCTTCAAGAGTATGATTTCTAAATTCATACTTTGTGTTTTTAAATTCGTATATACAATGCTTGATCAGTCTTGTTTAGGGGTTCAGTTTATCAATTATTTTAATATTATTCTATTGTGTCTTCGATTTTAGGCTCTGAATCCAACAGTGGTATCGGAGAGAGGTCTATGCAATCGCATAAATTATATTAGCATTTGGAGCATGGTTGAATATTTTTATGATTTAGAATCATAATTGACTTAATCGGTAATGTTTAATTGTTCGTCGAATTTTTTTCCATAATTTTATGTCACAATCTAAATCTATTTTCTTTAAATAACTGATTTACATGTGTAATTTAAGAATTAAAAAAATATTATTTTAAGGTTTGGGACAAAAAAATGAGCCGGAAAAATGGTCGGACCCTGCAGCTCGGGAGTGGTGATGGGGTTGTAAAGGCCGTTTTGAGCAAATTTATTTTTTACTAGAATATTTGTAAAGGGTAGAATTTTCAATGATGTAGTAATTTATTATCTATGACGAAGAGCCGAGGATGAACCGCCAAGAAGACGAAGATTCAAGACATTCAATTTGATTATTTGTATTTTACTGTGTCGTTGATGATTTAATACTTAGGAACGATCCATGAACTGCATGTTGGTAGATACTAGGATGTGGATGTTTTTTATGTTGTATGACAAACAAACAATCGACAAACTGTGCTTACAAATGAATTAATGTGCAAAGCGTAACATCTAATCGCGTGATACCTCCACTTACAAACACTTAGTTATAAAGGTTACGAGGTTTCCTACCCTCCGTCAAACTCATGGGAAATTGGAATCTAAACCAAAATACTATTCTTCCGAGTATGTCAGGATAGTGTTTTAGGATAGGTCGAAAAAGTTTGAGAGTTCATTAGATGTATGGGTTGCAGGATAAGATTCAATTGTCCGACTGATAGGAGTTGAAGGTTTAAACTTAGATAGTTCAACGAGACATACAAATGCCATGGGTTGAGGGCAAGTGAACTAGGGGTAAAAGAAGATAGAATCATCCATTAGATGGGTTGGTATTAAACACCATTTTCTATTAAACTTTTTAAGAATTTGATCACCACCAGGAAGTTAACCATGATTTCTGGATTCCACATAGGAGTGTGTAATGCTGATGAAAATAGTGGGAGCCTAGTTAATGAATATAGAAAGTCCTTAAATTCTATACTCAGATCATAATTGAATAATAAAAAATTAATCTAGTATTATTCTTTGCAGCCAAACAAATAACACTCTCAAAATGATGTTAAACCCACTATCAATATTACTCGAAAAGAACACCCTGACTGGCTCAAACTTTGTAGACTGGCTATGGAACTTGAGTATTGTCCTCGTGATGGAAATAGTGGGGTACATCTTGAAGGCAGACACCCCAGTTGTCCTACAGAACCCAAGCCAATTAGGAAGAATTCGACACCCATAAGAAATGGGTGAAAGACGGTGTAAGAGTGTCTGGGTACATGTTAGGCCCTATGACTAATGAGCTTCAACATGCCAATGAAAAGATGACATCTTTGAGAGTCATCTTAGTGCACGTGACTAAGTTCTATGGAGAGCATGGTAGAACTACTAGATATGAAATATCAAAGCAGTTGTTTGGTATCAGGATGAAGGAATGAGAGAGTTGCGGACCATGTCCTAAAAATGATCTTCATGATTGAGAGATTTGAAGCTTACGATTTTCAAATGCATCTCTCTTCAAACTGACCTCATCCTACAGTCACTTCCTGACTCCATTTCTCAATTTGTCATGAATTGTAACTGCAATGAGATTGCATATAAATTAGTTGGGCTAATAAACAAACTAACGATAGCCCAGTCTCAAATAAAGACCGAGAGTAAAGAAGCTGCACTTGTCATTTATTCTAGGCCTTGTAGGTCTAAGAATAAGAAAAAAAAACAAGTAATTTGGTCCCAAATCCAAGATCAACAAGGATAAGGGCAAGACCCCAATGATTCATAAGACTAAGGGGGCCAAGAAAATGGGATGCATGCCTCAACTAGAGTGAGCTAGGCCACTGAAGAAGGTACTATCTAAAACTTGATAGCAATGTGCCTTCAGGGACGAGACTGTTGGTTTGGGAAATAAATTGTTCTGTAACTGTATATTCTACTTCTTGATTACTTGATTGTGGTGTGATTTCTCACATTTGTACAATGAATCAGGATCTAGAATGAAGTGGGAAGCTTGGAGCTGGAGAAGTGATGGTAATAGTCGAGAGCAGGAATATTGTTGAAGCTAGTGATGTTGGATTACTTATATTGGATTTAGAATCCAGCTTTTCTTAATTTGAATGACGTACTTGCTTTGCCCAACGAGAGTAAAAATATTGTATCAATTCGAGTCATAGATGGTAAGGGATATCATTTCTTTATTGGAGATAGATCTTACCGCATTTATTTTAGAAATAAATTGGTTGGTATCGCTACATTGTTGAATGGTTTTTTCCATATAAATCTAAAGAATAGAACTAATGTTAACATTATTTTTAGGAAGCATGATAGGGATGATACAAACCAAGCACTTAAATGGCATCTTAAACTTGGTCATATTGGTTAGACCAACATTCATAAAATGAATAAAGATGGGCTCATGAGTCCATTGGGATCGGATCCCTATCTAACTTGTGAATCTTGCCTTCAAGGCAAAATATCTAAGTTACCCTTGACAGGGACTTTTGAAAGAGCTGTTGAAAAGCTTATATTGATTCTTACCGATATATGTGGCCCTTTTAAAGCGGCATGAGATGGTTGTCAGTATTTCATTACATTCATTGATGACCATACTAGGTATGGGTTTGTGTACTTAATGAAACATAAATTCGAACCCTTTGATAAATTCAAGAAAGTTCAGACCCTGGTTGCAAAACCAAACCGGTCATCATATTAAAGCACTTGAGTATCGAGTTTGATGAGTTATTGAAAGAAGTAGGAATATCTCCAGATACTCCATAATTAAATGGTGTGTGTCAGAAAGAAGGAACTTAACCTTGTTGGGCATGGTTCGATCCAATCTTAACTACACCGATCTACTAATTTACCTATGGGGTTATGCGCTCCTTACTGCTGCACATATCTTGAATAGATGTCCTTTTAAATCTATTCCTAAGACTCCACATGAGATGTTGAGAGATAGGAAGCCAAGTCTTAATCAAATTAGGATTTGTGGATGCCGTGTTTATGTAAAGAAGACTAAAGTAAAGAAGTTGGAAGCTATGTCCGTAAAGGAATGTTTTATTAGATATCCAGGAGATTTTATGGATATTTATTCTACATGCACGAAAATCATAGAATCATTGTTTCCTTACAAGCACACTTCCTTGAAGATGAGTTCATTCAGGAAGGAGGTGCAGGTAAAAATATTTCTTTAGGAGAACTAAAAGAAACACCTGAAGAGACATCGATTTGAGATATTAGAACTGAACCTTCTGAAACACAACCACAACCTCGAAGGTCTAGTAGATATTCTAAGTTACCTAAGAGATATGTCTACATGCATCAAGAGAAACTCGGTCCCCATGAGATGACAGAAAGTAGCCAAGGGAATGATCCCTGAGCATATGATCAAGCAATGGATGATATGGACTTTGCAAAGTGGCGAGAAGCTATGGAAGCTGAGATGGACTCTATGCATGCTAATCAGGTCTGGACTTTAGTGGATCGCCCTAAGGGCATAGTGTCTATTGGGAATAAATGGATCTACAAGAGAAAGACTTGTGGATATGGCAAGATTGAACCTATAAGGCCAGGCTTGTGGCAAAGGGTTATACCCAAAGATAATGAGTCGATTACTTTGAGACCTTCTCGCTTGCAGCCATGATTAAGTTTACTTGTATGATGCTTGACATAGTAGCCCAATTGGATAATGAAATATGGCAAATGGATGTGAAAATACTGTTCCTAAATGGTTCCTAGAGGAGGAGATCTATGTAGAATAGCCTAAGAGATTCTTGTCGAAACTGATATTCATAAAGTGTGCAAGCTTCTGCGTGCCATTTATGGGCTGAAGCAAGCTTAGTGAAGTTGGAATCTTCATTTTGACGAGGCAGTCAAAGAGTTTGATTTTGTCCAAAATGAAGAGGAGTGGGAGCGAAATTGCGTTCTTAATACTATATGCGGATGAAATTCTACTTATAGGAAATAAGGTAGGAATGCTCAATTCTGTGAAACTTTGGCTTTCGAGTGAGTTTTCAATAAAATACTTGGGAGAAGCAACCTATATTATGGGAATTCGTCTCTATCGGGATAAAGCAAAAAGAAAGTTAAGTATTCCCAATCCCTTTGATGAACAAATTAAAACCCGCAAGTGTACGAATCACTTTTCTAGGTAGCGGAAAGTAACTACGAGATCGATCTCACAAGGAGTTGGAAATGGTTTGAAGTTCAATTTTGTTTGGCAAATAGTCGAATTAGAACGAAGAGAGCAACATAAATCAAATCACAATGAAAAATCCGATTGAGGTATGATCAAGAACACGAGTGTAGAAAATTAAATAAATACGAAATAAACGAATTAATGGTAAGGATTATCTAGAAATTACTATTATGAGAATGGTATGGGAGTTTAGAATCACTGACACACATGTTATCAATCATTAGCTTCAATACTCAAAGAATTTAAGATTTGGAATTACCGATTGTTCACAATTAAAAGAAATCCGTTTGATGGCGGCAAATTCTAAAAATCATGATAGTTCTTTTCAAAAACAAGAGAAACTCCTTTGATGGGGATGAATCCCTACTAACAATCGACTAGTTAAATATCTTTGATGGGATAATTCGCTAAAAGATCGCGGAAAAAGTTTTAGAACATTCACAATCAATTCGATCGGGTTGTTTGATGGCGAACACCGACAAAGACCCTCGATTTTGACAATAATAACAACTATGAAATAGATTTGATGACCTAAATCATAAGTTCTCTTACATATAAACAATATTAGTGCACAATATCATCAAAAAGGTTTAGAACATTCACAATCAATTCTACCGGGTTGTTTGATGGCGAACACCGACAAAGACCCTCGATTTTGACAATAATAACAACTATGAAATAGATTTGATGACCTAAATCATAAGTTCTCTTATATATAAACAATATTAGTGCACAATATCATCAAAAACACCGATAAATTATGAAGAACAAAGAAAGAGGAACAATCCCAAACTCTTACCTAGAAAATCAATCAAAGCTAATGACTAACAACATGTGTGTGGTTCAATCTAAACACCCATATGATAAAATTAGCTACTCATGATCATTTCAACAATAATATCAAGACTCATAGAATAAAATATGGTAGAAATCTTCCCTTGCAAAAATGAAATCGAATCCCCGAGGAAGGTTTGATGTTCTTTCTTCAAAAACTAACAATATCTTCTTACAAATTATAAATATCACTCACAAATGTATCTCTATATGTTTAGAATACTAAAACAAAGATGAAAACTGAGTTCCAAGAGTGTTTCTCTCGAGTTTTTCGTCTCTCATCGAGTTGTGTCTAGGGTTTTCCCTTTTATACCCGACAAAAAAAATCAAAAAAAATGCAGAAACACATTTTCTGCACAGCAGGGGTGGTTCTCGATCCGGGCATTTTGGATCGCGATCCGGATGTTTTGGCAAACAGCTGCCGCGCGGTCTGAATTTTGGGATCGTGGTCCGGGTTGTGAGGCCGTGGTCTAGAAGCCATATATCCCTTAATACATCTCGGAATGTAGCATATAATATACCGTTGTGAAGATGATTTCACGAGGAATCCATACATATAGAGAACACATCCTAATTCGAAGTAATGAATCTGGAAAATAGGAAATACGATCGACTTTGCTTCATTCTTCATCGTTTAAGCGTTGTTCTTGCTCCCGACTTGATCTTGATCGTCGTAAACTCCAATATTGGCCATAAAAGCACTTCTTTCACCATAATCTTCGTTCGTATACCTACAAAATAAAAACATAACATACCAAGCGTAAAAAACACAAAAACACTTAAAAACAAACAAAAGCACGACTCAATATAATAGAATGAGACCATCAAAAATCGACTCATCAAATCCCACCAAACATATACCTTTGCTTGTCCCCAAGCAAAAAGAAATAAAACACATGACAGAAAACGAGGAGGATTGAATAATCAAGCTAATTGTTGGGTATACATACAATCAACCGGGAATATAAAAGTATCATAAAGTCTCATAATTCGTCATGGAAGCGTAAACTCACAAATGAATGGACAGCAATGGCACTTAATCGAACATGCAAAAAACAAGTCTTAGTAGTCCCTCATAGAATTTTATCGATTCACTCATCTCTCAGGTGTTTAGATATGTCAATACGCTCAACTCGATTCGAATGAAAAGTTCTATTATATGCTTGCACTTCTAATCTTCATCAAACGCATCAATATTCACAAAGCACAAGTCATAGGGTCTTACTTTTGGTTGTAACAGGGTTGTGGCTCTGGGAAAGTTTGGCTAGTGGTTACAAGTTTAGTCCAAGTAGAGCATATACAATCCTCACATATATGAAATAAACACTCAAAGCAAGATCGATCACTCTACTTCATTTCTCCCATATATATATATATATAAATATATATATATATATATATATATATATATATTTCAATTCTAGGCCTTGTTAAGCGCAATTCTTTTGATATTGGCCTAGTTCTTACAAACCAACAACTTTCCATTTTATTTTTCTTAGGCTCACTCCTTTCCTCCCCTTGCTTTTCTAACCCACTATTATTAATATTACTTTTTTTTATTATTTTCTTTTAGTGGGGCTCATTATTTTTAGCGGAACGGGAGAGAAGATTTTTACCTCTATACACCACAAACTTTGCACACCCTCGTTTTTCAAATATACCCTCTCATGCTCTTACGAGAAACAACACTTGGGCAAGTTACGGCTTTTGGATATGGAGCTATAAGATGCGAATTTTTTGAATAAAAATACGGCTAAAGGCTCAACGGGGCTAGCAAAAGATATTAATATGAAATGGTGGATATTTTTAGATAAGTAGGTTGAAGACAAAGAATGGGCAGCCCTAATCATTTCTCGTGTATGTAAATATTAACACATTATCCGACATAATCATGCAAGTTCTAAAGAATACAAACCATAAGAAGAGAAATCACACATGAAAGAATTTTACCGCTTAAAGTAAACGGTTCAATTAAGCACAAGAACTCACTGCTTTTGGACTACCACACTCATTCCTTACACGTCAAATCAAGTAACCAAAACTATACAGTCACACGCAAGGTCATACAATCAATTAGATTTATAAAACTCCACGAGTCAAGTACAAACACAATTAATCATTCATATACCCCAGTTAACGAGGTTATTACAATCCAACTACTACATCACGCTAGATAAAATAAAGAATAGAAACCAAAAAAATCAAAAAAAATCACGCAAACTAAAAACAAGTGAAAAGCAACGAAGTTCACCCCCCCCCCCCCCCAATCTAAACCTTTGCTTGTCCTCAGGCAAAAAGAAGTTGGGAAAGATGTTAAAATGCAAATTAAAAAGAAAGGAAATAAAACTACCGGATTAAGAAATGTGGTTTTGATCGCGGGGCACCATGCTTTTGTGCTCGGGTCTCAACTTTCAATAGGTAAGGCTTCTTCCTCTCATAAATACCTCCTTTTTAGATTTCCTACACACACCAAAGACAAATGTATATAAAAGCAATAATAATAATAATAATAATAATAATAATAATAATAATAATAATAATAATAAACGCGATAATAATTTAAAAACTCCCTTGGGTTTCCTCCCAAGCAGTGCTTTTTTATATTCTTTAGCTCGACTCTTCAGCTTCTTCTATCCTAGATTAAATGGAAACGTGTCAAGTCCATCCAGATAGCTCATTATTTTTCGCTCGTTTTCCTTTGTCATGATATGGATAGTGGTTCCATGGATTTTCGTTGTGAGCGCTTTTGTCACCGTTTCAATTTTCATTATGATTGTCACCATGAAATGTCTTTCTTGAAGAATAAATGACGTGATTTTTGTTGGTGATGTTTCTTTTATGTTTGGTGTCACGAAATCCATCGGGACTATCACCTCCCCCAAACCTAGTTGCGAGTATATTGGTTTTTGCTTTAAATTAATACTCGCTCCTAAGTTCACAGTGGGAACTTCTTTCTCCACGAAAAGAACTTCCATGTCAAAGCTTTCTAGGTCCTCCTTTTGATGCATTGATTCGATTGGCTCGCTTTTATTCTCTTCAATTGGCTTCTCGATTGGATCTTTAGATTTCTCCCAAGGAATTCGAGTAAAGATTGAGTAGCAGTTGCTCGGATTTCTTCATCGTTCGACTCATCCTCTTCAATCACCATAGATTTCTCCGATTGACTCGACAATTCTTCTTTCTCATGTTCTTGTACACATGACGCTATTTGCCCCAAGTAGATCTCTATGTTCTTCACTGAAGCTTCAACCGAGTTGATCCTCTTATCGGCATCCTCTCAGCTTGCTTTTGAATGAAGCCAAGCTTTGTTCAATAGAAATCGTGCTTTGTTCCTTCGCAAATTCGCTTTGAAAGTTGGAGTTGCTATTATAGTAGATCGGTGTGTCGACGTCGTAGGGGATCGGGTTGTTGTTCTTCCACGAATAGTTTAGGTGGTTTCTCAGTGCCGGATGATACTCATTTGGTGGAGGAGTGTTTCTATAATCGTTCCAGTAGTCATTCCTCTGATCTTCCCATTCAGGCGGTTCTTCATTGTGCCCCATAGCCCAATAAGATTGCTCCGGTTCTTGCCGCAGTCATAGCTATATGGGCATACATTAGCTCCGTGCCTGTTCATTACATATGCATAGCAAACTTTTCTTCGTTGATGTTCAAATTCCTTGAAATTCTGATCATAATAACTCATTCCACAATCCCGATAACTGTAATTCCTCTCGTAGTCCATCTCGCAACATGTTACTCTTCTTGGATTTGTTCCAACTGTATAGCATTTGTTGATCAATGGTAGAAGCGGATTCCCAACGATCTTCTATCGAGCGCTGCAATATCAAAGAGCTAGAACAAAAATTTTAGAGAATAAAGGAAACCGAAATAATTAAAACAAAGAAAATAAATAAGGCAAAAATAAATAAATAATAAATACTGGCTAAAAACACGAAAAATGAATAATTCAACTATTATTTAAACAAAACTAAAAATTAAACGCCAACTCCCCAGCAACGGCGCCAAAAACTTGATGAACAAATTAAAACTCGCAAGTGTACGAATCGCTTTTGTAGGTAGCGGCAAGTAACTCCGAGGTCGATCTCACAAGGAGTTGGAAATGGTTTCAAGTTCAATTTTGTTTGGCAAATAGTCGAATTAGAACAAAGAGAGCAACATAAGTCAAATCACAATGAAAAATCCGATTGAGGTATGAGCAAGAACACCAGTGTAGAAAATTAAATAAATCGGTGTAACGCCCCGACTTTCTAGGGTAATTATTGGGGAAAAAATGTAAAAGGTAAATTTTGACGAAAAATAATTTTCTTTGAGAATATTAAAATTCTCGCCTACAAAGTCGAGTCGCTACAATAACATAAAATTTAATACCTTTAAATAAGGCAACATTTCATCATAGATACGAGATAAAAAAAATTTTGCGGCGGAAGGATAAATCATAAATTATAAATTTCTAGTCAATATTTCCCCAAATAAGTTTTAAACATTTGACATAAAGAAAACATCATGTAATAAATTCTCTTTCATATGCCCTCTCGGCTCGCTCCTTCGTCCAACCGACTCGGTTCAACCTGCGGGATCAATAAAGGTGGGGGTGAGCTTCCTTCAGCTCGTGGAAATCACACTGATCACAGTAATATACAATCTCATGGAAAGCATAACATGAATAATCTATCATATATTTCCTCACCGTCAATGCATACTCACAATATTACGTGTAACATGAATCAAGCACGCATAACACGAATATTGAGGTTGCGCAGGTACCCCGCAACAACATCAAACATACACACAATACCACATATAACATGAATCGAGCACGCATGTGAATATTGAGGTTGCGCAGGTATCCCCACAACAACATATATCTTAAGATAGCCTCTTATACGAATATAGGTTAGCCTGATTTACAACGTGGATCATAATTTTAAACATGAATAGAATATCATATATATATACAATCCAATTAAAGCAATTAAAGTGATAGTGAAAATTTCCACCTGAATAAATGCTGATGTCTGACTTGAATATGAAGATGCTCGACTCACAGTCCTAAGCCCGTAAATCCTCGATAAAGTCTACATATAATAATAATAATTGTAATCCTTACAATTTATTATTTATATCATGAATGAAAAGATATAAATATCACTATATAATAACTGAAAATAAATTACAATTGCTTATTAATATTAATCGAAGAGTTAACATTATTAACGACTGAAATTAAAATATATGCATAAATTCATATTAATTATTAGTATTAATTCAAAGTCAATATTTCAATGTCTTGGTCAAAATTAGGATTGAATTGAAGTTTTAAAGTTGACTAGGATCAAATTGTAAGAGTTGAGAAGCTGACTGGGTTAAAATCGAGTTAATTAAAACTGTCTGGGGCTTAATTGAAGTATGCTGGTAATTGTGAGGACTAAATTGAATAACCCTAAAAATTTGCGGGTATATATGCCTTTCTCCAGACCATTCAGCCGACATTCATCCATTTATCACCTCACTTCTTCTACCGTCTCTCTCTCTCTAACTCTACTCTCTCTCTTTCTCTAAACGTTGCTGCAAAATCTCGGATTTTCTTCAAGCTCCCTCCGTCAATATTACATCATATATATATGTATATACTCCGGCTGCTTACCACGCGTCCGATCGCACAAGCCCGGAATAGACCAGTCGCGATGGGATCCGGACGGCAGCAGCAGCGAAACAGCGAATGGCAGTCCGGTGAAGCAAAACGGGTACGGTTTGAATGGGGTTGAATTCTTGACGGGTGTTGGGTTTTGGAGTTTGATTCGGTTTAGGTTTAATTTCATTTTCGATTTGCATTCCAAATTTTTTTGTCGGATTCGGGCTCTGGGTTGGAAAAAATATCTGATGTGGGCTGAAATGGGTTTCGAGTTTCAGGTGGTTTTCGGGCTTGGCCCGAATCCGGGATTCTTCTGCTCGGGAAAGTTGAAAAGCATTAAGTTTTGATTTCCGAATTAGAGTTCAGGTTTGGAAGATGTTTTTGTTGGGTTCTTAAGTTCAATCTAAGACTGAAAAAAAATAGTCTTAATGCAGTTGAATTCAAATCGGGTTTAAGCTTGAATTGAGGTTCTTCTGAGAGTTATGACTGATTTGGTGTACTAGGTTTAGGTTTCGGTTTACAGTTTTTGATTGTTGATTTTTTTTTGTTCTAGTGCTTAAGAAAAAAACGTACAGAATAACCATTGGCTGTAATTTGCAGAATGAGAAAGAAATTGGATCTGAAATTTTTACCTCGTCGGAGAAAAGTCGAGGATAGGGTGGTGAAACGGCAGGTCTGAGCAAAACTTCTTGAGACGTTGGATGAACGCCGGGCAGAAACTTCAATTCGGTGATGGATGCTGAATCTTCTACTTGATTAGCCGTAGAATTTGTAGAAGGAATCTTTTGTGTAATTGTTGTGACTTGTGTAGAAAAGGAGCAGATGTTCTTGTGTCTGTATTGTATAAAAAAAATTTCTTTCGGGGTGCTGAACTGCTGATCGATGGGGAAGAAGTGTATTGTATATTTGTGCAGTAGGGTTTGCGTATTTATACTGTATTAAAGTTAGGATTAGAGTAATTTTCTGGGCTTAATTGTTAATTTGGGTCAGCGCCTTATGTTTGTGCCAATGGTAATAATACTAATAATAGTAAATATAGAATATTAATTAATTGGTAATATTGATCATAAAATAAATCTGAAAATGATAATGATAACAATAATAATAATAATATTAGTACTTCATAAAATGGTATTAATAATATTATTAATAATAATAATGATAATATTAATAACAATAGTGTTAGTATTATACTTCAATAATTAATAACACTATTATAAAAATAAGGACTACTGGAATATATATCTGACAAAATGACTCGGGCTAGGATTTGTGATACGTCGAAATAAATATTCATGATCCTCTAAATGAAATTAAATAAAATGAAATGTATTATAATATTACTATAAATAATAATATTATATTATGAAAATGGCGGGTATTACATCCGGAATGAACGAATTAATGGTAAGGATTATCTAGAGATTATTATTATGAGAATGGTATGGGAGTTTGGAATCACCAACACACACTTTATCAATCATTAGCTTCGATACTCAAAGAATTTAGGGTTTGGAATCACCTATTGCTCACAATTAAAAGAAATCCGTGTGAAGTCGGCAAATTATAAAAATCGCGATAGTTCTTTTCAAAAACAAGAGAAACTACTTTGATGGGGATGAATACCTACTAACAATCGACTAGCTAAATATCTTTGATGTGTTAATTCACTAAAAGATCGCGGAAAAAGGTTTAGAACATTCACAATCACTTCTATCGGTCGTTTGATGGCGAACACTGACAAAAACCCTTGATTTTGACAATAATAACAACTATGAAATAGGTTTGATGATATAAATCATAATTTCTCTTGCATATAAACAATATCCGTGCACAATATCATCAAGAACACCGATAAATTATGAAGAACAAAGAAAGAGGAACAATCCCAAGCTCTTACCTAGAAAATCAATCAAAGATAACAACTAACAACATGTGTGTGCTTCAATCTAAATACCCATATGATAAGATTACCTACTCATGATCATTTCAACAATAATAGCAAGAATCATAGAATAAAACATGGTAGAAATTTTCCCTTGCAAAAATGAAATTGAATCCCCAAGGAAGGTTTGATATTCTTCCTTCAAAAACTCACAATATATTCTTACAAATTATGATTATCACTCACAAATGTATCTCTAGATGTTTAGAATATCAAAACAAAGATGAAAACTAAGTTCCAAGAGTGTTTCTCTCGAGTTTTTCGGCTCTCCCCGAGATGTGTCTATGGTTTTCATTTTTATACCCGTAAAAAAAATCACAAAAAATGCAGAAACATATTTTATGCACAACAAGGGTGGATCGCGATCCGGGCATTTTGGGATCGCGATCCGGGTGTTTTGGCAAACAGCTGCTGCACGGTCTGAATTTGGGATCGCGGTCCGAGTTGTGAGGCCGTGGTCTAGAAGCCATATATACCTCAATACACCTCGGAATGTAGCGTATAATATACCGTTGCGAAGCTGATTTCACGAGGAATACATACCTATGAGAACAAATCTTATTTCGAAGTAGTTAATCCAGAAATTAGGAAATACGACCGACATTGCTTCATTCTTCATTGTTTGAGCTCTGTTTTTGCTCCCGACTTGCTCTTGATCGTCATAAACTTCAATATTAGCCATAAAAGCACTTATTTCACCACAATCTTCATCCGTCTACCTACAAAATAAAAACACAACATACCTGTAACATCCCAAAAAGGCGGCCATTACAGTGCCGTGGACCCCACACTGGGACCCACCAGGCGATACCCAAAATACAGATTAAATACATAATACATGTGATACCGAACCACAATTCATAGTGCTTACTCCGATCAGGAGTTCACAGTAGTATGGCCAACAGCCTTATAATACACAGGATCCAAAATACAAGTATAATCCATATGGAGATGGAATATACTTTAAATAACAATACATTTATCTATAATTAAAATAAAGTGGAAAGATAACATTACACGGTTCGAACAAGACCGGACAACAAAAGACTTGGGGCCCTCGAACTAGTATCCTCCGAACCCTTCGCCATCACCATGATCTTCCCGTACCTTGCCTTTTCCTCGACCTAAAATACAACACAAGTATTTCGCCCAACACAAGGTCAGATATACATGATAAATGGTTTCTCAAGATATTATACAATTCGCATGTATTAGATTTCAAGGAAAACAACCCGACTAACGAACATACCCCTCGGGCGTATGAACGCTTAGTCACAAAACGTCGAACACATCCAAATATATAAATAGACTATGAACGACTAATATAGTACGGCTCAAGATGGACATCACAGTACGCCCGATCCGGAAATGTGTCAGTGCACATGTCCACCCCGTATACGGAATCCAGGATATACATGGGACAATGTACCTAATTAGCCTCATGAACTACGTCTCGTGTGCACAGTCCAATACGGAAACATCCACGCATGACTATATATGTGCCTGGCTAAAAATCCTACACAATAACCAATCGGAACGCGGATATGATTCTGGATATGTCACGATACAACATGACAACGAATTCAATAAATCAAATATCCGATTAAGGATCAAAAAGCTCACCGAAATGACAATAAGGATCAATGACATCAACGGTTCAAAATGAGGAACTTGGGAATGCAATCCCACGATGAAAAACGGGACATCATCAAAAACAATATCAATTCATGGATCAAAATTTCATAAGTGTTTCATATACACGAAACGCATAATCATCACAAGAATCCAAACATCATTATAACCAAGCAAGATAACTTGCCTCTATACGGAGACGAGAATAGTCCTTTCTTGTCGAACGAACGAACGGTCCTCGACTTAATATCGGTTACTCGAACAATTAACCTTGTAAGGGATACAATCCATTCAATAACACATTCTCATAACTATCGATATCTAGTTCAGCGAATCGATATCCTAAATTCAATTTGCTTAGTTCAACCATCTATGTATCATAATTCCATTTCAAGGATTCACACTAACTTCAATTTATTATCATTTTCGGTTACCATTCAAGGTGTTCTCGATTATTCCTGTGGTTCAAATGAAAGAGAATTTATCAAGAACAATCCTTAAGGAGAACTTGCTAAAATTGATATGCCGATATAATTTCTTAAAAACAACATCAATATTTTGAAAGATATAATCAGAACAACTACGTTTCATAAAACATTGATTAAAACGAAGGTTACTCGGTGATTATCATTGTTCAACGAATCATGAGTTCATCAAGTTAGTTTAATGATATAGTTGAGTTATTCATCACAAGATCATTACGAAATCATCATCAAGGTGAATTAACATCTCTGAACTATAATCTTATGTTGACGTAATTCAAGTTTCAACCAATTCTAATGAGGAACCTAAGTTCATCTAGTTCAAAATCTCTCTAAGCATGATAGTTGATTCAATATAATGATAAAAATTCTACAAATTAACCTATCTAAAATGAAACTAATGATTATTATTGTCTTAGAAATGTTAATAGTTCAGCAAGAAGAGTGAGTTTCTATTAGCCATGATTACTACCATTTAAAACATCAAGAATACATCATATCAAACCCTTGATCTCCATATTCATCATTAAGTTGTTGAAAACTTAACTACAACCATGTTTATCTTGATTAATTCAACATTAGGTGGAGTATATATATTATCACTAACATTATAACTACAAAATCATAGAGTGAATTTGTATAACATACCTTCAGAAATGAAGAACAATACAACAAAACCACAAGAACATACTCCAAGCTTCAAGAATAACTCCAAACTTCCAACCAACAAGCTCCCAATCAAGATGCAAAGCTCAAACACAAGTGGGAAGAAGGTAGAAGTGATCTAGGGAGGCAGGGGGATGTTTATACTGGAGAAATATCGAAGTTGGACGTGCAAAATGAAAGACACAAGTTGTCTTTTTATAACAGCACAGTTCGTTACGTACGTTATACACAAAATGATAACGTATGTTAGCATCTTTATGTACGCTACACCAAAAGTGTTACGTACGTAAGCTAGTTCCAGAGGCTATTGGACTAAAATCCGAACATCATTACGTACGTTATTGCTTGGAGCATTACGTACGTAATGTAGTTCAACTAGGCAACTCCAAAAGATCAGATATTCGAATCACGCCCGACCCCACACGCTGAAAGTTGAGATCGGATACGACTACAAGCATTATGTACGTAAAAGGCACCTCTTTGCGTACGTAAATCCCACCATATAGCGTACGCTGGTCAAAAGGGTTAGCGTACGTTAAGTACAAAATTACTAGCCCAAAAATGCACTTATCTATATAACGCTGAGAAATCAATCCTAGTGCGAGTGATAGTTATTATTAAGTCTATTATGAGATATTCCAACATCAATAAATATTAAACAAATGCGACAAGACTACAATAATATTGAATTATTCGAATAATACCACAGTAAGTACGAATTTCTGTCGGATATTACATACTCCCCCCCTTAAAAGGAGTTTCGTCCTAGAAACTAAGGGGTAAACAATTCGTGATACCTCCCTTGCATGCTGCTCTCCGTATCCCACGTGGCCTCCTCGACTCCGTTTCGTGACCACTGAACCTTCAGTAGGGGAATCGTCTTGTTCCGCAACTGTTTGATCCTCCTCTCAAGTATCCGTACGGGGCACTACTCGTACGAATGATCCTCCGCTATATCAATCTCGTCGAACTGAAGTATATGACTCGGATCAGCAACATATTTCCTTAACTAGGAGATATGGAACACGTTATGAATCCGGCTCAAAACTGGTGGCAACGCCAGGCGATAGGATAGATCGCCTACTCGTTCCAAAACCTCAAACGGCCTGACATACCTCGGACTCAGCTTACCTCTCTTCCCAAAATGAAAAACACCTCGAGTAGGGGACACCTTTATTAGCACATGGTCGCCGACCTTGAACTCAAGTGGTCGTCGATGGTTGTCTGCATAAGACTTCTGTCGGCTTTGAGCTGTCAACAAATGACTCTTAATTAGAGCGATCTTCTCACGGGCTGCTAACAACATATCGGGTTCCATACCCAAAGATTCAGACAGATCGTCCCAACACAGAGGGGATCTACAACGACGCCCATATAACGCTTCATAAGGTGCCATCTGAATCGAAGCGTGCCAGCTATTATTATAAGTAAATTCCACCAAAGGTAGTTGGGCCTCCCAATCATCCTTCCAATCGAGAACGCACGCCCTCAACATATCTTCTAGAGTCTGGATAGTCCTCTCAGTCTGACCATCAGTCTGTGGATGAAAAGTTGTGCTGAAGTTCAATTGCGTCTCCATCGCACGGTGAACTACTTTCCAGAAATGTGACACGAATCGCCCGTCACGATCTGATACAATACTCTTAGGGGGTACCATGCAACCTCACAATCTCTTTGACAAACAGCTGGGCCAATCTCTTGGGTCCCCATGTGTCTTTAATCTCCAGAAAGTGGGCTGATTTGGTCAGACGATCCACAATCACCCAAATCATATTCATCCTTCGTCGACTCGTCGGCAAGTTGGTGATAAAATCCATCGATATGTCCTCCCATTTCCACTCGGGGATTGGAAGCAGTTTCAGCATCCCTGTGGGTCGCTGATGCTCAATCTTAACCTATTGACAGGTTAAACACCTCGAAACGAATTCTGCAACTTCACGTTTCATACTTCCCCACCAATAATATTGCTTCAAATCCTTATATATTTTGCTAGACCCAGGGTGAATGGAGTACGGGGTAGCATGAGCTTCTCTTAGGATAGAGTTTCTCAGTTCGTCGTCTGCGGGTACACAAACTCGTTTCCTAAAGCGTATCAATCCATCCTCGTGGATTACAAAGCCAGGGGCTTTCCCTTGAGTTACTTCATCCCGAACTCGAGATAAGAATGGGTCCGTAACCCGCTTCGATCTAATTATATCCTCAAGGGACGATGAAATCTCAAGTGTGCAGAGTTGTCCTTGAATACGCTGTAACCAGGCTTCTATTTCTGGCCTCACCAACTCTAACTGCAACTCTCTCTGAACTGTCAAGCGGGCAAGCATCTGCTCCTGCACTGTTTTACGACTCAAAGCATCGGCAACTACATTTGCTTTGCCCGAATGATAAAGGATCTCGATATCATAATCTTTGATGAGTTCTAGCCACCTTCTCTGCCTCATGTTTAACTCCTTTTGAGTAAAAATGTACTTCAGGCTCTTGTGATCGGTAAAAATCTGACAGGTAACTCCATACAGATAATGACGCCAGATTTTTAAAGCAAATACCACGGCTGCAAGTTCTAAATCATGGGTGGGGTAATTGACCTCGTAAGGTCGTAGCTGCCTTGATGCATATGAGATCACCTTCCCGTTCTGCATTAGTACACATCCAAGGCCCTGTTTAGATGCGTCACTATACACCACAAATCCTTCTGTTCCTTTCGGTATGACCAAAATAGATGTCGAAATCAACCGACTCTTGAGTTCATCAAAACTCCACTGACATGCTTTTGACCATAAATAATTCTTATCCTTAACAGGTTAGTCGTTGGTTGCGCAATCTTGGAAAAACCTTCTACGAACCGTCGGTAATAACCTGCTAGTCCCAAGAAACTGCGTACTTCCTTAACGTTCTTTAGTGGTAGCCAGTTTCGGATAGCTTCTGTCTTTTGAGGGTCTACTCTCACTCAATCAGCTGATATCACATGTCCGAGAAAGATAACTTCCCGCATCCAGAACTCGCATTTAGAAAACTTTCCATAAAGTTGCTCCCGTCTTAACGCCTCGAGAACCAGATGGAGATGACGCCCATGCTCTTTATGGTCACGAGAGTAGATCAGAATGTCGTCAATAAAAACGACTAAAAAGCTATCCAGATAATTAATAAATACCCGATTCATCAACTCCATGAATACTGTCGGTGCATTAGTAAGTCCAAAAGGCATCACTACGAACTCATAATGCCCAAAGCGAGTACGAAAAGCGGTCTTCGAAATGTCAGACTTGCGAATCCTCAACTGATGGTAACCAGACCTCAAGTCGATCTTAGAAAACACAGCAGCCCCCTGAAGCTGATCCAATAAATCATCAATACGTGGCAATGTATATTTGTTCTTAATGGTTACCCTATTCAGCTCACGATAATTAATACACAAACGTTGGGATCCGTCTTTCTTCTGTACAAATAGCACTGGTGCTCCCCAAGGGGACGCACTAGGTCTAATATAACCCTTCTCAGTCAAATCCTCAAGTTGGTTCTTTAGCTCCTGCATCTCGGTCGGAGCCATACGATACGGTGCTTTCGAGAGCGGGGACGTACCTGGCTTTAACTCAATATTGAACTCTACATCACGATGTGGAGGTAAGCCTGGCAACTCGTCTAGAAATATGTCTGGGTAGTCTCGGACTACCGGAATATCGGCCAATTCGACTGGTCGATCCGCTGCTTTGGTCATGAAACACAAATAGCCAATACACCCCTGATTAAGCAGTTTCATTGCTTTCATAGCGCTGACGACTTTCCCGGAATGGCTGGGATTGTCACCCTAGAAGGTACACTCAACACCATCATCAGATGTGACGGTCACTGTTCGCTTGCGGACACTAAGTATGGCACCATGACGATCCATCCAATCGATACCCAAGATTAGATCATCTTTAGGTAAATCGACCATAACGAAATTCGACAACCACTAACGGTCGTTCATGCGAATCGGAAAGTTCTGCACTTCACGATTCCCAACAATTCTTCTACCATCGGGTAGACCAATTATATAAGGTTCACAATTGGTAACATGATCTAATTGCAAACAGCTCAAACAAGAAGTAGATAAAAAGGAATGTGAAGCACCAGTATCAAAAAGAACAGAGACAGGCTGAGATCGGATCTCGAGAGTACCTTTAATCATGCTAGCTTCGGGATCGTCGGCCTTCTTCATCTCGTAGACTCTGGGTTTTGCAGCCCCGGTACTAGATGCACCAGCTTGATTTCCACAGCCCGTCCCTATGTTTGCCCCGGTAGTCTAATAAGAAGCGGACGGAGATACACGGTCCTAGACGGAAGACTGAACTGGAGCATGAGGTGTTGCTCGAGTACGTCCTGGTCCACTCCTACAATAACGAGCACGATGTCCATTCTTCCCACAAGTATGGCATGCAACGGCCGGCCTCGGGCATTTTGAATAGATGTGCCCCTGTTCTCCACAGTTATAGCACACAACAGATAGGCCGACTGCTCGAGGTTGTGATCCGGTTGGCTTCGACGCCATGGATTGCCGTTCAGAAGGATTTGGCACTGGTTAGGGCCTCTTGAATGTTCCCCAATTGCTGTTTGTCTGTTTTTGGTTCCTGAGTTTCTTGTTGTTGGACTGCGGTTGCTTCTTGGAAATTTATTTCATGGTCAATTCGTACTCTAGAGCTTTCTTGATGAACTCCAGTAGGGTCGTATAGTGGTGATTCAGCAGTTGCATTCTCATTCGGGGCTTAAGCCTCTTGAGAAAATATTTAATCTTATCGGCCTCCGTTCGGACAATCGTAGCGGCAAAAGGAAGAAGTGCCTGGAATTTCTCGGCAACAGATAGTACATCATCATTTTCGGATGGGTCTGGATTCATCAATTCTGACAGTTTGGCCTCGCGGAGAGGACCCGGATAGTAACGGTCTAGCATGAGATTCTTAAATTCCTCCCAAGTACATATGCCATCAGCTGGCCTCACCAAAAGCCACCAGGTGTGGGCGCCCTTACCCAGGTAGTAAGCTGCTATGGAGACACGATTCTCTGCTGGACAGTCTACCATATCGAACAATTTCTCAAAGTGTTCAATCCAATGCACGATATCAGCAGGCTCAGAGGAACCTTCAAAAATCGGGGCTCGCTAGCGAGAGATGTCGCTGATGATCCGACTCACCGGTCCGCCATGTACTGGAGGTGGCCCCTGATGCTGGTCGGTAGCATCTCTCTGCATAGTTTCCATTAACTGACCCATCTGGGTCATGTGACCCATCATGCCCTGCATCACAGTGTAAGGATCGACACGAGCATCTTCGCGTCCAGTGTGGTGCGATTGGTCCTAGTAGGCGAATCACTGCCTGCGGAACTATGCTCTGCATTCGCACGCCTATTGGCTCGTGGTATCGAGATTCTGCCCCTTCCGCGGCCTCGTCCCCCTCTGCCACGGCCTCTCAAATTTCTTTCCATAAGTAATATAACCATAAGTAAAGTTCATGATACCAATCAGAATTCATGCTAAGTTAATAGCAACAAGAAACTACATATTCGAGAAAATAGTTCATAATGAATTATCGACACTACGAGGGTCACACAGAATATCATATCGATGTTGAGTCGAACAATTTCAATCATATAATCAATCCAGAATTTTCTTCGAATTATCAATCAGATAAATCCTGTCACAAATCCTCAAAATGTCAAGATCAACAAAGAGATCCATTCTGATTCCAGTATCATGCCAGTAATTAAATCATGGCTCATAAAGTACGTACCGCATTTGGCTCGTAGGATCAGGCGATTGCACAGGTCACATGTGACACGAAGGTCTTTTGATACTAGTTCAATACACAAAGACTCAAAAAAAATCGACTCTCTGATACCATCTTCTGTAACACCCCAAAAAGGCGGCCATTACAGTGCCGTGGACCCCACACTGGGACCCACCAGGAGATACCCAAAATACAGATTAAATACACAATACATGTGATACCGAACCACAATTCATAATGCTTACTCCGATCAGGAGTTCACAGTAGTATGGCCAACGGCCTTATAATACACAGGATCCAAAATACAAGTATAATCCATATGGAGATGGAATATACTTTAAATAACAATACATTTATCCATAATTAAAATAAAGCGGAAAGATAACATTACACGGTTCGAACAAGACCGGACAATAAAAGAGTTGAGGCCCTCGAACTAGTATCCTCCGAACCCTTCGCCATCACCATGATCTTCTCGTGCCTTGCCTTTTCCTCGACCTAAAATACAACACAAGTATTTCGCCCAACACAGGGGCAGCTATACATGATAAATGGTTTCTCAAGATATTATACAATTCACATATATTAGATTTCAAGGAAAACAACCCGACTAACGAACATACCCCTCGGGCGTATGAACGCTTAGTCACAAAACGTCGAACACATCCAAATATATAAATGGACTATGAACGACTAATATAGTACGGCTCAAGATGGACATCACAGTACGCCCAATCAGGAAATGTGTCAGTGCACATGTCCACCCCGTATACGGAATCCAGGATATACGTGGGACAATGTACCTAATTAGCCTCACGAACTACGTCTCGTGTGCACAGTCCAATACGGAAACATCCACACATGACTATATATGTGCCTGGCTAAAAATCTTACACAATAACCAATCGGAACGCAGATATTCCGGATATGTCACGATACAACATGACAATGAATTCAATAAATCACATATCCGATTAAGGATCAAGAAGCTCACCGAAATGACAATAAGGATCAATGACATCAACGGTTCAAAATGACGAACTTGGGAATGCAATCCCACGATGAAAACGGGACATCATCAAAAATAATATCCATTCACGGATCACAATTTCATAAGTGTTTCATATACACGAAACGCATAATCATCACAAGAATCCAAACATCATTATAACCAAGCAAGATAACTTGCCTCTATACGGAGACGAGAATAGTCCTTCCTTGTCGAACGAACGGTCCTCGACTTAATATCAGTTACTCGAATAATTAACCTTGTAAGGGATATAATCCATTCAATAACACATTCTCATAACTATCGATATCTAGTTCAGCGAATCGATATCCGAAATTCAATTTGCTTAGTTCAACCATCTATGTATCATAATTCTATTTCAAGGATTTGCACTAAATTCAATTTATTATCATTTTCAGTTACCATTCAAGGTGTTCTCGATTATTCCTGTGGTTCAACCGAATGAGGATTTATCAAGAACAATCCTGAAGGAGAACTTGCAAAAATTGATATGCCGGTAGAATTTCTTAAAAACAACATCAATATTTTGAAAGATATAATCCGAACAACTATGTTTCATAAAACAATGATTAAAATGAAGGTTACTCGGTGATTATCATTGTTCAACGAATCATGAGTTCATCAAGTTAGTTTAATGACATAGTTGAGTTATTCATCACAAGACCATTACGAAATCATCATCAAGGTGAATTAACATCTCTGAACTATAATCTTATGTTGATTTAATTCAAGGTTCAACCAATTCTAATGAGGAACCTAAGTTCATCTAGTTCAAAATCTCTCTAAGCATGATAGTTGATTCAATATAATGATAAAAATTCTACAAATTAACCTATCTAAAATGAAACTAATGATTATTATTGTCTTAGCAATGTTAATAGTTCAGCAAGAAGAGTGAGTTTCTACTAGCCATAATTACTACCATTTAAAACATCAAGAATACATCATATCAAACCCTTGATCTCCATATTCATCATTAAGTTGTTGAAAACTTAACTACAACCATGTTTATCTTGATTAATTCAACATTAGGTGGAGTATATATATTATCACTAACATTATAACTACAAAATTATAGAGTGAATTCGTATAACATACCTTCAGAAATGAAGAACAATACAACAAAACCACAAGAACACAATCCAAGCTTCAAGAATAACTCCAATCTTCCAACCAACAAGCTCCCAATCAAGATGCAAAGCTCAAACACAAGTGGGAAGAAGGTAGAAGTGATCTAGGGAGGTAGGGGGATGTTTATACTGGAGAAATATCAAAGTTGGATGTGCAAAATGAAAGACACAAGTTGTCTTTTTATAACAGCACAGTTCGTTACGTACGTTATACGATAACGTACTTTAGCATCTTTACCTACGCTACATCAAAAGTGTTACGCACGTAAGCTAGTTCCAGAGGCTACTGGACTAATATACGAACATCATTACGTACGTTATTGCTTGGAGCATTACGTACGTAATGTAGTTCAACTAGGCAGCTACAAAAGATCAGATACTCAAATCACGCCCGACCCCACACGCCGAAAGTTGAGATCGGATACGACTACAAGCATTACGTACGTAAAAGGCACCTCTTTACATACGTAAATCCCACCATATAGCGTACGCTAGGCAAAAGGGTTAGCGTACGTTAAGTACAAAATTACTAGCCCAAAAATGCACTTATCTATACAACGCTGAGAAACCAATCCTAGTGCGAGTGATGGTTATTATTAAGTCTATTATGGTATATTCCAACATCAATAAACATTAAACAAATACAACAAGACTACAACAGTATTGAATTATTCGAATAATACCACAGTAAGTAATAATTTCCGTCGGATATTACAATACCAAGTGTAAAAAGCACAAAAATAGTTAAAAACAAACAAAAGCACGACTCAATAGAATATAATGAGACGATAAAATATCGACTCATCACCTCTATATAGAAAAGATCCTAATTTAGAATGAAAGATTCTAAAAGAGGGTTCCTGCCTATGCGACATGGTGTAAAACTTTTATTAGCTATTTTTCCTCAAAAGATCGAAGGGAAACGAGTAAGGCACCTATGCTTCGGCAGTGGGTAGCCTCATGTGAGATATAATTTGTACTAGATAGGACATTGCTTATGTTATAAGCATAGTAAGTCGATATCAATCAAATCCAGCGCAGGAACATTGGACTGCTGTAAAGAACATTCTTAAGTACCTTAGAAGGAATAAAGACTTGGTTCTTACATACGGTTATGGAGAACTAAAAGTGGAGGGTTACATGGACTCGGATTTTTCGGGATACATGGATGAGAAAATGTCCACTTCGGGGTATATCTTTACTCAAAATGGTGGACCAGTATCTTGGAGAAGTGCCAAGTAAAGCACGACTATAATTTCCACATGTCAAGTCGAATATCATGTATCCTCAGAGGCTGCTAAGGAAGTGTTTTAGATTAAGAAGTTTACTGAAGAACTTCAAGTTGACCCTGATGCAGAGCTGCCTGTGGCGCTATTTTGCGACAATGACAGAGCTATTGCGTAGACTAGGTCTCACCACAATACCAAACATAATGAGATGAGATATTATTTTGTAAGATAATGTTAAGAAAGAAATTGTTACACTATAGAGAGTAGAGACAGCATATAACGTTGTTGGTCCAATGAACAAGTTACTGTCTTAGATGGTCTTAGATCGACATTTGAAAAGTATGAGTATTAGATACCAGAATTTGTGGCATTGAGTGCAAGTGAGAGACTGATAGGGATATGTCCTCGAATTCCACTCAAAGGATGAGAGAGTGAGAACATTGTATTATAATTATGAACATCAGGCATTTATTATTATTATACTATTTTATATCATTGGCATCATGATCTAGTATATATAATAATAGTACTTTCAATTGAGAGAAAATATTCCACTCCTTAATGAGATAAGGAAATAGGCACTTAGTGTTTAGGGGCTCAAATGCTTAACTCGTTCTCAAGTCGATAAACCTTAATTTGGCGTTAAATTTAGGCAAGACTTGTATAAGGTGTATTTTGACATGTAGAGTGTATATCTTCACTAAGGATTAGTGGGAGCACACATTATAGTTATGCTAATGGGATTCTTATGCTCGGACCCGACTCACCTCGATTCAGTCACATGGATTTCAGTCTAGGATAGTCAATAACTGAATTGAAAGGTTGTGATAGGTATACGTGAACCTTTAACTTGAGGATTAAGTAGGAGATGTGCTTGTGACAATAAGGTAGTTATCAGAGAAGTTCGATCCAATCACCGGCTGGTGGGGTCCAACCTCGAACTGCAACTTGTTGGGCAAGTAGCAGTGTCTGATACCAATATATGATTCTTTCTCCTTTAAGTAAACAGGTAGATGTCCTATTGGGTTAGTGGTAAATGAGATCGCAAGTCTTTGGCCAAAGCATTTTGATCTAGTTGTATTTCATACAAAAGAGCTCAGTGATCTCGGTTTGCCCTAAAAATGTATAGCGAGTTACTATAGTGTTTGACATTGTCGTGGCCCTAATACCTGATCAGAACATATGATTGAAGAGTTTATATATATACGGTATTCATAAGTAAAGATATTAGAATGATCCCATCATTCGTTCTCAGTTAATTTGTGGTGTAGACTACGGGACTGGCTAGATGGTGCTTACACTCTTTAGATCCCCCAATTGCTAACTGGGACGAACTTATAGAGTCACGCACATAGGACGGATGACGAATTAAATTCAGCTTATTCTCTTGATTAATATTTGGATATTGGATGTCTAATTTATTTTATTGGACAAATTTATATGGTCTAGTGAATTAAATAAAATTACTAGAATATTAATTCATATTATTTCTTAGATAAGTTATATTTAATATTAATTGATTGGATTGATTAATATTTCCTATATACTAATGCATGATACGCTGAGTCTGTATGTTTGCTTCTCATGCTTCGGCTGCCATTTGTCATGTTATGGTCCTTCGGTTGCTTATATGTTAGCCTCACATGCATCGGTTGACACATAAGCCACAACTAATTAAATAGTAAGTAAAAAAAATAAAAAAACTATACTCTTTACTCTTTGAACTCCAATTGATATATAATATTCACGCAACATGCATAAATTTTCACCACTTGGCAAAATCAACTAGATGGTAGTAACACGCAATAACATTTTGATATACATACTTAAGTCCTAAATATCAAAACAAAATATAATAATCATATATAAAAAAGAATTCATTATATCGTAAATCTACAAAATAATTTAAAACCTAAATAAAATTTAATTCTAATTCTATAAAATAATCATGCATATAAAAAATAAGAAATATCATCTTATTTTTTTTGAAAACAATCATGCATCTTTTGGATTTTTTAATATTTATTTTATTCATTAAAAAATTACTCTAATTCAGTTGAGGTTAACATCATTTCTGCATCTTCCAGAATGAATATTATTATTTTCCTCAATACCTAGAGTTGTTGTTTACAAATTACATGATGTTTATTTTAGTTCATCTCAATAAATTTTCTTCAATATTTTTTTATTTTGAAATTTCTTCTTAGACGGAATAAATTGGAATTTTTAACAATAAATTGTATTTTTTAAGAAAATATATTGTGTTAAATTTTTAAAATTAAATTCCGCTATATTAAACAAGCAAATCAGTTTTGATGGGTGATATAACTTAATATATGGGAATAAAAAACTAATATTTACATACTTAACTATTTTACTATTTATTAGAGATACATTCATAAAATATGTAAGCCATTTATTCTTAATAAAGCATATAAATCATTAGAATTGTTTTTAAGAGAATAAAATTAAAGCACTTCTAAATGTGATTAGATAATTATTTAACTATCTTAAGGATCCAATCGTTAAAAAAAATATTCACCTGAGAAAATGAGGAATTATTTTAATTATGTTATTGCAAGAATAATTCATTTAGGTAAGAGTTATTTATTGTTTATTTATTTTCTATTTTATATATTGATTGATGCTCATTTTCATTATTTTAGTTCAGTTACTACTCTAGCACTTAGATGTATTTTTCATTTAATTATATTTAATTTTATAATTATTATTGTTATAATTTTTTTTAAATATGTTTTTCAAATAATTATTAGTAATAACATATTAATCAATATAATCATCCTTCATGAAAGAAAAATTTTAGTGGTCAAACTTAATGAGAAAATTATCAAATTGGTCCCGTATGTGGGACGAATTAGCCAAAAAGTCCCGTCTGTCTCCGGCGGACCAAAAAACACCACATCTCCCCCCTACTTTAGCCAATTTAGTCCTCCGTCGCTGGTCAGATTACTTTTCCGGCCATCGAAGATGACATGGATGACACGTGGCAAAAAATATATAAAAGCCTAAATAATATAAAAAAATCTAAAAAGGTTTAAAAAAAATTGAAACTTAGTTTTTTTATTTAAAAAATCTGGAAAATTAAAAAAAATTGGAACTTTAGGTAATTATTTTTAATTCATGAATATTAATATTAAAATATTAGATATTTTTAATTAAAAAATCGAAAATAAAAAAATTAAAAACATGTGGAATATATTTATAAACTGCTTTTTATTTAAAAAAAACGGGAATTTCTTTTCCATAAAATAAATAAAAAATCCAAATTAACAAATTGAGAATTTTCCCAAAATAATTTATTTATTTATTTTATACAAATTGATAATAATTATTTTCTCAATTTGATAATATATTATTAAAAAAATTTGAAACTTTAGGAGATTATTTTTAATTCTGGAATATTAATATAAAAAATTAGAATTTATTATTTAAGTTTTTTTATTTTTTTTAATTCTCAAAACAATTTTTTTAATTTTTTTCCCATATGTCAGCCACATGGCCTGACATGGACCCACTATTTTGCCATGTGTCAGCCACGTGTCGTCCACGTCAGCTCCGACGGTCGAAAAATACTCCGACCGGCGACGGAGGACTAAATTGACTAAAGCAGAAGGAAGATGTGGGGTTTTTCGGTCCGCCAGAGACAGATGAAATTTTTTGGCCAATTGGTCTCACATACGGGATCAATTTGATAATTTTCTCCAAACTTAATTATAAATATTTCTAAACATAAATGAAAAAGAATCTTAGAATTTCAATCTTTCGAAAAATAAAAAATTCGTACGAGAAGTAGAGAAATTATTTATTTATGTAATTGCAGCATTATTTGATTTCGTACAAGAATATGCATATTTGTATTATTTCATTACAAATTTTGTCCAGCATTATACAGGTTTTATTTTCCTAATTTAATAAATTTTCAGACATATATTCTTAAAATATATAAAAGCAATTAATTTAATAAATATTATATGAATAGAACTAATTTCGAGAGAATAAAAATGATTAAAATAATTAATATGAATGGAAAATTATTTTAATCATCTTAAAATGTTAATATTCAAAACATAGAATATCCGTAATTATGCTATTGCAACAATAATTAATCCACATATTTTGAATTTGTTTATTTTACTTTCTATTGTATTTTCAATTATGTGAATTTTCGCTTTTGTGGTACAACTTATACCTTAATATTTATACATAATTCTGTAGTTTTTGTTTCAAGAGAAAGTAAAAGACTGTAAATAGAGTCAATCAATTGTATTCATAACACTGATAGAGGGACCTTTATATAGGCATTACAATGAGAGTCCTTCCATACATATGATTCCTAGATAAGGTAAGACATCTAATAGGATCCTACTACCTCTAGATGGATCTAGAACCTTCCATCTATGTATCTACAACCAGTATCAGGTAAGACACATCACGGGAATAATCGAAACACTCCCCCTGTGTCGAGCACTAATACAACAATGGTGCAGAAGATGTTGCCTTCGTAAAAGCCTATTCCAAGCCAAAACAAAACCCCATGGGAAAAAAATAAAGGCTTGATGGATGTGATCAAATGGTTGGTTTCCTTGGAAAGTAGACACAAACCTTTCAAATGGTACAAATTTCACCATTTTCCAACAAGTGAGCTGCCATGTAGGTAATATGAGAGATAGACCAACACATTCTGGGCAGATTCGGTTATCAGTTTTCAAGTGTTCTTTTATCGATATAGAGCGAGCTTCAAGCTTCTTGTCAATCACAAACATTGCGTGAGCGCATCCTAGGCCATCATCACATTGGCTTTACAAGATTATTACGAATGAGTACATCGAGTCAAACATGAGTACATATTACCGTACTTTTCTCTTAAGACTGCATCATCACTTAAGTGAGCCAAGTCTTATGATGACTTCGACTAATCACCGGGAATCATATATGCATTACTTTATCCTCTCTTAGGGAAATCGTCCCTTAGATTGCCTTAAACCGATTGATGAATATGCATCATCAACTGTCCCCAAGATCCTTGTTGGAACATTTTGTTCCATGCATAAATTAAAAGTGTTTTGATGATTAATGTTGATAAGCAAAACAAAACAACGAAGAGACGAAGCCAAGCATCGAAGGAAACGAAGTGCAAAAAGCTGGAAAAACACAAAGCTAACGTACGTAACGTGGGATTACTAACGTATGTAATATATGGAATTTTACGTATGTAATAAAAGTTATATAGCGTACGTAAACAAGTTCAAACCCGATGAACGTTGGACGAGTCGAAGTCAAAAAGGTGGCAACGGACATATGACGCCAGCAGTGACGTACTATTAACGTACGTAATGAGAAGTATGATAACGTACGTAAAGAAAGAAACGAATGTTACTGGACTGAATCTGGGAGAAGCTAACGTACGTAACAGTGTCTGGTTAACGTACGTAAACAAGCTTACGTACGTAATGGGAAGTATATAGCGTACGTAATGAAGGTCCTGGCAGCTAACGACTAGTTTGATGAAGAAGCCTATAAATACTATGTCTATGGTATTGATTGAGCACAACAACACAAAGTAAACAACTCATTGATCAGAGATTCATATTGATATACTTGTTATTGTAATATTGAGCTTAATTGTTATTTTGAGTGTTTATACATTCAACATCTACACGAGTGGTAAAAGAAAAGATACGATTGGATTCGGTGTTATTAGGATCAAGGATCCGACATTGTTAGAATCGCAATCGCTATCTTAGTGAGGCTTATCTAGTGCCAATAGAAAGCTAGAGAGGTTGATTCCTTGTCCTACGAAAAGGAAAACGGTTTAACTTGGACCGACGCAAAGACAAGTACGAGTGGTTTATCACGGACCAATAGAAGACGTGATTGTAACGGTTATACCTCGACCGATAGAAGAGAGGAGAAGAGGTTTTTCTTTAGCCTATTGAAAAAGATACCGAGAGAGGACATAGACTCATTTATAGCCAAACCTCTATAAATCCGTGTGTGCTCTTTATTTCCGCACTTATATTTACGCTTCCGCAAACGGCGCAAATATTCGACCCCATACCCAACAATTGGTATCGGAGCCAGGTTCTCCAATACGTGGCTTAACATCCAAGGAGATGATCCAGTGACATTTCAATTTGCTCCTGTCGAAGGCCTTGCTCTCAACCGACCACCATTCTTTGATGGCTCAAATTATTTGACATGGAAGAAAAAGATGTCGATCTTTATTCGTGCCTACGATATAGAGATTTGGAAGATTATTTGTCTCGGCCCGAAAGTTCCTATCAAATCCGACGGTACGCTCAAATCTTTCGAAGAATACAACGATGCCGATTAGAAAAATGACCATCTAAATTGTAAGGTTACTCAACTCTTATTTTGTGCCTTAAATCCGGAAGAGGTCAATCGAATCTCATCATGTGAGAGTGCAAAAGAAATATGGAAAATTCTAGAAATCACACATGAAGGGACGACTCAAGTCAAGGAGACGAAAATCAATATGCTTCTCCATGACTACGAGTTATTTATGATGAAGGGTGACGAGTCCATCACCAATATGCTCGAACGATTCTCGGTCATCACAAATGGATTTGCGTCATTCAGAAAACCATTATCTAGTAGTGAAAAAGTTAAGAAAACTTTACGATCACTACCTAGCGAATGGGACGGCACCGTGACCGCGATTATGGAATCTAAAGATCTCAACACGCTCGATTTTAGTGCCCTTGTTGGTTCACTAATCAATTATGAGATTGTATTAAAATCACGAAGTGTCAAGCCGAAGCCAAAGGAACGATCGTTAGCCATGAAGGCTAAGATATCAAGGAAGAAAGAAGAAATCCCGGTGGAGGAAAGCGACGAAGAAGCGGCATATTATGCCAAGAATATTAATAAATTCCAAACTTTATTAAACCGGAGGAAGAAGGATATCTCGAGCGAATCTAAGAAGTTCGACAATTCTTGTCGACTATGTGGAAAACCAGGCCACTTCGCTAAGCATTGCCGCGCTAAACCCAAAAAAGAGGTCCTCGTGGCAATATGTGTAACACCCCGAGATATTCGGAATAATTACAGCGCCGTAAACCCTTTAGATAAGGATTTACAAGGCTAATTTTAAAAGAAGTATAAAAATGAACCAATCGAACCACTGGAATTTAAATACAGATTTGATTCAAACGATCAAGTGTGTTAACTTATACAACCATATCGAAAGGACTTTATTAATACAGACGTACTCGAGTACTGAACAAACCCAGAAGACAAATTACAATAATAATAACATCAACCACATCACTGAGCCATATCATCGTCCCGCCGGTCTGTGGTTGCCTCCCGCTCTCGACTACCCGAACATCAAAACAATGTCCACCCCAGAAGTTAGCAAAACAATGCTAGTACAAGTATCATCATACAATAAATCATCAATGCATCATAAAACATGCAAAACGGACTTCCGCCACCGGAATCCAACGATGCGAATCCTCACGATTCCATCAACACAATACATGGTAATCCAATGATCCAGCGCCCTCGGATAGATCCCCATGATGATCCCGTCGGACCAACGCATGGTGGAAAACCGTCCGGCCGATCCAGCGCCCTCGGCATAGATCCCCATGATGATCCCGTCGGACCAACGCATGGTGGACATTCGATCCGGTGCCCTCAAGATAGATCCTCATGACCCCTCGGATCATTTATACCATAATCAAACAATTATGCATACACATATGCATTTCAATATGTTCATCAATACGAACAAACAACAACGAATATCACGAACATTCTCAGAAATACATATCATATTCAACAATATGAATAAAACCACAAGCATGATAAATCGAACTCGACATATTATACTTGCCTCGAAAATGGCAAGGACGAAACACTTCAAAGATCTCGACACACTCGAAGGCCGCCTCCTTCGATCAACGTAACAAGCCCGAACCTTAACAAAAGGAACGATATACAAATCATCTCAAGTCGAACGATGGCCTAACAATTCGGTCTATGGCCGAAAAGCTCAAAATAACCAATCTGCTCGATCGCTTAGCGTGCGCTACGTACTCTACGTAACGTGCGCTAAGCGGCTATTCGTGACGCTATCGTGTAAGACTAGCGTCGCTAGCCACGGTCTGGCGATCGACTCGGTTGGTCTCATAACGTCGCTACGTGCGTTTGGTCGCCGGCCCGATAGCGCACGTTAACTCACACGTGTTAGCGTGCGCTACTCTTGCATGGCGTAATACCGCGAAATCGGGATGAAGGGTGAAGAACTCATGAATTCTACCGTGATAATACAAGTCATCTTCGGGCAAATCATGCTAATAAGGTTTGTGGAAGATTCCATTATCATGAGGTACAAATATACGGATAATCAACTCAACATCATATCCTTTCTAAGATCTTCAAGAAGTATTCTAAGTTCCGATTATTCCAAGTCCCAAAACGTATGATTCCTTACGTAAAACATATGAACTAGGTAATCTCAAATTACTGATCATAAATTGATTTGAAAACGCTTAGGAGTCCATTCTACTAAGATGGTTCAAAGGTTCCTAAGATAAATAGTGCCGATACGTCAAAGTATCCTTCTAACATGTGATGACCGATCATAAACGAAATAACTGGCTATCTAAGCATGATCAGACGTCCTTAAGAACAATACTAACATTGGTGAAGAATCACCTACCTCAAGTAGTGAAGAACACGGAGGAAAATGAAGTAATCCGACACCGAAAGCTTCAACACCAATCTCCAATGATAACGATCTTCAATCATGAATCAGGATGTTGATATGAAATGTTTAGGATGAAGGTAGATATGTTCTAAGTGTAGGAATTCGTGTAATGGGAGAAGAGAGAACTGAAATCACGAATAGGATGCTGTCCTATTTATAATAAATGGCTATTAGCGCGCGCTAGACCCTGCTCGTAGCGTGCGCTAACGGCTCATTGGACTAAACTGTACTCGGCACTTAGCGTGCGCTACGCATACACCTGTAGCGTGCGCTAAGGCGTTGACTCGGCTTTTCCCCGAAAGCCGTCCAGGTACATCCCGACATTATCCGACAGGGGTCCCCCGGCCAGCTCTCACCTACTGCACGTCTCAATCAATTTGACCGCGCATAGCGTGCGCTAAGGACACTCAGTAGTGTGTGCTATGAACCCACGTTAGCGCACGCTAAACATAGCTGGTAGCGTGCGCTACATGCGCAGATTTTCAATCATTAAATCACAATCGCGGAATAAAACGCTCGACAACATCGGATTATGAAACACGGAAAATAATACTCAAATCAAGTACAATCATTACAATATCACACGTTCCAATTACATAGAAATCTCGGGTATTACATCCTTCCTCCCTAAAAAGAAGTTTCGTCCCGAAACTTAAGATGAAAACAACTCCGGATATCTAGTCTTCATACCGTCCTCCGTTTCCCAAGTGGCCTCTTCGACTCCATGTCGTGACCATTGTACTTTAACCAAGTGTATTGGTTTATTCCTCAATTGTTTGATCCGGCTCTCGACTATCTTGATTGGTCTCTCTTCGAAGGTGCCATCATTAGCTATCTCGATCTCGTCGAAATCAATGACGTGGTCGGGTCCTATATACTTCCGATTGGGATACGTGAAACACATTGTGAACATGACTCAGCGATGGCGGTAAGGCCAACCTGTATGCTAAATCCCCAACTCTCTATAGGATCTCGAATGGTCCGATATATCTCGGACTTAGCTTACCTCTTCTCCCAAAACGGAAAATCCCTCGTGTAGGAGACACCTTCAAGAGTACGTGGTCCCCAGCGTCGAACTCTAGAGGGCGACGACGTACATCTGCATAAGACTTCTGTCGACTGCAGGCGATCAGCAGTCTCTCTCGAATCAAGGCTATCTTCTCTTGAGTCTGAATAATCAATTCAGTTCCGTCCCGATCAAATCAAGAATCATCCCAACATAGGGGTGATCGACATCTTCTCCCGTATAAAGCTTCAAATGGGGCCATCTTAATAGAAGCATGCCAACTGTTATTATAGGTGAACTCGATCAAGGGCAAGTGAACTTCCCAATCAGTCGACCAATCTAATGCACAAGTTCTAAGCATGTCCTCTACTGTCTGTATAGTTCTTTCAGATCACCATCCGTTTGGGGATGATAAGTCATGCCAAAGTTGAGCTCAATCCCCAAAGCCCCGTGAATCGCTCTCCGTAAATGTGACACGAAACGGCCATCTCGATCCGAAATAATGGTCTTCGGTGTCCCGTGCAATCTGACTATCTCCGCAATAAATATTCGTGCCAATCTCTCGGGTCCCCATGTATCTTTAATTCCCAGGAAATGAGCCGACTTGGTTAGTCGATCAACCACAACCCAAATCATGTTCATTCCCGTTCTAGTCCTTGGCATACTAGTGATGAAATCCATCGAGATATCCTCCCACTTCCATTCAGGGATCGGGAGCGGATTTAACATTCCAGCAGGTCGTTGATGTTCAATCTTAACCTGCTGACAGGTCAAACACTTCGAAACGTACTCCGCTACGTCTTTCTTCATATTCCCCCACCAGAAGTTTTGCTTTAAATCTTTATACATCTTACTACTGCCTGGGTGAATAGAATAGGGCGCGCTATGAGCTTCCTTCAAAATTGTCCGTCTCAAATCATCATCCTCGGGAACGCAAAGTCGATTCTGAAATATCAAAACCCCATCGTCTTGTATCACGAATCCTGGGGCTTTCCCTTTCTTTACTTCGTCATATAATCGAAGAATCAGAGAATCGTTCAGTTGTTTAGACTTGATCTCCTCGACTAATGATGAAGTCAGTTTCATCACATAAAGTCGCCCTTGGATTTCTGGTGCCCATACCTCAATCCCCTCGCGGATCAGTTCGTTGAATCTTGGTTTGGGACGTAAGTGCTTCCAACACTCGAAGAGAAACAGTTTACGGCTCAAAGCATCGGCTACTACGTTTGCTTTCCCGGATGATAGAGAATCTCCAGTCGTAATCCTTGATCAATTCCAGCCACCTTCTCTGCCTCATGTTTAATTCTTTCTGACTGAAGATGTACTTGAGGCTCTTATGATCTGTAAAGATCTGACAATGAGTGCCGTACAAATAATGTCGCCAAATTTTCAAGGCAAAGACCACCGCTGCTAACTCCAGATCATGAGTCGGGTAATTAACCTCATACGGTTTTAATTGCCGAGAAGCATAAGCAATCACTTTATCCTTCTGCATCAATACACAACCCAGACCCTGATTCGAAGCGTCGCTGTATACCATAAATCCGTCAGTTCCCTCTGGCAGCGCTAATA
Source organism: Orobanche coerulescens (assembly GCA_033398695.1). Taxonomy (NCBI): domain Eukaryota; kingdom Viridiplantae; phylum Streptophyta; class Magnoliopsida; order Lamiales; family Orobanchaceae; genus Orobanche; species Orobanche coerulescens. The sequence goes on along the minus strand of CM065807.1, from coordinate 75,346,515 downwards.
TAGGTGCTGTCGTCAGCCTCCTCTTAAGTTCGTCAAAACCCGCCTGGCACTTCTCATCCCACATGAACTTTTGAGTTTTATGTAACAGCTGGGTGAGCGGACGAGCAATTTTGGAAAATCCTTCTACAAAGCGGCGATAGTATCCAGCAAGTCCTAAGAAGCTTGACCTCTTTCACGTTTCTAGGAGCTTCCCGGTCAAGATTGCCTCGACTTTCTTGGGTCCACTGAACTCCATCGGCTGAAATCACATGCCCAAGGAAGGTTACTTCCTTAAGCGAACTCGCATTTTGAAAATTTTGCATATAGCCGTTCCTTCCTCAAGGTGCTCAAAACCACACGTAAATGCTCGGCATGTTCCTCCGCATCCTTCGAATATATCAAAATGTCATCAATGAAGACGACCACAAATTTATCCAAGTACTCCAAGAATACCCGATTCATTAATTGCATGAATCTGCAGAGCATTGGTAAGTCCAAACGGCATCACTACGAATTCATAATGCCGTCACGGATCTCAAAGCATTTCGTATATCCGATTCCTTAATTCTCAACCGGTGGTATCCGATCGCAAGTCTATCTTCGAGAATACCCTTGCCCCTGCTTGATCAAACAAGTCGTCGATCCGAGGTATAGGATACTTATTCTTGATTGTCATCTTATTGAGTTCCCCTGTAATCAATACGGTCGGAGGGATCCGTCTTTCTTAGGACAAAGAGAACGGCGCTCCCCAAGGAGAAACACTCGGTTGAATATAACCCTTCGCAACAATTCCTCCGGTTGTTTCTTGAGTTCATACATCTCGGTTGGCGCCATGCGGTATGGGGCTCGAAATAGGAGGCTGCTCCGGGCTCTAGTTCGATAGTGAATTCCACTCCCCTCTGCGGAGGTAACCTGTAGTTCGTCAGAAATACATCGAGAACTCATTCACAATCGAAATGGACGAGAGCTCTACTCCTTCCTCTTTCTTCATGGCATAACACCAAAGTCCGTGACATCCCGCTTGATAATTTCACGGCTTTCATTGCTTTGATCAATTTTCCCGAGCTTCGGTCTCCATCCTCGGAATAAGTGTTCGATCCGTCATCGGCAATGATGGAAATGACTCTCTCTCGGTAATTCAGATGACTCCATAACGGTTGAGCAAATCATCTCCGAGAATTAAATCGTCACCGCAGAAGACAACCACAATAAGATTCGATGGCCAATCTCTTCCTTCTATAGATACTGGGAAATCCATAGCTTCAAAGGTTCCCACAATTTTCTCTCCGCTCGGTAATCCCACAACATAAGGTTCACAATTATACAAGCACGAGAAGTTCAAACGATTAACACAGTTCAAAGATATAAAAGAATGCGTAGCTCCCGAATCGAACAAGACACTAACTGGTTGCAAAAGGATCTGAATAGTACTGATGCAACAGGTGTGTTCGATCATCGATTTCCTCATCTCGTACGGGCGTGGAGGAGCGGACCCAGACTGGATGCCTCTCTCTTCCCGGCGTTCTGCTGCTGAAATCCACTTTGTTGCGTCTGGTTGACACTCGTCTCCTTCGGATCGAGCCGGAGTACGAGTACCAAAAGATCGGGTCGCATTTCCACAAAATGTTGCGCGATGTCCTTCCTGTCCACACTCGAAACAGTCACGCAGGCGCGCGAAACAATCACGTCGAACATGTCCCGCCTTGCCACGGTTGTAACACTTCTTCCTGCGTCGAAGCTTGATCGGTCTGCCGGAACTTCTTTCCTCCTCGACTAGGATGCGGAGGTCTCTGGATGAGTGAAAAGAGGACTGACCCCGGCGGGGCCCGCTATTCTTATTCTCCGTGAAGTTGCCGGACACCTTCTGTTTCTTTGCTTCCGTCGATTTCTCTAGTCTTCGCTTCCTTCATATCGTAGGCCAACGCCTTGTCCTGATCTTGCCTCAAGGTGGTACAGTCAAATCCGGACATATATTGCTGAATTTCCGGCTTCATTCGCATGTCAAAATGGAAAATCCTTTCCGCCTCGGTCTGACCAGTGACGCACATAAGTCACCGTGATTAAAAGTCTTAATCACTTCCGTCACAGATGCTTCCGAATTTTGTGGTGAGAAAAACTCCCGAACTCGGGCCTCTCTAACTGGGCGAGGACAATATTGTGCCTCCATCATCACTTTGAATTCCGTCCAGTCAACATTGTGCTCCTCTGGTCGAATGGCCTCCCACCAGTCGAAAGCCTCCCGGCCAAAAGATCTTGGGCGGCGAAACCTTCCTATCTTTGGGACAGTTAATCCCTGCAAAAATCTTTTCCAATTCCTTCAGCCAATGATCCCACGAAAGCGTCTCAGTGGAACCGTCAAATTTCGGAGGATGCAATTTGACCACCTCGGTAAGCCATTTATCTCCCCGATTATCTACGTTATTCTGCTGTCCCATCGCCGTCTGCATGCGATCCACAACTTGAGCAAACTGGTTTATCTGGGCAACCACCTGCTGAAGCACTCCCGGCACGTTAGGATCTGCATTATTATTTGCCAATCCCTGCTGTCCCCCGGAATGTGAATCCGTTTGACTAGCGGCTATCTCTGGAGTAGATACCGACTCTTATTGCCTCGCATTACCACGTCCGCATCCACGACCGCGTCCGCGTCCACGACCTCCTCTCAACATACTGTAAACATAAATACTCAATATCCAGGACAAACTTTCTCAAAGTACATCCATCAATGTTTACAAGACATGAATTAAATAAAACAGTAGTATTCGAGATTAGGAAACTTACAACCACAAATTAATTGACGATCTTTGGCTCGGCAGTTGATGTTACGAACGACCAATAATTAATAACGTAATGCACTCCAACTAACCCAACCGCCAAGATATCCATAAATCTTAGCTCCGATACCATATTCGTAACACCCGAGATATTCGGAATAATTACAATACCGTAAACCCTTTAGATAAGGATTTACAAGGCTAATTTTAAAAGAAGTATAAAAATGAACCAATCGAACCACGGAATTTAAATACGATTTGATTCAAACGATCAAGTGTGTTAACTTATACAACCATATCGAAAGGACTTTATTAATACGGACGTACTCGAGTCTTGAGCAGACCCGGAAGACAAATTACAATAATAATAACATCAACCACATCACCGAGCCATATCATCGTCACAGCCGTCTTGTGTTGCCTCCCCGCTCCTCGACTACCGAACATCAAAACAATGTCCACCCCGAAGGGGTTAGCAAAACAATGCTAGTACAAGTATCATCATACAATAAATCATCAATGCATCATAAAACATGCAAAACGGACTTCCGCCACCGGAATCCAACGATGCGAATCCTCACGATTCCATCAACACAATACATGGTAATCCAGCGATCCAGCGCCCTCAGCATAGATCCCCATGATGATCCCGTCGGACCAACGCATGGTGGAAAACCCGTCCAGCGATCCAGCGCCCTCGGATAGATCCCCATGATGATCCCGTCGGACCAACGCATGGTGGACATTCGATCCAACGCCCTCGGATAGATCCTCATGACCCCTCGGATCATTTATACCTTAATCAAACAATTATGCATACACATATTCATTTCAATATGTTCATCAATACGAACAAACAACAACGAATATCACGAACATTATCATAAATACATATCATATTCATCAATATGTATAAAACCACAAGCATGATAAATCGAACTCGACATATGATACTTGCCTCGAAAATGGCAAGGACGAAACACTTCAAAGATCTCGACACACTCGAAGGCCGCCTCCTTCGATCAACGTAACAAGCCCGAACCTTAACAAAAGGAACGATATACAAATCATCTCAAGTCGAACGATGGCCTAACAATTGGTCTATGGCCGAAAAGCTCAAAATAATCAATGCTGGATCTTAGCGTGCGCTACGTACTCTACGTAACATGCGCTAAGGAGGCACTTAGCGTGCGCTATCGTGTAAGACTAGCGTCGCTAGCCACGGCAGCGATCGACTCGGTTGGTCTCATAACGCACGCTACGTACGTTTCGGTGTTAATCGACCCCGATAGCGCACGTTAACTCACACGTGTTAGCGTGCGCTACTACCGCATGGCGTAATACCGCGAACCGAAATCGGGATGAAGGGTGAAGAACTCATGAATTCTACCGTGATAATACAAGTCATCTTCGCAAATCATGCTAATAAGGTTTGTGGAAGATTCCATTATCATGAGGTACAAATATACGGATAATCAACTCAACATCATATCCTTTCTAAGATCTTCAAGAAGTATTCTAAGTTCCGATTATTCCAAGTCCCAAAACGTATGATTCCTTACGTAAAACATATAAACTAGGTAATCTCAAATTACTGATCATAAATTGATTTGAAAACGCTTAGGAGTCCATTCTACTAAGATGGTTCAAAGGTTCCTAAGATAAATAGTGCCGATACGTCAAAGTATCCTTCTAACATGTGATGACCGATCATAAACGAAATAACTGGCTATCTAAGCATGATCAGACATCCTTAAGAACAATACTAACATTGGTGAAGAATCACCTACCTCAAGTAGTGAAGAACACGGAGGAAAATGAAGTAATCCGACACCGAAAGCTTAAACACCAATCTCCAATGATAACGATCTTCAATCACGAATCAGGATGTTGATATGAAATGTTTAGGATGAAGGAAGATATGTTCTAAGTGTAGGAATTCGTGTAATGGGAGAAGAGAGAACTGAAATCACGAATAGGATGCTGTCCTATTTATAATAAATGGCTATTAGCGCGCTAGACCGCTCGTAGCGTGCGCTAACGGCTCATGGACTAAACAGACTCGGCACTTAGCGTGCGCTACGCATACACCTGTAGCGTGCGCTAAGGCGTTGACTCGGCTTTTCCCCGAAAGCCGTCCAGGTACATCCCGACATTATCCGACAGGGGTCCCCCGGCCAGCTCTCACCTACCGCACGTCTCAATCAATTTGACCGCGCATAGCGTGCGCTAAGGACACTCAGTAGCGTGCGCTATGAACCCACGTTAGCGCACGCTAAACATAGCTGGTAGCGTGCGCTACATGCGCAGATTTTCAATCCTTAAATCACAATCGCGGAATAAAATGCTCGACAACATCGGATTATGAAACACGGAAAATAATACTCAAATCAAGTACAATCATTACAATATCACACGTTCCAATTACATAGAAATCTCGGGTATTACAACATGGAGCAATGAAGACGAAGACGACGACTTTATTGAACAAAATAATCTCGCTCTCATGGACCGGAGTTCGTTCGACGATAGCGGCGTCGAAAGCCAAGTAAGTACATCCTCCCGTGATGAACTTTTTGATGCATTTGAATTATTGCACACGGATTTTCAAAATGCATTATCGGAAATCAAATCCCTTAAGTCCAAAATTAAATCCTTGGAAATTGAAAATTCCAAAATTATCGAAAAGGGAAAATTTGTTGAAATCGATCATTCAAAGTGTATTGAAAATGAAAATATTGGTGTTCAAAAATTTACTTTGAATAAAGAGGGGTTAGGATTCAAAACTCGTTTGAAAAACGAATCCGTTAATTTCAAGATACCCCGTTGCGAAAAGTGTTTAAAAATCGGGCATCATATTTCAAGTTGCAAAAGCCCGAGATGGACGATAAAAATTAAGAAAATTTGGGTTCCTAAAGGAACAATCGTTTCAAATATAGTCTACGTTTCTAAACAAAAACCAACTATAGGTTGGATCCCCAAATATTGATTTTTGGTATTTTACTCAGGGGGAGTAATTTTTTTTAAAACGGATAATATTTTCAGGGGAAGTTAATACCCTTATATTTATTTGTGCATATTTCATTATTAATTGATATTTTATTGCATTTTTTGATGAATACAAAAAGGGGGAGAGATAGGAGAATGGAGAAATAAGTCGAAAATGTGACTTACCGTGAAAGGGGGAGAAACGAAGGAGTTGAACAAAAATGAGGAGACGTCGAAAAGACGATGAAAAATTAAAAATGAGAAAAGAAAAGGAGAAAAGAAAGGAAGGAGTCGAAAAAGAAATGGGAGAAGAACTAACGAAACGGACAAAGTCGAAAACTTTGTTCTGTACACATATACATATATTTGTATTTTTGCAGGTAAATCCCATCGACGAAGTTTTGTTTTGTAATCATCAAAAAGGGGGAGATTGTTGGAACATTTTGTTCCATGCATAAATTAAAAGTGTTTTGATGATTAATGTTGATAAGCAAAACAAAACAACGAAGAGACGAAGCCAAGCATCGAAGGAAACGAAGTGCAAAAAGCTGGAAAAACACAAAGCTAACGTACGTAACGTGGGATTACTAACGTACGTAATATATGGAATTTTACGTACGTAATGAAAGTTATATAGCGTACGTAAACAAGTTCAAACCAGATGAACGTTGGACGAGTCGAAGTCAAAAAGGTGGCAACGGACATATGACGTCAGCAGTGACGTACTATTAACGTACGTAATGAGAAGTATGATAACGTACGTAAAGAAAGAAACGAATGTTCTTTGGATCAATCGGGAGAAGCTAACGTACGTAACAGTGTATGGTTAACGTACGTAAACAAGCTTACGTACGTAATGGGAAGTATATAGCGTACGTAATGAAGGTCCTGGCAGCTAACAGCTAGTTTGATCAGGAAGCCTATAAATACCATGTCTATGGTATTGATTGAGCACACCAACATAAAGTAAACAACTCATTGATCAGAGATTCATATTGATATACTTGTTGTTATAATATTGAGCTTAATTGTTAGTTTGAGTGTTTATACATTCAACATATACACGAGTGGTAAAAGAAAAGATATGATTGGATTCAGTGTTATTAGGATCAAGGATCCGGCATTGTTAGAATCACAATCGCTATCTTAGTGAGGCTTATCTAGTGCCAATAGAAAGCTAGAGAGGTTGATTCCTTGTCCTACGAAAAGGAAAACGGTTTAACTTGGACCGACGCAAAGACAAGTACGAGTGGTTTATCACGGACCAATAGAAGACGTGATTGTAACGGTTATACCTCGACCGATAGAAGAGAGGAGAAGAGGTTTTTCTTTAGCCTATTGAAAAAGATACCGAGAGAGGACGTAGGCCCATTTATAGCCGAACCTCTATAAATCCTTGTGTGCTCTTTATTTCCGCACTTATATTTATGCTTCCGCAAACGGCGCAAATATCCGACCCCGTACCCAACAATCTTTTCATTCTTGACTTTGGATTTAGCGGAATCTCTTAGTCTCACAAGAGTACATCACTATAAACCCTTAGTTTTACACGCAAAAGCTTCATATCTCTTCCAAATCAAGTATATATTTAGTATGTGTTCCCGACAATCACTTGTCGACGCGCTCCGTGGTCAGGAGCTACTTGATTTGAGTCTGATCCACCAAGAGATCCTTTTATCACTTAACTTAGTTCCCCACTAAGATAAGATTTAACCACAAGCTGCACGTCAGTTTTTGGGAAACTATTTAACTGAAAAGATAGTGGATGCTATAACATCCATTACGATAGTACAACTAAGTTTCGTGTCATCGTAGTCGATTCCAGTGTGTTCATGAGAAACCTCACGCCATGAGGTGAGTTTAACTCCTTCTCTCACTCGCTTTAACAAAGTATACGGATAGGTCTTATCTTTGGAGTGTCGGTACCACTTCAACAAAGGGCTATCACTTTGTTCATAATGGAGTCGCATTTAGATTAATTTAATTGATATAAATACATCGATACGGAATAGAGTTTATCTGTTTGGACTCGCGAGAGTTTGAAACCAAGCGAATTCTCCCGTAAACTTCTAGAGGCCCCCCCACCCCACCTTTGGTCTTGAGTTGGACTTATCTCCCATCTAAATTGGTGAAAGACAAAGACAATTGAGAGATCTTGATATCTCTCTTGATAAGGGTTGGTGATATTATTCTTTTGAAAAGAATAATAAAATAAGAAAAAGACATGAAGACCAAAACTAATACTTGTGGTTGGTTGAAAGACTCAACTCTTGTTTTCTGCAAGCTGTAACTCACGGGCAACTCACAAATGATTGAGAGAGAGAAAATAGTTATCTCAAGTCTTCATCTTCTTCATCTTTCTTATATTTTTCAAAAATTGAGAGATAATTGAGAGAAAGATTGATAAATATACTTGGAGTTGTAATATTTGAATTTATTATTGTGTATTTAACCTGTATTTGAACCCTGTATTATTCGGAATTGTGATCTCGATAATTGGAGTATGATATTTCTCACATTTGTATCCTTATACATAAGTATAACAACATGCAAAATTTCTCAGGCAAACTCGTGATAGCGCACGCTAAGAATGTAGCTTAACGTGCGTTATCGGGCTACAACTAGCGCATGCTACGAATGAAGAATTGCGTACGTTAGGCAGTCAATTATTGAGCTAGATGGCTAGCACATGCGCCAGCCGGACGTGGGTCCGAATAAGATTCCCGCGGGTGGAACTGGATAGTTTTGGAGTCAACTCTTATTTAGCGTGCGCTAAGGGATGTATGATAGCGTGCGCTAATCAGCTATTGTGTAGAAACTTTATATAAGGGACAGCACTCCATTTTCTTCTCATTTCCTTCGAGCATCCTTAGTTCTTGAGAGACCAGAGAGCATTATATCTTCCTTAAACACACTTAGAACACCTCTACTTGTGATTGATTGTTGAATTGGAGAAACACCTTGGATTGGCATATAAATAACCGGAGCTGGATTCTACCTTTTTGACTCGGTGTTATCTTCATATTAAGGTATGTTAATTCTTTTTCCATCCTTAGATTCGTGTTCTGAAGATTTAGATGAATCATGCTATCAAGATATTGGGTTTCATTAGTGAATTATTCAACAAACATCATGTTTAGAAGTGGGAATGATTATGCTTATATATCGTCATTGAAACATCGTAGTTGGAATTGTTAGTTCACCTTCAAGATGAAGTCTGGATGTGATAATGATAATGGAACTTAGTGCATCAACCGGAGATCACCAAACTTCACACGAGAATGATAATCAAGTTGGATATAAGAGTTGTGATAATATTCATTTCCTTGAATTCAAAGATGTTTGAATCCGTAAGATCATTCATAAGTTTATGAACATGACATGTAGACAGATAACGTACGTTAAGCACTGAGGAATTCATAAGTTTCATATACTGCGAGAAACTCAATAATAACATACACATGGTAAAAATAAGATCATGTTGTGATTATCATGTGTGTATGTTATTATTGAGTTTCTCGTAGTAGAAGACTAGTTGGTTCTTTTGTCATTTATGTTATTATTCTTCGTGAGGTATTGAATAATATGTTGTGGTACTTGTACTAGCAATCGTTGTGCTAACCCCTTCGGGGGTGAACATTTGTTTATGTTCAGGATCCAGGAGAGCAGGGAAACAACCACTGGAGTTGCATGATGATGAGGGTGCAGAGTGATGTTCCGGACGGGTTTATTTGTCTGTTGTTTGTACCGTTTTAATAAGTACTCGAGTACGTAGTCGTTTATCATGATTTAGATTTGGTGATGTATTAATACTTTTCCATTGAACATTCGTATTTTCAGTATTGGTCATAACTGTTGTATCTTATTTTCGTTATTTTCATACGTTGGTATTTTTTAATGTATTTTCAATTCTTCAGCCTTGTAAATCCTTATGTAAAGGATTTACGACACTGTAATATTTCTGAATATATTGGGGGTGTTACAGAATATGGTATCAGAGCTAAGATTATGGATATCTTGGCCACTGGGTTAAAATAGGGGTCATATACGTCTTTTGAGGTAACCGGCCGCGAATAACATCACTGTACTGCCTACATCTTCGTGCGAACGGTGGTTGTAAGTTCCTAAATTCTATCCCATCCTTTATGTGTTGTATCTCTTTATACTTGAACATTAGAAACGATATTGTTTCCTGTATATTGAGTATTTATGCTTACAGTATGTTGAGAGGTGGACGTGGACGTGGTCGCAGTCGCAGACGCGGACGAAGGAATGTTGAAAGAGAAGCTTCGCCTTCTAATCAGGCCAGCCACAGCTCAGGTGAGCCACATAGATCTATTAATAATGAACCGGAACCTTCTGTGCCCGAAATCCTTCGTCAGGTGGTGAACCAGATGACTCAATTCGCCGAGGTCGTGGACCGAATGCATGTGGCGGTGGGATTACAGCAGGAGGATAGACAGCAAGGGATCTCAGACATGGGAAATCGAGGTGACCGATGGCTGCAAGAGGTGGCGAAGATGCAACCACCCAAATTTGACGGTTTTTCTGAGACTCCTGTTAGGATTGTATACTGCAAAGCATACTTTATGCTTGTATTACCTAATTTCCCTATTACTACCTATGAGGATATTAATTATATTTAATCACATATTTTGCATATTAATTCACGTTATGGTTATGCAAATGAAATGTCTAATTATTTTATATTGTAGATAATGTGGTGTGTTGGTGTCACACGGAAGATCACATTATCGGTGCCTTATAAAATAATATAATAGTTCACAACCTATATAATTATTAGACAAATTATATAAAGGGTTGTAGTGTATGCTTGAGAATAGTTGGTCTTGACTATTAGCATACATTAGCGTATTTGCATACGTTGAACAGGATCGAAGTGAGATAGTGTCTTCTCAGATCGACCGTAAGAAGAACGTAAATCTCGGATAATTATTATTTCTTAATTCTAAGTATATAATATTTAATTGTGTATTTATAATAATTATTGCTTTGATTTACCATAGGTGAGAGTCAAAATGATCGACTCAATAAGCCTCGTATCTTGGGCAATAATATTGTTTATACGACAATTATTATTATTACTAGAAATCGTGTCCCGACTCGTGCGGGTTGATGATGTCCCCTTGAGGAGCTCGATAATGATTATTATATTAAACCCTCGGTGGATTTAATTGATATAATAATAAGGTTCGAGTGGTACTACTCTTGGATAAGATATTAATTAATTAAAGTCACAAGAGCTTATAATTAATTAATGGACATTCGATATCTTAAACACGGGAAATAATATACTTAATAAGGAGCCCAATTTCGTAATTTGGGATTTTGGTAGGAAGTGCAATATCAACCTTTTAGTGGACTAAGTTGATATTAATTGATTCATCATATATTAGGAAGAGTCCTAATAAGGTAAGATGAATTAATTGAGAGTCCTTCCATAATCCTCCTTTAGATCCCTAGTAGTAGTCCAAGAGCCTATAAATAGGACATATTGGGGCTTGGCCGATTTTATGCTTCATATACACAAGAAATTTCGATTTTTCTTCTAAGTGTTTAATTGTGGATCTTGACTTGTGTCTTTGATTCCACAATTGAGATAACACTTTAATTCTTGCTACATATCGGAATTACTTGAAGAAAATAAAATCGAGAGTTGTGAGGCAAGGTGAATTCGACCGATCCATAAGGTGTCCAAGCAAGTTCCGGTAGCTCGTTGCCCACACAACGTCCGGTTCAAGGCGGATCATACTCTAGAAGATCTGAAGGTAGAGATACAAGGCGATCAAGAAGGAAATAACCAACCGCTTCAAAAGGTAATATCCTATGATCTTGGATCTGGATTAGGATATTTTAATTAATCAACATATTTAATTAATAAATAATAAATAATATTTAAATTGCTTGTTAATCTTAGTAATTAATTAATTAGCATGCCTAAATAGATCTAATGCTCGTAGATGCGTAAAACGCTATCATCAACTTTATCAAACTTCGCTTCCGCTGCGTTTTACTTTCCAACAATTGGTATCAGAGATGGATTTTTAGGCTTTTGCTATTTTAATTAATTTTAGTGATTAATTGATAGCAATTTAAATATTCATATATTTTGATGTTGGAATATTTTGCTAGATGTGTTCTTGCAGGTGATATGATCCAATTATCATGGTTTATATGAATGGTGCATTTATTTATTTATTTTTATTAATTATGCAATTGTTGGTTTGGCCGCTTTTGAGGCATGTAATGGTTTTTCCGTGAGAAAATCGCGGGTAGTTCTAGGTGGTTTTATTTTTCGTAATCTTGATGTAATTTCGATGTATTTTATTTCGTATAAAATTGTAATCGAATTCGAAAAGACGGATCACGAAGAAATAGAGCGAAACGGGATCGCCGGATCGCTGGCAAGCCGCGGCCAAACGACGAAGTGCAGGCGAGCGAGAGGTCGCCGCCAGAAACGGCCGCCCAGCTGTAGCGGCACTGTCCGGCCGTTCACGTTCGGTTGGTCGCCGATTTTGGTCGGTTCGCTTTTGCTTCGCGTTGCCCATTGAAGTCGGGATTTAAAATTAAATTTTTTTATGTAATTAATTTTGCATAAAAGTAAAATTTTAATTTTGAAAATCCACGGCCCTACGGGGAGAAGCGACGAGATGCTTGATTCAGTGGGAGAGATCGAGCCGAAGATTTTCTCGGATTCAACTCAAGGAAGAAGACCATGATAATTGGATAAATTTAATTATCCATGCTTTATTTTGGTTTTTTTATTGTTTTGATGTATGGCATGTATGGATGTATGCGTGATATGTTTCCTTGCATGTTAGGACGAGAAAATTAAAAACCTTAAGGCTAAAATAACTAAGTGATTAAATTGATTTTTATTTAATTAAAATCAAATTGGCCTCCATAATTAATTTAAATTGTGAAGTAATTAGCATGCGCGTTGACATTAGAGTCTTCCTCCATATCGGATGTGCTAATTATAGGTTCACTAGTTTTAAATTTCAAAATGATAACATAAGGTAAATATTACTTTTTATGATAGGACCTCTCCATCTGTAGGACTATTATTTAAAAGATAATATTTTAAGGATGTTAAATTATGGTGTTCACTTAGGTGTATTAATTAATAAGCTCCCCATCGGAGTCTATGTTAATTAATACATGGCCAAGAGGAACCAACTATTAATTTTACTTGTCATAACGTAATTTGACTAGATAGTAAAATTAAAGACGTAAAACTCTACTTGAAAAATGTATGTGTAAACGTCCACACGATCGTGGCTTGCATGTGCGGATTTTTTGAGGTGTTGGTTGCTAGCATATATATTGTGTTTTTGAGGTTTTTCGATATATTTTGCTATGCATTATGTGATGGATGTTTTTAATTTTTATTCTCAGATGTCTTTCAATCCACTAGCTGTTATTCTCAAAGAAAATAAACTAGATGGCACTAACTTTGCCGACTGGAAAAGAAATCTTGACATTGTCCTGACTGCTGAGGGGCATAAGTTTGTCTTAATCGAGGAGAGTGTTGTGTCACGATTTATTCATCCCGACAGGCGATCGACTATAAGGCCGAGCGACCAAGTCAACTCCAGTCAAATCCTGACTAGCTCGCCAAGTCAAAGATATCAAACCACCATCAGGAACCTAGCGATCGACTCCCAGGGCGATCGCCCTTTGGCAGCTGGCGATCTGCTCTACTAACCGGCTAAGGGCAATCGACCTACGCCCGGCAGCAGACGATCGCCCATCAAAACCGTCAGGACTGGATCTCGAAAAGCACCCACGTGCAGATCCATAAAAGCGCCGACAAGATCTTTGCTAACCGACAAGATCTTTGACCAGAGCCTGTCACCTACCCCACCTACCGGCATGTGCGCCGAAAGTTGTCAGTAGGGCCGCATGTGACTAACTCAGGACGCGTGTAAGCTCTCCATTGGACCGAGTAGTTGACTTCCAACAACTCCTGCAGACTTTGAGGGGACAGGCCCATGTGCTAAAAGACGATCGCCCGTTCAATAAAACACTTAGTCGCTCGTCAAAAATTCAGCGATCGCCAAGAAAGCCATCTCACCCCACGTTTCCAACGTATGAGCGAGCTGGGGGGCAATTGTTGTGTCACGATTTATTCATCCCGACAGGCGATCGACTATAAGGCCGAGCGACCAAGTCAACTCCAGTCAAATCCTGACTAGCTCGCCAAGTCAAAGATATCAAACCACCATCAGGAACCTAGCGATCGACTCCCAGGGCGATCGCCCTTTGGCAGCTGGCGATCTGCTCTACTAACCGGCTAAGGGCAATCGACCTACGCCCCGAGCAGAGACGATCGCCCATCAAAACCGTCAAGGACTGGATCTCAGAAAAGCACCCACGTGCAGATCCATAAAAGGCGCTGACAAGATCTTTTGCTAACTGACAAGATCTTTGACCAGAGCCTGTCACCTACCCCACCTACCGGCATGTGCGCCGAAAGTTGTCAGTAGGGCCGCATGTGACTAACTCAGGACGCGTGTAAGCTCTCCATTGGACCGAGTAGTTGACTTCCAACAACTCCTGCAGACTTTGAGGGGACAGGCCCATGTGCTAAAAGACGATCGTCCGATTATTATATTGCAGTAAAGGCGATCGCCCGGCGTATCCAAGCCCTATAAATAGAGAACCTCCCCCTACTGGAAAAAGGTTCTCAGTTCTCGGTTCTCAGTTCAGAATTCATTTTAACCAACAGATTAGAACTCATCCACTACAGTTCCGAATTCGTTCTGACTTACGCTCAGAGCTCATTCTCTCACATTCCGATACATCCACTAAATACCAAGAACACACACATATCATCAAGCTCCCGGCTATCTCACCGGAATCCATCTCAGGACTTCTCTCTCCAAATCTCTCGTCCAGAAGACGATCGGAAGAAGCAGCAAGTCTCCACTAGACAGATTCCAAGGGATTCACAAGCCCAGAAGCCCAAACATCCAGCTATATACTCGCCGTGAGAGGCGGTCGATCTCTCACCGCCGTGACTGTTCATCACCTTTGTTACAAGAACTCACAGAGCATCAAATCTGGTTCTTCCGGCAATCTACACGCTCACTAGCTAAGATAACAAGAAACTTTACACTCATTGTAATTGTATTCTTACATTAGTACTTGTATCCCCGAATATCGGTATTAATAATATCTCGCGAGAGCATTCAAGCCCGGGACTAACAACCCCGGCAAATCTTGTGTTATTTATCTTTCTCACGGAAGTGCTCTTGCATTTGTTTGCTATCCCATCCATTCCAGCAATATCTATCTCCGGATAATATTTTGGGTAGCAACAATTGGCGCTAGAAGGAGGGCGTCTAACCCTCATATTTCTATTTCTACCGTCCCGAAGAACACTCACTGTTCTCGGGGCAAATACTTGAAGTGACACTCACTGCACTTCAAAGAAAACCTCCAGAATCATGACATCCGCCGGTCCATCGAAGAAAGCTACTCTCCGAACCGCCGGACACCATTTCCCGGCTCAGTCCGAACCCCAGCCGACGACAGGGGGAAGCCGCGGCAACGCGAGACTCTCGATCCCGCATCCGAGAGATGGCCCCAACCTCTCACTCGATCAGTTCCAAACCTAGGAACAGATCGAGGAGGCCATGGCCATCTTGGAGGAGCGACGGAGAGCATGCGCGCCGCCCGCGATAACTCCCTCGATCATCCGCCGCATGGGAAAACGGAAATTCAAGGGGCTACTGAACGAGCGATCGTCAAAAAGCCCCGATTCGCGAGGAAAGGCTCTCGCACGACCGGACGGATCCATATTCGATCGCTTGGGACGCGACCCATCCCGGCGACCGGGGCACTCTGTTTCCAACCTTGAAAAGACGGAATCCGAATCCGTCACCCGGAGTTCGGCCTACCCACCTCACAGCCGAACACATGTCAGCCATCTGACTCCCGCCCCGATCGCCAGAGACTCAGTACTCAATCGCCTCGGCTCCCGCTCCGATCGCCGAGCCGCTAACAGTCAGGCCACGGCGATGGCCGCCATGCAACGTCAGCTCGATGAGATGAGAGCACTCTTGGATGCTGGGGCAAGCACCAGCAAGAAGATCGCCGGGCCGACCGAGCCACTCGCGTTCCACATCGAGCTTGCCCCCGTACAACCAACGATCGCTCCTCCTAAAACACCTCTGTATAAGGGGAGGTCGGACCCAGAAACCCACCTGAGTAAATTCCGAATTTACATGACTGGGTGTGGGGCATCTGATGCAACCAGGTGCCGGATCTTCCCGCTGACATTGGGCGAGCTGGCCCATAAGTGGTACGTCTCACTACCACCGCGATCGGTCACCTCTTTTAAGAAATTGGCGGATGACTTCACGTCATACTTCGCCAACAAGGTCGCCAGACCAGAAGGCCCCCAGCGCATGATAAAAATCAAGCAGGGGAAGGACGAAACTGACGCGGATTACATCGACCGGGTAGACGAAATCATCCTCACCGGCGAACCCGTCAGTGATGAGCTCGCTCTCTATTCGGTCATGGGGATTCCACGGTCACTCTCCCATGTTCGGACACCTCTCCAAGGATATCCCCAACTTACACGATCTTCCGCGCTAAAGCCGCCAACTTCCTGGCCGTGCAAAGGCTACTCACCCTCCGCATAGACGAAACGCCACCTCTTGCCCGGAAGATAGCGATCGCCAAAGCAAAGAAGGCGATCGCCAAGACACCGGAGATCTCAAGGCTTTCGAGGACATGGAAGCCCATCTCCTCCATACGTTCAATGTAACTCCGGCACATATTTTCTATGCCATCGGGGGCACGAAGAGCTCAAAAAGCCAAAGGCAATAAGGGACCACGGTCACACTGGACAACAATCAATATTGTGCCTACCACAAGAGTCCCGGCCACAAAGACCAACAATTGCGCGACCTCCTCAAGCGGCTCTGAGACTGCTCGAGGAGGGCAAGTTGGGCGACTTATTGGTTTAGCCGAAGCCCCGCCTATCTCTATAGACGATCGTCCGAGTCGAACGCAAAGCAGTGGGAAGCTCATACGAGCCGACCCCTGGATCAACCTCGCGACCGTCTCTATATGCTTCAATCAAGAGAAGGAGACCACGGAAGTCATCCCGATCTCCTCCTTATTCAAGAAACCGGAGGACTCGATCGCCATCTACGATTCACCATATAACATGATGGACTAAGGCACGAGATCGCCTCCCGCACAACGCACACTGCCGTCGAAGATCGACATCTACATGACGATCCAAGGTGAAAGAGTGCAGCCGTGGTCCTGGTGGTCGATGGAACCGACTGCTTAGGCCATGCAAGGTCCCTTTAGGCCAAGATCGCCCGCCCTTCGTTTAAATACGAGGCCGGCGTAGTCTGAGGGCCCTCCAAAATAAATCAGCGGACACGATCGCTCGCCCTCAAAGGTTCATCATCTAACATGGTGAACCCGGACAATGCGACGTGCCACAACCCCGTCTCAACGTACACCGTCGAGGTCGGCCATCTCCATGGCTGGCCGAGGTGGAAGCAGAGCTAACAAGCCGCGGGCGCGGAGTTGATTCATCCGACGCTGCCCCGCGCAAGGACTCCTCTAGACCGAGACCGCATGCCCTTCGTTTAAATACGAGGCGAGGCGCAGCCTAACGGAGGACCCTCATAATAAAGTGAGTCACGAGACACTCAATGTCTTCGCGCATCAAGACATGATCAAGGAGTCGGTCCATCGAACTCCGCGATCGTGCACGGTTCCTCAAAGACGGACGACCGTCCCCGAGGATTCGACAAACTTGAAAACCGCTCGCTCAAGGAATTATTTTCATCTCCTTACTTCCACTAAGTGAATAAAAACAAGGGGCAAGAAGAGTGCGGACTATCTACACGACGATCGTCGCTATTCAACCACATACGGAGATCGTCATTTTTTCAGATGTAGTGCAGCGATCGAACTTGTTGTAAAAAGTTGTCTTATGAGTTTATCAATTCACTTGGAACTACCCTCGCAACGATCTCTCCTCACACATTTGTACAAAGTCAAACAAAGACTTAAAAATAACCATTCATTCAAGAGATAAGTCAGAAAGACAAATGCTCATTTCATTACTTGAAAAAATAGAGTACACGGTCGCCCGAAGGCCTAAGTGCTACAAAAGAAAGCTACAAACTACAAAGAAAGTAAGCTAAAAACATCAAAAAGGAAGCGCCTCAGGCCCCTGCCTGGCCTTCGCCATCAGCATCCGGCGCGGCCCCCTCATCTTCCGGAGCGTCGGGATGAGCGAGACTATCTGGAGACGGATACCAGCTCAAATCCACGCCGATGTCCGCCAGGTCCAAGATCGGCAAGGAGAAAGCCGAATTGAGAGGATGCTCCAATGCATATGACTTGAACTTCTCGGCAAGAGGACCGACCTCCAAGCCTCCCTTCTTAGCCGCTCGGATCGAGTCGGCGAACGCCAAGTAATAGGCGAACTCGCTGACATACTCCAAGTTTTGGAAGGGATCGGCCTTGGTCGCCTCAACCTCTCCTCTCAGCTCGGCCATCGCCTGTTGCGATCCCTGGAGCTCGGCCTCCCTCGCAGCAACCTTCTCTTTCGCCTCCGCCAGCTCGCTCATCAGCCGAGCGATCGTCACCTTCTGGCGATCGGCCTCCTCCTCAGCAACGTTCCTCGCCTGGATGGCACTCTGCATCTGGTCCCGAAACCGGTCGACCGCCATTCGGAATTTCTCAGTCTCCTTCTTCTCCAGCTCAAGCTCATGGCTCGCCCGCTTGGCCGCCTCCAAGGAGTCCTTCTCCATCGCTGCGATCTTGTCAGCAAACTCGGCGTTCTCTTCCGAGCCGCCTCAAGATCCTCTCAAGGCGAATAGTGGAGGGCCGCCTCAAACTCCTGGCGGCACTGACGGCCATGGTCGCCGTCTCAAGAGAAAGGGCGACAACAAAGATCCATCGAACTCGGCGACCGCAGCGGGCGATCGCATCCGAATCGATTGTCCACGCCTTCGGCAAGGCGGTATGTGCCTTGCTCACATAGGGAGGAATGTCGCAGGAATGGCGAGGAGATCGACTCGCCAGAAAATCCACGACCATCGGTGGACAAGACGGGTCTTTGCGACGGATCCTGCACCAAAACACCAAGGTTAATACAACTCCTACGCAGATGTAATTGTCAACACAGAAATGCTATCTACCTCTCACCTTCTCGGGATCCCGACCAAAAAAACGGTTTCCCTCGAGGAGTTTCCGCATCCGCGATCGCCGCCTCCCGCAGAAAAGCCGCAGAGGGCGGCTCGCGCTCCGGAGCAACGATGGTGATCGGAGGCGCGGCGATCGGCACTTCATCGCCCGGGGCAGGAAACGAAGTTTCTTGCGGCCTCGGCCTCTTGCGATTCGCCCGAAGCCCCTCCTCCGGAATTTCCTCCTCAACCGCAACCTGCTCCACGCGAGGCTCCGGCTCCACGCGAGGCTCCGCCTCAGGAACTATAGGCAATGCGACGGGTGGAACCCGAGTCGACCTCTTCGACTTGAGACGGCCTAGGACTCCTGGGTTCGACATAGCGATCTCCTCCGGAGGCTCCAAAAAGCGAGGGAAACGAACCTCTGCAGTTAAATACGATCGACTAACGGTCAGACACTATCTTCAAATAAGGCGATCGCCTAGAAATTGAAGGTCGCATAAAGTCATACCTGGCACCGCGAGATGTCTCGGGAAGCGGAATAGTCGAGCCGACAACCAGCGACTCTCCTTGTTGATCCGAGTGGCGTCTAGGTCGTCGTCCGACAAGCTCCTAATTCGCTCCCAAACAACGAGGAAGTCGAAAGGCAGCTCCTCGATCGCCGGGATATGAAAGACTGCAAAACAGAAATCAAATTAGATAATACCAACACGCATCAACGCGAAGGTAGAGTCTAAACCCTAACCGGGAATCCACTCCCGAAATTCAGTGGTGATCTCCAGTTCGCCTGTGGGATTGTCGCCGCCGAAGCTCTCCACTTGCGGCGACCGTAACCACTTCCGTCGATCTCCCGTATCTTATTCGGAACTCCATGAATCACCCGGCCAGATCGGCCTTGAATATGGTAACCGCCGACCAACCCTCTATGTGCCGTCAGTTTAAACAAATAGTTCATCTCCAACGGCGACGGGAGACGGTACAGGCGGTGACCGCCGAAAAGGGTGAGAGTGCACATGATTTGGAGCCAGGCGTTCGGCGTCAGCTGAAGTGGCGCCACATTCCAAGCGGCCAACAGATGGGAGACCGCAAAGGACAGAGGGAAGCGCAGCCCGGCCTCCATAACGGCCTCACTCACTGCGACCATACCCATCGGAGGCTGGTCGGCTCGTTCATTCTCCGCGGGTGCGAACATGTCCACATCTGAAGGAACATGGAATCTTGTCCTCCAGACGGCCAGATCTCTCCTGGACGTCGAGCTCCGTATTTGGCCGAGCGACCATAACGATCGCTGCGCGGCACGATACTGCGACCGCTTGGGGAGCACGTAGGGATAAGCGACCGAATATCCCCGGAAATCGAATCGCGGAGTTGGACCGGCCAATCTATCCATTATTTCAGCAAAGGCCCTATAGGCCCGTCCAAAATCACTATGTTGCTCCCAGTAAGCCCTGATCGCCAGATCTCTCGATCTGCGATCGTCTCTCCTCGGCAGCCGACTCCTAGCAACATCGGCCTCATTGAACAAAGCCTCAACTTCAGCGGTCGATTCCGCTCGAATGGCTCACCGCCGTCTCAGTGGAAGGCGGAAGTAGTTTCTCCCTGGCACTGATGTCCGTGGCGAGCAGTTCCCGCTCCAAACGACGATGAGGTTCCGGCCATTTTCGAGTTAGAAAGGAAGAGAAGGATTTTTCTTACCCTAAAGTGAAATCAATCGACGATCGGCGCTTAGATCTTCAAAAATTCGGCAGGACCTTCTTTCTCCAAAGCGTACGCGTGAGTGAGATCGCAGCCCCGCGCCCTTTTATAGGAGAAAGCGGGGACCCGATTGCAATAAAGGAAAACCTCGTGGGTCGGATCTCAAACGGCGCACTGGTTGACCCCCTCGAGACCGCGTCGCATCTTTTCGAGGACGCGTCGGAGGAGTCATTAATGACCGTTGGAGTCCTCCAAGAGAAGCCCGACACGTGCGCGGAGACTTTTCAACGCCCGTTGTTTTTCCCACGCAGTCGGCGACCAACCAGTCGTCCAAACTCGTGATATATCAGCTCAAAGACGATCGCCAGTTCAATAAAACACTTAGTCGCTCGTCAAAAATTCAGCGATCGCCAAGAAAGCCATCTCACCCCACGTTTCCAACGTATGAGCGAGCTGGGGGGCAATTGTTGTGTCACGATTTATTCATCCCGACAGCGATCGACTATAAGGCCGAGCGACCAAGTCAACTCCACCAAATCCTTACTAGCTCGCCAAGTCAAAGATATCAAACCACCATCAGGTACCTAGCGATCGACTCCCAGGGCGATCGCCCTTTGGCAGCTGGCGATCTGCTCTACTAACCGGCTAAGGGCAATCGACCTACGCCCCGAGCAGAGACGATCGCCCATCAAAACCGTCAAGGACTGGATCTCGAAAGCACCCACGTGCATCCATAAAGGCGCCGACAAGATCTTTTGCTAACTGACAAGATCTTTGACCTGAGCCTGTCACCTACCCCACCTACCGGCATGTGCGCCGAAAGTTGTCAGTAGGGCCGCATGTGACTAACTCAGGACGCGTGTAAGCTCCCCATTGGACCGAGTAGTTGACTGCCAACAACTCCTGCAGACTTTGAGGGGACAGGCCCATGTGCTAAAAGACGATCGCCCGATTATTATATTGCAGTAAAGGCGATCGCCCGGCGTATCCAAGCCCTATAAATAGAGAACCTCCTCCTACTGGAAAAAGGTTCTCAGTTCTCGGTTCTCAGTTCAGAATTCATTTTAACCAACAGATTAGAACTCATCCACTACAGTTCCGAATTCGTTCTGACTTACGCTCAGAGCTCATTCTCTCACATTCCGATACATCCACGGAAATACTGAAGAACACACACATATCATCAAGCTCCCGGCTATCTCACCTAATCCATCTCAGACTTCTCTCTCCAAATCTCTCGTCCGTAAGACGATCGGAAGAAGCAGCAAGTCTCCACTAGACAGATTCCAAGGGATTCACAAGCCCGAAGCCCAAACATCCAGCTATATACTCGCCGTGAGAGGCGGTCGATCTCTCACCGCCGTATTTGCTCATCACCTTTGTTACAAGAACTCACAGAGCATCAAATCTGGTTCTTCCGGCAATCTACACGCTCACTAGCTAAGATAACAAGAAACTTTACACTCATTGTAATTGTATTCTTACATTAGTACTTGTATCCCCGAATATCGGTATTAATAATATCTCGCGAGAGCATTCAAGCCCGGGACTAACAACCCCGGCAAATCTTGTGTTATTTATCTTTCTCACGGAAGTGCTCTTGCATTTGTTTGCTATCCCATCCATTCCAGCAATATCTATCTCCGGATAATATTTTGGGTAGCAACAGAGAGCCCTCTAGAACCAGAACCGGATGCCACTCCCGAAGAGTTGGCGGAATTACAGAAATGGAAAAAGTCTGATGAGATGGCTCGCTGTTACATTTTGGCTTCACTGACAAATGTATTGCAGCATCAGCATCAGACGATGGGTTCGGCCGCGGAAATGATGAAAAGTCTCACCGAGATGTTTGGTCATCAGAACCGGGCGGCTAGACAAAATGCTATGAGGGTATTAATGACAACCCAAATGTCTGAAGGGACTCCGAAGGATCATGTTCTAAAAATGATGTCTCATTTGAACGAACTGAGCATATTGGGGGCTACTATCGATGCGGAAACGCAGGTCGATATTATCTTAGGCAGCTTACCTAGAAGCTTTGAGCAGTTTCGCCTCAACTACAATATGAACCGTAGGACATATAGTTTGGCGGAACTTCTGACAGAGCTTCAGTCTGCTGAAGGTCTCTTCAAACAAGGTTATCATCAGATTCTTGCGGCAACCGGTGCTACTTCTTCCAAACCCAAATGGGGAAAGAAGAAGAAGCAGGTTGGCCAGAAGCAAGTGGCAGCCCTCAAGGTGAAAAGCAAGGCTCCTCACCCCGAGGCGAACAAAAAGCCAAAGGGAAAGTGCTACAAGTGCGGTCATAAAGGACATTTTAAAACGGACTGCCCTGTTCAAGGTATGTCTCGTGCACTAGTAGTCAAAACATGTTTGGCAGCTTGTTCTTCCACTTCGTGGATAGTTGATTCAGGCTCCACTGATCATGTTTGCTTTGACTCGCATGGTTTTCAGGTAACCAAGCAGCTTAGTGCGGGCGAGATTACCATCAATCAAGCGATTATTCCGGGCTTATGGTCATTGCGGTGGGAGTCGTGCAGTTGAAGATTAATGATAAATTATTAGTTCTGAATAATGTATTATTAGTACCAGATTTTAGAATGAATTTAATTTCGGTTTCTAAATTAAAATGCGATGGTTATTCAGTTTCTTTTGATGATGATGCCATTATTAAGAAAAGAAGCGGTGAATATATTTGCAGAGGTACTTTTAATGATGGACTATATATTGTTAATACTGCACAAACTCCTATGCATAAATCACTTAACTCTTTGTCTAAACCTAAAAAGAGAAAAGAACCTTCAAGCATAAACCAAACATATCTGTGGCATTTACGGTTAGGACATGTAAACCTTAGAAGGATTCAAAGATTGATAGATGATGGCCCATTGGATGATCTCCAAATTGAGTCATTTCCAATTTGTGAATCCTGTCTGGAAGGTAAGATGACCAAAAGGGTTTTTAAAACCAAGGGAAACCGTGCTCAGGATGTGTTAGAATTGGTTCATACGGATGTATGTGGTCCAATGAATATCCAGGCTAGGGGTGGTTTCGAATACTTCATCATGTTAATAGATGATTATTCGAGATATGGATACATCTATTTAATGCGACGTAAGTCTGAAGCCTTTGACAAGTTCAGAGACTTCAAGGCTGAAACGGAGAAGCGTCATGGGAAGAGTATCAAGTCACTACGATCTGATCGTGGTGGCGAATACCTTAGTGGAGAGTTTTTGGATTTCTTGGAGAATGAGGGGATTTCGTCCCGACCACCGCGCCGAACTCCACAACAAAATGGTGTGGCTGAAAGAAGGAATAGGACTCTTTTAGAAATGGTTAGATCAATGATGAGTTATTCAGATTTACCTATTTCGTTTTGGGGATACGCCTTAGAAACAGCGGCGTACATTCTAAACCTGGTGCCGTCGAAATCAGTTCCAAAAACACCCACAGAACTGTGGAGTGGGCGTAAGCCCAGTCTAGTACATGTTCGGATTTGGGGTACTCCAGCACATGTGCTAAATAAGGAAGCTGATAAGTTGGCATCTCGTACAGAAGTACGAGTGTTTGTGGGATATCCTAAGGGAACGAAGGGTGGCTTGTTCTATAGTCCCCAGGATCAGAAGGTCATTGTTAGCACCAATGCCCGATTTCTGGAAGAGGATTATATGATTAGTCACAAGCCTATGAGCGAGATAATTCTGGAAGAGCTGAGGGGCGAGACTCCGTCTATACCAATCGTACAAGCGCCAACTAACACTGCACCACGTATCGATTCTGAAACTTTTACACCAACTCAAGATTTGCCTCGTCGTAGTGGGAGGGTTGTTCGTCAGCCCGAACAATTCATAGGCGTGGGAAAGTCTTCGGACTCAATCCCAGACGAGGATGAATCGGTTCCCTGGACCTATAAGGAGGCAATCCAAGATAAAGATGCTGACTCCTGGCAAGAAGCAATGGAATCAGAAATGGGATCTATGGATTCCAATCAAGTGTGGGAGCTAGTAGAGCTACCTGATGGTGTACAAGCCATTGGGAGTAAATGGGTCTACAAGCGAAAGAAAGGACGTGACGGGAAGGTTGAAACCTTCAAAGCAAGGCTTGTTGCAAAAGGTTACACTCAGAAAGAGGGTATCGATTATGATGAAACCTTTTCGCCGGTAGCCATGCTTAAGTCAATCCGGATTCTTTTAGCTATAGCTGCGCATTTGGACCTGGAGATTTGGCAGATGGATGTCAAGACTGCATTCTTGAATGGGAGTCTAGACAAGGAAATCTATATGCGCCAAGCAGAGGGATTCATTGCTAAAGGAGAAGAGCACTTGGTGTGCAAACTTAAGAAATCCATTTATGGACTTAAGCAAGCATCTAGATCTTGGAACACTCGTTTTGACGAAGTAGTCCAGTCATATGGATTCGTCCAATGTCCGAGTGAGAGTTGTGTGTATAAGAAATGCGATGAAAACGTGTTGGTGTTTCTTGTACTGTATGTAGACGATATTCTTCTGATTGGAAACAACGTGAAGGAATTGTCGGACGTACGGGTATGGCTATCTGAGCAGTTCGATATGAAGGATCTAGGAGAAGCAGGACACATCCTTGGAATCAGGATCTTTCGTGATCGGAAGAAGAGGATGTTGTGCTTATCCCATGCATCCTATATCGATACAGTGCTGAAGCGTTTTAGCATGGAGAATTCCAAGAAAGGTTTTCTACCTTACAGACATGGAATTCAACTATCTAAGAACATGTGTCCTCAGACACAAAAGGAGATAGATGACATGAAGATGGTCCCTTATGCATCCGCTGTGGGAAGTCTCATGTATGCTATGCTTTGCACTAGACCAGATATCTGTCATGCCGTGGGCATGGCTGCTAGATATCGGGCCGAACCCGTGACTGTGACAACTGGATTCTTTGTCAAGCACATACTCAAGTACCTGAGAAGGACTAGAGAGTACATGCTTGTATATCAATCAGATGACCTGTTTTCGGTGGGTTACACTGACTCAGATTTTTCATCGGACAAAGAAAAGTCCAAGTCTACTTCGGGTTATGTGTTTATCCTGGGAGGTGGAGCCATTAGTTGGAGGAGTGTGAAGCAGAAATGCATCTTGGACTCTACCATGGAAGCCGAGTACGTGGCAGCCTCTGAGGCAGCCAAGGAGGCAGTGTGGCTCAAGTACTTCCTGCAGGACTTAGATGTGATTCTCGATTTGCCAGAGGGTATTACACTCTATTGTGATAATACTGGTGCAGTCGCAAATTCGAGGGAACCACGAGCCCATCAGGCAAGTAAACATATCAACCGCAAGTACCACATCATACGACACTTCGTAAAGGAAGGAGACGTAGTTGTAGCCAGGGTTGCATCGGAAGATAATCTTGCTGACCCTTTCACGAAAGGCCTACCTTCAAAAGTTTTTGAAAGGCATGTGGAAGGAATGGGATTACGGTGTATGGCAGCATTGCTTTGAGTATAAGTGGGAGAAATAAGAGACTATGTAATAGAGTAGTATACTTAAAAGCATGCTTTGAGTATAAGTGGGAGATTTTTAGGATTGTATACTGCAAAGCATACTTTATGCTTGTATTACCTAATTTCCCTATTACTACCTATGAGGATATTAATTATATTTAATCACATGTTTTGCATATTAATTCACGTTATGGTTATGCAAATGAAATGTCTAATTATTTTATATTGTAGATAATGTGGTGTGTTGGTGTCACACGGAAGATCACATTATCGGTGCCTTATAAAATAATATAATAGTTTACAACCTATATAATTATTAGACAAATTATATAAAGGGTTGTAGTGTATGCTTGAGAATAGTTGGTCTTGACTATTAGCATACATTAGCGTATTTGCATACGTTGAACAGGATCGAAGTGAGATAGTGTCTTCTCATCGACAGTAAGAAGAACGTAAATCTCGGATAATTATTATTTCTTAATTCTAAGTATACAATATTTAATTGTGTATTTATAATAATTATTGCTTTGATTTACCATAGGTGAGAGTCAAAATGATCGACTCAATAAGCCTCGTATCTTGGGCAATAATATTGTTTATACGACAATTATTATTATTACTAGAAATCGTGTCCTGACTCGTGCGGGTTGATGATGTCCCTTGAGGAGATCGATAATGATTATTATATTAAACCATGCAGGTGGATTTAATTCCGATATAATAATAAGGTTCGAGTGGTACTACTCTTGGATAAGATATTAATTAATTAAAGGTGTCAGTAGCTTATAATTAATTAATGGACATTCGATATCTTAAACACGGGAAATAATATACTTAATAAGGAGCCTAATTTCGTAATTTGGGATTTTGGTAGGAAGTGCAATATCAACCTTTTAGTGGACTAAGTTGATATTAATTGATTCATCATATATTAGGAAGAGTCCTAATAAGGTAAGATGAATTAATTGGGAGTCCTTCCATAATCCTCCTTTAGATCCCTAGTAGTAGTCCAAGAGCCTATAAATAGGACATAATGGGGCTTGGCCGATTTTATGCTTCATATACACAAGAAATTTCGATTTTTCTTCTAAGTGTTTAATTGTGGATCTTGACTTGTGTCTTTGATTCCACAATTGAGATAACACTTTAATTCTTGCTACATATTGGAATTACTTGAAGAAAATAAAATCGAGAGTTGTGAGGCAAGGTGAATTCGGCCGATCCATAAGGTGTCCAAGCAAGTTCCGGTAGCTCGTTGCCCACACAACGTCCGGTTCAAGACGGATCATACTCTAGAAGATCTGAAGGTAGAGATACAAGGCGATCAAGAAGGAAATAACCAACCGCTTCAAAAGGTAATATCCTATGATCTTGGATCTAGATTAGGATATTTTAATTAATCAACATATTTAATTAATAAATAATAAATAATATTTAAATTGCTTGTTAATCTTAGTAATTAATTAATTAGCATGTCTAAATAGATCTAATGCTCGTAGATGCGTAAAACGCTATCATCAACTTTATCAAACTTCGCTTCCGCTGCGTTTTACTTTCCAACAACTCCCACGTGGGACCATTGGTTGAAGGAATTGGAGAAGATTTTTGCCGGGATTAATTACCTAGACGACCGGAGAGCCTCTATTGCTTAGTACTTTCTGATAGGGGAAGCATCCGAGTGGTGGGAAGCCATCTGACCTGCAGATCATGATGCTGACTGGACAGAATTTAAATTGATGATGGAAGCTCAGTACTGCCCTTGTCCTGTGAGGGAAGCCAAAGTTCGGGAGTTTTTCTCCGTTCAGCCGTCAGACGAACCTGTATCCCAGACAATTAAGACGTTTAACCAGCAGCTGGAATTTATTCGACATCTGGTCAGAACAGATGCAGAAATGATGATCCATTTTGATATGAGGATGAATCCAGAAATCCAGAGGTACATGTACGGTTTTGAATGTACCACTCTCCGTCAATACCAGGATAAAGCATTGGCGTACGAAATCAAGGAAGCAGCAATGGAGAAGTTTACGGAATCCAAGAAGCAGAAAGTCTCTGGTACTTTTACAGAGCATAAGAGCAGCGGGCCCCGCAAGGCCCAATCATCTTTTCATTCTTTCAAGAAACCTCCGCATCCATCTAGGAGCGGAAAGAACTTCGGAGAAGCATCAACCATGACAGATGTCACCAGGAAATGCTTTAACTGTGCCCAGACAGGGCACTATCGACGGAATTGCCCCTACCTTCCGTGACTTGTTTTGATTGTGGACGGGAGGGACATCGTGTGGTGTTCTGTGAAGAGACTGCAAAGTCTTTTAGAGCCCGTACACCACAGCCAGTTCAGAAGGAAGATAGTATCCAACAAACGCAGCAAAGTGTACAGATGCCTCAGAATTTTGGTCGCGGACGAGGCAGAGGACAATGGGACCGAAAGGGTACATCGAGTGTCAGATCTGTTCCCCCACGTCTGTACGAGATGAGGAGAACAGACGATCAGGATGCTGCTGTCGCATCAGGTACTGTTAAGATCCTTTCCCATCCAGTTAGCATTTTATTCGATACAGGAGCTATGCATTCATTTATATCCTTATCTTGTGTAAATCGTTTGAATATTTCTGGTTTTCATAATTGTGAACCTTATGTTGTTGGTTTACCGAGTGGAGAGAGGATTGTTAGAAACTTAGAAACTAGAGATTTACCTAAATCGTTTGGAGGCAGAGAGTGGTGTTGTGCGGCGATTTGTACGCCTCGGCGGCGATCGGATCAAGGGACGAGCGACCGAGTCTTCAACCAATCGGGCTACGACGAACTCGCCTAAACGAAGATAACAGTCCACCATCAAGTATCTAAGCGATCGACTCACAAGGCGATCACCTTTTGGCACCCAGCGATCGACTTTGGTGCCCGACCAAGGACGACCGTCCTGTGCCACGAACAAGACCATCGTCCGTCAAAGTCTACGAAGACTGGATCTCAAAGCAGTGCCCATGTACAGATCCGCAAAAGGCGCCGCATAACATGGATCGTTGGCCACAGTCTGTCACCACCTTAACACCTACCGACAAACCCGCCGAAAGGTACAAGGTGGGACTGCCCGTGACAGCGACTCAGACGCGTGCAGACTTCTCATTGGACCCTACAGCTGGCTGCCAGCAACTCCTGCGGACTTTAAGGGGACCAGCCCATGTGCTAAAGACGATCGCCCGCTTATTATAATATAGCAAAGGCGATCGCCCAACTTCTCCCGGTCCTATAAATAGAGAACTTCCAGCAACTGGAAAAAGGTTCCTATCATTTGAAAAACACTCATAAAAATGTACACATACGTTCATCTCCACATAATACATACATTCCTTCAGGCTCTCGGTTTCCTCTCTTGGGTCTACCTCAGGACTTCTCTCAGCACCTCTCATCCAAAAGACGGTCGGCAGAGGCAAGAACTCCCTGCAATACAGATTCAACGAGCACAAGCCTAGGAACTCAAACATACAGCTACCACACGCCGTGAGAGACTGTCGATTTCTCATGGTCGTCATAGCTCATCAACGTTGTTATAAGAACTCACAGAGCATCATATCTGGTTCTTCCGGCAATCTTCACGCTCTATAGCTAAGATAACTAGAATCTTTACACTCATTGTAATAGTATTCTAACATTAATACTTATATCCCAGAATATTTGTATTAATAACATCTCGCGAGAGCATTCAAGCCCGGGACTAACAACCCCGGCAAATCTTGCGTTATTTACTTTCTCAACGGAAGTGCTCTCTCACTTTGTTTGCTATCCATTCATTCCAGCAATATCTATCTCCGGATAATATTTTGGGTAGCAACAATTGGCGCTAGAAGAAGGGGATCTAAACCTTCATTTTTTATTCCTACCGTCCCGAAGAACACTCATTGTTCTCGGGGCATATACTTGAAGTGACACTCACTGCGCTTCAAAGAAAGCCTTCAGAATCATGACGTCCGCCACTACATCGAAGAGAGCCGCTCTCCGAACCGCCGGACACCATATCCCGGCTCAATCAGGGCCCCAGCCGATGGCAGAGGGAAGTCGCGGCAACGCGAGACTCTCGATCCCGCACCTGAGGGGTGGCCCCAGCCTCTCACTCGATCAGTTCTAAACCGCAGAACAGATCAAGGAGATGCGCGGCGCCCGCTATAAATCCCTCGGTCATCCGTCGCGTGGGCAAACGGAAGTTCAAGGGGCTATTGGGCGAGCGATCGTCAGAAAGCCCCGATTCGCGAGAAAAGGCTCTCGCAAGGTCGGACGGTTCCATATGCAATCGCTTGGGAAGCGATCCATCATGGCGATCGGGGCATTCTGGCCCCAACCACGAGATGACGGAATCCAAGTCCGTCACCAGTAGTTCGGCCTACCCAATTCCCGGTAGAATGCGGTCACCGCTGGCTCCGTTCGAACGCCGGGCCGGTGATTGATCGCCTCGGCTCCCGCTCTGATCGCCTAGCCGCGAGAAGCTAGGCCGCGGTGATGACCGCTATGCAACGCCAGCTCGATGAGATGAAAGCACTCTTGGACACTGGGGTAAGCACCATCAGAAAGATCATCGGACCGACCGAGCCACTCGCGGTCCACATCGAGCTCGCCCCCGTGCAACCAAGGATCGCTCCTCCCAAAACACCTCTATATGAAGGGAGATCGGACCCCGAAACCCACCTAAGTAAGTTTCGGATCTACATGACCGGGTGTGGGGCATCAGACACGACCAAGTGCCGAATTTTCCTGTTAACATTCGGCGAACTGGCCCATAGGTGGTATATCTCACTACCACCTCGATTGATCATCTCCTTTGAGAAACTGGCGAGTGACTTCACGTCATACCTCACCGCCAAGGTCTCCAGACAAGAAGGCCCACACCGCATGATGAAAATTAGGCCCCCACCGGGTGGACGAAATCGTCCTCACCGGCAAGCCCATCAACAGCGAGCTCACTCTCTATTCAGTCCTGGGGGGATTCTACGGTCACTCACCCATGTTTAGACATCTGACGAAGGACATCCCCCCAACCTACGCGATCTTCCGCGCTAAGGCTGCCGACTTTCTGGCCAGACAGAAGCTACTCACCCTCCGCCTAGGCGAGGGAATGCCACCTCCTGTCCGAAAGACGACAATCGCCAAAACCAAGAAGGCAGTCGCCAAGCCACCCAGAGATCTCAGGACCTTCGAGGATGTGGAAACCTATCTCCTCCACAAGTTCAACCGAACTCCGGCCCACATTTTTTACGCCATCAAAGGGCGCGAACCGCTGAACAAGCCAAAAGCGATAAGGGACCACGGTCATCTAGACCACAATCAATATTGTGCCTACTATAAGAGTCCCGGCCACAACACCAACCAATGCCGCGACCTCCTCAGACAACTCTGGAGATTGTTCGAGGAGGGCAAGTTGGACAGCTTATTGGTTTTGTAACACCCCCAGATTGAACCGGGAATATTACACGCCGCAGACTCTCTCCGTGAGGATCCACCAGGCTAGACATCAAAACAACACATTACATTACATACCGACGAATCAAAATAACGACCCAATAGACCGATTTGGTCTTTCGTCACTGACTTACAAATAAAAATACATAAATTCATCCAGACTCATACCCACGCAAGGGTAAAATACTTACAACAACGAACAATAAGACAGCGGAAAAGAAAATACAATGGACTTCGACTAACTTAACCCAAAACTGGTCTTCGTGTGATTAGTATCATTCGTCTTTCATCATCCCTCGTACCGATCTTGTGACTGGCTCTCAAAAACCTGCATGTACCTGGACACAATACAAATATCCACCCCCCGATTACTCGGGGGTTAGCAAAACTCCACTGTTTCGCTAGTGCAAATATAAAGTGCAAAAATGAGCCATACACAACACATTCCGAGAATACAACGAAAGACTTCCCGAGATATGTTTAGTTAAAAATAGTTCAAGTCTTGAAAGTAGAAACGAAGCCAGTAACCACTTTGAAAGCATTTCCAAATCTCGGGAGTTTTGAAAACATTAGAAATTGGAAAGTTCTTAATTCCTCGAAAGCCATTTAGGGTCACAACCCCAAAGTTCATTTTCCAAAATGCAAATCCGTTAACAAAACACGGGGTCCACGACCCAACCATTCCGGTCACAAAACACGGGGTCCACGACCCGATCATCCACTTCAGTTCACTTACAAGGACACATTACACATAACACATTATTCCTATGCCATTCTAGCCAAGCACCAAGACTCGATATATAATGTCTCTCGACCCCGAGCACAAAGCATTGTGATACTCCGGACAATATCGCAATTAACAAAAACATCAACGTCATCCTCAAGATGAAAACTACACCTGGTAACCCGCGACCATACCCCTTAGTATCGGCCCCCAGACGCCCCGTCGAATGCTCCAGGTGGGAAACCACTTCCGCGGCCGTACCCCTTAGTATCGACCCCCAGACATCCCGTCGGACACTCCGGGTGGAAGTTCAACCACACACGCACCCAAGTCCACTTCCGTGGCCGTACCCCTTAGTATCGACCCCCAGACGTCCCGTCGAACGCTCCGGGTGGAAGGAACAACACACACACACGTTCCAAAATCACAGTCGCAAACCACAAGCCTCGAAGGTCAATCACAGTATATATATATAGTCGAGGTACCTTACTAGAATGTCCAGTTCATCCAACATATACTCAAGACCAAGTAACGATATGATTCATGCTAGAATTTCAACGATGCAGCTAGTACCAATAACATAGTAACGAGGGAAAATACCTATCCAACCACGCCGAACGACACAATGACGCAGGATCATCAATAGGCATATGTTCCATACATATCTCAAGGAAAGGTTAAGCTATAAATCTACAACGTCATAATCACACAAAACGATACCCCACACATACTTAGACAAGCATATTTAACAACGAAATCATACGAGTTATCTTTTAGGGAAGTATTGAAAAGCATATCAATTCCTTTTAAAGTTAATTATAGTCATTCATAAATCACGTATCGAAAATTACCAACTAATATATCCACAAAACACGTAATGTATGGGCAAGATACTTGCCTCGAATAACCATAACGCGGAGAATCGGCCGAAGTAGGTTGGCACGAACCGACTACGAACTCGCCGACTCCACCGAACGACAATCCGCAACAATGAACTACGAACGAAAACAATAACAATGAAAATGAATTCCAAAGTACGACCCAAAGCCGCCTAATTCAAAGAACAATTGACGAAAGTTCAAGGATTTCTCCCAAAACGGCCAAGAACACGATTCGTCCCGTCAAAACACGAAAATGGAATTCCAAGTTGAAATATGGATATACAATCCATAGAATATGTTTAACAACATCATTTAACCACAATCGATCTATCAAAAACGGATGGAAAACGAGATCGAGAACAAATTCCCCAAAAAGTCGATTCGAAGGAAGTCAAGAAATATACTTCGATTCGACGAAGAACAATGGATTAAATGATGTTAAACACAAGAATACTAACAAGATTAATCATACCCATCATGAATTAATCAATAATACGGAACGAATCGGACAAAAACGCAAAAAACCCCAAATTCAAGAATTTAGTGTTCTAAGAAGAGATTACCTCTTGAAGATCCAAGCACTTTGATCTGAAGAACACGTGTTAGATCCACAATCCGAGCTTCACGATCGAAAGGAGATGAAGAAAATCACACAATCAAGTGATAGATGAAGGAAAATCTCCCCTACAAGCCTCTCTCTCTCTCGTATGGTTGAAGAAAATGGAAAAAATGAGCTGAACTCGCTGAAAAACGCAATTATAGCGCTGACTGCACTGTGTGCCGCGGCCCAGCCGAAGTGTGCCGCGGCACAGGGCCGAATCTGCCCCCATCGATCGGCAGTGTGCCGCGGCCCGGACGAGTGTGCCGCGGCAGTGACTCGGCAGTGTGCCGTGGCCCTGCCGGCATGTGCCGCGGCTCACGGTACAGAGGGGCTGGCCGATAAGTTAAACATGAGTGTGCCGCGGACCGAACGGGTGTGCCGCGGCAGTGACTCGGCAGTGTGCTGCGGCCCTGCCGGCATGTGCCGCGGCTCACGGTACAGGTTGCTCGGCCAAAACTGGAAAATAAGTGTCTGAGCTATTTCGACCATAACTCTCTCGTCCGGACTCCGATTAACTCACCGTTTGAACCAGTGGAAAGCTAATTTGATGCTCTATCACATTGTAAAGTTTCAGAATTTTTAGACTTTATAAGCGCCGTTTGTGATCTTACAAAGTCGACCAAATGCACAAAAATGATACTCCTCGACAAAACAATAATTATTCAACATGCAACGAAACACTAACGGACAACACCAACGATCCAAATCGAAAACGAACACATAACAAAGCAAGACATACTATTAGCTCGACTTACGCAACGATAAGTCGCACCCGACGAACACCACAACACGGTACATCGTGTGTTCGGGGGGGAGTTATTGTCTATCGTTGGCCTCTATGGTAGAATCAGTCGGGGGGCATGAGAGGCGGTGGTTTACCCTGCGGCGGATGGTCTATGCTAGTCTTCTTTATTTACTGCAAACTAGTGACTGAGTCCAAAGCAGAGAGGTAAAGGACATCTGCTAAGCAAGCACAAAGAGTTCACGTATCGATAGCTAAACTTAGTCGTGTGGTCATTTCTATCAGTATAAGATGGAACCGAATCGAGCCTACGGGTAAGTTGCTCCAACGAATGTCAAACCAAATTAGAAGCAAGCAAGCTACGGCTACCTGCATGAAAGCCAACCGCTACAATCCTCCTCTTTCAGTAGATGAGCTGATTGGAATAAGATATGCCATTTGTAATCATGCTTCGACCTTTTGCTTGCAAGCTTGAGGGACTATAGCTGTCATTTCCATAACCGACTCTTGTTGCCGGGGGCTCTAAAAGAGTTTTCTTCGAGCGAGCGGTCTTTCTATCTTTTTGGGTTGCATGCCCAAGGCAATGCTTTTTTAAAATTGAGATGGATTTCTCTTCCCCCTCCTCCTTGTACCAGTTGATGCTGAAGGATTGGCGACTAAACCCTGCCTAAAGAGCCGAACTCTTAGAGAAGAAATAGCTTTGTTCCCCTTCGCCTATCTAATCTTCTTTCTCTACAGGAGAGTCAAGAAGTTAGCTCATTAGACGGAAGGCTACCCGGATGCTTTAGCTCCCGCTATTCCTACTGATAAAGCCTCGAATAGAAACTCTCCCTCTTGATTGAAAAGAAAGTGGCTGGCTCGTTAAGACCTCTCTCTTTCCTCTTTCTACTCCTATGGATCTCCCCTAGTCCACATTTTTTTATGAATAGGTAGGTGGGGCTAAGCATGGATTTCTCAATGTTACCATTGCGCCCTTACTGATGTCTTACTCCGGCAATTAACAATCCGGCTCTGTCGTACCCAACATAGGGGAAAATCTCAAGAAATCACCAACAGAACAAAATGAACGGCGCAATCGACAAAAATTCAAAAATAACCGGAACCGAGAATCTCGGGTATTACATTCTACCCTCCTTAAAAGAAGTTTCGTCCCGAAACTTAAAACATGAAACAATCCAGGCAGAGCAACTTTAGATGACACATGATTCCGATAACTTGAAGATCGGGAAAGACGATACGAAGGCAACCACCCCAAAACTTTGGGAAATTACAAAATGGCCCAAACGCCTGAAACATCACGATAAGAAAACGTATAACCAAACCGAACTTCACAAAACGTCTAACAAGGTTAAACGGACTTACGGGGAAATACGAACAACAATTTCGAACGGGATTCGCAAGAATCGATCTCAAATGCAGAAAGGTCGCCAAAAAGCACGGAACTCAGCAAAACAACACCGAAACGAACTCGGATGTTAACAAGTGTAGAATGAAACATTCACAGAAGGACGAAACGGTCACAGACGATCCATTAAAACGGACTCCTGCCAAAAAAATAAATTTACCGAAAATCAAAAATTGCGGATATTACATCATATCACCTTTAAAAGAGGTTTCGTCCCCGAAACCTAAACAACGAAAATGAAGTGCTGGAGTAGCAACTTTCCCGGCCATATCCTCTTGGTCCCGTATCTGATCTCCACGACTAACTATACCGCGGTCATGACCGTATCCTCTGTCCCTAGACATACTAGGCGGATTCTCACTCGATACGATGGCGCAACTTCGCGAAAATAATATACTAAAGTACTAACCCAGAACGACATAACACATAAGGTAATTGATAACAACTAAATAACAAAATCCACGAGGTATCCTTTTAAATGATTTCATTTGGAAATCCTTGGATTTGTGCGCTATTCAAAATAAAATCTTGAAAGTATTTTTGGCACCTCAGTTTGTTTCATCAAAACCCGTAAACGACAGACTTTAACCGTCTCATTTGACATCACTTGCAAAACAATATATATTTTTTTTAACATCATCATTATAGAGTGATTCAAGATCACGCACGATAACTGGCTCAGTATAGAAAACTTTTCTAAACCCGAGTTTGAAGTTTTAAATCGAGTAAGATTCTTTATCTTCCACGGTATATTGTTGAAAATAAAAATTGTATTGATTTTTGAAAATAAAGATTTTATGATGTGAAAGATTTCTGAAATCATGTACTCGGATTATTTGAAAATACAACAATACGTCAAAAATCATTTTCAAAAATCCTCTCAACACTACACAAAAACCAACGACGGTAATATTTTACAAAATGTCCACATGTACTTTAAAACAACTCTTTCAAATACCGTCGAGGTTTTATTTGAGAATCCGAGGCCGGCTCGCCAATTCTAAATAATTTTCAAAGTACGCACAGAGCCGCCGATTAATCGAATCGTCGAAACTTTATGAAATTTTCAGGGTGATGTTTTCGAACACACACACAACAGACATAATTTAAACAAAATCAATTATCACCTAGCGCTACAAAAAGTCCTAATACTTATTCCCACACAACAGTTGCATCGCTCAACACACATAGAATACCGTCGAAGATGATTGACTGCAAAACATAAACCTGACGGCTAAAAATGCGGTTCCATAGCCTCTGTCCAAACTGACTAACGCGCGCTACAACAAATATTTAGCGTGCGCTACCCAGACTGCATTAGCGCGCGCTAGCTTCACACTTAGCGTGCGCTAACGGTTCTATTTCAGCAACATGATTGTGAACATATATATGACATTACTAGAATTGAAGGTCACAAATAAACAACAACAATATTCGAATCTCAAATCCATCGATTCACATAATTACAAAACCTCATGAGCAACCATCAATAGGCAATTGTCATTCAAAACCGAAAAGTTAAAAGCAAGAGTCACGTCTTGAGTATATTTTGTAGACCTTATTTGATTTAAAAACTCGTATTTTGAAAACTTACAGTATGAGATGAAAATGAAATATCGGTAGTTGAAGTCTCAAAAATTTTGACCTTGAGGTCATCATACAAAAATCAAAAAAAAAAAATTTCCCCCCTTGGAGAACATTTTAAAAAAAATTACGACTCCCCGAAAGCCTTTCGAAAACTTAAAATTCCAAGGTTGTTACTCTTGCAAGAAAAACAGTTCATACAAGGATACATTTAGCAATATCACTCTTCATTCTGGCACAAAACGAGAATCGACAAATATATGTCACTTACTCACGATGCACCTTCAAATATTACTACATAACACAGAATCACACCGGCTCGTATAGCTCGTGGTACAACATGTAGTAGGGAGACTTACATCCACAGATCGCATGAAGATAATGGTTGCACCATGATACTAATCACGACCGACATCCCAGACGACGCGTCGCGACACGACATCAGTCAAACTCAATCTGACAAGACAAGACCCAACAATACACGACTGGACCCGACAGCCTAGGTTTCCGCAACCTATGCTCCGATACCATAAATGTAACACCCCCAGATCGAACCGGGAATATTACACGCCGCAGACCCTCTCCGTGAGGATCCACCAGGCTAGACATCAAAACAACACATTACATTACATACCGACGAATCAAAATAACGACCCAATAGACCGATTTGGTCTTTCGTCACTGACTTACAAATAAAAATACATAAACTCATCCAGACTCATACCCACGCAAGGGTAAAATACTTACAACAACGAACAATAAGACAGCGGAAAAGACAATACAATGGACTTCGACTAACTTAACCCAAAACTGGTCTTTGTGTGATTAGTATCATTCGTCTTTCATCATCCCTCGTACCGATCCTATGACTTGCTCCCAAAAACCTGCATGTACCTGGACACAATACAGATATCCACCCCTCGATTACTCGGGGGTTAGCAAAACTCTATTGTTTCGCTAGTGCAAATATAAAGTGCAAAAACGAGCCATACACAACACATTCCGAGAATACAACGAAAGACTTCCCGAGATATATTTAGTTAAAAATAGTTCAAGTCTTGAAAGTAGAAACGAAGCCAGTAACCACTTTGAAAGCATTTCCAAATCTCGGGAGTTTTGAAAACATTAGAAATTGGAAAGTTCTTAATTCCTCGAAAGCCATTTAGGGTCACAACCCCAAAGTTCATTTTCCAAAATGCAAATCCGTTAACAAAACGCGGGGTCCACGACGCAACTATTCCGGTCACAAAACACGGGGTCCACGACCCGATCATCCACTTCAGTTCACTTACAAGGACACATTACACATAACACATTATTCTTATGCCATTCTAGCCAAGCACCAAGACTCGATATATAATGTCTCTCGACCCCGAGCCCAAAGCATTGTGATACTCCGGACAATATCACAATTAACGAAAACATCAACGTCATCCTCAAGATGAAAACTATACCTGGTAACCTGCGACCGTACCCCTTAGTATCGGCCCCCAGACGCCCCATCGAACACTCTGGGTGGGAAACCACTTCCGCGGCCGTACCCCTTAGTATCGACCCCCAGACATCCCGTCGGACACTCCGAGTGGAAGTTCAACCACACACGCACCCAAGTCCACTTCCGTGGCCGTACCCCTTAGTATCGACCCCCAGACGTCCCGTCGAACGCTCCGGGTGGAAGGAACAACACACACACACGTTCCAAAATCACAGTTGCAAACCACAAGCCTCGAAGGTCAATCACAGTATATATATATAGTCGAGGTACCTTACTAGAATGGCCAGTTCATCCAACATATACTCACGACCAAGTAACGATATGATTCATGATAGAATTTCAACGATGCAGCTAGTACCAATAACATACTAACGAGGGAAAATATCTATCCAACCATGCCGAACGAGACAATGACGCAGGATCATCAATAGGCATATGTTCCATACATATCTCAAGGAAAGGTTAAGCTATAAATCTACAACGTCATAATCACACAAAACGATACCCCACACATACTTAGACAAGCAAATTTAACAACGAAATCATACGAGTCATCTTTTAAGGAAGTATTGAAAAGCATATCAATTCCTTTGAAAGTTAATTATAGACATTCATAAATCACGTATCGAAAATTACCAACTAATATATCCACAAAACACGTAATGTATGGGCAAGATACTTGCCTTGAATAACCACAACGTGGAGAATCGGCCGAAGTAGGTTGGCACGAACCGACTACGAACTCGCCGACTCCACCGAACGACAATCCGCAACAATGAACTACGAACGAAAACAATAACAACGAAAATGAATTCCAAAGTACGACCCAAAGCCGCCGAATTCAAGGAACAATTGACGAAAGTTCAAGGATTTCCCCCAAAACGGACAAGAACACGATTCGTCCCGTCAAAACACGAAAACGAAATTCCAAGTTGAAATATGGATATACAATCCATAGAATATGTTTAACAACATCATTTAACCACAATCGATCCATCAAAAACGGATGGAAAACGAGACCGAGAACAAATTCCCCAAAAAGTCGATTCGAAGGAAGTCAAGAAATATACTTCGATTCGACAAAGAACAATGGATTAAATGATGTTAAACACAAGAATACTAACAAGATTAATTTAAAGTGATCTCGGTTTGCCCTAAAAATGCATAGCGAGTTACTATAGTGTTTGACATTGTCGTGGCCCTAATACCTAATCAGAACATATGATTGAAGGGTTTATATATATACGGTATTCATAAGTAAAGATATTAGAATGATCCCATCATTCTGTAATATCCGCAAATTTTCGATTTTCGGTAAATTTCTTTTTTCGGCCGAAGTCCGTTTTGACGACTCGCTTTTGACCGTTTCGTCATTCGGAGAATATTTAATTCTGCACTTTTTGTCATCCGAGTTCGTTTCGGTGCTGCTTTGTTGAGTTCCGTGCTTTTTAACGACTTTTCCGCGCTTGAGTTTGGTTCTTGCGAATATCGTTCCAAACTGTCGTTTGGGGTTTTTCGTAAGTTCATTTAACGTTGTTATACGTGTTGTGAGCTTCGGTTTGATTATTCGTTGGTGTATGGTGATTTCGGGCATTTGGACCATTTTCGTAATTTCCCAAAGTTTGGGGTAATTACCTTCCGTTCTCGAATTTCGAGCCTTCGGGTGGTCGGAATCGTGTGATCTACTAGCTCTTAGATTCGTCTTTGTGAGTACTTCGTAACCGTATCTTCGGTTCGTATTCAGGTTCGGGT
The DNA here is from genome assembly GCA_033398695.1 of Orobanche coerulescens. Lineage (NCBI taxonomy): Eukaryota > Viridiplantae > Streptophyta > Magnoliopsida > Lamiales > Orobanchaceae > Orobanche > Orobanche coerulescens. The sequence goes on along the minus strand of CM065807.1, from coordinate 75,305,772 downwards.
TTCGGTGTCGTTTTGTTGAATTCAGGATTACTAAACGACTTTTCTAAGTATGAGTTCGACTTTGTTAGATCACCATTAATTTTTGGTAACTCCAAAAATTCTGAATCTTTGCAATAATATAGAGCATCGAGTTAGCTTTCCAATGGTTCAAACGGTGAGTCAATCGGAGTCCGGACGAGAGAGTTATGGTCGTTTTAGCTCACCCGCTCGTTATTGGCCGATCACTGCCGGCCGAACTCGGCCGTGTCGTCCCACACGGCCCGTGCCGTACTCGTCCGGATAAGCCAGAAGTCTCTGCCTCAGGACCCGACCGTGTCGTATGGCACTGCCGAGCAGAACTCTGCCGGATAAGCCGGAAGAGGCCCGACCGTGTTCCAGGACACGGTCGAGTCAATGCCGAGCGCCGCGGACAGGTCACTATCGGTAGGCCCCTTCGCACCGCGACCGTGTCATGCAGGACACGGTCGAGTCCCTGCCGGCCAACTGCGCGCCACAACCGTGTCAGGCGGACACGGTCGAGTCTGTCAGCCTATTTAAGGCCCAGCAGTCGTTTTTCGCCATTTTTTCTCCTTCTTCTACTTCTCTTCCGCGGCTGGGATTGTTTCTATCATGGAGAGATGTTGTTTTTCAATAAATCCATGAAGTCTTGGAGTTCATATCATCAATCATACATCCTATAACATCCTTTGATCGAGCGAATCAGGTCAGATTTTCTAGAAATTTAATTTTGGGGATTTTGGGTATTTTGTTCGATTTCGTCCGTTTAATCCGATTTAACTTAGGATTGTGATGTATTGATGATTATTTAGATGTATTGTATCATTTCCCTTGTTATCCCATGGTTGGATCGTATCGATTCGTTGTTTTGGTCGAGTTCTTGACCGACGCCTTGAAGGTGTCCGGTAAAATGTCATAGAGGGTTTTCGGGCGTTCTACGATTATTCTTCCTCGTATGATCGATGATTTTTTGAATTTATGTTGTTAGGGTCGAATTATTGTGAAGAACTCGAGTCGAAACCCTTCCGTTCATTGTCTTCTTCGGGGTCCGAGCTTCCCGGTCGAACCGTGTTCTTCAGAGCGTTTGGTAGCGGTTATTAAGGCAAGTATCTTATTATACGACTTGTATCTTGTGAATAGTAATTACGTATGATATGTATAACGATTTTGCTTGCCTCCATAAATATGTTCCGTTTGAGTTGGTTGTGTTTTCCGAAATTTGAAGGCTTTGTGATAATAGTGATATATTGGTATACGTGTTCGGCGTTGTGCCATTTGTGCAGGATTGCGATGTACATATGAGATGGTTGTACACGTGGTTGTGCAATGTATTGTGTACCGAATGTGTGTTATGTTGGTTAAGAGTCGTTGTGATGATCATGATATTTGCGTTGTTTTGGTTTACATACTTGATTGTACATTTCATTGTAATGTGGAATGGCTTGACATTTAATGATTATGAATTGTGTCGTGACGATGTGTGGGTGTTCCAGGTAGGGTCTGACGAGGCCTCTGGAGTTCGGTACATGATGTGTACGAACAAAGTGTGTGATCCAGGTAGGGTCTGACGAGGCCTGCGAGTCGGTACATGACGTGTACGGACGGGATGTGTGATCCGTGTAGGGTCAGCGAGGCCTCTCGGAGTTCGGTACATGATGTGTACGAACGATGTTGTGGCCGGGTAGGGTCCGTCGAGGCCTCGGAGTTCGGTACATGATGTGTACGAACAGTGTGTGTGGCCGGGTAAGGTCCGTTGAGGCCTCGGAGTTCGGTACATGATGTGTACGAGCAGTGTGTGTGGTCGGGTAAGGTCCGTCGAGGTCTCGGAGTTCGGTACATGATGTGTACGAACAATGATCGTAGCGATGATTGTTCGGGTAACATTTTATATATGGATCTCGGACTCAAAATGATATATATTATTTTGTATGCTTTGAAAACGAGAATCGGGCTAAGGCCCTAATGTTTTGAAAAGGTTTTGTAAATTGGGACTCGAGGTCCAAAAGAATTTCTGTTTTAAAATCCCGAGATGATGTGTTCCTTTTCAAATATCTCTTACTTGAGTTCGAAATTCTAAAACTTCTCGAACATTTTGATAATGGATTTCCGTATTAAATTCGTTGTTGCTATTTGCTTGTTACATTTCGTATGGTTTGATACTTGCACTAGTAAAACAAAGGAGTTTTACTAACCCCCGAGTATTCGGGGTGGATGTCTGCTCTGCGTCCGGTACATGCAGTTCGGGAAGCGATCACGGGATTGGCACAAGGGGATGACGAGCTGCGATACTAATCAAGAGTTGAGAGTTGGTAGAGTTTAGTTGTATTGTTAGAGTTGATTCGGTCTTCCGCAGTATTGTATTTCGACCCCTGTGTGGGTAATGTTGTTAGTCACCCTGTTGATAGAGTTGTGTGACCTCATCGGCCTGTGTGTTTATGTGTAAGTGACCTTGGCCAGTCTGTATTATTATATTGTTTGACCACAGACGGGCAAGCATTTGGTTGTTTATGGACGTTTGCTTTGGTAGATCCTTGCGGAAAGGGTTTACGGCATGTAATATTCCCATACGGTTTTGGGGTGTTACATTTATGGTATCGAGCTTAGGTTGCGGAAACCTAGCCGTCGGGTCGACTCAACTCGTGATTTGACGAGTAATGTGTTGTCATGTCGATTGAGTCATCAGGTGACAAGTTGAGTTGTGCGTAGTCACAACGTGTCGGTTATGTTGTCGGACGAGATTGGTATCGTGGGCGACCGTCACCTCCGTGCGACCTGTGGATGTAAGTCTCCTCTTTTATGCGAAGTACCTGTGTATCTCGATTTTATCTTAGTGAGTTAATTGCGGTGCATGATTTTCTTTACACAGTATTGTGTAATATAATTGTGTTTAGTACTTGTGGCATATAGTATGTGTATAGAACTGGGCACATTATTGTTTTATCTTTGAACCACCGGGTGGTGTGGTATGGTGTGGAAGTTGTAAACCTTGATGGATTTCAAAAGGTATCGGCGGCGAGTTTTATTTTGAAAATCGATTCCCTTAACCGAGTTTTGACATTATGGCCTTTATCTTTTGGCGAAATTCTTATGACGGTATTTAGTATTTTGTAAATGGCTTTTGTGAGTTTTGAAATATTACCGTCATCCGCCCTTTTGGCGTTTTTGTAAATAGTTTTTATCCTGGTGGGTTCCGCGCGGGACCCACAACGCTATAATGTTCCGTGTAATTACCTGAGATTTTTGGGCATTCTAGCCCATTGAATTATCTTTGAAAATCTTGAGTATCCTAGAAATAAATTTCGAGACGTACGTTTAAAATGAATTGTTTTCTCATGGTACTTCCAAGGTGCCACGATATGTTTCCGAATTCTTCTACCTCGAGGACCAAAATGTTTTGAGATATTTTTCAATGTTTTATAAACACTTTTACTTAGACCCGAGGGTCGAATATTCTGAAAGTTTTCCACTAAGAGAAAGTGTCCTCATTTTTCTCAAATGCGAAATGGTTTTCCAAAGTCTCGATAACGATGTTTCACGTTTGTATTTTTTTTTTGAAAGGTGATACTCAAGATCAACCGGTGTTTTTCTAAATTATTTTCAAAAGGTGGTTTTTTTTTTTTTTTTAAAACCTATCAATTCCCGTTTGCGTTTGGGAATGTATGTATGATTTTTGCTTTGTCGTTTTGATGTTCCTCCCGAGTATGATCGAATTGGTGGCATGAACGTCGAGGCATTGCCACGCACATATTGTACTAGCCCTCAGTGAGGGGTGGACCGTGTTTATCGCTTATCGCCTCGTGGCGATTTGCGTGTTGTCGCACGAGTGTGAGATGTTGAAGCTTGGGTTTGTACGTTTGTGTACATGTGTGATTGTTTCATAATGTTTGTAATTATGTGCTGATTATCGTTAGGGCCGTTGATGTCGCCGAACGATACTGTCGTTGTTGTAGTGTTTGTGTGTGTATTACTTTACGATGGTAATCGTTGTATATGATATGTGTTATGATTCTTTATTATGCTGAGTTGGCATCTCCGGTATGTTGTTTTGCGGTGTTATGTTCCATTGTATCTAGCATCTGTATTTTCGATATACCGAGCCGAGGCATTTCGAACGTATTGTGCCGGGGGCATGTACGTGCCAATTGTCCTTCTCGTCAGTAACGCTTTTCAAGTGTGGACCAGAGACACAGGATCCGGCTTTGCGAGTTGGGTTCCGAGTCTTTCGGGGCGCGAACTTCAGTAAAGATATGAGGATCGGATCTGAGAGGCCCATGGGAGATATTTCTGTCGTTTGCTTTTTGTGTTGTCACCTTACTCCAGTTGTTGTGAGTTGCGGGAACGACATTTCTTTTATAAGAGGTCGAATGTAATGCCTGTATCGTTTTGACTTCTGCATTTCCTCTTTCTCAAGTCTATCGACTCGTCATGTTCGTTGATGCTTTATGAACTTGTTCTGTATTTCAGTTTCATCGTTCGAACGAACTGTGATCTTGTTGTGGGTCGATCTGGTTATCGATGTGACTTTTTGGGTTCAGTTCGATTCTTGTGAACCTTGTTCGGGAGTGACCTCATCTGGTTCTATTAGTTCTTTTATTCGAAGTGGATTGGATTTGGAACTCTTGTGTTTTCGACTCTGTCGACTCATTATGTTCGTTGACATTTCTGAGCTTGTCCTGCCCCTTACTTTTGTTGATCGAACGAGTGTGGTATTGTTTTGGAATAACTCATTTGTCGTTGTGACTTTTCAATCGCTATTCCCTTTCCTGTGGATCTTATGGGAATGCACGTCTTGTTGTTCTCACCAGATCATCCTGGGAGTTGTTGTTTGAATTTTCTTATCCTTCGTGTTTCGAACATGATTGTTCGATTTTTGTTGTCTCGATCGTTGTGGTTCGATCGTTTGTTTGTTCGGTTTTGTTCTCGTTTCGTGATGGTTGAGCATTCAGGCTCCTTCCTAATTCCCTTAAGTTCGGGAAATTAGTCTCGTTTTCGATCTTCCAACCCTTGGGCGGTGGGATTCCGTATTTGTTCAGCGGTTGGCTCGCGTTTTGATTGATATACCGTTGGGTTGGTCAATCATATTGATTTTCGTTCGTTGTGTTTTGTGATTGTCGGATAATTGACTTGGCTATATTATCCGTTTGATGACGCTTGTCATTTGTTGGTTTTATTATATCCCTAACGGCGACGTTGTGTTGGTCGCCGTGGAGCGTGTTTTCACGCCGTATATTCCTTTGCGTTGTTTGTAACATTTCGCCGTTGGGCGTTAGTTACCCATTCTTGTGTATCTTGTTGAGTTTTTCCTGGCGGAATATTTTTTCCCCCTACTTGTTTTAAGTTTCGGGACGAAACTTCTTTTAAGGAGGGTAGAATGTAATATCCGCAAATTTTCGATTTTCGGTAAATTTTTTTTGTTCGGCCGAAGTCCGTTTTGACGACTCGCTTTTGACCGTTTCGTCATTCGGAGAATATTTAATTCTGCACTTTTTGTCATCCGAGTTCGTTTCGGTGCTGCTTTGTTGAGTTCCGTGCTTTTTAACGACTTTTCCGCGCTTGAGTTCGGTTCTTGCGAATCTCGTTCAAATCGCTGCTTGGGTTTTTTAGTAAGTTCATTTAACGTTTTTATACGTGTTGTGAGCTTCGGTTTGATTATTCGTTGTCGTATGGTGATTTCGGGCATTTGGACCATTTTCGTAATTTCCCAAAGTTTGGGGTAATTACCTTCCGTTGTCGAATTTCGAGCCTTCGGGTGGTCGGAATCGTGTGATCTACTAGCTCTTAGATTCGTCTTTGTGAGTACTTCGTAACCGTATCTTCGGTTCGTATTCAGGTTCGGGTTTCGGTGTCGTTTTGTTGAATTCAGGATTACTAAACGACTTTTCTAAGTATGAGTTCGACTTTGTTAGATCACCATTAATTTTTGGTAACTCCAAAAATTCTGAATCTTTGCAATATTATAGAGCATCGAGTTAGCTTTCCAATGGTTCAAACGGTGAGTCAATCGGAGTCCTGACGAGAGAGTTATGGTCGCTTTAGCTCACCCGCTCGTTATTGCCGATCATCCGGCCGAACTCGCCGTGTCGTCCGACACGGCCTGCACTGCTCGTCCGGATAAGCCGAAGTCTCGCCTCGAGACCCGACCGTGTCGCTCAGCACGGCCGAGCCGAACTCTTCCGGATAAGCGGAAGAGGCCCGACCGTGTTCCGTGACACGGCCGAGTCAATGCCGAGCGCCATGACAGTCACTATCGGTAGGCCCCTTCGCGCGCGACCGTGTCATGCAGACACGGCCGAGTCCTCGCCGCCAATCTGCGCGCCACGACCGTGTCAGCGGACACGGTCGAGTCTGTCACCTATTTAAGGCCCAGCAATGCTTTTCGCCATTTTTCTCCTTCTTCTACTTCTCTTCCGCTGCCGGGATTGTTTCTATCATGGAGAGATGTTGTTTTTCAATAAATCCATGAAGTCTTGGAGTTCATATCATCAATCATACATCCTATAACATCCTTTGATCGAGCGAATCAGTCGATTTTCTAGAAATCTAATTTTGGGGATTTTGGGTATTTTGTTCGATTTCGCTTAATCCGATTTAACTTAGGATTGTGATGGATTGATGATTATTTAGATGTATTGTATCATTTCCCTTGTTATCCCATGGTTGAATCGTATCAATTCGTTGTTTTGGTCGAGTTCTTGACCGACGCCTTGAAGGTGTCCTAGAAATGTCATAGAGGGTTTTCGGGCGTTCTACGATTATTCTTCCTCGTATGATCGATGATTTTTGAATTTATGTTGTTAGGGTCGAATTATTGTGAAGAACTCGAGTGAAACCCTTCCGTTCATTGTCTTCTTCGGGTCCGAGCTTCCTGGCCGAACCGTGTTCTTCGAGCGTTTGGTAGCGGTTATTAAGGCAAGTATCTTATTATACGACTTGTATCTTGTGAATAGTAATTACGTATGATATGTATAACGATTTTGCTTGCCTCCGTAAATATGTTCCGTTTGAGTTGGTTGTGTTTTCCGAAATTTGAAGGCTTTGTGATAATAGTGATATATTGGTATACGTGTTCGGCGTTGTGCCATTTGTGCAGGATTGCGATGTACATATGAGATGGTTGTACACGTGGTTGTGCAATGTATTGTGTACCGAATGTGTGTTATGTTGGTTAAGAGTCGTTGTGATGATCATGATATTTGCGTTGTTTTGGTTTACATACTTGATTGTACATTTCATTGTAATGTGGAATGGCTTGACATTTAATGATTATGAATTGTGTCGTGACGATGTGTGGGTATTCCAGGTAGGGTCTGACGAGGCCTCTGGAGTTCGGTACATGATGTGTACGAACAAAGTGTGTGATCCGTGTGGTCCGACGAGGCCTGCGGAGTCCGGTACATGACGTGTACGGACAGGATGTGTGATCCAGTAGGTCCGACGAGGCCTCTGGAGTTCGGTACATGATGTGTACGAACGATGTTGTGGCCGGGTAGGGTCCGTCGAGGCCTCCGGAGTTCGGTACATGATGTGTACGAACAGTGTGTGTGGCCGGGTAAGGTCCGTTGAGGCCTCCGGAGTTCGGTACATGATGTGTACGAACAGTGTGTGTGGTCCGGGTAAGGTCCGTCGAGGTCTCCAGAGTTCGGTACATGATGTGTACGAACAATGATCGTGTAGCAGTGATTGTTCGGGTAACATTTTATATATGGATCTCGGACTCAAAATGATATATATTATTTTGTATGCTTTGAAACGAGAATCGGGCTAAGGCCCTAATGTTTTCGAAAAGGTTTTGTAAATTGGGACTCGAGGTCCAAAAGAATTTATGTTTTAAAAATCCCCGAGATGATGTGTTCCTTTTCAAATATCTCTTACTTGAGTTCGAAATTCTAAAACTTCTAGGGAACATTTTGATAATGGATTTCAGTATTAAATTCGTTGTTGCTATTTGCTTGTTACATTTCGTATGGTTTGATACTGCACTAGTAAAACAAAGTGGAGTTTACTAACCCCCGAGTATTCGGGGTGGATGTCCTGCTCAAGGCCTGTACATGCGGAGTTCGGGAGCAACACAGATTGGCACAAGGGGATGACGAGCTGCGATACTAATCAAGAGTTGAGAGTTGGTAGAGTTTAGTTGTATTGTTAGAGTTGATTCAGTCTTCCGCTGTATTGTATTTCGACCCCTGTGTGGGTAATGTTGTTAGTCAGTCCTGTTGATAGAGTTGTGTGACCTCATCGGTCTGTGTGTTTATGTGTAAGTGACCTTGACGGTCTGTATTATTATATTGTTTGACCCTGGACGGGCAAGCATTTGGTTGTTTATGGACGTTTAGCCTGGTAGATCCTTGCGGAAAGGGTTTACGGCATGTAATATTCCCATACGGTTTTGGGGGTGTTACACATTCGTTCTCAATTAATTTATGGTGTAGACTACGGGACTGGCTAGATGGTGCTTACACTCTTTAGATCCCCCAATTGCTAACTGGGACGAACTTATAGAGTCACGCACATAGGACGGATGACGAATTAAATTCAGCTTATTCTCTTGATTAATATTTGGATATTGGATGTCTAATTTATTTTATTGGACAAATTTATATGGTCTAGTGAATTAAATAAAATTACTAGAATATTAATTCATATTATTTCTTAGATAAGTTATATTTAATATTAATTGATTGGATTAATTAATATTTCCTATATACTAATGCATGATACGCTGAGTCTGTATGTTTGCTTGTCATGCTTCGGCTGCCATTTGTCATGTTATGGTCCTTCGGTTGCTTATATGTTAGCCTCACATGCATCGGTTGACACATAAGCCACAACTATTAAATAGTAAGTAAAAAAAACAAAAAAAACTATACTCTTTACTCTTTGAACTCCAATTGATTTATAATATTCACGCAACATGCATAAATTTTCACCACTTGGCAAAATCAACTAGATGGTAGTAAGACGCAATAACATTTTGATATACATACTTAAGTCCTAAATATCAAAACAAAATATAATAATCATATATAAAAAAGAATTCATTATATCGTAAATCTACAAAATAATTTAAAACCTAAATAAAATTTAATTCTAATTCTATAAAATAATCATGCATATAAAAAATAAGAAATATCATCTTATTTTTTTTGAAAACAATCATGCATCTTTTGGATTTTTTAATATTTATTTTATTCATTAAAAAATTACTCTAATTCAGTTGAGGTTAACATCATTTCTGCATCTTCCAGAATGAATATTATTATTTTCCTCAATACCTAGAGTTGTTGTTTACAAATTACATGATGTTTATTTTAGTTCATCTCAATAAATTTTCTCCAATATTTTTTTATTTTGAAATTTCTTCTTAGACGGAATAAATTGGAATTTTTAACAATAAATTCGTATTTTTTAAGAAAATATATTGTGTTAAATTTTTAAAATTAAATTCCGCTATATTAAACAAGCAAATCAGTTTTGATGGATGATATAACTTAATATATGGGAGTAAAAAACTAATATTTACATACTTAACTATTTTACTATTTGTTAGAGATACATTCATAAAATATGTAAGTCATTTATTCTTAATAAAGCATATAAATCATTAGAATTATTTTTAAGAGAATAAAATTAAAGCACTTCTAAATGTGATTAGATAATTATTTAACTATCTTAAGGATCCAATCGTTAAAAAAATATTCACCTGAGAAAATGAGGAATTTGTTTTAATTATGTTATTGCAACAATAATTCATATAGGTAAGAGTTATTTATTGTTTATTTATTTTCTATTTTATATATTGATTGATGCTCATTTTCATTATTCTAGTTCAGTTACTACTCTAGCACTTAGTTGTATTTTTCATTTAATTATATTTAATTTTATAATTATTATTGTTATAATTTTTTTAAATATGTTTTTCAAATAATTATTAGTAATAACATATTAATCAATATAATCATCCTTCATAAAAGAAAAATTTTAGTGGTCAAATTTAATGAGAAAATTATCAAATTGGTCCCGTATGTGGGACGAATTAGCTAAAAAGTCCCGTCTGTCTCCGGCGGACCAAAAAACCCCACATCTTCCCCCTGCTTTAGCCAATTTAGTCCTCCGTCGCCGGTCAGATTACTTTTCCGGCCATCGGAGATGACATGGATGACACGTGGCAAAAATATATAAAAGCCTAAATAATATAAAAAATCTAAAAAGGTTTAAAAAAAATTGAAACTTAGTTTTTTTATTTAAAAAATCTAGAAAATTAAAAAAAATTGGAACTTTAGGTAATTATTTTTAATTCAGGAATATTAATATGAAAATATTAGATTTTTTAATTAAAAATTCGAAAATAAAAAAATTAAAAATATGTGGAATATATTTATAAACTGCTTTTTATTTAAAGAAAACTGGAATTTTTTTTCCATAAAATAAATAAAAAATCCAAATTAACAATTTGAGAATTTTCCCAAAATAATTTATTTATTTATTTTATACAAATTGATAATAATTATTTTCTCAATTTGATAATATATTATTAAAAAAATTTGAAACTTTAGGAGATTATTTTTAATTCTGGAATATTAATATAAAAAATTAGAATTTATTATTTAAGTTTTTTTAATTTTTTTAATTCTCAAAACAACTTTTTTAAATTTTTTCCCATATGTCAGCCACATGGCCTGACATGGACCCACTATTTTTGCCATGTGTCAGCCACGTGTCGTCCACGTCAGCTCCGACGGCCGAAAAATACTCCGATCGGCGACGGAGGACTAAATTGGCTAAAGCAGAAGGAAGATGTGGGGTTTTTTGGTCCGCCGGAGACAGATGGAATTTTTTGGCCAATTGGTCTCACATACGGGATCAATTTGATAATTTTCTCCAAACTTAATTATAAATCTTTCTAAACATAAATGAGAAAGAATCTTAGAATTTCAATCTTTCGAAAAATAAAAAATTCGTACGAGAAGTAGAGAAATTATTTATTTATGTAATTGCAGCATTATTTGATTTCGTACAAGAATATGCATATTTGTATTATTTCATTACAAATTTTGTCCAGCATTATACAGGTTTTATTTTCCTAATTTAATAAATTTTCAGACATATATTCTTAAAATATATAAAAGCAATTAATTTAATAAATATTATATGAATAGAACTAATTTCGAGAGAATAAAAATGATTAAAATAATTAATATGAATGGAAAATTATTTTAATCATCTTAAAATGTTAATATTCAAAACTTAGAATATCCGTAATTATGCTATTGCAACAATAATTAATCCACATATTTTGGATTTGTTTATTTTACTTTCTATTGTATTTTCAATTATGTGCATTTTCGCTTTTGTGGTACAACTTATACCTTAATATTTATACATAATTCTGTAGTTTTTGTTTCAAGAGAAAGTAGAAGACTGTAAATAGAGTCAATCAATTGTATTCATAACACTGATAGAGGGACCTTTATATAGGCATTACAATGAGAGCCCTTCCATACATATGATTCCTAGATAAGGTAAGACATCTAATAGGATCCTACTACCTCTAGATGGATCTAGAACCTTCCATCTATGTATCTACAACCAGTATCAGGTAAGACACATCACAGGAATAATCGGAACACTCCCCCTGTGTCGAGCACTAATACAACAATGGTGCAGAAGATGTTGCCTTCGTAAAAGCCTATTCCAAGCCAAAACAAAACCCCCTGGGAAAAAATAAAGGCTTGATGGATGTGATCAAATGGTTGGTTTCCTTGGAAAGTAGACACAAACCTTTCAAATGGTACAAATTTCATCATTTTCCAACAAGTGAGCTGCCATGTAGGTAATATGAGAGATAGACCAACACATTCTGGGCAGATTCGGTTATCAGTTTTCAAGTGTTCTTTTATCGATATAGAGCGAGCTTCAAGCTTCTTGTCAATCACAAATATTGCGTGAGCGCATCCTAGGCCATCATCACATTGGCTTTACCGGATTATTACGAATGAGTACATCGAGTCAAACATGAGTACATATTACCGTACTTTTCTCTTAAGACTGCATCATCACTTAAGTGAGCCAAGTCTTATATAGGCATTACTTTATCGTCTCTTAGGGAAATCGTCCCTTAGATTGCCTTAAACCGATTGATGAATATGCATCATCAACTGTCCCCAAGATCCTTGTTGGAACATTTTGTTCCATGCATAAATTAAAAGTGTTTTGATGATTAACATTGATAAGCAAAACAAAACAGCGAAGAGACGAAGCCAAGCATCGAAGGAAACGAAGTGTAAAAAGCTGGAAAAACACAAAGCTATCGTACGTAACGCGGGATTACTAACGTACGTAATATATGGAATTTTACGTACGTAATGAAAGTTATATAGCGTACGTAAACAAGTTCAAACCAGATGAACGTTGGACGAGTCGAAGTAAAAAAGGTGGCAACGGACATATGACGTCAGCAGTGACGTACTATTAACGTACGTAATGAAAAGTATGATAACGTACGTAAAGAAAGAAACGAATATTACCGGATCAATCGAGAAGCTAACGACGTAATTAAGGTCCGTTAACGTACGTAAACAAGCTTACGTACGTAATGGGAAGTATATAGCGTACGTAATGAAGGTCCTGGCAGCTAACGGCTAGTTTGATCAAGAAGCCTATAAATACCATGTCTATGGTATTGATTGAGCACAACAACACAAAGTAAACAACTCATTGATCAGAGATTCATATTGATATACTTGTTGTTGTAATATTGAGCTTAATTGTTAGTTTGAGTGTTTATACATTCAACATATACACGAGTGGTAAAAGAAAAGATACGATTGGATTCGGTGTTATTAGGATCAAGGATCCGGCATTGTTAGAATCGCAATCGCTATCTTAGTGAGGCTTATCTAGTGCCAATAGAAAGCTAGAGAGGTTGATTCCTTGTCCTACGAAAAGGAAAACGGTTTAACTTGGACCGACGCAAAGACAACTACGAGTCGTTTATCACGGACCAATGGAAGACGTGATTATAACGGTTATACCTCGACCGATAGAAGAGAGGAGAAGAGGTTTTTCTTTAGCCTATTGAAAAAGATACCGAGAGAGGACATAGGCTCATTTATAGCCGAACCTCTATAAATCCTTGTGTGCTCTTTATTTTCGCACTTATATTTACGCTTCCACAAACGGCGCAAATATCCAACCCCGTACCCAACAATTGGTATCGGAGCCAGGTTCTCCAATACGCAGCTTAACATCCAAGGAGACGATCCAATGGCATTTCAATTTGCTCCTGTCGAAGGCCTTGCTCTCAACCGACCACCATTCTTTGATGGCTCAAATTATTTGACATGGAAGAAAAAGATGTCGATCTTTATTCGTGCCTACGATATAGAGATTTGGAAGATTATTTGTCTCGGCCCGAAAGTTCCTATCAAATCCGACGGTACGCTCAAATCTTTCGAAGAATACAACGATGCCGATTAGAAAAATGACCATCTAAATTGTAAGGTTACTCAACTCTTATTTTGTGCCTTAAATCCGGAAGAGGTCAATCGAATCTCATCATGTGAGAGTGCAAAAGAAATATGGAAAATTCTAGAAATCACACATGAAGGGACGACTCAAGTCAAGGAGACGAAAATCAATATGCTTCTCCATGACTACGAGTTATTTATGATGAAGGGTGACGAGTCCATCACCAATATGCTCGACCGATTCTCGGTCATCACAAATGGATTTGCGTCATTCAGAAAACCATTATCTAGTAGTGAAAAAGTTAAGAAAATTTTACGATCACTACCTAGCGAATGGGACGGCACCGTGACCGCGATTATGGAATCTAAAGATCTCAACACGCTCGATTTTAGTGCCCTTGTTGGTTCACTAATCAATTATGAGATTGTATTAAAATCACGAAGTGTCAAGCCGAAGCCAAAGGAACGATCGTTAGCCATGAAGGCTAAGATATCAAGGAAGAAAGAAGAAATCCCGGTGGAGGAAAGCGACGAAGAAGCGGCATATTATGCCAAGAATATTAATAAATTCCAAACTTTATTAAACCGGAGGAAGAAGGATATCTCGAGCGAATCTAAGAAGTTCGACAATTCTTGTCGACTATGTGGAAAACCAGGCCACTTCGCTAAGCATTGCCGTGCTAAACCCAAAAAAGAGGTCCTCGTGGCAACATGGAGCGATGAAGACGAAGACGACGACTTTATTGAACAAAATAATCTCGCTCTCATGGCCCGGAGTTCGTTCGACGATAGCGACGTCGAAAGCCAAGTAAGTACATCCTCCTGTGATGAACTTTTTGATGCATTTGAATTATTGCACACGGATTTTCAAAATGCATTATCGGAAATCAAATCCCTTAAGTCCAAAATTAAATCCTTGGAAATTGAAAATTCCAAAATTATCGAAAAGGGAAAATTTATTAAAATCGATCATTCAAAGTGTATTGAAAATGAAAATATTTTGAAGAATGATCTCGCTAAAATCCAAACCGAGCCTAAATCTTTGACAAAGAAATTCTCGTGCGGAAACGAGAAATTTGAACAAATGCTTGGTGTTCAAAAATTTACTTTGAATAAAGAGGGGATAGGATTCAAAACTCATTTGAAAAACGAATCTGTTAATTTCAAGATACCCCATTGCGAAAAGTGTTTAAAAATCGGGCATCATATTTCAAGTTGCAAAAGCCCGAGATGGACGATAAAAATTAAGAAAATTTGGGTTCCTAAAGGAACAATCGTTTCAAATATAGTCTACATTTCTAAACAAAAACCAACTATAGGTTGGATCCCCAAATATTGATTTTTGGTATTTTACTCAGGGGGAGTAATTTTTTTTAAAACGGATAATATTTTCAGGGGGAGTTAATACCCTTATATTTATTTTTGCATATTTCGTTATTTATTGATATTTTATTGTATTTTTTGATGAATACAAAAAGGGGGAGAGATAGGAGAATGGAGAAATAAGTCGAAAATGTGACTTACCGTGAAAGGGGGAGAAACGAAGGAGTTGAACAAAAATGAGGAGACGTCGAAAAGACGATGAAAAATTAAAAATGAGAAAAGAAAAGGAGAAAAGAAAAGAAGGAGTCGAAAAAGAAATGGGAGAAGAACTAACGAAACGGACAAAGTCGAAAACTTTGTTCTGTACACATATACATATATTTGTATTTTTGCAGGTAAATCCCATCGACGAAGTTTTATTTTGTAATCATCAAAAAGGGGGAGATTGTTGGAACATTTTGTTCCATGCATAAATTAAAAGTGTTTTGATGATTAATGTTGATAAGCAAAACAAAACAATGAAGAGACGAAGCCAAGCATCGAAGGAAACGAAGTGCAAAATGCTGGAAAAACACAAAGCTAACGTACGTAACGTGGGATTACTAACCTACATAATATATGTAATTTTACGTACGTAATGAAAGTTATATAGCGTACGTAAACAAGTTCAAACCAGATGAACGTTGGACGAGTCGAAGTAAAAAAGGTGGCAACGGACATATGACGTCAGCAGTGACGTACTATTAACGTACGTAATGAGAAGTATGATAACATACGTAAAGAAAGAAACGAATGTTACCGGATCAATTGAGAAGCTAACGACGTAATGTGTTGTCCGTTAACGTACGTAAACAAGCTTACGTACGTAATGGGAAGTATATAGCGTACGTAATGAAGGTCCTGGCAGCTAACGGCTAGTTTGATCAAGAAGTATATAAATACCATGTCTATGGTATTGATTGAGCACAACAACACAAAGTAAACAACTCATTGATCAGAGATTCATATTGATATACTTGTTGTTGTAATATTGAGCTTAATTGTTAGTTTGAGTGTTTATACATTCAACATATATACGAGTGGTAAAAGAAAAGATACGATTGGATTCGGTGTTATTAGGATCAAGGATCCGGCATTGTTAGAATCGCAATCGCTATCTTAGTGAGGCTTATCCAGTGCTAATAGAAAGCTAGAGAGGTTGATTCCTTGTCCTACGAAAAGGAAAACAGTTTAACTTGGACCGACGCAAAGACAAGTATGAGTGGTTTATCACGGACCAATAGAAGACGTGATTGTAACAGTTATACCTCGACCGATAGAAGAGAGGAGAAGAGGTTTTTCTTTAGCCTATTGAAAAAAATACTGAGAGAGGACGTAGGCTCATTTATAGCCGAACCTCTATAAATCCTTGTGTGCTCTTTATTTCCGCACTTATATTTACGCTTCCGCAAATGGCGCAAATATCCGACCCCGTACCCAACAATCCTTTCATTCTTAACTTTGGATTTAGCGGAATCTCTTAGTCTCACAAGAGTACATCACTATAAACCCTTAGTTTTACACGCAAAATCTTCATATCTCTTCCAAATCAAGTATATACTTAGTATGTGTTCCCGACAATCACTTGTCGACGCGCTCCGTGGTCAGGAGCTACTTGATTTGAGTATGATCCACCACGAGATCCTTTTATCACTTAACTTAGTTCCCCACTAAGATAAGATTTAACCACAAACTGCACGTCAGTTTTTGAGAAACTATTTAACTGAAAAGATAGTGGATGCTATAACATCTATTACGATAGTACAACTAAGTTTCGTGTCATCGTAGTCGATTCCAGTGCGTTCATGAGAAACCTCACGCCATGAGGTGAGTTTAACTCTTTCTCTCACTCACTTTAACAAAGTATACGGATAGGTCTTATCTTTGGAGTGTCGGTACCACTTCAACAAAGGGCTATCACTTTGTTTGGACTCGCGGGAGTTTGAAACCAAGCGAATTCTCCCGTAAACTTCTAGAGGCCCCCCCACCCCACCTTTGGTCTTGAGTTGGACTTATCTCCCATCTAAATTGGTGGAAGACCAAGACAATTAAGAGATCTTGATATCTCTCTTGATAAGGGTTGGTGATATTAGTCTTTTGAAAAGAATAATAAAATAAGAAAAAGACATGAAGACCAAAACTAATACTTGTGGTTGGTTGAAAGACTCAACTCTTGTTTTCTGCAAGCTGTAACTCACGGGCAACTCACAAATGAGTGAGAGAGAGAAATTAGTTATCTCAAGTCTTCATCTTCTTCATCTTTCTTATATTTTTCAAAAATTGAGAGATAATTGAGAGAGATTGATAAATATACTTGGAGTTGTAATATCTGAATTTATTATTGTGTATTTCACCGGTATTTGAACCCTGTATTATTCGGAATTGTGATCTCGATAATTGGAGTATGATATTTCTCACATTTGTATCCTTATACATAAGTATAACAACATGCAAAATTTCTCAGGCAAAATCGTGATAGCGCACGCTAAGAATGTAGCTTAACATGCGTTATCGGGCTACAACTAGCGCATGCTACGAATGAAGAATTGCGTACGTTAGACAGTCAATTATTGAGCTAGATGGCTAGCACATGCGCCAACCGGACGTGGGTCCGGATAAGATTCCCGCGGGCGGAACTGGACAGTTTTGGAGTCAACTCTTATTTAGCGTGCGCTAAGGGATGTATGATAGCGTGCGCTAATCAGCTATTGTGTAGAAACTTTATATAAGGGACATCACTCCATTTTCTTCTCATTTCCTTCGAGCATCCTTCGTTCTTGAGAGACCAGAGAGCATTATATCTTCCTTAAACACACTTAGAACACCTCTACTTGATCATTGGAGATGGAATGTTACTTGTGATTGATTGTTGAATTGGAGAAACACCTTGGATTGGCAACCAGAGCTGGATTCTACCTTTTTGACTCGGTGTTATCTTCATATTAAGGTATGTTAATTCTTTCTCCATCCTTAGATTCGTGTTCTGAAGATTTAGATGAATCATGCTATCAAGATATTGGGTTTCATTAGTGAATTATTCAACAAACATCATGTTTAGAAGTGGGAATGATTATGCTTATATATCATCGTTGAAACATCATAGTTGGAATTGTTAGTTCACCTTCAAGATGAAGTCTGAATGTGATAATGATAATGGAACTTAGTGCATCAACCGGAGATCACCAAACTTCACACGAGAATGATAATCAAGTTGGATATAAGAGTTGTGATAATATTCATTTCCTTGAATTCAAAGATGTTTGAATCCGCAAGATCATTCATAAGTTTATGAACATGACATGTAGACAGATAACGTACGTTAATCACTGAGGAATTCATAAGTTTCATATACTGCGAGAAACTCAATAATAACATACACATGGTAAAAATAAGATCATGTTGTGATTATCATGTGTGTATGTTATTATTGAGTTTCTCGCAGTAGAAGACTCGTTGGTTCTTTTGTCATTTATGTTATTATTCTCCGTGAGGTATTGAATAATATGTTGTGGTACTTGTACTAGCAATCATTGGGCTAACCCCTTCGGGGGTGAACATTTGTTTATGTTCAGGATCCAGGAGAGCAGGGAACCAACCACTGGAGTTGCATGATGACATCCGGCTGGGTTTATTTGTCTGTTGTTTGTACCGTTTTAATAAGTACTCAAGTACGTAGTCGTTTATGATGATTTGGATTTGGTGATGTATTAATACTTTTCCATTGAACATTCGTATTTTCAGTATTGGTCATAACTGTTGTATCTTATTTCCGTTATTTTCATACGTTGGTATTTGTTAACGTCTTTTCAATTCTTCAGCCTTGTAAATCCTTATGTAAAGGATTTACGGCACTGTAATATTTCTGAATATATTGGGGGTGTTATAGAATATGGTATCAGAGCTAAGATTATGGATATCTTGGCCACTGGGTTAAAATAGGGGTCATATACGTCTTTTGAGGTAACCGGCCGTGAATAACATCACTGTACTGCCTGCATCTTCGTGCGAACGGTGGTTGTAAGTTCCTAAACTCTATCTCATCCTTTATGTGTTGTATCTCTTTATACTTGAACATTAGAAACGATATTGTTTCCTGTATATTGAGTATTTATGCTTACAGTATGTTGAGAGGTGGACGTGGACGTGGTCGCAGTCGCAGACGCGGATGAAGGAATGTTGAAAGAGAAGCTTCGCCTTCTAATCAAGCCATCCACAACTCAGGTGAGCCACATAGATCTATTAATAATGAACCGGAACCTTCTGTGCCCGAAATCCTTCGTCAGGTGGTGAACCAGATGACTCAATTCGCCCAGGTCGTGGACCGAATGCATGTGGCGGTGGGATTATAGCAGGAGGATAGACAGCAAGGGATCTCAGACATGGGAAATCGAGGTGACCGATGGCTGCAAGAGGTGGCGAAGATGCAACCACCCAAATTTGACGGTTTTTCTGAGACTCCCACGTGGGACCATTGGTTGAAGGAATTGGAGAAGATTTTTGCCGGGATTAATTACCTAGACGACTGGAGAGCCTCTATTGCTTAGTACTTTCTGATAGGGGAAGCATCCGAGTGGTGGGAAGCCATCTGACCTGCAGATCATGATGCTGACTGGACAGAATTTAAATTGATGATGGAAGCTCAGTACTGCCCTCGTCCTGTGAGGGAAGCCAAAGTTCGGGAGTTTTTCTCTGCTCACCGCCGACGAACTCGTATCCTGCATAATTAAGACGTTTAACCAGCAGCTGGAATTTGTTCGACATCTGGTCAGAACAGATGCAGAAATGATGATACATTTTGATATGAGGATGAAGCCAGAAATCCAGAGGTACATGTCCGGTTTTGAATGTACCACTCTCCGTCAATACCAGGATAAAGCATTGGCGTACGAAATCAAGGAAGCAGCAATGGAGAAGTTTACGGAATCCAAGAAGCAGAAAGTCTCTGGTACTTTTACAGAGCACAAGAGCAGCGGGCCCCGCAAGGCCCAATCATCTTTTCATTCTTTCAAGAAACCTTCGCATCCATCTAGGAGCGGAAAGAACTTCGGAGCAGCATCAACCATGACAGATGTCACCAGGAAATGCTTTAATCAGACTTATTGTGGCACTATCGATTTTAATTGCCCCTACCTTCCGTGACTTGTTTTGATTGTGGACGGGAGGGACATCGTGCGGTGTTCTGTGAAGAGACTGCAAAGTCTTTTAGAGCCCGTACACCGCAGCCAGTTCAGAAGGGAGATAGTATCCAACAGACGCATCAAAGTGTATAGATGCCTCGGAATTTTGGTCGCGGACGAGGCAGAGGACAATGGGACCGAAAGGGTACATCGAGTGCTGGATCTGTTCCCCCACGTTTGTACGAGATGAGGAGAACAGACGATCAGGATGCTGCTGTCGCATCAGGTACTATTCAGATCCTTTCCCATCCAGTTAGCGTTTTATTCGATATAGGAGCTATGTGTAACACCCCCGATATATTCAGGAATATTACAGTGCCGTAAATCCTTTACATAAGGATTTACAAGGCTGAAGAATTGAACAGGCATTAAAAGGTACTAACAAATGGAAATAACGAAATTACGACACAACAGTTCTGACCAAATACAAAAATAGTACAATTGTTCAACAGAACTCAATAATACATCACCAAATTCAAAACCATCATAAATGACTTCGTACTCGAGTATTTATTGAAAATAACCAATAAACAATGCACAAATGAACCACTAAACATCACGCTGCACCCTCGTCGTCATGCAGCTCCAGTGGTTGTTTTCCCGCTCTCCTGGATCCTGAACATAAACAAATGTTCACCCCCGAAGGGGTTAGCACAACGATGCTAGTACAAGTACCACAACATATTATTCATATCACACGAATAACATAAACGACAAGAAAAATACCAACGAATCTTCTCCTACGAGAAATTCATAAATGACATACATAACTGATAATCACAACATGATATCATAACATACATATGGTAATTCCATCGATCCAGCGTTCACTGCCTAGAACCCACGATGATCCCGTCAGACCAACCCGTGGTGGTAAAACCCGTCCGATGATCCAGCGCACGCTAGCATAGATCCCCCGATGATCCCGTCGGACCATCACGAGGTGGACATACAATAACGACATACATGCACGACAATATGTATAACAACAATACATAAAACAATTAAGGTACTTGCCTCGATTTGAAGACAAGAACAACACTTCCACGAAAATGAACACTCGAAGGTCGTCCTCCTCAATCAATCACGTAACGAGACCAAACCTTAACAAAAGAAATGATATAGGATTTATCTCACGCCGCATTTAATGTTTAACAACTCGATTCACGGCCAAAAGTTCATAAAATGCAATCTGCCTGAACTGCTTAGCGCACGCTAAGTACTCTGTGTAGCGTGCGTTAAGTCTGCTCGATAGCGCACGCAAACAACAAAGCCTAGCATACGCTAACTATGCATGGTCAGTACTTCACTAACCAGCAAACTGACTCGTCTGATGGTCTAGCGTACGTTACGTACCAAACATAGCGCACGCTAACTCGTGCTCGATAACGCACGTTAATATTCATAGCATAGCGTGCGCTATCTATGCATGGCAGTTTACTGCTGAGCAGTAAACTGTTCTCATCAAGATCAAAACAATGAAATCTTCCGTGATACTTCATGTTACCTCCATGAATATCATGTACATACGATCATGAATGATCTTACGGATAACAACAACTTCGGATTCAAGGATATGCATACCATTAAAACCATATTCCATTTCGACCACAAATCTTCACACGACAATTCGAAAGACTCAACGGTTGATATCAACACCTTATATCAATCAATATTATCATGCTGAAGTTGTTTAAACGTTCCATCTATACTAAATAAATCTTTCCATGATCAATCCTTTAGATTTATCCAACAATAATGATTGTTAAAGTCAAGTCCATGATTATTATGAATTCATCTACTAGATTTGAATTACCAATGATAGAAGCTTCTCTTTACATATTCAATGTAATAAGATTCGAATCATGATGATTATAATCAAGGTACTTAAGGCTTATTCATCTCACTATTCCAAACATGATATACTTGGATAATTCATCTATGAAAATCCATATCTTGTTAACATGATCATCCAAATCGTTAGAATCCAACTCTAAGTCTTGAGATAGATTGAACATACCTTAATATGATGAAAATCACTGAACCGTAAGGTAGAATCCAACTCCGGTTGGTTGTATGCCACTCCAAGGTGCTATTCCTCTTCAATGATTACTCCCAAGTGATAGCCAATATATAAACACCAACAATATGTGTTCTAAGTATGTAGTAGGATATCTCAGCTCTCTGGCCTCTCAAGTATGCAGAAGGAACGACTAAAATGTAAGCCAAACCGAGTTGTTGTCCTATTTATAATATTCTGCATTTTAACAAGTTAGCGCACGCTACTAAGAATTCCTTAGCGTGCGCTAATAATGGTTGACTTCAGAATTGTCCGCAAGGCCCGCGGAATCTTATCCGACCCATGTCACCGGGCGCATGTGCTAGCCGTCCCGCTCAATAATTGAGTTCTTAGCGCACGCAACCCCTATCTGCATAGCGTGCGCTAATAGTACCCCGATAGCGCGCGTTAAGATACATTCTTAGCGTGCGCTAACACGAGTTTGCATGAGAAATTTTGCATGCTTCTATACTTATGCACAATGATATCAATGCAAGAAATATCATACTCCAATAATCAAAATCACCAATCCGAATAATACAGGGTTTGAATACAGATGAATTACACCGTAATAAATCCGGATATTACATACTCTCCTACTAAAAAGGAGTTTCGTCCCGAAACTCAAGACGAAAATAACTCGGGATATCTAGACTTCATATCAGCTTCCGTTTCCCAAGTGGCTTCTTCCATTCCGTGACGTGACCATTGAACTTTAACCAAAACGATTGGTTTGTTCCTCAGTTGCTTAACTCGACTCTCGAGTATCTTAACCGGTCTTTCTTCAAACGTCCCATCCTGCTCGACTTTGATCTCGCCGAAATCAATGATATGACTGGGATCCGGTATATACCTCCGTAACTGGGATACGTGAAACACGTTATGAACATAGCACAATGACGGCGACAATGCCAATCTGTATGCCAACTCCCCAACTCTCTCGAGGATCTCAAATGGTCCGATATATCTCGGACTCAGCTTTCCTTTCCTTCCGAAACGAAAGATTCCCCGAGTAGGAAAAACCTTCAAAAGTACATGGTCTCCAGTATTGAACTCCAATGGGCGACGGCGTACGTCCGCATAGGATTTCGCGACTCAAGGCGGTCAACACTTTCACGAATCAAGGCTATCTTCTCTCGAGTCCGCACGATCAACTCGCCTGCTCCGATCAAGTCCACGAATCGTCCCAAAGATAGGGCGATCTCGCATCTCCTTCCGTATAATGCCTCAAACGGTGCCATCTTAATGGAAGCATGCCAACTATTGTTGTAGGTAAATTCAATCAACGGTAGATGAACTTCCCAATCGTTTGACCAATCTAAGGCATGTGCCCTTAGCATGTCTTCCACCGCTTGTATAGTTCTCTCGCATTGTCCGTCACCGCGGTGATAAGTCAGATCAAGTTCAATTCGGTCCCCAAGGCCTTATGAACTGCTTTCCAAAAGTGAGACACAAAACGGCCGTCTTGATCAGAAACAATGGTCCTCGGCGTACCATGCAATCGAACTATCTCCGAAATAAATACTCGTGCCAACCTCTCTGGTCCCCACGTATCCTTAATGCCTAGAAAATGAGCTGATTTGGTTAAACGATCAACTATCACCCAAATCATGTTCATTCCTGTCCTGTTTTTCGGCATATTAGTGATAAAGTCCATCGATATGTCCTCCCACTTCCATTCAGGAATCGGGAGTGGCTTCAACATTCCGGAAGGCCGTTGATGCTCGATCTTAACCTGCTGATAAGTCAAGCATTTCGAAACATAGTCCGCTACATCTTTCTTCATGTTGCCCCACCAAAAATTCTGCTTCAAGTCCTTATACATCTTACTGGTGCCCGGGTGGATAGAATAGGGCGAACTGTGAGCTTCCTTCATAATTGTCTGTTTCAGAACATCATCATCGGGAACGCAGAGTCAGTTCTGAAATCTCAAAACCCCATCATCATGAATTATGAATCCGGGGGCCTTTCCTTTGATCACTTCATCATGTAACCGAATCATCAGAGGATCATCTGTCTGTTTAAATTTGATTCCTTCAGTTAATGATGAAGTTATCTCTATCACGCACAGTTGTCCTTGGACTCTTTGTAACCACACTTCAATTCCTTCACGAATCATCTCTCGTTGAAGGCTAAGTTGGGAGGTCAGCGTCTCCAGCATCTGAATAGAAACAGGCTTGCGGCTAAGTGCATCGGCCACTACATTCGCTTTGCCTGGATGATATAAAATCTCCAAGTCATAGTCCTTAATCAGTTCTAACCATCTTTTTTGCCGCATGTTCAACTCTTTCTGACTGAATATGTACTTGAGACTCTTATGATCCGTAAAGATCTGGCAGTGAGTCCCGTACAGATAATGCCTCCAGATCTTCAAGGCAAAACCACCGCCGCTAGCTCCAAATCATGTGTTGGGTAATTCACTTCATAAGGTTTCAAATGCCGCGACGCATAAGCGATCACCTTATCATTCTCGCATCAATACGCACCCAAGTCCTTGGTTCAAGCATCATCAGAACTATGAA
The DNA here is from genome assembly GCA_033398695.1 of Orobanche coerulescens. Classification (NCBI taxonomy): domain Eukaryota; kingdom Viridiplantae; phylum Streptophyta; class Magnoliopsida; order Lamiales; family Orobanchaceae; genus Orobanche; species Orobanche coerulescens. The sequence goes on along the minus strand of CM065807.1, from coordinate 75,281,189 downwards.
TCCTCCAGCCTCGCGGAAGTGATAGAATCGGTGCCGTCGTCAATCTCTTCTTCAATTCATCAAAGCTAATCGACACAATTCATTCCACTCAAACTTTTGAGTTTTCTCAGAGTCGGGTAAGTGGGCGGGAGATTTTAGAAAACCCTTCCACGAATCGACGATAGTATCCAAAGAAGTCCCAAGAAGCTTGACCTCTTTCACGTTCTTTGGAGGCTTCCAATCCATAATTTCTTCGATCTTCGAGGATCTACTGATCGCTTTAGCTAAACCACATGGCCGAGGAACATTACTTCCTTTAGCCAGAATTCACACTTAGAAAGTTTGGCGTACAATTGCTCGTTTCTCAAAAGTTCCAATACAATCCGCAAATGCTGCGCATGTTCCTCCGGGCTCTTAGAATACACCAGAATGTCATCAATGAACACGACCACAAATTTATCCAAAAATTCAATGAACACACGGTTCATCAATTGCATAAATATAGCAGGTGCGTTAGTGAGACCAAACGGCATTACTATAAACTCATAATGTCCGTAGCGAGTTCTGAATGCTGACTTCGGAACATCAGATCCCTTAATCCTCAGCTGATGATTTCCTGATCTCAGATCGATTTTAGAAAATACTGTTGCCCCTTGCAACTGGTCAAACAAATCATCAATCAGTGGCAATAGATACTTGTTCTTAATCGTCATCTTGTTTAGCTCTCGATAATCAATACACAGTCGGAGCGACCCATCCTTCTTTCGGACAAAAAGAACTGGCGCTCCCCAGGGTGAAACGCTTGGCTGAATATAGCCCTTGTCCAGTAAATCCTCCACCGCTTCTTCATTCAGACATCTCAGTAGGTGCCATACGATACGGCGCCTTAGAAATTGGTGTAGCTCCGGGTTCCAGCTCAATGGTAAATTCTACATCCCTTCGTGGAGGTAGCCCAGGTAACTCGTTAGGAAATACATCTGGAAATTCGTTCACAACAGGAATGGATGAAAGTTCCACAATTTCGTCTTCTTTCTTCATTGCATAACACCAGTACCCGATACAGCCCTGTTTCAACAATTTGACAGCTTTCATCGCTTTGATCAATTTTCCTGAGCTGCCCGGTTTCCATCCCTCAAACAGAATTTCGGAACCGTCGTCAGCGATCAGCGAGATAGTCCTCTTTCGGTAGTTTACAATTGCTCCATACCGATTAAGCTAATCGTCTCTGAGTATCAGGTCATCTCCTTGCATTTCTATCACGATCAGATTTGAGAGCCACTCTCTGTCTCCAAATGATACAGGGAAATTTCTAGTTTCTAAATTTCTGACAATCCTCTCTCCACTCGGTAAACCAACAACATAAGGTTCACAAGTATGAAAACCGGAAATATTCAAACGATTTGCACAAGACAAAGATATAAAAGAATGCGTAGCTCCTGTATCAAATAAAACGCTAACTGGCTGGGAAAAGATCTGGACAGTACCTGATGCGACAGCAGCATCCTGATCGTCTATCCTCCTCATCTCGTACAGACGTGGGGGAGCAGATCCAGCACTCGATGTCCCCTTTCGGTCCCATTGTCCTCTGCCTCGTCCACGTCCAAAATTCTGAGGCATCTGAACACTTTGCTGCGTCATTGATATCAAGCTTCCTTCTCGATCGGCCGTGGTGTACGGGCTCTAAAAGACTTTGTAGCCTCTTCACAAAACACCGCCCGATGTCCTCTCGCCCACAATCAAAACAAGTCACGGCAGAAGGGGGCAATTCGTCGATAGTGCCCTATCTCAGGCGCGATTAAAGCATTTCCCGGTAACATCGGTAATAGTTGATGTCGCTCCGAAGTTCTTTCCACTCCTAACTGGTGCGGAGGTTTCTTGAAAGAGTGAAAGGATGACTGGGCCTTACGGGGCCCATTGTTCTTGTGCTCGTAAAAGTACCGTAGACTTTCTGCTTTCTTGGTTTCGCAAATTTCTCCATGGTCTTCCTTGATCTCATATGCCAATGCCTTATCCTCGTATTGGCGGAGTGTGGTACATTCAAATCCGACATGTACCTGACTTCGGTTTCATTCTCATATCGAAATGGATCATCATTTCGCATCTGCTCGACTGATGTCGAACAAATGCCGCTTGTTGGTTAAACGCCTTGATCGCCCGGGATACTGCACATCAAGGCCGAGCGGAGAAAAACTCCCGAACTTTGGCTTCCCTCACAGACGAGGGCACATCGAGCTTCCATCATCAATCTAAACTCTGTCCAATCGGCATCATGGTCTACAGGCCGGATGTCTTCCCACCACTCGGATGCTTCCCTATCGTAAAATATTGAGCGATAGAGGCTCTCCTATGCCGTCAGGCGCTTAATTCCGGCAAAGATTTTCTCCAGCCTTCAACCAATGGTCCTGTGGGAGTCTCGAAATACGTCGAATTTGGGTGGTTGCATCTTCGCCACTGTTGCAGCCCACCGGTCACCTCGGTTTCCCATGTCCGGGATCCCTTGTCATCTCTCTCCTCGCCGTAGTCCCACCGCCACTTGCATTCGGTCCACGACTGCGAACCGAGTCATCTGGTTCACCACTTGATGAAGGATCTCTGCACAGCAGATCTGTTCGTTATTAATAGATTATTGCGGCTCGCCCGAGCTATGATCGGCTTGATTAGAAGGCGACGCTTCCTTTCAAAGATTTCTTCGTCGCGCCCACGACCGCGACCACGTCCACGTCCGCCTCTCAACATACCGTAAGCATAAATACTCAACATACGGAAACAACATCGTTCTAATATTCGAGTATAAAGAGACATAATATGTAAAGAACGAGATAGAGTTTAGGAACTTACAACCACCGTCGCATGAAGACGTAGGCAAGGCGGATGTCATTCACGGCCGGTTACCTCAAAAGACATAAATGACCCCTATTTTAACCCAACGACCAAGATATCCATAATCTTAGCTCCGATACCATATTCTGTAACACCCCCGATATATTCAGGAATATTACAGCGCCGTAAATCCTTTACATAAGGATTTACAAGGCTGAAGAATTGAACAGGCATTAAAAGGTACTAACAAATGGAAATAACGGAATTACGACACAACAGTTCTGACCAAATACAAAAATAGTAAAATTGTTCAACAGAACTCAATAATACATCACCAAATTCAAAACCATCATAAATGACTTCGTACTCGAGTATTTATTGAAAATAACCAATAAACAACAGACAAATGAACCCGGCCGAAACATCACTCTTCACCCTCGTCGTCATGCAGCTCCAGTGGTTGTTTTCCCGCTCTCCTGGATCTTGAAAATAAACAAATGTTCACCCCCGAAGGGGTTAGCACAACGATGCTAGTACAAGTACCACAACATATTATTCATATCACACGAATAACATAAACGACAAGAAAAATACCAACGAATCTTCTCCTACGAGAAATTCATAAATGACATACATAACTGATAATCACAACATGATATCATAACATACACATGGTAATTCCATCGATCCAGCGTTCACTGCCTAGAACCCACGATGATCCCGTCAGACCAACCCGTGGTGGAAAAACCCGTCCGATGATCCAAATATGACGCTAGCATAGATCCCCCGATGATCCCGTTGGACCAACACGAGGTGGACATACAATAACGACATACATGCACGACAATATGTATAACAACAATACATAAAACAATTAAGGTACTTGCCTCGATTTGAAGACAAGAACAACACTTCCACGAAAATGAACACTCGAAGGTCGTCCTCCTCAATCAATCACGTAGCGAGACCAAACCTTAACAAAAGAAATGATATAGGATTTATCTCACGTCGTACGAATGTTTAACAACTCGATTCACGACCAAAAGTTCATAAAATGCAATCTTCCTGAACTGCTTAGCGCACGCTAAGTACTCTGTGTAGCGTGCGTTAAGTCTGCTCGATAGCGCACGCAAACAACAAAGCCTAGCGTACGCTAACTATGCATGGTCAGTACTTCACTGACCAGCCAACTGACTCGTCTGATGGTCTAGCGTACGTTACGTACCAAACGTAGCGCACGCTAACTCGTGCTCGATAGCGCACGTTAATATTCATAGCATAGCGTGCGCTATCTATGCATGGCAGTTTACTGCTGAGCAGTAAACTGTTCTCATCAAGATCAAACAATGAAATCTTCCGTGATACTTCATGTTACCTCCATGAATATCATGTACATACGATTATGAATGATCTTACGGATAACAACAACTTCGGATTCAAGGATATGCATACCATTAAAACCATATTCCATTTCGACCACAAATCTTCACACGACAATTCGAAAGACTCAACGGTTGATATCAACACCTTATATCAATCAATATTATCATGCTGAAGTTGTTTAAACATTCCATCTATACTAAATAAATCTTTCCATGATCAATCCTTTAGATTTATCCAACAATAATGATTGTTAAAGTCAAGTCCATGATTATTATGAAGTCATCTACTAGATTCGAATTACCAATGATAGAAGCTTCTCTTTACATATTCAGTGTAATAAGATTCGAATCATGATGATTATAATCAAGGTACTTAAGGCTTATTCATCTCACTATTCCAAACATGATATACTTGGATAATTCATCTATGAAAATCCATATCTTGTTAACATGATCATCCAAATCGTTAGAATCCAACTCTAAGTCTTGAGATAGATTGAACATACCTTAATATGATGAAAATCACTGAACCGTAAGGTAGAATCCAACTCCGGTTGGTTGTATGCCACTCCAAGGTGCTATTCCTCTTCAATGATTACTCTCAAGTGATAGCCAATATATAAACACCAACAATATGTGTTCTAAGTATGTAGTAGGATATCTCAGCTCTCTGGCCTCTCAAGTATGCAGAAGGAACGAGTAAAATGTAAGCCAAAATGAGTTGTTGTCCTATTTATAATATTCTGCATTTTAACAAGTTAGCGCACGCTACTAAGCATTCCTTAGCGTGCGCTAATAATGGTTGACTTCAAAATTGTCCGGGTGCGTCCGCGGGAATCTTATCCGGACCCATGTCCCGGCTGGCGCATGTGCTAGCCGTCCCGCTCAATAATTGAGTTCTTAGCGCACGCAACCCCTATCTACATAGCGTGCGCTAATAGTAGCCTGATAGCGCGCGTTAAGATACATTCTTAGCGTGCGCTAACACGAGTTTGCATGAGAAATTTTGCATGCTTCTATACTTATGCACAATGATATCAATGCAAGAAATATCATACTCCAATAATCAAAATCACCAATCCGAATAATATAGGGTTTGAATACAGATGAATTACACCGTAATAAATCCGGATATTACACTATGCATTCATTTATATCCTTATCTTGTGTAAATCATTTGAATATTTCTGGTTTTCATAATTGTGAACCTTATGTTGTTGGTTTACCGAGTGGAGAGAGGATTGTTAGAAACTTAGAAACTAGAGATTTCCCTGTATCGTTTGGAGGCAGAGAGTAGTGTTGTGCGGCGATTTGTACGCCTCGATGACGATCGGATCAAGGGACGAGCGACCGAGTCTTCAACCAATCGGGCTACGACGAACTCGCCTAAACGAAGATAACAGTCCACCATCAAGTATCTAAGCGATCGACTCACAAGGCGATCACCTTTTGGCACTCAACGATCGACTCTGGTGCCCGACCAAGGACGACCGTCCTGTGCCACGAACAAGACCATCGTCCGTCAAAGTCTACGAAGACTGGATCTCAAAGCAGCGCCCATGTGCAGATCCGCAAAAGGCGCCGCATAACATAGATCGTTGGCCACAACCTGTCACTACCTTATAACCTACCGACAAACCCGCCGAAAGGTACAAGGTGGGACTGCCCGTGACAGCGACTCAGACGCATGCAGACTTCTCATTGGACCCTACAGTTGGCTGCCAGCAACTCCTGCGGACTTTAAGGGGACCAGCCCATGTGCTAAAGATGATCGCCCGCTTATTATAATACAGCAAAGGCGATCGCCCAGCTTCTCCCGGTCCTATAAATAGAGAACTTCTAGCAACTGGAAAAAGGTTCCTATCATTTGAAAACACACTCATAAAAATGTACACATATGTTCATCTCCACATAATACATACATTCCTTCAGGCTCTCGTTTTTCTCTCTTGGATCTACCTCAGGACTTCTCTCAGCACCTCTCATCCAGAAGACGGTCGGCAGAGGCAAGAACTCCCTGCAATACAGATTCAACGAGCACAAGCCTAGGAACTCAAACATACAGCTACCACACGCCGTGAGAGACTGTCGATTTCTCATGGTCGTCACAGCTCATCAACGTTGTTATAAGAACTCACAGAGCATCATATCTGGTTCTTCCGGCAATCTTCACGCTCTATAGCTAAGATAACTAGAATCTTTACACTCATTGTAATAGTATTCTAACATTAATACTTGTATCCCAGAATATTTATATTAATAACATCTCGCGAGAGCATTCAAGCCCAGGACGGACTAACAACCCCGGCAAATCTTGTGTTATTTACTTTCTCTACGGAAGTGCTCTCGCACTTTGTTTGCTATCCATTCATTCCAGCAATATCTATCTCCGGATAATATTTTGGGTAGCAACAATTGGCGCTAGAAAAAGGGGATCTAAACCTTCATTTTTTATTCCTACCGTCCCGAAGAACACTCACTGTTCTCGGGGCATATACTTGAAGTGACACTCACTGCGCTTCAAAGAAAGCCTTCAGAATCATGACGTCCGCCACTACATCGAAGAGAGCCGCTCTACGAACCGCCGGACACCATATCCCGGCTCAATAAGAGCCCCAGCCGACGGCAGAGGGAAGTCGCGGCAACGCGAGACTCTCGATCCCGCACCTGAGGGGTGGCCCCAGCCTCTCACTCGATCAGTTCCAAACTGCAGAACTGATCGAGAAGGCTATGGCCATCCTAAAGGAGCGACAGAGTGCATGCGCGGCGCCCGCTATAACTCCCTCGGCCATCCGTCGCGTGGGCAAACGGAAGTTCAAGGGGCTATTGGGCGAGCGATCGTCAGAAAGCCCCGATTCGCGAGAAAAGGCTCTCGCAAGGTCGGACAGTTCCATATTCAATCGCTTGGGAAGCGATCCATCATGGCGATCGGGGCATTCTGGCCCCAACCACGAGATGACGGAATCCAAGTCCGTCACCAATAGTTCGGCCTACCCAATTCCCAGCCGAATGCAGATCAGCCGCCTGGCTCCCGTTCCGAACGCCAGGGGGTCAGTACTTGATCGCCTCGGCTCCCGCTCTGAGCGCCTAGCCGCGAGAAGCTAGGCCGCGGTGATGACCGCTATGCAACGCCAGCTCGATGAGATGAAAGCACTCTTGGACACTGGGGTAAGCACCAACAGAAAGATTGTCGGACCGACCGAGCCACTCGCGGTCCACATCGAGCTCGCCCCCGTGCAACCAAGGATCGCTCCTCCCAAAACACCTCTATATGAAGGGAGATCGGACCCCGAAACCCACCTAAGTAAGTTTCGGATTTACCTGACCGGGTGTGGGGCATCAGACATGACCAAGTGCCGAATTTTCCCATTAACATTGGGCGAACTGGCCCATAGGTGGTATATCTCACTACCACCTCGATTGATCATCTCCTTTGAGAAACTGGCGAGTGACTTCACGTCATACTTCGCTGCCAAGGTCTCCAGACAAGAAGGCCCCCACCGCATGATGAAAATCAGGCAGGGGGAAGACGAATCCGATGCAGATTATATCGACTGGGTGGACGAAATCGTCCTCACCGGCGAGCCCATCAACGGCGAGCTCGCTCTGTATTCAGTCCTGGGGGATTCTACGGTCACTCACCCATGTTTAGACATCTGACGAAGGACATCCCCCCAACCTACGCGATCTTCCGCGCTAAGGCTGCCGACTTTCTGGCCAGACAGAAGCTACTCACCCTCCGCCTAGGCGAGGGAATGCCACCTCCTGTCCGAAAGACGACAATCGCCAAAACCAAGAAGGCGGTCGCCAAGCCACCCAGAGATCTCAGGACCTACGAGGATGTGGAAACCCATCTCCTCCACAAGTTCAACCGAACTCCGACCCACATTTTTTGCGCCATCAAAGGGCGCGAACTGCTGAACAAGCCAAAGACGATAAGGGACCACAGTCATCTGGACCACAATCAATATTGTGCCTACTATAAAAGTCCCGGCCACAGCACCAACCAATGCCGCGACCTCCTCAGACAACTCTGGAGATTGTTCGAGGAGGGCAAGTTGGACAGCTTATTGGTTTTGTAATACCCCCAGATCGAACCGGGAATATTACAAGCCGCAGACCCTCTCCGTGAGGATCCACCAGGCTAGACATCAAAACAACACATTACATTACATACCGACGAATCAAAATAACGAGCCAATAGACCGATTTGGTCTTTCGTCACTGACTTACAAATAAAAATACATAAACTCATCCAGACTCATACCCACGCAAGGGTAAAATACTTACAACAACGAACAATAAGACAGCGGAAAAGACAATACAATGGACTTCGACTAACTTAACCCAAAACTGGTCTTCGTGTGATTAGTATCATTCGTCTTTCATCATCCCTCGTACCGATCCTGTGACTTGCTCCCAAAAACCTGCATGTACCTGGACACAATACAAATATCCACCCCCCGATTACTCGGGGGTTAGCAAAACTCCACTGTTTCGCTAGTGCAAATATAAAGTGCAAAAACGAGCCATACACAACACATTCCGAGAATACAATGAAAGACTTCCCGAGATATGTTTAGTTAAAAATAGTTCAAGTCTTGAAAGTAGAAACGAAGCCAGTAACCACTTTGAAAGCATTTCCAAATATCGGCAGTTTTGAAAACATTAGAAATTGAAAAGTTCTTAATTCCTCGAAAGCCATTTAGGGTCACAGCCCCAAAGTTCATTTTCCAAAATGCAAATCCGTTAACAAAACACGGGGTCCACGACCCAACCATTCCGGTCACAAAACACGGGGTCCACGACCCGATCATCCACTTCAGTTCACTTACAAGGACACATTACACATAACACATTATTCCTATGCCATTCTAGCCAAGCACCAAGACTCGATATATAATGTCTCTCGACCCCGAGCACAAAGCATTGTGATACTCCGGACAATATCACGTTTAACAAAAACACCAATGTCATCCTCAAGATGAAAACTACACCTGGTAACCCGCGACCGTACCCCTTAGTATCGGCCCCCAGACGCCCTGTCGAATGCTCCGGGTGGGAAACCACTTCCGCGGCCGTACCCCTTAGTATCGACCCCCAGACATCCCGTCGGACACTCCAGGTGGAAGTTCAACCACACACGCACCCAAGTCCACTTCCGTGGCCGTACCCCTTAGTATCGACCCCCAGAAGTCCCGTCGAACGCTCCAGGTGGAAGGAACAACACACACACACGTTCCAAAATCACAGTTGCAAACCACAAACCTCGAAGGTCAATCACAGTATATATATATAGTCGAGGTACCTTACTAGAATGGCCAGTTCATCCAACATATACTCACGACCAAGTAACGATATGATTCATGCTAGAATTTCAACGATGCAGCTAGTACCAATAACATAGTAACGAGGGAAAATACCTATCCAACCACACCGAACGACACAATGACGCAGGATCATCAATAGGCATATGTTCCATACATATCTCAAGGAAAGGTTAAGCTATAAATCTACAACGTCATAATCACACAAAATGATACCCCACACATACTTAGACAAGCATATTTAACAACGAAATCATACGAGTCATCTTTTAAGGAAGTATTGAAAAGCATATCAATTCCTTTGAAAGTTAATTATAGACATTCATAAATCACGTATCGAAAATTACCAACTAATATATCCACAAAACACGTAATGTATGGGCAAGATACTTGCCTCGAATAACCACAACGTAGAGAATCGGCCGAAGTAGGTTGGCACGAACCGACTATGAATTCGCTGACTCCACCGAACGACAATCCGCAACAATGAACTACGAACGAAAACAATAACAACGAAAATGAATTCCAAAGTACGACCCAAAGCCGCCGAATTCAAAGAACAATTGACGAAAGTTCAAGGATTTCTCCCAAAACGGCCAAGAACACGATTCGTCCCGTCAAAACACGAAAATGGAATTCCAAGTTGAAATATGGATATACAATCCATAGAATATGTTTAACAACATCATTTAACCACAATTGATCCATCAAAAATGGATGGAAAACGAGATCGAGAACAAATTCCCCAAAAAGTCAATTCAAAGGAAGTCAAGAAATGTACTTCGGTTCGACGAAGAACAATGGATTAAATGATGTTAAACACAAGAATACTAACAGGATTAATCATACCCATCATGAATTAATCAACAATACGGAACGAATCGGACAAAAACGCAAAAACCCCAAAATTCAAGAATTTGGTGTTCTAAGAAGAGATTACCTCTTGAAGATCCAAGCACTTTGATCCGAAGAACACGTGTTAGATCCACAATCCGAACTTCACGATCGAAAGGAGATGAAGAAAATCACACAATCAAGTGATAGATGATGGAAAATCTCCCCTACAAGCCTCTCTCTCTCTCGTATGGTTGAAGAAAAGGAAAAAATGAGCTGAACTCGCTGAAAAAACGCAATTATAGCGCTGATTGTACTGTGTGCCGCGGCCCCAGCCAAAGTGTGCCGCGGCAGTGACTCGGCAGTGTACTGCGGCCCTACCGGCATGTGCCGCGGCTCACGGTACAGGTTGCTCGGCCAAAACTGGAAAATAAGTGTCTGAGCTATTTCGACCATAACTCTCTCGTCCGGACTCCGATTGACTCACCGTTTGAACCAGTGGAAAGCTAATTTGATGCTCTATCACATTGTAAAGTTTCAGAATTTTTAGACTTTATAAGCGCTGGTGGTGATCTTACAAAGTCGAACAAATGCACAAAAATGATACTCCTCGACAAAACAATAATTATTCAACATGCAACGAAACACTAACGGACAATACCAACGATCCAAATCGAAAACGAACACATAAAAAAGCAAGACATACTATTAGCTCGACTTACGCAACGATAAGTCGCACCCGACGAACTCCACAACACGGTACATCGTGCCGTACCCAACATAGGGGAAAATCTCAAGAAATCACCAACAGAACAAAATGAACAGCGCAATCGACAAAAATTCAAAAATAACCGGAACCGAGAATCTCAGGTATTACATTCTACCCTCCTTAAAAGAAATTTCGTCCTGAAACTTAAAACATGAAACAATCCAGGCAGAGCAACTCTAGATGACACATGATTCCGATAACTTGAAGATCGGGAAAGACGATACGAAGGCAACCACCCCAAAACTTTGGGAAATTACAAAATGGCCCAAACGCCTGAAACATCACGATAAGAAAACGTATAACCAAACCGAACTTCACAAAACGTCTAACAAGGTTAAACAGGCTTACGGGGAAATACGAACAACAATTTCGAACGAGATTCGCAAGAATCGATCTCAAATGCGGAAAGGTCGCCAAAAAGCACGGAACTCAGCAAAACGACACCGAAACGAACTCGGATGTTAACAAGTGTAGAATGAAACATTCACAGAAGGACGAAACGGTCACAGACGATCCGTTAAAACGGACTCCTGCCAAAAAAAAGAAATTTACCGAAAATCGAAAATTGCGGATATTACATCATATCACCTTTAAAAGAGGTTTCGTCCCCGAAACCTAAACAACGAAAATGAAGTGCTGGAGTAGCAACTTTCCCGGCCATATCCTCCTGGTCCCGTATCTGATCTCCACGACTAACTATACCGCGGTCACGACCGTATCCTCTGTCCCTAGACATACTAAGCGGATTCTCACTCGATACGATGGCGCAACTTCGAGAAAATAATATACCAAAGTACCAACCCAGCACGACATAACACATAAGGTAATTGATAACAACTAAATAAGAAAATCCACGAGGTATCCTTTTAAATGATTTCATTTGGAAATCCTTGGATTTGTGCGCTATTCAAAATAAAATCTTGAAAGTATTTTTGGCACCTCAGTTTGTTTCATCAAAACCCGTAAACGACGGACTTTAACCGTCTCATTTGACATCACTTGCAAAACAATATATATATATATATATATATATATATATTTTTAACATTATCATTATAGAGTGATTCAAGATCACGCACGATAACTGGCTCAGTATAGAAAACTTTTCTAAACCCGAGTTTGAAGTTTTAAATCGAGTAAGATTCTTTATCTTCCACGGTATATTGTTGAAAATAAAAATTGTATTGATTTTTGAAAATAAAGATTTTATGATGTGAAAAATTTCTGAAATCATGTACTCGGATTATTTGAAAATACAACAATACGTCAAAAATCATTTTCAAAAATCCTCTCAACACTACACAAAAACCAACGACGGTAATATTTTACAAAATGTCTACATGTACTTTAAAACAACTCTTTCAAATACCGTCGAGGTTTTATTTGAGAATCCGAGGCCGGCTCGCCAATTCTAAATAATTTTCAAAGTACGCACAGAGCCGCCGATTAATCGAGTCGTCGAAACTTTATGAAATTTTCGTGGTGACGCTTCGAACACACACACACAAAGCAGATATAATTTAAACAAAATCAATTATCACTTAGCACTACAAAAAGTCCTAACACTTATTCCCACACAACAGCATCGCTCAACACACATAGAATACCGTCAAGATGATTGATCGCAAAACATAGACTGACGGCTAAAAATGCGCCCATAGCCTCTGTCAGATCGACTAACGCGCTACAACAAATATTTAGCGTGCGCTACCCAAAGTGCATTAGCGCGCGCTAGCTTCACACTTAGCGTGCGCTAACGGTTCTATTTCAGCAACATGATTGTGAACATATATATGACATTACTAGAATCGAAGGTCACAAATAAACAACAACAATATTCGAATCTCAAAGCCATCGATTCACATAATTACAACACCTCATGAGCAACCATCAATAGGCAATTGTCATTCAAAACCGAAAAGTTAAAAGCAAGAGTCACGTCTTGAGTATATTTTGTAGACCTTATTTGAGTTAAAAACTCGTGTTTTGAAAACTTACAGTATGAGATGAAAATGAAATATCGATAGTTGAAGTCTCAAAAATTTTGACCTTGAGGTCATCATACAAAAATAAAAAAAAAAATTCCTCCATTGGAGAACATTTTAAAAAAAATTACGACTCCCCGAAAGCCTTTCGAAAACTTAAAATTCCAAGGTTGTTACTCTTGCAAGAAAAACAGTTCATACAAGGATACATTTAGCAATATCACTCTTCATTCTAGCACAAAACGAGAATCGACAAATATATGTCACTTACTCACGATGCACCTTCAAATATTACTACATAACACAGAATCACACCGGCTCGTATAACTCGTGGTACAACATGTAGTAGGGAGACTTACATCCACAGATCGCATGAAGATGATGGTTGCACCATGATACTAATCACGACCGACATCCCAGACGACGCGTCGCGACACGACATCAGTCAGACTCAATCTGACAAGACAAGACCCAACAATACACGACTGGACCCGACAGACTAGGTTTCCGCAACCTATGCTCTGATACCATAAATGTAACTCCCCCAGATCGAACCAGAAATATTACACGCCGCAGACCCTCTCCGTGAGGATCCACCAGGCTAGACATCAAAACAACACATTACATTACATACCGACGAATCAAAATAACGACCCAATAGACCGATTTGGTCTTTCGTCACCGACTTACAAATAAAAATACATAAACTCATCCAGACTCATACCCACGCAAGGGTAAAATACTTACAACAACGAACAATAAGACAGTGGAAAAGACAATACAATGGACTTCGACTAACTTAACTCAAAACTGGTCTTCATGTGATTAGTATCATTCGTCTTTCATCATCCCTCGTACCGATCCTGTGACTTGCTCCCAAAAACCTGCATGTACCTGGACACAATACAGATATCCACCCCCCGATTACTCGGGGGTTAGCAGAACTCCATTATTTCGCTAGTGCAAATATAAAGTGCAAAAACGAGCCATACACAACATATTCCGAGAATACAACGAAAGACTTCCCGATATATGTTTAGTTAAAAATAGTTCAAGTCTTGAAAGTAGAAATGAAGCCAGTAACCACTTTGAAAGCATTTCCAAATCTCGGGAGTTTTGAAAACATTAGAAATTGAAAAGTTCTTAATTCCTCGAAAGCCATTTAGGGTCACATCCCCAAAGTTCATTTTCCAATATGCAAATCCGTTAACAAAACACGGGGTCCACGACCCAACCATTCCGGTCACAAAACACGGGGTCCACGACCCGATCATCCACTTCAGTTCACTTACAAGGACACATTACACATAACACATTATTCCTATGCCATTCTAGCCAAGCACCAAGACTCGATATATAATGTCTCTCGACCCCGAGCCCAAAGCATTGTGATACTCCGGACAATATCACAATTAACGAAAACATCAACGTCATCCTCAAAATGAAAACTACACCTGGTAACCCGCGACCATACCCCTTAGTATCGGCCCCCAGACGCCCCGTCGAACGCTCTGGGTGGGAAACCATTTCCGCGGCCGTACCCCTTAGTATCGACCCCCAGACATCCCGTCGGACACTCCGGGTGGAAGTTCAACCACACACGCACCCAAGTCCACTTCCGTGGCCGTACCCCTTAGTATCGACCCCCAGACGTCCCGTCGAACGCTCCGGGTGGAAGGAACAACACACACACACACACGTTCCAAAATCACAGTTGCAAACCACAAGCCTCGAAGGTCAATCACAGTATATATATATATAGTCGAGGTACCTTACTAGAATGGCCAGTTCATCCAACATATACTCACGACCAAGTAACGATATGATTCATGCTAGAATTTCAACGATGCAGCTAGTACCAATAACATACTAACGAGGGAAAATACTTATCCAACCATGCCGAACGACACAATGACGCAGGATCATCAATAGGCATATGTTCCATACATATCTCAAGGAAAGGTTAAGCTATAAATCTACAACGTCATAATCATACAAAACGATACCCCACACATACTTAGACAAGCATATTTAACAACGAAATCATACGAGTCATCTTTTAAGGAAGTATTGAAAAGCATATCAATTCCTTTGAAAGTTAATTATAGACATTCATAAATCACGTATCGAAAATTACCAACTAATATATCCACAAAACACGTAATGTATGGGCAAGATACTTGCCTCGAATAACCACAACGTAGAGAATCGGCCGAAGTAGGTTGGCACGAACCGACTACGAATTCGCCGACTCCACCGAACAACAATCCGCAACAATGAACTATGAACGAAAACAATAACAACGAAAATGAATTCCAAAGTACGACCCAAAGCCGCCGAATTCAAAGAACAATTGACGAAAGTTCAAGGATTTCCCCCAAAACGGACAAGAACACGATTCGTCCCGCCAAAACACGAAAACGGAATTCCAAGTTGAAATATGGATATACAATCCATAGAATATGTTTAACAACATCATTTAACCACAATCGATCCATCAAAAACGGATGGAAAACGAGATCGAGAACAAATTCCCCAAAAAGTCGATTCGAAGGAAGTCAAGAAATATACTTCGTTTCGATGAAGAACAATGGATTAAATGATGTTAAACACAAGAATACTAACAATATTAATCATACCCATCATGAATTAATCAACAATACGGAACGAATCAGACAAAAACGCAAAAACCCCCAAATTCAAGAATTTAGGGTTCTAAGAAGAGATTACCTCTTGAAGATCTAAGCACTTTGATCCGAAGAACACGTGTTAGATCCACAATCCGAGCTTCACGATCGAAAGGTGATGAAGAAAATCACACAATCAAGTGATAGATGAAGGAAAATCTCCCCTACAAGCCTCTCTCTCTCTCGTATGGTTGAAGAAAAAGGAAAAAATGAGCTGAACTCGCTGAAAAAACGCATTTATAGCGCTGACTGCACTGTGTGCTGCGGCCCTGCCGAAGTGTGCCGCGGCACAGGGTCGAATCTGCCCCCAGTGATTGGCAGCGTGCCGCGGCCGGGACGAGTGTGCCACGGCAGTGTGCCGCGGCCCTGCCGGCATGTGCCGCGGCTCACGGTACAGAGGGGTTAGCCGATAAGTGAAACATGAGTGTGCCGCGGCCCGGACGGGTGTGCCGCGGCCCTGCCGGCATGTGCCGCGGCTCACGGTACAGGTTGCTCGGCCAAAACTGGAAAATGAGTGTCTTAGCTATTTCGACCATAACTCTCTCGTCCGGACTCCGATTGACTCACCATTTGAACCAGTGGAAAGCTAATTTGATGCTCTATCACATTGTAAAGTTTCAGAATTTTTAGACTTTATAAGCGCCGGTGGTGATCTTACAAAGTCGATCAAATGCACAAAAATGATACTCCTCGACAAAACAATAATTATTCAACATGCAACGAAATACTAATGGACAACACCAACGATCCAAATCGAAAACGAACACATAACAAATCAAGACATACTATTAGCTCGACTTACGCAATGATAAGTCACACCCGACGAACAACACAACACGGTACATCGTGCCGTACCCAACATAGGGGAAAATCTCAAGAAATCGCCAACAGAACAAAATGAACGGAGCAATCGACAAAAATTCAAAAATAACCGGAACCGAGAATCTCGGGTATTACATTCTACCCTCCTTAAAAGAAGTTTCGTCCCAAAAATTAAAACATGAAACAATCCAGGCAGAGCAACTCTAGATGACACATGATTCCGATAACTTGAAGATCGGGAAAGACGATACGAAGGCAACCACCCTAAAACTTTGGGAAATTACAAAATGGACCAAATGCCTGAAACATCACGATAAGAAAACGTATAACCAAACCGAACTTCACAAAATGTCTAACAAGGTTAAACGGACTTACGGGGAAATACGAACAACAATTTCGAACAGGATTCGCAAGAATCGATCTCAAATGCGGAAAGGTCGCCAAAAAGCACGGAACTCAGTAAAACAACACCGAAACGAACTCGGATGTTAACAAGTGTAAAATGAAACATTCACATAAGGACGAAACGGTAACAGACGATCCGTTAAAACGGACTCCTGCCAAAAAAAGAAATTTACCGAAAATCGAAAATTGCGGATATTACAGGTTTAGCCGGAGCCCCTACCAATCTCCCAACATGATCGTCCGAGTCGAATGCGAACAGGCTGGAAAGCTTATACGAGCCGACCCCTCGACCAACCTCGGCGACCGTTTCTACATGCTTCAATCAAGAGAAGAGAACTTCGGAAGTCTCTCCCCGATTTCCCACCTCATTGAAGAAAAGGCTACTCACTCGCCCTCTAAAGTTCGTCATCAACGTGATGGACCTAGGCAGCGATCGCCTCCCCCAACACAATGTATACCGTCAAGGATCGTCATCTGACTTGATGGTCCGAGGTAGAAGAGTGCCGCCATGGTCGCGAAAATCGATTAAACTGACGATCCGTCCATGCAAGGTTCCTTTGGGATTCGATCACTCGCCCTTCGTTTAAATACGAGGCGGGCGTAGCCGAAGGTCTCTCCCAATCAAATCATAGGATTACTCGCTCGCCCTCTAAAGTTCGTCATCTACATGAAGAACCTAAGCAGGCGATCTCCTCCCCTTACACAACGTATACCGTCGAAGATCGTTATCTGACTTGATGGTCTGAGGTAGAAGAGTGTCGCCATGGTCGTGGAGGACGATGGAACCGTTCTCTGTGCCCATGCAAGGTCCCTTTAGGCCAGGATCGCCCACCCTTCGTTTAAATACGAGGCCGGCGTAGTCTGAGGGCCCTCCAAAACTAATATGTGGACGCGTTCGCCCGCCCTCGGAGGCCCATCATTTAACGTGGTGGGTCCTTTCCGGGCAATGCGGCGCGACCCTCCCCCCATCTCAACGTATACCGTCTAGGGTCGCCATCTTAATGGCAGCCTGAGGTAGAAGAAGAGCTAACAAGCCGCGGACGTGGAGTTGGTTAATCCGACGATGCCCCGCGCAAGGAATCTTCCAGACAAAGACCGCATGCCCTTCGTTTAAATATGAGGCGAGGCGCAGCCTTCGGAGGACCCTACCAATTAAGTGAGTCACGAGAACTTAGCCATCAGACGGAATGTCGCTCGTGCACAAGACATGATCGTGGAGATCAGTCCATCGAACTCCGCGATCGTGCACGGTTTCTCAAGACCGAGATGGACGGCCTTTCGAGGATTCAACAAAATTGAAGACCGCTCACTTAACGATTTATTTTCGTCCCCTTACTTTCACTAAGTGAACAAAAACAAGGGGGAAGAGTGCGGAGCTACCTATACGAAGATCGTCCCTATTCAACGACATACGGAGATCGGCATTTTTCAGATGTGTGTGCAGCGATCGAATTTGTCGTAAAAGTTATCTATATGAGTTTATCAATTCACTTAGACCTACACACGCAACAATCTCTCCTCACACATTTGTATAAAGTCAAGCAAAAGACTCAGAAAAGCAATCATTCAAGTGATAAATCGAAGAATCAAACATTCATTTCATTACTTGAAGTTTCAGAAGTACATACACAGTCGCCCGAAGGCCTAAGTATTACAAGGAAAAGCTACAAAACTATAGACAAAAAGCTAAAACAGTAAAAGAAAAGAGCCTAAGGCCCCTGCCTGGCCTTCGCCTTCAACCTCCGGATCGGCCCGCGACCCTTCACCAGCTTCCGGAGCGGCCTCCCCGTCCTCCGGAGCATCTAGATGAATAAGGTTCGCCGGAGTCGGATACCATCTCAGATCCACGCCGATTTCCGCGAGGTCCAAGATCGGCACGGAGAAGTCAGGATGAAGAGGGTGCTCCAACACATACATCTTGAAGTTTTTGGCTAGAGGGCCGACCTCCAGTCCTCCCTTCTTAGCAGCTCGGAGCGAGTCAGCGAACGCCATGTAATAGGCAAACTCACTGACAAACTCCATGTTAAGAAAGGGATTGGCCTTGGTCACCTCTACCTTCCCTTTCAGCTCCGCCACCGCCTGTTGTGCACCCTGGAGCTCGAACTCCCTTGCATACGTCTCCCCCTCGATGCCGCCAGCTCACTAGTCAACCGAGCGACATTCACCTTCAGTTGATCGGCCTCCTTCTCAGCGGCCACCTGTAACCGTCGGACATCTGTCATCCGGTCCCGAAAATGGTCGACCGTCGCCCGGGCTTGCTCGGCATCCTATCTCGCCAGCTCAAGTTCATGACTCGCCCGTTTAGCTACATCCAGGGAATCCTTCTCCATGGCCACAATCCTGTCGGCGAACTCGGCATTCTCTTTCCGAGCGGCCTCAAGGTCCGCCTACAGACGTGTAGTAGAAGGGCGCCCCTCAAACTCCTGCACAGCTTGGGCAGCCATCGTCGCTGCCTGGAGGGAGAGAGCGAAAGCGGATTGCATTGCACTCCCGGATCGCTAGCGAGCGATCGCATCTAAGTCCGTCGTCCAGGCCTTCGGCAAAGCAGAAACGGACCGGTTGACATATAGCGGGACATCGCAGGCCGGGCGAGGAGATCGGCTCGCCAGAAAATACAACACCATCGGCGGGCAAGATGGGTTAGTGCTACGGATCCTGCATCAAACAACAAAAGTTAGCACATCTCCCACGCAAATGATGAAATCCAACACATAAACAAAGTCTACCTCTCGGCTCTCTCAGGATCGCGACCGAAGTATGGTTTCCCCCGAGGTGTTTCAGCCTCAGCGATCACCATCTCCTGCAGGAAAGTTGCAGAGGGCGTAGGCTCATTCACCGGGGGGACAACGGTGATCGGAGGCGCGACGATCGGCACCTCACTGGGAGGGGCAGAAACTGGAGTTTCTCCCAACCTTTGCCGTTTGCGATTCGTCCGGAGCCCCTCCTCCCGAACTTACTCCTCGGCCACGATCGGCTCTACGCAAGGCTCCACCTCCGGAATGAGAGGTAATGCCGCCGGAGGAACCCGAGATGACTTCTTCTGACGAAGACGGCCCAGAACTCCAGGGCTTGACATGGCTATCTCTGGTGGGGGATCCAAGAAACGAGGAAAACGGACCTCTACAATAAAGAACAATCAAACCACGGTCAGACACACTCTCCAAGCAGGACGATCGCCAAGCAATTAGAGATCGCAGAAACTTATATCTGAGACCGAGAGATGTCGGGTAAAACTGAATAGCCGAGCTGACAGCCAACGACTCTCCTTGTTGATCCTGCAAGCATCTAAGTCGTCGTCCGGCAAACTTCGTATCCGCTCCTAGACAACCAAAAAGTCGAAAGGAAGCTCGTCGACCGTCGGAATATGGAAACCTGCCAAAAGAAAACCAAATCAGATCCGTTCAGAACATATCCAAACAAAGGGAGAGTCAGAACCTTTACCCGGATTCCTCTCCCGAAAGCCAGTCGGAATATTCAACTCGTCCATGGGGTTGTTGCTCGCTAATGCCTTCCATGAACCCCCGACCTAGAACCACTTCGCCGGGTCGCCCCGCACCTTGTTCGGGACTCCGAGGATCACCCGACCGGATCGGCCTTGAATATGATAGCCTCCGACCGACCCTTTCTGAGCCATCAGCTTGAACAGGTGGTTCATCTCCAAAGGCGAAGGAAGGCGGTACAGTCGGTGACCGCCGAACAAGGTGAGAGTGCAAATGATCTGGAGCCAGGCATTCGGCGTCAACTGGAGCAGCGCCATGTTCCAAGCAGCCAGCAGATGGGAGACGGAGGACGACAAAGGAAACCGTAGCCCAGCCTCCATGATTGCATCATTCACGGCGATCATGCCCTCAGGAGGCTGATCGGCTCGCTCATTCTCGGCCGGCACAAAAAGATCCACATATGAAGGGACATGGAACCTCGTCCTCCAGATGGCCAGGTCGTTCCTGGTCGCCGAGTTCCTTATCTGTCCAAGAGACCACAGAGATCGCTGCGCAGCCCGAAACATCGATCGCCTAGGAGGTTGATAAGGATGAGCGATCGAATACTCCCGGTAATTGAATTTAGGAGACGGACCAGCCAACCTCTCCATGATTTCAGCGAAGGCCAGATAGTCCTGGCCAAAGGAACTATGCTGCTCCCAGTAGGCCTTCACCGCCAAGTCTCTCTCCATCTGCGAACGCCTTTGCTCAGCCGCCGCCTTCTTGGCGACGTCGGCTTTGTAATATCCGGTTTTAATTCAGTCATTATCATTCAGTAATTTCATTCGGTGATTGTCACTCAGTGGATTTTCACTCATTTATAATCATTCATCAATCATGTTCATTCACCCGTGTTCACCGTTCGGAAAAACTTCGAGTTGTGTATCGTTATTGTTCATCGTTTCAACTTTCCTCTTATGAGTTCGACTTTATTAGATCACCATTAATTTTTGGTAACTCCAAAAATTCTAAATCTTTGCAATATTATAGAGCATCGAGTTAGCTTTCCAATGGTTCAAACGGTGAGTCAATCGGAGTCCGGACGAGAGAGTTATGGTCGTTTTAGCTCACCCGCTCATTTTTCGCTTATCGGCGATCATCGCCGACCGACCGGCCGTGTCGTCCGACACGGCCCGGCTGCATTTCGTCCCGGAAAATGCCGAAGACTTCGCCTCAGACCCGACCGTGTCGCCTAGCACGGCCGAGTCGAACCCTTCCGGATAAGCTGTAACCGATCGCTTGAGGCCCGACCGTGTTCCGTGACACGGCCGAGTCAATGCCGAGCGCCATGACAGTCACTATCGGTAGGCCCTTCGCGCCGCGACCGTGTCAGCAGACACGGCCGAGTCCTCGCCGGCCACTGCAGTGACACGACCGTGCCGATCGGGCACGGCCGTGTCCGGCAGGTAGTCAACCCCTATAATTCGCTTTTTTGAGCATCTCGGCTCATTTCTTCCCATTTCTTCACCTACAACCGAGAGAGAAAGCTTGAGGGAGGGATTTCCTTCACAAATCATTTGAGTGTTTGATTTTCTTCATCTCCTTTCGATCGGGAAGCCCGATAATCGATCTAACGCGTGTTCCTTGGATCATAGAGCTTGGTTATTCAAGAGGTAATTCCTTCAACACTTGGACTTCGATTTTGTGTGGGTATTGACGTTTTGGATGATTAAATCATGGTGTATGGTGTGATATATGCGTGATTATGGACATGTTTGAGTATTCACCGGATTATTGAAAGATTATTCAAGAACACTTTGAATTTTGTGTGGATTTTGGGGTTTTCGTAGATTCGTCCGTTTTGTCCGATTGAAGCTTGAGAACCTTGAGATTTTGATATATATCTATAACGTATGAGTGTTTTCTTCCGATTTTACGGGTTAGATTATGTCGTTTTCGGACTTGTGAGATTTGGACGATTTTTCCAACCTCTAGTTGATTATCCGTATATTTTTATGAATCGTAGACGGGTTTCGGGGGTTTCTTCGTGTAATTTGAATATGGATAATTGATTATCATATTCCTTGCGAATCGTTTAGGTGCCGGAAGCGCGCTCTCGGACCTACCGAACTCATACCTTTCCTCCGTTCGATTTCTCGATGTCTCAAAGGCAAGTATACATTTATGATTGTACGTTCTCGACTTTGAAAGTATGAAATATTGATGGTATGATTATTTCTAGCCACTCCGGGATGAGCCTATGGTCCTCTGAGGGTTTCGTAGCCTCTGGTGCGATTCCATGGTTGATATGAACGAACCGTTTCTACGGCATTCATATGAAATAATATTGGCATGTAATGAACGAACCATTTTGACGGCATTCCTACATGTAACGGCGTATGATATGAACGAACCGTTTCTACGGCATTCACATACGTCTTGAGATTTTAGTTATTCCGGAATACTGGTCTTAAATTGATGAATTGACGGATATTGATGAATTGACGGATTACATTTACTTTATTGTCGAGAAGTATTATGTTTCATACTGTTATACTTGCACTAGCTATTCGACGGCTAACCCCTTTATGGGGGAAATACGTTTCATGTATTTCAGGTTCCAGGAGAGCGGACGGCGTGTATCGGGTCGGCATAAAGATGGTGGGCAAGTGTGATACCGTGTCTTTCTTCCAGCTTTATTTCTTTGGAGTTTCCTGCTCAAAGGTTGTTGTAATCGATGGCTATTGAATACTCGAGTATTGTTTTCCTTTTTTCTTGATGTTTCGGCCTGTGTTTGCCGAAGTATTGAACTGAGTTGTGATGTTTGTGAATACATTGGTTATATTTCGAATACCTTTGTATCGTTTTTCATTCCATTGTGTGTAGACCTTATCGGTCAAAATTTATGGTTCCGTGTATGTTTAGCCTTGTGGGTCCCACGGCGGGGCTTACGGCGCTGTAATATCTCTGAATAACTTGGGAGTGTTACAGAATATGGTATCAGAGCTTAGGTCTATGGATACCTAGGCTGTCGGTCTTTTGGGTCGATCGAGTCGTTAATTGTCCACAGTATCACTACTCTGCCATCATCACAGTGCGACCGGTACTTGTAAGACCTCTCACTCTTCTGGTGTTTCCTTATTCGTTTTGCTTCCTTTTATCGATATTCTTGAGAATTGGACACTTTGTTGATGCGTGATTGAATTGTGCTTACGTGACTTGTGTGTTCTTCAGTATGTCAGCTGGTAGGGGCCGTGGCCGTGGTCGTGGCCGTGGGCGAGGAAGAGGTCGTGGCGCGGCCGTGTCCATCGGGCCTTCCATGGGCGGCCAACCTCAGCTTGTCGAACTCGGTGCATCCCGATACCGAGAGTCGACGACCACGGATGGTCAGGGGAACAACGCAGACGTTGGAGTGGCGAATGCACTTCAACAATTGGCTACTCAGATGACTATTTTGGCCCAAACTGTTCAGCTGAATAACCCGAACCCAAACACAGATGCCCTGCTTCAAAATGTAATCCGTATGCACCCTCCACAGTTTGGCGGTGCCATAGACCCGTTAAGCTGGGAGGATTGGCTAGCAGAATTGGAAAAGATTTTCGAGGCAGTTGATTGCCCCGAGGTGAGGAAAGTACCGATTGCCCAGTATTTCCTCACTAAGGAGGCCGCTACCTGGTGGAAGGTCATCAAGCCACAGGATCGTATTGCCTCATGGGCTGAATTTAAGGAGCTCTTGGAGGCCGAGTTTTGTCCTTGGCCGGTACGAGAGAGCCGAATCCGAGCCTTCTTCGAGGCTAAACCACAAGATATTCCCGTTTCGCAGGCGATCGTGGAGTATAACCAACAATTAATCCATGTGAAGGATCAAGTACGTAACGAGCGCGATAATATCCGTTATTTTGATATGCGGATGAATTTGGACTTACGGCGGTACATGGCCGGATTTGCTTGCACCACACTGAAAGAGTATCGTGACGAGCTTTAGCCCATGATATGTTGAGCCCGACAATGATACCGTTGAAGAACCGAAGAAGCGTAAAGTCGGGAAATTTTTCTCGCTCTAAGGGTGGCAACTTTCAAAAGTCACAGACGACTAACTGCTTTGCCGGACAAAGTCACGTTCTAATAAAGGGAAGAGGGGTTACCGTCCCACTTCGGGTACCTCAAATCGCGCGGTGACTTGCTATAATTGTGGCCGTTCGTGCCATATTAATTTGGAATGCCACTTTCCACCGTTGAAGTGTCACACATGCGGACAGATGGGACATAGAGCGACTTATTGTTCCGAGCCGAATCGGACTTTGGACACTCGGGCTTCGCCCCGGTGGTCAACCTCGGTAGAATTTTGGCAGGGGCCGGGACGGGGTCGAACGCTGGAGGGGGAACTCTAGCGCCGGTTCGGTACAACCACGAGTTTATGAGATGCGTCGAGCAGACGAGCCCGACGCGGCGGTGGCTTGTGTACCATCCATATTTTATCTTATCCAAATTGTGTGCTTTTTGATTCGGGTTCTACACATTCTTTTATTTCTTTGGAGTGTGTACGCCGTTTGAATATAACTTGTCTGACTGTTTGCGATCCCTTCATCGTGAGACTGCCGAGCGGGGATAGAATCGTGGGAAACCGGGAGATTAGAGATTTTCCGGTGATTATATCCAGTATGGATTGGTTATCGAATTTAATTGTAGTTGATATGGAAGGCGAGGACGTGATCCTCGGCGAGGATTGGCTTGATAGGCATCAAGCGATTATGAACTACCGTACCAAGGTTATCACCATGATGACTAAAGACGGATCTGAGTACTCGTTTTTGGGGTGTAAGTTGGGCCAATCCAAGTTACTTATCAGTTCCATGAAGGCCATAAAACTTTTGAATAAAGGTTGTTCGGGCTATTGGTGTTATGCGTTGAAAATGGAAGGAATTGAAGTCGATTTCTCTTCGATTCCGGTCGTTAATGAGTATCCCGATGTTTTTCCGGATGACCTCCCGGGATTACCGCCAGATCGAGAGATAGATTTTTCCGTGGATTTAGAGCCAGATGCGGCCCCGATTTCTAAAGCACCTTATCGGATGGCACCTTCCGAGATGCAGGAATGGAAGACTCAGTTGGGAGAACTTTTGGAAAAAGGGTACATCAGACCGAGCGCTTCGCCTTGGGGCGCGCCCGTTCTTTTCGTCAGGAAGAAGGATGGTTCACTACGTTTGTGCATTGACTACCGTGAGCTGAATAAAGTAACCATCAAGAATAAATATCCTTTGCCTCGTATAGACGATCTATTTGATCAATTGCAAGGAGCTGCGGTTTTCTCGAAGATTGATTTAAGATCCGGGTATTATCAATTCAGGGTGAGGGAATCCGACGTTCCGAAGACGGCGTTTCGGACGAGATATGGGCATTACGAATTTGTAGTTATGCCTTTTGGGTTGACGAATGCGCCGGCAGTATTCATGCAATTAATGAATAAAATATTCATCGAGTACCTCGACAGGTGTGTAGTCGTCTTTATTGACGACATCGTAATCTATTCTCGAAATAAGGAGGAACATGCCCGACACTTGCGTTTGGTTTTAGACATTTTGAGAACCGAGCACCTCTATGCAAAATTCTCGAAATGTGAGTTTTGGTTGGAAGATGTTATGTTTCTCGGCCATGTGATTTCGGCCGAAGGGGTTCGTGTAGACCCGCAGAAGATCGAGGCAGTGTTAGGCTGGGCACCACCTAAAAATGTTAAGGAGGTTCGTAGCTTTTTGGGCCTTGCTGGGTATTACCGTCGGTTTGTCGAGGGGTTCTCGAAACTCGCTCGACCGCTTACGAAATTACTCCAGAATACCGAAAAGTTTATTTGGACGGATGGGAGACAACAGAGCTTCGATGAACTGAAGAGACGATTAACTTCAGCGCCGATTCTAACTTTACCACATGGTAGCGAAGGCTTTACAGTTTATAGTGACGCTTCGGGTCAAGGCCTGGGCTGTGTTCTTATGCAGCATGATAAGACAATAGCTTTTGCATCACGACAATTAAAACCTTATGAGATGAATTATCCTACTCACGATTTAGAGTTGGCCGCAATTGTCTTCGCACTCAAGATTTGGCGGCATTATTTGTACGGTTCACCGTGTCGGATTTATACCGATCACAAGAGCCTGAAATATATTTTCAGTCAGAAGGAGCTAAATATGAGGCAGAGACGTTGGTTAGAATTGATAAAGGATTATGATTTGGAGATTCTTTACCACCCCAGAAAAGCCAATGTCGTTGCGGATGCGTTGAGCCGCAAATCGGCATCTCTTCAATTGCTTGAGGTTCTTACGTCTCAGACGAAGATTCGTCAGGATTTAATTGAACAAGGGATCGAAGTTTGGCTTCAGCGAGTACAGGGACAGTTGTGTACTCTCGAAATTACTTCGTCCTTGGTTGACGATATCAATGGGAAACAGTGGAGTGACCCGATGATTTCTCAACTGAAGGAAGATGTAATTAAAGGAAAAGCTCCAGGCTTTATGGTACACGAGGATAGTATTTTGAGATTTCGTATGTGCTTTATGCTCCGAATGATTTGGAGTTGAGACAGAGGATTCTCCGAGAAGCTCATGCTACGCCTTACTCAATCCACCCCGGAACGAGTAAGATGTACAAAGATTTGAAGCGAAATTTTTGGTGGAATAACATGAAGAAGGATGTTACGGAGTTTGTACTACGGTGCTTGACGTGTCAACAAGTCAAGATCGAACATCAACGACCAGCGGGATTGTTGAAACCACTCCCCATTCCCGAGTGGAAGTGGGAAGACATCTCGATGGATTTCATCACTGGCATGCCGAGAACTCGGACTGGAATGAATATGATTTGGGTAATTGTTGATCGGTTGACCAAGTCTGCACATTTCTTGGGTATTAAGGATACTTGGGGACCGGATTGAGTGGCTCGAACCTTTATTGCTGAGATCGTGAGGTTACACTGTACTCAAGACCATTGTTTCGATCGAGACGGCCGTTTCGTATCGCATTTTTGGCAGCCGTTCATCGTGCCTCTGGGTACGGAGTTGAGATTGAGCACTGCCTTTCAACCTCAGTCGGACGGTCAGACAGAGAGGACGATTCAGACATTGGAAGATATGTTACGGGCTTGTGCCTTGGATTGGAGTAATGATTGGGAGCTTCACTTGTCGTTGATTGAGTTTGCTTACAATAATAGTTGGCATGCGTCGATCAAAATGGCACCCTTCGAGGCACTCTATGGTAGGCGATGTAGGCCGCCATTATGTTGGGACGAGGCTTCTGAGCTAGTTGGGACGGAACCGGATATGTTATTGGAGACCAAGGAAAAGATTTCTATTATCCGAGATCGACTACTGACTGCCCAGAGTCGTCAGAAATCTTACGCTGATACTCGTCGTTGACCCTTGGAGTTTGAAGTGGGGGATCACGTCTTGCTCAAAGTATCACCGACCAGAGGAGTTTTCCGCTGGGAAAGGGAAAACTCGGTCAAGGTATATCGGACCTTTCGAGATTTTGGACAGAGTTGGAGATTTAGCTTATCGCTTGGCGTTGCCTCCACTTTGAGTCACGTCCATAGTGTTTTCCATGTGTCCCATTGAGGAAGTACTTACAGGATCCGATCCACATTATTGACTACAGTGAGATTGATGTATCATAGGAAATTACCTTAACCGAGAAACCCGTGAACATTCTTGAGCGCCGTGAGAAACAATCTCGCATAAGACCATTCCACGGGTTAAAGTACAATGGTCGAGGCATGGAGTCGAAGAGGCGACTTGGGAGACGGAAGAGAAGATGCGAGTTGAATACCCCGAACTATTTATTTCTTAAGTTTCGGGACGAAACTTCTTTTTAGAAGGGGAGAATGTAATATCCGGTTGTAATTCAGTCATTATCATTCAGTAATTTCATTCGGTGATTGTCACTCAGTGGATTTTCACTCATTTATAATCATTCATCAATCATGTTCATTCACCCGTGTTCACCGTTCGGAAAAACTTCGAGTTGTGTATCGTTATTGTTCATCGTTTCAACTTTCCTCTTATGAGTTCGACTTTATTAGATCACCATTAATTTTTGGTAACTCCAAAAATTCTAAATCTTTGCAATATTATAGAGCATCGAGTTATCTTTCCAATGGTTCAAACGGTGAGTCAATCGGAGTCCGGACGAGAGAGTTATGGTCATTTTAGCTCACCCGCTCATTTTTCGCTTATTGCCGATCACCGCCGAACTCGGCCGTGTCGTCCGACACGCCGTGCGTACTCGTCCGGAAAATGCCAAGACTACGCCTCGAGACCCGACCGTGTCGTCTGGCACGGCCGAGTCGAACCCTTCCGGATAAGCCAGAACCGACTGCCCAGAGGCCCGACCGTGTTCCAGGACACGGTCGAGTCAATGTCGAGCGCCGCGGACAGGTCACTATCGGTAGGCCCCTTCGCGCCGCGACCGTGTCAGGTAGGACACGGTCGAGTCCCTGTCGGCCAGCTGTGCGACACGACCGTGCCGATCGGCACGGGCCGTGTCCGGCAGGGTAGTCAACCCCTATAATTCGTTTTTTTTTGAGCATCTCAGCTCATTTCTTCCCATTTCTTCACCTACAACCGAGAGAGAAAGCTTGAGGGAGGGATTTCCTTCACAAATCATTTGAGTGTTTGATTTTCTTCATCTCCTTTCGATCGGGAAGCCCGGATAATCGATCTAACGCGTGTTCCTTGGATCATAGAGCTTGGTTATTCAAGAGGTAATTCCTTCAACACTTTGGACTTCGATTTTGTGTGGGTATTGACGTTTTGGATGATTAAATCATGGTGTATGGTGTGATATATGCGTGATTATGGACATGTTTGAGTATTCACCGGATTATTGAAAGATTATTCAAGAACACTTTGAATTTTGTGTTGGATTTTGGGGGTTTTCGTAGATTCGTCCGTTTTGTCCGATTGAAGCTTGAGAACCTTGAGATTTTGATATATATCTATACCGTATGAGTGTTTTCTTCCGATTTTATGGGTTAGATTATGTCGTTTTCGGACGATTTTTCCAACCTCTAGTTGATTATCCGTATATTTTTATGAATCGTAGACGGGTTTCGGGGGTTTCATCGTGTAATTTGAATATGGATAATTGATTATCATATTCCTTGCGAATCGTTTAGGTGCCGGAAGCGCGTTCTCAGACCTACCGAACTCATACCTTTCCTCCGTTCGATTTCTCGATGTCTCAAAGGCAAGTATAGATTTATGATTGTACGTTCTCGACTTTGAAAGTATGAAATATTGATGGTATGATTATTTCTAGCCACTCCGGGACGGGCCTATGGTCCTCTGAGGGTTTCGTAGCCTCTGGTGCGATTCCATGGTTGATATGAACGAACCGTTTCTACGGCATTCATATGAAATAATGTTGGCATGTAATGAACGAACCGTTTTGACGGCATTCCTACATGTAACGGCGTATTATATGAACGAACCGTTTCTACGGCATTCACATACGTCTTGAGATTTTAGTTATTCCGGAATACTAGTCTTAAATTGATGAATTGATGGATATTGATGAATTGACGGATTACATTTACTTTATTGTCGAGAAGTATTATGTTTCATCTTATACTTGCACTAGCTATTCGACGGCTAACCCCTTTATGGGGGAAATACGTTTCATGTATTTCAGGTTCCAGGAGAGCGGACGGGCAGGTATCGGGTCGGCATAAAGATGGTGGGAAAGTGTGATACTGTGTCTTTCTTCCAGTTTTATTTCTTTGGAGTTTCCCGTTCAGTGTTGTTGTACTGGATTGGCTATTGAATACTCGAGTATTGTTTTCCTTTTTCCTTGATGTTCCGGCCTGTGTTTGCCGAAGTATTGAACTGAGTTGTGATGTTTGTGAATACATTGGTTATATTTCGAATACCTTTGTATCGTTTTTCATTCCATTGTGTGTAGACCTTATCGGTCAAAATTTATGGTTCCGTGTATGTTTAGCCTTGTGGGTCCCACTGCGGGGCTTACGGCGCTGTAATATCTCTGAATAACTTGGGTGTTACAGGCTTCATTGAACAATGCCTCGACTTACGCAGGGTCAATACCGGCCTGGATAGCCTCGGCGGCCGTCTCCAGATGGAAATCTATAGAGGATCCTCCCTGGGCAGTCGAAGCCCCAGCAGCGGAGCTGGTGCCCACTCCGTGTGAAGAGGATGTTCCAGACATTCTTGAAATAAGAAGAGGAGAAAAGGAGTGTCTTTTCTTACCAAGGATCGAGTCGATCGACGATCAGCAGTTGAAATCTCCAGAAAAATCTTTAGCAAAAGTCTTCTCTCTCCGATAAAAGCGCATAAGGATCCTAACCCTGCAACCCGGCGCCCTTTTATAGGAGAAAGCATGGACTTCCGTGTAATTAAGGAGAATATCAGGGGCCGAAGTGCAACCGTTGCTATTAATGACTCCCTTGAAACCCGCGATGTGTCGTTTTGAGGGCACGCCAGACGAGGATTCGCAGCTAACCGTCTGTATCCCCCAACAGAAACCCGACACGTGCCCCGGGGACTTTTCCACATCCACTATCATTTCCCGCTTATTTCAGCGACCGACCAGGTCGTCCAAAGTTCAAAGCCAAACCACTCAAAGACGATCGCCAGTTCCGTGAAATGCAGAGTCACACGTCATAATTTAACGATCGCCAACAGAACCACCTCACCCCACGTTTCCAACATAGGAGTGAGCTGGGGGGCAATTGTTGTGCGGCGATTTGTATGCCTCGACAGCGATCAGATCAAGGGACGTGCGACCGAGTCTTCAACCAAACAGGCTACGGAGAACTCGCCTAAACGAAGATAACAGTCCACCATCAAGTATCTAAGCGATCGACTCACAAGGCGATCGCCTTTTGGCACCCAGCGATCGACTCTGGTGCCCGACCAAGGACGACCGTCCTATGCCACGAACAAGACCATCGTCCGTCAAAGTCTACGAAGACTGGATCTCAAAGCAGCGCCCATGTGCAGATCCGCTAAAGGCGCCGCATAACATGGATTGTTGACCACAGCCTGTCACCACCTTATCACCTACCGACAAACCCGCCGAAAGGTACAAGGTGGGACCGCCCGTGATAGCGACTCAGACGCGTGCAGACTTCTCATTGGACCGCACAGCTGGATGCCAGCAACTCCTGCGGACTTTAAGGGGACCAGCCCATGTGCTAAAGACGATCGCCCGCTTATTATGATACAGCAAAGGCGATCGCCCAACTTCTCCCGGTCCTATAAATAGAGAACTTCCAGCAACTGGAAAAAGGTTCCTCTCGTTCGAAAACACACTCATAAAAGCGTACACATACGTTCATCTCCACAGAATACATACATTCCTTCAGGCTCTCGGTTTCCTCTCTTGGATCTACTTCAGGACTTCTCTCAGCACTTCTCATCCAGAAGATGGTCGGCAGAGGCAAGAACTCCCTGCAATACAGATTCAATGAGACCCACAAGCCTAGGAACTCAAACATAGAGCTACCACACGCCGTGAGAGACTGTCAATTTCTCACGGTCGTCACATCTCATCAACGTTGTTACAAGAACTCACAGAGCATCATATCTGGTTCTTCCGGCAATCTTCACGCTCTATAGCTAAGATAACTAGAATCTTTACACTCATTATAATAGTATTCTAACATTAATACTTGTATCCCAGAATATTTGTATTAATAACATCTCGCGAGAGCATTCAAGCCCGGGACTAACAACCCCGACAAATCTTGTGTTATTTACTTTCTCTACGGAAGTGCTCTCGCACTTTGTTTGCTATCCATCCATTCCAGCAATATCTATCTCCAGATAATATTTTGGGTAGCAACAAGTGGCTCTCAAATCTGATTGTAATAGAAATGCAAGGAGACAACCTGATACTCGGAGACGATTGGCTTAATTGATATGGAGCTATTGTAAACTACCGAAGGAGGAATATCTCGCTGATTGCTGACGATGGTTCCGAAATACTTTTTGAAGGATGGAAACCAGGAATCTCAGGAAAGTTGATCAAGGTGATGAAAGCTGTCAAAATGTTGAAACAGGGCTGTACCGGATACTGGTGCTATGCAATGAAGAAAGAAGACGAAATTGTGGACCTTTCATCCATTCTTGTTGTGAACGAATTTCTGGATGTATTTCCTGACGAGTTACCTGGACTACCTCCACGACGAGATGTAGAATTCACCATTGAGCTGGAACCCGGAGCTACACCCATTTCTAAGGCGCCGTATCGTATGGCACCTACTGATATGTATGAACTGAAAAAGCAGCTGGAGGAGTTACTGGACAAATGCTATATCCAGCCAAGCATTTCGCCCTGGGGAGCGCCGGTTCTTTTTGTCCGGAAGAAGGATGGATCGCTTCGACTGTGTATTGACTATCAAAAGCTGAACAAGATGACGATTAAGAACAAGTATCCGTTGCCACGGATTGATGATTTGTTTGACCAGTTGCAAGGAGCAACAGTATTTTCTAAAATCGATCTGAGATCAGGATACCATCAACTGAGGATTAAGGAATCTGATGTTCCGAAATCAACATTCAGAACTCGTTACGGACATTATGAGTTTGTAGTGATGCCGTTTGGTCTCACTAATGCACCTGCTATATTCATGCAATTTATGAACCGAGTGTTCATCGAATATTTGGAAAAATTTGTGGTCGTGTTCATTGATGACATTCTGGTGTATTCTAAGAGCCTGGAAGAGCATGCACAGCATTTACGGATTGTGTTAGACCTGTTGAGAAATGAAAAATTGTATGCCAAACTTTCTAAGTGTGAATTCTGGCTAAAGGAAGTAATGTTCCTCGGTTATGTGGTATCAGCTGAAGGAGTCCGAGTAGATCCTCAGAAGATCGAAGCGATTATGGATTGGAAGCCTCCAAAGAACGTGAAAGAAGTCCGGAGTTTCTTAGGACTTGCTGGATATTATCGTCAGTTCGTGGAAGGATTTTCCAAAATTACCCACCCACTTACTCGACTACTGCGGAAAACTCAAAAGTTTGAGTGGAATGAATTGTGTCAGATTAGCTTTGATGAATTTAAGAAGAGATTGACGACGGCACTGATTTTAGCACTCCCACGGGGAACTGGGGGATTTATAGTTTACAGTGATGCTTCGAACCAAGGTCTCGGATGTGTATTGATGCAGAATGATAAGGTGATTGCTTATCTGTCACGACAGTTGAAACCTTATGAAGTGAATTACCCAACGCATGATTTGGAGCTAGCAGCAGTAGTTTTTGCTTTAAAAATCTGGAAACATTACCTGTACGGGACTCACTGTCAGATCTTTACGGATCGCAAGAGTCTCAAATACATCTTCAGTCCGAAAGAGTTGAACATGCGACAAAGGAGATGGCTGGAACTTATTAAGGATTACGACTTAGAGATTCTTTATCATCCAGGAAAAGCAAATGTAGTGGCCGATGCACTTAGCCGCAAGCCTGTTTCTATCCAGATGATGGAGACTCTGACCTCCCAACTCAGCATTCAATGAGAGATGATTCGAGAAGGAATTGAAGTATGGTTACAAAGAGTCCAATGACAACTTTGCGTGATGGAAATAACTTCATCGTTAACCGAAGAAATCAAATCTAAGCAAGCAGATGATCCTCTGATGATTCGGTTACGTGATGAAGTGATCAAGGGGAAGGCCCCCGGATTCGTGATTCATGATGATGGAGTTTTGAGATTTCAGAACCGACTCTGCGTTCCCGATGTCGATGTTCTTAAACAGACGATTATGAAAGAAGCTCACAGCTCACCCTATTCTATCCACCCGGGCACCAGTAAGATGTACAAGGACTTAAAGCAGAATTTCTGGTGGGGCAACATGAAGAAAGATGTAGCGGACTATGTTTCGAAATGCTTGACTTGTCAGCAGGTTAAGATCGAGCATCAACGACCTGCCGGGATGTTGAAGCCACTCCCGATTCCTGAATGGAAGTGGGAGGACATATCGATGGACTTTATTACTAGTATGCCGAGAACCAAGATAGGAATGAACATGATTTGGGTGATAGTTGATCGTTTAACCAAATCATCTCATTTTCTAGGCATTAAGGACACGTGGGGACCAGAGAGGTTGGCACGAGTATTTATTTCAGAGATAGTCCGATTGCATGGTATGCCGAAGACCA
This sequence comes from Orobanche coerulescens, assembly GCA_033398695.1. Lineage (NCBI taxonomy): Eukaryota > Viridiplantae > Streptophyta > Magnoliopsida > Lamiales > Orobanchaceae > Orobanche > Orobanche coerulescens. The sequence continues at coordinate 75,246,593 of CM065807.1, read as the reverse complement.
TTATTTCTAACCGAGACGGTCGCTTTGTATCGCATTTTTGGAAAGCAGTTCATAAGGCCTTGGGGACCGAATTGAACTTTAGTACAACTTATCACCCGCAGACTGACGGACAATCCGAAAGGACCATTCAAATGGTGGAAGACATGCTAAGGGCCTGTGCCTTAGATTGGTCAAACGATTGGGAAGTTCATCTACCGTTGATTGAATTTACCTACAACAATAGTTGGCATGCTTCCATTAAGATGGCACCGTTTGAGGCATTATACGGGAGGAGATGCAGATCTCCCCTATGTTGGGATGATTCATCAGAATTGATTGGGACAGAACCGGAGTTGATTGTGCAGACACGAGAGAAGATAGCCTTGATTCGTGAAAGACTATTGACCGCCCAGAGTCGACAGAAATCTTATGCAGACGTACGCCGTCGCCCATTAGAGTTCAGTATTGGAGACCACGTACTTTTAAAGGTTTCTCCTACTCGGGGAATCTTTCATTTTGGAAGGAAAGGAAAGCTGAGTCCGAGATATATTGGACCGTTCGAGATCCTTGAGAGAGTTGGAGAGTTGGCATACAGATTGGCATTACCGCCGTCATTGAGCCATGTTCATAACGTGTTCCACGTATCCCAGTTATAGAGATATATACCGGATCCTAGTCATGTCATTGATTTCGGCGAGATCGAAGTCGCTCGGTATGGAACATTTGAAGAAAGACCGGTCAAGATACTCGAGAGTCGAGTTAAGCAGTTGAGGAAAAAACCAATCGTTTTGGTCCAAGTTCAGTGGTCACGCCACGGGGTGGAAGAAGCCACTTGGGAAACGGAAGATAGCATGAAGTCCATATATCCAGAGTTATTTTTGTCTTGAGTTTCGGGACAAAACTCCCTTTTAGTAGGAGAGTATGTAATATCCGGATTTATTATTGTGTATTTCACCTGTATTTGAACCCTGTATTATTCAGAATTATGATCTCGATAATTGGAGTATGATATTTCTCACATTTGTATCCTTATACATAAGTATAACAACATGCAAAATTTCTCATGCAAACTCGTGATAGCGCATGCTAAGATTGTAGCTTAACGTGCGTTATCGGGCTACAACTAGCGCACGCTATGAATGAAGAATTGCGTGCGCTAGGCAGCCAATTATTGAGGTAGATGGCTAGCACATGCGTCAACCAGACGTGGGTCCGAATAAGATTCCCGCGGGCGGAACTGGACAGTTTTGGAGTCAACTCTTATTTAGCGTGCGCTAAGGGATGTATGATAGCGTGCGCTAATCAGCTATTGTGTAGAAACTTTATATAAGGGACAACACTCCATTTTCTTCTCATTTCCTTCGAGCATCCTTCGTTATTGAGAGACCAGAGAGCATTATATCTTCCTTAAACACACTTAGAACACATCTACTTGATCATTAGAGATGGAATGTTACTTGTGATTGATTGTTGAATTAGAGAAACACCTTGGATTGGCATACAAATAACCGGAGCTGGATTCTACCTTTTTGACTCGGTGTTATCTTCATATTAAGGTATGTTAATTCTTTCTCCAGCCTTAGATTCGTGTTCTGAAGAGTTAGATGAATCATGCTATCAAGATATTGGGTTTCATTAGTGAATTATTCAACAAACATCATGTTTAGAAGTGGGAATGATTATGCTTATATATCGTCGTTGAAACATCGTAGTTGGAATTGTTAGTTCACCTTCAAGATGAAGTCTGAATGTGATAATGATAATGGAACTTAGTGCATCAACCTGAGATCATCAAACTTCACACGAGAATGATAATCAAGTTGGATATAAGAGTTGTGATAATATTCATTTCCTTGAATTCAAAGATGTTTGAATCAGTAAGATCATTCATAAGTTTATGAACATGACATGTCGACGGATAACGTACGTTAATCACTGAGGAATTCATAACTTTCATCACCGTTGGAACAAGTCTGCGGCCCAGTAGTGTACAGCCAGGCACGTTTAGTGCATGCTAAGCTATGTATATTAACGTGCGCTAACGGGCATAAGTTAACGTACGCTACGTTTGGTACGTAACGTACGTTATGTCATCAGGCGAGTCAGTCGGCTGATCATTAAGGACTGTCGATACATAGTTAGTGCACGCTAGGCTTCGATTGTTTACGTGCGCTAACGAGTAGGCTTAATGCACGCTACGTTGAATACGTAGCGTACGCTAAGTAGTTCAGGCAGATTACGTTTTATGAACGTTCGGCCGTAAATTGAATTGTTAGACATTCATGCAACGTGAGATAAATTCTATATTATTTCTTTTGTTAAGGTTCGAGCTTGCTACGTGATTGATCGAAGGGGTGACCTTCGAGTGTTTCGTTTTTCGTGGAAGTAGTATTCTTGTCTTCGAATCGAGGCAAGTACCTTAATTGTTTTATGTATTGATGTTATACATATTGTTGTACATGTATGTCGCTGTTGTATGTCCACCTCGTGTTGGTCTGACGGGATCATCGGGGGATCTATGCTAGCATGCGCTGGATCATCGGACGGGTTTATTCCACCTTGGGTTGGTTTGATGGAATCATCAGGGGGTCTAGGCAGTGAACGCTGGATCATTGGAATTACCATGTGTATGTTGTAATATCATGTTGTGATTATCATGTGTGTATGTTATTATTGAGTTTCTCGCAGGATAAGACTCGTTGGTTCTTTTGTCATTTATGTTATTATTCTTCGTGAGGTATTGAATAATATGTTGTGGTACTTGTACTAGCAATCATTGTGCTAACCCCTTCGGGGGTGAACATTTGTCTATGTTCAGGATCCAGGAGAGCAGGGAAACAACCACTGGAGTTGCATGATGATGAGGGTGCAGAGTGATATTCCGGCCGTGTTTATTTGTCTGTTGTTTGTACCGTTTTAATAAGTACTTGAGTACGTAGTCGTTTATGATGATTTGGATTTGGTGATGTATTAATACTTTTCCATTGAACATTCGTATTTTCAGTATTGGTCAGAACTGTTGTATCTTATTTTCGTTATTTTCATACGTTGGTATTTGTTAATGTCTTTTCAATTCTTCAGCCTTGTAAATCCTTATGTAAAGGATTTACGGCGCTGTAATATTTCTGAATATATCGGGGGTGTTACAGGAGTATAGAGTTCAATTAATATACGCTTCACCATCCTATTATAGCCGTATCATCGGAGGATAATAGGGTGGTAGTTATTCTGGTCGACTTCCGGAGTGTGGCAAGTATAGGCACGGTGTTTCGGTGCTCGGGATTTCAAAAGCTTGGCGAATCGGATTCGTGAGGAAGATCACCTAAAGCTTGGGAATCGCCCTTGTGAAGAACACCATTTAATCAACGGACTTTGAGGTTATGTTTTCATATCTTCCTTTGTTTCGTTTTATATTTATATATACGTAGCTTGATCGATCCTCTAAAGGGATTCAGATCGAATTTACTTTGATTTTTTGCTTCCGATGCGCCTTCGTTTTAGGCACAGAATCCCAACAGTGGTATCGAAGCGAGGTCTTGCGATCGTAAATACGATATTTAGGATTTGAAATGCTTGATTAAATGGTTTATGATTTGGAATCATAATCGTTTTAATCGTTGATTTTCAATTGTTCATCTAAAAATTAATTTTCCATGGTTTTATGTTACAATATAAATCTATTTTTCTTTTGAAAAACTGATTTAAATATGTAATATAAAGATGAGAAAAATATAAATTTTGGAATCAGAGCGAATAAACGAGCCGAAAATATAAACGAACCCGGTAGCTTGGAGCTGGCCGGGCGCTGTCGTGCGGTCCCAGGCAGTGGATCGCGATCCGGCCATGCGGTCTGGCCCTGCTCGGAAGCCTGTTGGGTGCTGCCAGACAGTGGATCGCGATCCGGCCATGCGGTCAGGCCCTTATCGATAGCCTGCTGGGCAGTGCCCCGGGCTTGGCTCGGTCGTGTTTTTCGACTCCGTTTTTTATATTTCGTTTGGTAATTAATTTCCCACAAATTAATTTAAATTTAATTTTCCTAAGATATAATTATGGTAATTTTATTCTTAGGGGAGTTAATTTAATGAAATATTTTCTCGCCTGGAATAAGTTAAAATTAACGGTTGTTTGAATTATTGGATTAATCTTATGGATGGATTAATTTATATTGATTGGATCAATAGTTAGATTAATTGTTATGCTATTAATTTTAATGTGATTGTTGCATTATTATTTGACTGGTGATGTAGTTCATGGACTTAGTTTTGAATCATTTGTTTTCGATTGAGTTGTAAAGGCCGTTTTGAGCCTATTTAATTTACTAGAGAAATGTGTATTTAGAATGCAATTTCAATGTAAAATTTATATGTAATGATGAAGACCGGAGGAAGATCCATTCGAGAGGACGAAGATTCCAGACTCAAGACATGTAATTCGATTACGATGTTTTTTAGTTCTAGGAACGGTCCGCGAACTACATGTTGGTAGCAACTAGGTTGTGTATGTTTATTCATATGGTATGCATGTCGAAAAACGCGCTTAAATGAATTAATGTGCAAAGTGTAACATTAATAGCGAAAATTCTCCCACAACAAAATATTGAGTTTAAAAGGTTTTGAGGTTTTCCTACCCTCCATCGAGCTTTTGGAAAATTAAAACCCAAACCGAATGTGCTATGCTTCCGAGTTATTGGGGTAGTCGTCCGGGGAGGGTCGATAAATTCCGAGAGTGCATTAGATGCATTCGGTTGGAGCAAATTTTATCCCTAGAAACTAGTTCGGTTGCTGGATAAGATTCAATTGTGAAACTGATTAGCGTCGATGGTATAAACTTAACTTGTTCACGAACTACAGAACCGTATAGGTTGAGGGGAGTGAGCAAGGGGAAAAAGTAGATCGAATCATCCATTAGATGGGTTGGTGTTGGACACCACTTTATGAAGATTAATAGACTAAAAACCTGTTCGGTTGCCCTCTATTAAAATTTATAAAGAACTCGATCACCACTATGAAGTAAAGTGAACAAGTACTTCCAGATTTCACAAGAGAGTGTGTTATTCCGATAAAAGTAGTGGGAGTTGGGTTAAAATAATCGAAAAGACCTTAATTCTAAACTTAGATCATAATTGAACGAGTCACTAATAAATGTCAGATTTATCGCAGCATGCACAAAATATCAACTCTCAAAATGACAATGAACCCTTTTTCAATTCTACTCGAAAAGAACACCTTAAATGGGCCTAACTTTGTGGATTGGCTCCGCAACCTGAGGATAGTCCTTAGTATGGAGGTGCTAGGATATGTCTTGGAGGTGGACATTCTGGCGGATCCAGTGCGGACCAGAGCCCGTCAGGATGATGTTTAAAACCACGAAAACTGGGTTAATGATGACATTAGAATCCGTGACTATATGATGGCCTCTATGTCTAATCAGCTTCAGAGAGCTCATGAGAAAATGACTTCTACTAGGCATATCTTATCTCACTTAACCGAGCTTTATGGTGAGCATAGTCGAACTGCTAGATATGAGATATCCAAGCAACTGTTCGGTGACAGGATGAAGGAAGGTGAGAAAGTTGGGGACCATGTCATCAAAATGATCTCTATGATCGAGAGATTGGAGGCTCTTGATTTTATGATGCATGCTTCTCTCCAGACCGACCTTATCCTACAGTCTCTTCCTCTTTCCTTCTCAAAGTTTGTTATTAACTTCAATTGTAATGAGATTGTTTGCAATTTAGCAGTGTTGATGAACAAACTTGTAACCGCTCAGTCTCAGATGAAGACTCCACGGATGAAGGAGTCTGCCCTTGTGATTTCTTCTGGATCTCGGAGGTCCAATAATAAGAAGAAAAAGGCAAAAAAGCATATGGGACCACGAACCAAGGACTTTAAAGGTAAGGGAAAGGTCCCGATGGTTCCTAAGAGCAAGAAGGTGAAGTCAGACGAATGTCTCAAATGCGGTGAGCTGGGCCACTAGGCAAGAGACTGTTCGAGCCTTCATGGCGCTTTAGGTACAGAACTTTCAGTTTTGGAAACGAATTGATCTGCTACTGTATTTCCTACTTCTTGGATACTGGATTCAGGTGCTAGTTCTCATATTTGTACCATGAATCAGGATCTGGAACAAAGTAGAAAGCTTGGAGCTGGGGAAGTGATGATTACTGTCGGAAGTGGGCATAGTGTTGCAGCAACCGAAATAGGATCACTTTTTTGGATTTGGAATCCGGCTTTGTTTTAACTTTAGATGATGTACGATTGTTGCCCAAGGGGCATAAAAACATTGTATCCATTCCGGTCATGGATCGGAAAGCCTTTTCATTTTTCATTGGTAATAGTTCCTGCTATATTGATTTTCGAAATAAACTAGTGGGCATTGCTATATTGTTAAATGGATTGTATCATCTAAACCTAAACAACAAAGTCATTGTGAATACTATGACTAGGATGTAATATTCGCATTTTTCCTTTTTCTGGTATTTTTTATTTTGATATACTTTTCATTTTTAGTGACTTGTTTGTAACCGTATTGGTGTTTTGAGAATATTTAATACTGGACTTTTTGTCAACCGAGCTTGTTTCGGACTTGTTCTACTCAATTCCACATTTAGTGGCATTTCCATTGGTATTTGGTTCGATTCCCGTAATCGTTGTCCGGACCTACCGTTTCGTGGTTGCCATAAATCTATTTTATGTTATTATGCATGTTGTGAGCTTTTGTTTGGTGTTTCAATCATGTATCGTGTATTTCAGACGTATTGGGACTATTTTATAAATTCCCAAAGTTAAGGGGTAATTATCATCGTTGTCGTATTCCGAACCATTGGGTAGTCGGAACTGTGTTTTATTTTCGTGCGTTAGATTCTGACTCGAACCCGTCATGCATGTGTCCTCTCCAGTCTGTTGTTTTGTGTCGGGTGTGTTGTGTTTTCAGGTACAGTTTCAACGAAGTATGGTTCAATTAAACTCACATTCCACGTCCTCATGAATCGACTTTATTCATAGAGTACTCTTTATGGATTGGCATTCATTGAGGTGTCCCCCAATGATGACTATAATCCAGAATCACATGAGACAGATGAGTTTATTTGATCAGATGATCAAGTTTCATGTACCAAACTCGCATACATTCTTAGCGAGAGTATTTATCGAACCAAGTGGCATCCCAATACTCGATGAGATCCAAAGCCTAGTAACACTGTCTACCACAATTTGTGGTGTTACCATATCACCATTTATAGGTGACGAACGTCCATGACCGGACACAATCCTTGTAGATATGGTTGCAACATGTATTTAATCTCATCACTTTAGGGAACTTGGTGAGACACAGTAGGGACAAACTATGACAATTCCAAGTCGTTCTACTCGAACATGATCGTTCGCATCTCCCCCTAACGACGGAAGAATGGCTCATCAAAGTGACTTACGAGATCGTCTGCCAAGGTATATTTTAAACGGACTATGAGTGAAAGCGCATGTCATATTCATCATTTATAACCCGTCATAATGCGTTGTGGTAACGCACTTTGGCACATGAACATGTGGACGATAAAGGTTTTCATTGTTAGCACAATCTAGTTAACAAAATAAATACTGTTACACTCGTAACTAAGCATTTGAATTATGATAGGGATAGGTGAATATGACATGTTGACCTATGCTGCATAACCGTAGCTACTGGTCTTGAGAATCCAACAAACCGCCACCATGCACCACCGGGATCGAACATAAAGAAATGATTGAACCGATGATAGGCTGTTGGTTTTATCGAACCTCTAGTGCTTTCTTGAAGAGTTCACTCTCTTCACCAGCCCCAACACCTCAAAATTTCGTGAGCATGTATAAACGGGTGTTTAGGATTCTAAAACCATCAACCTTGTGGTCAAAAACCGGTCGAAATGATATCGAACTGGTCGTTCGGACGACTGGTGGTATGTGAAAACTTCATTTAAGTGGTTCACCTCCTTCCAAGTCTCCAAATGGCACCAAAATTTGTGAGAAGGTAGCCTTGGATGTTAGGCTCATTAAAATTTCACTTTAAGACTTGGTCTAAAAGTGGGTGAACCGACCTTTACAATGACTGGTCCGCAAGTTGGACAACCATAAACTTAGGTTTCATCAACTTATCAATCATTATCAAAGGAACAACATAACATATAAATGTTATTACTTGAGTACGACCATTTGTGAACACCATCATAGCATCATAAGCCACCCAGGCTAATACTTATGATCATGTATGTATAAGGACTCAGTGAAAAGGGAGGACTCAGCACCATGCTTATGCGAGTCTTTACATTATTCTCTTTAGCATGGGAGGGTGTCATCTCCTAATCATGATAAAGAATAGATTTTAATCAATGAACATGGCTAAGAAGGATCATTGGGGGGGGGGGTCTTTGGCGTCACACATTCTTATGAAAGCAAGACGCGAATGACATAAATATCATCATCGGTCATGAGCCCTGCTCACGACTCCACCAATATACTTTGGTGTCTTTGATCCAGTTAGATCCTTTGTTCAAAGGAAAATGATGTCCATGGAAATACCGTGGTATATGGATCATCAAACTGTCCAAACTTTGGACTATTAAAGCTTAAATGTGTCAATGTCCCAATACATCTTCTGGTTATAAAAACCGATCCAAGTCGGACCATATTGACTCATGAATATTTTTTCTTTTCACATATCCAATACAAGTGATGCGCACTACTAAAAAAAAGAGCTTTGGTGACACTTGTGTTCTGACAGTTTTGTGTTATGTGTCACTAAATATATAAAACTCGATTAGTTTTTGTATTTAGCATTTAAGTGTCACTAATTGCTCATATCGGAGTATCACTAATCTAGGCATCTATAATTTCTGACACTAACTAACTAACGTATAGTAATAAAAAAAAAAAGAAAAACACTCAAATAACTCTTTTTTCATTCCCCTCCTATCCTTTCCCAGCCCAAGGCTCACGCCTCTTCTTCTCATACATTCAAAATCATTGACTCCAGACAATCCTCCGTCTCCCCGTTTTTTCTCCCGTTGTGGTCGCGCCTGACTGGCACCCACTGCCGGTAGTCCTCATCGTCGCCCTGTTGACGAGCTCTGCAAGTATCCATTAAACGCCCAAATAATCAATATCTATCAAAACCCAACCCTAAAACGCCTCCATTCATTTTTACTCACACTTCGGATAAAAGCCTCCGCTCTCATTTTCTCAACTGCTCCGCCGAGGGTTTCAGCAACTTCATAGCCATGGTAACCTCTTATCTGATCTCTTCTAAACACCCTACGATTTCATCTATGTGATATCCGACTTAGATCTTTTGCTTATTGGCTCGGGTTTGATTAAATTTATTTGCGTTTAATTATGATTTTTGTGTTTTTGTTTTGTAAATGTCGTAGGGGAAAGGAACTGGAAGCTTTGGTAAGAGGAGGAAAAAGACACACACATACTGTGTGTGAGGTGCGTCCGCCGGAGTTTCCACCTTCAGAAGAGCCGCTGCTCCGCTTGTGCTTACCCTGCCGCCCACAAGAGGACATGTATGTCATTTATGCCTTTTTGTTTTACATTTTTAATCTTTGATTTATGTATATACGTGAATATAAGATCATTGTTTCTGAGATTTATTGAATTATATTTTTCAGTTGATTAGCTTTGTGGATTGTTGCCTTTAGATGAATGAGTAGTTATGCTATATCTGTTCATATGCAGTGCAGTTATATTTATTTTAATTTATTTTACATTTCTGATTGATTGAGTGACCTGATTGCGCATTTTGGGCTTACGATAAGTGGATTCATAATTGTTGCATTTGTTCATGTTGTCTTGTAATTTAAGAAATAACTAATTACAAGGTGATTATTGTGAAATCATGGACTTGAGTGGGCAGAGTCGATTAGTGGTCTAAGCTAGCTGACCAAGCTGAGCTATTCGAGTAGGTATCGAGTTTGCACTTTAATTCCCATCTCCATTACTGAAAACTCGTGGTTTCCTCTGTAGGGACTGATTGTTAGGTCTCTGAGGAAGACTACAAATGGAGTAAGGTAATATTGTATATTTATCCTTTAATTCACGTTATTAAAGTAATTAATTGTCATGATAGTAATTCTTTTATTTTTTTCCAACTTATTTCCTCTGTTCCATTCGAAATTTAGGGCCGAGCCATTTTTTCTAGCGGGAGCCCATTTGATCCGGTTGAATATAATGGGAAATTCTATGGGTCTGGCCAGGTCGAGACTCTTAAGCATTTATAATTCTTATCGTTCATTTTTTATTGCATTAGTTATTTTGCTTGACTTCATCGTGATCTTTCTGTGGCTTTAGGCAAATAATGCATACATCATTCCCGAACTTGGTCTGGGGTTGATAATTTCTGGTGCAATCCGAGTTCACGACGACATGCATTTGGCATCATGTGAGCTCCTGATAATTATACTCGGTTAATCATGTTCTTTTTTTGATATTTTTCTTCATTCTATACATCCTTGGTCGTCTCGATTTTTTTTTTGGAATACCGGAAGCATTGACTGCACATGTTAGCCAAGAGAATCTAGATAAGTAGTGTAATATCCGCATTTTTCCTTCCTCTTAATATTCTTATTTTGGTGTATTTTCGCTTTTGGCAACTCGCTTGTAACCGTATCGACATTTTGAGGATATTAAATATTGGACTTTTTGTCGTTCGAGCTTGTTTCGGACTCGTTTTACTCGATTCAGTGTTTTATGTCGTTTTCGTCGCTATTTCGTGTATTCTCGTAAATCATCGCTCGGAACCGCCGTTTCGAGGTTGCCGAGGAACCATCTCATGTTATTACGCGTGTTGTGAGCTTTGTTTGATGTTTCGGTCATGTATCGTACATCTCGGATATTTTGGGCCGTTTTGTAATTTCCCAAAGTTTTGAGATAACTACATTTGTTGATTGTTTTTACGAACCTTCGGGTAGTCGAGAATAGGTTTTCCTTCAACACTTAAGTTCGTCGCCTCGAATCCTTTACGTTCGTACCATCGTGAGTCATTCACCGTTGCATTTGAATTTTTGTCTCGCTTCCTTCTTTGTCAATAGTTGGCCTGTACTCTCCCAGGAAGAAGCATTACGTACGTAATGCAGGTTGCCATTACGTATGTAACGGTTGTGTGTAAAGTAGTACAGGGAATTCTGCGACTTTCGTTACATACGTAAGCTTAGGATAGCTTACGTACGTTAACAAGCTAACGTACGTTAGCTACCTGTGGCTAACGTACGTAACGAGGCCAGGGTTTATAAACCCAGGAGTTGACCGATTTCGGTCATTTTTCATCCCTCTCCTTCCCGTCCGACTCCTAGGCGATCTTCTTGGCATTTCCGGCGATTTGAAGCTTTGTAACTCCGAGCCATCATCTTCTTCGAGTTTTTGGAGTATATTATAAACCTCTAATCGTGTTCTTCGTCATTATTCAAGGTAAACTCCTAAAACTTTGTTTTGGGTAAATTGAAGGGGTTTTCATGTTTCGTCTTATTCGTTCCATATATTAGATTAATTCATGATGTACATGATTAATCCTGTTAGTTTTGTTGGTTTCCCTACGTATTCATGGTATATTTCGTATTAATTTTGTAATCGAGAGGGTTTGGTTGTGGTCCGCCCTCGTCGTTGTTTCTATACGAATATACATGAATCGTAGGCGGGTTTTCGGGTGTATTCCAATTTCCGTATTCGTTTAGGATTGGTTGTGATTGTGTTATTCGAATCGTTAGGTTCGTGATTGTCGGTTCCTAGCGTTCGTCGGTGTTTCCTTCCATTCGTTTACGTCATCAATTATTCAAGGCAAGTATTTTTTGGAAACCTTTATGCTTAACGTGAAATGGTAATGTATTTTGTGTGTGATTTGCTCACCTCGGGATGGTCCGACGGGATCACGGAGGGAATCGAAAGGGTTGAGTCCTCGATTCATGAGTTTGTTTAGCTAGCCAGCTCGGGAGGGTCCTTAGAGGCCTCGAGCGGGATCTATGGTATTACCCTGTTCCCAAGGCGATGCATGTGCGTAATTTGTTTTTATGATATGGCCAGCTCGGGAGGGTCCTTAGAGGCCTCGGGCGGGATCTATGGTATTACCCTGTTCCCAAGGCAAATTGTTTGACTGTTTATTTCCGGAAAATACATGTCTAGTTTTGGCTTTTGAAATTGATATTGGTGCATGTACTATGAAATGTGTAAGTGATTGGTTTGCCTTGATTACTTGTACTAGCGTAATTGCTAACCCCTCTGGGGACCCGTTTTGGGGAAATTCTTGTTATGGATTTCAGGTTATGATTATCCGGGCGAGCGAGCACCGAGACAGTACGAGGATGTTGGCTAGGGTCGTTGACGTGTGCATTTGGGTCTTCTTATTTCTTTTGTCCATCTCGATATGGTTGTGCCCAAATTTATAAACTTATAGATTGTACTCGCGAGTACTTAGGCTTTTCATTTTAAACTCCGTTTTGTACTATTTTAAATTGTTACATTGTCGGTTGATGTTTAATTCGCCGGTTGCTCCGGGCGTATTTTCATATGTCATATTATTTAAATGTGTATCCTCGCTAACCGAGACGGTTAATCGAGTGGTGTTTTCTTGTTGTAGCCTGGTGGGTCCCATGTAGGGGTCCACGGCGCTGTAATATACTCCGAATATCTCGGGGTGTTACAGAAAATGGTATCAGAGCGCTCTAGGTTTATGGATACCTAGGCTTGTCGGTTATTTGGGTCTAGTCGTATTCTGTTTTGCACATTGTCACACCGCTGCCAGCATCTCGGTACTTCCAATGCTCGTAAGTTTTATTATTCGGTCCTTTGTTTCCTTGCATTGTATTTCCGCTTTTCGAATCGTAGTTGCTTTTCCTCCCTTACTCATCATCAATATACTTCTGTTATCTCTTAACACCAGTATGGATGCCGGAGGAAACCGTGGTCTTGGTCGTGGTCGTGGTCGTGGACGCGGCCGAGGATGTGGGGCAGCCGGTGGGGCGGCCACGTCGCATTCTTCGGGAGCCGGCAGTACCGGTGACCGTCACAGTCATGCTTCCTCCCAGGAGCGCGCCGACCTTGGCATTGCGGCCGTTATGCAGCAAATGGTAAACCAAATGGCGGCTATAGCTCAGGTGGTTCAGAACCCGGATCAGGCCCATGCTAATCGGGGCGGAGCGGATCGCTGGCTTCAGGATGTCATCAAGATGCATCCTCCTCAGTTTTCGGGAGCTTCGGACCCGATCGGCTGGGAGGGGTGGATCAAGGAGATATCTAAAGTCTTCATCGCCACCAACTGTCCCGAGGACCGTAAGGTCCCTATTGCCCAGTACTTTCTCACGGGAGACGCTACGGATTGGTGGGAGGCCGTTGGGCCCAATGACCATGTGGCTTCGTGGGCCGAATTTCAAGAATTGATGGAGACTGAATATTGCCCGTGGCCGGTCAGACAGGCTCGAGTGCATGCTTTCTATGATGCTCAACCACGGGATATTGCCGTATCCCAAGCTATTGCTGATTTTAACAAGGAGTTGGGCTATGTGAAGACCCAAGTTGTCGAAGAGAGCGACAAAATTTTCCATTTTTCCAGGAGGATGAAACTGTCCATTCGGGACTATATGTCTGGACTCGTCTGCACTACTTTGAAGGATTATCAGAGTAGGGCCCTCGCTTATGATATGTCGGTGACATCTAGTGATGTGGCTCGTGAGAGTAAGAAGCAGAAGTCGGTCGGAAATTTTTCTGGTCCCAAGAGTGGAGGCCAGCAGAAATCTCAGGCTGCAAATATCTCTACGGGCGGTTCGGCTCGTTTCTCTGGGAGCTTCCGGGGTGCCGCCGGAACCTCCGTTCGTGAACCCACATGCTTTAACTGCGGTGTGCAGGGCTATTGGAACCGGCAGTGTCCTCGTTCGAAGTTCACTTGTCATACTTGTGGTGAGTTGGGCCATAAGGCCCTCTTTTATGATCAGATCAGACAGCTTCGCGGCGCCCGTTCTTCTCACCCAGCACCTATGGAGCCGAGTGTGAACCAGGGCTCATTTGATCCGCCGCCCCCACTGAGTGCCGGCCGAGGTAGGGGTCGGGGTCAGCCCGCTAGGGGACGAGCTTCCAGCGTCGGCTCTGCCCAGCCGCGTATCTATGAGATGAGGAGGACCGATAACCCAGCAGCTACTGTGGCGACAGGTACCGTTCACATCCTTTCCCATCCTGTCGGTGTGCTTTTTGATTCGGGTGCTATGCATTCATTCATTTCTCTAGAGTGTGTACGCTGTTTGAGTATCGACTGCTTGTCACCTTGCGAGCCTTTCGTCGTTAAACCTCCTAGCGGTGATAGAATTGTCGGTGATCGAGAGGTACGAGACTGCACTGTGTTTATTTGTGAGAGAGCTTGGCTCTCTAATCTTATTGTCGTTAATATTAAGGGTGAGGATTTGATTCTCGGGGATGATTGGCTCGAGCGGCATGGCGCAATCATGAACTACCGCACGAGAATCATCACTATGTTGGCCGAGGACGGCACCGAGCACTCTTTCGCAGGGCGAAAGAGGGGAAACCAGAAGTGCGTTATTAATGCCTTGAAGGCGATGAGTCTCCTGCGAAAGGGGTGTACTGGTTATTGGTGCTATGCCTTGAAGGCGGATGATGGTGGAGTCGAGCTTTCGTCGATTCCAGGTGTTAGTGAGTTTCCTGATGTATTTCCTGACGAGTTACCGGGATTGCCACCGGACAGTGAGGTCGAGTTTGCTATAGAGTTAGAGCCGGGCGCGGCTCCGATTTTGAAGGCGCCGTATCGTATGGCACCTTCAGAGATGTTAGAGTTAAAGAGGCAGTTGAGTTAGCTTCTTGAGTCGGGGTATGTTCAGCCGAGCGCCTTGCCTTGGGGCGCGCCGGTCCTGTTTGTGCGAAAGAAGGATGGTTCACTGCGTTTGTGTATCGACTATCGCGAACTAAACAAGGTGACCATCAAGAACATGTATCCTTTGCTGAGAATTGATGACTTGTTCGATCAGTTGCAGGGAGCCGCGGTATTCTCGAAGATTGATTTGAGATCGGGGTACTATCAGCTCCGGGTGAGGGAGTCCGATGTGCCGAAAATAGCTTTTCGGACGAGATACGGACATTATGAGTTTGTAGTTATGCCTTTCGGGTTAACTAATGCACCGGAAGTGTTCATGCAATTGATGAACAAAGTCTTTATCGAGTATTTGGATAAGTGTGTCATCGTCTTCATTGACGATATTCTTATTTATTCGAGGAGCGAGGAAGAGCATGCCCATCATTTGCGGGTGGTGTTAGACATTTTGAGGACCGAGCAACTCTATGAAAAGTTCTCGAAATGTGAGTTCTGGCTGAAGGAAGTGATGTTTTTGGGTCTCGTGATTTCAGCCGAGGGGGTTCGTGTGGATCCGCAGAAAATTGAAGCAGTGTTGGATTGGGCACCGCCCAAGAATGTGAAAGAGATCCGTAGTTTCTTGGGTTTGGCTGGCTACTATCGTAGGTTCATCGAGGGTTTCTCGAAACTAGCTCGGCCACTTACACAGTTGCTCCAAAAATCCGAGAAGTTCGTCTGGAATGACGAGAGGCAGTCCAGTTTTGAGGAGCTGAAGAGGCGTTTGACTTCAGCCCCGATTTTAGCGTTGCCGTGTGGCAACGAAGGTTTTGCTATTTATAGCGATGCTTTGGGTCAGGGTCTTGGGTGCGTATTGATGCAGCACGGCAAGACCATCGCTTATGCGTCGAGACAGTTGAGGCCATATGAGGTTAACTACCCTACTCACGATTTGGAGTTAGCGGCGGTTGTCTTTGCGCTCAAGATTTGGCGTCACTATCTTTTCGGCTCTGCATGTCAGATTTTTACCGATCATAAAAGTCTGAAATACATATTTACTCAGCGGGAGTTGAATATGAGGCAGAGGAGGTGGTTAGAGCTGATTAAGGATTATGACCTCGAAATCCTTTATCATCCGGGCAAGGCGAACGTCGTGGCCGACACCTTGAGTCGGAATGCTTGAGGTCCTTACGACTCAGTATGAGCTTCGGCGGTCTTTGATCGAGTTAGATGTTGAGGTTTTGTTGCCTGGAGCTGTCGGGCAACTTTGTGCTTTAGAGATTTCGTCGTCTTTGGTTGATGAAATTAAGCTGTAGCAGTTAGAGGATCCGATGATTACTCAAATCCGAGAGAACGTTCTTAAAGGAAAGTCTCCTGGGTTTGTGATTCATAAGGATGGTGTTTTGAGATTCCAGAGTCGGCTTTGTGTGCCGAACGACTTAGAGTTGAGACAGAGTATTCTGCGCGAGGCCCATGCTACGCCTTACTCCGTTCATCTTGGTTCGAGTAATATGTACAAGGACCTGAGGAGGAATTTCTGGTGGAACGATATGAAGGAAGAGGTCACGCAGTTTGTGGCGAGATGTTTGACTTGTCAGCAGGTCAAAATCGAGGATCAGCGACCGGCTGGATTATTGAAGTCACTTCCCGTTCCGGAATGGAAATGGGAAGATATATCGATGGATTTCATTTCGAGTTTGCTGAGATCAAGGTCGGGCATGAATATGGTATGGGTGATTGTTGATCGTCTGACCAAGTCGGCACATTTTCTGGGCATCAAAGGATACTTGGGTCCCGGAGAAGTTGGCTCGTGTGTTTATTGCGCAGATTGTGAGGCTTCATGGTTCTCTGAAGTCTATTGTTTCAGATCGTGATGGCCGCTTTGTATCGCATTTCTGGCAGGCGGTGCATAAGGCGTTGGGTACTCGTTTGCGTTTGAGTACCTCTTTTCATCCCCAATCAGATGGACAGTCGGAACGCGCTATCCAGACATTCGAGGATATGTTGCGTGCTTTTGCTCTCGACTGGAGTAGCAACTAGGAGGAGCATTTGCCATTGATCAAATTCAAGTACAACAATAGTTGGCACGCATCGATTCGGATGGCACCGTATGAGGTGCTTTATGGGCGGCGTTGTCGATCGCCGATTTGTTGGAACGAAGCATCCGATTTGGTTGGGACCGAACCGGATATTATTTTAGAGACAAGGCGGAAAGTGGATTTGATTCGAGAACGGATGTTGACCGCTCAGAGTCGACAGAAGTCATATGGCGACGTCCGTCATCGACCTTTGGAATTCGAGGTGGGAGACCACGTTTTGCTAAAGGTGTCACCGACGAGAGGAGCTTTTCACTTCGGGAGGAAGGGGAAGTTGAGTCCGAGATTTATTGGACCCTTTGAGATTCTCGAGCGAGTCGGTGAGTTGTCATACCGCTTGGCGCTGCCTCCGGCCTTGAGTCACGTTCATAGCATTTTCCATGTTTCGCAGCTGAGGAAATATGTTCCGGATCCTAGTCATATCATCGACTTTGGCGAGATCGATATTGCCGAGGACATTACCTTCGAGGAGCGTCCCTTGAAGATTTTGGAGCACCGTGAGAAACGACTAAGGCATAAGACCATTCCTTTGGTCAAAGTGCAATGGTCGAGACATGGCGTCGAGGAGGCAACTTGGGAAACCGAGGATAGCATGCGTGTTAAGTACCCCGAGTTGTATATTTCTTAAGTTTCGGGACGAAAGTTGTTTTTAGAGGGGTAGAATGTAATATCCGCATTTTTCCTTCCTCTTAATATTCTTATTTTGGTGTATTTTCGCTTTTGGCAACTCGCTTGTAACCGTATCGACATTTTGAGGATATTTAATATTGGACTTTTTGTCGTTCGAGCTTGTTTCGGACTCGTTTTACTCGATTCGGTGTTTTATGTCGTTTTCGTCGCTATTTCATATATTCTCGTAAATCGTCACTTGGAACCGCCGTTTCGAGGTTGCCGAGGATCCGTCTCATGTTATTACGCGTGTTGTGAGCTTTGTTTGATGTTTCGGTCATGTATCGTACATCTCGGATATTTTGGGCCGTTTTGTAATTTCCCAAAGTTTTGAGATAACTACGTTTGTTGATTGTTTTTCCGAACCTTCGGGTAGTCGAGAATAGGTTTTCCTTCAACACTTAAGTTCGTCGCCTCGAATCCTTTACGTTCGTACCATCGTGAGTCATTCACCGTTGCATTTCAATTTTTGTCTCGGTTCCTTCTTTGTCAGTGGTTGGCCTGTACTCTCCCAGGAAGAAGCATTACGTACGTAATGCAGGTTGCCATTACGTACGTAACGGTTGTGTGTAAAGTAGTACAGGGAATTCTGCGATTTTCGTTACATACGTAAGCTTAGGATAGCTTACGTATGTTAACAAGCTAACGTACGTTAGCTACCTATGGCTAACGTACGTAACGAGGCCTGGGTTTATAAACCCAGGAGTTGACCGATTTCGGTCATTTTTCATCCCTCTCCTTCCCATCCGACTCCTAGGCGATCTTCTTGGCATTTCCGGCGATTTGAAGCTTTGTAACTCCGAGCCATCATCTTCTTGGAGTTTTTGGAGTATATTATCAACCTCTAATCGTGTTCTTCGTCATTATTCAAGGTAAACTCCTAAAACCTTGTTTTGGGTAAATTGAAGGGGTTTTCATGTTTCGTCCGATTAGTTCCGTATGTTAGATTAATTCATGATGTACATGATTAATCCTGTTGGTTTTGTTGGTTTCCCTACGGATTCATGGTATATTTCGTAGTAATTTTGTAATCGAGAGGGTTTGGTTGTGGTCCGCCCTCGTCGTTGTTTCTATACGAATATACATGAATCGTAGGCGGGTTTTCGGGTGTATTCCAATTTCTGTATTCGTTTAGGATTGGTTGTGATTGTGTTCTTCGAATCGTTAGGTTCGTGATTGTCGGTTCCTAGCGTTCGTCGGTGTTTCCTTCCGTTCGTTTACGTCATCAATTATTCAAGGCAAGTATTTTTTGGAAACCTTTATGCTTAACGTGAAATGGTAATGTATTTCGTGTGTGATTTGCTCACCTCGGGATGGTCCGACGGGATCACGGAGGGAATCGAAAGGGTTGAGTCCTCGATTCATGAGTTTGTTTAGCTAGCCAGCTCGGGAGGGTCCTTAGAGGCCTCGGGTGGGATCTATGGTATTACCCTGTTCCCAAGGCGATGCATGTGCGTAATTTGTTTTTATGATATGGCCAGCTCGGGAGGGTCCTTAGAGGCCTCAGGCGGGATCTATGGTATTACCCTGTTCCCAAGGCAAATTGTTTGACTGTTTATTTCCGGAAAAGACATGTCTGGTTTTGGCTTTTGAAATTGATATTGGTGCATGTACTATGAAATGTGTAAGCGATTGGTTTGCCTTGATTACTTGTACTAGCGTAATTGCTAACCCCTCTGGGGACCCGTTTTGGGGAAATTCTTGTTATGGATTTTAGGTTATGATTATCCAGGCGAGAGAGCACCGGGACAGTACGAGGATGTTGGCCAGGGTCGTTGACGTGTGCATTTGGGTCTTCTTATTTCTTTTGTCCATCTCGATATGGTTGTCCCCAAATTTATAAACTTATAGATTGTACTCGCGAGTACTTAGGCTTTTCATTTTAAACTCCGTTTTGTACTATTTTAAATTGTTACATTGTCGGTTGATGCTTAATTCGCCGGTTGCTCCGGGCGTATTTTCATGTCATATTATTTAAATGTGTATCCTCGCTAACCGAGACGGTTAGTCGAGTGGTGTTTTCTTGTTGTAGCCTGGTGGGTCCCATGTAGGGGCCCACGGCGCTGTAATATACTCCGAATATCTCGGGGTGTTACAAGTGGCTCATATATCCACCATTCTCGAACATCCGAAAGATTTCAGCTCAGATAGCGGCGCGAGTAGCAGCTAAAGCTTATGAACTTGGTAATTACGTCATTAAATATTCATATTCTACGGATAGTTGCAAAATTTACCGTGAGATTATGCTTAATTACAAGGAAACTTCTTTTAACTACTTAGATTTTGTTATCTGTTATATGTTTAAGCTTTATGTATATTTATTTGCCACAGAGGCGTTATGTATATTTTATTCTTCGACTTCTAAATGCAAGTACTTCCTGGACATCAACAATACACTTCTAGGATGCACCACATTAGAATTTGGCACTACAATACGTCTGTTACTATACTAGAAAACAACACATAATGTTGTAGGAGTATGAGAACACAATCATGACCCCCAAAGGGAGGGAATAATATAGAACTATGGGGACAATGGTGGAATAAATTAGTAGTCTTCAATCTCTTAAGGTTTAGAGCCAACGAAAGCCCTGACCTTAGAGTTCTGTAAAAGAAGCCCAAGTAATGGCAGTGTGTTT
Source organism: Orobanche coerulescens (assembly GCA_033398695.1). Lineage (NCBI taxonomy): Eukaryota > Viridiplantae > Streptophyta > Magnoliopsida > Lamiales > Orobanchaceae > Orobanche > Orobanche coerulescens. The sequence continues at coordinate 75,226,402 of CM065807.1, read as the reverse complement.
ACTAGGTTCTAAAGATGATCTAAAGTTGAGAACTTTTGGATCATTTGGACTACAAATTTTGAGTGAAGAAGTATATTAAGTAGATTTTAGCTTTTAAATGGGTTCTATAGTTGAGTACTTTGAACTATTAGGACTTCACATCTTGTAAGAGGTTCAAATTCTATACTAGTTAGAACATGCAGCTGTTAATCTTTCCTTTTTGTCCTATTTAATCATATGTATGAATGTGTCTTCATTAGTTTCTATTCTTTAACCTCTTAGAAAAACGTTTACGTGATACTTTCTTTTGCCAAAATATTTTCGCAGATTGGACAGAGTATAGCTCTAAATGGTGGTGGTGTCACAGCTGAGGAAATTGATCCATATCTTGATCCGAGGACTACTGGGAAGATGGTACAGTAAAGCTTCACTTATATAATTGAGATACAAGCTAGTATATTCATATGCCACTTCCCATATAAACTTTCCATATTTCCACTTTTGAGTTGGCTGGTCCTTAACCGAAGCTGGTTAAATGCCACAAGATTTTAAATTACATAGTTTTTGTGCTCAGTCACTAGCAGAATTAATCATCAATTAACATCTCTCTCTCTCTCTCTCCTTTTTTTTTTTTTGCTTTTCTAGGAATACCTTTAACAACGTATTTTGATTGTCTTATTCCACAAATCCAGATTGCATGGTTAAATGTACGTCTATGTAGTTCGTCACTTTCTATGATTTTGGTTCTGCTTGTGTTTGTATATGTAGGATCTCCCAACAGGGCACCTAAATTTGAGGTCTGTCACTTTCTGACTTTTTTGCTTGATCAAACTTGAAGATGGGCGACTGTTTTGGGTGTTGTCACATTTATTACAGCACGACAATGCTTTGTATATGCTGCTCTCTCTCTCTCTCTCTCTCTCTCTCTCTCTCTCTCTCTCTCTCTCTCCCCCCTTCTCTGCCTCTCCCTATCCGTATCCTACTACGACTTATTTACATTCAGTAATCTAGCACAAATTATTACACTACAAAAAACTTTAGAGGAATCAAAAACTCTAGTCGGTCTTTCTTCAAAAAAATAGGTAGTGCAGTCCTAGTTGATCCACAAATAATTTCTGTGTTTCTCCGAAGTTTCTCTTTTGCTATCTACTTCAGTATAGTCCCAGTATAATTTGTTTTCCTTATGCCTCTAGTGCATTTTATTATGTTTAATTGCACTATTTCCTATTGCCGAAATTGCAAAACTAGTCCTGTCAAAATTCAAAGTTGCGATTTTAGTCCTATATGTTATACTTTTTTCATAATCATGGTTCCGCAATTTTGATTCTTTAAGTTTTAAGTTGGTGCAAATTTCGTCCAGGAGGGCGCCCTGTCAGTATTTCACTTATTCTCAAAATGCCATTGGTAGCCAGTTACAAGACAAATAATGTTATTTTTGCTGAGCGGCCGAATCGTCAAAGGACTAAGATTGCAAATTTAGAAGTTATAGGGCTAGTATTGCATCACCGTAGATACATGACCAATTTTGCAATATTTCCATGCTATTCACATTTAGATTTCCTAGTAGTTTTGTTGCTGTATAAAACATTGCTTTTTCGATTTTCTTTTTGGGTTAATTCAAGTCAGTACATGAACAGGGAAATGTTTCTGGTTGTCCAAGAGAGCCGTGGCATGACTTGCACTGTGAGATTGATGGGCCCGCAACATATGATGTTCTGTCCAATTTTGAGGAGAGGTGGCTGAAGGCCTCGAAGCCTTAGGGATTAAAAAATTGAAGATTTTGTATGACAACGCTTTGCTTCGGATTGAAAGGACGCCTGAAATATTGGGGTTGTCTGATGCTCCATTTGTGAGTGAAGACGATCCTGAGGGTTGGCATGTGCAGGTAAACTGTTCTTCTTGAAACTTAAGCAGTGTGGAAAAAAGCTAAATGTTTTTAAGTTTGGATTGTTAAACACTTTTCTCTTTGTTCCTCTTTTTGTGAAGCTATAATATTCAATTTTGCTTTCTCGACCTATCTCTGTAGTTTCTATGTTTTATAACTGCACCAAAATTCCTCTATTCATGGAATGAAAGTTGCTACAACCTTATAAGCCTGATTCTTTGTTAAGACTCTAAATGTTTGGATATTGTGTTTCTTCAATAAGGGATCTCACTGTTTTAAGTATTCTCATATTGATCTGACATTTTGGTAATTTCAGATTCAATTATTCTTTTTATTTTTATTTTTGTTTCAAGTCTTACATTATTGTGCAGAATGTTGCCTTTGAGTTGTTGAGAGAATACCTTTTCTTGAGCTTATTTAAGTTTTTGTTTAAATCTCTTTTTTTATCATGTTCAGTGTTATCCTTGATATGAAATTATATTTCTCTGCATGATGTAATATTTTGATCTTGCATCATTGCTTTAAGTTCAAATCTTATACTCTGTAAGGTTTATATATATGTTTCTGATCTTAACACTCCTGTTTATACTGCTTCTTGTTAGTTGTTTGAAGGTGTATTGATGACCTTTCTCGATTATGCGACGAGTGGGCTGCATATGTTGGTTAGAAGCATGGAAGATTTTTAGTTTTTCGGAAGAATAGTGTGATCTTTTTGTTTGTTATTTTGAAATGTTAACTGGTTTTGCTATGTGATATTTTGTACTTTGTAACTATTAAGGATAATGATGCTAATGGTTAATGAAATATTTTATATTTAGACTTTATCAAATATTGTTGCGGCATCAAAAAATATCATTTTAATATATAACTTGATATGTGATTTTCAGTACATATTTAATTATAAAATTAACATTAATTAAATTATCAATTTAGTGTCAAGCATTTCTTGATAATCAAGTGTCAGAATTTACACTCAATAATGTGTCAGAAATACGGAAATTAATGACACTGAAATACAATTACTATTTTCTCACATTATTATGTCGTTATCTATTCACACTATAGTGTGACGGAGTAGTGACATGTAATATTTATTGGAAGGTACTGACATTGTCGTATCGGAATATAGTTATATTTATATAACACAGACTACTGACACCAGTTTTAGTGACACCATAAAATGGTGTCACCGCGTTTTGACTGCCGGATTACTGACACATTTTACGTGTGTCATTAAAAGGGTTTAGTGACAGTTTTTTACTGTCAGTAAAGCCCCTTTTTTAGTAGTGGCATAAGAATTTATTCTCACAAATCACAATGAGATGCTATGAGTGATACACTTTGGCATATATATCATCGAGTCATAACATGGTTCAAATTGTTACGGAATATATGTGACTAGAAAACGCCATTCGGCATTCAACAACTTGAGCATTGTACCTCTCATTAATTGTGATGACCTAGTCATCATAGTCACAATGGATTTATAACATGAAATCCAAAAATGTTGTGTTCCTTGGAAATAGCTTAATACGCACTCAATTTCGCTTGCAAAATCTTTAAAGCATGAGCATAGCGAACACTCTAACAACATAGAGATTTTATACCTGATACGATCAAAATGATCTATCATATTGAGTGCATAAAATAGCAAGATTATATGCCTAAGGGGCAAAATCACGACACAAGCATGGTGTAAAACTACCATGCATATGCTCGACCTTCTTATAAGGTGCGTATTTTAGGCTTCCCCAAGGAAACCTTTTTTCAACATTTGAAAAATAATATTTTAGCGTACACTTCATACCAAAAAATTGCATCATCTATGGCAAATTCTGCCAAAAAGAGGTTAAAAAACGTGTGTCATAAGACTGCTTGCAAATTTAAAATGGGAACAAAGTTGGTTGGGACAAAAGTTAGCACAATCGCTGGAAATAAAATTCCGTGCAGCTTGACCTTTGTTCACTAAAACAGCAGTAACTCCCTTGTTAGGAAGGATATGGACGAACAGTTAGATGTTCTAGAAACTAGACTTCCGTATATTTCTATCCATAGGTTGTGCACCACAGGGATCATTAAACACAGATCACAATGCATGTTTTAATTGGTTGTTTTAGTATTTCTCAAGTTTAGTGAGAAAATAAGATTGAGACCATATGGCACAAGTGTTGATGCAAAAACGTGGCAATGACAGCCATAGGTGTGTTTAAACGCAGCAGGGTGTTCGATTTCTTATCTCGACTAATGATCCTTTTGGTAACTCCAACTTGGTAGACTTGTAGAGAAAGTAGGAATGTCGGTACAACTAAGGCTGTTTAAAAACCACTTATTCCGTTTGAAATTTCAAAGCATAAACAAATACCAAGGAGGATGCGCCTAGTCATGATCAAAAGTGTAGACAAAATACACCAAAGTGCATCAAATCAACCAAGAATTTTAATTCTCAATTTGCAAGTATACGTCATAATAGCCATGTTATATTGATGTAACGCGGTGCATCAATATTAAGCATTTTGAACCATGAGACATAATGAATATACCATAACCAACTCGTCTTGACCATCCAATAAGATCGACTAAATATAGTCAAATGTATAAGGCACATGCCTTTACAAATACTCGGAAAAGTATTCGGACCTATAGTCATACGAACTATAATCGAGGTCAATGAATTCATGTATTTACCGCAATATGCCATTGCTTTACATGTTAAAATTCATGAGAATTACTCGTACATTCTTTCATATATCATATTGCAAGGAGACGGTGCATGACTACACCCACATGCAATATTTTATTTTAATAGGATGAAAGATGGAGTTTTTCAAATATGGGATTGGGTCAAGACCAATGTGTTGGTCGCTCAATTCAACGTGACAAATCCGTCACAAATCGATTTTAACCACGACATATCTGTCGCAATCGATATTTGTTCCATTTCTACGTCACAAATTCGTGACTAATCATGAACAAGTCATAACTTTACTGTTACCGACAATGTTCATTTTATTTCAATTGTTGGTTTAAAATCGACAAAACGGCGACATCAAATCGCACCCAAAACGTGGTGTATGCAACGACCATAAATATCGACTTTCAACAATTATCCGTTACTCCCCCAGGACCGTCACACAGTTTACTTCGACATATGAGAGTGATACCACCTCTCATAGTCTCATCCACCGCAAAGTAGCGTGAGAAATAAAGAACCCAAATACCCAACTTCTCCAAAAAAAATTCCCAAAAGAGAGGAATTGAAAAACAGGAACTTTAATAAAATCTTATGGGTACTTGGTTCCATATTTGCTTTGATCCTTGAATGGGATAATAAATTTGGCTTCTCTCCATATGAGCAATATATTTCCGTGGGTACTCCGTTCTATATTTACTTTGATCCTTGAACGGGATAAAAAAATATGGCTTTTCTCCATAGCGTGCACATCATCATGAGCAATATATTTTCCTATATGCACGTAAAATATAAACATGGTAAGATTCATAAGTGTACAAATTAATGAACAAATGAATCATTAATTAGAAAAATATGGAGAGTTGAGAAATGCACGGAAAGGGCTACTGGGCTTGATAATCAGTCGAAAAAAGACTCGGGCGCGGTGGTGCAGCAACTCGGTATTGGATGAGGTCGGATCTCCAAATTTCCTTGTAAAAATCTGCTTCTGTTTGCCGACAGATTCAGTAATCAATATTACTCAGAATCCGATCTTTACCGTTGAATATATAGATATTTGTGTTAGGAATTTTCTGTATAAATCTCACACCGATCAGACGGTTAACGAATCGGAAAATATATTTTTGGTACGACTGCGCTGTGCAGAAAATTTACACGCAGAAATGCTCGTCTCTCATTTTTTTTCTTCTTTCGCTTACAGTTTCATCGAGAAATATTGTTCCGAATCAGATCTTCACGATTAGATTTATAGTTCTTGCTACATGGTTGAGAGGGTAAAAAATCTGATTTGTTGCAGCTGTCGGGTCGGGTCGATCAACAGCGGGCGCGAACGGGATGGAGGAATCCGATCTGGTTCACGAGTTTGGGAGACGAGCTGGCCGGAATCTAGGAAACGAGTCGCGTACGGGCTGGACACGATCGGGCTGGGGTCTCTGGTTCTCGGCGGCGCGACTGGAGGTGCGCAATAGGACATCGATCTGGTTTGGGGCGTCAAAGATCAGAGGTGTGGTGGTGGTTCGCGGTCGGATTTTTGGGGGTTGGGTTCGACGAGGCGGGCGATGTTGGAGTCCGGTTGCGATGGAGAGGGCGACGTGCAGCAGGCACCGGCAATTCCTCAAGTCCGAACGGTCAGGTAGGGTGCAGTTGAGCGGCAGTGCTGGCCGGGGAAGGCGACAATTGTTCGGAATTAGAGTAGATGACCAGCATGGATTTGTGGTCGGCTGAATCTGGGTGATGGATGGTGTCGGCATTGCTGCTTCAATTCGTGAGGAAGAGAGCGGCTAGGGTTTCTCCGTGTTCGATTTTTCATTTTTCTTTTTTAGGAATTTTCAGAAAAAACGGGAGAGGAAAAATTTCTGGCTCAGTTGGGGGACTACGTGCTGATAACGTGTTTCAGGAGAAAGTAAAAGACTGTAAATAGAGTCAATCAATTGTATTCATAACACTGATAGAGGGGCCTTTATATAGACATTACAATGAGAGTCCTTCCATACATAGGATTTCTAGATAAGGTAAGACATCTAATAGGATCCTACTACCTCTAGAAGGATCTAGACCTTCCATCTATGTATCTACAAGCAGTATTAGATAAGACACATCACGAGAATAATAATTCCCGGAACAGTTTTAATATTTTAGAGTATATATAGATACTTATTTTACTATTTTTCAAAGATATCTTCTTAACATATATAAGCAATTAACTTTTGATAATATCATATTAATCAATAGAGTCATCTTCATATTTTGATATAATTGTTGTTGTGATATTTATATAAATTATAAAATTATAAATACTTATGTGATGGATTTTTAAAGTTATCTTTTTAAAATAGGGTAAATTGTATTTGTGCTCCCATGGGAATTTAGACTCGAGAAAATGGTCCTCGTATGACCAAAAATTGTATCATACGAGTTTCCGTCCGAAACTAACGGATGAAGATGCGTGAATGCTACGTGCATTTAGCATAAATGATACCATTTAATTTTTGTAATTTTATTTCTCCACAATCTCTTTTATGTTTGAATTATTTTATCAATAAATTATATGCAGAGTATATTATTATTTTTTCCAATAATTGTACGTTTTCTTATATTTTTGGTTTTTATCAATAACGGAAGTTCGTTAAAAAATTTAAATAAATTATAAAAAAGTAAAATAATCTTCATAATATAAATAATATTTGAAAATATTAAAAAACAACTTATGTGAAAAATATTTAGCAATATGAATGTATTAAGTAAATAAACTAAACCTTGCAAATTAATAAATTAAAAAGGCTATCAAATGCAGTTGTTTTAAAAAGTAAAAATTATCCAAATAAGCTAAAAAATCATCAAAAATCGCTTAATGCTAAAAAAATTAAAAATAAAATTAAAAATCAACCAAATATTTCAGTTAATTAAACTAAAGAAATTACTAACGTTCAACCTTATATTTAATTGAATTTTTTTGATTCTTTTAATAAAAAAATTTATAATTTATTTTAACTTCAGTTTAACCAATTTATAAAACACCCAGTCTAACTCCAACATCAAGATAAATGTAATAGTAAAACATAAATTCAATTTATATTTTGTCTAAGCCATCTAAATTTTATTTTTAATTTTAAATGATTATGTTAGTTATTTGCTTTCGGAATCAACTATTATAAATTTTGGATTTGCTTTTGTATTTTTATATTATATCTAAATTATTGATGTAATTTTTTGATTTCAAATAAGGATTGAATTACCTCCTTTTTAGCCATTTAACGAAAACCATTAAAGATTGAACAATTTGAACCATTCCTGCAAAAGAGAAAGACCAAAAAGGAATGTGGGATCAAATTTGTTTTAAAAAAATTCTCGTATGACCAAAGTTGCAATTTTCTCTCCTATAATATGTAAGCCATTACTTTTTTAATAATAACCTATTAATTAATAGAATCATCTCTATATAAGGAAGGTTGTAGAGAATAGAAAATGATTATAATTTTTTTAAAAATGTTTCTCGACAAATATTTTTTTTGTATTTAGTTTTCAGTCACTCAAAAATAAGAAATTTGTGTGAGAAAATAAGGTAATTATTTGATTGTGATATTGCGACAACTGATTACATATGAGAGTTTATATTGTTTATTTTGTTTTCTAATATGTTTTAGATGATGCAAATTTGCATTAGTTTGGTAAAATTATTCCCTTAATATTTAATATATGTTAAGTAATGAGTTTTTATATTATACTACATAATTTGACAGTAAAGTGTTTATTCCAAGAATGATATTAAACTCATTAGATAGTAGATCGGTATTTAATTTAAATCTCAAGGACGACAATTACCACTAATTATGCATTCTCATGGTTATGCTCTCTCATGTCGACGTGTATCTGCCAAGAACCGTATTCAATCATGATCAACTTTATGTAGCCAGATCAAAGTGAAGAGCACGAACGACTTGAATTTTTTTATTGCAACCAGAATGGTGTAATCGTAAATAAAATAACTAATATAATTTATAAATAAATGCTTTAAGATTTATGGTGAATGATTTACGTATTATGCATTTCCAAGTGAATATTTCTTACGTTCTTGAGTATTACATGAGTGGTACACTAGTTGTATTAATATTGAAACATATCAATATGTATTTATCGAACTTGACACATGAGGGTTCGTTTCACGGACCGAAATAAATAAATCATTAAATAATCTTCTCATGGCCGTCCCCCTCACTTCCACGTGGTGGATAATTCTTTTTTGTCATGGTTATGATATGATAAGATATGAAGGAGTATTATATACACTTGGGATATATTACGATGTACTAATCATGGCATGAAGTGGGATTGATTATGTTATATACTACATCAAATTCAAAATCATGCTCCACTACTCCATGGAAACACATTCAGGCCGTAGAATTGAGAGTAGAGGGAGACAAAAATTCTTTTCAAGTCTAAAACTTCAAGTTCAAAAAGTATGTTTGAGAAAAATTATTTATCACTTGGAGTGATCAAAATAAATATAGAAATATCTTTTTATCCACTTCTAGCGATGTTCTTGGAGAACAAGAGGATAGAATTTATTTCGGTCATCTTTCCAACGCGTGATACGTAGAGGCACAGTGCTTTCGGTGCTTGAGAATTTCACAAAGTTTCGGCAATTTGAAATTGTGATCAACATCAACATTTAATCAAATGTCAAGGGTATGATTTCTAAATTCATACTTTGTACGTTTATATTCGTATATATGATGCTTGATCGATTTTGTTTAGGGGTTCAGTTCATTGATTGGATCAATATTATTATTCGGCTGCGCCTTCGGTTTTAGGCCCCAATCCAACAATAACATGTTACGCCCGTAATGTAGAACCTTTTATGGCCGTAACTCTCAGTACGAATTTCCAGCACTAAAGCCGACGATAAGAAACGAGTAAGAGCAAACCATAATTTCGTGTAGCCTTCAATTTAGTACAACCTCAATATATGAATAGAATATAAATACAAACAGTGTATTTAATACAAACACATAACATTGCACTCGGATATTACAGATCCAATGTTTGGCTTATTTTTTTAGTTAATAAGCTTACCATTCAAAGAAAGGAATATATTTAAGGCCCTGATCAATGCTGCTACTGTTAAAACATGTACGAGCATTCATTGAGTACGAATGGTCTTGGGGAGCAAAGAGATTTGGATGTGTATTTTCTTCATCATCAAACATGGAGTCTTGCCTCTTCTCCTCGGCTGTAACTCAAAATTTCCAATCTCTCGAACCTCATCTAATACAGCATCACTGTGTCCGTTGCACCAGGATCGAAATTTATTATCCAGAAACAGACAGCATGTTAGTTTAATAATAAGATCAATCATAATATGTTGTCTTGAATAAAAAAAGAACTGCTTTTCCTTTAATTCTAATTCTTTCCTAGTTTAACATTAATGCCCAGGTTCGTTTGACATTCCCTGGATCAATTTCCCTGAGAAGGTGCATTTCAACCTAATACAACCTCCATTCAGCACCTTAGTGAGAACACCCGTGTCCAACATGTAGGAGTAATTTCCAAAATATAGGTCTTTTTCTCACTTTGCACAGCCGGGCCGCGGCACACAACAGCCGGGCCGCGGCCCCCGGAATTTCCTTCAGAATGGCGACCCTCCTGTACTCTGGGCCGCGGCCCCTGCCGGCTGGGCTGCGGCCCCTGCTGATCACCCATGCCGGGCCCCTGCCGATCACTCCCTGCCGAGCGCTGCCGAGCACCTGGGGCCGCGGCACATCCCTGCCGAGCCGCGGCCCCCGTCGTTTTGCCTCACAAGGCCAATCCGCCTGTACTACGGGCCGCGGCACCCTCCTGCTGGGCCGCGACCCCTGCCGAATATCCTGGACAGCATTTTTGAAGTGTGCCGCGGCACACATCACCTGGGCCGCGGCACAGGAAGTCAACAAGCCAGTTTTTCTTCCTTTTATCAGGTTTCAAACGGGAGTTCAACACAATTAACACACACACTTTTGAGAGCAAGCAAGAGAGAGATAGAGAGAGAAACAAGAGAGAGAAATACAACTCTTCAATTTCCCGGAGATTTATCGGTCGGATCGTCGTGATCTTTTGACAAGAGCTTGGTAGCTATTGGGCAAATCTTTTCACCAGTGTAGATCGAGATTTTGAGTTTGGAAGTTCGGGTATTTCGTTAGCTCTTTTTGTAAGCTATTTACGGTGTTTTCTTTTCTCGATCTTGTTGTTGTTGTTGATTCCAAATACTTGAAGAACATTTATTACCAAGTATTTGACGATTGATGTATACCCCTAGTTTGTATTAGGGATGATTGTGTATTTGTGTGTATTGGTGATAGTAGATTTAAGCGGCTTCAGTCCCGTGATTTTTAATCTCGTCTTGAGGGGTTTTCCATGCTAAAATTGTGTCTCGTTATTTATCGCTTTCGAATATCATTTGTATTAATTTTTATCGAGTTGTAATTATTGCTCTACTCGTCGGTAACCACAAAGTCACGATTGAAGAGTGGGAATTTGTCAAAATGAGTTTCCGCTTTATTCGTTGTGATGTGACGTTTGTCGGTATTTTTCCCAACAAAGTGGTATCGGAGCCACGAGATTTGTTTGTTTCGTGGTTGTTTAAGTATCTCAATTGTAAGATGGAAGCCAACACGAGTAGAATGGTTAACTTGAACGGTTCAAACTACCACGTATGAAAGGGGAAGATGGAAGAAGACCTTCTATACGTGAAGGATTATTATTTGCCGGTTTTTAGCAAAGATAAACCGGAATGGAAGTCCGACACGGAGTGGACTATTTTGCATCGCCAAGTTTGCGGATATATTCGACAATGGGTGGATGACAACGTTTTGAACCATATTAGTGGAGAGAAGGATGCTCGAGAGTTATGGCACAAGCTCGAGCAATTGTATGCTCGGAAGACGGGGAATGTTACGTAATTTGTGAACGCAAGTGCACGTTATCGTAAGCAAGTAATAAAGTGATAAGTAAGATATCGTTCCCTCGTGGACTGACGCACTAATTACCAATTTATGTGTATTCTAATTTTATTTGAACGATCGAAATTGGAGGTGCAGATAATATTAAAGAAAACTAATAAAAGAATGAACTAAGAACAAATAATAAAATCAATTATTAGAAGAAAGAAGATCAAATAGGGAAATAATCTAGGATTGAGAATCCACCTCGATTTATCTGAATTACTCTTGATTTATATGAATTAAGTGATATCCCAATTTATTGAAGGCGAAGATTGCAAAAATACACTACTGCCTCTCCCGAGGTCAGTAGAAATTTTCTAAGGCGAATAAAATACTCTATTCCTAGGTGAATTTATTCGACAGTAGGCGAAAAGTACGAAATCTTCAGACAGGCCACGTAATTCCTATGAGTATATTCCTATCTCACAAGATGAAACTTTTCTCACCAATTTTTTCTACCAACTCTCCTCTCCCGATTCGAGTTGCGTAATCAAAACAAATCAATCATAGGCCACATAATTGATAGTAATTAAAACAATTGGGGAAAACTCAATAAGAAAGGGAAATATATCTTAATAATGCAAAATCAAAAGTTAATTCGTCAAAACCTTAGTTTCATCAAAATCCTAAAATAGGGTTCTAGCCCGACATGCTAGAAAATAATACACAAAGAATTGAAGAAAGCATAAAAGAAATCAAACACAGTTATAGAACTTGAATTCCTCCGTTCTTTAGCTTCTACTCTCTGCTTGATCGGTGTTTTTCTCCTTCTTTTCGATCCCGTATCTTCAGACCTTTCATCCATATTTATAACCTTCATTAGTCTCCAAAACGCGTCTGGGAGTTGGGTCGAAAACAGGCTTCAAAAACGGCCCAGAAATGCGGCTGAATCAGAAATCCCGCCACACGGGCCGCGGCTCGGCATTAGTGTGCCGCGGCCCTAAGCGTTCAGCGCCATACCTGGGCGGTATTTTTTCCATACGGGCCGCGGCTCAACTTAAATGTCTTTGCGGCCCCGTGCTGATGAGTACCGCTTTCTTTATGCCGTGCGTGTGCATGCCCGGCCTTGGTGTGCCGCGGCCCCTGACCAAAAATTGTCGTTTTCGCCCGTTTTTTGTCGTTTAAGCTTCCGAACTCCATTTTCCTTCAAAACATATAAAGATAGTGCATTAAAAGCTCATTTATATAGATTTAGACTTAAAATGGATATAAAATAATGATAAATAAGCGCATAAAAATACATCTAACAAATACCCCCAAACTTAAGCCTTCGCTTATCCTCAAGCAAAAAAATTAATTTCGACTAAAATGACAAGTATCGTGAGTAAACATGCAATATCCACAGTGTTCACCTGATTAATACTCCCCTGAAAATCTCAAAGAAAAATATATGTATCGTTTTAGTGAGTTACATCACGGATAAGGATTCCACAAAGCAATCATTTTTAGTGTTGAACTATCGGTCATGAAGAAAATCGAAGATCAAAGATTAACAAGCGTGAATGAGCCGACCGCCAATATGAAGAGTTAGATTTAAACAAGCCAACTCGCCCAGTCCCACAGTCTCGTGGCAAAAATGCAAGAGTTTCATCATCAATAATAATCCTCGGACAACATTTCCTTATGTATCATCATTATAATGATTCGAGTTAACCACTAGGTTCCGGCTCTCGGGATGTTTCATCGGAATAACCCTAGTGTGGATTTCCATTCTCATGTATTGGGGAACCGTTTGTCGTAAAAGACACTCATGGGGCACATGAATACTTCTAGTTACTAAGTTCTCCTCTACAGTGGAGAAAAAAACTCGAATAGCTATTCCCGCATGTCCGATTCAAGGTTGATGTTTTACGCGAGAGTAAACAATGGGTCACGTGAATACCCACGATTACTAGGCTTCCCATCATCGGCAATGAAATATCTCTAAACCATTAGTCTATTGAGAGTTGTCGTTTTACGCGAGAGTAAACGATGGGTCACGTGAATACCCTCGGTTACTAGACTTCCCATCATAGAACATGTATAATTTCTCGAATTTTTGGGAAAGACTGTCCGACTCTAAACTCAATTTGAATGCCAACAAGACTCATGTTACTGGACGACTAGCTACGTGAAAAGTGTAACCTAACCTATAGACGGTGGTTTGAAAACACGTATGTCTCATTTCTTATACGCTAAGATTTCTACAATAACGAAAAAAATTCAGACCTAAATGAATACTCAAAGGAAACAAATATCGCAGACTGCAAACTCGACCAAGACTCAACCGTTTCTTCAAAAAGAAATCAGTATCATATCATCAGTTTTACACAAGGAAGCACGAAAAATCTACGAATGCAAATAAAGTCAAGACAAGCAAGGCTAGAGTAAAAAACAACGAAAAATAACAACGAATAAGTAAATAGCAACTGGAAGTAACCCCCCCTAAACTTAGGACGTACATTGACCTCAATGGACACAGATAGTAATATGCAATATGAGAAAAGGTCAAGTACTCCCATAATATCATCTCAGGAATTGGTGCCGGCCTCGTCCGGCGAGGAGGGTGGTGTAGATGGCCTCACTGGTGGAATCAAAGGTCCGTCCGGATGGAGTATATGGCTCGTCCATGCAGCAAGATAGTCCTGATAATAAGTATCCCTCGCCGCCAAGCGCCTCTCCTCACGTCGATTGGCCCGGCGGGCCTACTCTCTCATCTCCTCCCGAACAGCTGCGAGGAGGCTATCTCTCTCAGCCCGCATCTCCTCTCGAACAGCAGCTAGATGGCTATCTCTCTCTCTCTCTCTCTCTCTCTCTGCATCTCCTCCCTCAGGCTGTTAAACATCGCCTGAAGGTGCTCTCTCGCTGGCGGAGGAGTGGACTCAGTCTGATCATCAGCATCCGCCGTCGGCTCATGTGTCAGGAGTAGTGGCTCGGGAGAGTGCTCGTATGGCTCATCAATCAGAAATCCTCGCCCCAGCTCGTGTGCCCTCGCGCCACCCCACTGGTCAAAATGAGAGATAATACGATGGTCGGTCGGACCCTGGGGTGCAATAGATGGCTCTTCGTCGGACCATGTCACGCCCGACTGGCGGCATAGAGCACATATCAGCGAGGGATGTTTTAATCCCGTCTTTGCCCCTCGCTGAATACACTAAAATGTAGAATGGGACAAACGAGGGGCCACATCAAACTGGAGTCCTGTCGTGATAGCATACAGTAGTCGCGCACGAGAAAGTAAGACCGAGCGGATCTGCGATGTAGTGTCGACTCGTGCACAGAGGAAGTAGAGCCAGGCTCGTCCGAGCCGAATGAGGCGAGAACTCTTAAAATAGAAAGCTGTGGAACCCGGGACACGCGTCTCCCAGACAGAACCGGGCTGAGCGAGTGCCTCCAGCAGAGCCTCCCTCGTGAGGCCACTCATAATCCGTGTATAGTCCGACTCGTCCACCTCTGGTAGCTCATACAGCCTCCGAATCGCGGCCACCGAAAAGTCCATAGTTTGGCCTCGGGCGACGACCTCAGTCCATGTATCTGGTCGCCCCATCATCTGCCCCGCCTAAATATGTTGCAATAGAGCACTGGCGTAGAACTCCTGGACAATAAAGATCACCGCCGGCTCGGGTGGCGCAGTGAAACGAGTCCATCCCATCTCGTTGATCATAGCCAAAAGCTCACCGTCCTGGGGGCGGGAGTGAATCCTTGCTCTGGAATTATTGAACGAGGCCTGATTCTCTCGTTGAATATTCTGTGAATGTCAGGATAGGAGAATTGGTGAGATTCCATATCGGATCGGTTTTGTGATGTCTCCCCTCTTGTGGGGGATGATCGTGTCCTAGCCCTCGTACTCATCTTCCTTTTCCTAGCCATGGCGAGGTTCCTGAAAAATAAATGCCGGAAATTACACAACTTTAAAGATAACTACACCACTCTCGACTTAAGACGTGCGGAAAATGAATATAGAGTCGAACGAGCTCGCACCATCGTATGAGGGAAATAAGGCTGAGATTTTAAGTTTAAACATGATGTAAGGGTTGGGGGCACAATGTAATCCGATAATCGAATTCGTTGCATATAATTTGAAAATGTTCGGCTAAAAAATTTTCATTGGTGCATTTTATCAAACACCTAGCATGCGTGGGTTTAAATGAAGAACAAAAATACTAATGGCTTAATTCAATCCCCATCAATAATAAGATCAATCGATATTCACATATATTCATGACAAAACAACAAACAACATCAACAATCAATCGATAATCACCATATTCCAACTAAACCTTGATAGAACTTTAAGAAAACTAACAACATATTCAACAATAAATGAGGAACATTACCTCACTTTTCAAACCATGTTGCAATTAAGATTAAGAAATGAGAATTACCTTGTTTTGGATTGAAGAAGGTAAGAAGAAGAAGACTTGAATGGAGGTTATCCGAGCGCCGCGCGAAGAAGAAGAATGAAGCGTACCTTTTGTGTCAGCCGATCGAGGTTATAAGGGCGACCTGGGCGTTTGAAATTCGCAGCAGGGGCCGCGGCACAGATTAAGTGAGCCGCGGCCCGTAGTACAATATGTTCTGGGCGCTGGGTTTCTTCGGCATGTGCAGCGGCTCATTAAACGGGTGCCGCGGCTCAGAGAGTTAGTGTGCCGCGGCTCAGAGAGTGCATGCCGTGGCACAGAGTACAGTCTCCTGGGCCGTTATTCTGGGTCTTGGCGTGCCGCGGCTCAGCTTCAACGTGCCGCGGCTCAGGGGTCGAATGTGCCGCGGCTCCGTAAGTTCGTGCCGCGGCATAGAGTACAGAAAGGTTAGCTCAATTCCGTGACTTGTATGTGACGCGGCTCGCTATCATTGTGCCGCGGCCCAAACCTGACAAATGCCTCCTCGAAGGTTCCTGCACAGAAATTTCAAAGGAAAACACCTAGAACATGAGAGATAAGCATATCAAAGCAAATATGATGAAAAAAAAAGACTCCTAAAATGAATGAAAATACTGAAAAATAAAAATCTACAACTAATACTCGGGTTGTCTCCCGAGAAGTGCTAAGTTTATAGTCTTCAGTCGGACTTATTTAAAATCAGTCTGCATTTCGCAAAGACCATTTGGACTCCGCACAGTCCATCGAGCCGTTATTACGTGATTTAAATTTTTGACCATTAGTTTTCAACCGTTCGACTTTCGGTTTGGACATCCAACGTTCTTTGCGAAATGGCTTAAACAATAGTAAGCTCCCAAAACACCCATTTTTCAACTGACTTGGCACTTGTTGAGTTCTGGCTTAGTTTTCAATTTCACGGGCGAACTTATGACAACATGAGAATTTTTCGATGGTGGATGAAGGGATGTTGAAGACGACATATTCAAATGCTTAAGATACACGATTTGTTCTTCATTTTTCTTAGACGTCGGAGCAGCTGAAACGGATTCTGAACACTTCGAGCGACAACTCTCCTGGTGTGCGTCTTTCACAAAGATATCTACGCTTTCAATTTGTGAACACTTCTCGACACTACTTGGACACGGAAGAGATTGAAACACTTGGAATGTGACTTGCTCTTCTTGAACCCATAAAGTGAGTTTCCCTTTCTCCACATCAATGAGAGTTCGGTCGGTGGCCAAAAATGGTCTTCCCAAGATAATTGGGATGTCATGGTCCTCCTCCATATCGAGCACAATGAAATCGGCCAGAAAGATGAATTTATCGACCTTAACCAAAACGTCTTCTATTACTCCCCTTGGATACTTGATAGATCTGTCAGCTAATTGCAAAGAGATTGTTGTCGGCTTGGCTTCCCCAATACCTAGCTTCTTAAAAATGGAAAGGGGCATAAGATTAATACTGGCGCCGAGATCACATAACGCTCTATCAAAAGACAGGTTTCATATAGTGCACGGTATATTGAAGCTTCCTGGATCCTTCAATTTTGGTGCGAGCTTTTTCTGTAAGATGGCGCTGCACTCTTACGTTAATATCACAGTCTCATATTCTTTGAGATTCCTTGTGTTCGATAAGATTTCCTTCATGAACTTCACATAGCTCGGCATTTGTTCCAAGGCGTCGGCAAATGGAATGTTGATATGTAGTTTCTTGAAGATGTCAAAAAACTTAGAGAATTGCTTGTCCAATTTTTGCTTTTGCAATCGCTGCGGAAACGGGACGGGTGGCACATAGGCCATCGGATTGTCAGGAAACAGTTTCCAGCTTTTAGAAATTTGTGATTCTTCAGATGCCGAATTTTTCTTCTCCTTGTTTTCACCTCTCTTTTTGTTCTTCCCGGGCTGCTCACACACTTTCCTCCCACTTCTTAAGCCAATGGCATTAATACTCTCTCTGGGGTTCGTCTCAGTTACACTTGGCAAAGTACCCTCCGGTCGGGCTGTTAACACATTTGCTATTTGACCCAATTGGACTTCTAAATTGCAAATAGAGACAAAATGATTTTGTAATGTTGTTTCCGTACGGGTCATGAACTAACTCGTACTTGCTGCTAATTTCGCCATTGCCTCATCTAGAGAGATCTTTGGAGCGGGAGGAGGTTGCTGTTGGTGTTGAGCAAACTAAGGTTGGTTTAAGTTTTGTCCGTTTTTCCATGAAAAGTTAGGGTGATTTCGCCACCCCGGATTATATGTGTTGGAATATGGGTTGTTCTGCCGATTTACGTTCCCCACAAACTGAGCTTGTTCCATCGAAGATTGCTCGAAAGGATTTCCAACTTGACATTCTGCACTAGGGTGAGACCCATTGCACCAATTACATGATTCCATGGTAACGGAGGAAGGAGCGCGTGATAAAACTTGAAGTTGCTGAGTCAAGGCAGCAACTTGGGCCGATAGCGTAGATATTGGATCTTTATTGGAGATTTCCATCACTCGTTTCGGATTCAGACGCTCTGAAGGCCACTGATACGCATTTGCAGCCATAGCTTCCAATAAAGAGTGGGCTTCGGCCATCGTTTTGCCCATTAAAGCACCTCCAGCGGCTTCATCAACAAGAGTGCGTGTAGAAGCACTCAATCCGTTATAGAATGTCTGAATTTGCAGCCAATCCGGTAGACCATGGTATGTGCATCTCCTTAGCAAATCCTTGTATCGCTCCCAAGCTTCATGAAGCGACTCCATATCGAATTGCCCAAAAGTAGTTATTTCATTCCTAAGTCTTGCTGTCTTCGACGGTGGAAAGAACTTAGCCAGAAAGGCTTGTGCTAACTCCGCCCAAGTTGTGATAGAGCTGGGCGGGAGTGAATTCAACCAAAACTTGGCTTTGTCCCTTAGAGAAAATGGGAAAAGCCGTAGACGAATAGCATCATCGGTAACACCGTTGCTCTTGAAGGTGTCACAAATCTCGAGAAATGAAGCAATATGTGTGTTGAGGTCATCGTTCGCCAGTCCGCAAAATTGGCTTGCTTGTACCATCTGGATTATGGACGGCTTTATCTCGAAATTGTTTGCTTGGACAGTTGGGCGCCAAATCCCCGAAAAATTTGCATTAATTTGAGGCAATGCATAGTCTCGGAGTGCCAATGCCGGTTGAGCTTGCTGCATAGGATTGTCTACTCCATGATTTTCTGTGTTATCGGTCATGGTATCTTTTGTGGATAGCTCACGCTTTTATTTCTTGTTTTTCCGCAGAGTGCGCTCGAGTTCAGTATCCAAAGGTAATAGGCCTTCGTTACCGAATTTCCTCATGCACTAACCAGAAACTCCTGAAAGGAAAACAAATAATAAAAAAAATTACACAAAAATAAAATAGTGTTCAAATTAAGATTATAAATACTGAAATCGATATTAGTAAAACAATCAGTCCCCGACAACGGCGCCAAAAACTTGTTACGTAATTTGGTGAACACAAGTGCACGTTGTCGTAAGCAAGTAATAAAGTGATAAGTAAGATATCGTTCCCTCGAGGACTGACTCACTAATTACCAATTTATGTGTATTCTAATTTTATTTGAACGATCGAAATTGAGGTGCAAGTAATATTAAAGAAAACTAATAAAAGAATGAACTAAGAACAAATAATAAAATCGATTATTCGAAGAAAGAAGATCAAATAAGGAAATAATCTAGGATTGAGAATCCACCTCGATTTATCCGAATTACGTAATTTGTGAACGCAAGTGCACGTTGTCGTAAGCAAGTAATAAAGTGATAAGTAAGATATCGTTCCCTCGAGGTCTGACTCACTAATTACAAATTTATGTGTATTCTAATTTTATTTGAACCATCAAAATTGGAGGTGCAAGTAATATTAAAGAAAACTAATAAAAGAATGAACTAAGAATAAATAATAAAATCGATTATTCGAAGAAAGAAGATCAAATAGGGAAATAATCTAGGATTGAGAATCCACCTCGATTTATCCTAATTACTCTTGATTTATATGAATTAAGTGATTTCTCAATTTATTGAAGGCGAAGATTGCTAAAATACTCTACTGCCTCTCCCGAGGTCAGTAGAAATTTTCTAAGGCGAATAAAACACTCTATTCCTAGGTGAATTTATTCGACAATAGGCGAAAAGTACAAAATCTTCAGACAGGCCACGTAATTCCTATGAGTATATTCCTATCTCACAAGATGAAACGTTTCTCACCAATTTTTCCTACCAACTCTCCTCTCCCGATTCGAGTTGCATAATCAAAACAAATCAATCATAGGCCACATAATTGATAGTAATTAAAACAATTGGGGAAAACTCAATAAGAAAGGGAAATATATCTTAATAATGCAAAATCAAAAGTTAATTCGTCAAAACCTCGGTTTCATCAAAATCCTAGAATAGGGTTCTAGCCCGACATGCTAGAAAATAATACACAAAGAATTGCAGAAAGCATAAAAGAAATCAAACACAGTTGAAGAACTTGAATTCCTCCGTTCTCTAGCTTCTGCTCTCTGCTTGATCGGTGTTTTTCTCCTTCTCTTCGATCCCCTATATTCAGACCTTTCATCCATATTTATAACCTTCAATTAGTCTCCAAAACGCGTCCGGGAGTTGGGTCGAAAACAGGCTCCAAAAACGGCCCAGAAACGCGGCTGAATTAGAAATCCCGCCCCGCGGGCCGCGGCTCGGCATTAGTGTGCCGCAGCCCTAAGCGTTCAGCGCCATACCTGGGTGGTATTTTTTCCATACGGGCCGCGGCTCTGCTTAAGTATGCCACGGCCCCCAGTACAGTGTGTACCTCGCCTGCTGTGCCGTGCGTGTGCGGCGGCCTGGCCTTGGTGTGCCGCGGCCCCTGACCAAAAATTGTCGTTTTCGCCCGTTTTTCGTCGTTTAAGCTTCCGAACTCCAATTCCTTCAAACCATATAAAGATAGTGCATTAAAAGCTCATTTATGCAGATTTAGACTTAAAATGGATATATAATAATGATAAATAAGCGCATAAAAATACATCTAACAGGAAATAATAAGTTATTCCTCATTAAACAAATGATGAATTTGAAGTTTCGAGATGGGACTCCTCTATCGGATCATTTAAATGCATTCCAAGGCATAATTAATCAACTTGCCGGAATGTGAATTAAATTCGAAGTTGAGGTGCAAATTTTGTGGTTGTTAGGCATATTGCCGGATTCTTGGGAGATGTTTCGAATGTCGTTGTCTAACGCCGCCCCCGATTGAGTCATTTTGATTGAACTAGCAAAAGGGAACATGTTGAATGAGGAGGTCCGAAGAAAAGCACAAGGATCTTCGTCACAGTTGGATGTTATAGTTACCGAAAGACGGGGGAGAGGTCAAAGTAGAAGTCCGAGTAATAGAGGGCCACAAAGGAGTAGTTCTTGGGGAAAGTATGCCAACATCGAATGTTACCACTGTTAGGACTATGCCCTCGAATGCCACTCAGGGGATGAGAGAGTATGGGCATTGTACTTGTAATTATGGAATAATAAATAATAAAAAGGCAATTCGATTCATTCACTGTTTATTGTATTTCAATTGCATTCTTGACTTGGTAAACATTGAAGTGAAGTCCATGTAAATAAATCGAACATTCCATTATCGTTATGTGATAAGAGAAAATGCACTAGAAGTGTTTAAAGTTTATTTACGTAAATCGTTCGCAAGTCAATAAACATAAATGGGCATTAAGTTTTAATAATACTTGTATAACTAATGCTAGGACATGTGCATGTCTTGATAGCATAGTTATAAGTATATTGGTGGGACCAGTATACTCGAACACGACTCATACTCGATTCAGTCACACGGTATTCACTCTCGGAGAGTCGATGACGAATCGAAAGGTTGTGATAGTATACGTGGACCTTTGACTTGAGGGTTCAGTAGAAATTGTGCCTGTGACGTTTAGTTTGTCATTAGAGTAGTTAGACTCATTTGCTTAATTGCTGAGTCGACCTCGAAGTGCGGACTATACGGACAGGTAGCAGTCTTTACTGTACGCCAAGAAAGGATTCTATCTCCTGTTAGTGAGCATGCGAATGTCCTATACGGTTAATGGCAAATAAGATCATAAGTCTTTGGCCAAAGCATTCTGATATAGTAGTATTAGATACACTATTGATCAGTTGGTCTTGATTTGCATTAACACATGTATAGAGTTTAGTCAACAATGAGGTTTGACTTTACCGTGACCGAAGACTTGGCCGGACATCGATGAAGGGTCTATACGTATATAGTATTCACGACATAATGGTTACGGAATGATCCCTTCATTCGTTCTCGATCGGGGTTCTGATCGCCCGCTAAGTGGCTAAGTCTTGCCGCACTCATTGGTTCCTCCCAATGCCATTTGAGACGGACCTACGAGTCGCGCATTAGGAGCATTGATGGATAAATGTGAATTTATTATCTCTCTATTAATATTAGATATTGGATATCTAATTATGATTTATTGGATAAATCAAATAGCGGTCTTATGAATTAAAATTAAGTTCTTAGGGTAATTAATTTAATTCATAAATTATATTTCTTAGAGAAATATATTTGTATTTGATATAATTAATTAATTAGATTAATTAATTAATATAAATACATTGATAATTAAACGGATTGTATTTAACGAGTCATTTGGCGAACGTCCGATTCTGAGCCGAGTGGCTCGGCTCGTTTTCTAGGAATCTTCCTAGTAGGCCGCCCCCTCACATGACCACCTTGCATGTGTGTTGTCATGTTTTAATTATTTGTAGAGATTCTTATTCTCAAAATAATTATAACATGATATATAATTATTATATGAGATATATATATATATATATATATATATACACATGATGAGATGAAAAAGAAACAACTCATATTCATTTTGAGGGTGTTCAGCCGTGTGCTAAAAAGTGAGGGAGGAGAAATTTTTTTTCTTTTCTATTTTTCATCTTGGAGGTGATATAGAAGTTAAGAAAAAGTGATATATAAATTCCTACAACACTTCCTAGCCGTGTTCTTCATAGAACGGAGTGTTGTAGATTTTTCCGGGTAATTTCCGACGCGTGTGAAGTAGAGGCTGATAAGTGTCAGTTTTGTACACTTATCCATGGTTTGTATCGATAAAATTCACCCATAATTGAGCTAGTCTACTCGTTTTTTGCTTTTAATTTATTAGTTTTAATAATTTTATTTTTATCGGGTGATGATCGGATTAAATAACTGAATTACTCAAGAAACAACATGTTTAATAAATATTCTCTTTATTGAATTTTGATATATTCATGTTGTAGGGCTTTCCGAGACGAATTCGGCGGTCTTTAGGATTCAAAATCGAGTTATATATCAAAAGTTATCATCCGAAAAGATGCAGGACAAAAACGCAAAATCTGAGAAATTCTGGGCCGAAAACGTAACTATCCAAGCTTCAAATGAGCAAATTTACGAAGCCACGTTACGGCCGTAACATTCAGGAGTTACGGCCGTAAGTCACCCTTGTTACGGCCGTAACTCCTGAATGTTACAGCCGTAACTCTTGATAGATTACTATGATTTGTCTAATTTTTTATACTTTTTGTGTATTATTGAGGGGATGACTGGCATTGATCCGATCTAATGTAATAATGCTGGAGTTTTGGAGCTATTAGATGACTTTAGGTGTATAAATAGACCCCTTAGATCCTTCATCATTCATCATTCATCTTATAATTTTCCATTTTTTGTAAACTTTTCTTTTTGTGTGTAGAACACACTTGTGTTCTTGAGTGATCTTTGTAAGTGTGGTATAGTATATGTTGTTCAGAGAGTTTATTGCTTCTATCTACTTTATCTACTAAGGGAGTTAGGATCAATTCTTTCTCTTGATTCAACTAAAAATGACCACCAAAGCTTGTAATATGTGTAATAAACCCTTCATGGGCTAAGTAATCTTTAGTTGGGATTATAAACAAGGTTAGTCATGTTATTTATGTTTGTATAAATATCTATTGTGAATTACTTATTATTGTGTGTGATTTTCATTGTTTTAACAATCTTTATTTATTTGGCCAATAAATGACGATATTTATGGTCTTCATATGTTTCGAAAGAAAATATGTTTGATTAGATCAAATGATCTTCACTCTAAGTTGTTCTAGGGGATAAAAATATACCCCTAGTCCTTGGATGATTCTTTGAGTTATTTTCATAAATCCTAATGCTATGTATGGAAGCCAATCAACAAAGAAATATAGTGGATTAATTCAATATGTAAGGGGCGTTTTATAGTTCGAAAGAGAAACCGTCTTTTTAAGGAAAATCGAATCTACACAACATAATAAGTAAATTCATTTTATGATCTCCTATACATCTTTTATAACTAATGACAAACTAAGTTTATAATCCCAACTATTTCATTTTATCGATAATCAATCTATTATTATTGCTATCTTTATATTTCCTTATAATATTAGAACTATTATTGCATTTTCTTTGCAAATATTAAACCAAACTTTTTAATTGTGTGTTTCACTTATCATAGTATCTATAAAAATAGACTAATTGTAACACCCCCAGATCCGACCGGAAATATTACCGCGCTGTGGGCCCCGAGATGTAACCCACAAGGCTGAAGGAAATTTTCGCAAACATTTACAAACGCCCAAGAGGCTAACGACGGTATTATCTATTAAAAACATTCGAAGATTTATAAAGCTCGTTTATCAAACCGTCGTAAAAACTCATTTGAAACCACAAGGCCCAAAATGCCAAAACTCAACAGTTTAAAAACATACGTTAAGCTATCGCTTACACGTACCGACAGAATAGATTTAGAAAATGGTTGCCAAAGTAACCTAAGTTACCGGATACCAAAAAGGTCATTTAAAAATACTCACGTAGCGGATAAAGACAAACAATTAAAATACTCTAGCAGCGGAATACTACAACTGATCAGAAACTCAAAACACAAATACATGCCCTTGCCAGTATCCTCCGGGAAGTTCATCTCTCCACGACCGCTACAAGCTTGATAATCCAAGAACCTAAAAAGAAAGCCCACGACGGGGTCAGCCATAATATCCAACAATGATAACCATCACATCTCGTCAATAATTACATATCAATGGAAATACTAAGTAAGAATACGACCAGTGTAATCTTACCGTCGTAACTTTACGAGAATCCACGATTCGTATCCTTAACAACATATTAAAATAATACCGAAATATCTGTACGGTATCTCAACAATACTGAAGGTTCTCAAACCATTATCATAACTCGCGATACGGAAATCATACCAACTCTGGCCAATTCAATCCATCGGATAACATCGACAATTACAACACGATAATCAATTGTCCATCAAAGACAAGTATCAAGGGAATATGGAACATACCTCAAGATACGAAATACCATTACCATCACGTCAGTCTAATCCGAGATCAGGTCAACACAACATACGTACATGGTCCTAACACAAGACCTACAAATGCATACTCATATGACAACGTCAATATGATCACAACAATAATGACAATGTATACTTATGGCAACCCATAATATACATATGCATAATAACAACAACATTGTAATATCCGGATTTATTACAGTGTATTTCATCTGTATTCAAACCCTGTATTATTCGGATTGGTGGTTTTGATTTTTGGAGTATGATATTTCTTGCATTGATATCATTGTACATAAGTATAGAAACATGCAAAATTTCTCATGCAAACTCGTGATAGCGCACGCTAAGAATGTATCTTAACGCGCGCTATCGGGCTACTATTAGCGCATGCTATGCAGATAGAAGTTGCGTGCGCTAAGAACTCAATTATTGAGCGGGACGGCTAGCACATGCGCCAGCCGGGACATGGGTCCGGATAAGATTCCCGCAGAAGAACCCGGAAAATTCTGAAGTCAACCATTATTAGCGCACGCTAAGGAATGCTTAGTAGCGTGCGCTAACTTGTTAAATGCAGAATATTATAAATGGGACAACAACCCATTTTGGCTTACATTTTACTCGTCCATTCTTCATTCCTGAGAGACCAGAGAGCTGTAATAATACTTCTATACAGTTAGAACACATCTTGTTGGTGTTTATATATTGGTTATCACTTGGGAGTAATCATTGAAGTGGAATAGCACCTTGGAGTAGCATACAACCAACCGGAGTCGGATTCTACCCTTCGATTCAGTGATTTTCATCATATTAAGGTATGTTCAACCTATCTCCAGACTTAGAGTTGGATTCTAAAGAATTGGATGATCATAGTAACGAGTTATTGATTTTCATAAGTGATTTATCCAAAGTATATCATGTTTGGAATATTGAGATGATTAAGTCTTAAGTGCCTTGATTATGATCATCATGATTCGAATCTTATTACATTGAAGATGTAAAGGAAGCTTCTATCATTGGTAAACCGAATCTAGTAGCTGACTTCATAGCAATCTTGGACTTGACTTTAACATCATTATTGTTAGATAAATCTAAAGGATTGATCATGGAAGGATTTATTTAGTATAGATGGAATGTTAAACAACTTCAGCATGATAATATTGATTGATGTAAAGGTGTTGATATCAACCGTTAAGCTTTTCGAATCGTCATATGAAGAATTGTAGTCGAAATGGAATATGGTTTATATGGTATGCATATCCTTGAATCCGAAGTTGTTGTTATCCGTAAGATCATTCATAATCGTATGTACATGATATTCATAGAAGTAACATGAAGTATCACGGAAGATTTCATTGTTTCGATCATGGCGAGAACAGTTTACTGCTCAGCAGTAAACTGCCATGCACAGATAGCGCACGCTAAGCTATATAGATTAACGTGCGCTATCGAGCACGAGTTAGCGTACGCTAGGCCATCAGACGAGTCAGTCAACTGATCAGTGAAGTACTGACCATATGTAGATAGCGTACGCTAGGCTTTGTTGTTTGCGTGCGCTATCGTGCAGACTTAACGCACGCTACACAGAGTACTTAGCGTGCGCTAAGCAGTTCAGGCAGATTGCATTTTATGAACTTTTGGCCGTAAATCGAATTGTTAAACATTTGTAAGACGTGAGATAAATCCTATATCATTTCTTTTGTTAAGGTTTGGTCTCGTTACGTGATTGGTTGAGGAGGACGACCTTCGAGTGTTCATTTTCGTGGAAGTGTTGTTATTGTCTTCAAATCGAGGCAAGTACATTAATTGTTTTATGTATTGTTGTTATATATATTGTCGTGCATGTATGTCCTTATTGTATGTCCACCTCGTGTTGGTCCGACGGGATCATCGGGGGATCTATGCTAGCGTGCGCTGGATCATCGGACGGGTTTTTCCACCACGGGTTGGTCTGACGGGATCATCGTGGGTTCTAGGCAGTGAATGCTGGATCGACGGAATTACCATGTGTATATTATGATATCATGTTGTGATTATCAGTTGTGTATGTCATTTATGAGTTTCTCGTAGGAGAAGACTCGTTGGTATTTTGTCGTTTACGTTATTATTCTTCGTGAGATATGAATAATATATTGTGGTACTTGTACTAGCATCGTTGTGCTAACCCCTTCGGGGGTGAACATTTTGTTTATGTTCAGGATCCAGGAGAGCGGGAAAACAACCACTGGAGCTACATGACGACGAGGGTGCAGAGTGATGTTTTGGCCGGGTTTATTTATCTGTTGTTTATTCGTTATTTCAATAAGTACTCGAGTACGAAGTCATTTGTGATGGATTTGAATTTGATGATGTATTATTGAGTTCTGTTGAACAATTGTACTATTTTTGTATTTGGTCAGAACTGTTGTATCGTAATTCCGTTATTTCCATTCGTTAGTACCTTTTAATGCCTGTTCAATTCTTCAGCCTTGTAAATCCTTATGTAAAGGATTTACGGCGCTGTAATATTCCTGAATATATCGGGGGTGTTACAGAATATGGTATCGGAGCTAAGATTATGGATATCTTGGCCGTTGGGTTAAAATAGGGGTCATTTATGTCTTTTGAGGTAACCGGCCGTGAATGACATCACTGCACTGCCTACGTCTTCATGCGAACGGTGGTTGTAAGTTTCTAAACTCTATCTCGTTCTTTACAAGTTGTGTCTCTTTATACTCGAATATTAGAACGATGATGTTTCCTGTATATTGAATATTTATACTTACAGTATATTGAGAGGCGGACGTGGACGTGGTCGCGGTCGTGGACGCGGACGGAGAAATGCTGAAAGGGACGCGTCGCCTTTTAATCGTGCCGGGCCATAGCTCAAAGTAGCCGCAACAATCTATTAATAACGAACCAGATCCTGCATGTGCAGAGATCCTTCGTCAAGTGGTGAACCAGATGACTCGGCCGCCCAAGTCGTGGACCGAATGCAAGTAGCGGTGGGACTACAGCAGGGAGAGAGACAGCAAGGGATCCCAGACATGGGAAATCGAGGTGACCGGTGGCTGCAAGAGGTGGCGAAGAAGCAACCACCCAAATTCGACGGTATTTCTGAGACTCCCACCTGGGATCATTGGTTGAAGGAGCTGGAGAAAATATTTGCTGGAATTAACTGCCCAGACGATCGGAGAGCCTCTATCGCTCAATATTTTCTGATAGGGGAAGCGTCCGAATGGTGGGAAGCCATCCGGCCTGTAGACCATGATGCCGATTGGACAGAGTTTAGAATGATGATGGAAGCTCAGTATTGCCCTCGTCCTGTGAGGGAAGCCAAAGTTCGGGAGTTTTTCTCCGCTCAGCCTTCTGATGTGCCAGTATCCCAGGCGATTAAGACGTTTAACCAACAGTTGGCATTTGTTCGACATCTAGTCAGAACAGATGCAGAAATGATGATCCATTTCGATATGAGAATAAAACCAGAAATCCAGAGGTACATGTCCGGATTTGAATGTACCACACTCCGTCAATACCAGGATAAGGCGTTGGCGTATGAGATCAAGGAAGCAGCCATGGAGAAATTTTCGGAATCCAAGAAACATAAAGTCTCTGGTACATTTACAGAGCACAAGAACAGCGGGGCCCGTAAGGCCCAGTCATCCTTTCACTCTTTCAAGAAACCTCCGCACCCAGTTAGGAGCGGAAAGAACTTCGGAGCGACATCGACTATTACTGATGTTACCAGGAAATGCTTTAACTGTGCCCAGACGGGGCACTATCGACGGAATTGCCCCCTTCCTGCCGTGACTTGTTCTGATTGTGGACGAGAGGGACATCGGGCAGTGTTTTGTGAAGAGGCTGCAAAGTCTTTTAGAGCCCGTACACCACAAACACCCGTAGGAGGCCAAGATTACACGACGCAAAGAAAGTGTTCAGATGCCTCAGAATTTTGGCCGCGGACGAGGCAGAGGACAATGGGACCGAAAGGGGACATCGAGTGCCGGATCTGCTCCCCCACGTTTGTACGAGATGAGGAGGACAGACGATCAGGATGCTGCTGTTGCATCAGGTACTGTCCACAACCTTTCCCAACCAGTTAGCGTTTTATTCGATACAGGAGCTACACATTCTTTTATATCCTTGTCTTGTGTAAATCGTTTGAATATTTCCGGTTTTCATACTTGTGAACCTTATGTTGTTGGTTTACCGAGTGGAGAGAGGATTGTCGGAAACTTAGAAACTAGAAATTTCCCTATATCATTTGGAGGCAGAAAGTGGCTCTCAAATCTGATCGTGATAGAAATGCAAGGAGACGACCTGATACTCGGAGACGATTGGCTTAATCGATATGGAGCAATTGTGAACTACCGAAGGAGGAATATCTCGCTGATCGCTGACGATGGTTCCGAAATATTGTTCGAGGGGTGGAAACCGGGAAGCTCAGGAAAATTGATCAAGGCGATGAAAGTCTGTCGATTGTTGAAACAGTGGTCAGTATCGGTAATCGTGTTATGCAATGAAGAAAGAAGACGAAATTGTGGAACTTTCATCCATTCTTGTTGTGAACGAATTTCCAGATGTATTTCCTGACGAGTTACCTGGACTACCTCCACGAAGGGATGTGGAATTTACCATTGAGCTGGAACCCGGAGCTACACCAATTTCTAAGGCGCCGTATCGTATGGCACCTACTGAGATGTACGAACTGAAGAAGCAGCTGGAGGAGTTACTGGACAAGGGCTATATTCAGCCAAGCGTTTCACCCTGGGGAGCGCCAGTTCTTTTTGTCCGAAAGAAGGATGGATCGCTCCGACTGTGTATTGACTATCGAGAGCTGAACAAGATGACGATTAAGAACAAGTATCCGTTGCCACGGATTGATGATCTGTTTGACCAGCTGCAAGGGGCAACAGTATTTTCTAAAATCGATCTGAGATCAGGATATCATCAGCTGAGGATTAAGGAATCTGATGTTCCGAAATCAGCGTTCAGAACTCGCTACAGACATAATGAGTTTGTAGTAATGCCGTTTGGTCTCACTAACGCACCGGCTGTATTTATGCAATTGATGAACCATGTGTTCATTGAATTTTTAGATAAATTTGTGGTCGTGTTCATTGATGACATTCTGGTGTATTCTAAGAGCCCGGAAGAACATGCGCAGCATTTGCGGATTGTATTGGAACTTTTGAGAAACGAGCAATTGTACGCCAAACTTTCTAAGTGTGAATTCTGGCTAAAGGAAGTAATGTTCCTCGGCCATGTGGTGTCAGCTAAAGGAGTCCGAGTAGATCCTCAGAAGATCGAAGCAATTATAGATTGGAAGCCTCCAAAGAACGTGAAAGAAGTCCGAAGCTTCTTAGGACTTGCTGGATATTATCGTCGATTCGTGGAAGGGTTTTCTAAAATCTCCCGCCCACTTACTCGACTCCTGCAGAAAACTCAAAAGTTTGAGTGGAATGAGTTGTGTCAGATTAGCTTTGATGAATTGAAGAAGAGATTGATGACAGCACCGATTCTATCACTTCCACAGGGAACTGGAGGATTTATAGTTTACAGTGATGCTTCGAACCAAGGACTTAGGTGCGTATTGATGCAGAATGATAAGGTGATCGCTTATGCGTCGCGACAGCTGAAACCTTATGAAGTAAATTACCCAACACATGATTTGGAGCTAGCGGCGGTGGTTTTGCTTTGAAGATATGGAGGCATTATCTTTACGGGACTCACTGTCAGATCATTACGGATCATAAGAGTCTCAAGTACATATTCAGTCAGAAAGAGTTGAACATGCGGCAAAGAAGATGGTTAGAACTGATTAAGGACTATGACTTGGAGATTTTATATCATCCAGGCAAAGCGAATGTAGTGGCCGATGCACTTAGCCGCAAGCCTGTTTCTATTCAGATGCTGGAGACGCTGACCTCCCAACTTAGCCTTCAACGAGAGATGATTCGTGAAGGAATTGAAGTGTGGTTACAAAGAGTCCAAGGACAACTGTGCGTGATGGAGATAACTTCATCATTAACCGAAGGAATCAAATCTAGACAGGCAGATGATCCTCTGATGATTCGGTTACGTGATGAAGTGATCAAAGGAAAGGCCCCCGGATTCATAATTCATGATGATGGAGTTTTGAGATTTCAGAACCGACTCTGAATCGATGATGATGTTCTCAAATGCATAATTATGAAGGAAGCTCACAGTTCGCCCTATTCTATCCACCCGGGCACCAGTAAGATGTATAAGGACTTAAAGCAGAATTTCTGGTGGGGCAACATGAAGAAAGATGTAGCGGACTTTGTTTCTAAATGCTTGACGTGTCAGCAGGTTAAGATTGAGCATCAATGGCCTGCTGGAATGTTGAAGCCGCTCCCAATTCCTGAATGGAAGTGGGAGGACATATCGATGGATTTTATCACTAATATGCCGAGAACCAGGACAGAAATGAACATGATTTGGGTGATAGTTGATCGTTTAACCAAATTAGCTCATTTTCTAGGCATTAAGGATACGTGGGGACTAGAGAGGTTGGCACGAGTATTTATTTCGGAGATAGTTCGATTGCATGGTACGCCGAAGACCATTGTTTCTGATCGAGACGACCGTTTTGTGTCTCACTTTTGGAAAGCAATTCATAAGGCCATGGGGACCGAATTGAACTTCAGTACGGCTTATCACCCGCAGACTGACGGACAATCTGAGAGAACTATACAAACGGTGGAAGACATGCTAAGGGCCTGTGCCTTAGATTGGTCAAACGATTGGGAAGTTCATCTACCGTTGATTGAATTTACCTACAACAATAGTTGGCATTCTTCCATTAAGATGGCACCGTTTGCGGCATTATACGGAAGGAGATGCAGATCGCCCCTATGCTGGGACGATTCGTCAGATTTGATCGGAACAGAACCAGAGTTGATCGTGCAGACTCGAGAGAAGATAGCCTTGATTCGTGAAAGGTTGTTGACCGCCCAGAGTCGCCAGAAATCTTATGCAGACGTACGCCGTCGCCCATTGGAGTTCAATACTGGAGACCATGTACTTTTGAAGGTTTCTCCTACTCGGGGAATCTTTCGTTTCGGAAGGAAAGGAAAGCTGAGTCCGAGATATATCGGACCATTTGAGATCCTCGAGAGAGTTGGGGAGTTTGCATACAGATTGGCATTGCCGCCATCATTGTGCCATGTTCATAACGTGTTCCACGTATCCCAGTTACGGAGATATATACCAGATCCCAGTCATATCATTGATTTCGGCGAGATCGAAGTCGAGCAGGATGGGACGTTTGAAGAAAGACCGGGTCGAGTTAAGCAACTGAGGAACAAACCAATCGTTTTGGTCAAAGTTCAATGGTCACGTCACGGAATGGAAGAAGCCACCTGGGACACGGAAGCTGATATGAAGTCTAGATATCCTGAGTTATTTTCGTCTTGAGTTTCGGGACGAAACTCCTTTTTAGTAGGAGAGTATGTAATATCCGGATTTATTACAGTGTATTTCATCTGTATTCAAACCCTGTATTATTCGGATTGGTGGTTTTTATTTTTGGAGTATGATATTTCTCGCATTGATATCATTGTACATAAGTATAGAAACATGCAAAATTTCTCATGCAAACTCGTGATAGCGCACGCTAAGAATGTATCTTAACGCGCACTATCGGGATACTATTAGCGCACGCTATGCAGATAGAAGTTGCGTGCGCTAAGAACTCAATTATTGAGCGGGACGGCTAGCACATGCGCCAGCCGGGACATGGGTCCGGATAAGATTCCCGCGGACGAACCCGGATAATTCTGAAGTCAACCATTATTAGCGCACGCTAAGGAATGCTTAGTAGCGTGCGCTAACTTGTTAAATGCAGAATATTATAAATGGGACAACAACCCATTTTGGCTTACATTTTACTCGTCAATTCTTCATTCCTGAGAGACCAGAGAGCTGTAATAATACTTCTATACACTTAGAACACATCTTGTTGGTGTTTATATATTGGTTATCACTTGGGAGTAATCATTGAAGTGGAATAGCACCTTGGAGTAGCATACAACCAACCGGAGTCGGATTCTACCCTTCGATTCAGTGATTTTCATCATATTAAGGTATGTTCAACCTATCTCCAGACTTAGAGTTGGATTCTAAATAATTGGATGATCATAGTAACGAGTTATTGATTTTCATAAGTGATTTATCCAAAGTATATCATGTTTGGAATATTGAGATGATTAAGTCTTAAGTGCCTTGATTATGATCATCATGATTCGAATCTTATTACATTGAAGATGTAAAGGAAGCTTCTATCATTGGTAAACCGAATCTAGTAGATGACTTCATAGAAATCTTGGACTTGACTTTAACATCATTATTGTTAGATAAATCTAAAGGATTGATCATGGAAGGATTTATTTAGTATATATGGAATGTTAAACAACTTCAGCATGATAATATTGATTGATGTAAAGGTGTTGATATCAATCGTTAAGCTTTTCGAATCGTCATATGAAGAATTGTAGTCGAAATGGAATATGGTTTATATGGTATGCATATCCTTGAATCCGAAGTTGTTATTATCCGTAAGATCATTCATAATCGTATGTACATGATATTCATGGAAGTAACATGAAGTATCACGGAAGATTTCATTGTTTCGATCATGGCGAGAGCGATTATCGCTCGCAAAGAAATCGCCATGCACAGATAGCGCACGCTAAGCTATATAGACTAACGTGCGCTATCGAGCACGAGTTAGCGTACGCTATGTTTGGTACGTAACGTACGCTAGGCCATCAGACGAGTCAGTCGACTGATCAGTGAAGTACTGACCATACGTAGATAGCGTACGCTAGGCTTTGTTGTTTGCGTGCGCTATCGTGCAGACTTAACGCACGCTACACAGAGTACTTAGCGTGCGCTAAGCAGTTCAGGCAGATTGCATTTTATGAACTTTTGGCTGTAAATCGAATTTTTAAACATTCGTAAGACGTGAGATAAATCCTATATCATTTCTTTTGTTAAGGTTTGGTCTCGTTACGTGATTGATTGAGGAGGACGACCTTCGAGTGTTCATTTTCGTGGAAGTGTTGTTATTGTCTTCAAATCGAGGCAAGTACATTAATTGTTTTATGTATTGTTGTTATATATATTATCGTGCATGTATGTCGTTATTGTATGTCCACCTCGTGTTGGTCCGACGGGATCATCGGGGGATCTATGCTAGCGTGCGCTGGATCATCGGACGGGTTTTTCCACCACGGGTTGGTCTGACGGGATCATCGTGGGTTCTAGGCAGTGAACGCTGGATCGACGGAATTACCATGTGTATATTATGATATCATGTTGTGATTATCAGTTGTGTATGTCATTTATGAGTTTCTCGTAGGAGAAGACTCGTTGGTATATTGTCGTTTACGTTATTATTCTTCGTGAGATATGAATAATATATTGTGGTACTTGTACTAGCATCGTTGTGCTAACCCCTTTGGGGGTGAACATTTTGTTTATGTTCAGGATCCAGGAGAGCGGGAAAACAACCACTGGAGCTACATGACGACGAGGGTGCAGAGTGATGTTTTGGCCGGGTTTATTTATCTGTTGTTTATTCGTTATATCAATAAGTACTCGATTACGAAGTCATTTGTGATGGAATTGAATTTGATGATGTATTATTGAGTTCTGTTGAACAATTGTACTATTTTTGTATTTGGTCAGAACTGTTGTATCGTAATTCCGTTATTTCCATTCGTTAGTACCTTTTAATGCCTGTTCAATTCTTCAGCCTTGTAAATCCTTATGTAAAGGATTTACGGCGCTGTAATATTCCTGAATATATCGGGGGTGTTACAAACATATGGTAATCCAACGATCCAGCGCACACAGCTATAGATTCCCATGATGATCCCATCGGACCAACGCATGGTGGCATTACTTGTCCAGCGATCCAGCGCACACAGCTATAGATTCCCATGATGATCCCGTCGGACCAACGCATGGTGGACATATGACAACAATGCACAACTGCACAAAACAACAGTGCACAATACACGACAACAATAATACACAAATGCATGACAACAACGATACACGAATGTATCACGACATGATCGACACAAATGACAGAAATGATTAAAATACTTGCTCCGAGTCCTTCGAGAGCAATCTCGATATCTAAACCATCACCAACCATTATTCTGAATATTCACCGATCCAAAACATCACGGACGGTAGATAATTCATGTTTTCGTCAATACCATGATGTATCCTCGATAACAAATATACCAACGACAATTGTAAATCATATACATTATGATTTAAATTCCCAAAACTCGAATACAACCTATAATTCCAAATCTCCTGTGATTGCGATTATACATTGCTATACGAATTATAAACGAATGAAACTGAAACCATTCATTAAATATTATAAACTGAGCAAGTATTAACTTGCCTCGATACCGATACGATGATGATGAAGCCGCTACCAGTCACAATGCCTTCATCTACAAGCTCCTCGGCCCCGACCAACGCAATTCACGAACGTACTCGAACATGACCACAACATATGGTTCTAATCACCGATCAATAATCTCAACCTATCGAAGTAATCAAATAACACATATCTGATAACAATTAACAACCGACATGACCAACCAAATCATCTCAACGATTCAACGATACCTCGATCATACATAAAACCGAACCATACAACTCAAACCAATCAAACACGAATTCAAAACAACAATACGATTCCACATTCAATCTTAAATACTTACAAGTTTCCTCCTTGTATATTCGTAATAAAACCAATTATCAATTATCATCATCAATCCGAACAATTATAGATAATCATATTCCAAGAGTTTTACAACTTATTCCGAAATCACATTCAAAGTCCCCAAACGGCATAATCCGATGTGTTCTAACACCTAAAAAAAATCCTTATTCATGATTCAAGGTGTATATTATCATGTTCTTCAACATATACTTCTCATAGCATCATGAATCGCAACAAACCATCAAGAATATCGAGATTACTACGATTCCATAATCATAACGACATAATCAAGGTATTTGATCATCAATTCATTATCTTCCCTTAACAAAATTCCCATAATTACCAAGAATAATCATAACACAATCAATTCCATCACCATTCATACGAAAACGTGTAGAATTTCCCAAGTTCTACTCATTGAGGCATTTCATCGAACACTATGAAGGCATAATCCAATTCAATCATTTTAACGAAGAAATACTCGAATTCGTTCCACAAAACTTCAAGGATAATGTATAATCTCAAGAATACAACAAGGTTCCATCAATAATCTGAGTTAAAACGAATCAATTCGGCCAAATCATCAAGAAAGTCCAAAAATATCCAAAACGAAGTGTTTAGGTGTTCTTACCTTCGATCCGGATGGAAGATGATGTTAATCCATGATTCCAACTTCCAAAACATGTTGCTACATGATGTTCTTACTCAAATCCTTCAACTTTGCTGAAGAAATCGCGAAAGAAACGAAGAAAAATGAAAAATGACAAGGGTGACTCGGTCCAGGCCTTATATAGGCCGAGACCTGCCGGCACATTACGTACGTAACCGGCGGGTCCTTACGTACGTAGCCGGCCGCGGACTACCCTACTGCCCAGTTCGTTCGGAACCCTTACGTACGTAACCGGCAGCTGGCTTACGTACGTAATCGCCTCTACGGCCAGAATCGACCACCGCCTTACGTCGTAATCGCCGCCCTAGCCATCCCTGCGAGTCACTGCCGACCGTGATTGGCCATCCATGCGAGTCACTGCCGACCATGCTCGGCCACTACAGGTCCTCTCGGCCACGACTCGGCCAGCCGCCCCGTAACGTACGTAACCAAAAGAGTACACTTACAAATACGCAGGTCGACGATCTCCTGAGATACTAGCAAGCGATCTCACTGTACAGTCCCAATATGCTTAGAATCACAATTCCTTGAGTCTCAACAAAATTATATCATCGTCAGATGAAATAATCTATCCGTGACAAGTCCTGTTTGCCTGATCGCATGATCAAGTTCCAATTCTGATAAGACGAATAATATTCGATATATCTGTGAAACAACTGTCCAAAATAATGACAACCAATCTCGAAACATCGACACAAAATTCGAAAACAAATACGATCATCAACAATGATCAACCAACAAATTAACTGAGAATACCATCGACATGATAAATTCCAATACGACCAATCCAATGGTTAAAACATAACTGAGAATATCATCAACATGATCAACTCCAATATGACCAACCAGAGGTCAAAGCACAATCGAGTATATCATCAACATGATAAACTCTAATATGACCAACGAAGGAGCAATAATCAGGAATACCCTCACACGGTAAATTCCAACACGATACACACAGAACCATAGAGACATATATACGGACGAATAAAGTTCTCAAAACGACACACCAATCACATACCGTGGATCTCAATAAACATACTCGACTGGTGAGCATACTCCTCGGCATACGAACAACCAATCAATTCGACGAAAATAACCAATCATACCTGGAGTGGAAACGATCGCTCGACATCTAAAACAACCAACATGGGGTCACCATCCCCAAATCTACAAAAAAAATCATTCAAAATCATT
This sequence comes from Orobanche coerulescens, assembly GCA_033398695.1. NCBI lineage: Eukaryota > Viridiplantae > Streptophyta > Magnoliopsida > Lamiales > Orobanchaceae > Orobanche > Orobanche coerulescens. The sequence continues at coordinate 75,188,506 of CM065807.1, read as the reverse complement.
ATGGTAAAGTCACAATATTACCATACCAATGGAATCACGTATCACATATGTCCCGGTTTAACAAACTCCAAAGTTCCAAAATTATATTATGTGCATGATTCTACAACACACGACATATTTCCTTTATCCGATAAATCAATTGATCATCCTTGCATAACCAAACGACCATACCAAAGTTCGGATCCCTATTCATCGCACCATAGGAATGTCATAACCAGTTCGTGAGTCACACTCACAACTTCACCATGATATGGAATATACACTAAATGCGTATGGTTATCAATCACATTTTCAAAACTAGTTTGAAATCATATAGTCTTGTCAAAAGACAAATTTTCAAAAATTCTTTCAAAATTTTGAAAACTCAAAACATAAATTTTCGTAAGACCACAAAATCAATTTTCGAACCAACCGGCTCGCTCGTGTCAAGTTCTCGATAAAAATTCTTTTCAAATACACACGATTAAATAAAATGGGATTTATGCAAATGCTTGACCATATCCATACTCCTGTATACCAATTCAGCTCGTCACCAAATTCACTGATATTCCATCGGAAAACCACACGATGAAATTCCAAAATCTCAATATATAGACTCTGATAAAAAGTCCTCCTCCACCTACTACTCACAACGTCAATCTTTAATCCATCCTGGATCACCTCAAATATGATATGACAAAACGTTAAAACAATTCAACAAATCAAACACAGCGAAAGACTTCCCGAGAATTTCCATTTGAACCAATAAATCAAAACCCCGAAAGGTAGTGATAAAGTAGATAAACAATTGATAACGTGTTTTACAAATCTCAGGAGTTTTAGAAAACAGGAAAGTCTTTTGTTACATTAGGGTCTCACCAGTATCTCATTCCACATTACAAGAAGTTTAAAAGTAAAAACTCATTTCGGACCCCAAGTCCTGAGTTATAAAACCATTTCAAAATCGATTGGGTCTCGGCCCAAAATCATTTTCCATAAAACATCAGTAAGACATTCATTTTGAAAAGTATCATTTTCAAATGCTCAAAAGCAGTTTTATGTATCACAAAATGATCTATCATGACTACATGTTTTTCTCAACCATCCACAACCTTCTCCCAAATGCACAATTCCATTCCAAAATCTACTCAACATACTGATTTCCAAAATCATAGTTTCTCAAGATCATCAATCCTGTCCCAAATCTGTCATCTTATACTGTAACGCATAATATCTTTCTGAACCTCAGAACATATCAACTTAGAACGGCAATAAATCTCAATGCAATTCAAAAATCCAATACTTACAGATCGTGAAGCCGACGATTCCCCGTGATACTGGCACATGTCTCGACTCAAGAAAATACTCGACACAGATATTTTCAAAACACACATTTTGCAAACTCAGTTCAACTCGAGAATACAACACAGCTCTATCTGAAGAAACACGTTAACACCATTTGAAAAAGTTACAACAATCCCAGTACCACACTGGTAAATCACATAACGCACAAGCCCGAGTGAACAACAAAAACCCAGAGCTCAAACACTTGTCAACCGACAACTCGAATGACATGACAAAAGCACGACCAAACTCAACCCGACTGCCTAGGTTTTCACAACCTAAGCTCCGATACCATATTCTGTAACACCCCCAGATCCGACCGGGAATATTACAGCGCCATGGGCCCCGAGATGGAACCCACAAGGCTGAAGGAAATTTTCGCAAACATTTACAAACGCCCGAGAGGCTAACGACGGTATTATCTATTAAAAACATTCGAAGATTTATAAAGCTCGTTTATCAAACCGTAACTCATTTGAAACCACAAGGCCCAAAAGGCCAAAACTCAACAGTTTAAAAACATACGTTACGCTATCGCTTACACGTACCGACAGAATAGATTTAGAAAATGGTTGCCAAAGTAACCTAAGTTACCGGATACCAAAAAGGTCATTTAAAAATACTCACGCAGCGGATAAAGACAAACAATTAAAATACTCTAGCAGCGGAATACTACAACTGATCAGAAACTCAAAACACAAATACATGCCCTTGCCAGTATCCTCCCGGAAGTTCATCTCTCCACGACCGCTACAAGCTTGATAATCCAAGAACCTAAAAAGAAAGCCCATGACGGGGTCAGCCATAATATCCAACAATGATAACCATCACATCTCGTCAATAATTACATATCAATGGAAATACTAAGTAAGAATACGACCAGTGTAATCATACCGTCGTAACTTTACGAGAATCCACAATTCGTATCCTTAACAACATATTAAAATAATACCGAAATATCTGTATGGTATCTCAACAATACTCAAGGTTCTCAAACCATTATCATAACTCGCGATACGGAAATCATACCAACTCTGGCCAATTCAATCCATCGGATAACATCGACAATTCCAATACGATAATCAATTGTCCATCAAAGACAAGTATCAAGGGAATATGGAACATACCTCAAGATACGAAATACCATTACCATCACGTCAGTCTAATCCGAGACCAGGTCAACACAACATACGTACATGGTCCTAACACAAGACCTACAAATGCATACTCATATGACAACGTCAATATGATCACAACAATAACGACAATGTATACTTATGGCAACCCATAATATACATATGCATAATAACAACAACATATGGTAATCCAACGATCCAGCGCACACAGCTATAGATTCCCATGATGATCCCATCGGACCAACGCATGGTGGCATTACCTGTCCAGCGATCCAGCGCACACAGCTATAGATTCCCATGATGATCCCGTCGGACCAACGCATGGTGGACATATGACAACAATGCACAACTGCACAAAACAACAGTGCACAATACACGACAACAATAATGCACAAATGCATGACAACAACGATACACGAATGTATCACGTCATGATCGACACAAATGACAGAAATGATTAAAATACTTGCTCCGAGTCCTTCGAGAGCAATCTCGATATCTAAACCATCACCAACCATTATTCTGAATATTCACCGATCCAAAACATCACGGACGGTAGATAATTCATGTTTTCGTCAATACCATGATGTATCCTCGATAACAAATATACCAACGACAATTGTAAATCATATACATTATGATTTAAATTCCCAAAACTCGAATACAACCTATAATTCCAAATCTCCTGTGATTGCGATTATACATTGCTATACGAATTATAAACGAATGAAACTGAAACCATTCATTAAATATTATAAACTGAGCAAGTATTAACTTGCCTCGATACCGATACGATGATGATGAAGCCGCTACCAGTCACAATGCCTTCATCTACAAGCTCCTCGGCCCCGACCAACGCAATTCACGAACGTACTCGAACATCACCGCAAAATATGGTTCTAATCACCGATCAATAATCTCAACCTATCAAAGTAATCAAATAACACATATCTGATAACAATTAACAACCGACATGACCAACCAAATCATCTCAACGATTCAACGATACCTCGATCATACACAAAACCGAACCATACAACTCAAACCAATCAAACACGAATTCAAAACAACAATACGATTCCACATTCAATCTTAAATACTTACAAGTTTCCTCCTTGTATATTCGTAATAAAACCAATTATCAATTATCATCATCAATCCGAACAATCCGATTAATTATAGATAATCATATTCCAAGAGTTTCACAACTTATTCCGAAATCACATTCAAAGTCCCCAAACGGCATAATCCGATGTGTTCTAACACCTAAAAAATCCTTATTCATGATTCAAGGTGTATATTATCATGTTCTTCAACATATACTTCTCATAGCATCATGAATCGCAACAAACCATCAAGAATATCGAGATTACTACGATTCCATAATCATAACGACATAATCAAGGTATTTGATCATCAATTCATTATCTTCCCTTAACAAAATTCCCATAATTACCAAGAATAATCATAACACAATCAATTCCATCACCATTCATACGAAAACGTGTAGAATTTCCCAAGTTCTACTCATTGAGGCATTTCATCGAACACTATGAAGGCATAATCTAATTCAATCATTTTAACGAAGAAATACTCGAATTCGTTCCACAAAACTTCAAGGATAATGTATAATCTCAAGAATACAACAAGGTTCCATCAATAATCTGAGTTAAAACGAATCAATTCGGCCAAATCATCAAGAAAGTCCAAAATATCCAAAACGAAGTGTTTAGGTGTTCTTACCTTCGATCCGGATGGAAGATGATGTTAATCCATGATTCCAACTTCCAAAACATGTTGCTACATGATGTTCTTACTCAAATCCATCAACTTTGTGAAGAAATCGCGAAAGAAACGAAGAAAAATGAAAAATGACAAGGGTGACTCGGTCCAGGCCTTATATAGGCCGAGACCTACCGGCACATTACGTACGTAACCGGCGGGTCCTTACGTACGTAGCCGGCCGTGGCCTACCCATCGCCTGGGCCTGCTCGAACCCTTACGTACGTAATCGGCACCGCTTACGTCGTAATCGCCCTACGGCCGTAATCGGCCCACCGCCTTACGTGCGTAATCGACCGATCCTAGCCATCCTGCGAGTCACCGCCGACCGTGATCTGCCATCCATGCGAGTCACTGCCGACCATTCTCGGCCACTACAGGTCCTCTCGGCCACGACTCGGCCAGCCGCCCCGTAACGTACGTAACACTTATTCCGTTGCGTACGTTACACGTACGTTGGCTTGCTAAAGTATTATACTCGACACGCATTTAATACACCCCGTATAACGTCGTCACTCCATCCGTTGACTCACTGACCACATCTGCGCCAAAGCCGCCGACACCGGCCCAATCGTCCGATTCCTCTTGTTACGTACGTAATGTCTCGCCATAACGTACGTAATCACTGTGATTTAGCGTCGTAAGTCTTCAACATTAGCGTACGCTAAGTATTCTATACTTAGCCAATTTCAATCATATTCACTTTGTCTCGACATACCAAAAACACATATACACTTACTGAATACATATACTGAATCCAATAACATTCTTATACGATATACTCTATATCGAAAGTACGATAACCTGATACACAATATCCTCAAATGCAACTGTCGACCAGATATGAAAATTATACCGATACTGACATCTCAGTCCTTTATTTATTTATTTTATCCATACTGTACAGATTCCACGTTGTACAATATAACTCGGATAAAATAATATCAAACAACAGTAGTAGAAATTCCGGATATTACATACTACACCACTTAAAATAAGTTTCGTCCTCGAAACTTGAAATCCGTCATAAAAGAAACAAACCGTTCAACTAAAATATCCCAAAACCATCACGACAACGATCAATCATCATTACTGAATAATCAAAAGAGTACACTTACAAATACGCAGGTCGACGATCTCCTGAGATACTAGCAAGCGATCTCGCTGTACAGTCCCAATACGCTTAGAATCACAATTCCTTGAGTCTCAACAAAATTATATCATCGTCAGATGAAATAATCTATCCGTGACAAGTCCTGTTTGCCTGATCGCATGATCAAGTTCCAATTCTGATAAGACGAATAATATTCGATATATCTGTGAAACAACTGTCCAAAATAATGACAACCAATCTCGAAACATCGACACAAAATTCGAACACAAATACGATCATCAACAATGATCAACCAACAAATTAACTGAGAATACCATCGACATGATAAATTCCAATACGACCAATCCAATGGTTAAAACATAACTGAGAATATCATCAACATGATCAACTCCAATATGACCAACCAGAGGTCAAAGCACAATCGAGTATATCATCAACATGCTAAACTCTAATATGACCAACGAAGGAGCAATAATCCGGAATACCCTCACACGGTAAATTCCAACACGATACACACAGAACCATAGAGACATATATACGGACGAATAAAGTTCTCAAAACGACACACCAATCACATACCGTGGATCTCAATAAACATACTCGACTGGTGAGCATACTCCTCGGCATACGAACAACCAATCAATTCGACGAAAATAACCAATCATACCTGGAGTGGAAACGACCGCTCGACATCTAAAACAACCAACATGGGGTCACCATCCCCAAATCTACAAAAGAAATCATTCAAAATCATTATGGTAAAGTCACAATATTACCATACCAATGGAATCACGTATCACATATGTCCCGGTTTCACAAACTCCAAAGTTCCAAAATTATATTATGTGCATGATTCTACAACACACGACATATTTCCTTTATCCGATAAATCAATTGATCATCCTTGCATAACCAAACGACCATACCAAAGTTCGGATCCCTATTCATCGCACCATAGGAATGTCATAACCAGTTCGTGAGTCACACTCACAACTTCACCATGATATGGAATATACACTAAATGCGTATGGTTATCAATCACATTTTCAAAACTAGTTTGAAATCATATAGTCTTGTCAAAAGACAAATTTTCGAAAATTCTTTCAAAATTTTGAAAACTCAAAACATAAATTTTCGTAAGACCACAAAATCAATTTTCGAACCAACCGGCTCGCTCGTGTCAAGTTCTCGATAAAAATTCTTTTCAAATACACACGATTAAATAAAATGGGATTTATGCAAATGCTTGACCATATCCATACTCCTGTATACCAATTCAGCTCGTCACCAAATTCACTGATATTCCATCGGAAAACCACACGATGAAATTCCAAAATCTCAATATATAAACTCTGATAAAAAGTCCTCCTCCACCTACTACTCGCAACGTCAATCTTTAATCCATCCTGGATCACCTCAAATATGATATGACAAAACGTTAAAACAATTCAACAAATCAAACACGGCGAAAGACTTCCCGAGAATTTCCATTTGAACCAATAAATCAAAACCCCGAAAGGTAGTGATAAAGTTGATAAACAATTGATAACGTGTTTTACAAATCTCAGGAGTTTTAGAAAACAGGAAAGTCTTTTGAAACATTAGGGTCTCAGCCCGTATCTCATTCCACATTACAAGAAGTTTAAAAAGTAAAAAACTCATTTCGGACCCCAAGTCCTGAGTTATAAAACCATTTCAAAATCGATTGGGTCTCGGCCCAAAATCATTTTCCATAAAACATCAGTAAGACATTCATTTTGAAAAGTCTCATTTTCAAATGCTCAAAAGCAGTTTTATGTATCACAAAATGATCTATCATGACTACATGTTTTTCTCAACCATCCACAACCTTCTCCCAAATGCACAATTCCATTCCAAAATCTACTCAACATACTGATTTCCAAAATCATAGTTTCTCAAGATCATCAATCCGTCCCAAATCATGCTATCTTATACTGTAACGCATAATATCTTTCTGAACCTCAGAACATATCAACTTAGAACGGCAATAAATCTCAATGCAATTCAAAAATCCAATACTTACAGATCGTGAAGCCGACGATTCCCCGTGATACTGGCACATGTCTCGACTCAAGAAAATACTCGACACATATATTTTCAAAACACACATTTTGCAAACTCAGTTCAACTCGAGAATACAACACAGCTCTATCTGAAGAAACACGTTAACACCATTTGAAAAAGTTACAACAATCCCAGTACCACACTGGTAAATCACATAACGCACAAGCCCGAGTGAACAACAAAAACCCAGAGCTCAAACACTTGTCAACCGACAACTCGAATGACATGACAAAAGCACGACCCAACTCAACCCGACTGCCTAGGTTTTCACAACCTAAGCTCCGATACCATATTCTGTAACACCCCCAGATCCGACCGGGAATATTACAGCGCCGTGGGCCCCGAGATGGAACCCACAAGGCTGAAGGAAATTTTCGCAAACATTTACAAACGCCCGAGAGGCTAACGACGGTATTATCTATTAAAAACATTCGAAGATTTATAAAGCTCGTTTATCAAACCGTAACTCATTTGAAACCACAAGGCCCAAAAGGCCAAAACTCAACAGTTTAAAAACATACGTTAAGCTATCGCTTACACGTACGGACAGAATAGATTTAGAAAATGGTTGCCAAAGTAACCTAAGTTACCGGATACCAAAAAGGTCATTTAAAAATACTCACGCAGCGGATAAAGACAAACAATTAAAATACTCTAGCAGCGGAATACTACAACTGATCAGAAACTCAAAACACAAATACATGCCCTTGCCAGTATCCTCCCGGAAGTTCATCTCTCCACGACCGCTACAAGCTTGATAATCCAAGAACCTAAAAAGAAAGCCCATGACGGGGTCAGCCATAATATCCAACAATGATAACCATCACATCTCGTCAATAATTACATATCAATGGAAATACTAAGTAAGAATACGACTAAAGGTAATCTTACCGTCAGAATTTACGAGAATCCACGATTCGTATCCTTAACAACATATTAAAATAATACCGAAATATCTGTATGGTATCTCAACAATACTCAAGGTTCTCAAACCATTATCATAACTCGCGATACGGAAATCATACCAACTCTGGCCAATTCAATCCATCGGATAACATCGACAATTCCAATACGATAATCAATTGTCCATCAAAGACAAGTATCAAGGGAATATGGAACATACCTCAAGATACGAAATACCATTACCATCACGTCAGTCTAATCCGAGATCAGGTCAACACAACATACGTACATGGTCCTAACACAAGACCTACAAATGCATACTCATATGACAACGTCAATATGATCACAACAATAACGACAATGTATACTTATGGCAACCCATAATATACATATGCATAATAACAACAACATATGGTAATCCAACGATCCAACGCACACAGCTATAGATTCCCATGATGATCCCATCGGACCAACGCATGGTGGCATTACATCCAAATGATCCAACAGCACAACTATAGATTCCCATGATGATCCCGTCGGACCAACGCATGGTGGACATATGACAACAATGCACAACTGCACAAAACTACTTTGAACACTACACGACAACAATAATGCACAAATGCATGACAACAACGATACACGAATGTATCACGTCATGATCGACACAAATGACAGAAATGATTAAAATACTTGCTCCGAGTTCTTCGAGAGCAATCTCGATATCTAAACCATCACCAACCATTATTCTGAATATTCACCGATCCAAAACATCACGGACGGTAGATAATTCATGTTTTCGTCAATACCATGATGTATCCTCGATAACAAATATACCAACGACAATTGTAAATCATATACATTATGATTTAAATTCCCAAAACTCGAATACAACCTATAATTCCAAATCTCCTGTGATTGCGATTATACATTGCTATACGAATTATAAACGAATGAAACTGAAACCATTCATTAAATATTATAAACTGAGCAAGTATTAACTTGCCTCGATACCGATACGATGATGATGAAGCCGCTACCAGTCACAATGCCTTCATCTACAAGCTCCTCGGCCCCGACCAACGCAATTCACGAACGTACTCGAACATGACCGCCACATATGGTTCTAATCACCGATCAATAATCTCAACCTATCGAAGTAATCAAATAACACATATCTGATAACAATTAACAACCGACATGACCAACCAAATCATCTCAACGATTCAACGATACCTCGATCATACACAAAACCGAACCATACAACTCAAACCAATCAAACACGAATTCAAAACAACAATACGATTCCACATTCAATCTTAAATACTTACAAGTTTCCTCCTTGTATATTCGTAATAAAACCAATTATCAATTATCATCATCAATCCGAACAATCCGATTAATTATAGATAATCATATTCCAAGAGTTTCACAACTTATTTCGAAATCACATTCAAAGTCCCCAAACGGCATAATCCGATGTGTTCTAACACCTAAAAAAAATCCTTGTTCATGATTCAAGGTGTATATTATCATGTTCTTCAACATATACTTCTCATAGCATCATGAATCGCAACAAACCATCAAGAATATCGAGATTACTACGATTCCATAATCATAACGACATAATCAAGGTATTTGATCATCAATTCATTATCTTCCCTTAACAAAATTCCCATAATTACCAAGAATAATCATAACACAATCAATTCTATCACCATTCATACGAAAACGTGTAGAATTTCCCAAGTTCTACTCATTGAGGCATTTCATCGAACACTATGAAGGCATAATCTAATTCAATCATTTTAACGAAGAAATACTCGAATTCGTTCCACAAAACTTCAAGGATAATGTATAATCTCAAGAATACAACAAGGTTCCATCAATAATCTGAGTTAAAACGAATCAATTCGGCCAAATCATCAAGAAAGTCCAAAAATATCCAAAACGAAGTGTTTAGGTGTTCTTACCTTCGATCCGGATGGAAGATGATGTTAATCCATGATTCCAACTTCCAAAACATGTTGCTACATGATGTTCTTACTCAAATCCATCAACTTTGCTGAAGAAATCGCGAAAGAAACGAAGAAAAATGAAAAATGACAAGGGTGACTCGGTCCAGGCCTTATATAGGCCGAGACCTACCGGCACATTACGTACGTAACCGGCGGGTCCTTACGTACGTAGCCGGCCGTGGCCTACCCTACTGCCCAGTTCGTTCGGAACCCTTACGTACGTAACCGGCAGCTGGCTTACGTACGTAACTGGCCCTTACGGCCGTAACCGTCCACTGCCTTACGTACGTAATCGACCAGTCCTAGCCATCCCTGCGAGTCACTGCCGACCGTGATCTGCCATCCATGCGAGTCACTGCCGACCATGCTCGGCCACTACAGGTCCTCTCGGCCACGACTCGGCCAGCCGCCCCGTAACGTACGTAACACTTATTCCGTTGCGTACGTTACACGTACGTTGACTTGCTAAAGTATTATACTCAGACACGTCGTAATACACCCCGTATAACGACGTCACTCCATCCGTTGACTCACCCGACCACATCTGGCACAAAGCCGCCGACACCGGCCCAATCGTCCGATTCCTCTTGTTACGTACGTAATGTCTCGCCATAACGTACGTAACTCTTGTGATTTAGCGTACGTAAGTCTTCAACATTAGCGTACGCTAAGTATTCTATACTTAGCCAATTTCAATCAAGTACTTTGTCTCGACATACCAAAAACACATATACACTTACCGAATACATATACCGAATCCAATAACATTCTTATACGATATACTCTATATCGAAAGTACGATAACCCGATACACAATATCCTCAAATGCAAATCGACTGTATATGAAAATTATACCGATACTGACATCTCAGTCCTTTATTTATTTATTTTATCCATACTGTACAGATTCCACGTTGTACAATATAACTCGGATAAAATAATATCAAACAACAGTAGTAGAAATTCCGGATATTACATACTACACCACTTAAAATAAGTTTCGTCCTCGAAACTTGAAATCCGTCATAAAAGAAACAAACCGTTCAACTAAAATATCCCAAAACCATCACGACAACGATCAATCATCATTACTGAATAATCAAAAGAGTACACTTACAAATACGCAGGTCGAAGATCTCCTGAGATACTAGCAAGCGATCTCACTGTACAGTCCCAATACGCTTAGAATCACAATTCCTTGAGTCTCAACAAAATTATATCATCGTCAGATGAAATAATCTATCCGTGACAAGTCCTGTTTGCCTGATCGCATGATCAAGTTCCAATTCTGATAAGACGAATAATATTCGATATATCTGTGAAACAACTGTCCAAAATAATGACAACCAATCTCGAAACATCGACACAAAATTCGAACACAAATACGATCATCAACAATGATCAACCAACAAATTAACTGAGAATACCATCGACATGATAAATTCCAATACGACCAATCCAATGGTTAAAACATAACTGAGAATATCATCAACATGATCAACTCCAATATGACCAACCAGAGGTCAAAGCACAATCGAGTATATCATCAACATGATAAACTCTAATATGACCAACGAAGGAGCAATAATCCGGAATACCCTCACACGGTAAATTCCAACACGATACACACAGAACCATAGAGACATATATACGGACGAATAAAGTTCTCAAAACGACACACCAATCACATACCGTGGATCTCAATAAACATACTCGACTGGTGAGCATACTCCTCGGCATACGAACAACCAATCAATTCGACGAAAATAACCAATCATACCTGGAGTGGAAACGACCGCTCGACATCTAAAACAACCAACATGGGGTCACCATCCCCAAATCTACAAAAGAAATCATTCAAAATCATTATGGTAAAGTCACAATATTACCATACCAATGGAATCACGTATCACATATGTCCCGGTTTCACAAACTCCAAAGTTCCAAAATTATATTATGTGCATGATTCTACAACACACGACATATTTCCTTTATCCGATAAATCAATTGATCATCCTTGCATAACCAAACGACCATACCAAAGTTCGGATCCCTATTCATCGCACCATAGGAATGTCATAACCAGTTCGTGAGTCACACTCACAACTTCACCATGATATGGAATATACACTAAATGCGTATGGTTATCAATCACATTTTCAAAACTAGTTTGAAATCATATAGTCTTGTCAAAAGACAAATTTTCGAAAATTCTTTCAAAATTTTGAAAACTCAAAACATAAAATTTCGTAAGACCACAAAATCAATTTTCGAACCAACCGGCTCGCTCGTGTCAAGTTCTCGATAAAAATTCTTTTCAAATACACACGATTAAATAAAATGGGATTTATGCAAATGCTTGACCATATCCATACTCCTGTATACCAATTCACTCGTCACCAAATTCACCGATATTCCATCTAAAACCACACGATGAAATTCCAAAATCTCAATATATAGACTCTGATAAAAAGTCCTCCTCCACCTACTACTCGCAACGTCAATCTTTAATCCATCCTGGATCACCTCAAATATGATATGACAAAACGTTAAAACAATTCAACAAATCAAACACGGCGAAAGACTTCCCGAGAATTTCCATTTGAACCAATAAATCAAAACCCCGAAAGGTAGTGATAAAGTTGATAAACAATTGATAACGTGTTTTACAAATCTCAGGAGTTTTAGAAAACAGGAAAGTCTTTTGAAACATTAGGGTCTCAGCCCGTATCTCATTCCACATTACAAGAAGTTTAAAAAGTAAAAAACTCATTTCGGACCCCAAGTCCTGAGTTATAAAACCATTACAAAATCGATTGGGTCTCGGCCCAAAATCATTTTCCATAAAACATCAGTAAGACATTCATTTTGAAAAGTATCATTTTCAAATGCTCAAAAGCAGTTTTATGTATCACAAAATGATCTATCATGACTACATGTTTTTCTCAACCATCCACAACCTTCTCCCAAATGCACAATTCCATTCCAAAATCTACTCAACATACTGATTTCCAAAATCATAGTTTCTCAAGATCATCAATCCTGTCCCAAATCTGTCATCTTATACTGTAACGCATAATATCTTTCTGAACCTCAGAACATATCAACTTAGAACGGCAATAAATCTCAATGCAATTCAAAAATCCAATACTTACAAATCGTGAAGCCGACGATTCCCCGTGATACTGGCACATGTATCGACTCAAGAAAATACTCGACACATATATTTTCAAAACACACATTTTGCAAACTCAGTTCAACTCGAGAATACAACACAGCTCTATCTGAAGAAACACGTTAACACCATTTGAAAAAGTTACAACAATCCCAGTACCACACTGGTAAATCACATAACGCACAAGCCCGAGTGAACAACAAAAACCCAGAGCTCAAACACTTGTCAACCGACAACTCGAATGACATGACAAAAGCACGACCCAACTCAACCCGACTGCCTAGGTTTTCACAACCTAAGCTCCGATACCATATTCTGTAACACCCCCAGATCCGACCGGGAATATTACAGCGCCGTGGGCCCCGAGATGGAACCCACAAGGCTGAAGGAAATTTTCGCAAACATTTACAAACGCCCGAGAGGCTAACGACGGTATTATGTATTAAAAACATTCGAAGATTTATAAAGCTCGTTTATCAAACCGTAACTCATTTGAAACCAAAAGGCCCAAAAGGCCAAAACTCAACAGTTTAAAAACATACGTTAAGCTATCGCTTACACGTACCGACAGAATAGATTTAGAAAATGGTTGCCAAAGTAACCTAAGTTACCGGATACCAAAAAGGTCATTTAAAAATACTCACGCAGCGGATAAAGACAAACAATTAAAATACTCTAGCAGCGGAATACTACAACTGATCAGAAACTCAAAACACAAATACATGCCCTTGCCAGTATCCTCCCGGAAGTTCATCTCTCCACGACCGCTACAAGCTTGATAATCCAAGAACCTAAAAAGAAAGCCCATGACGGGGTCAGCCATAATATCCAACAATGATAACCATCACATCTCGTCTATAATTACATATCAATGGAAATACTAAGTAAGAATACGACCAGTGTAATCTTACCGTCGTAACTTTACGAGAATCCACGATTCGTATCCTTAACAACATATTAAAATAATACCGAAATATCTGTATGGTATCTCAACAATACTCAAGGTTCTCAAACCATTATCATAACTCGCGATACGGAAATCATACCAACTCTGGCCAATTCAATCCATCGGATAACATCGACAATTCCAATACGATAATCAATTGTCCATCAAAGACAAGTATCAAGGGAATATAGAACATACCTCAAGATACGAAATACCATTACCATCACGCGCCTAATCCGAGATCAGGTCAACACAACATACGTACATGGTCCTAACACAAGACCTACAAATGCATACTCATATGACAACGTCAATATGATCACAACAATAACGACAATGTATACTTATGGCAACCCATAATATACATATGCATAATAACAACAACATATGGTAATCCAACGATCCAAATGACACAAATATAGATTCCCATGATGATCCCATCGGACCAACGCATGGTGGCATTACCTCGGCGATCCAACAAGACACACTATAGATTCCCATGATGATCCCGTCGGACCAACGCATGGTGGACATATGACAACAATGCACAATCGCACAAAACAACATTGCACAATACACGACAACAATAATGCACAAATGCATGACAACAACGATACACGAATGTATCACGTCATGATCGACACAAATGACAGAAATGATTAAAATACTTGCTCTGAGTCCTTCGAGAGCAATCTCGATATCTAAACCATCACCAACCATTATTCTGAATATTCACCGATCAAAAACATAACGGACGGAAGATAATTCATGTTTTCGTCAATACCATGATGTATCCTCGATAACAAATATACCAACGACAATTGTAAATCATATACATTATGATTTAAATTCCCAAAACTCGAATACAACCTATAATTCCAAATCTCCTGTGATTGCGATTATACATTGCTATACGAATTATAAACGAATGAAACTGAAACCATTCATTAAATATTATAAACTGAGCAAGTATTAACTTGCCTCGATACCGATACGATGATGATGAAGCCGCTACCAGTCACAATGCCTTCATCTACAAGCTCCTCGGCCCCGACCAACGCAATTCACGAACGTACTCGAACATGACCGCAACATATGGTTCTAATCACCGATCAATAATCTCAACCTATCGAAGTAATCAAATAACACATATATGATAACAATTAACAACCGACATGACCAACCAAATCATCTCAACGATTCAACGATACCTCGATCATACACAAAACCGAACCATACAACTCAAACCAATCAAACACGAATTCAAAACAACAATACGATTCCACATTCAATCTTAAATACTTACAAGTTTCCTCCTTGTATATTCGTAATAAAACCAATTATCAATTATCATCATCAATCCGAACAATCCGATTAATTATAGATAATCATATTCCAAGAGTTTCACAACTTATTCCGAAATCACATTCAAAGTCCCCAAACGGCATAATCCGATGTGTTCTAACACCTAAAAAAAATCCTTGTTCATGATTCAAGGTGTATATTATCATGTTCTTCAACATATACTTCTCATAGCATCATGAATCGCAACAAACCATCAAGAATATCGAGATTACTACGATTCCATAATCATAACGACATAATCAAGGTATTTGATCATCAATTCATTATCTTCCCTTAACAAAATTCCCATAATTACCAAGAATAATCATAACACAATCAATTCTATCACCATTCATACGAAACGTGTAGAATTTCCCAAGTTCTACTCATTGAGGCATTTCATCGAACACTATGAAGGCATAATCCAATTCAATCATTTTAACGAAGAAATACTCAATTCGTTCCACAAAACTTCAAGGATAATGTATAATCTCAAGAATACAACAAGGTTCCATCAATAATCTGAGTTAAAACGAATCAATTCGGCCAAATCATCAAGAAAGTCCAAAAATATCCAAAACGAAGTGTTTAGGTGTTCTTACCTTCGATCCGGATGGAAGATGATGTTAATCCATGATTCCAACTTCCAAAACATGTTGCTACATGATGTTCTTACTCAAATCCATCAACTTTGTGAAGAAATCGCGAAAGAAACGAAGAAAATGAAAATGACAAGGGTGACTCGGTCGGGCCTTATATAGCCGAGACCTACCGCACATTACGTACGTAACCGGCAGTCCTTACGCACGTAGCCGGCCGTGGCCTACCCTCTTGCCCGATTCGTTCGAACCCTTACGTACGTAATCGGCACTGCTTACGACGTAATCGCCCTTACGGCCAGAATCGCCACCGCTTACGTACGTAATCGACCGATCCTAGCCATCCTCGCGAGTCACCGCGACCGTGATCGGCCATCCATGCGAGTCACTGCCGACCATGCTCGGCCACTACAGGTCCTCTCGGCCACGACTCGGCCAGCCGCCCCGTAACGTACGTAACACTTATTCCGTTGCGTACGTTACACGTACGTTGACTTGCTACAGTATTATACTCGTATTACGTACGTAATACACCCTGTATAACGTACGTCACTCCATCCGTTGACTCACCTGTCCACATCTGCGCTGAAAGCCGCCGACACTGGGCCCAACTGTCCGATTCCTCTTGTTACGTACGTAATGTCTCGGCCATAACGTACGTAACTCTTGTGATTTAGCGTACGTAAGTCTTCAACATTAGCGTACGCTAAGTATTCTATACTTAGCCAATTTCAATCATACGCTTTGTCTCGACATACCAAAAACACATATACACTTACCGAATACATATACGAATCCAATAACTTTCTTATTCGATTTACTCTATATCGAAAGTACGATAACCTGATACACAATATCCTCAAATGCAAATATCGACGGATATGAAAATTATACCGATACTGACATCTCAGTCCTTTATTTATTTATTTTATCCATACTGTACAGATTCCACGTTGTACAATATAACTCGGATAAAATAATATCAAACAACAGTAGTAGAAATTCCGGATATTACATACTACACCACTTAAAATAAGTTTCGTCCTCGAAACTTGAAATCCGTCATAAAAGAAACAAACCGTTCAACTAAAATATCCCAAAACCATCACGACAACGATCAATCATCATCATTACTGAATAATCAAAAGAGTACACTTACAAATACGCAGGTCGACGATCTCCTGAGATACTAGCAAGCGATCTCACTGTACAGTCCCAATACGCTTAGAATCACAATTCCTTGAGTCTCAACAAAATTATATCATCGTCAGATGAAATAATCTATCCGTGACAAGTCCTGTTTGCCTGATCGCATGATCAAGTTCCAATTCTGATAAGACGAATAATATTAGATATATCTATGAAACAACTGTCCAAAATAATGACAACCAATCTCGAAACATCGACACAAAATTCGAACACAAATACGATCATCAACAATGATCAACCAAAAAATTAACTGAGAATACCATCGACATGATAAATTCCAATACGACCAATCCAATGGTTAAAACATAACTGAGAATATCATCAACATGATCAACTCCAATATGACCAACCAGAGGTCAAAGCACAATCGAGTATATCATCAACATGATAAACTCTAATATGACCAACGAAGGAGCAATAATCAGGAATACCCTCACACGGTAAATTCCAACACGATACACACAGAACCATAGAGACATATATACGGACGAATAAAGTTCTCAAAACGACACACCAATCACATACCGTGGATCTCAATAAACATACTCGACTGGTGAGCATACTCCTCGGCATACGAACAACCAATCAATTCGACGAAAATAACCAATCATACCTGGAGTGGAAACGACCGCTCGACATCTAAAACAACCAACATGGGGTCACCATCCCCAAATCTACAAAAGAAATCATTCAAAATCATTATGGTAAAGTCACAATATTACCATACCAATGGAATCACGTATCACATATGTCCCGGTTTCACAAACTCCAAAGTTCCAAAATTATATTATGTGCATGATTCTACAACACACGACATATTTCCTTTATCCGATAAATCAATTGATCATCCTTGCATAACCAAACGACAATACCAAAGTTCGGATCCCTATTCATCGCACCATAGGAATGTCATAACCAGTTCGTGAGTCACACTCACAACTTCACCATGATATGGAATATACACTAAATGCGTATGGTTATCAATCACATTTTCAAAACTAGTTTGAAATCATATAGTCTTGTCAAAAGACAAATTTTCGAAAATTCTTTCAAAATTTTGAAAACTCAAAACATAAATTTTCGTAAGACCACAAAATCAATTTTCGAACCAACCGGCTCGCTCGTGTCAAGTTCTCGATAAAAATTCTTTTCAAATACACACGATTAAATAAAATGGGATTTATGCAAATGCTTGACCATATCCATACTCCTGTATACCAATTCAGCTCGTCACCAAATTCACTGATATTCCATCGGAAAACCACACGATGAAATTCCAAAATCTCAATATATAGACTCTGATAAAAAGTCCTCCTCCACCTACTACTCGCAACGTCAATCTTTAATCCATCCTGGATCACCTCAAATATGATATGACAAAACGTTAAAACAATTCAACAAATCAAACACGGCGAAAGACTTCCCGAGAATTTCCATTTGAACCAATAAATCAAAACCCCGAAAGGTAGTGATAAAGTAGATAAACAATTGATAACGTGTTTTACAAATCTCAGGAGTTTTAGAAAACAGGAAAGTCTTTTGAAACATTAGGGTCTCAGCCCGTATCTCATTCCACATTACAAGAAGTTTAAAAAGTAAAAAACTCATTTCGGACCCCAAGTCCTGAGTTATAAAACCATTTCAAAATCGATTGGGTCTCGGCCCAAAATGATTTTCCATAAAACATCAGTAAGACATTCATTTTGAAAAGTATCATTTTCAAATGCTCAAAAGCAGTTTTATGTATCACAAAATGATCTATCATGACTACATGTTTTTCTCAACCATCCACAACCTTCTCCCAAATGCACAATTCCATTCCAAAATCTACTCAACATACTGATTTCCAAAATCATAGTTTCTCAAGATCATCAATCCTGTCCCAAATCTGTCATCTTATACTGTAACGCATAATATCTTTCTGAACCTCAGAACATATCAACTTAGAACGGCAATAAATCTCAATGCAATTCAAAAATCCAATACTTACAGATCGTGAAGCCGACGATTCCCCGTGATACTGGCACATGTCTCGACTCAAGAAAATACTCGACACATATATTTTCAAAACACACATTTTGCAAACTCAGTTCAACTCGAGAATACAACACAGCTCTATCTGAAGAAACACGTTAACACCATTTGAAAAAGTTACAACAATCCCAGTACCACACTGGTAAATCACATAACGCACAAGCCCGAGTGAACAACAAAAACCCAGAGCTCAAACACTTGTCAACCGACAACTCGAATGACATGACAAAAGCACGACCCAACTCAACCCGACTGCCTAGGTTTTCACAACCTAAGCTCCGATACCATATTCTGTAACACCCCCAGATCCGACCGGGAATATTACAGCGCCGTGGGCCCCGAGATGGAACCCACAAGGCTGAAGGAAATTTTCGCAAAAATTTACAAACGCCCGAGAGGCTAACGACGGTATTATCTATTAAAAACATTCGAAGATTTATAAAGCTCGTTTATCAAACCGTAACTCATTTGAAACCACAAGGCCCAAAAGGCCAAAACTCAACAGTTTAAAAACATACGTTAAGCTATCGCTTACACGTACCGACAGAATAGATTTAGAAAATGGTTGCCAAAGTAACCTAAGTTACCGGATACCAAAAAGGTCATTTAAAAATACTCACCCAGCGGATAAAGACAAACAATTAAAATACTCTAGCAGCGGAATACTACAACTGATCAGAAACTCAAAACACAAATACATGCCCTTGCCAGTATCCTCCGGGAAGTTCATCTCTCCACGACCGCTACAAGCTTGATAATCCAAGAACCTAAAAAGAAAGCCCATGACGGGGGCAGCCATAATATCCAACAATGATAACCATCACATCTCGTCAATAATTACATATCAATGGAAATACTAAGTAAGAATACGACCAGTGTAATCTTACCGTCGTAACTTTACGAGAATCCACGATTCGTATCCTTAACAACATATTAAAATAATACCGAAATATTTGTATGGTATCTCAACAATACTCAAGGTTCTCAAACCATTATCATAACTCGCGATACGGAAATCATACCAACTCTGGCCAATTCAATCCATCGGATAACATCGACAATTCCAATACGATAATCAATTGTCCATCAAAGACAAGTATCAAGGGAATATAGAACATACCTCAAGATACGAAATACCATTACCATCACGTCAGTCTAATCCGAGATCAGGTCAACACAACATACGTACATGGTCCTAACACAAGACCTACAAATGCATACTCATATGACAACGTCAATATGATCACAACAATAACGACAATGTATACTTATGGCAACCCATAATATACATATGCACAATAACAACAACATATGGTAATCCAACGATCCAGCGCACACAGCTATAGATTCCCATGATGATCCCATCGGACCAACGCATGGTGGCATTACCTGTCCAGCGATCCAGCGCACACAGCTATAGATTCCCATGATGATCCCGTCGGACCAACGCATGGTGGACATATGACAACAATGCACAACTGCACAAAACAACAGTGCACAATACACGACAACAATAATGCACAAATGCATGACAACAACGATACACGAATGTATCACGACATGATCGACACAAATGACAGAAATGATTAAAATACTTGCTCCGAGTCCTTCGAGAGCAATCTCGATATCTAAACCATCACCAACCATTATTCTGAATATTCACCGATCCAAAACATCACGGACGGTAGATAATTCACGTTTTCGTCAATACCATGATGTATCCTCGATAACAAGTATACCAACGACAATTGTAAATCATATACATTATGATTTAAATTCCCAAAACTCGAATACAACCTATAATTCCAAATCTCCTGTGATTGCGATTATACATTGCTATACGAATTATAAACGAATGAAACTGAAACCATTCATTAAATATTATAAACTGAGCAAGTATTAACTTGCCTCGATACCGATACGATGATGATGAAGCCGCTACCAGTCACAATGCCTTCATCTACAAGCGCCTCGGCCCCGACCAACGCAATTCACGAACGTACTCGAACATGACCGCAACATATGGTTCTAATCACCGATCAATAATCTCAACCTATCGAAGTAATCAAATAACACATATCTGATAACAATTAACAACCGACATGACCAACCAAATCATCTCAACGATTCAACGATACCTCGATCATACACAAAACTGAACCATACAACTCAAACCAATCAAACACGAATTCAAAACAACAATACGATTCCACATTCAATCTTAAATACTTACAAGTTTCCTCCTTGTATATTCGTAATAAAACCAATTATCAATTATCATCATCAATCCGAACAATCCGATTAATTATAGATAATCATATTCCAAGAGTTTCACAACTTATTCCGAAATCACATTCAAAGTCCCCAAACGGCATAATCCGATGTGTTCTAACACCTAAAAAAAATCCTTGTTCATGATTCAAGGTGTATATTATCATGTTCTTCAACATATACTTCTCATAGCATCATGAATCGCAACAAACCATCAAGAATATCGAGATTACTACGATTCCATAATCATAACGACATAATCAAGGTATTTGATCATCAATTCATTATCTTCCCTTAACAAAATTCCCATAATTACCAAGAATAATCATAACACAATCAATTCCATCACCATTCATACGAAAACGTGTAGAATTTCCCAAGTTCTACTCATTGAGGCATTTCATCGAACACTATGAAGGCATAATCCAATTCAATCATTTTAACGAAGAAATACTCGAATTCGTTCCACAAAACTTCAAGGATAATGTATAATCTCAAGAATACAACAAGGTTCCATCAATAATCTGAGTTAAAACGAATCAATTCGGCCAAATCATCAAGAAAGTCCAAAAATATCCAAAACGAAGTGTTTAGGTGTTCTTACCTTCGATCCGGATGGAAGATGATGTTAATCCATGATTCCAACTTCCAAAACATGTTGCTACATGATGTTCTTACTTAAATCCATCAACTTTGCTGAAGAAATCGCGAAAGAAACGAAGAAAAATGAAAAATGACAAGAGTGACTCGGTCCAGGCCTTATATAGGCCGAGACCTACCGGCACATTACGTACGTAACCGGCGGGTCCTTACGTACGTAGCCGGCCGTGGCCTACCCTACTGCCCAGTTCGTTCGGAACCCTTACGTACGTAACCGGCAGTTGGCTTACGTACGTAACTGGCCCTTACGGCCGTAACCGTCCACTGCCTTACGTACGTAATCGACCAGTCCTAGCCATCCCTGCGAGTCACTTCCGACCGTGATCTGCCATCCATGCGAGTCACTGCCGACCATGCTCGGCCACTACAGGTCCTCTCGGCCACGACTCGGCCAGCCGCCCCGTAACGTACGTAACACTTATTCCGTTGCGTACGTTACACGTACGTTGACTTGCTACAGTATTATACTCGTATTACGTACGTAATACACCCTGTATAACGTACGTCACTCCATCCGTTGACTCACCTGTCCACATCTGCGCTGAAAGCCGCCGACACCGGGCCCAACTGTCCGATTCCTCTTGTTACGTACGTAATGTCTCGGCCATAACGTACGTAACTCTTGTGATTTAGCGTACGTAAGTCTTCAACATTAGCGTACGCTAAGTATTCTATACTTAGCCAATTTCAACTGTTACCGCCTGTCTCGACATACCGAAAACACATATACACTTACTGAATACATATACTGAATCCAATAACATTCTTATACGATATACTCTATATCGAAAGTACGATAACCTGATACACAATATCCTCAAATGCAACTGTCGACCAGATACGACAATTATACCGATACTGACATCTCAGTCTTTTATTTATTTATTTTATCCATACTGTACAGATTCCACGTTGTACAATATAACTCGGATAAAATAATATCAAACAATAGTAGTAGAAATTCCGGATATTACACTAATAGTGTATAATTCAAATTATAACCAAACTTCCTTGTGGGATCGATAAACCGGACTCAAAAAGTCCACTTTACTACTTGATACGATATCGTGCACTTGCGATAGTTACACTAAAAGCGTGTCAAGTTTTTGGCGCCGTTGCCGGGGAAGTATAAGTTATATTTGAAATCTTACATTGTAAACTATTTTTATAGGTACAAATTTCTCGACGTTGTAACTTAGTACTCAATTGTGTTTGTCGGGTCAAGTGGCGGATAACGGTACTCCGTGACTATTAAAGTCGGATTTTTCAGTTTCCCATAACAACTGATATTTGTAGATATTTTCTTCAATTATTTTCATTGTCATTTTATTTTTATATTTTTTTTATGGAAGAAACATTGTATAACATCGAAAAAAGATTTCCCTTTCTAAGCAAAAATGCAATTTTAAAAATTTACAAGACAAGGCTTGAAAGGATGAGGTTGCTTACGAATAAAAGCATACCTTTTGACATAAGATTCATTATCGAAGCCAAAGTAAGAATAGAAGGTGAATTCACAGAAACACCGACTAGATTTTTACCAGGGCTTGGAAAAAGTTCATATGCCAAGAAACGACGAGCAAAGATGCTAGCTGTTTTCTATAAATGTGCTAGATGGAACTGTAACGTAAAATGTCGATGTTTAGGAATTCCATCTACAAACAGAGAAGATAAAATTCAGTTCATTAATGATGGTCTGAATAAGGAGAATTTAGATAATATCGAAATTTCTCTTGACACGCATCATAGTGGACTTGTATATTACGGAATTCAATGTTTGTGGAATAAATTCAAACCAGAATATGAACACGTCTTGGGAATCTGACGTTAAAAGACCCTGTTCGCCAATTTGTAAGAAAATTGGATAGGAAGCTTCTCCCCGACTCATATAAGGCGTTTAGGCCGTTTCTGAACGTAAAATCAGAGGAAGATGTGAGCCACAATCACAACTACTGTACATACGCGTAAGTATCTTTTATTTTTGTCGTGTGGTGAGATTTTCTGAATAAAAAAATGTGATACGCGATAAATTCTTTCATTATTCTATTGAGTAGTTGAAGCACAATCAAACGCAATCACAAACTTGTACTGATTTCTTTCATTCATCCCTCAAACTTGCACTTTTCTCTGTTTCTCTCTAAAAAATTTTTCTTTTCAAAAATGGAGTCATCATCTTCAACAAAAAAATTTAACACGGTATGCATTTTTGGTGGAGCTAGTTCTGGAAAAGAGGCATGCTTTACTGAAGCAGCCCACAACTTGGGTCGTACCTTAGGAGAAAAATGCATTCATGTAGTTTACGGAGGAGGAAGTCTAGGATTAATGGGACGAGTGCACATACGCCTATATGGAAGGAGTAAGAGTGTTGGGAATAATCCCAAAACCTCCGGGCCGAAAGTAAAATCACCGGTCAACTATTGGAGATGAGTTTAGATCTGTGAATATGCAAGATCGCATAACTCACATGATAAATAATTCGCGCCTTTATCACCCTTCCGTGGTTTTGGCACCCTTGAGGAACTTTTTCATGTGGTTACCAGAGCCCACTAAATGTTCATCAAAACCAATAGGTGTGCTTAATATCAATGGTTTCTTTGATGGTTTACGTCTTTCATCGACTACTCTGTGAAAAGGGCTTTATTTCCGAGCGTGCAAAACGAATCATAGTCGTTGCAACAACACCAAGAACTAATCAAAAACTCAATGAATTTGTTCCTCAACCAGATCCAAATTTCTAGCTAAAATTGTGCAGGTAGAAGATTTTACCGTGAGAAAATGAAAAGTGGATTCATTCCTCTCCCTTTGATAACCCATGTCGGACCTCTTGTATTTTTACTGCCGTGTGTAATAATCGTGCTAAATGATGGCAGCTTAAGGAGTTTCTTCTTGATCTCTTGACGCGCATCTATTCGCGATTTATGTATTGCTGTAATTTTTATTTCGTGTTTTGCTTTTATAAAAACTTTGATGGCAGCGTAAGGCGACTCTTCGGACTTTCTTGATGCGCATCTTAAAAATTGTGTTATACTTACGAGTATATTTTATTTTCTTTTGTTGTGTGCCTCGTATATTTATTCTCTTACAGATTCTAAAAGGCGTTAGCTCAGATATCAACTTTCTTAACAGGGAGTATTCTGCTTTTCTGCATTGATTTTTATTTTCTTATTTTTAAACTGAGGACAGTTTTATTTTCAAGTTTGGGGGTGGTTTGTTTTAGTATTTTGGTGTGTTGTAATTTTGGTGTGTTTTGATTGATTTGGTTATTTGCCTTAATTTTTTTTATTATATATATATATATTTATATTATTTTGATTTTTTGAGACTTCTAGATCTGGCCAAAACACCAATAAATTAGCTATATACAAGCTTCTAAAATCGTTTTAACCGGTAAATAAAAAATTTGTACATTCCAAAATTTTTTGAGCCTTAATCTCTCTTTCCAAGCCTTGTAATTATCATATAAAATCGAGTCATTCGTTACCTTGAGAAAAGAAGAATCAATTGGTTGATGAAAAATAAAACTGAAATTTACTTAATTTGTGGAGTTTTTGATTTTTCATGCTTAACTAAAAAATGATTTTCTGCAAAAATTCCATTCCCTAAAAAAAAAAAAAAGGAGTCATTGGTGAAAAGAGCTACACGTTAGCAAATAACGGTGTTAAAGCTATCACCTAAAAAAATAAATGACGAAAAGGAGAAGTGTTGAGCGAATAAATGCCTAATTTTGGAAGTCTTAAATTTTGCGAAAAATAAAGGACTAACCATTGTTGGTGCGTATTTGCCGTCTCGAAAAATTGGTGAAAAGAGCTACACGTTAGCAAATAACGGTGAAAGCTATCACCTTTTTACGAAAAAAATAATGAGATAGAAATTGTGTTAGTGAAAAGAGCTACACGTTAGCAAATAACGGTGTGAAAGATATCACTAAAAGGGATGTAGTTTATGAGCAGATTTGAATTAATTAGCAGCTGAATTTCAATACACTCAATTTTGTGAAAATCACAATATTTGATGACGCCAATGAAATTCTTCTTCATATTGAGTCGAAAAATAAACGAGTGATCGAGAGCAACCATTAAAGGGAGTCGTGTGTATCACGAGTGGGAAAGAAATAATCAACCTTTTGGGGGGGAAACCTTGATTTTGGAATTACAAAATAAAAACCGTGTTTTAACTTCAAAAACATTAGTAGATTTATTTTGAATCTTGATTCATTTCTATCTACTGTATAAGATGGTTGTTGTTTATTAATGGCATTTTGATCTCCTTTTGTCTTTTTATATTTTAATTTATGTGTGTATTAATTTTCTTATTTTTGTTTTATTTTTTATTTTATTTTTGGAGTGTGAATAATAAAGAGTCTTGCTCGGGACTAGCAAGAATTCAAGGTTAGGGGTGTGATAAGTGTCAGTTTTGTACACTTATCCATGGTTTGTATCGATAAAATTTACCCATAATTGAGCTAGTCTACTCATTTTTTGCTTTTAATTTATTAGTTTTAATAATTTTATTTTTATCGGATGATGATCGGATTAAATAACTGAATTACTCAAGAAACAACATGTTTAATAAATATTCTCTTTATTGAATTTTGATATATTCATGTTGTAGGGCTTTCCGAGATGAATTCGGCATTCTTTCCGGATTCAAAATCAGAGTTATATATCAAAAGTTATCATCCGAAGAAGATCTGGGGCAAAAACGCGAAGTCTGAGAAATTCTGGGCCGAAAACGTAACTATCCAAGCTTCAAATGAGCAAATTTACGAAGCCACGTTACGGCCGTAACATTCAGGAGTTACGGCCGTAAGTCACCCTTGTTACGGCCGTAACTCCTGAATGTTACGGCCGTAACTCTTGACAGATTACTATGATTTGTCTAATTTTTTATACTTTTTGTGTATTATTGAGGGGATGGCTGGCATTGATCCGATCTAATGTAATAATGCTGGAGTTTTGGAGCTATTAGATGACTTTAGGTGTATAAATAGACCCCTTAGATCCTTCATCATTCATCATTCATCTTATAATTTTCCATTTTTTGTAAACTTTTCTTTTTGTGTGAAGAACACACTTGTGTTCTTGAGTGATCTTTGTAAGTGTGGTATAGTATATGTTGTTCAGAGAGTTTATTGCTTCTATCTCCTTTATCTACTAAGGGAGTTAGGATCAATTCTTTCTCTTGATTCAACTAAAAATGACCACCAAAGCTTGTAATATGTGTAATAAACCCTTCATGGGTTAAGTAATCTTTAGTTGGGATTATAAACAAGGTTAGTCATGTTATTTATATTTGTATAAAGATCTATTGTGAATTACTTATTATTGTGTGTGATTTTCATTGTTTTAACAATCTTTATTTATTTGGCCAATAAATGACAATATTTATGGTCTTCATATGTTTCGAAAGAAATATGTTTGATTAGATCAAATGATCTTCACTCTAAGTTGTTCTAGGGGATAGAAATATACCCCTAGTCCTTAGATGATTCTTTGAGTTATTTTCATAAATCCTAATGCTATGTATTGAAGCCAATCAACATAGAAATATAGTGGATTGATTCAATATGTAAGGGGCGTTTTATAGTTCGAAAGAGAAACCGTCTTTTTAAGGAAAATCGAATCTACACAACATAATAAGTAAATTCATTTTATGATCTCCTATACATCTTTTATAACTAATGACGAACTAAGTTTGTAATCCCAACTATTTTATTTTATCGTTAATCAATCTATTATTATTGCTATCTTTTTATTTCCTTATAATATTCGAACTATTATTGCATTTTCTTTGCAAATATTAAACCAAACTTTTTAATTGTGTGTTTCACTTATCATAGTATCTATAAAAATAGACTAATAGTGTATAATTCAAATTATAACCAAACTTCCTTGTGGGATCGATAAACCGGACTCAAAAAGTCCACTTTACTACTTGATACGATATCGTGCACTTGCGATAGTTACACTAAAAGCGTGTCAGAGGCTTCGAACTTTCGGTGCTTGGAACGAAGGTATTTCGTGTTCGGGACAGGGTTCGTGATCATCATCAATTTACGAAGAATTATTTCAAAGGCTTCAAGGGTATGAACCTTTATCTTTGTATTTATTTTTTTTCGTATATACGTTACTTGATCGATCCTGTTTGGGATTCGGATTTTTTTCCGCTGCGTATTTCGTTTTATTTTCGGAATCCCAACAGTGGTATCGGAGCGAGGTCAATGTTTCCGTATATACGATTATTTGTGCATTTTGAATGCTTTTGGATGATGATTATGATTTAGAATCATGTTTGGAATAATCGTAGATTTTAAATTGTTCGTTGTAGCATCACGTTTTTGGAAACGGGCGAAAACGAAGAAACGGTCCGGCAGCGGTGGCCGGAAGCACCGTGTCACGGATGGGAGTTTTGCGCTAACCGTGGGCGCTTAAACAACTAAGATGAGTCAAGTTGCTAAGTAAGCCTGAAAGTAACGAGAAAAGGGGCACTGGCACAAAAGGATTTTATTAAGTATGAATGCTTGAGTACAAGACAGCTTTACAATGCTTGATTGCTTGAGGATTTCTGGATGGATTTAGCAAATGAGGCTCCTCCCTCTTTTATACCAGCCTAGGAGAGTTCTGGAGTGGAACTCTCTAGATAGAACTTTCTAGATAGAACACTCTAGATACTTGTAGTACATTTACATGGGCATTTACATGAGCATTCTACAAAGTGTGTAAGAAGTACATTTCTACATGCTTCTAGAGTCATCTACGAATTTACAAGTATGTAGAGATCTCTGGGTCTTTCTTGATCATTCTAGAACCTTCCGGAACCTTCCGACACATAGAGACTCCTGTTAGGGTCATCCGGGTTACTTTTGCCCGACCCGTCACATCCTCCCCCACCTATTTCAGCGACGTCCTCGGCGCGTTCTCTTGATGTGATCTTGAAATTGCCAGAGTTCGTCTTCCCGTTCCCATGTTGCTTCGCTATCAGGGAGGTTTTTCCATTTTACCAAGTATTCCGTGCCGGGAGGCACGCCTCTCTTCCGAGTAACTCGTTCGGTCACAATATAGTCCACCTCCTTGTCGAATGAGGTGATTACGGCAGTAGGTGCATGATTTGACTCTCTTCGGTGCGGGTCCTCCGAGTCGGCATGGTAGAGTTTCAATTGGCTCGCGTGGAAGACCGGATGTATTTTAAGTTTTGGAGGGAGTTGCAACATATAAGAGAAATTTCCAACACGTTTGATTATTGTGAATGGTCCTTCGTACCTCCTCACCAAACCTTTGTGTACTTTGCGTAATGCCTTGAATTGGTTGGTAGAAAGTTTGACCATGACCTGATCACCTTCTTGGAACTTAATGTCTCTTCTTTTAGGATCAGCCCACTTCTTCATCTTCCGGGCGGCCTTATCAAGGTAGGCGCGCGTAATGTCTCTTTCCTCATGCCATTCTCGGGTAATGCGGTGAGCTGCGGGACTCTTCCCTTCATGTGTCGAGGCTACAGCATTCGGGGTTAGTGGCTGAAAACCCATAATGATTTCGAAAAGGGACTTACCTGTTGCCTCGCTTTTCTGCAGATTGTAAGAAAACTGGGCCACATCAAGTAATATTGGCCAGTCCTTCTGATGGCGCTCACATAGTGTCTTAGATATAGTTCTAGCAATGCATTGATTCGTTCGGTCTGTCCATCTGTTTGGGGATGGAAACTTGTCGAGAACTTGAGGTCGGTTCCCAATAGCTCGAATAGTTCTCTCCAAAATCGTCCAGTGAATCGAGGGTCTCGATCACTCACAATGCTTAAAGGAATCCCCCAAAGTTTGATGATATGTTTGAAGAATAGACGGGCAGCTTCATTAGCATTGCAATCGGGTGATGTGGCAATGAAAGTAGCATACTTACTGTATCGGTCCACCACCACCATGATGCTTCCGAATCCTTCTGATTTTGGGAGAGTTGTGATGAAGTCCATTGAGACGCTCTCCCAGGGCCTTGAAGCAATGGGCAGGGGCTCCAACAATCCTGCCAGCAGATTCTGTTCATTCTTGTCTTGCTGGCACACAAGACTAGTCTTCACGTAGGCTTCAATTTCGTCCCTCATTTGCGGCCAATAGTATGAGGCCTGTACAAGCGCAGTGGTACGCTCAATTCCTGGGTGACCAGCCCACTTAGTGTCGTGGCACTCCTTTATGATCTCTTTTCGAAGTTTTCCCCACTTAGGCACAAATATCCGATCGCCAATGGTGCGTACGATACCATTTTCCTCCCAAAATCACCTTGTTTTGCCTTGCCTTATTTTGTCCAAAAGATCTTTCAGTTGGGTGTCTTGTTGGACTCCTTCCTTAATCCGTTGGATGAGGTCGGACTTTGGCATACTTGAACTCATAGTGGCCAGTTCTGCCTTCCTGCTTAGGGCATCCGCGACTACATTAGCTTTTCCCGGCTTGTACTCGAGTCGGTAGTCGAATTCCGCCAAGAAGTCTTGCCATCGAGCTTGCTTGGGACTTAACTTCATTTGCGTCTGAAAATAACTCGTAGCAACATTATCCGTCATAATGACAAAGTGTGAACCAAGCAGGTAGTGTCGCCATGTTCGCAGGCAGTGTATGACCGCAGTCATTTCCTTTTCTTACACTGTATACCGTCTTTCCGTCTCATTGAGTTTCCGGCTCTCAAAGGCAATGGGGTGTCCATCTTGCATGAGCACTCCCCCAATAGCGAAATCAGAGGCGTCAGTTTGTACCTCAAAAGCTTTTGTGTGGTCCGGCAGGGCCAGTACGGGTTCTTCGGACACCGCTTGCTTGAGTTCTTCGAACGCTTGCTGACACTTGCTGGACCAATGCCATACTTGGTTTTTCTTGAGTAGATCGGTCAGTGGGGCTGC
The DNA here is from genome assembly GCA_033398695.1 of Orobanche coerulescens. NCBI lineage: Eukaryota > Viridiplantae > Streptophyta > Magnoliopsida > Lamiales > Orobanchaceae > Orobanche > Orobanche coerulescens. The sequence goes on along the minus strand of CM065807.1, from coordinate 75,157,036 downwards.
TCTGGCCGAGTATCCTCTTATAAAGCGGCGGTAGTAGTTCACCAAGCCGAGAAATGATCGAAGTTCTGGAACCTTGGTCGGGGGTTGCCAATCCTGAATAGCTTTCACCTTTGCATTTTCCATCATGATTTTGCCTCCTTTAACCTTGTGACCGAGAAATTCGACTTCTTCTTGGGCAAATGAACATTTTTCCTTCTTAACATAGAGCTCGTTCTCGCGTAGTACTTGGAAGACTTGTTTAAGGTGTTGAATATGTTCTTCAAGAGTCGAACTGTACACCACAATATCATCCAAGTAAACAACAACAAATTAGTCAAGGAAAGGGTGAAGTACCTTGTTCATGAGGGTGCAGAAGGTTGCAGGTGCGTTTGTGAGACCGAAGGGCATGACAAGGAACTCAAAAAGCACCGTAGCGAGTCACACATGTGGTCTTGGCCTCATCTCCTTCATCAATTCGTACTTGATAGTACCCCGAGCGCAGGTCAAGTTTGGTGAAGTACCGCGCCTTGCCAAGTTGATCGAAGAGATCTGCTATCAATGGTATTGGGTATTTGTTCTTGACAGTGATCCGATTGAGTGCCCTGTAGTCGATGCACATTCGAAGGGTGCCATCCTTCTTCTTCTGGAAAAGTACGGCTGCACCGTAGGGAGACTTGGAGGGACGTATGTATCCTGTTTCTAGAAGGTCCTTGATTTGCCTTCGTAGCTCCGCGAGTTCGGGCGGTGCCAAGCGGTAGGGAGCAGCAGCTGGGGGTTTGGCACCGGGTTCCAACTCGATACAATGATCCACCTCTCGCCTGGGTGGAAGTTTCTTAGGCAACTCTTTAAGCATCACATCCTTGTATTCTTCAAGAATATTCTTCAAGATTTGCGGGTGGTCAGTCCGCGATGAGTCGAGTTTTTCTTCGTCATTGAGCTGCCCAATTGTTACCAAGTAGTTGGGGTACTTCCGCATCCCCTTCTTAAATTGCATGGCCGAGATTAGTTTCTTCTCAACATGGGCTCGTTCAATAGGGACCATGCATGCCTTGTCCCCGTCGTAGATGGCGAGTGTGTTTGTGGCCGGCATAGGGAAGGCTTGGAATCTGTCGAAGAATTCCATGCCTAGAACCATCTTGAAGTCTTCTATGGGGACGACAGAGAAGTCGAGCTTTCCGGACCATGTCCCAAGAGAGAGTGGGACGTCATGAGCAATTCCGGATATAGGCTTGGCAGGTGAGTTTACTGCCTTCATCGCACCTCCGCGATAGACTGTCTTGAGCCCTAGGCGTTTGGCTTCTTCCTCGGACATGAAGTTATGAGATGCTCCAGTATCGAGTAATGCACTGACGGTTTGACCGTTAATAGTGGTGCGAGAAAACATGAGCCCTTTCTTCGGAGTAACGGGCGTCGGGGCTTGTTCCTTAAGAGCAGACATGTACTGAAGAGAACCCATGCTGTGTCGGGGTTCTTCTAATGGAGTGGCCGAGGTATCATCGGCATTGATTTTTAAGTGGGCAGCAAGGGCGTTTAGGGTCTTCTTTTCGGGGCAGTCGCGTATCCAATGGTTGCCATTGCATATGAAGCAAGGGCTTTTGGGCTTTGATTGCTCCTTCTTTCCTGGGAATTTTTGTTGCCCGATCTTGCCACTTGGGGGTCGGTTAGTTCCCCAATTCTTGCAATTACTGCCATATCCTTCCTTGCCATTTTCTCCCCCACCTTTGCCATGAATGGGCCGTTTATCTTTACCTTGCCCAGAGTAGTCAGTGAGTGATTCAGCCTTGGCGATAGCTTCGTCAAGGGTCTGAACACCATGTCTATCCAGCTCGGTTTTGGCCCAATTGTTAAGGCCATCGGTGATATAGAAAAGTGCATCTTTATCGGACATTTCAACTTCAAGCATGAGAGTTGTAAATTCATTGATCTAGTCACGAATCGTACCTGTCTGCTTGAGTCTTCGGAGGCGAGCTCTCGCATCTCATTCAGCATTGCTTGGGGCAAATTGTTTTCGAAGTTCTCTTTGGAAGTCTGCCCAAGTGTCGATGGTGCAGATCCCTTTGCCCATATCGCCATACTTCCGGCGCCACCAGAGTTGTGCGGCACCACGCAGGTAATTTGGTGCGCCGCTGACCTTCTGTTCCTCATCTTTTACGCCCATAGCGTCAAAGTATCGTTCTAGGCCAAATAAGAAGTTATCGACCACAGTGGCATTCCGAGTGCCATCGTAGGTTTCGGGCTTCGGCACATCCAGGCGGCGCGCATCAAAAGTGAACGGGGCAGCGGAATTAAATGATGCGGCTCGCTTGTGTTTAGCCCATTCCGATCGGACTTCTTCCACTTCCGAGCGAATAGAGCGTAGCTCTTCTTGGACAAAGCCACGGAGGCCATGAATCTCCTTCTGGAATTCAATAAGTTGCTCACGCAACATATCCGACTGGTCCATCATAAGTTTCTTCATCACGCTAGCGATGTCGGTGTATTCCGTCTCCAGAGTGTCGAACCTGTCATGGACTTGATCAAGGTTCTCCTCCAAGCTAGCCATCGAGGCTTCCAGTGTGGCAATCCGAGGTTCGAAGGCGTCGGCAGAGGGTCCCTTGGACTTGCCTCGGACCTTGTTACCTCGTTGCTCCTCACGACCGCGTTGCTGCTCTTGAGTAGCATCAATAGGGACATCCTGAGTGTTGGCCATTGTTCTCGTGTGATATGAGTCGGTTGTGTGCAAACCTGTCTCTGATACCACTTGTCACGGGATGGGAGTTTTGCGCAGCTAACCCGTGCGGCACTTAAACATCTAAGCTGAGTCGAGTTGCTAAGTAAGCCTGAAAGTAACGAGAAAAGGGGCAATGGCACAAAAGGATTTTATTAAGTATGAATGCTTGAGTACAAGAGAGCTTTACAATGCTTGATTGCTTGAGGATTTCTGGATGGATTGAGCAAATGAGGCTCCTCCCTCTTTTATACCAGCCTAGGAGAGTTCTGGAGTGGAACTCTCTAGATAGAACTTTCTAGATAGAACACTCTAGATACTTGTAGTACATTTACATGGGCATTTACATGAGCATTCTACAAAGTGTGTAAGAAGTACATTTCTACATGCTTCTAGAGTCATCTACGAATTTACAAGTATGTAGAGATCTCTGGGTCTTTCTTGATCATTCTAGAACCTTCCGGAACCTTCCGACACGCAGAGACTCCTGTTAGGGTCATCCGGGTTACTTTTGCCCGACCCGTCACAACTGCCTGGGCTGCCTGCCCAGGTTGTCGAGCATGCTCGGCCATGTCTCGGCCGCAGCTGCCGAGAGGCAGCCGATGCCTGCCGATCAGGACTCGGCCAGGCTGCCAAGCATGGCTCGGCCAGGCAGTCCTCGGGTTTTTGGCCCGATTTTGTATCGGGCTGCGGGCTGGGCCTAAAACCGGATTATCCGGGACTCCGTTTTAAGTTTATATTTCATTGAAATTATTTCCCAAAATTTATATTGGATTTTAATTTGACTAAATTAATATTTGGAATTTTTTTTGTGTTAAGGGAAATAAATTAAACGAGAATATTATTTTGGCCGGATTACTTCGAACGGATTAAAATGACGATTATTAGTATTAATTGGATTAATACCATTAAAATTGAATAGATTAATTTTATATTGATTGGATTAATATATTAATTGATTATTTAATTTTAATGCCACTTTATATTAATTGGATTAATTTAGTAGAAATTGAATAGATTAATTTATAGATTAATTAGATTAATTTATATTAAGATTAATTGTTTAATTTCGTTGCCATTACATGTTGTATGGAATCCTTATGTGATGGTGATATAGCTCGTGGACTTAGTTTTTTGATTTGTTCGATTCGATTGGGTTGTAAAGGCCGTTTTGAGCCTATTTATATTTACTAGAAAAACTTGGATAGGATGCAATTTTTCAATGATGTAATTATTATTTTGGGTATGAAGAAGACCGAATACAACCGACCGAGAAGACGAAGAATCGAAGACTGTTTTTTTATTGGGTCATTCGCTTGGCCCAGTACTTAGGAATTAGGTCCATGAGCTATATGTTGGTAGTAACTAGGTTACTGTTTTCTGTTTTCCATTTTGAATGATTGACAAACCAACAAACGCGCGTATAATTGAATTAATGTGCAAAGTGTAACATTAATCGCGAAATTCTCCCGACTACAAACAGACTAAGTTTGAAAAAGGTTACGAGGTTTCCTACCCTCCATCAAACTCGTAGAAAATTGATACCCGAGCTGGTGTGCTATGCTTCCGAGTTATCGGGGTAGTACATTTGGTAGAGGTTGAAAATTTTTGAGTGCATTAGATGCCTTCGGTTGGTGATAAATTTCGCCCCTAGAAACCTGATAGGTTGCCGGGTGAGATTCAATAGTCAAACTGATAGACGTTGATGGTCAACAACTTAGATAGTCTGAATTGCCAAGAAACCTGATAGGTTGAGGGCATGAAGACTAGGGGTAAAAGAAGATCGAATCATCCGTTAGATGGGTTGGTGTTAGACACCACTTTACAGAAATTAATTGGCAAGAAACCTGATAGGTTGCGTCTGTTAAAATTTGTAAAGAACTTGATCACCACTAAGAAGTCGATCTAACCATGATTTCCGGATTATAACATGGCAGTGTATAATTCCGATAAAATTAGTGGGAGCCGAGACAAGAATTATACAAGCCCTTAAGTTCTATACTCGGTCATAATTAAACAAGTCACTAATTTAATCTTGTCTAAATCTTTGCAGAAAACGAAATTGAATCTCTCTAAAATGGCTAAAAACCCACTTGCAATACTACTTGAAAAGAATCTCCTAATCGGCCCTAACTTTGTTGGTGGTTGCGGAATCGATGATTGTACTCGATGGAGTCTCGGGATATGTCTTGGAGGCGGACATTCCACCGACTCCAATCCGAACTAGGGGTAATCGGGAAGACATTGACGTCCATGAAAAATGGGTCGAGGATGACGTGCTAGTCCGTGGCTTTATGATGGGCTCAATGACTAATGAGTCGCAGAGCGCACGAGAAAATGACTTACGCCAGGCGATTCTCGCACACTTGACCGAACTTTATGGAGAGCATGAGACTGCTAGATATGAGATATCAAGCGGTTGTTCGGCTAGGATGAAAGAAGGGGAGAAAGTGGGAGACCACGTCCTCAAGATGATCTCTATGATTGAGAGGCTCGAGGTGCTCAACTTTAATATGGATTTATCCCTTCAAATTGATCTCATCCTTCAATCTCTCCCTGACTCTTTTACGCCGTTTGTAATGAATTTCAACTGTAATGAAATTACATGCACATTAGCTGGGCTAATGAATAAACCGTGACGGCGCAGTCTAACATGAAGACTAAACCGAGAGAGGTTTGCTCTTGTGATTTCTTCGGGCCTAGGAGGTCCAAGAACAAGAAGAAAAGACCTACGAGCAGACAAACCCAAGAAAGGGGTGCAAAAGAAAGGGCAAGGCCCGAAAGGTTCAAAAGGTAGGCGGTCCAAACCTACGGACAAATGCCTTGAATGCGGTGAGTCAGCCATGGCGAAGGACTTGTCCCAAGATTAATGGCGCATCAGGTACGGAACTTTTTGTTTTTGAAACTAATTGTTCCGCTACTGTATATTCTGCTTCATGGATTCTGGATTCAGGTGACACTTCTCACATTTGTACTATGAATCAGGATCTGGAACGAAGTAGAAAACTTGAAGCTGGGGAAATAATGATCACTGTTGGAAGTGGACAAAGTGTCGAGGCAACCGATATTGGATCAATCCTTCTGGGTTTAGAATCCGGTTCTATTTTTATATTAGATGAAGTACTTATTTTGCCCAAGGGGCATAAAAATATTGTATCCATTCCAGTCTTGGACCGAAAAGGATTTTGTTTCTTCATTGGCAATGGCAGTTGTAAAATTTATTTTCAAAATAAATTGGTTGGAACAGCTACATTGTTGAATGGTTTATATCATCTGAACATGCAAAAAAACAGAAGTGAACACTATAACTAGGAAACGTGGTAGGCAAGATACTAATCAAGCTCTTAAATGGCACCTTAGACTTGGTCATGTTGGTAAGACCAAGGTTCAGAAAATGGAGAAAGATGGACTTTTAAGTCCATTGGGTGTAGAACCCTATCCAACTTGTGAATCTTGCCTTAGAGGCAAAATGACTAAGTTCCCCTTCACAGGGACTTTTGAAAGGGCTGTCGATAAACTTGGATTGGTTCATACCGATGTTTGTGGTGCTTTAGAAGTAGTTCGAGACGGATATAAATATTTCATAACGTTCACAGATGATCATACTAGGTATGGGATTGTGTACTTAATGAAACATAAATCTGAAGCCTTTGCTAAATTTAAAGAATTTAAGGCCCTAGTTGAAAAACAAACTAGATGTCATATCAAAGCACTTCGGTCGGACCGAGGTGGCGAATATATGAGCACTGAGTTTGATGAGTTCCTTAAGGAACATGGAATAGTTTCACAATTCACGCCTCCAGGAACCCCACAGTTAAATGGTGTTTCAGAAAGGAGAAATCGGACTTTGTTGGACATGGTTCGCTCCATGTTAAATTACACTGATTTACCTATTTACCTGTGGGGGTATGCCTTACTAACCGCTGCCTATATCCTTAATAGATGTCCTTCCAAATCTGTTCCTATCACTCCGCATGAGATGTGGAAGGGTAAGAAACCAAGCCTTAATCACATAAGGATTTGGGGATGTCCAGCCTATGTCAAAAAGGCTAAGGTGGACAAACTGGAAGCGAGGTCCATAAAAGGACGTTTCATAGGATACCCAGATGACTCGATGGGTTATCTATTCTACATGCCAGAAGACCATAGGGTCGTTGTGGCATTACAAGTGCGCTTCCTTGAGGATGAATTCATTCAGGAAGGTGGCTCGGGTAGAAATATCTCTTTGAAAGAGCATAATGAAAGTCCTAAGGAGACATCTGATCAGGGATCAAGAACCGAACCTATTGTAACACAACCTCCACTTCGAAGGTCTGATAGAGTATCTCACTTACCTGAGAGGTGTGGCTATACACATGTCGAGGAACTGGGTCTCCACGACACACCTGATAGCAGTGAAAACGACCTTGTCACCTATGACCAAGCGATAGTAGATATAGACTCCGATAAATGGCAAGAAGCAAGGGAAGCTGAGATAGACTCAATGCATACCAATCAGGTCTGGACTCTAGTAGATCTTCCAAATGGCATGAGGACTATTGAAAATAAATGGATCTATAAGAGAAAGACTGATGGGGATGGCAAGGTTGATGCCTATAAGGCCAGGCTTGTGGCAAAGGGTTATACCCAAAGGGAAGGAATCGATTATCATGATACCTTCTCACCCGTAGCTATGATAAAATTGATTCGCATGATGCTTGCCATTGCTGCCTATTATGATTATGAAATATGGCAAATGGATGTCAAAACGGCTTTTCTAAATGGATACCTCGAGGAGGAAATCTATATGGAACAGCCTAAGGGTTTTGTGTCCAAAGCTAATATTCATAAAGTGTGCAACGAGCAATTTATGGTCTGAAGCAAGCTTCTCGGAGTTGGAACCTTCGATTTGTGGCGATTAAGGACTTTGACTTAAATGCGAAATGAGGAGGAACCGTGTGTTTACAAAAAGGCCAGTGGGAGCAACATTGCGTTCTTAGTACTATATGTAGATGATATTCTACTTATAGGAAATAACATAGCAATGCTCAGCACTGTGAAAGCTTGGCTTTCTAAAACGTTCTCCATGAAAGACTTGGGAGAAGCTTCCTATATTCTAGGGATCCGTCTTTACAGAGATAGACTGCGAAGAATGATAGGACTTTCCCAGGCCCTTTATATAGATAAAATCCTGAGAAGATTCAGGATGGATGAATCTAAAAGAGGGTTCCTTCCCATGCGTCATGGAATTCAACTCACCACGAAAATGTGTCCTCAAAGTGAGGAAGACAAGAGAGAGATGAGTAAGGTGCCCTATGCCTCAGCACTGGGTAGCCTCATGTACGCTATGTTGTGTACGAGACGAGACTTAGCCTACGCTGTGAGTATGGTAAGTCGATTTCAAGCAAACCCGGGAAGGGAACATTGGACTGCCGTAAAGAACATTCTTAAGTACTTAAGAAGAACTAGAGATTTAGTTCTTACTTATGGTGGTGGAGAACTAAAGGTGATTGGATTCACCGATTCTGATTTTCAAGGAGACAATGACGACTCTAAGTCGACATCTGGGTATTTGTTTACTCTCAATGGAGGAGAAGTATCTTGGAGAAGCTCCAAGCAAACCGCTACTGCAGATTCCACCTGCCAAGCAGAGTATCAAGCTGCCTCAGAGGCTAGCAAAGAAGCATTTTGGATACAGAAGTTTATACAAGAACTTCAAGTGGTCCCTAATGCGCAGTTGCCTATATCACTATTCTATGATAATGATGGAGCTGTCGCTCAAGCTAAGGAGCCGAGGGCTCACCACAACACCAAGCATATAGAGAGAAAGTACCACATCGTTCGAGAGATGGTGGAAAAAGGATATGTTTCATTGCAAAGAGTAGACTCAGAAGACAATGTCTCTGACCCGCTAACTAAGCCATTATCCCAGGCTGTCTTGGAAAGACATCTAAAGGACATGGGTATTGGATACCATGATATGTGGCATTGAGTGCAAGTGGGAGATTGTTAGGAATATGCCCTCGAATGCCACTCAGGGGATGAGAGAGTATGGGCATTGTACTTGTAATTATGGAATAATAAATAATAGAAAGGCAATTCGATTCATTCACTGTTTATTGTATTTCAATTGCATTCTTGACTTGGTAAACATTGAAGTGAAGTCCATGTAAATAAATCGAACATTCCATTCTCGTTATGGGATAAGACAAAATGCACTGGAAGTGTTTAAAGTTTATTACGTAAATCGTTCGCAAGTCAATAAACTTAAATGGGCATTAAGTTTTAATAATACTTCTATAACTAATGCTAGGACATGTGCATGTCTTGATAGCATAGTTATAAGTATATTGGTGGGACCAGTATACTCGAACACGACTCATACTCGATTCAGTCACACGGTATTCACTCTCGGAGAGTCGATGACGAATTGAAAGGTTGTGATAGTATACGTGGACCTTTGACTTGAGGGTTCAGTAGAAATTGTGCCTGTGACGTTTAGTTTTTCATTAGAGTAGTTAGACTCATTTGCTTAATTACTGAGTCGACCTCGAAGTGCGGACTATACGGGCGGTGGCGATCTTTCTTACGCCAAGAAAGGATTCTATCTCTGTTAGTGAGCGGCGAATGTCCTATACGGTTAATGGGAAATAAGATCATAAGTCTTTGGCAAACATTACGATATAGTAGTATTAGATACACTATTGATCGGTTGGTCTTGATTTGCATTAACACATGTATAGAGTTTAGTCAATAGTAGGGTTTGACTTTCCGTGACCCGAAGACTTGACCGGGACATCGATGAAGGGTCTATACGTATATAGTATTCACGACATAATGGTTACGGAATGATCCCTTCATTCGTTCTCGATCGGGGTTTACGATGCGGCCGCTAAGTGGCTAAGTCTTGCCCGCACTCATTGGTTCCTCCCAATGCGGTGAGACGGACCTCTGATCGCGCATTAGGAGCATTGACGGATAAATGTGAATTTATTATCTCTCTATTAATATTAGATATTGGATATCTAATTATGATTTATTGGATAAATCAAATAGCGGTCTTATGAATTAAAATTAAGTTCTGGGTAATTAATTTAATTCATAAATTATATTTCTTAGAGAAATATATTTGTATTTGATATAATTAATTAATTATATTAATTCATTCATATAAATACATTGATAATTAAGCAGTGTATTTAGCGAGTCGTTTGTGAGCGTCCGTTACCTGAGCCGAGTGGCTCGGCTCGTTTTCTAGGAATCTTCCTAGTAGGCCGCCCCCTCACATGACCATCTTGCATGTGTGTTGTCATGTTTTAATTATTTGTAGAGATTATTATTCTCAAAATAATTATAACATGATATATAATTATTATATGAGATATAATATATATATATATATATATATATATATATATATATATATATATATATGATGAGATGAAAAAGACCATGTGCTAAAAAGTGAGGGAGGAGAAATTTTTTTTCTTTTCTATTTTTCATCTTGGAGGTGATATAGAAGTTAAGAAAAAGTGATATATAAATTCCTACAACACTTCCTAGCCGTGTTCTTCATAGAACGGAGTGTTGTTGATTTTTCCGGGTAATTTCCGACGCGTGTGAAGTAGAGGCTTCGAACTTTCGGTGCTTGGAACGAAGGGATTTCGTGTTCGGGACAGGGTTCGTGATCATCATCAATTTACGAAGAATTATTTCAAAGGCTTCAAGGGTATGAACCTTTATCTTTGTATTTTTTTCGTATATACGTTACTTGATCGATCCTGTTTGGGATTCGTATTTTTTTCCGCTGCGTATTTCGTTTTATTTTCGGAATCCCAACAACCACTATGGTAATAAAGGACATACTAAGAAATTTTGCCGACAATTGAAGAAGGAGATTCGCCAAGGCCGAGAAAATTCACAAAAGAAGGAAAGCGGTAATAATGATAAAGCCGAAGTTAATACAACTACCGAAGAATTGGGTGGTCAACCTTGTTTGTTGTGATTATGATATGGTCAACCTTGCGAGAGATGATTTGAGTTGGGTGGTCGATTGTGGTGATACGTGTTATGTTACATCACGTAGAGATTTTTATTCCTCTTATACTCCGGGCGACTTTGGTATAGTCAAGATGGGTAACGATGGGTTATCCAAGATTGTTGGAGTGGGAGATGTGCATTTGAGATTCGACACCGGAATGGAACTTGTTTTACGGAATGTAAAACATGTTACAGAGATGAGGCTTAATGTTATGTCTGTTGGTTTACTCGATGATGACGGTTATCATAGCGGTTTTGGCAAGGGGTTGTGGAAACTCACTAGAGGTTCCTTGATTATCAGGAGAGGACAAAAGGAAGGAAAATTGTACGTGACACTTCCGAAGGTCACGACTAATTTCGTGAACACAATTGACAATAATGACATGGCTGAGCTATGGCATAAGAGGCTTGATCATATGAGTGAAAAAGGAATGGCACTATTATCGAAGAAGGAGGCATTGTCCGGGGTTCACAAGGTACACCTTAAAAGATGCTCTCATTGTCTAGCCGGGAAGCAAAGGAGAGTTACTTTTAAGAGTCATACTCCTTCACGGAAGGAAAATGTGCTTGATCTTGTTCATTCCGATGTTTGTGGTCCTATGAAGACTAGGACGCTCGGTGGTTGCCGATATTTTGTCACATTCATCGACGATCACTCAAGGAAGGTGTGGGCTTACACCTTGAAGACCAAAGATCAAGTGTTAGTCACTTTCAAACAATTTCATGCCTCGGTGGAAAAAGAGACCGGGAAGAAACTAAAGTGTATCCGAACAAACAATGGGGGAGAGTACACCGGACCCTTTGATGAATATTGTCGAGAGCAAGGGATCCGACATCAAAAGACGCCCCCGAAGACTCCGCAACTCCATGGCTTGGCGGAGAGAATGAACCGGACTTTGGTCGAGAGAGCTCGTTGTTTGCTCTCACATGCGGGATTGGCAAAGTCATTTTGGGGAGAAGCTTTGAACACGGCGGTTCATGTTATTAATTTGACCCGGTGACAAAGAGGCTTTTTCGGTCAAGAGATGTTGTTTTTGTAGAAGATCAAACAATGAAGGATGTTGAGAATGGAGAGTCGGCTCCGCAACACGACTATGATCTTATTGATTTGGACCCTGTTCCTCCACAAAATGTTGAGACACCCGTTGGAGATGACATCCAAAACAATGAACAACATGATGACGGTGAGAACGGTGAATTGAGGCAATATGACACCGATGGAGCTCATCCTGAGCTACCCGTGACGAACATGCCATCTTTTGTTCCACATAGGCGGTCAACGAGGGACCGTCATCCCTCCACCCATTATTCGGCCGATGAGTACGTCTTACTCACCGACGAGGGAGAGCCCGAATATTCTGTGGAGGCTATGGAGGATGAAAAGTGTAATATCCAGTATTCTCGTTTTCTGTTATCTTGAATTGTTTGTGTTTTGACGTCGGACATTTTCTTGTTGATGAGTAACGGAGTGATTTCTATCATGATACTCTATTTGTTTCTTTCACATAGCCATTATAGTCGGGTGCGGCTTGTTGTCACGTGCGTTTCTTTGATTTAATGTGTGCATGTGATGTGACGTAAATTGCTCGTTATTGTTTCAAATCATAGGCAGTGGCGTTGTGTTGGTCGTCGCGGAGCGTGTTTTCACGCCGTATCTTCCTTTGCGTTGCTTGTAACGTTTTGCAGTTGGGCGTAGGTTACGCGTTTCTTGTGTATCTCGTTGAGTTTTTCTTGCGGAATGCTGCTTCTCCATACTTGTTTTAAGTTTCGGGACGAAACTTCTTTTAAGGAGGGTAGTATGTAATATCCGCAAATTTGATTTCCGGTAATTTTCTTTTTTTGGCGGATGTTCATTTTGACGACTCGCTTTGGACCGTTTCATCATTCTGAGAATGATTAATTCTGCACTTTTCGACGTCCGAGTTTGTTTCGGTGATGTTTTGCTGAGTTCCGTGCTTTTTAGCGACTTTTCCGCAGTTGAGTTCGATTCTTGCGAATCTCATTCGAAACTGCTGTTTCGAGTTTCCCGTAAGTCCGTTTAACTTTATTAGACGTGTTATGAACTTCGGTTTGGTTATTCGATCACGTATCATGATTTTCGGGCGTTTTGGGCTATCTTGTAATTTACCGAAAGTTATGGGTATTTGTATCTGTATTTGTTGTCTCGACCCTTTTCTTGGTCGCGTATGATTAATTATTGCATTATATTTTCATCTCGGGTCGTTGATGTTGTCCGTGAACTTTTCATCGTGTTCGTTCCGTACGTTTTCGGAAATCGATTCGTCGGGTCGTGGCGGTAGGCGGTGGCCGGACAGTGCGGCTTGTCGGAAGTCTTTGAGCCTTGCGCCGGCGAGCACAGCAGGAACCGGCGTAGCGCACGCTACAGCCGGAAGTCTGCGCGCGCTAGCTCGGCAGGTATAGCGCACGCTAGCTTGGCCGACCAACGCATGTTATCGGACCGGACAGTGGGGTTTCTGGGGTTCTGGACCCGGGAAGGATCGGCAGGTAGCACACGCTACGCCGAGCGTAGCACGCGCTAGTCGGCAGGCGTAGCACACGCTGTCGGCCGGCTAGCGTACGTTACCTGGCCGGGCAGTTCAGTCCAGAGGGTTCTGGACAGATCGGCTAGCGCACGCTAGCGCCCGCGCAGTGGGCGCTATCGCGGTCGGGCAGGCAGGATCCGGCCGGCAGATTAAGTCTTCAGTACTAGGCCATGCGGGCCCCGGCTGAAGGTTCTCGGCCGAGGCTGCCCGTTAGCACGCGCTAGTCCGGAAGGTGTAGCGCACGCTAGGCCGTGTCTGTATAAATATGACAGAGTAGTCATGTTTTCACCCGTTTTTCATTTCCATCTTTTCCTCTCCGCGGCTGGAGGCTTGGCGATCCAGGAGACATGTTGTCAAGAAACTAATCCATGAAGATTGGGAGTTCATATCATCGATTAATCCCTCCATAACCTCCTTTGATCCAGCGAATCAAGGTGAGATTTCCTAGAACCCTATTTTTGGAAAATTTGGGGTTTTTGCGTTTTTGTCCGATTCGTTCCGTGTTGTTGATTAATCCACGATGGGTATGATTAATCTTAGTACTATTCATGTGTTTAGCATCATTTAATCCATGGTTTTTCGTCGAATCAAGGTATATTTCTTGATTTCCTTCGAATCGACTTTTTGGGGGATTTGTTCTTGATTTCGTTTTCCATACGTTTTTGATGGATCGATTGTTGTTAAATGATGTTGTTTAACATATCCTAGGGATTGTATATCCATATTTAGGTTTGGAATTCCGTTTTCATGTTTTGACGGGACGAATCGTGTTCTTTGCCGTTTTGGGGGAAACCCTTGAACTTTCGTCGTTTGTTCCCTGAATTCAGCGGCTTTGAGTCGTACTTTGGAATTCATTTTCATTGTTATTGTTGTCCTTTGTAGTTTATTGTTGCGGGTTGTCATTCGGTGGAGTCGGAGAGTTCGTAGTCGGTTCGTGCCAACCAACTTCGGTCGATTCTCCGCGTCGTGGTTTCGAGGCAAATATTTTACTATACGAATTGTGTCTTGTGAATAGGGACGTCGTGTTATGGTTGTGATGCATTGGTTTACTTTCGTGAATATGCTTCGTATGAATTGATTATTATGAATGATTGATGGTAGCGATAATACCATCACCTAGTTAACATCGTGGAATTGTGTTGGATGTGCAAATCATCTAAGTTGTGCTGGGCGTGATTGTTCATTGTTGAGTTGTTGTGATGATTATGATATTTGTGTTGTTTTTATTTACATACTTCATTATGCATTTCGGTGTAATGTGGAATGGCTTGACATTTGATGATTATGAATTGTGTCGTGTCTAGGTGTGCGTGTGTTCCAGGTAGGGTCTGACGAGACCTCTGGAGTTCGGTACATGATGTGTACGAACAAGGTGTGTGGTCCAGGTAGGGTCTAACGAGGCCTCTGGAGTTCGGTACATGATGTGTACGAATGATGTATGTGGTCGGGTAAGGTCCGTCGAGGCCTCCGGAGTTCGGTACATGATGTGTACGAACAGAGTGTGTGGTCCGGGTAAGGTCCATCGAGGCCTCCGGAGTTCGGTACATAATGTGTACGAACAACGGTCGTATAGCAGTGATTGTTCGGATAACATTTTAAATACGGGTCTCGGACCCATAATGATATCTCATCTATTGTGTTTTGAAAAGAGAATCAGGCTAAGGCCCTAATGTTTTCGAAAAGGCTTTGTAAATTGGGACTCGAGTTCCAAAAGAATTTCTACTTTAAAAATCCCTGAGATGATGTGTTCCTTTTCAATTATCTCTTGCTTGAGTTCAAAATTAATAAAACTTCTCGGGAACATTTGATAATTGATTTCCATATTAAATTCGTAGTTGCTATTTACTTGTTGCTTTTCGTATCGTATTATACTTGCACTAGTAAAACAGTGGAGTTTTACTAACCCCCGAGCAATCGGGAGGTGGATGTCTGTTTTGCGTCCAGGTACATGTAGGTTCAGGGGAGCAGTCACAGGATTGGCACAAGAGGGTGACGAGCTGCGATACTAATCAAGAGTCGAGAGTCGGTAGAGTTTGGTTGTATTGTTAGAGTTGATGTCAGTCTTCCGATGTATTGTGTTTCGACCCCTGTGTGGGTAATGTTGTTTTAGTCAGTCCTGTTGATGGAGTTGTGTGACCTCATCGGTCTGTGTATTCATGAGTAAGTGACCTTAACGGTCTGTATTATTATATTGTTTGACCCTGGCCGGGCAAGCACTTGGTCGTTTTGTAAGGTATAGCCTGGTAGGTCCTCGTAAAAAGGGGTCTACGGCGTGTAATATTCCCATATGGTTTTGGGGGTGTTACATTTATGGTATCGGACCTTAGGTTGCGGAAACCTAGGCTGTCGGGTCGAGTTAAGTCGTGATTTGTCGAGTAATGTGTTGTCTTGTCGTTCGAGTCGTCAGGTGACAAGTTGAGTTGTGCGTTGTCACAATGTGTCGGTTATGTTGTCGGACAAGATTAGTATCGTGGGCGACCGTCACCTCCGTGCGACCTGTGGATGTAAGTCTCCTCTTTTATGCATAATACCTGTGTATCTCGATTTTATCTTAGTGAGTTAATTGCGGTGCATAATTTTATTTACATAGTATTGTGTAATATAGTTGTGTTTAATATTCGTGGCACATAGTATATGTATAGAACTGGACACGTTATTGTTTTATCTTTGAACCACCGGGTGGGGTGGTATGTTGTGAAAGTTGTAAACCTTGATGGGTTTCGAAAAGGTACCGACGGTAGAGTTTGTGAGAAACTCTGATGAATGATTTTGCTGTGTGCTTAAACTTGATACCACGAGATGCATTTGATTGAATTGGCGACCCTTGTTGCCATTTGAGTACGTGGTTTTAAATTCGACTGTTTTTGGAATGTTGTAATTATTTTCCGCTATGGGTAAGTTTGAGAATGTTTTCTGAAGGTCTTTACAGTTTGAGAATTTTTGTAAAAATGGATTTTTGGAAAATATTTTGGTGGTGCGGTCAAACCACGATCTATGTGGATTTTTTAAAATTTGTTAAATTTTGACAAATGGGCCGTGTATTTTCAAATGACACAATCAGGCGGTATTTGAAAAATGTGTTTTGAAGTACTTCAGACATTGTAAAATATTACCGTCGTTTTGGTTATGAACTAAAGGATTTTGGAAAATTTTTATTTTGCAGAACGATTTTTGGTTTTCGGAATTTTGAACTTCATATGTCCACGTGTTGGGGCTAAGTGGTTGTGATAAGTTTGTGGAGTTATTGTGCTCGCCGGAGAATGTTTCAGTGTTTTCTAAATGTTGAGATACATAGTTTTGATTGAACGACCGAGGTATTAAAAGTGTTTTCAAAAATTTCATTTCACCAAATTTTTCAAACTTGAGAATTTTAAAATTTTATCAATTGAATAATACCCCAGAAATATTTTATTTCTTTGCTAGTGTGTGGTCCCTACGATACGTGTGTGGTTTTGACCGTGTTTGATTTGATAAAATCCAACCATCTCTGTTAATGTGACTGTGTGAATTATTTTTTAATGAAGTTCTAAAATTACAGTGTTAGTTCGTGCACGTGTGTAATGATTTGGGGTTGATGTTATATCGTGCTGCTATTTATCGTCCTATGTTGACGTTGTGATGTTTATTTAGTTGTGTTATTCTGATTGATCGTCCGTTCAGTATGCCGAGAGGTCGAGGCCGAGGACGTGGTCGTAGGGTTGACATTGGCGCCGCCACGATCCTTCGTCAGGTGGCTGACCAGTTGGCGCATGTGAATCAGACCGTACACCGTGACGGGATTCCGGATGAGGATAACGGAGCTAGTAAGTGGTTATGAGTTGTGATGAGAATGCACCCGCCCCGTTTCGTAGGTTCTTCGGATTCGTTAGGCTGGGAGGACTAGCTCTTCCAGTTGGACAGGACATTTGATGCTGTAGCTTGCCCCGATGAGAGAAGAGTACCCATCGCCCAATACCTGCTTGACAGGGAAGCGCCACACTGGTGGGAGGCCGTAGCGCCTAGTGATCGTACATCTACTTGGGCCGAATTCAAGACTGCTATGGAGTCCGAGTATTGTCCACCGCTGTTAAGGAATGTAGAATTGTTGAGTTCTTCTCGGCTACGCCCCGGGATGTGTCTATATCTCAAGCAATAGTCGATTACAATCGAAAGCTGTGTTACGTTCGAGATCAAGTGCGAAGTGAGACAGATAAGGTTCGTTACTTTGATATGCGTATGAAACCTCAGGTTCGACAGTGTAAGGCCCCTTTTAGGTGTATAACTCTGAAGGACTATCAAGATCGAGCCTTAGCATTTGAAATGGCTATAATGTCTACTGAGTCCGTATCAGTAGCGAAGAAGCAGAAGATCTCCGTTGACGCATCGGGAAGTAAGGGAATTGGGATTCCTACGCCTCAACCCTCGTATCAGCCGAGTATGGGACCTTCTCGGTCAGCTAGAGAATCCAAAGGACCCAAGCCGGTGTCTTTGAGTTCTGGTAATGCTCCTAGGTGTTTCAACTGTAACGTTCTAGGCCATGAACGCGCGCATTGTAAGAAACCGCCAGTGACTTGTTATAATTGTGAACACGAGGGGCATCGAGTTCAGTACTGCGAGATTGTTGCCGAGATGATAAGGGACCGGAGTACCATTCCTACTTCCGGAGGGCACAGTGATGTCCAGTGATAGTGTTTTTGGTACTAGTTGCGCAGATTGTTTCTCGTGTAGAGAGGTATCTTGTGACGTTTTTACGTTTGTAACTTGTTAAATGATATTCTATTTTGAATATGTTCCTGTATAGTTGTTGAACATACAGAGGCGTGACAGCGGACCGCGGGGTCGTGAACATGGTATTTTATTATGTGTCGTTATATTTTGTTTCGTATCATTGTAATAACCTTAATTTAAGTTTCGGGACGAAACTTATATTTTGTATGATAGAATGTAATATCCAGTATTCTCGTTTTCTGTTATCTTGAATTGTTTGTCTTTTGACGTCGGACATTTCCTTGTTGATGAGTAACGGAGTGATTTCTATCATGATACTCTATTTGTTTCTTTCACATAGCCATTCTAGTCGGGTGCGGCTTGTTGTCGCGTGCGTTTCTTTGATTTGATGTGTGCATGTGATGTGACGTAAATTGCTCGTTGTTGTTTCAAATCATAGGCAGTGGCGTTGTGTTGGTCGTCGCGGAGCGTGTTTTCACATCGTATCTTCCTTTGCGTTGCTTGTAACGTTTCGCCGTTGGGCGTAGGTTACGCGTTTCTTATGTATCTCGTTTAGTTTTTCTGGCGGGATGCTGCTTCTCCATACTTGTTTTAAGTTTCAGGACGAAACTTCTTTTAAGGAGGGTAGTATGTAATATCCGCAAATTTGATTTCCGGTAATTTTCTTTTTTTGGCGGAAGTTCGTTTTGACGACTCTCTTGGGACCATTTCATCATTCTGAGAATGATTAATTCTGCACTTTTCAACATCCGAGTTTGTTTCGGTGCTGTTTTGCTGAGTTCCGTGCTTTTTAGCGACTTTTCCGCAGTTGAGTTCGATTCTTGCGAATCTCGTTCGAAACTGCTGTTTCGAGTTTCCCGTAAGTCCGTTTAACTATATTAGACGTGTTATGAACTTCGGTTTAGTTATTCGATCACGTATCGTGATTTTCGGGCGTTTTGGGCCATTTTGTAATTTACCCAAAGTTATGGTATCTGTATCTGTATTTGTTGTCTCGACCCTTTTCTTGGTCGCGTATGATTATTTATTGCATTATATTTTCATTTCGGATCATTGATGTTGTCCGCGAACTTTTTGTCGTGTTCGTTCCGTACGTTTTCGGAAATCGAGTCGTCGGGTCGTGGCGGCTGGGCAGCTGGCCGGACAGGTGCGGCACTGTCGGAAGTGATGGGCACTGGCCGAGCAGGCATGGCAGGAACCGGCGGAGCGCACGCTACGGCTGGAAGTCTGCGCGCGCTATCTCGGCAGGTATAGTGCACGCTAGCTTGGCCGACCAACGCACGCTATCGGACCGGACAGTGGGGTTTCTGGGGTTCTGGACTCGGGAAGGATCGGCAGGTAGCGCACGCTACGCCGAGCGTAGCGCGCGCTAGTCGGCAGGCGTAGCGCACGCTGTCGGCCGGCTAGCGTACGTTACCTGGCCGGCAGGCGATCGCAGGTTACGGGCAGATCGGCTAGCGCGCTGCGCCAGCGCAGCCTTATCGCGATCGAGCAGCGAGGATCCGGCCGGCAGATTAAGTCTTCAGTACTAGGCCATACGGGCCCCGGCTGAAGGTTCTCGGCCGAGGCTTCCCTTTAGCGCGCTAGTCCGGAAGGTGTAGCGCACGCTAGGCCGTGCCTGTATAAATATGACTGAGTCGTCATGTTTTCACCCGTTTTTCATTTCCATCTTTTCCTCTCCGCGGCTGGAGGCTTGGCGATCCAGGAGACATGTTGTCAAGAAACTAATCCACGAAGATTGGGAGTTCATATCATCGATTAATCACTCCATAACCTCCTTTGATCCAGCGAATCAAGGTGAGATTTCCTAGAACCCTATTTTGGGAAAATTTGGGGTTTTTGGTTTTTGTCCGACTCGTTCCGTGTTGTTGATTAATCCACGATGGGTATGATTAATCTTAATACTATTCATGTGTTTAACATCATTTAATCCATGGTTTTTCGTCGAATCAAGGTATATTTCTTGATTTCCTTCGAATCGACTTTTTGGGGGATTTGTTCTTGATTTCGTTTTCCATACGTTTTTGATGGATCGATTGTTGTTAAATGATGTTGTTAAGCATATCCTAAGGATTGTATATCTATATTTCGGTTTGGAATTCCGTTTTCATGTTTTGACGGGACGAATCGTGTTCTTGGCTGTTTTGGGGGAAACCCGTGAACTTTCGTCGTTTGTTCCTTGAATTCAGCGGCTTTGAGTCTTACTTTGGAATTAATTTTCGTTGTTATTGTTGTCCTTCGTAGTTTATTATTGCGGGTTGTCATTCGGTGGAGTCGGCAAGTTCGTAGTCGGTTCGTGCCAACCAACTTAGGTCGATTCTCCGTGTCGTGGTTTCGAGGCAAGTATTTTACTATACGAATTGTGTCCTGTGAATAGGGACGTCGTGTTATGGTTGTGATGCATTGGTTTACTTTCGTGAATATGCTTCGTATGAATTTATTATTATGAATGATTGATGGTACCGATAATACCATCACCTAGTTAACATCGTGGAATTGTGTTGGATGTGCAAATCATCTAAGTTGTGCCGGGCGTGATTTCATTGTGTTAGGAATATGCCCTCGAATGCCACTCAGGGGATGAGAGAGTAAGGGCATTGTACTTGTAATTGTGAAATAATTAATAAAAAGGCAATACGATTCATTCACTGTTTATTGTATTTCAATTGCATTCTTGACTTGGTAAACATTGAAGTGAAGTCCATGTAAATAAATCGAACATTCTATTCTCGTTATGGGATAAGAGAAAATGCACTGGAAGTGTTTAAAGTTTATTTACGTAAATTGTTCGCAAGTCAATAAACTTAAAATGGGCATTAAGTTTTAATACGACTTGTATAACTGATGCTAGGACGTGTGCACGTCTTGATAGCATAGTGATAAGTATATTGGTGGGGCCAGTATACTCGAACACGACTCATACTCGATTCAGTCACATGGTATTCACTCTCGGAGAGTCGATGACAAATCGAAAGGTTGTGATAGTATACGTGGACCTTTGACTTGAGGGTTCAGTAGAAGATGTGCCTGTGACGTTTAGTTTGTCATTAGAGTAGTTAGACTCATTTGCTTAATTGCTGAGTCGACCTCGAAGTGCGGACTATACAGGCAAGTAGCAGTCTTTACTGTACGCCAAGAAAGGATTTTATCTCGTGTTAGTGAGCAGGCGAATGTCCTATACGGTTAATGGCAAATAAGATCATAAGTCTTTGGCCAAAGCATTCTGATATAGTCGTATTAGATACACTAATAATCAGTCGGTCTTGATTTGCATTAACACATGTATAGAGTCTAGTCAATGGTAGGGTTTGACTTTACCGTGACCCGAAGACTTGACCGGGACATCTGATAAAGGGTCTATATGTATATAGTATTCACGACATAATGGTTCTGGAATGATCCCTTCATTCGTTCTCAGTCGGGGTTTACAGTGCGGCCCAGTCAGCTAAGTCTTGCCATGATCATTGGTTCCTCCCAATGCCGGCTGAGACGGACCTACGGAGTCGCGCATTAGGAGCGTTGACGGATAAATATGAATTTATTATCTCTCTATTAATATTAGATATTAGATATCTAATTATGATTTATTGGATAAATCAAATAGCGGTCTTATGAATTAAAATTAAGTTACCGGGTAATTAATTCAATTCACAAATTATATTTCTTAGAGAAATATAGTTGTATTTGATATAATTAATTAATTAGATTAATTAATTAATATAAATACATTGATGATTTAACGGAGTGTATTTAACGGAGTCGTTTGACGAACGTCCGGTACACGAGCCGAGTGGCTTGGCTCGTTTTCTAGGAAACTTCCTTGGGCCGCCCCACCTCTCCCCACCTCACATGGAATTATTTCCAGCATGCGTGTTGTAGTTGTCTTGTTTTAGCCATCATGTGTTGAGATTCTTTCTCTCATATTATATCTACATGGTGAGTTGTTTTGTGTATATATATATATATTATATTATATTATCACCTTCATATATATGTGTGAGAGAGTTGACAAATACACCAATTCTCCTTGCTGGTTCTGGCCGAGAGCAAGAAGTGAGGAGGAGAGATTTTTTTTTTAACATTTTCATTTTAGAGGTGATAAAAGTTAAGAAAAATTAGAGATATTAATTCCTACGGTAACTTCCTAGCCGTGTTCTTGGAGAACAGAGTTACGTCGAATTTTCCGGGAAACTTCCGACGCGTGTGAAGTAGAGGCTTCGTATTTTCGGCGCTTGGAACGAAGGGATTTCGTGTTCGGGACGGGGTTCGTGATCGTCATCCATATTTACGAAGATTTATTTCAAATGCTTCAAGGGTATGATTTTTATCTTCGTATTTTTTTTTCGTATATACGTTACTTGATCGATCCTGTTTGGGATTCGTTTTTATTTTCCGCTGCGTATTTCGTTTTTTTTTTTCGGAATCCCAACAGTGGTATCAGATCGAGGTCAATGTTTCCGTATATACGGTTATTTGTGCATTTTGAATGCTTTTGGATGATGATTATGATTTAGAATCATGTTTGGAATAATCGTAGATTTTAAATTGTTCGTTGTAGCGTCACGTTTTTGGAAACGGGCCGAAAAACGAAGAAACGGTGCCGTGGCGGTGCTTGGCGACCTTTGCCTGCCCAGGTTGCCGAGCATGCTCGGCCATGCTCGGTCATGTCTCGGTCGTAGCTGCCGAGAGGCAGCCGATCCCTGCCAATCAGGACTCGGCCAAGCTGCCGAGCATGGCTCGGCCAGGCAGCCCTCGGATTTTGGCCCGATTTTGAATCGGGCCGCGGGCTTGGCCTAAAACTGGATTGTCCAGGACTCCGTTTTAAGTTTATATTTCGTTGTAATTATTTCCCAAAATTTAAATTGGATTTTAATTTGACTAAATTAATATTTGGAATATTTTTTAGTTAAGGGAAATAAATTAAACGAAAATATTATTTTGGCCGGATTACTTCAAATGAATTTAAATGGCGATTATTAGTATTAATTGGATTAATACCATTAAAATTGAATAGATTAATTTTATATTGATTGGAATAATATATTAATTGATTATTTAATTTTAATGCCACTTTATATTAATTGGATTAATATAGTAGAAATTGAATAGATTAATTTATAGATTAATTAGATTAATTTATATTAAAATTAATTGTTTAATTTCGTTGCCATGACATGTTGTATGGAATCCTTATGTGATGGTGATATAGCTCGTGGACTTAGTTTTTGATTTGTTCGATTCGATTGGGTTGTAAAGGCCGTTTTGAGCCTATTTATTTTTACTAGAAAATTTGTATAGGATGCAATTTTTCAATGATGTAATTATTATTTTGGCTATAACGAAGACCGAAGACAACCGACCGAGAAAACGAAGATTCGAAGACTGTATTTTTATTTATTGGGTCATTCGCTTGGCCCAGTACTTAGGAATTAGGTCCATGAGCTATATGTTGGTAGTAACTAGGTTCTTGTTTTTACATTTTCATTTTGAATGATTGACAAACCAACAAACGCGCGTATAAATGAATTAATGTGCAAAGTGTAACATTAATCGCGAAATTCTCCCGACTACAAACACACTAAGTTATAAAGGTTACGAGGTTTCCTACCCTCCGTCAAACTCATGGAAAATTGAAATGTAAACCGGAATATTATTCTTCCGAGTATGTCGGGGTAATATTTTTGGGAAAAGTTGATAAATTCCTAGAGTGCATTAGATGCATTTGGTTGTGACAAATCAAACCCCTATAAACCGTATGGGTTGCTGGGTAAGATTCAATTGTCAGACTAATAGGAGTTGACGGTTTAAACTTAGATAGTTCAGCGAGCCATAGAAACCGAATGGGTTGAGGGCAAGTGAACTAGGGGTAAAAGAAGATCGAATCATCCATTATATGGGTTGGTATTAGACACCACTTTATAAAGAATAATAGAATAGAAACCGTATGGGTTGCCCTCTATTAAACTTTGTAAAGAAATTGATCGCCACTAAGAAGTCGATCTAACCATGACTTCCGGATTATAACATGGGAGTGTATAGTTTCGATAAAATTAGTGGGAGTCGAGACAAGAATTATACAAGCCCTTAAATTCTATACTCGGTCATAATTAAACAAGTCACTAATTGAATCTTGTCTAAATCTTTGCAGAAAACATAACTGAATCTCTCTAAAAATGGCTAAAACCCCACTTGCAATACTACTTGAAAAGAATCTCCTAACTGGCCCCAATTTTGTTGACTGGTTGCGGAATCTAATGATTGTACTCAGTATGGAGTCTCTGGGATAAGTCTTGGAGGCGAACATTCCACCGACTCCAAGCCGGCCCAGGGGTAATCAGGAAGATATTGATGTCCATGAAAAATGGGTCAAGGATGACGTGTTAGTCCGTGGCTTTATGATGCGCTCAATGACTAATGAGCTGCAAAGAGCGCACGAGAAAATGACTTCTGCTAGGCAGATTTTCGCACACTTGACCGAACTTTATGGAGAGCACAGTAGGACTGCTAGATATGAGATATCAAAGCAGTTGTTCAGTGCTAGGATGAAGGAATGGGAGAAAGTGGGAGACCACGTCCTCAAGATGATCTCTATGATTGAGAGGCTCGAGGTGCTCATGAATTTATGCCTTCAAATTGATCTCATCCTTCAATCTCTCCCTGACTCTTTCACGCAGTTTGTAATGAATTTCAATTGTAATGAAATTACATGCACATTAGCTAGGCTAATGAATAAACTGGTGACGGCACAGTCTAACATGAAGACTAAACCGAGAGAGGCTGCTCTTGTGATTTGTTCTGGGACTCGGAGGTCCAAGAACAAGAAGATAAAGACCTACGAGCAGTACAAACCCAAGAAAGGGGTACAGAAAGGAAAGGGCAAGGCCCGAAAGGTTCAAAAGGTAGGCGGTCCAAAACCTACGGACAAATGCCTTGAATGCGGTGAGCTGGGCCACTGGCGAAGGACTTGTCCTAAGATTAATGGCGCATCAGGTACGGAACTTTTTGTTTTTGAAACTAATTGTTCCGCTACTGTATATTCTGCTTCATGGATTCTGGATTCAGATGCCACTTCTCACATTAGTACTATGAATCAGGATCTGGAACGAAGTAGAAAACTTGAAGCTTGGGAAATAATGATCACTGTCGGGAGCGGACAAAGTGTCGAGGCAACCGATATTGGATCAATCCTACTGGGTTTAGAATCCGGTTTTATTTTGACATTAGATGAAGTACTTGTTTTGCCCAAGGGGCATAAAAATATTGTATCCATTCCAGTCTTGGACCGGAAAGTATTTTGTTTCTTCATTGGAAATGGTAGTTGTAAAATTTATTTTCGAAATAAATTGGTTGGCACAACTACATTGTTGAATGGTTTATATCATCTGAACATGCAAAATAAAACAGCAGTGAACACTATAACTAGGAAACGTGGTAGGCAAGATACTAATCAAGCTCTTAAATGGCACCTTACACTTGGTCATGTTGGTCAGACCAAGGTTCAGAAAATGGAGAAAGATGGACTTTTAAGTCCATTGGGTGTAGAACCCTATCCAACTTGTGAATCTTGCCTTAGAGGCAAAATGACTAAGTCCCCCTTCACAGGGACTTTTCAAAGGGCTGCCGATAAACTTGGATTGGTACATACCGATGTTTGTGGTGCTTTAGAAGTAGCCCGAGATGGATATCAATATTTCATAATGTTCACAGATGATCATACTAGGTATGGGATTGTGTACTTAATGAAACATAAATCCGAAGCCTTTGCTAAATTCAAAGAATTTAAGGCCCTAGTTGAAAAACAAACTGGATGTCATATCAAAGCACTTCGGTCGGACCGAGGTGGCGAATATATGAGCACTGAGTTTGATGAGTTCCTTAAGGAACATGGAATAGTTTCACAATTCACGCCTCCAGGAACCCCACAGTTAAATGGTGTTTCAGAAAGGAGAAATCGGACTTTGTTGGACATGGTTCGCTCCATGTTAAATTACACTGATTTACCTATTTACCTGTGGGGGTATGCCTTACTAACCGCTGCCTATATCCTTAATAGATGTCCTTCGAAATCTGTTCCTATCACTCCGCATGAGATGTGGAAGGGTAAGAAACCAAGCCTTAATCACATAAGGATTTGGGGATGTCCAGCCTATGTCAAAAAGGCTAAGGTGGACAAACTGGAAGCGAGGTCCATAAAAGGACATTTCATAGGATACCTAGAGGACTCGATGGGTTATCTATTCTACATGACACAAGACCATAGGGTCGTTGTGGCATTACAAGCGCACTTCCTTGAGGCTGAATTCATTCAGGAAGGTGGCTCGGGTAGAAATATCTCTTTGGAAGAGCATAATGAAACTCCTAAGGAGACATCTGATCAGGGATAAGGATCCGAACCTATTGTAACACAACCTCCACTTCGAAGGTCTGATAAGGTGTGTAAGCTGCAATGAGCCATTTATGGGCTGAAGCAGGCTTCTCGGAGTTGGAACCTTCGATTTGACAAAGCAGTCAAGGACTTTGACTTCGTACGAAATGAGGAGGAACCGTGTGTTTACAAAAAGGTCAGTGGGAGCAATATTGCGTTCTTAGTACTATATGAAGATGATATTCTACTTATAGGAAATAACATAGCAATGCTCAGCACTGTGAATGCTTGGCTTTCTAAAACGTTCTCCATGAAAGACATGGGAGAAGCTTCCTATATTCTAGGGTTCAGTCTTTACAGAGATAGACCGCGAAGAATGATAGGACTTTCCCAATCCCTAAATATAGATAAAATCCTGAGAAGATTCAAGATGGATGAATCTAAAAGAGGTTTCCTTCCCATGCGACATGGAATTCATCTCACCACGAAAATGTGTCCTCAAAGTGAGGAAGATAAGAGAGAGATGAGTAAGGTACCCTATGCTTCGGCAGTGGGTAGCCTCATGTACGCTATGTTGTGTACGAGACCAGACTTAGCCTATGCTGTGAGTATGGTAAGTCGATTTCAAGCAAACCTAGGAATGGAACATTGGACTGCCGTAAAGAACATTCTTAAGTACTTAAGAAGAACTAGAGATTTGGTTCTTACTTGCGGTGGTGGAGAACTGAAGGTGATTGGATTCACCGATTCTGATTTTCAAGGAGACAATGACGACTCTAAGTCGACATCTGGGTATTTATTTACTCTCAATGGAGGAGCAGTATATTGGAGAAGCTCCAAGCAAACCGCTACTGCAAATTCCACACCTTAGCCAGTATCAAGCTGCCTCAGAGGCTAGCAAAGAAGCATTTTGGATGCAGAAGTTTATACAAGAACTTCAAGTGGTGCCTAACGCGGAGTTGCCTATATCACTATTCTGTGATAATGATGGAGCTGTCGCCCAAGCCAAGGAGCCGAGGGCTCACCACAACACCAAGCATATAGAGAGAAAGTACCACAACGTTCGAGAGATGGTGGAAAAAGGAGATGTTTCATTGCAAAGAGTAGACTCAGAAGACAATGTCTCTGACCCGCTGACTAAGCCATTATCTCAGGCCGTCTTAGAAAGACATCTGAAGAACATGGGTATTGGATATCATGATGTGTGACATTGAGTGCAAGTGGGAGATTGTTAGGAATATGCCCTCAAATGCCACTCAGGGGATGAGAGAGTAAGGGCATTGTACTTGTAATTGTGGAATAATTAATAAAAAGGCAATACGATTCATTCACTGTTTATTGTATTTCAATTGCATTCTTGACTTGGTAAACATTGAAGTGAAGTCCATGTAAATAAATCGAACATTCTATTCTCGTTATGGGATAAGAGAAAATGCACTGGAAGTGTTTAAAGTTTATTTACGTAAATTGTTCGCAAGTCAATAAACTTAAAATGGGCATTAAGTTTTAATACGACTTGTATAACTGATGCTAGGACGTGTGCACGTCTTGATAGCATAGTTATAAGTATATTGGTGGGGCCAGTATACTCGAACACGACTCATACTCGATTCAGTCACATGGTATTCACTCTCGGAGACTCGATGACAAATCGAAAGGTTGTGATAGTATACGTGGACCTTTGACTTGAGGGTTCAGTAGAAGATGTGCCTGTGACGTTTAGTTTGTCATTAGAGTAGTTAGACTCATTTGCTTAATTGCTAAGTCGACCTCGAAGTGCGGACTATACAGGCAGGTAGCAGTCTTTACTGTACGCCAAGAAAGGATTTTATCTCCTGTTATTGAGCAGGCGAATGTCCTATACGGTTAATGGCAAATAATATCATAAATCTTTGGCCAAAGCATTCTGATATAGTCGTATTAGATACACTATTAATCAGTCGGTCTTGATTTGCATTAACAGATGTATAGAGTCTAGTCAATAGTAGGGTTTGACTTTACCGTGACCCGAAGACTTGACCGGGACATCTGATAAAGGGTCTATATGTATATAGTATTCACGACATAATGGTTCTGGAATGATCCCTTCATTCGTTCTCAGTCGGGGTTTACAGTGCGGCCCGCTAGGCTGGCTAAGTGCTGCCCGCACTCATTGGTTCCTCCCAATGCCGGCTGAGACGGACCTACGGAGTCGCGCATTAGGAGCGTTCACGGATAAATATGAATTTATTATCTCTCTATTAATATTAGATATTAGATATCTAATTATGATTTATTGGATAAATCAAATAGCGGTCTTATGAATTAAAATTAAGTTACCGGGTAATTAATTCAATTCATAAGTTATATTTCTTAGAGAAATTTAGTTGTATTTGATATAATTAATTAATTAGATTAATTAATTAATATAAATACCTTGATGATTTAACGGAGTGTATTTAACGGAGTCGTTTGACGAACGTCCGGTACACGAGCCGAGTGGCTTGGCTCGTTTTCTAGGAAACTTCCTTGGGCCGCCCCACCTCTCCCCACCTCACATGGAATTATTTCCAGCATGTGTGTTGTAATTGTCTTGTTTTAGCCATCATGTGTTGAGATTCTTTCTCTCATATTATATCTACATGGTGAGTTGTTTTGTGTATATATATATATATATATATTATCACCTTCATATATATATGTGAGAGACTTGACAAATACACCAATTCTCCTTGCTGGTTCTGGCCGAGAGCAAGAAGTGAGGAGGAGAGAATTTTTTTTTAACATTTTCATCTTAGAGGTGATAAAAGTTAAGAAAAAATAGAGATATTAATTCCTACGGTAACTTCCTAGCCGTGTTCTTGGAGAACGGAGTTACGTCGAATTTTTCGGACAACTTCCGACGCGTGTGAAGTAGAGGCTTCGTATTTTCGGCGCTTGGAACGAAGGGATTTCGTGTTCGGGATGGGGTTCGTGATCGTCATCCATATTTACGAAGATTTATTTCAAAGGCTTCAAGGGTATGATTTTTATCTTCGTATTTTTTTTTCATATATACGTTACTTGATCGATCCTATTTGGGATTCGTTTTTATTTTCCGCTGCGTATTTCGTTTTTTTTTTTTCGGAATCCCAACACATTGTTGAGTTGTTGTGATGATTATGATATTTGTGTTGTTTTGATTTACATACTTGATTATGCATTTCGGTGCAATGTGGAATGGCTTGACACTTGATGATTATGAATTGTGTCGCGTCGAGGTGTGTGTGTGTTCCAGGTAGGGTCTGCCAAGACCTCTGGAGTTCGGTACATGATGTGTACGAACAAGGTGTGTGATCCAGGTAGGGTCTGACGAGGCCTCTGGAGTTCGGTACATAATGTGTACGAATGATGTATGTGGTCGGGTAAGGTCCGTCGAGGCCTCCAGAGTTCGGTATATAATGTGTACGAACAGAGTGTGTGGTCCAGGTAAGGTCCATCGAGGCCTCCGGAGTTCGGCACATGATGTGTACGAACAACGGTCGTATAGCAGTGATTGTTCGGATAACATTTTAAATACGGGTCTCGGACCCATAATGATATCTCATCTATTGTGTTTTGAAAAGAGAATCGGGCTAAGGCCCTAATGTTTTCGAAAAGGCTTTGTAAATTGGGACTCGAGGTCCAAAAGAATTTCTGCTTTAAAAATCCCCGAGATGATGTGTTCCTTTTCAAATATCTCTTGCTTGAGTTCAAAATTAATAAAACTTCTCGGGAACATTTGATAATTGATTTCCATATTAAATTTGTAGTTGCTATTTACTTGTTGCTTTTCGTATCATATTATACTTGCACTACTAAAACAGTGGAGTTTTATTAACCCCCGAGCAATCCGGGGGTGGATGTCTGTTTTGCGTCCAAGTACATGCAGGTTCAGGGGAGCAGTCACAGGATTGGCACAAGAGGATGACGAGCTGCGATACTAATTAAGAGTCGAGAATTGGTAGAGTTTGGTTGTATTGTTAGAGTTGATTTCAGTCTTTTGCTGTATTGTGTTTCGACCCCTGTGTGGGTAATGTTGTTTGAGTCAGTCCTGTTGATGGAGTTGTGTGACCTCATCGGTCTGTGTATTCATGAGTAAGTGACCTTAACGGTCTGTATTATTATATTGTTTGACCCTGGTCGGGCAAGCACTTGGTCGTTTTGTAAGGT
The DNA here is from genome assembly GCA_033398695.1 of Orobanche coerulescens. Classification (NCBI taxonomy): domain Eukaryota; kingdom Viridiplantae; phylum Streptophyta; class Magnoliopsida; order Lamiales; family Orobanchaceae; genus Orobanche; species Orobanche coerulescens. The sequence goes on along the minus strand of CM065807.1, from coordinate 75,126,546 downwards.
ATAGCCTGGTAGGTCCTCGTAAAAAGGGGTCTACGGCGTGTAATATTCCCATATGGTTTTGGTGGTGTTACAAAAAGAAGAAGGAATTGATGGATACCATGCAAGACGAGATGAGTTCCTTGCATGAGAATAACACTTACGAGTTGGTGAAGTTGCCTAAAGGCAAGAGGGCTTTGAAAAACAAATGGGTATATCGGGTGAAGTCGGAGGAGCATACCTCGTTGCCCCGATACAAAGATAGACTCGTAGTGAAAGGATTTAGTCAAAAATAAGGGCATTGATTTTGACGAGATTTTTTCTCCGGTTGTGAAGATAGGATCGATTCGATTAGTCCTTGGTATTGCGGCTAGCCTTGATCTTGAGGTTGAGCAGATGGATGTCAAGACAGATTTTCTTCACGGAGACCTTGACAAAGAAATTTATATGAAGCAACCGGAAGGATTTGAGGTCGAAGGCAAAGAGGACTATGTTTGTAAACTCCGGAAGAGTTTATATGGGTTGAAGCAAGCACCGAGGCAATGGTACAAGAAGTTTGAGTCGGTCATGGGGGAGCAAGGATACCGGAAGACGACTCTGGACCATTGCGTATTTTTTAAGAAATCCGGAGATGATGACTTTATCATCTTATTACTCTATGTGGACGACATGTTGATCGTTGGCAAGAATGCCGAGAGGATTGCCAACTTGGAGGAAGAATTGAGTAAGTCTTTTGCCATGAAAGACTTGGGGGCGGCTAAACAAATTCTTGGAATAAGAATCACTCGGGATAGAGCATCCCGGAAAAGCCTGACTGGAAAATTTTAGCAAATAAAAAAGGTAGAATTGAAGCCGAGGGCTCAAAACCTCGCCTATAATTTGTCCAATGCTCCAGAGTGACTTTAAATCATCTTCTATTTTATCATATTCCTTGTTCGCAAAGCTGATGTTACAAAGCAATATAGCTCAGATCACTATTTAAACGAGCATGGACCAAATACATGATACCAATACGCAGCAGAAATGTCATATCAACATAGATAAAACACATCAAGTTTTATCAAATCTTAATGAAATATTGAACTCCATCCAAGGAAAATATCAACCACATAAAAATGCAAAATTAATCATACTAATGTTGCCTTGAGAAATATCAACCATTAAGACCAATCTTCTTGAAAACTGAAGGTCATATTTCAACTAGTACTCAGATATGAACTACTGCTAAAACTGAAAACTGAAATCAGTTGAACTTTTCTAAACCAGTTATCCTAATTTAAAATAATCATAAAGCAGCAGCCCATTATGAGGAAATTGTAATAAACCATAGCAAATAATAAGGTAATTCTAGTAATCGAGGAAAATTTGCATCACAGTCCACAACACAAAAAAGTCCACACGCAAGCCCTCACACAGGCTAGTCCAACATAGACAAAACATTCCATATACAGGCCAATCCACAAAAAAGACTGCATAGCATTTTCCATAGGCAATCAAATTTCATTACCACAAAAGTACAACAATATAACATATTAAAATAAAGCACAGTACAACAACAGATCATGTAAATAGTATAAATTCTCAATTGCTAATAAACTGAAACAGTAATGATATCACTATTATAACTCAAAAACCATAATGATTTTCATAATCAAAATGTCTTGGGACTTAACATGAGTTGGTGACCTCGAGCTTTTGTTAACATCAAGTAAGTGTATTATTAACTTGGTCCCTTGTTTATAACAGTGCCCCATCCAATTACAATAACAAATTGAAGGTCAGACTTTAGTAATATATTACTAATTGCAAATAAAACCTATGCATATAAAGTGTTTCCTTTAAGTGATGTTAACCAAGAAAATTATTCTTTGATTTTTTAAAATCCAAAACAAGTTAAGATGAATTCAAATAATCAGTAAAGTGCAAGGGAAAAAAATTACCTCCCGCCAAGATAAAAAACTTCGATAAATGTCAAAGTCCGTCTTGTTAAAAGAATTTCATATAGTGCTCAAGATAAGTCCATATAAGCAAATAAAGGAAACTTAATGCTATTAATTATGTGAAGGAAACTAACAAATTTATATTTTACAAGCATAATCTACCAATTAAGACAAATGGAAATAAAACAGCATAAAATCATACCTTAGGATAGATACTGTTTTACTATTTCGGGAGGTAAAACTGCAAAAACCATCTTTACTGCATCTTGAACAATTTCAGCCCTTTGAGTTTCAAGCCCCTTTTGAATATTATCCAGTTCTGCCTTTCGCTTTTCATGTTCAACTAAAATCTCCCTGTGTAACTGCTCCAATGCTTCCTTATCTTTCTCATAGTTTTTTTGGAGTTCTGTTGCAGCCATGAGTGACCCAAAAATTTCACTAGGCACAACATATGAAGTCTCTGCACCAGTATCCTTATTCAACATTTTTCTAGTGACACCCCTGCCATAAAGCCTACATCGTCCATCAGGATTTTTGCCCATAATAGCAATAAAAGGATCCGCATCAGTATTTCCCTCCAGAAGCTTGTAGTTATTCATATCTTCCTGAAAAATAAGCAACCAAACAAAATCAAGCAAAAAAATATGTATAATGTGAAGAGAAGTGCAACTAGACTGCTGACTGTAAAATGTATGTAAAGAAAGTGTAGAGTAAATTAGTTACAATTAATTTGGCAGTATCATCGAATGAATCAGTATACTGCTTTCCTTATTTCCTTTGGCGTGTGCGTGCAAAAAGTTCACCCAAGGATGGTGGTTCCTTCTCGGGATTTTCATCTTCCTGTTTTGTGCTGAGTTTAAATGAAAATCACAATAAGATGATATGTCAAATCAAGAAAGTAAAGAAAGCAATAATAAATTATCTTGTATGAAGGATATTTTACCATCTCTTCTTATACCCTAGCAAATGTAATATCCGGAATTTCTACTACTGTTGTTTAATATTATTTTATCTGAGTTATGTTGTACAACGTGGAATCTGTACAGTATGGATAAAATAATAAAGGACTGAGATGTCAGTATTGGTATAATTGTCGTATTTGGTAGACAATTACAATTGAGAATGTAGTGTATCAGGTTATCGCACTTTTGATATTGGGTATATCGTATGAGAATATTATTGGATTCAGTATTTGTGTTCAGTGTGTCGTATGTTCATTTTTGGTATGTCGAGATGTTGGACAGAAATTGCGGGAAACGGCTAAGTGTAGCATTATTAGCGCACACTAATATGCAATCCTAGCGCACGCTACCGTTCTGGTTTAGCGCACGCTGGAGGAAAAAGAAAACGGACGCTAGTACAGACCAGATCTGAAGGAATCTATGTGTGGACCCGGTCACTTTCGGCGCATGTACCGACAAGGTCAATGGATGTTTGTTGTGAACTATTAGCGCACGCTAATGTATATTTATAGCGCGCGCTAATCAGATCGGTCAATAGGGAATCTTGGCTTTATTGGTTGCTTTCGCCATGTGGGTCACGAGCATCTTCGTGGTAGGTGTATACTGTAGTAAGTCAACTTCGGATAGCGCACGCTAAGGGCAAGGACTTGCGTATGCTAGACATGATGTTTTACATATGTTAATGCATGGGCATTACGTACGTAAGCTAGTTTACGAAGCAAGGCAGTAGCCTCTGGGATGCGATAGCGCACGCTAACAAAGTTAGTTAGCGCACGCTAAGGCTGTAGCGCACGCTAAACATGAGATGTTAGCGCACGTTAATAATATACAGTATATATATATGTGTAGTTGGGCATTATCCTTCATTTCATCCATTCCTTCCTTGCAACCGAGAGAGAGAGTTTTTAGAGAGAAGTTTGAGGTCCCAAACACTGAGAGATGATGATCTTTAACAAAGATTAAGCTGAGAAACATGGATTAAAGTCTTGTTCTTGAAATTGTTGATGATTCTTGGAATGAATTTGATTGTTCTCCTTCATGGTTCGTCTATACAAGGTAATAATTCTTCACTTTTGGATTTCGTTTGGATTGATTATTGATGTTCTTGAGTTGCATTAAGGGATTGGAGGTCAGGTTTGATCTCAGTGGCTATGAGGTTGCCAACTGTCTCTTCAACTATGCGCTTGATCAGGTCAGCCATCTCAAATGAGAGAGGTGTTGCCTGAGGGGAGTGATCTCCAGAACCTTCCATATCTACACGTCGTTTGGCGGTTGACCTATCTGTCTGCAGACTCCTATCTGCATGAGGCTGATCAGATGGGGTTTTATCAGGTGTCCCCGATCTGTCATCCTCTTCTTCTGACTGATCTGAGCTGGGGGCTTGATCAGGTGCCCCAGGCTCATCTGCATCATCTTCATATTCGGCATCCTCCTTTTTCTCTTCCTCTTTTTCTTCTTCATCATCATCATCATCTTTCTCTTTCTTTTCTTCTTCCTCCTCATCTGCTTTTTCTTTCTCCTCTTCTTTTTCTTTTTCTTCCTCTTCTTCAACCTCTTCTCCTTCTTTATCTTATTCTAACTCTTATGTCTTTCCAACTTCAACTTCTTCAGATTGTTTTTCAACTATTATTTTTTTTTCTACTTCTTCTACCCTTTTTTCCTCCACAACTTCTTATATTCTTATCCCTTTGTCTTTTTCAACTTCACCTTCATCTTCATCTACCTTCCCAGCCAATACACCCTCTATTACTAAAAGGACGAACTGGTCCATGTTGGTTTTAAAATTTGACAGGAATTAGTTCTCCTGGAGCATTAGAATTACATTTGTCTCATGAAAGAAACTCATGAGCACTTGCTCTGTAGCCTGGGGATATTCCCAGCTACTCTTCTCAACAGATAATTGAAGTTGAGTGAATGAAAGAGATTTTAAATTCTTCCATTCCTCATACACTGTGATAAATGAAACTTTGAGGGAGTGGTGTTTTACCAGGTGTAATTGATCTACTGATAGCTCCAAAGGGTTGTGTTGTGCGGAGATTTATATGCCTCGAAGGCGATCAGCATAATGGCCGTGCGACCGAAGCCAGTATCAAATAGACCAAGGCAGACGTGCCAACCGAAGATGCCAGATCATGGTCAAGTGCCTAGCGGCCAACGTCCAGGGCAATTGTTTCTTGGCACCTGGCGATCGCCTCTAGTACCTGACCGAGGACGATCGTCCTATGCCACATGTAAAACCAACATCCATCAAAGTATGCGAAGACCGAATTTCGGGATGAACGCCCATGTGCACATCCGCAAAAGGCACTGCAAGAACAGGCTTGACTCAAGCCCATCAACGGTTGTCGGTGACAAGGACAGCCTCACCTACCGACAGACCCGTCGAAAGGTCCTAGGTGGGACCTCCCAAGATTACGACGTGGGGCACATACCATTGGTTCGCGCATCTGGCTGCCAGCAGCAGCTGCGGACTTTAAGGAAACAGTCCCACATGACGAGACGATCGTCGGCTTAATTTAATCCAGGAATGACGATCGCCCGTTTGGGACGGAGACATCCCAACAACCTCCTCTTCTATAAATAGGAGACCTATAACATTGGAAAAGGACACGTTAAGACGATTACACACATTAAACAATACAGAGAATACTTCATCTTTGTAACAAGAACTCACAGAGCTTTATTTCTGGTTCTTCCGGCAATCAACAGCACTCAAGAGCTAGATAACTAGGGGAATTACACTCATTGTAATTGTACTCTAACATTAATATTGGTACTCTAAAGCAGCATCCGTATTAATAATATATCACGAGAACATTCAAGCCCGGGACTAACAACCCCGACAAATCTTGTGTCATTTACTTTCCTTTGTACGTGCTCTCACATTTTGTTTGTCACTCACCCGTAGCCATATCCAGCAAACCGTTACGTATAATATTTTGGGTAACAACAATTGGCGCTAAAGGAAGGGTGTTTAACTTTATTTTCTCTCCGACCGTTTCGAAGAACACTCACTGTTCTCCGGAACATATACTTGAAGAAACACTCACTGTTTTTCAAAGAAAAACCTTCAAGATAATGACGTCTGCCACCACCTCGAAGAGAGAAACACTACGGTCTGCCGGACGCCTTATTCCGACCCAGGCCGAGACCCAACCTATGGCGGAAGGAAACTGCGGAGACGCTAGACTCTCACTCCCGCCCCCGAGGGACGGCCCCAGCCTCTCACTCGATCAATTCCAAACCGCGGAACAGATCGAGGAGGCCATGGCCATCCTAAGGGAGCGACGGAGAGCATGCGACATGCCCACTATTACTCCATCAGCCATCCGTCGTGCGAGTAAGCGAAAGCTCAAGGGGTTATACATCGAGAAATCATCGGAAAGCCCCGAGCTACAGGAAAAGGCGCTCGCAAGGCGGGACGATTCAGCCGCCTAGGGAGTGATCGCTCATGGTGACCTGGGCATTCTGGCCCCAGCCGTGAGATGCCGGAGTCCGAATCCGTCACCAGGATCTCAGCGTACCCAACTCCCAGAAGACAGGCCGGCCATCTGGCTCCCACTCGCTAAAGAATTGAGTTCGGCGGCAGAGACCCCGTCACCTAACACGGAGCCAGGAGATCGGTACATGGTCGCCTCGGCTCCCGCTCCGAGAGACAGACCGCAAGCATCAAGGCTACGGCGATGGCCGCAATTCAGCGCCAGCTCGACGAAATGAAGCCTCTCATAGAAACTGGGGCAGGCGCCAAGAGATCGATCGCCGGACCAAGTGAGCCGCTCGCGGTCCAGATCGTGCTTGCCCCCGTGCAACCGAAGATCACTCCTTCTCAAACACCTCTGTATGAGGGGAGATTGGACCCTGAGACCAACTTGAGCAAGTTCCGGATCTACATGACCGGATGCGGGGCATCGGACGCGACGAAGTGCCGAATGTTCCCATTAACATTGGGCGATCTTGCCCATAGGTGGTACATCTCATTGCCACTGCGCTCAACAAACTGTTTTGAGAAGCTGGCGAACGACTTCACGTCGTACTTCACTGCTAAGATCGCTCGTCCAGAAGGTCCCCACCGCATGATGAAGATCTGGTAGGGGAAAGACGAGCCTGATAAAGATTACATCAACCGGTTGGCTGAAATAGTCCTCACCAGTGAGCCCATTAGCAACGAGCTCGCCCTCTACTCGGTCCTAGGGGGATTCTATGTCCATTCACCCATGTTCAGGCACCTCACAAAGGACATCCCCCCGACCTATGTGATCTTCCGCATCAAGGCCGACGATTTTCTGGCCAAGCAGAGGATGCTCACCCTTCGCCTAGGCGAGGGGGCCACCGGAGAAGGGAAGGCGCCATCTCCCGTCCCAAAGAAGGCGGTCGCCAAGCCCAGAAAGGCGATCGCAAAGCCGCCTGGTGAGTTGAAGGCCTTCGAGGATGTGGAAGTTCACCTCCTCCGCAACCTCAATCTATCTCCGGCCCATATCTTCAACACCATCAAAGGGCGTGAATGGCTTAGCTAGCCGAAGCCGATGAGGGACAACGGTCATCTGGACCACAGTAAATTTTGTGCCTACAACAAAAGTCCCGGCCACAACACCAGCCAATGCCGCGACCTCCTCAGACAACTCTGTAGATTGTTCGAGGAAGACAAGCTGGATAATTTGGTGACCAAGCCAGAGCCCCGGGCAGAAAAGACTAGGGACCGAGATCGTCGACAAAACGACGACCGTCAACCTCCCAATCCGGTCGCCAGGATCGAGCAAAATGAGCCAGAGTACTCAGACGAGTCGATCCCCCCCGATCAATCCTGGTGGCCGGATCAATATGCTTCAGTCGGGAGGAGGAAACCTCGGAGGTCTTTCCCCAGTTTCCACCATATCAAATAGAAAGCGGAAATCCGAGCTGAGGGAGTTCGCCGGAGTCCATGTTGTGGTGCCCCCAGAGCCAACCATCTCCAAAGATGCGCTCATCTCCTTCTCCAACAAGGATAAGGAGGGAGTGCAGTGTGCCAAAGAGGATGCATTAGTGATCTCTGCATGTATCCTTGGGAAAATAGTCGACCGCGGTCTAACAAGACCGAATGCCATTCGGTCTGAAAAATGCGGGGGCGACCTACCAACGACTAGTCAACGCGATGCTCGCCGATCAGATCTGCAAGACCATGGAGGTTTACATTGACGACATCATAGCCTCAAAAAGGAAGATCATCTCAAAGAACTTGTCGAGACGTTCGCCATCCTCGAGAGGTTCAACATGAAACTGAACCCCAAGAAATGCAACTTCGGAGTAAGCTCCAGAAAGTTCCGGGGGCACATCGTGAGCCAACGGGGGATCGAAGCGAACCCCACCAAGATCAAGGCGATCCTCGACATGCAGGAGCCACGGAACATCAAGCAGGTGCAACGCCTCACAGGGTGTCTAGCAGCCCTTCGGAGACAAAAGCAAACCATTCTTCGCCACCATAAAGAATAAGAAATTTGCGTGGACAAAGGAAAGTCAAATGGCATTCGCCAAAATCAAGGAGTATCTGTCAAATCCACAAATTTTGGCAAAACCGATCCCCGACAAAAAGTTATTCCTCTACCTGGCAGCCTCGGAGGTCGCACTGAGCGCCGTATTAGTGCGAGCAGAGGGGCAAGCCCACTTGCCAATCTACTTCCTCAGTCAAGCACTTCATGACGCGGAAATGCGTTACATGCCTCTGGAGAAGATCGCCTATGCACTATTTATGAGTGTTCGCAAGCTGAGAGCCTATTTCTTCGAACACCAAGTGGAGGTTCTGACGACCCTCCTTCTAAGGCAAGTTCTGCACCGGCCTGACACCAACGGGTGACTCCTCAAGTGGTCACTGGAGATCGCCCAATACGGTGTAACGTATGCTCCTCGCACGGCGATCAAAGGCCAAGCTCTGGCGGATTTCATGGTGGAATTAACGCTCCCGCCTAGTCCGACCCAGGTCGGCCGTCCTGCCTGGAAACTGTACTTAGATGGCTCGGCGACCAGCTCGCGAGCAGGGGCAGCGATTGTCCTCATCAGCCCCGACGGCCAGAGTTTTACAAATGCTGTGCGTTTTGGGTTCCGAGCGACCAACAATGAAGCCGAGTGTGAAGCCTTGGTAGGCGGGCTTGATCTAGCACTCGACATGGACGTTCGTCGCCTTCACATCTTTATGGACTCCCTCTTGGTCGTGAACCAAGTCAAGGGGGAATATGAGGCACGCGGCGAACAGATAATCAAATATCAGGAATTGGTCGCCGAAATGTGCACAAAGTTTGAAGAAGTGATGATCCAACAAGTCCCGAGAGAGCACAACTCCCAGGCCGATGCCCTATCCAAACTCGCATCGTCAAATGGGGCGGAAGACTTCTCTAACATCCAAATGACTAAGTCGGCAAGATCGGCGATCGACAAAAGCCTGGTCACCATAGTTGCCATTGCCGAAGAGAACTGGATGACTCCGTTCGTCGAGTACTTGAAGGACGGAACGATCCCGCAGATCGGATCAAGGCTCACCAGATTTAGCTCCGAGCAACCAGATACACCCTATTGGACGACTGGCTTTACAAGCGAGCTTTCAGCCTTCCTCTCCTCAAATGAATTACGCCGGAGGAAGGCCGACTTGTTTTAGCCGAAATCCATGACGGGATTTGTGGAAATCATGCTGGAGGGCGAGCTCTCATCCACAAGACGACCAGGCAAGGCTTTTTCTGGCCTACCCTGCAAAAGAACGTGATCGCCTATGCCTGATCTTGTCACAGGTGTCAAATAATGGGCCCGAACATCAAGCTCTCCCCCGAGCAGCTCACCTCTATGTACAGTCCGTGGCCGTTCGCCCCATGGGGCATCAACCTCATCGGTCCTTTTCCGACGGCACCAGGGGGATGTAAATTCGCCATCGTGGGGGTCGATTATTTCACGAAATGGGCAGAGGCTGAACCACTCAACAAGATCGGCCAAGAACAAGTGATCAAGTTCATTTGGAAGAACATCATCTGCCGATTCGGTCTACCTCAGGATATCATCTCCGACAACGGGAAGAAGTTCGACAGTTTGGAAGTCATGCAATTCTGTGAAACATGGGGAATTAAAAAGTTGTTCTCGGCACCTTACCACCCTCAAACAAATGGGTAGGTAGAGGCTGTAAATAAGATCCTCAAGCACACGATCAAAGCAGGACTCAAATCCAAACAAGGACGATGGTCGGACGAGCTCCTGGATGTTTTGTGGTCCTATCGAACGACGACCCGAAATTCAACCGGCGAGACCCCATTCGCCCTCGCTTTCAGAACAGAAGCAGTAATCCCATCAGAGATCGCCGTCCTCAGCCACCGAACTTCACAACAAATGACGACGGACAACAATGTAGCTCGGCGGATCGACTTGGATATGCTCAAGGAACGACGACTAACCTTGGAAATGAAGAACACGATCCACAAAAGGAAATTCAAAAAATTCTTCAATTCGAAAGTCAAGGAACGGCATTTTCAAGTGGGCGACCTAGTCCTCAAAAAGATCCAGACCCACACGGGAGTATTTGGCCCTAATTGGGAGGGCCCGTTTAGGATATCCAAGTGGCTGACCAAAGGAGCCTACGAGCTCCAACACCCAGACGGCACTCCGGACCAATATCCCTGGAACGCTATTCATTTGAAGAAATACTATCAATAAAAACACCCTGTATTCATTTATTCAATGTACAAAGAGCTTAATGAGATTTTCCGATCCTCTCTAAGTGATTTGCCTAGGAAAAACAACCAAAAAGAGGATGACTCGCTCGCCCTCCAAAGACAAGCGATCCCCCCCCAGCACAACGTATACCGTCAAGGACCGTCATCTAACATGACGATCCGAGGTAGAAAAGTGCAGCCATGTTTCAGGAGGTCGATGGAACCGATAGCCCGACCATGCAAGGTTCATTTGGGAAGTGATCGCCCGCCCTTTCGTTTAAATACGAGGCGGGCGTAGCCGAAGGACCCTCCAAAACAGATCTGTGGACACGCTCGCCCGCCCTCAGATCTATCATCTAACATGGTGGACCTGGACAATGCGACATGTCCCTCCCCCCGTCACAACGTATGCCCTATTAGGTCTGTCATCTAACATGTCGGTCCCAGGCAGAAAAGTGCTAACAAGTCACGGTCGCGGAGTCGATTAATCCAATGGCGCCCCATGCAAGGACTCCTCCAGGTAGAGAGCGTCCGCCCCACCGCTACATGGCAAGGCAAAACATAGCCTACGGAGGACCCTCATAATTAAGTGAGTCGCGAGAAGTTGACCATCAAGCGGAATGTCGCTCGCGCACAAGACATAATCGTGGAGGTCAGTTCCATCGAACCCCACGACCGTGCAAGGTCCTTCCTCAAGGGATCGGCAAAATTAAAGATCGCAAGAACCAAACTAAAGAGCTATCTATACGATTTATTTTTGTTCCCTTACTTTCACTAAGTAAACAAAAACAAGGGGCAGATGGGAGCCATACATACGATCGACTTTGTTCAAATACACCTATGACGATCGGTTTTGTTCTGAAATTTACCAGTATGAATCTAAGTATATCAATCCATTTACAGTCGTACATACGACGATCGCTCCTCAAACACTTGTGTGAAGTCAAATGCAAAAGATTCAGACAGACGATCGTACAAGCAAGAAATCAGAAGCAAAATATTTATTTCATTTCATCCGAAATACATGTACAAGTGCCCGAAGGCAAAATACAACAAAGCTAAAATATTACAAGCAAAAACAAAATGAAAGTGGACAAACTCAGGCTGCCCCCGCCTGGCCTTCGCCACTGGCCGCTGGATCGGTCCGGCCTTCGCCACCAGTCGCTGGATCGACATGCGTCTCCTCGCCGGAGTCCACGTGAATGAGGTTGTCCGGTGACGGATACCAGCTCAGGTCGATTCCGAGGTCAGAGAGGTCGAGGATCGGCACAAAGAAAGCCGGCTGCAGAGGGTGCTCAAGCACGTAGGCTTTGAAATTATCAACTAGAAGGCCAACCTCAAGCCCTCCCTTCTTGGTAGCGCGGATGGCGTCAGCATAAGCCATGTAATAGGAAAATTCGCTGACGTACTCCACGCTGGGAAAGGGATCGACCTCGGTCGCCTTCAGCTTCTCCCTCAGCTCCACGATCATTTAATCCGCGCCCTGAAGCTCGGCAACCTTAGCGGCCACCTCTCCCTTAGACGACTCTAGTTCGCCGTTCAATCGGTCCACAACCGCCTTCAGCTCAGTCGTTGTAACACCCCCAAAACCATATGAGAATATTACACGCCGTAGACCCTTTCCACAAGGATCTACCAGGCTAAACATCCATAAACAACCAAATGCTTGCCCAGCCAGGGTCAAACAATAAAATGATACAGACCGATATGGTCACTTACACGTGAATGCACAGACCGATGAGGTCACACAACCCAATCGACAAAACTGACTAAAATAACATTACCCACACAGGGTTCGAAATACAATACAGTGGAAGACTGAAATCAACTCTGACAACACAACAAAAATCAAAACAACTCTCGACTCATGATTAGTATCGCAGCTCGTCATCCTCTTGCGCCAATCCTGTGACTTCTCCCCTGAATCTGCATGTACCTGGACGCAAAACAGACATCCACCCCCCGATTACTCGGGGGTTAGTAAAACTCAACTGTTTTACTAGTGCAAGTATAAAATCATACAAAATGTAACAAGCAAATAATAATCGTGAATCCAATATAATAATCAAGTATCAAAATATTCCCGGGAGGTTTTCACAAGGGAAGATAAACTATGAAGCAGTCGAAAATAAGATTATCATCTCGGGAATTTTTTTAGATTTTCAAAACCTTTAAGACCACAAGTCCTGATTCACAAAACCTTTCAAAAACTTTAGGGCCTTAACCCAAATCTTGTTTCATAAATCAACAGTTCACAATACGGAAAACTTTTACTCAAGCTTAGGACTCGGTCCAACATTCATTTTCATAAAACTTTTCCTTTCAAAACATTGATTTGAAAATAAACATATTCATGACACCGTGATCCACTGTCACGTGTCTCTGTAGGTTCAACAACCCACACGGACTACACCACGCACAAATAGCCATACATAATCAATTCCGACACTGTGATCCACTGTCACGTGTCTCCGTAGGTTCAACAACCCACACGGACTATTAACCAGACATAACCAATTCCGACACCGTGATCCACTGTCACGTGTCTCCGTAGGCTCAACAACCCACACAGACTATATCAATCACAACAATCACACACACAGTCCTGACACCGTAGTCTACTGCCACGTGTCACCTTAAGCCCCGTCGAGCTCACCCGGTTGGACGTACTGTGTCCGAAACTCATGGTCCACTACCATGCGTTATCGTAGGCCTCGTCAGACCAACACGATTGGACCTCAGTACCTCACTAAGTTCTGACCCCGTAGTCCACTGCCACGAATCCTCGTAGGTCCCATCGAACCCACACGAGTGAACTTAGCAGTCACACATATATTCACGTTCACATTCACATTACATACGACAATAAGCACAGTTAATCAATCACGTTGATCACCACAAAATCGTACATCACACGCACATAACACAATCTCAACACTCGCAACAACTATCATCAATCAATGACACACAACCAACATAACACACGATCGGTATACCATACATTGCAGAACCAAGTGTACAACCATCCATATGTACGTCGCAATCCTGCACAAATGGCACAACACCTAACACGTATACCAATATAACACTATTATCACAAAGCCTTCAAATTGCGGAACACACAACCAATTCAAACGGAACATATTTACGAAGGCAAGCAAAATCATCATAAATATCATACGTGATTACTAGTCGCAAGATACAAGTCGTATAATAAGATACTTTCCTTAATAACCGCTACCAAACGCTCCGAAGAACACGGTTCGACCGGGAAGCTCGGACCCCGAAGAAGACAATGAACGGAAGGGTTCCGACTCGAGTTATTCACAAGAATTAGACCCTAACAACATATAATCAATAAATCATCGATCATACGAGGAAGAATAATCGTAGAACGCCCGAAAACCCCTCTATGACATTTTACCGGACACCTTCAAGGCGTCGATCAAGAACTCGACCAAAACAACGAATCGATACGATCCAACCATGGAATAACAAGGGAAATGATACAATACATATAAATAATCATCAATCCATCACAATCCTAAGTTAAATCGGATTAAACGGACGAAATCGAACAAAATACCCAAAATCTCCAAAATTAGATTTCTAGAAAATCTGACCTGATTCGCTCGATCAAAGGATGTTATAGGACGTATTATTGATGATATGAACCTCAAAACTTCATGTATTTATTGTATAACAACATGCCTCCATTATTGATCAAGCTCCATCCGCGGAAGGGAAGAAAACGAGTGAGAAAATGGGTGAAAAACCCGACTGTCCTGCCATATATATATTGCTGCTGGACACGGCGCAGCAAACGGCCGACACTAGCGCCGGGTGTCTCGGCCGTGTCTCGGCAGGCTGCCAGTCCTGGATGAGCCGGCGCAGGACACGGTGCTAGGCAGTGCCGTTTTCAGGGCCGTTTCGCCCAAGTCCGGCCAGCAGCCTCCAGGCACAAAATGAAGAATCACAACGACGATCTGAGCGACCCCGAAACCCGAACCTGAATACGAATCGAAGATACGGTTACGAAGTACTCGCAAAGATGAATCTAAGAGCTAAGAGAACACACGATTCCGACCACCCGAAGGCTCGAAATTTGACAACGGAAGGTAATTACCCCAAACTTTGGGAAATTACGAAAATGGCCTAAAACGTTCGAAAATCACGATACATGATCGAATAACCAAACCGAAGTTCACAACATGTCTAACAAAGTTAAACGGACTTACGGGAAACTCGAAACAGTAATTTCCAACGAGATTCGCAAGAATCGAACTCAAGTGCGGAAAAGTCGCCTGTTTAGTATATTTTGAGTAATATTTTTATTAGTATTTTATGTATATAATTGTGTGTTTTGTGTGATAATTTATTCGTTTTACCATATATTTATATTATTTCATTTTCTTAGAATTTTCTATAATTTTATGTCATTTTTGGATAATTAATTGGAATTAAATTATATCTGCAGGTTAACCAACCGGTACAAGACAGATCAATTGGTTCAAGGGCGATATTTTTAAAAAACTAAAATATCGCCACCACTGGACTAACTTTATACTTCTCGTCTAGACGAACGTTTAAAAAAAAAATTCATCCAAATCCGAGTTCGTATGAAGAAGTTATGACCGTTCGAAGGACAATTAAATAGACGGACCATATTGCCACGCGTGTCAACACCGATTGGACCGGAATTTCAACTCTGTGCTGATGTCATCCATGACATCAGCACTCATGGCAGCCGTGTATTATTGTTGGGGGTGGAATTTTTAATTGTAAAAATGATTATTTTATTGATTTTGAAGTAGTATAAATAGGGGATGATTGTGTAGTGTTTGGGGAGAAAAGGGGAGAAAAGAGGAGAAAAAAGGAGAAAAAATAGAGAGATATTATTGTAAGGGAGAGAAAAAAAATATTGTGTAATAAAATTATATTTGTGTAATAATATTATGGAATATTTATTTATTTGTGTTGTTATTATGAGTGAGTAATTTTCTTTACTGGGGTTATGATGAAACCATGTCTATATTATTATTAATATTTATATAATAATTCCAAATAAATATTTTTAACGATTATGATTTTCGCTCAATAGGGAATATTATTTCATCAATTATATCACGTATTTTTATAGTTATAAATTCCCCTTGCTTTGTGATTATTAATATTAGTTAATTTCTTTGATTATTTGTTTTCCATTAAATTGGATACATATAATGCTTAGAAATTACATTTTTTAAGCGAAGGAAAATCTATATTTGAATTATAATTTTGTACTTATTGTCAAATCTATAGGAAATAGTGAGATTGATTTGAATCTATTCCTGAATTTCTTGGAATTAAAATATAAAATAAATAATAAATAGACATTGGTGGACTCTAAACCCTAGTAAATTATTTAAAATCAATTTATCTAAAATCTACTTAAAAATTACTGTTATTTAATGCAATTATTATAACCATTCAAAAATAAATTATTTGGGACTAGGTTAGAATTTAATATAATTTGGTTCAAAACGATAGGAATCATTTGACTTCACTAGTATAGTCCTCCCTGTGGAATCGACCTTGCACCGCATATCTACATCGAACAAATCGTGCGCTTGCGAGTATAAGACTAAAGAATCAAACCAACAACAAGTTTTTGGCGCCGTTGCCGGGGAGGCGCAAACGAAGTACAAGAAGACCGTCGTCACCAAGTTAGTTGAATTCTTCTACTAGTTATTTATTTTACTGCTTTTCTTTATTATTATCTGTCTTTTTAATATCTGTTAGTTGTAGAATTTATTTTATTCATAAAGAAAAATCAAAACTTTAAAAACTTTTAATAATAAATATAAGTAATAATAATAAAATCTACTGTTCATTTTCGTAAAAATAATAATAAAATAATAATAAAAAAAATTAAAAAAGTCCAAAAATATATAAAAATATAAAAAAAATCTGAAAAACTTTAAAAAATTCAGAACTTATTTATTTTTATTTTAAAAAAAAAAAGAGATCTGGAAAATACAAAAAAGTTTCAGATTTTAAGGTAATATTTTTGTAATTTTGGTATATTAATATTATAAAAATCAAAATTTTTAATTTAAATTCGAAAAAAAATAAAAAATAAAAAATAATAAAAATAAATTAAAAATAATCTGGAATATTATTTTCCGTAATAAATAAAAATCTGAATTATTTTATTTTATTTTTAAAAGTAAAACCTGGTAGTTTTATTAAAAAATTTAATTTTCATATAAATCTAAAAAAAAAAAAATCAATTAAGAATTAATAATTTAAACAATCTGGAATATATATAATAAAATAAACTTTCTGAACTTTGAATTTTTTTTAATAAAAACAGAATTTATTTTTTTTAAAATAAATTACAATATTTTAATAAAAAAGGGAAAATACTAAAAAAAATTAAAAGCCTGAAAATTTAAAAAAAAAAAAAAAACAGAAACGATAATTTGTAAAAAAAAAAAAAAAAAACTATTTCTATTGTTTGCATAAAATAAAAGTTTGTAATTTTAATTTTTTTAATTACCTTTTTTTTAAAAGGTAAAAACTGTTTTACCTTTTATAAAAACTTTTATAAAAATTGTTTTAAAAACTGTTTGCATAAAAACTGTTTTAAAAAATCTGATTTTTTTTATAAAAAAATAAATAATATATCTTGATATATATATATATATATATATATATTAGCTCAATATTATTAGTCTAAAAATATAATAAAATTATAATAAATATAAAAATATAAAAAAAGTATAAAATAATACAAAAAAAAATCAGAATTTTTTTTTTTAATTTTTATATCTTGTCTTTAGTTTTAATAGAATCTTCTAGTGGTAAATTTAGATTGTGTTTTTAGTTGTTATTTTCTACTTACATTATTCTTAGACATTTAGTTTAGTTGTAATATTTCTCGTCGTATAATTTAGTTTATCAATAGATATTGCTTCCGTAGATCAATTAGTAAATTTATTCCTTTGCAATCTATTACATCCTATAATTTTAGTAATAATTATAATAATTATCATTATTAATAATAATAATAAAAATATAAAAACTCAAAAAAAAAATTAATTAAACAATAAAATCCTTTAAAAGATTCAACAAGGGATTGATATTTTTCACTCACTACTTTGTTCGATTTGAATAGAGAAAAGCTAAATATCAATCTTGTACAAACTGATTTTGAAAATCGATTGAATTTTGGCAAAAAGGCCTCTGTTGTACATGCCGAAGAAAGTTGGATTTTAAGTGCGACCGTTGTGACGCCTCCAACGATCTGGAAGCTCGATCGACTATCATAATTTGGTTTGTATGCAAAGTTAAAAAAATTGTAATATCGGTGAATGCAAGTTTGGCAACGAAATAATAAAGGTCGATTAACGAGAAGAAGATTGTCCTTAACTAAAATTGAAGTTCAACAAATAAAACCGATACCAAAAATGGACGAAATCGAAAATCGGAATAATCAAGTTGCAAAAGAAAAAACTTTAATAGAATATTTTTCTCCAGTGAGTGCTAATTCTCCCTCTTGCATAGTGTTGCCTACGACTAATGCAACTCATTTCGAACTTAAACCATCAATAATTCAACTTCTTCCATCTTTTCACGGTTTGGAAAGAGAAGATCCGTATATGCATGTCAAGGAATTTCTCGATATTTGTTCTACTTTCCGATTCCAAAATTTCTCTGATAAATCATCAAACTTAGATTATTTCCATTTTCTCTCAAAGATAAAGCAAAATTAAGCTAAATTCTCTTCAAGCAAGAACAATTACTAGTTGGGACCAACTAGTGAATAAATTTCTCGCAAAATTTTTTCCAATGTCCAAAGCGATAGTCTTAGAAGAGAAATATCCGAATTTTTCCAAAAAGAAAATGAAGAATTTTACGAGTGTTGGGAAAGATTTAATGATTTAATCCTTAAGTGTCCCCATCATGGTTTTGAAATATGGCGTTTGGTAAAATATTTTTATGACGGTTTAACTCCAAACAATCGCCAATTAATCCAATCAATGCATGGTGGAAAATTTCTTCACCTTATTGGAGACGAAGCTTGGAATGCACTTGAAAATATGTCAATTAATTCACAACAATGGAATTCACTCGACTCTAGAGCCAAATCGATGCATACGACCCCAAAAAAGGTGGAATTTACGAGGTTAAACAAGATGTTGAAATAAAATCTACTATAGATGATTTAGTACGAAAAGTGGATGCGTTAGTCTTGAAGCAATCCATCCCCTCGTCAAACTCAAAAAATGAATTTTGCATTTCATGTGCGGAATCATTTCATTCATCTCAATCTTGTCCCTCTGGTCCACAAAATCAAGAAATTTTTAATGAAGAAGTCAATGTGTTACATTCATATGGAAAATCTTCGGACAGTCCATTTGCTCCAACTTATAATCCAAATTGGAGGAATCATCCAAATTTTTCCTGGAAGCAAAATATGCCTCCAATGAATCAAGGAGGACATCAAATGAATATGCCAAATCAACAAAATGTCCGTCCTAATCAATATCCTCCAAATACTTATCAGTATCCTTCTATAGTGCCAAAGAAACCATCTTTGGAAGATACGTTGCAACAATTCATGCAATCTACTCAACAAATGTTCCAATCAACTCAGCAAGCTGTACAGTCAAACTCACAGGCTATTTCTAAGCTTGAAACACAAATTGGTCAACTTGCAACAACTTTAGCTGAAAGAGAAAAGGGAAAATTTCCGAGTCAGTCCATCCCTAATCCTAAAGGACAATATGAAGTAAACTCTTCTAACGCAGAAGTTCAGTCCATAACTACCCTTAGAAGTGGAAAAGAAATACAAAAGCCTGAATATGATCCGGAAGAAAAATCAAATGAACCACAAGTTTCAAAACCAAAAGATTCTAAGGAAAAAGAAAAGCCTTACGTTCCAAAAGCTCCATTTCCTGAAAGACTTATTCCAAAAGATAAAAGTGTGCAATACAAAGATATAATGGAAATATTTAAACAAGTTCGAATAAATATTCCATTCCTTGATGCTATTAAACAAGTGCCTGCTTATTCTAAGTTCTTGAAAGATCTTTGCACTGTAAAAAGAAGAACAAATGTTCCAAGAAAGGCATTTTTAGCTGAACATGTTAGCTCAATAATCCAAAATAAAACTCCCGTTAAGTATAAAGATCCTGGTAGTCCTACAATATCTTGTGTCATTGGAGATCACATCATTAAACGAGCCTTGCTTGATTTAGGAGCCAGTGTGAATTTATTACCATATTCGTTTATACACAACTTGGATTAGGGAGCTAAAATCAACATCCGTGATACTTCAACTAGGTGATAGATCTATAAAAATACCTCGAGGAATCGTAGAGGATGTTACGATTCAAGTAGATAAATTCTACTTTCTGTTGATTTTATAGTCATAGACACCGAACTCATTGAGAATACCAAAGATCAAATCCTGTTATTTTAGGAAGGCCATTTTTAGCTACTTCAAATGCATTAATTAAGCGTAGAAATGGCATCATAAAATTTTCTTTTGGAAATATGGTGTTGAACTAAATATGTTTAACATTTCTCAACAACATGATGATCTTGATGATGTCTGTGAGGTAAATATGATAGAGAGTATGGGTCCTTATTTCTTTCCAAAATGGATGATGATGATCTTTTTGAAAGTGTCTTGCTCATTTTGGCTCGATTTTGACATCGACAATTCAATTAATGAAGTAAATTCTTTACTAGAGTCTACACCATTATTGGATAATGATAAATGGAAAGCTAAAACCGAACCACTTGAGAGCCAAATGAATAATGAAGTAACTATTGAGGATTCAAAGATAGAGCTCAATCCATTACCTGAATCTCTAAAATATGCATTTTTAGGGCCATCGAAACCACACTGTCATCATAGCATCTGATGTAGATGAAGAACGAGAAGATAAGTTAATCAATGTTCTTAAAGAACATAAAGAAGCAATAGGCTGGACCATCTCCGATATTAAAGGTATTAATCCTTCTATATGCATGCATCGAATTCACCTTGAGGAAAATGCGAAAACTTCCCGAGAATTTAAAAGAAGACTAAATCCTAATTTGAAAGAAGTTGTAAGAGCTGAAATAATCAAACTCTTAGATGTAGGGATCATCTACCCTATTTCGATAGCTCTTGGGTCGATCTGTTCATATGGTTCCAAAGAAATCGCATAAGCTGTAATCACGAATGAAGAAAATGAACTTGTTCCAACCAATTCAAATCGGATGGAGAGTCTCAGATTGATTACGTAAAATTGAACTCGTTACAAGAAAAGATCACTTTCCACTTCCTTTTATTGATCAAATGCTAGAAAGGTTAGCCGCCATGCTTATTATTGTTTTCTTGATGGATATTCGGCTATAACCAAATTCCCATTGCTCTGAAGATCAAGAAAAAACCACTTTTACTGTCCTTTGGAACTTTTGCTTACCGACGAATGCCATTTGGTGCTGTAATGCACTGCTACTTTTCGGTGTATGATGAGCATTTTTTCGACATGGTTGAGCGTTTTTGGAAATTTTTATGGATGATTTTTACGTATTCGGGTCTAGCTTTGATGAATGTTTACACCACTTAACCCAAGTGTTGGTTAGGTGTAAGGAGAAGAATCTTGTCCTAAATCGGGAAAAATGTCATTTTATGGTTAAAAGGAATTGTCTTAGGACATGTGATTTCGAAAAAGGAATTGAGGTGGACAAATCTAAAGTTGATTTAATATCCAGTCTTCCACCCCCACGAACGATTAAAGAAATTCGGTCATTCTTAGGCCATCTTTGGTTTTTACTGTCGATTCATCAAAGATTTTAGTAAAATCTCAAGGCCATTATGTAATTTACTTTCAAAAGACACACCTTTCGTATTTGATGATCATTGTCTAAAAGCTTTTAAGACACTCAAATCTATGTTGAGCTCTGCACCTATCATCAAATCTCCAAACTGGAATCTTCCTTTTGAAATAATGTATATGCATCCGACTATGCCGTCGGTGTAGTATTGGGTCAAAGAGAAAATAAATTGCCAATCGTAATATATTATGCAAGTAGAACTCTAAATGATGCCCAATTAAATTATTCTACAACCGAAAAGAATTGCTTGCGATCGTTTTTGCTTTAGACAAATTTCGACCTTACTTGATTGGTTCAAAAGTCATAATTTACTCCGATCATGCCGCATTAAAATATCTTCTTTCTAAGAAAGATGCTAAACCTCGCTTGATCCGTTGGATTCTATTGTTACAAGAGTTTGACTTAGAAATTCGAGATAAAAAGGTGTTGAAAATGTTGTTGCCGATCATTTGTCTAGGCTAATCGTGAATTTTACCGATAAAGAACCTCCCATTAATGAAACTTTCCACGATGAACAACTCATGTCTCTGCTTTCTCAAATACCTTGGTATGCAGACATTGTCAATTACCTTATTCTTGGTAACATGCCATCTCATTGGAATAATCAAGATAAAACAAAATTTTTAAACGAAGTAAAAAAATTCTTTTGGGATGATCCATATTTGTTCAAATATTGTCTGATCAAATTATTAGGAGATGTGTGCGAACATGAACAACAAAATATCATTTCCTTTTGTCATGATCATGCATGTGGAGGTCATTTTAGTTCAAAAAAAAACAACTGCTAAAATTCTGCAATGTGGTTTTTATTGGCCAACACTTTTCAAAGATACACATTCATATTGCAGCACATGTGATAGATGTCAAAGATTAGGTCGAATTTCTAAACGAAATATGATGCCTTTAAACCCAATTTTAATTATTGAAATATTTGATGTTTGGGGCATAGATTTTATGGGACCTTTTCCAATTTCTTTTGGCAATCTTTACATCCTTCTGGCCGTCGATTATATTTCAAAATGGGTAGAAGCAATTGCTTGCAAAACAAATGACCACAAAGTCGTGGTAAAATTTTTGAAAGAAAATATTTTTTCCAGATTTGGAACACCACGAGCAATTATAAGTGATGGAGGAAAACATTTTTGTAATAAATTTTTGAATCATTTATTTAAAAAATATGGTGTTACACATAAAGTTGCTACTCCTTATCACCCTCAAACAAGTGGCCAAGTTGAAATTTCAAACAGAGAAATCAAACATATTCTTGAAAAAACTGTTAATCCTACAAGGAAAGATTGGTCTTTGCGATTGAATGATGCATTGTGGGCTTACCGTACTGCTTTTAAAACTCCCATCGGAATGTCTCCATTTAGGCTTGTCTTTGGAAAACCATGTCATTTGCCTGTTGAATTGGAACATAGAGCATCTTGGGCCATAAAACGATTAAATTTTTCATTAGACATGGCTGGAATTCATAGGAAACTTCAACTAAATGAATTGGAAGAAATCAGAAATGATGCGTACGATTGTGCAAGGAAATATAAGGACAAAATGAAATTTTTTCATGATAAACACATTTTGAGAAAAACTTTTTCTCCTGGTCAAAAAGTCCTTCTTTTTAACTCTCGTTTGTTACTATTTCCAGGCAAGTTGCGTTCACGATGGTCTGGTCCATTTATCATTCATACGGTCTATCCTCACGGAGCTGTAGAAATTGAAAATCCAAAAATGGTAATATTTTCAAAGTAAATGGTCAACGGTTAAAACCATATTTGGAATTAAAATCTTTTGAGGTAGAAGAGATTCTTCTTAAGGACCCCGATATTGTGGATTAATACTCCATTGTGTTTGCCGGTCAAGTGGCGGATAACGGTACTCGTGGCTAGTAAAGTCGGATTTTCGCTTCCCACAATAAGCGATTTTGTAGATATTTTTATTTTATTTTTAATTATGGAAGAAACTTTGAAAACAATTGAAAAAGATTTCCTTTCTTAGCAAAAAGTCATTTTGAAACTTTACCAAGCGAGTTGAAAGAATGAGGTTGCTTATGAATAACGGCATACCTTTTGATATTCGATTCATTATTGAAGCCAAAGTGAGAATAGCGGGTGAGTTCACGGAAACACCAACTAGATTTTTACCAGGCTTGGAAAAAGTTCATATGCCAAGAAACGACGAGCAAAGAAAATCGCCGTTTGCTACAAATGTGCTAGGTGGAACCGTGATTCAAGATGTCGATCTTTAGGAATTCCTTCCACAAACAGAGAAGATAAAATTCGGTTCATCAAGGATGGTCTGAATAAGGAGAATTTAGATGATATCGAAATTTCTCTTGACACGCATCCTAGTGGACTCGTACATTACGGATTCGATGTTTGTGGAATAAATTCAAACCGAATATGAACAACGTCTTGTGAATCGACGTTAAAAGACCTGTTTGCCAATTTGTAAGAAAATTGGATGGGAAGCTTCTCCCACTCATAGAAGG
Organism: Orobanche coerulescens; assembly: GCA_033398695.1. Classification (NCBI taxonomy): domain Eukaryota; kingdom Viridiplantae; phylum Streptophyta; class Magnoliopsida; order Lamiales; family Orobanchaceae; genus Orobanche; species Orobanche coerulescens. The sequence continues at coordinate 75,102,641 of CM065807.1, read as the reverse complement.
CGTTTAAGCCGTTTACGAACGTAAAATCGAGAGGAAGATGTGAGCCACAATCACAACTCTGTACATACACGTGAGTATCTTTATTTTTGTCGTTTTTAGATTTTACGAATAAAAAACGTGATACGCAATAAATGCATTCATTATTCTATTGAGTAGTTGAAGCGCAATTAACGCAGTCACGATTTGATAAATCTTTTTACTTTATTTTGCATCTATAAATAAACATTGCTTGTTTCTTTTCGCATCCCTCAAACTTGTATTCTTTTCATTATCTCTCTAAGTAATTTACTTTTCAAAAAAAAAAAAAATGGAATCATCATCTTCCGCAAAGATTTAACTCCATCTGCATTTTTGGTGGAGCTAGTCATGGGAAAGAGGCTTGCTTTATCAATGACCCACAACTTGGGTCGTACCTTAGGAAAAAAATGCATTCATGTAGTTTACGGAGGAGGAAGTCTAGGATTAATGGGACGTGCTGCTGCTTCTGCCTATCTGGAAGGAGTAAGAGTGTTGGGAATCATTCCAAAACCTCTGGCTGAAAGTAAAATCACTGGAGCAACTATTGGAGATGAGTTCAGAGCTGTGAATATGCAAGACCGCATAACTCACATGATAAATAATGCTGATGCCTTTATCACCCTTCCCGGTGGTTTTGGCACTCTTGAGGAACTTTTTCATGTGGTTACCAGAGCCCAGCTAAATGTTCATACGAAACCAATAGGTCTGCTAAATGTCAATGGTTTCTTCGATGGTTTACTATCTTTCATCAACTACTCTTCTGAAAAAGGTTTTATTTCTGAGCGTGCTAAACGAATCATAGTTGTTGCAACAACACCAGAAGAGCTGATCAAAAAACTTATTGCATTTGTTCCTGAACCAGACCCAGCTCTAGCTAATATTGTTTGGATGGAAGATTTCACTGTGCGGAAACGCAAAATTGATACATTCCTTTCCCTCTGATATCCCACTTCATCCCTCTTGTTGTTTTTACTTTTTAGCGAGTGTAAAAATCGTGAAAATGATGGCAGCTTAAGGAGTTTTCTTTTCGATCTCTTGACGCGCATCTATCCACGATTTATGTATTGTTATTTCTATTATTGTACTTTTTCTGTTTGTTTTTAATAAAAGCATTGATGGCAGCGTAAGGCGACTCTTCGGACTCTCTTGAAGCGCATCTAGGTTGTTTGTGTTATACTTAGGGTATATATTTTCTTTTGTTGTTTTGCCACACTTATTTCTTGCAGTCGAAAAAAAAAAAAAGGGCTTGAGCAAAGCGTCGTCTTTCATAAACAGGGAAGTCTTATTTAAACCCTTACTCCATTGTTCTTTTTACACAATAAGGATATTGTTTATCATTAAGTGTGGGGGAAGGTGTATATGTATATCTATATCTATCTATATATATGCAATATTAAATAAAAAAAAGGGCTGAAAATCACGGCACCATTTTCTTGAGAAAACGTTAGTGAAAAAATCATTTTTGGGATATTTCACTGGTTTTGATAATGGATTTGGATGAAGGTGTATGGGATTCAGTACACAACACCCTTTTTGTGAGTTTTGAGCCTTAGAGCAATCCTTATATATACGCTCTATATTTTTTGTTGTGTGGTCAAACATATTGTGTTCATTCTAGAACTTGCTCATTTATACATTTCGAGACTACATTCATAAACTCTTGCATTAAGATGATAAAGGCAATTAGGATTAACCCTTGTTGGCTTATATTTTTCCCACCCATTACATTTTATCCTTAGAAGCCCCATTGAGCCTGAGCCTATTTCTTTGATCAAGCACATTACTTTAGCCATTATCCATTCTTGTTGATGACTCATCCATTTGCACCCTCTAGTCAAAGATTTAATTATGAACTAGATGTGTGACAAATAGGGGCCGATGTTCATAAGAGTATTGTGAAGATTAAGAGCTTTTGTTGAAAGTGAAAGGGTGTGAAGTACATTGGAGTATTGAACCAAAAAAAAAAAATATAAATAAAGGCCAAAAAAAAAATCTAAAAAAAAAAAAAAAAAAACGGCCTAAAAAAAAAAAAAAAAAAGGGAGGTCAAGTGCGAAAAACAACAATATATATAAAAAAAATAGCACTTGAACTATCCTTTAAGTGATACATAAATCCTTCGGAAGATCCATTGCATATTTTTCCTTACACAAGAGTATGACCTTACGGATGAATATTCAAATACCATATGTAGAATAACTTGGGGATGATGGGTTGAGAGTTTTCATTACAGAAGGGGGGGTGTTGATTGTTATTTGTAGGATTTGTTATGCATCTAAATTCACAATTGATCTTGGCTAGCAAACCTCATAATTTTCCCTTTATCCTACCCATTCCCAAAGCCACGTTACAACCAAATGAAAGACCTTTTGATTTATGCATGAGTTTATTTTTAAGTAGTGGAGATTTGATTTTTGACCAAGCATATGGTAATGACACATTATGCTTTGATATGAGTGAACTCTTCTCGAATATCCGTATATACACTTGAGTGAAGAGTGATATCCTTTGTGAGGGTATTGAATCTTTTGGCATTCGATTCTCAATGAAGTTGTTAGAATTTGGTGCGGCATCCTATTTTTCTCCGATCTCACTTGGGTCATGATCACTTGTTCTCTCTTGATATTGGTTTTGTCATGATTTTTTCAGCATATGAGTATTATAACTCGGGTATAAGATTTGCCCAGGACGTGCAAAAGATAAGTGTGGGGAATTTGTTTAGTATATTTTGAGTAATATTTTTATTAGTATTTTATGTATATAATTGTGTGTTTTGTGTGATAATTTATTCGTTTTACCATATATTTATATTATTTCATTTTCTTAGAATTTTCTATAATTTTATGTCATTTTTGGATAATTAATTGGAATTAAATTATATCTGCAGGTTAACCAACCGGTACAAGACAGATCAATTGGTTCAAGGGCGATATTTTTACAAAACTCAAATATAGTCACGACTGGTCTCACTTTATTCGTCTCGTCGAGACGATCGTTTTAAAAAAAAATTCATCCAAATCCGAGTTCGTATGAAGAAGTTATGACCGTTCGAAGGACAATTAAATAGACGGACCATATTGTGCCACGTGTCAACACCTGATTGGACCGGAATTTCAACTCTGTGCTGATGTCATCCATGACATCAGCACTCATGGCAGCCGTGTATTATTGTTGGGGGTGGAATTTTTAATTGTAAAAATGATTATTTTATTGATTTTGAAGTAGTATAAATAGGGGATGATTGTGTAGTGTTTTGGGAGAAAAGGGGAGAAAAGAGGAGAAAAAAGGAGAAAAAATAGAGAGATATTATTGTAAGGGAGAGAAAAAAAATATTGTGTAATAAAATTATATTTGTGTAATAATATTATGGAATATTTATTTATTTGTGTTGTTATTATGAGTGAGTAATTTTCTTTTACTGGGGTTATGATGAAACCATGTCTATATTATTATTAATATTTATATAATAATTCCAAATAAATATTTTTAACGATTATGATTTTCGCTTCAATAGGGGAATATTATTTCATCAATTATATCACGTATTTTTGATAGTTATAAATTCCCCCTTGCTTTGTGATTATTGATATTAGTTAATTTCTTTGATTATTTGTTTTCCATTAAATTGGATACATATAATGCTTAGAAATTACATTTTTAAGCGAATGAAAATCTATATTTGAATTATAATTTTGTACTTATTGTCAAATCTATAGGAAATAGTGAGATTGATTTCAGAATCTATTCCCTGAATTTCTTGGAATTAAAATATAAAATAAATAATAAATAGACATTGGTGGACTCTAAACCCTAGTAAATTATTTAAAATCAATTTATCTAAAATCTACTTAAAAATTACTGTTATTTAATGCAATTATTATAACCATTCAAAAATAAATTATTTGGGACTAGGTTAGAATTTAATATAATTTGGTTCAAAACGATAGGAATCATTTGACTTCACTAGTATAGTCCTCCCTGTGGAATCGACCTTGCACCGCATATCTACATCGAACAAATCGTGCGCTTGCGAGTATAAGACTAAAGAATCAAACCAACAACATCGCCAAAAAGCACGGAACTCAACAAAACGACACCGAAACAAACTCGGATGATAAAAAGTGCAGAATTAATCATTCTCAGAATGACGAGACGGTCCAAACCGAGTCATCGAAACGGACCTCCGCCGAAAAAAAAGAAAATTACCGGAAATCCGAAATTGCGGATATTACAGTCGTCTCCTTCTGCGAGGCCACGTACAACTAGAGGGATTCCGTCATTTGATCACGCATCCGATCGGTCGCCGCCCGGGCCCGGTCGAGATCCTGCTTCGCCTGCTTGGCCGCCTCCAAGGACTCCTTCTCCATTGCCGCGATCCTGTCGGCAAACTCGGCGTTCTGATTCCGAGCAGCCTCGAGGTCCACATGGAGACGGGCGGTAGAGGGCCACCCCTCATAATCCTTCACGGCCTGAGCAGCCATCGTCGCTGTTTGAAGGGCCAGAGCAAGGGTCGCCTGCATGGCATCTCCGGACCGCCGGCGCGCGATCGCATCCAGATCAGTCGTCCAAGCCTTCGGTAGGGAGGCGATAGCTTGAGAGACGCAGTGAGAGATGTCGCTAGGCTCGCGGGGAGATCGGCTTACGAGGAAGTCCAACACCATCGGCGAGCAGTTTGGGTCGGCAATACGGACCCTGCACCAAGAACAAAGGAGTTAGTATGTCCCCTACACAAGTGACATAACTCAGCAGAGCAACCAAGCTTACCTCTCGACCTCCTCTGGGTCGCGACTGAAGAACGGCTTGCCACGTGGGGTCTGGGTATCGGCGGTCGCCATAGCCTGTCGGAAGGTCGATGAGGGCGTAGACCCCTATGCCATTGGAACTGTAGAAAGTGGAGGCACGGCGACCGGCGGCACCACTGTGGGCGCCTCAGCAGCAACAGAAGGCGAAGGCTCCTCTGGCCTCCGCCTCTTGCGGTTGAGCTGGAGATGTTCCTCCTACCGAGGTCCCGGCTCATTGACGACCGACCCCAAGATAGGTCTCGCCTCCAGAATAGGACGGACCGTCGCCGCAGGGGCACAGATCGTCCTCTTCCCTTGGCGGAGACGACTCATGACCCCAAGGTTCGACATGGCAATTTCTCTCGGTGGCTTGGAGTAGCGGGGGAAGTAGATCTCTGCCAAAAAAGACAATCAACCAAGTTAGTCGTCTTCTTCAATCAAAGGCGATCGTCAAGCAAAAGGAGATCGTAAACATTTGTACATGGGACCCTTAAGTGGCGGGGAAAGCGGAACAACCGAGCGGCCAACCAATGAGCTTCATTGTTGATCTGGCGAGCATCGATATAACTATCCGGAAGACTACGGATTCGCTCCCAGACGATCGAAAAATCAAATGGTAGGTCGCCTGCTACCGGAACAAGGGTGCCTGCAAAAAAAACAAATTAGATCAGTTCAAGATATATACGAACGAAGCAGAGTCAAAACCCTTACTCGGATACCTCTACCGGAAGCCGGTGGGGATATCCAACTCATCGGCGAGTTTGTCGCCCGCGGTCGATTTCCACGCACCGCCAACCCAACACCACTTTGTCAGGTCGCCCGGACCTTGTTCGACACCCCAAGAACCACCCGGCCTGAGCGACCCTGGATGTCGTAGCCGCCAACGGAACCCTTCTCCGCCGTCAGCTTAAAGAGATAGTTCATCTCCAGCGCAGAAGGAAGACGGAATAGCCGGTGACCGCCAAATAGAGTGAAAGTGCTGACGATCTGCAACCAGGCATTCGGCGTCAGTTGGAGCAGCGCCACATTCCAAGCGATCAATAGATACGACACGGCGAATGGCAGTGGGAACCGTAGTCCGACCCTCATGATAAACTCGTTAACGGCGACCATACCCTCGGGAGGTTGGTCGGCACGTTCATTCTCGGCAGGCACATAAAGTGAAATGTCAGAGGGGACATGAAACTCCGCCCTCCAACGAGTTAAATCCTTCTTGGTCGCCGAACTCTTAATCTGACCAAGGGTTCACGGGGAGCGGCACGCGGCCCGAAACAATGTCCGTCTTATGGGCTCATGGGGGTGTGCGACCTAATATGCGCGGAAGTCGAACTTAGGGCGTGGGCCGGCTAATCTCTCCATAAGCTCGGCAAATTCTAAAAAGGCTTTTCCGAACACACTGTTCTGCTCCCAGTACAGTCTTATTGCCTCCTCCTCTTCAGCCAGCGAGTGCTTCTGCTCCGCCTCCGCCGACTTCGCCGCATCAGCCTCGTTGAATAGTTCTTCAACCTCTACGGGTTCAATCCTGGCGCGGATGGTCTCAACGTCCGTCTCCACATGAAAATCCATGGAGGTTTCATCCCGAGCAGTCGAAGTCGCGGCGGCGGAAGTGCTACCTGCCTCATATATGATTGGTCTTCCTCCGGACATATTCAAAGAGAAAGGAGGGAGAAAAGTTTTTGTTCTTACCTAGAGTCTGAGTCGAATCACGATCGTCACACAAAGCTTCAAGGAAATTCGGATATGTATTCTTCTCAAATGAAAATGCATAAAGATATAACCCCAGAAACCCTAGCCCCTTTTATAGGCAAGAGCGGGGACTTCTGGGCAAATAAGCAGAATCTCGAGGACTGAAGTGCAACAGTTGGATAAGTCGCATTTAATGCCTCCCTTGAAACCCGCGTGCGCGTTGTTTCGAGGGCACGCCAAACGAAAAGTCTGACAAAACCGTCGGACTCCCCCAACAGGAGCGCAACACGTGCCCCAGTGACGTTTCAAAGCCCGCTTCCACTTCCCGCTCTTTTCAGCGACTGGGGAGGTCGTCCAAATTCGAAATCAATCCACTCGAGAGACGATCATCTGCTTCATAAAAGGAGGAGTCGCTCGTCTAATGCAAGCGGTCGCCAGTAGAGCCATCTCACCCCACGTCTTCAACATCGGAGCGAGCTGGGGGGCAATTGTTGTTCGGCAATTTATACGCCTCGAAGGCGATCGGCGTAATGGCCGGACGACCGAAGCCGGCATCAAATAGACCAAGGCAGACGGGCCAACCGAAGATGCCAGATCATGGTGAAGTGCCTAGCGGCCGACATCCAGGGCGATCGTTTCTTGGCACCTGGCGATCGCCTCTAGTACCCAACCGAGGACGACCATCCTATGCCATGTGTAAAACCAACATCCGTCAAAGTCTGCGAAGACCGAATCTCGGGATGAAGGCCCACATCCAGATCCACAAAAGGCACCGCAAGAACAGGTTCGACTCCAGCCCATCAGCGGTTGTCGGTGACAAGGACAGCCTTACCTACCGACAGACCCGCCGAAAGGTCCTAGGTGGGACCTCCCAAGATTGCGACGTGGGGCATATGTCACCTTCCCATTAGTTCGCTCATCTGGCTGCCAGCAGCAGCTGCGGACTTTAAGGAAACAGTCCCATATGACGAGACGATCGCCGACTTAATTTAATACAGGAATGGCGATCGCCCGTTTGGGATGGAGACATCCCAACAACCTCATCTTCTATAAATAGGAGACCTCCAGCATTGGAAAAGGACACGTTAAGATGATTGCACACAGTAAACAATATAGAGAACACTTCATCTTTGTAACAAGAACTCACAGAGCTTTAATTCTGGTTCTTCCGGCAATCAACAACACTCAAGAGCTAGATAACTAGGGGCATTACACTCATTGTAATTGTACTCTAACATTAATATTGGTACTCTAAAGCAGCATCCGTATTAATAATATCTCACGAGAGCATTCAAGCCCGGTACTAACAACCCCAGCAAATATTGTGTCATTTCCTTTCATTTGTACGTTCTCTCGCATTTTGTTTGTTACTCACCCGTAGCCATATCCAGCAAACCATTACGTATAATATTTTGGGTAATAACAGGTTGTTCTCTAGAAGATTTTGGGAGTAAACTACTTCAAGAATGTTGATAATCAGGTCTGCCTCTTCCTCTTCTGTCATACTTGGAAGAGTCAGCAGAGGGATGATGTTAGCCATCAGATTTGGGTGATCAGGCTGATCCTCTTCATCAGGGATAGGAGAAGGTGCAGGTGAGTGAGGTGTCTGCTCTGCATCTTCAAAATCAAGTCGTCTAGGCCTTTTTGGTGAATGATCAAGTGATGACGTGACATGAACTACCTCCTCTGCAATTGGCGCTTTCCTCTTGAATCTCAGAGCTAGAGGAGTATTATCTGAGTCTGAGTCTGATTGGTTGGCAGATGGCTCCTTATCTGCAGGTGACTTGCGGGCTGCAGGTTACTTCTGTCCTGCAGGTAAGTCGGCCGCATCAGAGTGGTCTTCATCTGAATCTGAAGGCCCTCTGTTGGGGAGGTCCACTTGAAATATCCTTCAGCATTTGGGCAGCCTTCCTCTCAACTCCCAGTTTCTTCAATGTTTCTTGGTCCAGATGACCAAGTCTCTTGTTGACATGAAAGGGGTCTGCAGTCCATTTCGCCTTCCCAAGGAATTCCAAGATCCAGCTGATTGGCGTTCCAAAAGCCAGCTTGGTCTTGAATTTCTTCTCATCTTCTATCCAGTGAACTTTACTGACTTCACGGACCAACTGTCTGTATATGTAGTCAGCCCAGTTAATCCTCTCACTCTAGAGAAGGGCTCCCATCACCATGAACTTGGTAGATGACAGCTGGTCATAGCTGCCTGCCATCCCCATCATGATTTTATTTATGATGTCTAGCGCAGATCGATACCCTTTCTTCAAGTCGCCTCTCTTTGCCGTCAGTTTCAGCTTGGATGGTTGATCTGGTATTTTGATTCCATACCAGGTCTCTACGGTGCTTTGCTTGAGGGCTTCAACAGCTATGCCCCTTGATTTCATTCCGAACGCCTCCACGATAGTCTGGGGAGAAATCGTCACCTACTCTTCGAAAATCGAGCTCTTGATTCCCGATTCCGTGACTTCGGCTTCCTTGTAGAAACAAATGACTGCTTCCTTGTAGAGAATCTTGGGGTTAATATCCAAAAATGGGTAGATCTCATTTTTCTTCTTCGCCAGAATGATAGAATACATATTTGTCTCCAGATTCGCCTCGAGCAAGCCTTCAAAATCGACCACCAGACTGAGAATAATCTAGTCCTTCACAAGCTTGAGGTTGACTCCTTTCAAATAGGATTCCATTTCTGCAGATAAAAATTCTCGCTGAGTGTATTGAAGATTCAAAGGATTTTCTGCTTTTTAAAAATTGGGGTTTCTCGAGTTTAAAGATGATAAAGTTTCTGAGAAATGATTTCGCCGACTTAAATAGCCATTTGAAAAGACGTTTTGAGTTTAATAATAATTAATTTAAGCAGCAGTTCAACTTTTGAGAATTTGAAAAAATGACGGTTGTATTTTTTTCTTGGACATAGTGGCGGTCGTGTGAACATGTATTTACCACATGTAAATAAATAATAATATTATATTCAAGAGTCGTTCAGGGATAAGAAAACTTAGCTGGTTGACCGTTTAACTGTTCTGCATCAGGTAGCTTGTGTCGCCTGTGGGTCAGCTAACTTTTCCTTGTCTGATCTGCATCAGGTGGGATATGTTGCCTGAGGTCGGCTTCGTCTGTCCTTCGTCTCCTCAACTGATCTGCTCAGGTAGAATGATTGTCTACTCTGATCAGGTGGATCCTCCTTAATTGCTTCAGGTATCTCTTCCTCGTCTGCATCAGGTAAGTTCCGTCCCTCGTCTGATCTGATCATCAGGTAGCCTTCTCGTCTGTACTAGATTCCCAATCTAGTAATCCAAGTTCCCTGCTCAGCTCCTAAAACCTTTCTTCTGGCAAAGGTTTGGTGAATATGTCAGCAATCTGGTATTACGTGCTAACTCTTTCTACTCTGACTCTTTTATTAAGCACATGATCTCTGATGAAATGATGTTTAACATCAATGTGCTTTGTCCTTGAGTGCAATACTGGATTATGGGTTATTGCAATTGCACTTTTGTTATCACACCATATTGGGACTTCATTTGCAATGATGTTGTAGTCCCTTAACTGTTGTCTGATCCATAGAATCTGTGCACAACAGCTACCTGCAGCTAGGTATTCTGACTCTGTGGTTGATATTGAGTAAGATACCTGCTTCTTGCTAAACTAGGATATTAATCTGGTTCCTAGGAATTAGCACGTTCCACTGGTGCTTTTCCTATTAATTTTACATCCTGCAAAGTCTGCATCTGAGTATCTTGATAACTCAAAGTTGTCATCTTTAGGATACCATAGTCCAACATTGACTGTAGACTTAAGGTATCTGATAATCCTTTTAGCTGCTTCCTGGTGAGACTGCTTTGGCTTGGATTGAAATCTTGCACATACACCTACTGCATATGAAATATCAAGTCTGCTTGCAGTGAGATATAGCAATGATCCAATAAGTCCTCTATAGTGGGTTGAATCCACTGATATGCCTCCTTCATCTGCATCTAGGTGTAGGCTTGTGCTCATTGGTATTCTTGCTGGTTTGGCTGATTCCATTCCAAATCTCTTGATTAAGTCTCTTGTGTATTTGGCTTGATTGATGAAAATTCCATTATTCATCTGCTTGACTTGCAAACCTAGAAAGAAATTATGTTTTCCCATCATACTCATCTCAAATTCTCCTTGCATGAGATTTGAGAACTTCTCACATAGCTCTGCGTTGGTTGAGCTAAATATGATGTGCACATATATTTGTACTAAAAATCTGTGGCATTCATGATCTACTCTGAATAGAGTCTTGTCCACCTTGCCTTTGCTGAATCCATTTTTCTTTAGAAACACAAATAGTGTTTCATACCATGCTCTTGGTGCCTGCTTGAGTCCATAAAGAGCTTTTAGAAGCTTGTAGACTTTGTCTCCTTTGACAAATCCAGGGGGTTGCTCCTCATATACTTCTTCTTCTAGAATTCCATTGAGATAAGCACTTTTCACATCCATTTGGTAGACTTCAAAATCCTTGGATGCTGCATATGCAATGAATAGTCTGATGGCTTCCAATCTTGCAATAGGTGCATAAGTTTCATCAAAATTTATTCTTTCACATTGTGCATATCCTTTGGTGACAAATCTGGCTTTATTCCTAACAACAGCTCCATCTTCATCACACTTGTTCTTGTACACTCATTTGGTGCCTATAACTTTCTTGTGATCCGGTCTGTGTGTTAGTTCCCAGACATTGTTTCTCTCCATCTTGTTGAGCTCTTCTTGCAGCATTGATCCATGAGTAGTCCTCTAGTGCTTGCTCTGTTGTCTTGGGTTCCATTTGAAATATGAAACATGAGAACATTGCCATTCCTGCTGGTACTATGGATTGTCTGGTTCTGACTCCATCAGTTAGGTTTCCAATGATCTGTGGAATGGGATGATCTCTAACCCATTTTAGGATTTGTTCTTCTTCAGGGTTTGTTCCCCCTGTAGAGTTTCAGTTGGCTCTTCAAGCTGATCTGTATTTGAGTCCATCATTCATGTATCATGAATGATAACTTCTTCTAGGGTGGAAGATTTGAGCTTATTCTCAATTAATTCCACCTGTTTCCTGTACTCAACAGTAGATTCATCAATCACAACATGAGGAAATTCTTCCACAACTAAGGTTCTTTTGTTAAATACTCTGTATGCCTTGCTTATTTATGAGTGTACTATAAACAGACCATCATCGGTTTTAGCATCAAAGACATTCAGTTGGGTTTTACCATTGTTGTGGATGAAACACTTACAACCAAAAATATGAAAATATGCAACAGTTGGTGTTCTGCCATTCCAAACCTCATAGGGAGTTTTGCCATGTCTCCCTACAATCATACTCCTGTTCTGAGTGTGGCATCTTTGTGTTGTGACTTGATCCGAGAACCTCTTTGGCAGGTCAGCTTCAGCAATCATGGACCTGGCAGCTTCCTTCAAGCTTATATTTCTTCTTTCAGCAACACCATTCTGCTGTTGAGTCCTGGCTGCAGAGACCTCGTGCTGGATCCCATTCTGATCACTGTATTTAGTGATTGCCTTGTTGAGAAATTCTCCTCCTCTATCTGATCTGATCTTGATGATTGAGAGGGATTTCTCATTCTGGATCTTCCTTAGCAGCTCAGTTAAATTTGTCAAAGTTTCACTCTTTTTATATAGAAAAACAATCCATGTATATCTTTAGTAGTCATCTACTACTACTAGAGCATGCTTTCTTCCACTCAATGTCCTTAGCTTGATGGGGCCAAATAGATCCATATGAAGTAGATCTAGAATCCTTGTGGTGAGAGTGGTAGGCTGAACTGGTTTAAATGATGCTCTGGTTTGCTTCCCTTTCTGACATGCATCACAGATAGGTTCCTTTCTGAATAAGTCCTCTGACCAGTTTTTGATAGCTAATCTTGTTGATGGCTTTGAAGTTCAGGTGACATAGTCTTTTGTGCCACAACCATCCATTTTCAGCTATTGTCTTGGATAGAAAATAAGTGTTGGGGGCTCCTGTGTTCCAATCTATCATGTAAACATCTCTCCTTCTGAATCCTTGTAGATTCACTTCTCTAGATAGGATATCTATCACCATGCATTTCCAAATGGTGAAGACTACTAGGTTCTTCTCATCACAAAACTGACTTATGCTCAAAAGGTTGTACTTGAGCCCTTTGACATAATGGACTTTGGATATTGTTATGTTTCCTCTGTGCAGCTCTCCAAATCCTTTTGTTTGACCTCTAGAGCTATCTCCAAAGGTTACATCTGGGCCTCTTTCCTTGGTATAATTTGACAGCACCTTCTTGTTCCCAGTCATATGCATTGAGAATCTAGAATCTACAAGCTATTCTTCACCTCCTGTATTTGAATTTGTGGAGATGTGGTAGAAGTCCTTCCACCTTATTTGAAATCAAACAAGCATAGATTTAGGTACCCAAATCTGTGTGGGTCCTCGGGGGTTAGTTGGTTTCCTAGAGAATTGATTTCTCCTTAGATTATGGAAGTTATGGTGATTGCCCCTAAAAGGTGTGTATGGTTTAGGTCTATATACTCGGTTAGGATTGTGTACTGGATATTCCTCATAAATTTGGTGGTGTGGGACATTTCTAAATTTTGGCTGAGACCATTTATAAAATCTTTGGGGTCTCCACACCTGTTCATTTTGAAAACTTGGATAATCTTGATGTTTCCATTAACCCCTCCCATTTTGAAATCTATTTCTAGGTGGTGTTTGATAATAGTGGGCATGTTGTCTAGGCTGCTGCTTTTGCCTTGGCCATTACCTAGTCGCTTGTCTAGGTGGCTGCCTTGTATACCTTGGCTGCTGCCTAAACTTTTGACTTAGATGCTGCAGACGGGACAAATGTTTCTCCCTTGATGAAAGTAGTTTTTGAACTAGAGGGAGTGTTGGCGTCATATCTAAGATCTGATCTGGAATAACGTGGCATTTTATTCATACACAACTCATCCAAGGTTATAGATGCCTTGAGAGATGTTATTTCCTTAGCTTGTGTATTACTTAGCTATGTCAATTTAGCAAACTCCGATTTAACATGAGCAAGTGCAGCTGATTTCTCGCTATTTAAAATAGTTAATCTTTTGATCTCAGTTGTAGTATTATCAGTCTGTTTTTTCAACTGGTCTTCAGCCTATTTTTCAAATTCAGATTTGGTTTTATTTAACTCTAGGCTGAGTTTTTCAAAGTTATCTTTCAGCTGCCTATTCTCATCTTGCAGCTGGGTCTTCTCGGCTGATACAGTTAAGTGTGCATATTTTAATTTCTCAAAGTCTTTGAGAAGCTGATTGATAGATTCATGTAGGTCCATATCCTGAGACATGTCTGAGCTGTTATTATTTGAAATTGTGGGTTTAGATGTTACCTCTTCATCAGCTAAGTTGGCCATCAGACAATTGTACTCCTCATCATCATCAGAGAAGAATCCACTACTAGATTCTACTCTCTCTTGGTCTTCTCCAATGAAAGCTTTTCTCTTGTCTTCTTTTCTGCCCACTTCTTTCTTGCCTTCATCCTTCTTAAGATCAGGACATTCAATTTACATATGTCCTGTCTTATGACAATTTTAGCATTCAACCTTCCAGCTTCCAGCCTTTTCATTCCTTCTTGGATTTTCTTTATCATTCTTCTTATACTTGGAGTAGTTCTTCCGGAAGTTACTAAATCTTTGCATTATGAATGCCATCTCTTCCTCAAAATCTAGGGGATTTGGAGGCTTGACTTCAGATAGGCTCTTGGCAGTGAACTCAGCTACAAATGTTATTCCCTTCTCTGCAGGCTCGGTTGATGATGAACATGGAAGCTCAAACTCATAAGCCTTTAGATCAGAGAACAACTCCTGGATCTTTATCTTGTTGAGATCCTTGGACTCTCTCATGGCCACTACCTTCATATTCTATTCTGGGTTGAGAGATCTTAGAACTTTCAGGGCCATGTCCCTGTTGCCATATGTTTTTACCAGAGAATTGATTTCATTTATTATCTCTGTGAATCTTGTGTCCACTTGGTCGATAGATTCACCATTCTTCATTTTGAAGTTGTCAAATTGTTTAGTAGAAATTGACAACTTATTCTCTTTTATCAGCTCAGTTCCTTCACACATCACAGCTAATGTATCCCAAATTTCTTTGGTATTATTACAGTTTTTGATATTGACCATGGTTGATTTGTCAAGAGTCTGGTACAGCACATCTCTGGCTCGATTTTTGAGATTGGCCAGCTTCCTTTGTTCAGGGGTCAACTCCGTCCTGTTCTTGGGGATCTTCTCTGGCTTCTCGGCTGCAATTTCTTCAGGGGTGTTGTCCTTCTCAAAGATGAAAGGACCGACTCCAATTATGCACCATATGTCGTCATGTATGGATGATAATTGTGCATGCATTCTTATCTTCCAAAGATCATACTAGTCAACTGAAAAACATGTAACCTATAGTGCATGTGTTCCATTATAAATGAGAGATTAAAAAATATATCCTCGATATATGGATCTGGTTCTGAAAAATTGAACCAACCGCTCTGATACCACTTGTAGGTCACAACTCGTCAGGAATAAGTCTAAAGGGGGGGTGAATAAACTTATTGAAACCCTTTTTCCACGTAGGGTTTGGAGTTTCTCAGCTGTGATAAGTACAGATGACTTGCAGTCTTCTGTAGACAGGATATGCGGAAGACACAGCTGATGACGTAAGCAAATAACTAAATAATGGAACAGTAAATATGTATGCAACAGGTAAGATGATGTTTAAAGCAGTAAAACACATAGGCAATTATAGTGGTCTCAGAGGTGGAGTAATCCTCTACTAATCCAGTTTTCTTCAAACCAGTTGGAGATGAATTCATTATAATTCTCAACCAGTGATAAATATTATAGTGATTCTTCCTAGCTACAACAAATTCCATCCAGTGGAAATCCCGTCGTTGCAACTCCTTTGACTGCCTAGCACCTCTTGATCTAAAATCCTCGGATGTCTATCAATCTCACAAACTTCAAACAGTGAAGTATCCCGAACTCATTTTTAAAGACACGAGTAGTTTGTCTTCTCCAACTAAGAGCTTCTTCAAATAAGATCTTTGAACTCTTGCTCTTCACGATGTTATTGTTCGCTTTGTTTGCTTTGATTGCTTTGTTCGCTTGTAAGTGTTGTTCGCATCGTACTTTGCTCAATTCAAATCTTCAGGTATATATAGATGTCGATCCTTGATCTTCCTTCATAGCCATTGAATTTCCTGTAACAAATCTGTCCGTTGGATAAATAGACTTTTTTTTTTGCGAACATTGCAAGGCTGGATTCCCTTATTTTAATCCATTTCCGACCGTTGTGAAGACTTCCATGTTGTAGCACCGAAACTTTAGTTATAATATGCTTAAAGTCTTCAGAGGTGGGTCTCGATGATTATTTAATTTTTTGCTTTCCAGAAATCTCTCCAGTCAGAGCTAGAGGAGTATTATCTGAGTCTGAGTCTGATTGGTCGGCAGATGGCTCCTTATCTGCAGGTGACTTGTGGGTTGCAGGTGACTTCTGTGCTACAGGTGAGTCGGCCGCATCAGAGTGGTCTTCGTCTGAATCCGAAGGCCCTCTGTAGGGGGAGGTCCACTTGACATATCCTTCAGCATTTGGGCAGCCTTCCTCTCGACTCCCAGTTTCTTCAATGTTTCTTGGTCCAGATGACCAAGTCTCTTGTTGACGTGAAAGGCGTATGCAGTCCCTTTCGCCTTCCCAAGGAATTCCAAGATCCAGCTGATTGGCGTTCCAAAAGCCAGCTTGGTCTTAAATTTCTTCTCATCTTCTATCCAGTGAACTTTATTGACTTCACGGACCAACTGTCTGTATATGTAGTCAGCCCAGTCAATCCTCTCACTCTGGAGAAGGGCTACCATCACCATGAACTTGGCAGATGACAGTTGGGCATAGCTACCTGCCATTCCCATCATGATTTTATTTGTGATGTCCAATGCATATCGGTACTCTTTCTTCAAGTCGCCTCTCTTTGCCATCAGTTTCAGCTTGGACGGCTATTCTGGTAGTTTGATGCCATACCAGGTCTCTACGGCGCTTTGCTTGAGGGATTCAACAACTATTCCCATTTATTTCATCTCGAATGCCTCCGCGACAGTCTGAGGAGAAATCGTCACCTCCTCTACAAAAATCGATCTCTTGATTCCCGATTCCGTGACTTCGGCTTCCTTGTAGAAACAAATGACTACTTCCTTGTAGAGAACCTTGGGGTTAATATCCAAAAATGGGAAGATCTCATTTTTCTTCATCACCCGAATGATAGAATACATATCTGTCTCCAGATTCACCTCGAGCAAGCCTTAAAAATCGACCACCAGACTGAAAATAATCTGGTCCTTCACAAGCTTGAGGTTGACTCCTTCGAAATATGATTCCATTTCTGTAGATAAAATTTCTCGCTAAGTGTATTGAAGATTCAAAGGATTTTTTGCTTTTTAAAAAATTAGGGTTTCTCGAGTTTGAAGACGATAAAGTTTCTGAGAAATGATTTCGCCGACTTAAATAGCCATTTCAAAAGGCGTTTTGAGTTTAATAATAATTAATTTAAGCGGCGGTTCAACTTTTGAGAATTTGAAAAAATGACGGTAATATTTTTATTGGACATAGTGGCGATCGTGTGAACATGTATTTACCACGTTTAAATAAATAATAATATAATGTTCAAGAGTCGGTCAGGGACAAGAAAACTTAGTTGGTTGACCGTTTGACTGCTCTGCATCAGGTAGCTTGTGTCGCCTGTGGGTCAGCTAAATTTTTCTTATCTTATTTGCATCAGGTGGGATATTTTGCCTGAGGTCAGCTTCATCTGTCCTTCGTCTCCTCAGCTGATCTGCTCAGGTAGAATGATTGTATACTCTGATCAGGTTGATCCTCCTTAACTGCTTCAGGTATCTCTTCCTCGTCTGCATCAGGTAAGTTCCTTCCCTCGTCTGATCTGATCATCAGGTAGCCTTCTCGTCTGTACTAGATTCACAATCTAGTCATCCAAGTTCCCTGCTCAGCTCCAAAAACCTTTCTTCTGGCAAAGGTTTGGTAAATATGTCAACAATCTGGTATTACGTGCTAACTCTTTCTACTCTGACTCTTTTATTAAGCACATGATCTCTGATGAAATGATGTTTAACATCAATGTGCTTTGTCCTTGAGGGAAATACTGGATTATGGGTTATTGCAATTGCACTGTTGTTATCACACCATATTGGGACTTCATTTGCAATGATGTTGTAGTCCCTTAGCTGTTGTCTGATCCATAGAATATGTGCACAATAGCTACCTGCAGCTAGGTATTCTGACTCTGTGGTTGATATTGAGTTAGATACCTGCTTCTTGCTAAACCAGGATATTAATCTGGTTCCTAGGAATTAGCACGTTCCACTGGTGCTTTTCCTATTAATTTTGCATCTTGCAAAGTCTGCATCTGAGTATCCTGATAGCTCAAAGTTGTCATCTTTAGGATACCATAGTCCAACATTGACTGTAGACTTAAGGTATCTGATAATCCTTTTAGGTGCTTCCTGGTGAGACTGCTTTGGCTTGGATTGAAATCTTGCACATACACCTACTGCATAGGAAATATCAGGTCTGCTTGCAGTGAGATATAGCAATGATCCAATAAGTCCTCTGTAGTGGGTTGAATCCACTGATATGCCTCCTTCATCTGCATCTAGGTGTAGGCTTGTGCTCATTGGTATTCTTGCTGGTTTGGCTGATTCCATTCCAAATCTCTTGATTAAGTCTCTTGTGTATTTGGCTTGATTGATGAAAATTCCATTATTCATCTGCTTGACTTGCAAACCTGGAAAGAAATTAAGCTTTCCCATCATACTAATCTCAAATTCTCCTTGCATGAGATTTGAGAACTTCTCACATAGCTCTGCGTTGGTTGAGCTAAATATGATGTCATACACATATATTTGTACTAAAAATTTGTGGCCTTCATGCTCTACTCTGAATATAGTCATGTCCACCTTGCCTTTGTTGAATCCGTTTTTCTCTGGAAACATAGATAATGTTTCATACCATGCTCTTGGTGCCTGCTTGAGTCCATAAAGAGCTTTTAGAAGCTTGCAGACTTTGTATCCTTTGACAAATCCTGGGGTTTGCTCCACATATACTTCTTCTTCTAGAATTCCATTGAGAAAGACACTTTTCACATCCATTTGGTAGACTTCAAACTCCTTGAGTGTTGTATATGCAAGGAATAGTCTGATGGCTTCCAATCTTGCAACAGGTGCATAAGTTTCATCAAAATCTATTCCTTCACATTGTGCATATCCTCTGGCGACTAATCTGGCTTTATTCCTAACAACAGCTCCATCTTCATCACACTTGTGCTTCTACACTCATTTGGTGCCTATAACCTTCTTGTGATCTGGTCTATCTGTCAGTTCCCAGATATTGTTTCTCTTCATATGGGTGAGCTCTTCATACATTGCATTGATCCATGAGTAGTCCTCCAGTGCTTGGTCTATTGTCTTGGGTTACATTTGAAACATGAAACATGAGAACATTGCTATTCCTAATGGTACTGTGGATTGTATAGTTCTGACTCAATCAGTTAGGTTTCCAATGATCTGTTGAATGGGATGATCTCTAAGCCATTTGGGGATCTCTTCTTAAGGGTTTGTTCCCCCTGTAGAGTTGCTTTGGTGGACTTCTTCTCTCTGTGCTTCAGCTTGGTTATGACCCCCTTGGTCTGCAACTAGATCAGCTACGGTCTTGTCATCTGCAGGTGGGGATCCTGACTGTTCTTCAGATGGGTCTTTATCAGCTACAGATGGGTCTTCATCAGCAGCATTTGGATCAGGTAGGTTTTGGGGTCCTATTTGATCTGCAGTTGGGTCTTCAAGCTGATCTGCATGTGAGTCTATCATTCCTATATCATGAATGCTGACTTCTTCTAGGGTGGCAGATTTGAGCTTATTCTCAATTAATTCCACCTGTTGCCTGTACTCAACAGTAGATTCATCAAACACAACATGAGGTGTTTCCACAACTAAGGTTCTTTTGTTAAATAATATGTATGCCTTGCTTATTGGTGAGTATCCTATAAAAATACCATCATCAGTTTTAGCATCAAAGGCATTCAGTTGGTTTTTACCATTGTTGTGGATGAAACACTTACAACCAAAAATATGAAAATATGCAACAGTTGGTGTTCTGCCATTCCAAACCTCATAGGGAGTTTTGCCATATCTCCCTATAATCATACTCCTGTTCTGAGTGTGGCATTCTGTGTTGACAGCGTCAGCCCAGAACCTCTTTGATAGATCAGCTTCAGCAATCATGGACCTGGCATCGTCCTTCAATGTTCTGTTTCTTCTTTCAGCAAAACCATTCTGCTGTGGAGTCCTGGTTGCAGAGACCTCGTGCTGGATTCCATTCTGATCACTGTATTCAGTGATTGCCTTGTTGAGAAATTCTCCTTCTCTATCTGATCTGATCTTGATGATTGAGAGGGATTTCTCATTTTGGATCTTCCTTAGCAGCTCAGGTAACTTTGTCAAAGTTTCACTCTTTTTATAGAGAACAACAATCCATGTATATCTTGAGTAGTCATCTACTACTAGAGCATGCTTTCTTCCACTCAATGTCCTTATCTTGATGAGGCCAAATAGATCCATATGAAATAGATCTAGAATCCTTGTGGTGAGAGTGGTAGGATGAACTGGTTTAAATGATGCTCTGGTTTGCTCCCCTTTATGACTTGAATCACAGAGAGCTTCCTTTCTGAATACTTCTTCTGGAAGTCCTCTGACCAGCTTTTGAGAGATAATCTTGTTGATGGCTTTAAAGTTTAGGTGACATAGTCTTTTGTGCCACAGCCATCTATATTCAGCTATTCCTATAGAATTGATTTCTCCTTAGATTATGGAAGTTATGGTGATTGCCCCTAAAAGGTGTGTGTAGTCTGGGACTATATCCTCGGTTAGGATTGTGTACTGGATATTCCTTATAAAATTGGTGGTGTGGGCCATTTCTAAATCTTAGCTTAGACCATTTATAAAATCTTTGGGGTCTCCACACCTGTTCATTTTGAAAACTTGGATAACCTTGAAGTTTCCATTTACCCCTCCCATTTTGAAATCTATTTTTAGGGAGTCTTTGATAATAGTGGGCATGTTGTCTAGGCTGCTGCTTTTGCCTTGGACATTGCCTAGTCTCTTGTCTAGGTGGCTGTCTTCTATACCTTGGCTTCTGCCTAAACTTTTAACTTGGATGTTGCCTATTTTGAAATACAGGTTTGTAAGTTGGCTCAGCAGACGGGACAACTGTTTCCCCCTTGATGAAAGTAGTTTTTGAACTGGAGAGAGTGTTGGGGTCATATCCAAGGTCTGATCTGGAATAAAGTGGCCTTTTATTCACACACAACTCATCCAAGGTTATAGATGCCTTGAGAGATGTTATTTCCTTAGCTTGTGTATTACTTTAGCAAACTCAGATATAACATGAGCAAGTGCAGCTGATTTATCGCTATTTAAAACAGTTATTCTTTTGATCTCAGCTGTAGTATTATCAACCTGTTTTTTCAACTCGTCTTCAGCCTGTTTTTCAAATTCAGATTTGGTTTTATTTAACTCTAGACTGAGTTTTTCAAAGTTATTTTTCAGCAGCCTATTCTCATCTTGCAGCTGGGTCTTATCGGCTGATACAGTTAAGTGTGCAAATTTTTCTCGTCTTCTTTTCTCTTGTCTTCTTTTCTGCCCACTTCCTTCTTACCTTCATCCTTCTTAAGATCAGTACAGTTAATTTGTATATGTCCTGTCTTATGACAATTTTAGCATTCAACCTTCCAGCTTCCAGCCTTTTGATTCCTTCTTGGATTTTCTTTATAATTCTTCTTATACTTGGAGTAGTTCTTCCGGAAATTGCTGAATCTTTGCATTATGAATGCCATATCCTCCTGAAAATCTAGGGGATTTGGAGGCTTGACTTCAGATAGGCTCTTGGCAGGGGACTCAGCTGCAAATGTTATTCCCTTCTCTGCAGGCTCGGTTGATGATGAACATGGAAGCTCAAACTCATAAGCCTTTAGATCAGAGAACAGCTCCTGGATTTTTATCTTGTTGAGATCCTTGGACTCTATCATGGCCACTGCCTTCATATTCCATTCTGCATTGAGCGATCTTAGAACTTTCAGGGCCACCTCCCTGTTGCCATATGTTTTTCCCAGAGAATTGATTTCATTTATTATCTATGTGAATCTTGTGTCCACTTGGTCGATAGATTCACCATTCTTCATTTTGAAGTTGTCAAATTTTTTAGTATAAATTGACAACTTATTCTCTTTTATCAGCTCAGTTCCTTCACACATCACAGTCAATGTGTCCCAAATTTCTTTGGCATTCTTACAGTTCTTGATCTTGACCATGGTTAATTTGTCAAGAGTCTGGTACAGCACATCTCTGGCTCGGTTGTCGAGATTGGCCAGCTTCCCTTCTTCAGGGTTCAGCTCCGTCCTCTTCTTGGGGATCTTCTCTGGCTTCCCAGCTGCAATTTCTTCAGGCGTGTTGTCCTTCTCAAAGATGAAAGGACCGTCTTCAATTATGCACCACATGTTGTCATATATGGATGATAAATGTTCCTGCATTCTTATCTTTCAAAGATCATACTCATCAACTGAAAAAATAGGTAACATAGAGTACATGTGTTGCATGTGTTCCATTCTAAATGAGAGATTAAAAAATATATCCTCGATATATGGATCTGGTTCTGAAAAATTGAACCAACCGCTCTGATACCACTTGTAGGTCACAAGTCGTCAGGAATAAGTCTAGAGGGGGGGTGAATAGACTTATTGAAACTCTTTTTCCACGAATGGTTAGGAGTTTCTCACCTGTGATGAGTACATATGACTTGAAGTCGTCTGTAGACAGGATATGCAGAAGACACAGCTGATGACGTAAGCAAATAACTAAACAATAGAACAGTAAATATGTATGCACCAGGTAAGATGATGTTTAAAGTAGTAAAACACACAGGCAATTATAGTGGTCTCAGAGGTGGGGTAATCCTCTACTAATCCACTTTTCTCCAAACCAGTTGGAGATGAATTCACTATAATTCTCAACCAGTGATAAATATTATAGTGATTCTTCCTAGCTACAACAACTTCCAGCCAGTGGAAATCCTGTCGTTGCAACTCCTTTGACTTCCTAGCACCTCTTGATCTAAAATCCTCGGATGCCTATCAGTCTCGCAAACTTCAACTAGTGAAGTACACCGAACTCGGGTTTAAAGACACGAGTGGTTTGTCTTCTCCAACTAAAAGTTTCTTCAAATAAGAACTTTGAACTCTTGCTCTTCACGATGCTATTGTTCGCTTTTTTTGATTTGATTGCTTTGTTCGCTTGTAAGTGTTGTTCGCACCGTACTTTGCTCATTCAAATCTTCAGGTATATATAGATGTCGATACTTGAGCTTCCTTCATAGCCGTTGCATTTCCTGTAACAAATTCGTCCGTTGGAGAAATAGACTTTTTTGTTTTTCTTTATGAATGTTGCAAGGCTTGATTCCCTTATTTTAATCCATTTACGACCGTTGTGAAGACTTTCACATTGTAGCGCCGAAACTTTAGATTATAATAGGCCTAAAGTCTTCAGAGGTGGGTCTCGATGAATATTTAATTCTTTGCTTTCCGGCAATCTCTCCAGTCTGTCTCTCTACGCCTGCATGTGACTTTCTGTGATTATTGACTTTTCAACGCATGCTGGCGTGGAATGGATTACTTGACTGATCACTTATTTAATCTCGTACAGTCATCCTTATCCGATGTCGGAATTCTGTGATGTAACTTCTCTGAGATGAAGTTCTCTGTCCTGATGAATCTTCTATGATCTGATGTCTTCTGACCTGATGAACTTATCTGATCTGATGGTCAAACTTCAGTTGACTTGGACTCCATCTGATCTCTTGACTGCAGTTTGGTCAAACTTACCTAATAATGAGTTGACCAGGACTTCTCTGATAAATCTCTTTCTGCAGAAAGTTGTCTGATGATAAGTTGTTTGTGGTCAACCTTCTCTGGACAGGTGAGTTGACCAAGACTTCTCTGATTAAACTTGTCTGCAACTCAGCTTTCTGTAGTGTTTGGTCAAACCTCTCTGATGTATCTGTTTGACCAAAACTCGTCTGATATTGAACTTCTCCGTGATTTATTCTTAGCCGATTTTTAGCCTAACTTACATGGCCTATAGAAGATACTCATTTAGTTTTTCTTTACATGTTTCCAAGTACTTAAAACATACATAATCTGGCCTACAGAAGATACTCATTTGGTTCTTCTTTATATTTTGCCAAGTATTTAAAATATACATTTGAATATTCAAATACAGGGATGGCATCATCAAAATCTATTAAGTATTCCTAACAGAGAGATGTTTGAGGTAGAAAGTAGGCTACTTGGATAAACTTCATGGGTGTTGGAGGAGTGAGTAGAAAAATCGTGTAATTGTAATAATTATCTATATAGTGGACTTTATTCTTTCGTCCTTGTGGTTTTTATCCTATTTGAGAGTTTTCCACATTAAAATTTTTTGTGTTGTTATTATATTCCTATTTTCCTTTCTATTTTCACAAGAGAAGTTATGGCCAGAAAATTTTGAGGACCAAATTCCCAACACCGAGTGCATGTTGCAATATGCACTCCACGTAGATTTAGTTTGAAAATAAAAAAATCAGCAGTGCCACTCAAGTTCAGTAGTTTAAGGAATCGACTCAGTATCAAGTCATTGGACTATAACTCAAGTTAACCTGCAAAATTATACTCCATATTTGCGTCCTTCTATCTTGCCACTTGTTCGAACATGTGATCTACCTTCATAATTATTCGGCACTTCATCTTGGGACATTTATCATAACTTATATCCACCTACTCTTTTGATAGCTTTTATCATCAATGCAAAAACAACCCAACTCAGGTTTGTACTGATCATATAGATTGTCAACAATAGTCCATGATATTAACCCATTCTACGCTTAATGTTTCATACCACAAAGCAAAAATCCTAACACAACACTTGGTGCTGTCAAAGATCAATTCACTTGATGGTAGTCAATCCGCTCGGACATCAACATAACCAATCACATCCAGCTCAACACCTACCTGCCAGCGGCATAGTTAGCTCGGAGTATCATCGATCCTACCGGTCCATTAGAGCCGTAAAGTGATCCCAAAAACCCGATTTACCAGATCAAGCTTAGATGCCATGTGGAGGTTCGACCAGACAGAGGGATTACTAGAGTGAAGAATATGGATCAAGCCAACCATGACCGACCAGAGTGATAGAGAATGGTGGACCTACCTCGGTGAAGACCATAGTCCATCCTGATAATGGATAACTATCAAGACAAGCACGCGGAATAAGCACATATGACAGTTATCGTGATTTGTCCAGCCCTTTATTGAGGCTCCGTCAAATACCGACATGCGTCCCAGGAACATTTCTCTTCTTTTGACAGGTACTTTGGACACATCCCAATATTTCCCAGTTGTCAACCCCTTGATTGACCAGGATCCTCTATAAATAGAAGGAATATACAATGAAAAAGCACTTTTAAAAACTTCTTGTTAAAAAAATAACATCCACCTTGTAATACACCAAGTGTAAAAGACTGACTTGAACAACCAGCTCGGCTCTTCACTTAAATATTAACAAAAATCATATTTTACGCATCTACAAGGATTTTTTGTCTGATTCTTATATTATGTGGCCTTGACTTATCTATCCCTAGGTAGAGATCAATGCAGATTTTGTTGACCGGATGAGGCATCAACAAATTGTCGCTAGAAGGAGGTCTTTTTGTAGTCAACATCTGCAAGAATCAGTGTGTTTGAGCCGAGATTTATGGAAATTTTACCCCATCTTAATACTATCATGTCACAGGGAATCTTCCAGCGCCAACGTCCGAAGGAAGCTGATCCCCAGCGTGCCACTGAGGAAGAAAACTACTCAAAGCGGTGGAATGTCTCAAGCACCCTGCATCTATTCAAGGAATGAATGCCCTTATGGTACGCGCTAAAAAGAGTGCTCGCTTCCGATTAGAGAAATCCTCGGGGAAAAGGCCCAAACAATCGGATTGAGGCCCAATCCCAAACGACCCATCCGACCGCCCCCGAGGGAACAATAAGAGAGCAATTTCCCGGACTATTGAGGGAGAAGAAAGTAAAGGTGACTGGAAAAGCCCTCATCAATATCGAAAATATTGGGTTTTTCATGTATCTAGTACATTGAATATGTGCAAAAAGCAGTGGAATAAAAAAAGAAAAATCCAAGATGAGGATCTCATATAGAAATTTAATTGTTTAATCAAAAAGGGTTTGTCGAATTACCTTAATTCGATTAACATATCTAGATCCGGATGTGAAAGCCACATTTCTCTTTCCATGAACCACGCACGAACAATTGCAAAATTCGGATTGATAGATACTTACGAATAATATTGATTAATAGTGCACCAAACAATTCCTTGCCATAATGATTACATTATTGATCAAGATCAACTAAGGAAAGAAAATGGGATGGCCGAACCCAAACTCCTACTATAGAAGGTGGCGAACGAATTATGTAATAAGGGTTGGTTGGTTTTCACTTCTCTCAAGTAGGATTGTTTGAGCTGTGTGGTTGTCTCCTTCTTCTTTTTCAAGAATATTGTCCAGGAGTACCTTGAAAAATCATCAACGATAACAAGACAATAATTCTTACCTCTCAGACCGATAGGGTCTATAAATCCTTATGTAGTAAATCTAGGACTCTGTGGGTTGAGTGAGACATCCTTTTATACCATAGCCAGCTTTGATCTGCAGCGCATTTGACAACAAAACAAGGAATTACAGCACTAATAGGTCTCCAACAGAAAGACGTGGTATAATGAGCTTGATTCCCCGATCAGTGCCTTTAGCTTGCTTCTCCAAACATGTCTCTTTCATCCTTTTCCTGCTGCTCAACATCTGGTAGCTTTGTACATTAGGATGAGGACATCTATTTACATAGTGTTGTGGCTTCCTGTAGTTATAACATAAGTTAGAGTCTCCTGAGGATGGTTACTTGGAACTCATATTATTTGAGGTTTTCGTTCTATAGGGAGCCTTTCCAGACTTCTTGATGAACTTTTGGAACTTATGAATGAGTTGTGCCATCTAATCCTGTGACAGCACATCACCATCATCTCCAACAGCTTTTGAGGTATTGGGGGTGGATCCGTGTCTTTGTCCGATACAGCAACAAGTGTTGTAGTCTTTACAAGGGACTCTTCGCCCTTCTCTCTCTTGTATATATCATTCATAAAAGCCTTGAGTTAGAAAATAGGTCGAAAGTAGATATATCATTACTATTACAAGATACACGCGTAGTGGTGGTCTTAATGTCCCACCGGGCAGGGAGTGATCTAAAAATTTGAAGGTTATTATCCTTCTTGGACTACAATTTGCCCAATGTTTGCATAACTGTAGTCTTAATGTCCCATCGCGTATGGAGTGATTTAAAAAAATTGAAGGTTCTTATCCTTTTTATATTACACATTGCCCATTGCTTCAAGTTTACCGACAATGCCAGTGAATCTGAGGTCAAGATCCTCAAGAGTTTCTCATGGTTCATTTCGAAAGATACAAATTGGTGAGTGAATTTTGAAACTTTGTCTTCCTTTGAGAGCTCAGTACCCTCGCAAATCATATTGAGTTTCTACCATATTTTCTTAGCTGTTTTACAGCTCTTTACCTTTGAGAATGTGCCTTTGTTGAGAGTGGCAAATGGCACATTCATAGAAACATTGTCCAAGTTGGTTCGCTTGTGC
Organism: Orobanche coerulescens; assembly: GCA_033398695.1. Lineage (NCBI taxonomy): Eukaryota > Viridiplantae > Streptophyta > Magnoliopsida > Lamiales > Orobanchaceae > Orobanche > Orobanche coerulescens. Next base: position 75,075,368 of record CM065807.1, on the reverse strand, counting down.
TCTTCGATGGTCCACTAAGCCCGAGAGTTCTCGAGCATCTCTGCATGGGGTTGGCCTTCCACTCTGGAAGTTGTATTAACCTTCATGACGGTGATAGGTCTTTCATGTATAATGAAGAGTATCTCTTCATGCATAGCAACTAGATGTGCTTCCATTTTAATTCTACACTCATCATTCGCTAATTGAGAACATATGAACTTTATTAATCATAGGTGAATCTATGGAGAGAATATAGGATGAATGAGAGAGTAGAATATGCAGTTCTGGAAGCTTGTGATTGTGGATCTGGTTCAGGTTACAAATCGACTGCTTTTTTGTAGAACCAACCGCTATGATACAACTTGTTCGTCATGTGACACTTAATGACAACTTAGAAGGGGCGTTGAATAAGCTGTACTTTTTTTTAGAAGTTTAACATGCGGTGGAATATTAATGCAAGTTGTTATGACTACAACAACTAAATGATCTCATGTTAGCTTAATGCTTACATGGTTTTTCAGAGTAAGTATAAAACAACCACAGGCAGTAGATAAGCAGCAAATACAGGAAGTAAAAACATAAGGTTTAATGTTGTTTGAAGCGACGTCCTCTACGTCCACCATTTCTCCACACAAGAGTAATTGTTTATTAAAATCACGACGTACACAACTGTATGATTTTAACTAAACCCATCACTATCGTTCTCACAAGAGATTGAAGCTTCATTGTGAACTCTCTTCATCCCACACAGTTTAAAAAGGTTCATTTTTAGTCCACACAGGCTAATGTACTCAAGGATCAAAGTAGGGTATTACAAGGTGTTCCGAACAGCAGCTGTATGCTTTGAGTTCCTTATTGTAATGTGTTGATCATAATAGAGGACTGAATATCTCTTCAATATGAATAGGCATTGTAGGCTTTAAAGATATTATTTTCTCGTGTATGATATCGCAAGATGACCAACTTTTTATACTTCAGATTTTTAGCAATATCTCAGATGATTCAGTTAATTTAGTAAAAGAGCAAGTCCTCTTGACTGTGATATTTGCAACCTTGGAAATAGATCCATTATAAATGTAGTCATTGTCCAGGGTGGTGAGATGTGGACACTTTAGATTGACGGCTGATGAATATTTGAATTAACGTGTCTAGCATTTAATGCTTCAGACATTCTTTTTTGCCTTCATTAAATGCTCTTCAGTCTATAGTCTACGCACACATTAAATGCTGTCTGCATCAGCATCAAATGCACCTTTAAAAATCATGAATATTTTTTGAACAAAGAATTAATTTTATTTCACAATGGTTTAAAGTTCCAAGTACTTTTCCCGTTGAATTTATATTTTACTTTTCCAAAGTAAAATGCCTATAGTGATTATGTTGTGGCTAACTGTTTCTTTTGTTGTAAGCCTAATCCTCATTTCTTTATAGGAAGAACGTTCTTTGAGCGATGTATGAAGATTGTTGCAGGATGTTGGCTGTAGGATGCATTTATCAAAATACTTAGTTTTTTTATTCCAACAAGTATGTAAGTATCCATATCTTTGAATAAGAACACACAAGAAACATAAATCTCTAGAAACAAGAACCTTCAGTTTATGAATTTCACCACATGTATCGTTCAGTTAGATGTTCTCCTATAATTTAACGAACTACACCCAATGATATTTGTACCGACTCAACCATATTATGATTAAACACAAAACCAATATCCAATCTGGGTAACTTTTCTAGTCTTCACTGTAAAATACATAGGAGAACACAATGTTTCGCACTGTGGGATTCTATCGATGATTGCTCAACGAGATTAGAAAATATTATCTAGTTCTAATTCATGTCAACTCAATCCAACATTTATTACCAGCAATAATGCACAATGGCGACAAAAAATATTCCATATCCGATATCAATCGATATGATATGTAGTCAAAAACTCAATAGTATCTATCTAATTTCTCAAATTTAATACGGTTCGAATCCAAATAACTTTTGCTAAATATTTTAACTCCAAAATTAATCCAATTATATGAAAAATGTATTCTAAAATTCTGAGATATTACAATGTTGTTGTGCGGTTTATCGTCTATAGGGATCATTTTCAATCCCCTCACATCAGTTGATAAGGACGTTCGGGCCCTATCCCTATAATATCCTCTTCCTTCCGGAGTGACACCATACCCAAGAATCCAATTAAGATGGGTCAGTCGATCTCCTTTCCTGTGTAGGTTCCCTTTATCTGAATTATCTACGCAAATTTCCTTCTGAGAGTATCCTTGAGAGTTCATTTGATGCGGAAGCCAGCGTCCTGCAATGGTTGAAAATTTTGGATTGTTTGATTAGTGCACAGAAGTATATTTTCAACTCATTTTTCATCCATGTTTTAAGTTCTTCGATTATATGTTGTGTGTCCTTGGGCAGCACAATCTCGACAGGCTTTCTGACATTGTCCTTCCATGGAAAGTTGGGATTAGAGAACTTGGGCCTGGATCCTCCAACTCTGTATCTTTAGTCCTTGCCCAATGCCTGGCCTAACCAGTCGGCTGATAGCTTGGACTACAATATCTTTTACTTGACTCAAGTTCTTTCCATTTTGGCTTTCTTGGACACAGTTCATAATTTTGACAAGGTCCACAACTGTTGTAGCCAATTCATGGGTCTTAGAGTGTCCCCCCTCAATTGATGAGTACTAAATCTTACAGGGGTTTTATCAAGCTGTAGCATTTTTAATTCTTGACGGAGCATACAAAACTTGATGTGCTTAGAGGATTTGTGAAGATGTTAGCAATTTGTATGTCAGCGTGGAGCTTCTCGATCCGAACATCATTATTTTCTACATGATTCATGATGAACTGATGTTTCATATCTTTGTGTTTAGTCCTAAGTGCAATAAAAGATTGTGCATGATTGTGATTGCACTCGTACTAGCACACATTATTGGAGTCTCTTTTGTCTCACCATGCATCTATTGTTGCATCCAAAGGATATGCATACAGCATCTTCCAGCATCACAATAATCTAACTCACATACATCTTGGTTGAAGGAAATTACAAAGTCCACTTGTACTCATCTTATCCAGCATGAAGCCTTCAAGACCCAAATCATTGTAGCCTACCGAATCGAATCGTCCTTCATTAAGATACCATAATCATATATTGGTTGTTCCTTTGACATACTTACAGATTCGCTTGCCAATAGTAAAGTGTGATGTTTTAGGTGCTACCTTGATATCATGCCCACATTCCTAAAGTAAATTAGATATCAGGGCTGCTGGCTTAGGTATGGGATTGAGTATATAAGCTTTGTATAGAGTGATTGGTGTATTGACTTTCAATATTCGTCAGCGCTTATCTCTATGGAGGTGGTTATTGGAGTTGATGAAGTCTTCGAGGAGTTCATCCCAAATTTGGTGAGCAACTCATTGTTGTACTTTTCTTGGTTGATGAAAATACCTGTCGGTAACGCTTTACCTACAAACCTAAGCAATAACTTAATTCTCCCACCACATTTATTTCAAATTTACTTCGCATGAGGTGTAACACCCCCGATATATTCAAGAATAATACAGCGCCGTAAATCCTTTACATAGGGATTTACAAGGCTGAAGAAATGAAAAGAACAATAATAGATATCAACGTACGAACGTAACTGAAATAAGATACAACAGTTCTGACCAATACTGAAAATACAAATGTCCAAAGGAAAAGTATTAATACATCACCAAATTCAAATCATCACAAACGACGGCATACTTGAGTACTTATTAAAACGATACAAACAACAGACAAATAAACCCGGCCGGAACATCACTCTGCACCCTCGTCGTCATGCAACTCCAGTGGTTGTTTCCCCGCTCTCCTGGATCCTGAACATAAATAAATGTTCACCCCCGAAGGGGTTAGAACAACGATGCTAGTACAAGTACCACAACATATTATTCAACATCTCACGAAGAATAATAATAACATAAATGACAAAGAACCAAAGAGTCTTTTCCTACGAGAAACCCAATAATAACATACACATAATAATCACAACATGATATCACAACATATACATGGTAATTCCGATGATCCAGCGTTCACTGCCTAGACCCCCCGATGATTCCGTCAAACCAACCCGAGGTGGAAAAACCCGTCCGATGATCCAGCGCATGCTAGCATAGATCCCCCAATGATCCCGTCAGACCAACATGAGGTGGACATACAACAACGACATACATGTACAACAATATGTATAACATCAATACATAAAACAATTAAGGTACTTGCCTCGATTCGAAGACAAGAAAGACTTACACGAATATCAAAATGCTCGAAGGTCATCCCCTTCGATTAAACACGTTGCTAAGCTCGAACCTTAACAAAAGAAATAATATAGAATTTATCTCACGTCGTACGAATGTCTAACAATCTAATTTACGGCCGAAAGTTCATAAAACGTAATCTGCCTGAACTGCTTAGCGTACGCTACGTATTCTATGTAGCGTGCGTTAAGCATGCTCGTTAGCGCACGTAAACAACAAAGTCTAGCGTACGCTAACTATGTATCGACAGTCCTTTCTGATCAGCCGACTGACTCGCCTGATGACATAACGTACGTTACGTACCAAACGTAGCATACGCTAAACATGCCCGATAGCGTACGTTAATCTACATAGCTTAGCATACGCTAAGCGTGCATGGCAGTTTCACTACTGGGCAGCAGACTATTCTAATGGTGATGAAACTTACGAACTCCTCAGTGATTAACGTACGTTACCCGTCTACATATCATATTCATAACTTATGAATGATCTTACGGATTCAATCATCTTTGAATTCAAGGAAATGAATATCATCACAATTCTTATATTCAACTCGATTATCATTCTCATGTGAAGTTTGGTGATCTCAGGTTGATGCACTAGATTCCATTGTCATAATACATTCAGACTTCATCTTAAAGGTGAACTACCAATTCCAACTTGTAAGAAAGGGTACAACCTAAGATGATTCTTTCTAAGGTCCTTTTAACAAAAGTGATATCAACTCCAAGTTTACGATCAATGTGGCAACGTTATTCATACGGATAATCAATCTCAGAATATTCCTCTCATCATTTGACGTACTAGGATTCCAACTATGATGTTACAACGACGATATCATAAGCATACTCATTCCAACTTCTAAACATGATATTTGTTTGAATGATTCACCATTGGAACTCAATATCTTGATAGCATGATTCATATTATTCTTCAGAACACGAATCTAAGGCTGGAGATAGAATTAACATATCTTAAGATGAATAAATCACCGAGCCAAAAAGGTAGAATCCAACTCTGGTTGTTTGTATGCCAATCCAAGGTGCTTCTTCACTTCAATGATCAATCACAAGTGACATCCAATATTTAATGATCAATTAGAGGTGGTCTAAGTGTGTTTAAGGAGGATATAAGGCTTTCTGGTCTCTCAAGAACGAAGGACAAGTGAAGGGAATGTAAACCAAGTAAAATGGGTTGCTGTCCCTTTATAACATTTCTGTAGTTACGTTATTTAGCGCACGCTATCACAATATCCTTAGCGCACGCTAACTAGCATTGACTCAAAATCTGTCCAAGTTCGCCCGTGGGAATCTTATCCGGACCCACATCTGGCTGGCGCATGTGCTAGCCGCCCAGCTCAATAATTGACTGGTTATCGCACGCTACGCTACATTCCTAGCGTACGCTAATTCTAACCGATAACGTATGTTAAGCTATCCTTGTTAGCGTACGTTATCACGTATTTGCATGGGAAAATTTACATGTTGCCATACTCATGTACAAGGGTTCAAATACGAGAATATCATACTTCAATTATCGATATCATAATTCTGAATAATACAGGGTTCAGAACAGATGAAATACACAATAATAAATCCGGATATTACATACTCTCCTACTAAAAAGGAGTTTCGTACCGAATCTCAAGACGTAAATAACTCTGGATATCTGGACCTCATGATATCTTCCGTTTCCCAAGTGGCTTCTTCCACTCCGTGGCATGACCACTGAACCTTGACCAAAGCGATCAGTTTGTTCCTCAATTGCTTAAATCGACTCTCGAGTATCCTGATCGGTCTCTCTTCAAATGTGCCATCTTGAGCGACTTCGATCTCGTCGAAATCAATGACATGACTAGGGTCTGGTATATACTTCCATAGCTGGGATACATGGAACACGTTATGAACATGGCTTAATGACGGCGGTAATGCCAATCTGTATGCCAATTCCCCAACTCTCTCAAGAATTTCGAACGGTCCGATATATCTTGGACTCAACTTCCCCTTTCTTTCGAAACGAAAGATTCCACGAGTAGGACAAACCTTTAAAAGTACGTGATCTCCAGTACTGAATTCCAATGGGCGGCGGCATATGTTTGCGTAAGATTTCTGTCGACTCTGGGCGATCAACAGCCTTTCGTGAATCAAGGCTATCTTTTCTCGGGTCTGCACGATCAATTCCGGTTCCGTCCCGATCAAGTCTGATGAATCGTCCCAACATAGGGGCGATCTGCATCTCCTCCCGTATAATGCCTCAAATGGTGCCACCTTAATGGAAGCATGCCAACTATTGTTATAGGTGAATTCAATCAAAGGTAGATGAACTTCCCAATCTGTTGACCAGTCTAAGGCACAATCCCTCAGCATGTCTTCCACTATTTGAATAGTCCTCTCAGACTGTCCGTCTGTCTGTGGATGATAAGCTGTGCTAAAGTTAAACTCGGTCCCCAAGGCCTTATGAATTGCTTTCCAAAAATGCAATACAAAGCGACCATCTCGGTCAGAAATAATGGTCTTCGGCGTACCGTGCAATCGGACTATCTCTGAAATAAATACTCGTGCCAACCTCTCTTGTCCCCAAGTGTCTTTAATGCCTAGAAAATGAGCCGATTTGGTTAAACGATCAACTATCACCCAAATCATGTTCATTCCTATCTTGGTTCTCGGCATATTAGTGATAAAGTCCATCGATATGTCCTCCCACTTCCATTCAGGAATCGGGAGTGGCTTCAACATCCCGACAGGTCGTTGATGCTCGATCTTAACCTGCTGACAAGTCAAGCATTTCGAAACATAGTCCGCTACATCTTTCTTCATGTTGCCCCACCAGAAATTCTGCTTTAAGTCCTTGTACATCTTACTGGTACCCGGGTGGATAGAATAGGGCGTGCTGTGAGCTTCCTTCATAATCGTCTATTTCAGATCATCGACATCGGGAACACAAAGTCGGTTCTGAAATCTCAAAACTCCATCATCATGAATTACGAATCCGGGGGCCTTTCCCTTGATCAATGCATCACGTAACCGAATCATCAAAGGATCATCTTCTTGGTTATATTTGATCTCTTCGGTTAACGATGAAGTTATTTCCATCACGCATAGTTGTCCTTGGACTCTTTGCAACCATACTTCTATTCCTTCTCGAATCATCTCTCGTTGAATGCTGAGCTGGGAGGTCAGAGTTGTAACACCCCAAAAGGCGGCTATTACAGTGCCGTGAATCCCACACTGGGACCCACCAGGCGATATTCAAAACAGATTAAACAAATATTATTTGTGATACCGAACCACAATGAATAGTTATTACTCTGATTAGAAGTTTATTAAAATATGGCCAACGGCCTTACAATACACAGGATCCGAAAAACAAGTATAAACCATATGGGGATGGAAAATACTTCAAATGTCAAATACAACCAAATAGCAATTTAAATGAAGCAGGAAATAACATAACACGGTTTAACATAACCGGACAACAAAGATGTGGGGCCCCAGAACTAGTATCCTTAGAACCCTTCGCCGTCGACATGCTCTTCCCGTGCCTTGCATTTTCCTCGACCTAAAATACAATACAAGTATTTCGCCCAACACAGGGTCAGATATACATGATAATCAATTCTTCTGACATTATACAATTCACATATATATAGATTTCAAAGAAATCATTCCGACTATCAATCATACCCCTCGGGCGTATGAAACGATCAGTCACAAGCATCCAATACTATGGACGATTTAACAGTATGGCTCAAGATGGACATCACAGTATGCCCGACCCGGAAATGTGTCTGTATACATGTCCGCCCCGTATACGGAATCCAGAATATACGTGGGACAATGTATCTAATTAGCCTCACGAAACTACGTCTCGTGTGCACAGTCCAATGCGGAATAATATCCACGCATGACTATATATGTGCCTGGCTAAAAATCCTACACAATGACCAATCGGAACGCAGATATGATTCCGGATATGTCACGATACAACATGACAACGAATTCAACAAATCACATATCCGATTAAGGATCAAGAAAACTCACCGAAGTGAAAATAAGACCAACAAGATCAACGATTCAAAACGACGTACTTGGGAATGCAACCCCATGAAGAAAAACGGAATAACGTCGAGGACAATGTCAAATCACGACAAACATTTCATGAACAATTCATACATATGAAAGATATAACCATCACAAGAATCTAATCATCATTATAACCAAGCAAGATAACTTGCCTCAAATCCGTAAGCGAAAGATAGTCCTTCTCCAAATGATCAAACGGACGGTATCCTCGGTTAAACACTCAGTCGAACAAGCAACCTTGAATGAAACGTAATTCATTCAATAACATATTCACATAATATTAATATCAATTCGTAGGAAACGACGCCCGCAACCTACTCGAATAATTCATTCCACCCTAATGAATACCTTAACGATTAATGAAAGGTTTCAATACATCTAATTCATCTTCCAAAATCGGATTACCATACCAAAAGTGTCCTTTAATTCTCTTGTTATTCTATGAACAAAACATCTTCAATTTGCCAATAAAATGGGTTTAAATCAAATTCTCATGTTCTACAACATCTACTATTATAAAAGGATAGTCATAATGAATTTGATACTCAATCTACCATGACAATATCGTTCATAAACAGCATCATCTTCTTAAGAACACTATCTATTTAGCATGATGATGAACCACATTCTAAGTTATCAACACATTAGATTAATGAAAAGTTATTGTTGTAGTTATCAAGATCCTTATCATTCTTCAAAGACTTGTGAAGCTGAACCATAATGATTTAAAGCTTCTAAGATTTCTGAACAAGGTCATCTAATTCTATGTTTAACATTATCAAGTTCTTCCCAAGGTAATTAAATACCTAAAATGGTGTTTAAACACTCTATGATATCAAGTTCTTGATTAAATCCAGCTATGATGAAGCTAACCGATCCAACAATGTTCTACTGAGTTAAATTCGTCCAGTAAGATGAGTAATGATAACTATAAACATGATTACCATCACTACAACATCAAGAACTCATCTAATCTAAACCCTCATTTATCATATTCATCAAAAGTGTTAAAAAGGTTGGATTAAAACTATGTTTTACTTGATTAATCTAACTCTAGGTGAAGTATAATTCGTCATTAACATCAACATAAGAAAATAATGCAGAGAGGAAAGTACACCTACCTCCAGAAATGAAGAACAACTTCAATGCTATGAGAAAATATACTCCAAGCTCAAGAACAACTCCTAGTCTCCAAGGAAATGAACTCCACTCCAAGATTTAAGGCTTAGAAACAAGTTGGTGAAGGTTGATATCGTTTTGGTAGTGCAGAGGTATGATATGTGAAGAGAGAAATTCGGTTTGGGGTTGTGAAGAAATGAAAAACAGGCTGGTCCTATAAATAGACTGTGCAGACTTAGCGCACGCTATCGGAACAGTTTAGCGTACGCTAATGCACTCGCTATCCGGTCGATATTACGTACGTAAGCGGCTTACAGTGGCTACTGTCTTGAATTATCGCAGGCCGTTAGCGCACGCTAATGAGAAATGGGTTACGCACGGTAATAAAAGTAGATTCTCACCGACACGACAGCCTAGACCTTGATCACATGCATGCTAACGGCTAAGGAGTTCACGTGCTGAAGTCAACTGATGCCAGATTCCCTCTTAGCGTACGCAACATAGGAAACCTTACGCACGCTAAGGCACAGGATTAGCGTACGTTAATCGTTCTGTGTAGCGTACGCTACATCAACAGAAAAATTCGAAAATGCAACTCTCTAATTAACATCGAATCATCACATATGAAATGAAATAACAACGATATGATATTCAAATCTATAATACCTCAACATAATACTAAATGCAACGATTTATGATAATCAGATTATCCGAATAATACAACGACAGGTAAAAATGAAAAGTTACAGTCGGATATTACATACTCCCCCCCTTAAAAGGAGTTTCGTCCTCGAAACTAAGGGGTAAATAACTCGGGGTATCTCGCTCGCATACTATCCTCGGTCTCCCACGTAGCCTCCTCGACTCCGTGTCGTGACCACTGAACTTTCAGTAGGGGAATCGTCTTGTTCCGCAACTGCTTGATCCTCCTCTCGAGTATCTGTACAGGACGCTCCTCGTACGAATGATCCTCTGCTAATTCAATCTCTTCGAATTGAAGTACATGGCTCGGATCAGCAACATATTTCCTCAACTGGGAGACATGAAACACGTTGTGAATCTTACTCAAAGTCGGTGGCAAAGCTAGTCGATAGGCGGATCGCCTACACGCTCCAAAACCTCAAACGGCCCAATGTACCTTGGGCTCAGCTTGCCCCTCTTCCCGAAACGAAAAACACCTCGTGTAGGAGACACCTTCATTAACACATGGTCACCAACCTCGAACTCAAGCGGTCGTCGGCGGTGGTCAGCATAAGACTTCTGTCGACTTTGAGCCGTTAACAACCGACTCCTAATCAAAGTGATCTTCTCACGGGCTGCTAACAACATATCGGGTTCCGTACCCAGAGATTCTGACAGTTCGTCCCAACACAAAGGGGACCTACAGCGACGGCCATACAATGCCTCATACGGTGCCATCTGAATCGAAGCATGCCAACTATTATTATAAGTGAATTCTACCAAAGGCAGTTGGGCTTCCCAATCGTTCTTCCAATCAAGAGCACATGCTCTCAACATATCCTCTAGAGTCTGGATAGTTCTCTCTGACTGACCATCGGTCTGTGGATGAAAAGCCGTACTGAAATTCAACTGCGTGCCCATCGCACGATGAACTGCCTTCCAGAAGTGTGACACAAATCGCCCGTCACGGTCTGATACAATGCTCTTGGGGGTACCGTGTAGTCTCACAATTTCCTTAATAAACAGCTGGGCCAATCTCTCGGGGCCCCACGTGTCCTTAATCTCCAAGAAGTGGGCTGATTTGGTCAGACGGTCCACAATCACCCAAATCGTATTCATTCCTCGACGACTCGTCGGCAAGCTAGTGATAAAATCCATAGATATGTCCTCCCATTTCCACTCAGGAATCGGGAGCGGTTTCAGCATTCCTGTGGGTCGCTGGTGCTCAATCTTAACCTGCTGACAGGTCAAACACCTCGAAACGAATTCGGCAACCTCACGTTTCATATTCACTCACCAATAATTCTGCTTCAAATCCTTATACATCTTGCTAGAGCCCGGGTGAATAGAGTACGGGGTAGCATGGGCTTCCCTCATGATAGAGTTCCTCAATTCTTCGTCAGCGGGTACACAAACTCGATTTCTAAAACGTATCAATCCATCCTCGTGGATCACGAATCCAGGGGCTTTCCCCTGGGTTACTTCATCCCGAACTCGAGATAAGAATGGGTCCGTAACTTGCTTCGATTTGATCATATCATCAAGAGACGAAGAAATCTCAAGGGTGCAAAGTTGTCCCTGAACATGCTGTAACCAAACTTCAATTTCTGGCCTCATAAGGTCCAACTGCAACTCCCTCTGTGCTGTCAAACGGCTCAGCATCTGCTCCTGCACTGTCTTACGGCTCAATGCATCGGCAACCACATTTGCTTTACCCGGATGATAAAGGATCTCGACATCATAGCCCTTGATTAATTCTAGCCACCTTCTCTGCCTCATGTTCAACTCTTTCTGAGTAAAAATGTACTTTAGGCTCTTGTGGTCTGTAAAGATCTCGCAGGTAACTCCATAAAGACAGTGACACCAGATTTTCAAAGCAAACACCACGGCTGCTAACTCCAAGTCATGGGTTGGATAGTTAACTTCATAGGGTCGCAATTGTCTCGATGCATAGGCGATTACTTTCCCTTCCTGCATTAGTACACATCCCAGACCCTGTCTCGACGCGTCACTATACACCACAAATCCTTCCGTTCCCTTTGGTAAGACCAAAACAGGTGCCGAAATCAATCGACTCTTGAGCTCTTCAAAACTTTGCTGACATGTTTCTGACCACAAATACTTCTTGTCCTTTCGCAGTAAGTTAGTCATTGGTTGCGCAATTTTAGAGAATCCTTCTACGAATCGCCGGTAGTACCCTGCTAGGCCGAGGAAACTACGAACTTCTTTCACGTTCTTCGGTGGTAGCCAATCTCGAATGGCTTCCGTCTTTTGTGGGTCCACTCTCACCCCTTCGGCTGATATCACATGCTCGAGAAAGACAACCTCAGGCATCCAGAATTCACACTTAGAAAATTTCCCATAAAGTTGTTCCCGCCTCAATGTATCGAGAACTTGGTGGAGGTGACGCTCGTGCTCCTCGTGGTCGCGAGAGTAAATCAGAATGTCGTCAATGAAAACGACTACAAAGCGATCCAGATAGTTAATAAAAACTCGATTCATCAACTCCATGAATACTGCCGGTGCATTAGTCAGTCCAAATGGCATCACCACGAACTCATAATGCCCATAGCGAGTACGGAATGCTGTCTTCGAAATGTCAGACTCTCGAATCCTCAACTGATGATAACCAGATCTCAAGTCGATCTTAGAAAACACGGCGGCTCCCTGAAGTTGGTCCAATAAATCATCAATACGAGGCAAGGGATACTTGTTCTTGATGGTTACCCTGTTCAGCTCACGGTAATCAATACATAAGCGTAGAGATCCATCTTTCTTCCGTACGAATAACACTGGTGCTCCCCAAGGGGACGCACTAGGTCGAATATAGCCTTTGTCAGTCAACTCCTCAAGCTGGTTCTTCAATTCTTGCATCTCAGTCGGAGCCATACGGTACGGTGCTTTTGAGAGCGGGGACGTACCTGGTTCTAACTCAATAATAAACTCCACGTCACGATGAGGAGGTAAGCCTGGTAACTCGTCTGGAAATACATCGGGGTAGTCTCGGACTACCGGAATGTCGGCCAGTTCAACTGGTCGATCTGCTGTTTTGGTCATGTAGCACCAATAACCAATACACCCTTGATTAAGCAGTTTCGCTGCTTTCATAGCGCTGATGACTCTCCCAGAACGACTGGGATTATCACCTCGAAAAATACACTCGAAACCATCATCAGAAGTGACGGTTACCATCCGCTTGCGGACACTGAGTATTGCATCATGACGGTCCATCCAATCGATACCCAAGATTATATCATCCTTAGGTAGATCGACTACAATCAGATTTGACAACCACTCACGGTCGTTCAAACGAATCGGACAGTCCTGGACTTCACGATTTCCAATAATTCTTCTACCATCAGGTAGACCAATCACGTAGGGCTCACAATCGATAACATGATCTAGAGGCAAACGACTTAAACAAGAAGAAGATATAAAGGAGTGTGAAGCACCGGTATCAAAAAGAACACATACAGGCTGGGAGTGGATCTCGAGTATACCTGAAATCATGCTGGCCTCGGGATCATCAGCTTTCTTCATCTCGTAAATCCTGGGTTTCATAGTTCCGGCACCAGGTGTACCACTTTGATTCCCACGGCCGATTCCCCTATTCGCCCCGGTGGTCTGATAGGAAGCGGATGGAGGCGTCCGGTTCTGGACAGAGGATTGAACTGGAGCATGAGACGCTACTGGATCATGTCCGGGCCCACTCCTGCAAAAACGAGCACGGTGACCATTCTTCCCACAAGTATGGCATGTGATGGCAGGCTTTGGGCATTTGAAGTTGATATGCCCCTGGCCCCCACAGTTATGGCACACCACGGAAGAGGGAACCGCTCGAGAGTGCGATCCGGTGGGCTTTGATGCCAAGGGTGGTTGATCAGAAGGGTTTGGCAATGACTGGGGCTTCCTGAATGTCCCCCGATTACTCTCAGTCTGGTTCTGGTTCTTAGACCTTTTGTTGTTGGACTGTGGTTGTTTCTTGGAAATCTCCTTCGCGGTGAGTTCGTACTCCAGAGCCTTCTCGATGAACTCTGGTAAGGTAGTACAGTGGGGATTCAACAGCTGCATTCTCATTCGGGGTTTAAGCCTCTTGAGAAAGTATTTGATCTTATCGGCCTCTGATCGGATAATTGTCGTGGCAAAAGGAAGGAGTGCTTGGAATTTCTCAGCAACAGATAATACATCATCGTCTTCAGACGGGTCGGGGTTCAATAGTTCCGACAGTTTGACCTCACGGAGTGGACCTGGATAGTAAAGGTCTAGCATGAGGTTTTTAAATTCATCCCAAGTGTAAACACCATCAGCTGGCCTTACTGAAAGCCACCAGGTGTGAGCGCCTTTGCCAAGGTAATACGCGGCTACCGAAACGCGATTCTCTTCCGGGCAGTCCACCATCTGAAAAAGTTTCTCAAAATGCTCGATCCAATGCACAATGTCAGCAGGCTCAGAGGAGCCTTCAAAAGTCGGTGGTCGCTGGCGAGAAATGTCGCTGATAATCCGACTCACGGGTCCGCCAATCACAGGAGGAGGATGAGCCCCATGTTGCTGGCCAGTAGCAGCCCTCTGTATAGCTTCCATTAGTTGACCCATCTGGGTCATCTGTGTCATCATGCCCTGCATTACGACGTAAGGATCGACATGCGCATCCCCGCGCCCACTGTGGTGCGATTGTTCCCTAGAAGGTGAACCACTGTCTGCGGAACTCTGATCCGCATTCGCGCGTCTGTTGGCTCGAGGTATCGGGATTCGGCCCCTACCGCGGCCTCGTCCCCCTCTTCCACGACCTCTCAGGTTTCTTTCCATACTGAAAGAATCAATCATAGTGATAATTATAAGTACAATTCAAGATACTAAAATTCATGCTAAGTTAATAGCAACAAGGAATCACATATTCAAGGAAAACGGTTATCGATACCACAAATGTCGCACCAAATATCATATCGGTGTCAAGTCAAACAATTTTCAAGTGTATAATCAATTCAGCATTTACCTCGTATTATCAATCAGTTAAAACCTGTCACAATTCCTCGAAATAACATGATCAACAAGGAGACCCAATACTGATATCAATATCATGCCAGTAATTAAATCATGGCTCATAAAGTACATACCGTATTTGGCTCGTAGGGTCAAGCGCTTGCACAGGTCACACGTGACACGAAGGTCTCTTGATACTAGTTCATTTCTCAATGACTCATAAAAAGGAAACAACTCTCCGATACCATCTTCTGTAACACCCCAAAAGGCGGCTATTACAGTGCCGTGAATCCCACACTGGGACCCACCAGGCGATATTCAAAACAGATTAAACAAATATTATTTGTGATACCGAACCACAATGAATAGTTATTACTCCGATTAGGAGTTTATTAAAATATGGCCAACGGCCTTACAATACACAGGATCCGAAAAACAAGTATAAACCATATGGGGATGGAAAATACTTCAAATGTCAAATACAACCAAATAGAAATTTAAATGAAGCAGGAAATAACATAACACGGTTTAACATAACCGGACAACAAAGATGTGGGGCCCCCGAACTAGTATCCTTCGAACCCTTCGCCGTCGACATGCTCTTCCCGTGCCTTGCCTTTGCCTCGACCTAAAATACAATACAAGTATTTCGCCCAACACAGGGTCAGATATACATGATAATCAATTCTTCTGACATTATACAATTCACATATATATAGATTTCAAAGAAATCATTCCGACTATCAATCATACCCCTCGGGCGTATGAAACGATCAGTCACAAGCATCCAATACTATGGACAATTTAACAGTATGGCTCAAGATGGACATCACAGTACGCCCGACCCGAAAATGTGTCCGTATACATGTCCGCCCCGTATACGGAATCCAGAATATACGTGGGACAATGTATCTAATTAGCCTCACGAAACTACGTCTCGTGTGCACAGTCCAATGCGGAATAATATCCACGCATGACTATATATGTGCCTGGCTAAAAATCCTACACAATGACCAATCGGAACGCAGATATGATTCCGGATATGTCACGATACAACATGACAACGAATTCAACAAATCACATATCCGATTAAGGATCAAGAAAACTCACCGAAGTGAAAATAAGACCAACGAGATCAACGATTCAAAACGACGTACTTGGGAATGCAACCCCATGAAGAAAAACGGAATAACGTCGAGGACAATGTCAAATCACGACAAACATTTCATGAACAATTCATACATATGAAAGATATAACCATCACAAGAATCTAATCATCATTATAACCAAGCAAGATAACTTGCCTCAAATCCGTAAGCGAAAGATAGTCCTTCTCCAAATGATCAAACGGACGGTATCCTCGGTTAAACACTCAATCGAAAAAGCAACCTTGAATGAAACGTAATTCATTCAATAACATATTCACATAATATTAATATCAATTCGTAGGAAACGACGCCCGCAACCTACTCGAATAATTCATTCCACCCTAATGAATACCTTAACGATTAATGAAAGGTTTCAATACATCTAATTCATCTTCCAAAATCGGATTACCATACCAAAAGTGTCCTTTAATTCTCTTGTTATTCTATGAACAAAACATCTTCAATTTGCCAATAAAATGGGTTTAAATCAAATTCTCATGTTCTACAACATCTACTATTATAAAAGGATAGTCATAATGAATTTGATACTCAATCTACCATGACAATATCGTTCATAAACAGCATCATCTTCTTAAGAACACTATCTATTTAGCATGATGATGAACCACATTCTAAGTTATCAACACATTAGATTAATGAAAAGTTATTGTTGTAGTTATCAAGATCCTTATCATTCTTCAAAGACTTGTGAGGCTGAACCATAATGATTTAAAGCTTCTAAGATTTCTGAACAAGATCATCTAATCCTATGTTTAACATTATCAAGTTCTTCCCAAGGTAATTAAATACCTAAAATGGTGTTTAAACACTCTATGATATCAAGTTCTTCATTAAATCCAGCTATGATGAAGCTAACCGATCCAACAATGTTCTACTGAGTTAAATTCGTCCAGTAAGATGAGTAATGATAACTATAAACATGATTACCATCACTACAACATCAAGAACTCATCTAATCTAAACCCTCATTTATCATATTCATCAAAAGTGTTAAAAAGGTTGGATTAAAACTATGTTTTACTTGATTAATCTAACTCTAGGTGAAGTATAATTCGTCATTAACATCAACATAAGAAAATAATGCAGAGAGGAAAGTACACCTACCTCCAGAAATGAAGAACAACTTCAATGCTATGAGAAAATATACTCCAAGCTCAATAACAACTCCTAGTCTCCAAGGAAATGAACTCCACTCCAAGATTTAAGGCTTAGAAACAAGTTGGTGAAGGTTGATATCGTTTTGGTAGTGCAGAGGTATGATATGTGAAGAGAGAAATTCGATTTGGGGTTGTGAAGAAATGAAAAACAGGCTGGTCCTATAAATAGACTGTGCAGACTTAGCGCACGCTATCGGAACAGTTTAGCATACGCTAATGCACTGACGTACGCTATCCGGTCGATATTACGTACGTAAGCGGCTTACAGTGGCTACTGTCTTGAATTATCGCAGGCTGTTAGCGCACGCTAATGAGAAATGGGTTACGCACGCTAATAAAAGTAGATTCTCACCGACACGACAGCTCAAACCTTGATCACATGCATGCTAACGGCTAAGGAGTTCACGTGCTGAAGTCAACTGATGCCAGATTCCCTCTTAGCGTACGCAACAGAGGAAACGTTACGCACGCTAAGGCACAGGATTAGCGTACGTTAATCGTACTGTGTAGCGTACGCTACATCAACAGAAAAATTCGAAAATGCAACTCTCTAATTAACATCGAATCATCACATATGAAATGAAATAACAACGATATGATATTCAAATCTATAATACCTCAACATAATACTAAATGCAACGATTTATGATAATCAGATTATCCGAATAATACAACGACAGGTAAAAATGAAAAGTTACAGTCGGATATTACAGAAATATTCAAATGATTTATACAAGACAAGGATATAAATGAATGCGTAGCTCTTATATCGAATAAAACTCTAACTGGCTGGGAAAGGATCTGAACAGTACCTTATGCGACAGCAGCATCCTAATCGTCTGTTCTCCTCATCTCATACAGACGTGGGGGAACAGATCCAGCACTCGATGTACCCTTTCGGTCCCACTGTCCTCTGCCTCGTCCGCGGCCAAAATTCTGAGCCATTTGAACACTTTGCTGCGTCTGTTGGGTACTGGCTTCCTTCTGAACTGGCTGTGGTGTACGGGCTCTAAAAGACTTTGCAGCCGCTTCATAGAACACCGCACGATGTCCCTCTCGACCACAATCAAAACAAGTCACGGCAGGTAGGGGGCAATTCTGTCGATAGTGCCCTGTCTGGGCACAGTTAAAGCATTTCCTGGTGACATCCGTCGTGGTTGATGCTGCTCCGAAGTTCCTTCCGCTCTTGGATGGGTGCGGAGGTTTCTTAAACGAATGGAAGGATGACTGGGCCTTGCGAGGCCCACTGCTCTTGTGCTCCGTGAAACTACCGGAGACTTTCTGCTTCTTGGACTCTGCCAACTTCTCCATTGTTGCTTTCTTGATTTCATATGCCAATGCTTTATCCTGGTATTGACAGAGAGTGGTACATTCAAAACCGGACATGTGCCTCTGGATTTCTGGTTTCATTCTCATATCAAAATGGATCATCATTTCTGCATATGTTCTGACCAGATGTCGAACAAATGCCAGCTGCTGGTTAAACATCTAAATTGCCTGAGATACTGCACATCTGAAGGCTGAGCGGAGAAAAACTCCCGAACTTTAGCTTCCCTCACAAGACGAGGGCAGTACTGAGCTTCCATCATCAATTTAAATTATGTCCAGTCTGCATCATGATCTGCAGGCCGGATGGATTCCCACCACTCGGATGCTTCCCCTATCAGAAGGTACTGAGCAATAGAGGCTCTCTGGTCGTCTGGGCAGTTAATCCCGGCAAAAATTTTTTCCAATTCCTTTAACCAATGATCCAAGTGGGAGTCTCAGAAATACCGTCAAATTTAGGTGGTTGCATCTTTGCCACCTCTTGCAGCCATCGGTCGCCTCGATTTCCCATGTCTTGGATACCATGATGTCGATCTCCCTGTTGTAACCCTACTGCCACCTGCATTCGGTCCACGACTTGGGCGAACTGAGTCATCTGGTTCACCACCTGACGAAGGATTTCGGGCACAGCAGGTTCCAGTTCATTATTAATAGATCTGTGTGGCTCGCCTGAGCTGTGGCTGGCCTGATTTTAAGGCGAAGTTTCTCTTTCGACATTCCTTCATCCGCGTCCACGACCGCGACCACGTCCACGTCCACCTATCAACATATTGTAAGCATAAATACTCAATATACAGGAAACAATATCGTTCAATGTTCAAGTATAATGAGATACAATATGAAAAGGACGAGATAGAGTTTAGGAACTTACAACCACCGCTCGCATGAAGACGTAGGCAGTACAGTGATGTTATTCGCGGCCGGTTACCTCAAAAGACATATACGACCCCTATTTTAACCCAATGGCCAAGATATCCATAATCTTAGCTCTGATACCATATTCTGTAACACCCCCGATATATTCAGGAATATTACAGCGCCGTAAATCCTTTACATAGGAATTTACAAGGCTGAAGAAATGAAATGAACAATAATAGATATCAACATACAAAAGTAACTGAAATAAGATACAACAGTTTTGACCAATACTGAAAATACAAATGTCCAAAGGAAAAGTATTAATACATCACCAAATCCAAATCATCACAAACGACGACGTACTCGAGTACTTATTAAAACGATACAAACAACAGACAAATAAACCCGGCCGGAACATCACTCTCAACCTCGTCGTCATGCAACTCCAGTGGTTGTTTCACCGCTCTCCTGGATCCTGAATATAAACAAATGTTCACCCCCGAAGGGGTTAGCACAATGATGCTAGTACAAGTACCACAACATATTATTCAACATCTCACGAAGAATAATGCTGGAGTTTTGGAGCTATTAGATGACTTTAGGTGTATAAATAGACCCCTTAGATCCTTCATCATTCATCATTCATCTTATAATTTTCCATTTTTTTGTAAACTTTTCTTTTTGTGTGAAGAACACACTTGTGTTCTTGAGTGATCTTTGTAAGTGTGGTATAACATATGTTGTTCAGAGAGTTTATTGTTTCTATCTCCTTATATCTACTAAGGGAGTTAGGATCAATTATTTCTCTTGATTCAACTAATAATGACCACACAAGCTTGTAATATGTGTAATAAACCCTTCATGGGCTAAGTAATTTTTAGTTGGGATTATAAACAAGGTTAGTCATGTTATTTATGTTTGTATAAAGATCTATTGTGAATTACTTATTATTGTGTGTGATTTTCATTGTTTTAACAATCTTTATTTATTTGGCCAATAAATAACGATATTTATGGTCTTCATATGTTTCGAAAGAAAATATGTTTGATTAGATCAAATGATCTTCACTCTAAGTTGTTCTAGGGGATAGAAATATACCTCTAGTCCTTAGATGATTCTTTGAGTTATTTTCATAAATCCTAATGCTATGTATTGAAGCCAATCAACATAAAAATATAGTGGATTGATTCAATATGTAAGGGGCGTTTTATAGTTCGAAAGAGAAACCGTCTTTTTAAGGAAAATCGAATCTACACAACATAATAAGTAAATTCATTTTATGATCTCCTATACATCTTTTATAACTAATGACGAACTAAGTTTGTAATCTCAACTATTTCATTTTATCGTTAATCAATCTATTATTATTGCTATCTTTTTATTTCCTTATAATATTAGAACTATTATTGCATTTTCTTTGCAAATATTAAACCAAACTTTTTAATTGTGTGTTTCACTTATCATAGTATCTATAAAAATAGACTAATAGTGTATAATTCAAATTATAACCAAACTTCCTTGTGGGATCGATAAACCGGACTCAAAAAGTCCACTTTACTACTTGATACGATATCGTGCACTTGCGATAGTTACACTAAAAGCGTGTCAAGTTTTTCGCACCGTTGCCGGGGAAGTATAAGTTATATTTGAAATCTTACATTGTAAACTATTTTTATAGGTACAAATTTCTCGACGTTGTAACTTAGTACTCAATTGTGTTTGTCCGGTCAAGTAGCGGATAACGGTACTCCGTGACTATTAAAGTCGGATTTTTCAGTTTCCCACAACAACTGATATTTGTAGATATTTTCTTCAATTATTTTCATTGTCATTTTATTTTTATTTTTTTTTTCATGGAAGAAACATTGTATAAAATCGAAAAAAGATTTCCCTTTCTAAGCAAAAATGCAATTTTAAAAATTTACAAGACAAGGCTTGAAAGGATGAGGTTGCTTATGAATAAAAGCATACCTTTTGACATAAGATTCATTATCGAAGCCAAAGTAAGAATAGAAGGTGAATTCACAGAAACACCGACTAGATTTTTACGAGGGCTTGGAAAAAGTTCATATGCCAAGAAACGACGAGCAAAGATGCTAGCCGTTTGCTATAAATGTGCTAGATGGAACTGTAATGTAAAATGTCGATCTTTAGGAATTCCATCTACAAACAGAGAAGATAAAATTCAGTTCATTAATAATGGTCTGAATAAAGAGAATTTAGATAATATCGAAATTTCTCTTGACACACATCCTAGTGGACTTGTATATTACGGAATTCAATGTTTATGGAATAAATTCAAACCAGAATATGAACAACGTCTTGGGAATATGACGTTAAAAGACCCTATTTGCCAATTTGTAAGAAAATTGGATGGGAAGCTTCTCCCCGACTCATAGAAGGCGTTTAGGCCGTTTCTGAACGTAAAATCAGAGGAAGATGTGAGGCACAATCACAACTACTGTACATACGCGTATGTATCTTTTATTTTTGTCGTGTGGTGAGATTTTCTGAATAAAAAATGTGATACGCGATAAATGCTTTCATTATTCTATTGAGTAGTTGAAGCACAATCAAACGCAATCACAAACTTGTTAAACAATTTTTACCTTCTTTTTCTTCTATAAATAAACTTTCTACTAGTTTCTTTCATTCATCCCTCAAACTTGCACTTTTCTCTGTTTCTCTCTAAAAAAAATTTTCTTTTCAAAAATGGAGTCACCATCTTCAACAAAAAAATTTAACACAATATGCATTTTTGGTGGAGCTAGTTCTGGAAAAGAGGCATGCTTTACCGAAGCAGCCCAAAACTTGGGTCGTACCTTAGGAGAAAAATGCATTCATGTAGTTTACGGAGGAGGAAGTCTAGGATTAATGGGACGAGCTGCTGCTTCTGCCTATATGGAAGGAGTAAGAGTGTTGGGAATAATCCCAAAACCTCTGGCTGAAAGTAAAATCACCGGGTCAACTATTGGAGATGAGTTTAGATCTGTGAATATGCAAGATCGCATAACTCACATGATAAATAATTCTGGCGCCTTTATCACCCTTCCCGGTGGTTTTGGCACCCTTGGGGAACTTTTTCATGTGGTTGCAGGCCCGACTAAATGTTCATCAAAAACCAATAGGTGTGCTTAATGTCAATGGTTTCTTTGATGGTTTACTGTCTTTCATCGACTACTCTGCTGAAAGGGCTTTATTTCCGAGCGTGCAAAACGAATCATAGTCGTTGCAACAACATCAGAAGAACTAATCAAAAAACTCAATGAATTTGTTTCTCAACCAGATCCAGCTCTAGCTAAAATTGTCTGGGTAGAAGATTTTACCGTGAGAAAACGAAAAGTGGATTCATTCCTCTCCCTTTGATAACCCATGTCGGACCTCTTGTATTTTTAATTTCTGCCGTGTGTAATAATCGTGGTAAATGGTGGCAGCTTAAGGAGTTTCTTCTTGATCTCTTGACGCGCATCTATTCGCGATTTATGTATTGTTATTTTATTACTGTAATTTTTATTGTGTGTTTCTTTTTTTATAAAAACTTTGATAGCAGCGTAAGGCGACTCTTCGGAATTTCTTGATGCGCATCTTAAAAATTGTGTTATACTTACGAGTATATTTTATTTTTTTTTGTTGTGTGCCTCGTATATTTATTCTCTTGCAGATTCTAAAAGGCGTTAGCTCAGACATCAACTTTCTTAACAGGGAGTATTCTGCTTTTCTGCATTGATTTTTTTTTTTTAAACTGAGGACAGTTTTATTTTCAAGTTTGGGGGTGGTTTGTTTTAGTATTTTGGTGCGTTTTGATTGATTTGGTTTTTGTTGTATTTTGATTGATTTGGTTATTTGCCTTAATTATATATATATATATATATAGTATTTTGATTTATGAGATTTCTAGATCTGGCCATAACACCAATAAATTAGCTATATACAAGCTTCTAAATCGTTTTAACCGGTAAATAAAAAAAATTGTATATTCCAAAATTTTTGACCCTTAATCTCTCTTTCCAAGCCTTGTAATTATCATATAAAATCGAGTCATTCGTTACCTTGAGAAAAGAAGAATCAATTGCTTGATGAAAAATAAAACTGAAATTTACTTAATTTGTGGAGTTTTTGATTTTTCATGCTTAACTAAAAAATAATTTTCTGCAAAAATTCTATTCCCTCAAAAAAAAGGAGTCATTGGTGAAAAGAGCTACACGTTAGCAAATAAAGGTGTGAAAGCTATCACCTAAAAAAATAAATGACGAAAAGGAGAAGTGTTGAGCCGCAACAGCTGCCTAATTTTGGAAGTCTTAAATTTTGCGAAAAATAAAGGACTAACCATTGTTGGTGCGTAGCTGCCGTCTCAGAAAAATTGGTGAAAAGAGCTACACGTTAGCAAATAACGGTGTGAAAGCTATCACCTTTTTACAAAAAAAGAAAAATAATGAGATAGAAATTGTGTTAGTGAAAAGAGCTACACGTTAGCAAATAACGGTGTGAAAGCTATCACTAAAAGGGATGTAGTTTATGAGTAGATTTGAATTAATTAGCAGCTGAATTTCAATACATTCAATTTTGTGAAAATCACAATATTTGATGACGCCAATAAAATTCTTCTTCATATTGAGTCGAAAAATAAACGAGTGATCGAGAGCAACCATTGAAGGGCGTCGTGTGTATCACGAGTGGGAAAGTAATAATCAGCTTTTTGGGGGGGAAACCTTGCATTTTGGAATTACAAAATAAAAACCGTGTTTTAACATCAAAAACATTAGTAGATTTATTTTGAATCTTGATTCATTTCTATCTACTGTATAAAGCTGGCTGTTGTTTATTAATGGCATTTTGATCTCCTTTTCTCTTTTTATATTTTAATTTATGTGTGTATTAATTTTTCTTATTTTTATTTTTGGAGCATGAATAATAAAGAGTCTTGCTCGGGACTAGCAAGAATTCAAGTTTGGGGGTGTGATAAGTGTCAGTTTTTTACACTTATCCATGGTTTGTATCGATAAAATTCACCCATAATTGAGCTAGTCTACTCGTTTTTTGATTTTAATTTATTAGTTTTAATAATTTTATTTTTATCGGATGATGATCGGATTAAATAACTGAATTACTCAAGAAACAACATGTTTAATAAATATTCTCTTTATTGAATTTTGATATATTCATGTTGTAGGGCTTTCCGAGACGAATTCAGCAGTCTTTCCGGATTCAAAATCAGAGTTATATATCAAAAGTTATCATCCGAAGAAGATCTGGGGCAAAAACGCAAAGTCTGAGAAATTCTGGGCTGAAAACGTAACTATCAAAGCTTCAAGTGAGCAAATTTACGAAGCCACGTTACGGCCGTAACATTCAGGAGTTACGGCCGTAAGTCACCCTAGTTACGGCCGTAACTCCTGAATGTTACGGCCGTAACTCTTGACAGATTGCTATGATTTGTCTAATTTTTTATACTTTTGGTGTATTATTGAGAGGATGGCTGGCATTGATCCGATCTAATGTAATAATGCTGGAGTTTTGGAGCTATTAGATGACTTTAGGTGTATAAATAGACCCCTTAGATCCTTCATCATTCATCATTCATCTTATAATTTTTCATTTTTTTGTAAACTTTTCTTTTTGTGTGAAGAACACACTTGTGTTCTTGAGTGATCTTTGTAAGTGTGGTATAACATATGTTGTTCAGAGAGTTTATTGTTTCTATCTCATTTATCTACTAAGGGAGTTAGTGTAACACCCCCAAGACATTCAGGGCATATTACAGCGCCGTGGACCCCACACTGTGGAATCCACCAGGCTAACGTACCAAACAAGACATTCGACAACCGCAAACAATCATTAATAAAACGACAATTCAAATAAAAGACTACAAACCGACAAATAAAATTCTGACGCCAAATCCATTTCCCCAAAACGGGAACACAGCATTAACAATTTGGAAAAGGAAGTACTCGAGTACTTAAACCAGTTTTATAATACAGAAACCCCAAAACAAGACATCAAAAATAAGTGACATAACTGAACACCAACAAATGTCTACTGAACAGTATCATGCTTGCCCCTCATCTTCATACGGCTCAAGTGCTCGTTTGTCCCCACGATCGATACCTGAAATACAAAAATTATTTCCCCCATTTAAGGGGTTAGCGACAACTGCTAGTGCAAGTACAATCCATTTGAACTACATTCTAATCAGATGAATATATGCGCCATAAAGTCATTTTAGAAAACATTTTATATTCCGGAATATTTATGATGTACAATCACAAAACACATTATCTCCAACAAAACACAATTCAAAGTTAACCGTTGGTACGAGACTCACGACCACCGTACCCCACAGAGCCCCGTCGGACATCCCTGGGTGGCTAACCACAGTTCGCGATACGCACACTCACGGCAATACGTATCCCTAGAGGCCCCGTCGGACCGTCCCTAGGTGAACATATACATAACCATCCACAACAACCACGATACAGCCATAATTCAAATACTAGAACATGTAAACAAATGTAAAGTACTTGCCTTTGTGACATCTTCGAAGAATCGGAAGTGAAAACGACTACGGGTGATACGAATGGAAAACGACGGTTCCTAAACGAAGAATTAGCATAACTCAGTCCCGACGGACATCAATAATCGAAAGGAATACTCCCAAAACCCCGACTACAAATCACGACAATAGACGTTCAATCGATATGGACGAGGGTTTATGCAAAATCTCCCCGTATCAACAATACATGGATTAATTCGAGGAAAAACGGATTGGGAATCACCCAATAACAACAATCGATAAGAAGTTTCGCAACATACATGAACAATTAGGAGTCAATCACGAAAAACCCGAAAAACCCCCAATTTATACAAGTTAGGGTTCCTGAAGAAGATACCTCGGATTCGGACGATGGAGGATGATTACGCTGATGGTGATATGTTACTACGATTCTACGGTGATGGAACACGAAAAATTCTTCAATCAAAACTGAAGGAATCGCCTCTGGAGTCGCACCGTGAAGAAAAACGAGAGAAAGGATAGGAAATGAGGTATTGGACCTCTGCCCGCTGTTTTAAAACAGCGGGCTGTTACGGCCGTAACAGGGGACACTTACGGCCGTAACATGGCCAACTTACGGCCGTAACTTCTGGGTGTTACTGGCAGCTGCTGTCCAAACGATTCCGGACGACCCCGAAACCCGGACCTGCTATCGAACCAAAAATACGACTACGAAGAATATTCGATGACGAGTCTAACCATCACAAGAAAACATCAATCCGAATACCCGGGAATCCGAAATACGACAACGAATATGAAATTCCCTAAACTTATAGGAAATTACGAAAATGACCCAAGTGACCGAAAGTCACGAAACGACGTCGGATTTACAAACCGAAAGTCTCAACATGACCAACTCAACCATACGAACTTGTACAAACCAAGAAACAACGACAACAAACGATTTTTACGAGAATCGAACGTTCATACGGCAAAACATATCATAAAATGAAATTACGTGAAAACATCATCAAAACTCGTCCAAATGGAAAAACTCTAAGAACAAAGTAGGTTCGAAATGTCGAAACGGTTACAAGCGAGTCGATAAAAATAGACATACACCAAAAATGGAAACTGCTAAAAATGGAAAATTACGGATATTACATTCTCCCCCTCTAAAATAAAGTTTCGTCCCGAAACTTAAGAATCAAAAAGCTCGGGGTGTCGCGAACGCATATCCTCCTCTAACTCCCAAGTCGCTTCTTCTACTCCGTGTCTCGACCATTGCACCTTAACCAAAGGGATGGTTTTGTGCCTTAACTGTTTGTCTCGACGCTCCAAAATCTTAACGGGCCTCTCCCCAAACGTAACATCCTTCTCGATCTCCACATCCCCAAAATCAATAATGTGGGACGGGTCCGGAACGTACTTCCTCAACTGGGAAACGTGAAATATGCTATGCACATGACTCAGCGACGGAGGTAAAGCTAAACGGTATGCCAACTCACCGACTCTCTCCAATACTTCAAAAGGTCCAATATATCTCAGGCTGAGTTTCCCCTTCTTCCCAAAACGGAAAACTCCTTTCGTCGGAGACACTCTCAACAGAGCATGATCTCCCACCTCAAACTCCAAAGGTCTACGCCTAACATCCGCATAAGACTTTTGTCGACTCTGAGCAGCCAACATTCTCTTCCTAATCAATTCAACTTTCTCCCTCGTCTCCAACACAAGGTCCGGCTCGTTGCCAACCAAATCGGACGGTTCATCCCAACATATCGGTGATCGGCAACGTCGGCCATAAAGTGCCTCATACGGTGCCATCTTAATCGACGCGTGTCAGCTATTATTATAATTAACTCAATTAAGGCCAAATGCTCCTCCCAGTCACTACTCCAATCTAACGCGCACGCGCGCAACAAATCCTCGAACGTCTGAATGGTACGTTCGGACTGTCCGTCAGTCTGAGGGTGCAAAGATGTACTAAAACGCAACCGTGTCCCCAATGGCTTATGTACCGCCTGCCAAAAGTGCGATACAAACCGGCCATCTTTATCTGAAATAATGGTCCTCGGCGTACCATGAAGCCTCACTATCTGTGCGATAAAAATACTATCCAACTTTTCTGGACCCCAAGTATCCTTGATGCCCAGAAAATGTGCCGACTTAGTCAGTCGGTCTACAATCACCCACACCATATTCATACCAGTCTTCGTCCTCGGCAAACCCGTGACAAAATCCATAGAGATATCCTCCCACTTCCACTCCGGGACGGGAAGTGGTTTCAACAACCCGGCTGGCCGCTGATGCTCAATCTTGACTTGTTGACAAGTCAAACACTTAGCCACAAACTGAACTACCTCCTTCTTCATGTCGTTCCACCAGAAATTCTTTCTTAAATCCTTATACATTTTACTCGAGCCTGGATGGACTGAGTAAGGTGACGCATGAGCCTCTCGCATAATACTCTGTCTCAATTTCGAGTCGTTCGGAACACACAACCGACCACGGAATCTCAACACTCCGTCCTCATGAATAACGATTCCCGGGGATTTCCCTTTCCCTACACTCTCCCGAAGCTGAATAAACATCGGGTCCTCCATCTGTCCCGATTTAATGTCCTCGACCAGAGATGAAGAAATCTCAAGAGTACGCAACTGCCGGGAACTCTCTGGCAGTAAAATCTCAATGCTTAACCTCATAAACTCTCGCTGAAGTCCCGACTGGGCCGTGAGTAACTCAAGCACCCGAAGCGATACCAATTTCCGGCTCAAGGCATCTGCTACCACATTAGCCTTGCCCGGATGATAAAGGATCTCGATATCGTAATCCTTAATTAATTCCAACCATCTCCTCTGTCTCATATTGAGCTCTTTCTGGGTGAAAATGTACTTTAGGCTCTTGTGATCGGTGAAAATCTGACACGACGAGCCATACAAGTAATGACGCCAGATCTTCAATGCAAATACGACTGCGGCCAACTCAAGATCGTGCATAGGGTAATTCAATTCATACGGTTTCAACTGACGGGAAGCATAGGCAATCGTCCTCCCATGCTGCATAAGTACGCATCCGAGCCCTTGGCCCGAAGCATCACTATAAACGGAGAAACCATCATTACCACTCGGTAAAGCTAAAACGGGAGCGGTCGTCAACCGCTTCTTCAATTCCTCAAAACTATTCTGCCTCTCATCGGTCCACACAAACTTCTCTGACTTCTGTAACAACTGAGTCAGCGGTCGAGCGAGCTTAGAGAACCCCTCGACGAATCTACGGTAATACCCGGCTAATCCCAGAAAACTGCAGACCTCCTTCACGTTCTTGGGCGGCGCCCAATCCAACACTGCCTCTACCTTATGTTGGTCCACACGAACACCCTCGGCTGAGATCACATGCCCGCGAAACATAACCTCCCGTAACCAAAACTCACACTTTGAGAACTTCGCAAAAAGATGCTGAGTTCTCAAAATATCTAACACGATATGCAAATGACGGGCGTGCTCCTCCTCGCTCTTCGAGTAAATCAGGATATCATCGATAAAAATGACTACACACTTATCGAGGTACTCGATAAAGACTTTGTTCATAAGCTGCATGAAAACGGCTGGGGCGTTGGTTAGCCCAAAAGGCATAACCACAAACTCGTAGTGACCGTATCTCGTCCGAAAGGCCATCTTCGGAATGTCGGTATCCTTCACTCGGAGCTGATAATACCCCGATCTCAAATCAATCTTTGAAAACACAGTTGCCCCTTGCAACTGATCAAACAAATCATCAATCCTCGGGAGCGGATACTTGTTTTTGATGGTCACTTTGTTCAACTCTCCGTAGTCGATACATAAACGAAGTGACCCATCCTTCTTTTTCACAAACAGGACCGGTGCGCCCCAAGGTGAAGCGCTCGGTCGAATATATCCCATGTCTAGCAACTCTCCCAGCTGTTTCTTCAGCTCCAGCATCTCGGCGGGCGCCATACGGTACGGCGTCTTAGAGATCGGTGCTGCACCCGGCTCTAAATCGACGGTAAATTCAACTTCTCGGTCCGGCGGCAAACCCGGCAACTCGTCTGGAAAGACATTAGGATACTCACACACTACCGGAATAGACGAGAGCTCGACTCCCCCTTCTTCCGATCTCAAAGCGTAACACCAATAACCCGTGCAACCTCCCCGAAGAAGCCTCACCGCCCTCAAGGCGCTGATCAAGAGTCTCTGTCTACTCCGCTTACGCCCCACGAAATAATGCTCAGTACCGTCAGAGGCTAACATCGAAACAGTCCTCATTCTATAATTCATGATCTCCCCATGATGGTCCAGCCAATCCTCACCAAGAATCAAATCCTCATCTATAATATCTACTGCGATCAGATTAGAAGGCCAAACCCTCCCCGCGATACTCACTGGAAAATCTCTAACCTCACGATCCCCCACGATGCTATCCCCACTAGGAAGTTTAACAACAAAAGGCTCACAAGCAACTAGGCAATCAACATGCAGACGACGCACACAATCCATAGATATAAAAGAATGCGTAGCACCAGAATCGAACAATACGAAAACAGGATGATCAAGGATGTGGACGGTACCTGTAGCCACCGTCGCGTCAGGATCTCCTGCTCGTCTCATCTTGTACACTCGGGGCGGAACAGACCCCGCACTAGAAGCTCCCCCTCTAGAAGGCTAACCACGACCTCGACCTCTACCAAAACTCTGCTGCGGCTGAGGAACTGTCGGTGCCTGATTCACACTCGACTCTCCCGCAGCTGGGGCTGATATCTGAGTAACTGGAGCCCGAGCTGCATCCGTACAAAACTTAGAACGATGACCCATCCTACCACAAGCAAGACACTGAATCGGAGGCCTATCACACTCACTCATCATGTGGCTCGGACGACTACAGTTGAAGCACGTAGGACCACGAACGGAACCAGCAGGAGCAGACCTAGAACCGTTTCCTCGACCAATTGATGGCGACTGACTCCCGAAGACTCACGAACCAGACTGAGCCTTCGGATACCCTCCAGACTTGCCTCCCAAAAACTGACCGGAGGTCTTCTGCTTCTTCCCTTCGGTTGCCGTCTCTGTCGCAGAAAATGACATCTCATAAGCCATCGCTTTATTCTGATAATCTTTCAAAGTCGTGCACCCCAAACCAGACATGTAGTGGCGCACCCTCGGTTTCATCCGCATATCAAAGTGGCGGATCTTATCAAGCTCATCTCGGACTTGGTTTCTCACATAATGCAGCTGTTGATTGTAGTCTTTGATAGCTTGAGATATAGGGACATCTTGGGGCTTAGCCTCAAAGAAGGCTCGGATCCTCCCCTCTTTCACTGGCTATGGACAGAATTCGTCTTCCATCAGATCCCGAAACTCTGCCCACGTAGCTGCCTGGTCACGCGGTTTCACCGCTTGCCACCACGTTGCTACCTCCTTGGCGAGGAAGTACTGAGCAATGGGTACTTTTCTCTCCTCAGAACAATTAGCAGCCTCAAATACTTTCTCCATCTCGAATAGCCAATTCTCCCAACCAGAAGGGTCGGAAGCACCATCAAACTGCGGAGGACGCATACGAATCACATCCTGAAGTAGCTTATCATTGCCGGATCTAGTAGACGGAACCGGGTTGGCATTAGATTGGCCGACTAGAACGGCCTGAGTCAGTAGCGTCATCTGGTTCGCTACTTGTTGCAAAATGTTGGCCACTCCAACATTCTCGTGTGCATTACCGGAGCTAGCAGGCTGGTCCCGCTGACCTCCGGAACTAGGGGGAACACTGTTCGACAAAGAAGGCATCGCCGAATCAGTTCCCGAGTGATCGGACATGGCCGCCCCACCGGCTGCGCCACGTCCCCTACCGCGTCCGCGTCCTCTACCAGCAGGAATTCTGAAGAAGCAACGGGTAAGTACAATTCAAACGCAAAACACAATAAGATACTAAGACAGGAATAGAACAGAACGGTGAAACGAGTCAAGTTAGGAAAACTTACGAGCACCGGCATACTGAGATGATGGCATAGCAGTGATACTGTCCCAAAAACGACACTCGACTAGACCCAAATAAGCGACAGCCTAGGTATTCATAAACCTAAGCTCCGATACCATATTCTGTAACACCTCCAAGACATTCAGGGCATATTACAGCGCCGTGGACCCCACACTGTGGAATCCACCAGGCTAACATACCAAACAAGACATTCGACAACGGCAAACAATCATTAATAAAACGACAATTCAAATAAAAGACTACAAACCGACAAATAAAATTCTGATGCCAAATCCATTTCCCCAAAACGGGAACACAGCATTAACAATTTGGAAAAGGAAGTACTCGAGTACTTAAACCAGTTTTATAATACAGAAACCCCAAAACAAGACATCAAAAATAAGTGACATAACTGAACACCAACAAATGTCTACTGAAAAGTATCATGCTTGCCCCTCATCTTCATACGGCTCAAGTGATCGTTTGTCCCCACGATCGATACCTGAAATACAAAAAGTATTTCCCCCATTTAAGGGGTTAGCGACAACTGCTAGTGCAAGTACAATCCATTTGAACTACATTCTAATCAGATGAATATATGCGCTAAAAAGTCATTTTAGAAAACATTTTATATTCCGGAATATTTATGATGTACAATCACAAAACACATTATCTCCAACAAAACACAATTCAAAGTTAACCGTTGGTACGAGACTCACGGCCACCGTACCCCGCAGAGCCCCGTCGGACATCCCTAGGTGGCTAACCACAGTTCGTAATACGCACACTCACGGCAATACGTATCCCTAGAGCCCCGTCGGACCGTCCCTAGGTGAACATACACATAACCATCCACAACAACCACGATACAGCCATAATTCAAATACTAGAACATGTAAACAAATGTAAAGTACTTGTCTTTGTGACATCTTCGAAGAATCGGAAGTGAAAACGACTACGGGTGATCCGAATGGAAAACAACGGTTCCTAAACAAAGAATTAGCATAACTCAGTCCCAACGGACATCAATAATCGAAAGGAATACTCCCAAAACCCCGACTACAAATCACGACAATAGACGTTCAATCGATACGGGCGAGGGTTTATGCAAAATCTCCCCGTATCAACAATACATGGATTAATTCGAGGAAAAATGGATTGGGAATCACCCAATAACAACAATCGATAAGAAGTTTCGCAACATACATGAACAATTCGGAGTCAATCACGAAAAACCCGAAAAAACCCCAATTTAAACAAGTTAGGGTTCCTGAAGAAGATACCTCGGATTCGGACGATGGAGGATGATTACGCTGATGGTGATATGTTACTATGATTCTACGGTGATGGAACACGAAAAATTCTTCAATCAAAACTGAAGGAATCGCCTCTGGAGTCGCACCGTGAAGAAAAATGAGAGAAAGGATAGGAAATGAGGT
This sequence comes from Orobanche coerulescens, assembly GCA_033398695.1. Classification (NCBI taxonomy): domain Eukaryota; kingdom Viridiplantae; phylum Streptophyta; class Magnoliopsida; order Lamiales; family Orobanchaceae; genus Orobanche; species Orobanche coerulescens. The sequence goes on along the minus strand of CM065807.1, from coordinate 75,041,799 downwards.
ATTGGACCTCTGCCCGCTGTTTTAAAACAGCGGGCTGTTACGGCCGTAACAGGGGACACTTACGGCCGTAACATGGCAAACTTATGGCCGTAACTTCTGGGTGTTACGGCCGTAACACCCTCTTGGGCAAGATCGCGGTCTTGTCCAAACGATTCCGGACGACCTCGAAACCCGGACCTGCTATCGAACCAAAAATACGACTACGTAGAATATTCGATGACGAGTCTAACCATCACAAGAAAACATCAATCCGAATACCCGGGAATCCGAAATACGACAACGAATATGAAATTCTCTAAACTTATAGGAAATTACGAAAATGACCCAAGTGACCGAAAGTCACGAAACGACGTCGGATTTACAAACCGAAAGTCTCAACATGACCAACTCAACCATACGAACTTGTACAAACCAAGAAACAACGACAACGAACGAGTTTTACGAGAATCGAACGTTCATACGGCAAAACATATCATAAAATGAAATTACGTGAAAACATCATCAAAACTCGTCCAAATGGAAAAACTCCAAGAACAAAGTAGGTTCGAAATGTCGAAACGGTTACAAGCGACTCGATAAAAATAGACATACACCAAAAATGGAAACTGCTAAAAATGGAAAATTACGGATATTACAGTTAGGATCAATTCTTTCTCTTGATTCAACTAATAATGACCACATAAGCTTGTAATATGTGTAATAAACCCTTCATGGGCTAAGTAATTTTTAGTTGGGATTATAAACAAGGTTAGTCATGTTATTTATGTTTGTATAAAGATCTATTGTGAATTACTTATTATTGTGTGTGATTTTCATTGTTTTAACAATCTTTATTTATTTGGCCAATAAATGACGATATTTATGGTCTTCATATGTTTCGAAAGAAAATATGTTTGATTAGATCAAATGATCTTCACTCTAAGTTGTTCTAGGGGATAGAAATATACCTCTAGTCCTTAGATGATTCTTTGAGTTATTTTCATAAATCCTAATGCTATGTATTGAAGCCAATCAACATAGAAATATAGTGGATTGATTCAATATGTAAGGGGCATTTTATAGTTCGAAAGAGAAACCGTCTTTTTAAGGAAAATCGAATCTACACAACATAATAAGTAAATTCATTTTATGATCTCCTATACATCTTTTATAACTAATGACGAACTAAGTTTGTAATCCCAACTATTTCATTTTATCGTTAATCAATCTATTATTATTGCTATCTTTTTATTTCCTTATAATATTAGAACTATTATTGCATTTTCTTTGCAAATATTAAACCAAACTTTTTAATTGTGTGTTTCACTTATCATAGTATCTATAAAAATAGACTAATAGTGTATAATTTAAATTATAACCAAACTTCCTTGTGGGATCGATAAACCGGACTCAAAAAGTTCACTTTACTACTTGATACGATATCGTGCACTTACGATAGTTACACTAAAAGCATGTCAACCAACAAGACCAGTGAATCTGAGGTCAATATCCTCAAGAGTTTCGGTATATTTCATTTTGAAGGACTCAAATTCTTGATTCAATTTTGAAATTTGTTTTCTTTGGATAGCTTAGTGCCTTCACAATCATCTTGAAAATATCCCAAATTTGCCTTTGTCGGGGGTGATAAATAGCGCATTGTTGGCGATATTATCCAGCTTCGCTCTCTTCCTGTCATCATTTTTCACTGGTCTCCAGGTTCTCCATCATTTCCGTGTAAGTTTGACCTTTCGTCCTTGGAGATGTATTGACATTCGACATCTGGAGATGTCCTTCTTGAATTACGAAGATTATTTCTTCGTGCATGACTGCAAGATGGACTTTCATTCTAATTCTCGAGTCATAAAATTCATAATAAAAGCATAGGCACCTTATTGATCATATATGAATCCATGCTAAAAATAAGAGATGATTATGAGAAATGAAAGATTGCAGTTTTAGAAAACTTGTGATTTTCGATCTAGTTCAAGTTAAAAAAAACAAATTAATTGATTCTTGGTAGGCACAACAACTCTGATGCCACTCATTGGTCACAATATACTTAAATGATATCTTAGAGGGGGTGAATAAGTTGTACTCTTCTTAAAAAATAATTGCACTGTAGAAGTCCTTTTAAATGCACTGCTGTAGTCACAACAACTATATCTGCTCCTGTATGCTTAGTGCCTACAGGGTTCTCATTGTAAGTATGTAATAAAATCACAGGATGTATGCTAAATTAAATAAGGAAGTAAATAACATAACCCTTGCGTCCCACAAAAGTGTTCTTAATTTGCTATTTTCGTCCGTCCCACAAGAGTGTGCCCATTCTATTTTTAGAATATATCCCTTATACTTTTAATCCACATTTTCAGTTTATTTAAAACAATATCAAGGATGGCCCACACCCTTTATTATCTAATGAATCAACAATAATTAATATACCGCTAAAACAAAAAATGGGACCCCGACATTCAAATCCACAATTACATAACCTTTATTAAAACTCATGCCCATAAAGAGTGAGCACACTATTATGTAGCGACGGAGGGAGTATTATTTAATATGGTTCAAGTCAACTTTCTCTACGTCCACAATCTCCATAGAGTAGGTTCGTTTATTAAAATCAAGGTCGTACACAACAATGTTGATTTTAACTAAATACTTCAATTTGTATCGTTCACACATCTTGGTATACTTGACTTCTCAGTTTGGATTGTTCACACAGATTAGTTGTAGACTGTCTTGAACTTTGCCTTCTTCTCACACAGATTAGAAGCTCGATTCATCTAAGCGTTCTTCATTCCGCACAGGTCGGAATAGGCTTGCTTTGCTAGTCCACATAGGGATAACTTCTCAACATAGATAAGGGTATAATTATAATCTAACAGCGGTTGTAGTCTTAAAACTCTTAGTTTTAGTTTGTTGTTCAATTTTTGAGGACTTTATCAAATCTCTTCGATGTAGGTAAGCACTATAGGCTGAAGAGATTGTTTGCTCTTTAGATTGTAGGTATTGTAAGTTGACAAGTGTTTGAGCAAGTACTCTGGTTGGGATATTTATAACCTTGTAAATAGATTTGTTATAAATATAGCTCTTGGCGGGGTTGGTGAGATGTGGACGCGTCAGATTGAAGACTGTTGAATATTTGAATTAAAGTAATACATCGTATCAGTATTAAATTATTCAAATAATCTTTTGTCCTTCATTGAATGCTCTGCATGCAACAGTCTTCGGCTGTATTAAATATTATCTCCATCATCATTAAATGCTCTTCAAGATTGTGAATACCTTATTGATATAAAATTACTTTACTCACAATAGTTTGAAGTCGAAGTACTTATCTTGTTGGGTTTTACACATAACTTTCCCTAGGTAAAGTGTGTATAACAAGAATGTTGTAGCCAACTAGATACTTTCCTGTAGACTGAGTCCCTTTAATATGTTGTAGCGTCGAATGTTGTTGGAATAAGCTGTATAATTGGGATTATAGGATGTTGCTTTAGTTTTGTTGCACTTATCAAAATCCAAGATGAATTTCCCAAACACTCCTCCTCTTGGTGTTTTTTCGAGTCTCCCAATATTAAGATAGATGTTTTTCTCTTCAATTTCATATTCCCTCATGTCTCTTATATATAGGAATTTCAACTCTAGCTTAACATGTTAACCAAAACAATTTAAACTAGGAAATGAAATTTTTATCAAAACTTTTGTCCAAAAATTAACTAAATATTTGTACGTCCTATGTGGCCCCATCTAAGCAGAATTACAGATTGGACCATTTAATTTGAGTTGTACTCTTATCTTTTCATGACCACTTGAGTCATCTATCCAATTTCGTATGAGAATGTTATGACCAAAATATGAAAACTGCGTCGCAATGAAAAATTGCTCGGACACGAGACACGGTCTGAGAAGATCGTGTCTAGAAAAACAATCAGTTTTAAGCATTTGACATGGCCCGTGTCATATGTAAGTGATATCTAACACAATCGTGTCACATGTACGCTTCCCAGGAGTCCATTTTTTCCATCTTATCGACACATTCGATCTCCGGATGCGTTCCAACTCCAATTTTGGCCTATTTTAGCCTATTTGAGCATAACGATATCAAAATACGCGACATCTCATAAAATAATAAATTTATAAAAATAATGTCATATTTACACACGAATTACGTCTATCTAAAGAATAAAATGACCTTAATTAACATGTAAACATCATATTTATAATCATTTCCCTATAGGTTCAATAACTGTAATTACTATATTTATTTGTCTGTAATTTATATATATTTATTTCCTTAGGTCAACGGTTCGATACCTAACATTGTACTCATTTGTTGATGTATAGGCGCTATCATCGATAGTATCTGGTTGTGCTTTCATATTATCCACCACTACAACAATCATAGATTGATCAATAGTGTCCACGGTATATCCTCCAAAAGAAAAAGGAGTTGGCAGTTCCAACACCTTTAGCAGCTGAGCAGCCTGAGCTGATGATATATTTTCTTTTGTTCGCTGATATAAGTGATTTGCGCATGTATTTTTCTTACACTAGATGGACAACAGTGCGTTGTAGGACGGAAATCTTTTATTAGGATCTTTAAAGGCGAGAATGTACCAGGATTCGAATGGGTCAATTTATGTTATGTTGGATTATTCTAATTTAACTTCTCAAAGAATCAAGTTTGGTTTATTAAAAAATTATAAATCACTGATTGCCTCTTAAATCGAGGTAATTTTTATCTAGTTTACAATATTGCATTTGCTTTGACATGACAATTTGATGCAAAAATATTTCTTTCCATCACATTCAAAATTTTACGTATATTATTTTTTTTCCTTTAAATTATGTTTATAATTCTCATACACTTATATCAAACAATCACAATTACATAACTTAATATATGCCACACTTACTATTGATACTTCTTTCTTTTTAATACCCATCACATCAATATATCACATCAATCATTTATCTAAAAACTTGTGTAAATACTTCGAATGTAAAACTTTGAGCATGATCAAGAGAGCATATTAAGGGCTCATTTGGCACGTAGGACTAGGGTGTATAAAATAAAATTATGTGGCCTAGTCTCATGTTTGGTACGCAAGATAAATACCCAAAACACAATCTTAGCCCGTCTTATGTTCGAGTTGGTCGATTAGTTATATCGATACCCATCCTCACACGGAACGTCCATGGTCCGGCTAACCCCGGATCACAACGACATATTCAACATCTCCACAGAACCTATAAATTTTCTTTTATTGGCATTCTCGAACCTATGGGTTCCAATGCGAATTTTGATTTATATACTCGTTCTCTTGGTTTTTCTTCGGGAGTATCTAATCGGTCGAACAAAATTTGGTTCTTTTCTTCATCTAATTTTTAGTACTAAATCTTGGCAAATACGGACCAGGTCCTTCACCTTTCTATTTCTTCTCCTTTCCTCCCTCAGTTTATTTTTATTATGTACGTTTATGCCACCACTAGTCGTGTTGGTCGTTATTCCCTTTGGGACACCCTCCGTGAGATTGCTTCGGAAGTTTAGGGGTTACCATGGCTTGTCTGTGGTGACTTCAATATCTTACTGCATTCACATGAACGCAAGGGTAGTTCCACAGATCAATCTCCTGAGATTCTCGACTTCGCACAGACTATTGCTGACTGTGAGTTGATTGTGTAATACCCGTAATTTTGATTTTCGGTAATTTTTTTTTCGGCGAAAGTCCGTTTTGATGACTCTCTCATGACCGTTTCATCATTCTGAGAATGATAATTCTACTCTTTTTGACATCCGAGTTCGTTTCGGTGTCGTTTTGTTGAGTTCCGTGCTTTTTAGCGACTTTTCCGCACTTGAGTTCGATTCTTGCGAATATCATTCGAAACTGCTGTTTCGAGTTTCCCGTAAGTCCATTTAACTTTGTTAGATGTGTTGTGAACTTCGTATGGTTATCCGATCACGTATCGTGATTTTCGGGCGTTTTGGGCCATTTTGTAATTTACCCAAAGTTATGGGTATCCGTATCTGTAATTGTTGTCTCGACCCTTTTCTTGGTCGCAAATGATCAATTATTGCATTATGTTTTCATTTCGGGTCGATGATATTGTCCGCGAGTTTTTCGTCGTGTTCGTTCCGTACGTTTTCGGAAATCGAGTCATCGGATCATGACGGCTGAGCACTGGCCGGACAGGTGCGGCTGGCACGGTCGGAAGTGCTGGGCACTGGCCGGGCAAGCACGGCAGGAACTGGCGTAGCGCACGCTATGGCCGGAAGGCTGCGCGTGCTAATCGGCAGTTGAAGCGCACGCTATCGGGCGGCCCAGCGTACGCTGTCGGGCTTGGCAGAGGGGTTACTGGAGTACTGGACTCGGGGATGATCGGCAGGTAGCGCACGCTACTGTCGGGCATTGCGCACGCTACGACCGGAAGGTAGCACGCGCTACGGTCGGAAGGCTGCGCACGCTACCTGGCCGAGTCAGTAGGGTAGTGGGGGCTCTGGACTGCGGCCTGGGCCGATAGTGCACGCTAGCTCGGCAGCCTAGCGCACGCTAGTCCGGCCCAGTATAAATGTGACAGAGCAGTCGCATTTTCATTCATTTTTCACTTCCTTCCTTTTCTGTCCGCGGCTGGCGATTCGGAGGTGGTGAAGCCATGTTGTTTAACAACAAATCAATGAAGTTCTTGAGGTTATATCATTGATCAATCATCCTATAACATCCTTCGATCCAGCGAATCAAGGTGAGATTTCCTAGAACCCTATTTTGAGAAATTTTGGGGGTTTTGCGTTTTTGTCCGATTCGTTCTGTATTATTGATTAATTCATGTTGGGTATGATTAATCTTGGTAGTATTCTTGTGTTTAACATCATTTAATCCATCGTTCTTTGTCGAATCGAAGTATAATTCTTGATTTCATTCGAATCGACTTTTTGGGGGATTTGTTCTCGATCTCATTTTCCATCCATTTTTGATGGATCGATTGCGGTTAAATGATGTTGTTAAACATATTCTATGGATTGTATATCCATATTTCAACTTGGAATTCTGTTTTCGTGTTTTGTCGGGACGAATCGTGTTCTTGGCCGTTTTGGGGGAAACACTTTAACTTTCGTCATTCGTTCTTTGAATTCAACGGCTTTAAGTTGTGCTATGGAATTCATTCCATTGTTGTTATTGTCCTTCGTAGTTTATTATCGCGAGTTGGCGATCGGTGGAGTCGGCGGGTTCATAGTCGGTTCGTGTCAACCTACTTCGGTCGATTCTCTGCGTTGTTCTTATTCGAGGCAAGTACCTTGTCCATACTTTTCTTGTTTCGTGGATATGATGATTGGTGATCGTCTTGGTATGTTTGTTGTTGTTTGAAATGAGTTTTCAAAAGATTCGGCTAGCCTCGTTAAAGGTTAACTTTCAAAACGCGTGTGTTTTGTAAATTGTGTGGGTTGTAAGTGACTATGTGAATCCTATGGATATGTTTGGTGTTGATGATGCACTTGGTATTTGCGTGTGGACGTATATTGTTTCATTTTGGTGCATTGTGGTTTGATGTGGTGTTTTGCTAAGTGTTTGATGCCTCTGGGTGAATTGTTTGGATATCCTTGGTGTGATATGTTACTTGTCCCGATCCTAGGCGATGCGAGTACGTGTTTTGTGAATGTGTTTGCTCACCTCGGGATGGTTCGACGGGACCACGGAGGGAATTCCAATGGCTTTGACCTGGGTTCACGAGTGAAACTTCACCGCTACGTGTGTATATTTTGTGATTGTTTTTCGCTCACCTCGGGAGGGTCCGATGGGATCACGGAGGGAGTCCAATGGTATAGCCCTGGATTCACGAGTGCGGTTGCTTATGTTTTGTGAATGTGTTTGCTCACCTCGGGAGGATTCGACGGGGCCACGGAGGGAATTCCAATGGCTTCAACCTGGATTCACGAGTGAAACTTCACGGGTGCATGTGTATTTTATGTCCGTCGAGGCTGCATGACGTGGGTTTTAACCTTGTGTATTATGGTTGGTTTTATTCGTGAAAACAAAACCTTTGGGCTGTGATCCCTATTTGATATTGGAAAGATAAGGATTCGGTAATCCTAAATTGTTTTCTATTAAAACTCTCGATGGCATTATAAACCGTTTTATAAATTATTTTCCCTTGAATTGCGACCTTTCGGTTTTAGAATATTTTACCAAACTCTTGCCTCGGGAAGTGCTTTTCGTTACGTTTGGATCTTTGAGAATTCCTGGTTATTGTTATTCGTAGAATGTGAATTAATTGTATGGCTCGTATTTGCACTTTGTACTTGCACTAGCAAAACAATGGCGTTTTGCTAACCCCCGAGTATTCGGGGGGTGGATGTCTATTTTTGCATTCAGGTTTTGGAGCATAACACAGGGTCGGTACGAAGGATGATGAAAGATGATCAATACTAATCACATGAGGAACCGTACATTGTTTATTGGTTCAGTCGTACTTTATTTTCCGCTGCTATATTTTTTTTCCTGTTGTACGGGTGTGGTTGTATTTTGACCCCTGCGTGGGCATGAGTTGTATTCGAGTTGTATGTATTTATTGAAAGACCAAATCGGTCTACTGAGTCATTTTAGCCTTAAAGGCATGGTTGAGTTGTTATATGTTGTTACCAGCCTGGTAGATCCTTGAGGAAATGTTCTACGGCGTGTAATATCCCTGAGCAAATTGGGGGTGTTACAGATTGATGCTGGCTGTGATGGCGATATTTTACTTAGGAGCGTATGGCCTGAAGGAAACACTAGATCGTGCTTTATTTAATGAGGCATAATCCTCTCCTTATATTGAGTCGTTTCTCCTCGACTCCTCGCAAGTCATTGTTCTGTTGGGTTTTACGTCTATCTAATACAATAAATTTGAGCAAAACGCAGCGGAAATAATTAACGAAAAACCAGATCAGGATCTTCAAGCAGTAGATTTAATTGATTTATAAAGAGTTCATCGAATTACCTTAATTCGAAGAACATATCTGTAACCCAGACCAGAAGCTGATTAATATCGTCTTCCTCTTTCGGTGATCCACACACGAACAACTGGTACAAGCTGAATTGCTAGATCATTACTAATATTGTTGATAAACAGTACAATAGATAATTCATTGCTTGAAGGATTTGTACTGTTGACCAAAATTAACTAAGGGAAGAAGACGGAGATGGCCAAAATAGATTTCACGAACAGAAATAAAATCGGCCGAATTTCTAAGAGGGGTGTGATTTTTTTCTTTCTCACACAATTAGGGTTGCGTAATTAATTTTCTGACAACTCTTTGTCCAAGACCCTTTATTTATACTAAATAAACCCTAGAGTCAAACTCTAATATTTGCTTAGTTGCCCCTCAACTTATTAAATAATACAATACATATAATATCTTATATTATTTATATTACTTATTTTTAATCATCTAATAAATATAATATCCATTATATTTATCTTTCTCAATTGATATAAATAATATAATATATAATATCCTATATTATATACTACCCATTATTTAATTTCTTTATTAAATATAATATCCAATATTATATCTATCAATTATTCTTACTTGTCTTTAATTGTCGTATGTGTAACCCAAAAGACATATATTATGTTGGTAATTATTTAATACCTTATTAAATAATAAGTCATAAGCGGACTCTTTTAAGACATTATGACTACCCAAATAATATAAGTTTATTGTCCATTAAACTATTTAACGTGTCAAATCCCTTTATCGAACGATATCATATTTGAACTAAGTCATGGAAATTGTCATACTTATTATGTTCAAATGCTTTCTCGATCTTAAGCAGACTGTTTGAATCAAATGACTCTTCATTTGAGCATAGCCATGCATATCCTTCAGTCCACTTATCGAGGAGTCCAACAGATATCTCTCTCTAAAGAGAGAGACAAATCTCCATCTTGATTATTCATTGCCCTCTACATGACTCCCACTAATCCCGATTGCTAATCATTATGATCACCATGTTTCAGATGACGTTGGATTACCTCAATGCATAGCAATTATCATGTTGGACTCTATGATAATCTCAGGTTCAAGGATTTATTGACATATTGTTATATTGAGATTCACTTATGACATTTCCATGCAGTGATCTCAATACGAGTCTATCCAGTATTGCGTTCTCCAACCAATACCCATAAGTTTGATTTGTACCATACGCATAGTCATCCGATGATTATCAATCAAACCTATATTAGTATATTAATCACTTGAGTCTCCACCCTATGTGATTGGACCAGGGACATTTGAATAATCTTATTATTCATGAATAACTTTTATTCGATTATTATAATATTAAAACATGTACACATTATAAAATCAATGAGAAATAGATGATATCAAGTAACTTTATTTAAATGTGATAATTACAAATCTAGGCACATCGAATGTCCTAGGGCACTATTCCCAGCAATCTCCCACTTGCACTAGGACCGTTCATTCATGATTTTTAGTCCTATCGATCTAGCTTGCTCTTCATGCTTTCCTTGTGAGAAACGTTTGGTAAGTGGATCAACAACATTTTGTTTCGTTGCTACTTTGTATACTGAGTATGTGTTTGGATCTCTAATCGGTCCTTGAATCTTTAGCTTGCGCAATAGGATCATTATTGTCACAGTAAAGACTTATAGGTCCTAAAAGGATCCACATATTCTCCTCGGCTGCATCCGATACTGCCAGGTACTCAGCTTGAATAATAGAATATATGAGCGTTCTTTACTTGCAACATTTCCAACTCACAGTATCTCCATTTTAAATAGAAACATAATGTAATACCCCAAACTAGGCGGATATTACAGTGCCGTGGACCCCCGACTGTGACCCACCAGGCGAATGAAAACTGATGAATTAAATAATATAATTGTAGTACCGAACCACATTATATTACCAATTACTCTGATGAGGAGCTTAAGTACAATACACCAGGACAATACAGAATACTAGTATATTTTATATAAAGATAAAATACACCACCCTGAATAAATAAACATCTCAAACGGAATTTTGCAGCGGAAATACAAATGAAGAGGAATAAGAATGGTTGAAATGACTGAAATGACTGAAGTAACCGGAATGACTGGGGCTCCCTACTAGTATCACTGGGACTCCTCGCCGTCAACATGCTCTTCCCGTGCCTTTGCCTTGCCGTGACCTGAAAACAAAATCCCCCAACGGGGTCAGTTACACAGAACAACAATCCTCAAGGGTTGAAAATACACAATCATGATATATCTTTAGTTATGAAATATCCTTAGTTATGAATTACGCTGAAGAGGAGTATCATAGTACGCTCGTAATGTTCTGTGCAAGTGTACAAGACGAATGACCGGACACACCCATCCTTGTACCTAATTAGTCTCACGGAGGTAAGCGTTACCGTGTGCACGGTATAATGTATCGGTGAACCCAATACATGACCATCGTGTGCCCGACTAAAAGTTCCACACATCCGCACCCGGCCACGCAATATGAACCCAGAAGGTCATATGAACGAGAATGATCACAATGAATATCAATGAATAATAATTCGACAAGGCCAAGAATGACTCACCGAGATGGAAATAACAGTGAAGTGATTGATAACTCAATGAAATGACTGGAACCGTCATTCCTCGTGAATGAAGTGATTATTCGACAATTACAAATCTCAATATGGTTAATACAATGATGAATGAATTATGATTATGAATGAACAACAACAAAAGGAATGAATATCCTTTTAACCGAGTAAGAATTAACTTACACAACACTGGTGACAATTATCCATTCACGAACAACGTCCTAATTGAGATATCGGCCGCTCAAACAACCTTGAATAACATAATCACCAACAATCCGTTCAACATACGAATCAAACACGAATATAACGAACTCAAAACGTCGATACGACTAAACCAAGTTCATTGGGGCATTATATCGAACACTATGTGGCCAAACTTCGATTGTTTACAACCAACTTCAATAATACCAACATCAAATCCCCAAGAAGTGTTTCAAACCAACAAAACATCTTCAATACGATCAATAATCCAATATGAATATTCAAATTCGTGATTACAACAACGATTAATCGAAAACCCCCAAATCCAACTCAATATTCAAAGTGTTCTTGAATAATCCTTCAATAATCCAATGAATAATCAAACATATCCATAATCATGCGTATATCACTTCATACAACATGATCTTTGTAATATCCGCAATTTTCGATTTCCGGTAATTTCTTTTTTCAGCAGAATTCCGTTTTGACGACTCGCTCATGACCGTTTCGTCATTCTGAGAATGATTAATTCTGTACTTTTTGTCATCCGAGTTCGTTTCCGTGTCGTTTTGTTGAGTTCCGTGCTTTTTGGCCACTTTTCCGCACTTGAGTTCGATTCTTGCGAATCTCGTTCGAAACTGCTGTTTCGAGTTTCCCGTAAGTCCGTTTAACTTTGTTAGACGTGTTGTGAACTTCTGTTTGGTTATTCGATCACCTATCGTGATTTCCGGGCGTTTTGGGCCATTTTGTAATTTCTTGAAAGTTTCGGGTATCCGTATCTGTAATTGTTGTCTCGACCCGTTTCTTGGTCGCGTATGATTAATTATGGTATTATGTTTTCATTTCGCGTCGTTATTGTTGTCCGCGAACTTTTCGGCGTGTTCGTTCCGTACGTTTTCGGAAATCGAGTCGTCGAGCCCTGGTGTTCGAGCACTGGCCGGATGGTTGCGGGACTGGCCGGACGATTGCGGGCACTGGCCGGACGGGTGCGGCAAGAAACGGCGTAGCGCACGCTACGTCCGGAAGGCTGCGCGCGCTAACCGGCAGGTGTATAGCGCACGCTATCGCCTGGCCTAACGCTCCCTATCGGGTCAGGACAGTGGAGTCCTGGGGGTTCTGGAATCGGTCAGGCTCGGCAGGTAGCGCACGCTATCGCCGGGCCAGCGTGCGCTTCTGGCCGGCGAGTAGCGCCGCCTTCTGGCCGGCAGTAGCACACGCTTCTGGCGGAAAGGCTGCAAGACGCTACTGGCGGCGATCTAGTCCAGAAGGCCACTGGATTGCGGCCTGGGCTGATAGCGCACACTAGCTCGGCAGCCTAGCGCGCGCTAGTCCGGCCCAGTATAAATGTGACAGAGTAGTCACATTTCATCTCGTTTTTCATTTCCTTCCTTCTCCGTCCGCGGCTCGCGATTCATGGGTGACGAAGCCATGTTGTTTGTCAACAAATCCATGAAGTTCTTGAGTTCATAACATCAATCAATCATCCGTTATCATCCTTTGATCCAGCGAATCAAGGTAATCTTCCTTAGAACCCTAATTTCGTGAATTTGGGGGGTTTTGCATTTTTGTCCGATTTGTTCCGTGTTGTTGATTAATTCATGATGGGTACGATTAATCTTGGTAGTATTCTTGTGTTTAACATCATTTAATCCATTGTTCTTCGTCGAATCGAAGTATTTTTCTTGATTTCCTTCGAATCGACTTTTTGGGGGATTTGTCCTCGATCTCGTTTTTCATCCGTTTTTTATGGATCAATTATGGTTAAATGATGTTTTTAAACATATTCTATGGATTGTATATCCATATTTCAACTTGGAATTCCGTTTTCGGGTTTTGACGGGATGAATCGCGTTCTTGGCCGTTTTGGGGAAATCCTTGAATTTTCGTCATTCGTTCCTTGAATTCAGAGGTTTTGGGTCGTACTTTGGAATTCATTTTCGTTCTTATATTTGTCCTTCATAGTTGATGAACGCGAGTTGGCGATCGGTGGAGTCGGCGGGTTCGTAGTCGGTTCGTGCCAACCTACTTCGATCGATTCTCTGCGTTTTTCTCATTCGGGTTCAGTTCGATTCTTGTGAACCTTGTTTGGGAGTGACATCATCTGGTTCTATTAGTTCTTTTATTAGAAGTGGATCGGATTTGGAACTCTTGTGTTTTCGACTCTGTCGACTCATTATGTTCGTTGACATTTCTGAGCTTGTCCTACCCCTTGCTTTTGTTGATCGAACGAGTGTGGTATTGTTTTGGAATAACTCGTTTGTCGCTGTGACTTTTCAATCGCTATTTCCTTTCCTGTGGATCTTATGGGAATGCATGTCTTGTAGTTCTCACCAGATCATCCTGGGAGTTGTTGTTTGAATTTTATTATCCTTCGTGTTTCGGACATGATTGTTCGATCTTTGTTGTCTCGATCGTTTGCTTGTTCGGTTTTTGTTCTCGTTTCGTGATTGTTGAGCATTCAGGCTCCTTCCTAATTCCCTTAAGTTTGGGAAATTAGTCTCGTTTTCGATCTTCCAACCCTTGGGCGGTGGAATTCCGTATTTGTTCAGCGATTGGCTCGCGTTTTGATTGATGTACCGTTGGGTTGGTCAATCGTATTGATTTTCATTCATTGCGTTTTGTGATTGTTCGGATAATTGACTTGATTGTATTATCCATTTGATGACACTTGTCACTTGTTGGTTTTATTATATCCCTAACGGCGACGTTGTGTTGGTCGTCGTGGAGCGTGTTTTCACACCGTATATTCCGTTGTATTGTTTGTAACGTTTCGCCGTTGGGCATTAGTTACGTGTTTCTTGCGTATCTCGTTGAGTTTTCCTGGCGGGATATTGCTTCTCCCGACTTGTTTTAAGTTTCGGGACGAAACTTCTTTTAAGGAGGGTAGAATGTAATATCCGCAATTTTCGATTTCCGGTAATTTCTTTTTTTTCAGCGGAAGTCCATTTTGACGACTCGCTCATGACCGTTTCGTCATTCTGAGAATGATTAATTCTGCACTTTTTGTCATCCGAGTTCGTTTCGGTGTCGTTTTGTTGAGTTCCGTTCTTTTTGGCGACTTTTCCGCACTTGAGTTCGATTCTTGCGTCTCGTTCGAAACTGCTGTTTCGAGTTTCCGTAAGTCCGTTTAACTTTGTTAGATGTGTTGTGAACTTCTGTTTGGTTATTCGATCATGTATCGTGATTTCTGGGCGTTTTGGGCCATTTTGTAATTTCTTGAAAGTTTCGGGTATCCGTATCTGTAATTGTTTTCTCGACCCGTTTCTTGGTCGCGTATGATTAATTATGGTTTTATGTTTTCATTTCGGGTCGTTATTGTTGTCCGCGAACTTTTCGTCGTGTTAGTTCCGTACGTTTTCGGAAATCGAGTCGTCGAGCCCTGGTGTTCGAGCACTGGTCGGACGGTTGCGGGACTGGCCGGACGATTGCGGGCACCGGCCGGATGGGTGCGGCAAGAACCGGCGTAGCGCACGCTACGTCCGGAATGCTGCGCGCGCTAACCGGCAGGTGTATAGCGCACGCTATCTCCGGCGGCTAACGCTCCTATCGGGTGCAGACGGTGGAGTCACAGGGGGTTGGAATCGGTCGGGCTTGGCGGGTAGCGCACGCTCTTGTCGGGCCAGCTGCGTCGCTACGGCCGGCGGTAGCGCGCCTTCTGGCCGGAAAAGCTGCGCACGCTACATGGCGGCGATCTAGTCCGAAGGCCATCGATTGCGGCTGGGCGATAGCGCCACGCTAGCTCGGCACTGGCGCGCTAGTCCGGCCCAGTATAAATGTGACAGAGCAGTCACATTTCATCTTGTTTTTCATTTCCTTCCTTCTCTGTCCGCGGCTGGCGATTCATGGGTGACGAAGCCATGTTGTTTGTCAACAAATACATGAAGTTCTTGAGTTCATAACATCAATCAATCATCCGTTATCATCCTTTGATCCAGCGAATCAAGGTAATCTTCCTTAGAACCCTAATTTCGTGAATTTGGGGGTTTTTGCATTTTTGTCCGATTTGTTCCGTGTTGTTGATTAAATCATGATGGGTACGATTAATCTTGGTAGTATTCTTGTGTTTATCATCATTTAATCCATTGTTCTTCGTCGAATCGAAGTATTTTTCTTGATTTCCTTCGAATCGACTTTTTGGGGGATTTGTCCTCGATCTCGTCTTTCATCCGTTTTGGATGGATCGATTATGGTTAAATGATGTTGTTAAACATATTCTATGGATTGTATATCTATATTTCAACTTGGAATTCCGTTTTCGGGTTTTGACGGGATGAATCGTGTTCTTGGCCGTTTTGGGGAAAATCCTTGAATTTTCGTCATTCGTTCCTTGAATTCAGCGGCTTTGGGTCGTACTTTGGAATTCATTTTCATTATTATATTTGTCCTTCGTAGTTTATGAACGCGAGTTGGCGATCGGTGGAGTCGGCGGGTTCGTAGTCGGTTCGTGCCAACCTACTTCGATCGATTCTCCGCGTTGTTCTTATTCGAGGCAAGTACCTTGCCCATACTTTTCTCGTTTTATAGATATGATGATCGGTGGTCGTCTTGATGTGTTTGTTTGGTTATTTGAAATGAAGTTTCAAAAGATTTCGGTTTGGCCTCGTTAAAGGCTCTCTTTCAAAACGCGTGAGTGTTTTGTGAACGTTATGTTTTGGGAATTGATTATGATTTGATTATTTTGAACGTTGGAGGCTTTGATGATATCCTTGTTGTTTAAAAGTTATGGAATCGTGTATTCCGTGTTTAATCTTGTTATTGTGTTTTGAAGAGTTTGATAATGGTGTCGGATTAGTGGCCATCTCTAGTAAGTATTCTTGATAAACTAACATTCTTAGCATATTAGTATTGCATGAGTAACGTGTGTGTGTGTATGCTCACTATGGGTTAGATCCGACGGGGTCTCGGTAGGGGTCCACGGAGGGGTGGATCCGCGAGCTTGCTTTTAACCACTATGGGTTAGATCCGGCGGGGTCTCGGTAGGGGTCCACGGAGGGGTGGATCCACGGTTAATTGTGGTGCATTTTACAAATGTGATTTGATTATGGCATTTTCAGAAATGAGTGCTTTCGAACGGTTTCATGATTGCATGCATTGACTAAGTGTGTAAGAGGTAAGTTGTTCGTTTGGCTTACTTGGCTAGGATGGCACTAGAGTATTTTGTCGTTTGTTTTAAATCCTTTAGTTGGGGATTTTGATGTTGGGAGACGAACCTTGTGGTCGTTCTTGTGTACTGTGAGTTGATGATATTTGGGGCTAAAATCCCAATGGTTTTGTAAAAGTCATTTTACGGATTTGGGGCTAAAATCCCAACGGTTTGGGAAAGGTTATTTTATGGAAAGTAAACCTTTGGGGCGGTGACCCCTTTTGTCTTTTGAATTTTGAAAAGTAGGATTTGATAATCCTAAATTGTTTTCTATTAAAACTCTCGATGGCATTCTAAACCGTTTTATAAATTACTTCCATTGATTTATGATATTTCGATTTTGAAATGTTTTCTCAAACTCTTGCCTCGGGAAGTACTTTTCGTTTCGTTTGGATCTTTGAGGATCCTTGGTTATTGTTATTCGTGGAATGTGAATTGTATGGCTCGTATTTGCACTTTGTTCTTGCACTAGAAAAATAGTGGAGTTTTGCTAACCCCCGAGTATTCGGGGGGTGGATGTCTATTTTTGCATTCAGATTTTGGAGCATAACACAGGGTCGGCACGAAGGATGATGAAAGATGATCCATACTAATCACATGAGGAACCGTGCATCGTGTATTGGTTCAGTTGTACTTTATTTTCCGCTGCTATATTTTTCCCGTTGTACGGGTGTGGTTGTGTTTTGACCCCTGCGTGGGCATGAGTTGTATTTGAGTTGTATGTATTTATTGAAAGACCAAATCGGTCTACTGAGTTATTTTAGCCTTAAAGGCATGGTTGATGTTGCTATATGTCATTACCAGTCTGGTAGATCCTTGAGGAAAGGTTCTACGGCGTGTAATATCCCTGAGCGGATTGGGGGTGTTACATAAATGGTATCGGAGCTTAGGTTGAGGAAACATAGGCTGTCGGGTCAAGTCGTGTTGTTTGAGTCTTGTTTCGTCGAATTTTATCTGACTGAGTCGTGTCGCGACGCGTTGTTTGAGTTTGTTGGTCGTGATTAGTATCCTGGGGCGATCATCATCTTCGTGCGACCTGTGGAAGTAAGTCTCCCTTCTTTTTGTTGTGCCTCGTGTGACACGAGCTATTTTTTTTATGATTATTTGTTAAGTGGTGGAATCATTATGTGGATTTTGATTTCACGATATGTATTTACTCGACTCTCGTATTTGATTTATACGAGGAGTGTCGTCGCTTGTGATGTCTTTTATTGTTGTTTTTGTCCGTTGCTGATGATTTTCGAATCGATTTGCACGTTTTACAAGTTCTATTATGGAAGTTTTGTGCTTATACGCGTTCGACTTGTTCACTAGCCAGTGCGGGAGGGTCCTTAGAGGCCTCGAATGGGGTCAGTGGTTTTGTTCTGAATCCTAGGCGGTCTTCGACTGTGGTATTTTATCGTTTATTTCTGTTTAAAGACATGTATTGTCTTGATTTTAAACGTTTTGATGCGTGTACTAGGAGTTGTTTTAGTGAACGTCGATATGTGTGAGTTTTGGGCATTCTGGACTATTGGATTTTTGAAAACCTTGAGTATCTTAGAAAAATAAATTTCGAGACATACTTTTCAAATGAGTTATTTTCTTGTGGTACATCCAAGGTGCCACAATATATTTCAAAATTTTTCTACCTCGAGGACCAAAATATTTTGAGATATTTTCAACACTTTTATTTAGACCCGAGGGTTCGAATATTTTGAAAGTTTTCACTAAGAGAAAGTGTCCTCATTTTTACCAAATGCGAAATGGTTCTCCAATGTCTCGATAATGATGTTTCACGTTTGTACTTTTTGAAAGGTGATACTCAAGATCAACCGGTGTTCTTCTAAATTATTTTCAAAATGAGGTTTTTGTTTTTAAAACCTATCCATTACCGTTTGTGGGCTGGGTATGTATGTATGATGTTTGCATTGTCATTTTGATGTTTGCACCCGAGTATGATCGAGTTGGCGGCGTGAGCGTTGAGTTGTTTTCCACACATTTGTTGTGTTAGCCCCCTGTGAGAGGTGGGATGTTGGTGTTGAATGTTGTCGCCTCGTGGTGATTTCTGCATTGTCGCGTATGTGCGAGCTGTTAGAGCTTGGTTTGGTATGACCATGTGCATCGGTGATGGTTCCGTTATGTGTCGGTTGTTTAATGTCTTGTTACCTTGCTCCCGTTTTTGTGAATTTCATGGACGAGGTCAGAGGTAATACCCGTACTATTTTGACTTCTGTATTTTCTCTTTCTCCAGTCTATCGATTCGCTCATGTTCGTTGATACTTTATGAACTTGTTCTGTATTTCGGTTTCATCGTTCGAACGAGCTGTGATCTTGTTGTGGGTCGATCTGGTTATCGATGTGACTATTTTGGGTTCAGTTCGATTCTTGTGAACCTTGTTTGGGAGTGACATCATCTGGTTCTATTAGTTCTTTTATTGGAAGTGGATCAGATTTGGAACTCTTGTGTTTTCGACTCTGTCGACTCATTATGTTCGTTGACATTTCTGAGCTTGTCCTGCCCCTTGCTTTTGTTGATCGAACGAGTGTGGTATTGTTTTGGAATAACTCGTTTGTCGCTGTGACTTTTCAATCGCTATTTCCTTTCCTGTGGATCTTATGGGAATGCATGTCTTGTAGTTCTCACTAGATCATCCTGGGAGTTATTGTTTGAATTTTATTATCCTTCGTGTTTCGAACATGATTGTTCGATCTTTGTTGTCTCGATCGTTTGCTTGTTCGGTTTTTGTTCTCGTTTCGTGATTGTTGAGCATTCAGGCTCCTTCCTAATTCCCTTAAGTTTGGGAAATTAGTCTCGTTTTCGATCTTCCAACCCTTGGGCGGTGGAATTCCGTATTTGTTCAACGATTGGCTCGCGTTTTGATTGATGTACCGTTGGGTTGGTCAATCGTATTGATTTTCGTTCATTGTGTTTTGTGATTGTTCGGATAATTGACTTGATTATATTATCCATTTGATGACGCTTGTCACTTGTTGGTTTTATTATATCCCTAACGGCGACGTTGTGTTGGTCGTCGTGGAGCGTGTTTTCACACCGTATATTCCGTTGCGTTGTTTGTAACGTTTCGCCGTTGGGCATTAGTTACGCGTTTCTTGCATATCTCGTTGAGTTTTCCTGGCGGGATATTGCTTCTCCCGACTTATTTTAAGTTTCGGGACGAAACTTCTTTTAAGGAGGGTAGAATGTAATATCCGCAATTTTCGATTTCCGGTAATTTCTTTTTTCAGCGGAAGTCGTTTTGACGACTCGTTCATGACCGTTTCGTCATTCTAAGAATGATTAATTCTGCACTTTTTGTCATCTGAGTTCGTTTCGGTGTCGTTTTGTTGAGTTCCGTGCTTTTTGGCGACTTTTCCGCACTTGAGTTCGATTCTTGCGAATCTCGTTCGAAACTGCTGTTTCGAGTTTCCCGTAAGTCCGTTTAACTTTGTTAGACGTGTTGTGAACTTATGTTTGGTTATTCGATCACGTATCGTGATTTCCGGGCGTTTTGGGCCATTTTGTAATTTCTTGAAAGTTTCGGGTATCCGTATCTGTAATTGTTGTCTCGACCCGTTTCTTGGTCGCGTATGATTAATTATGGTATTATGTTTTCATTTCGGGTCGTTATTGTTGTCCGCAAACTTTTCGTCGTGTTCGTTCCGTACGTTTTCGGAAATCGAGTCGTCGAGCCCTGGTGTTCGAGCACTGGCCGGACGGTTGCGGGACTGGCCGGACGATTGCGGGCACCGGCCGGACGGGTGCGGCAAGAACCGGCGTAGCGCACGCTACGGCCGGAAGGCTGCGCGCGCTAACCGGCAGGTGTATAGCGCACGCTATCGGCTGGCCTAACGCTCGCTATCGGGTCTGAACAGTGGAGTCCTCGGGGTTCTAGAATCGGTCAGGCTCGGCAGGTAGCGCACGCTACTGTCGGACGCTGCGTACGCTACGGCCGGCAGGTAGCGCACGCTACGGCCGGAAGGCTGCGCACGCTACATGGCCGAGCGCTTAGTCCGAAGGCATGGATTGCGGCTCAGGCCGAGAAGCGCACGCTAGCTCGGCAGCCTAGCGCGCGCTAGTCCGGCCCAGTATAAATGTGACAGAGCAGTCACATTTCATCTCGGTTTTCATTTCCTTCCTTCTCCGTCCGCGGCTGGCGATTCATGGGTGACGAAGCCATGTTGTTTGTCAACAAATCCATGAAGTTCTTGAGTTCATAACAACAATCAATCATCCGTTATCATCCTTTGATCCAGCGAATCAAGGTAATCTTCCTTAGAACCCTAATTTCGTGAATTTGGGGGTTTTTGCATTTTTGTCCGATTCGTTCCGTGTTGTTGATTAATTCATGATGGGTATGATTAATCTTGGTAGTATTCTTGTGTTTAACATCATTTAATCCATTGTTCTTCGTCGAATCGAAGTATTTTTCTTGATTTCCTTCGAATCGACTTTTTGGGGGATTTGTCCTCGGTCTCGTTTTTCATCCGTTTTTGATGGATCGATTATGGTTAAATGATGTTTTTAAACATATTCTATGGATTGTATATCCATATTTCAACTTGGAATTCCGTTTTCGGGTTTTGACGGGACGAATCGTGTTCTTGGCCGTTTTGGGGAAAATCCTTGAATTTTCGTCATTCGTTCCTTGAATTCAGCGGCTTTGGGTCGTACTTTGGAATTCATTTTTGTTGTTATATTTGTCCTTCGTAGTTTATGAACGCGAGTTGGCGATCGGTGGAGTCGGCGGGTTCGTAGTCGGTTCGTGCCAACCTACTTCGATCGATTCTCCGCGTTGTTCTTATTCGAGGCAAGTACCTTGCCCATACTTTTCTCGTTTTATGGATATGATGATCGGTGGTTGTCTTGATGTGTTTGTATGGTTATTTGAAATGAAGTTTCAAAAGATTTCGGTTTGGCCTCGTTAAAGGCTCTCTTTCAAAACGCGTGTGTGTTATGTGAACGTTGTGTTTTGGGAATTGATTATGATTTGATTATTTTGAATGTTGGAGGCTTTGATGATATCCTTGTTGTTTAAAAGTTATGGAATCGTGTATTTCGTGTTTAATCTTGTTATTGTGTTTTGAAGAGTTTGATAATGGTGTCGGATTAGTGGCCATCTCTAGTAAGTATTCTTGATGAACTTACATTCTTAGCATATTAGTATTGCATGAGTAACGTGTGTGTGTGAATGCTCACTATGGGTTAGATCCGACGGGGTCTCGGTAGGGGTCCACGGAGGGGTGGATCCACGAGCTTGCTTTTAACCACTATGGGTTAGATCCGACGGGGTCTCGGTAGGGGTCCACGGAGGGGTGGATCCACGGTTAATTGTGGTGCATTTTACAAATGTGATTTGATCATGGCATTTCCGGAAATAAGTGCTTTCGAACGGTTTCATGATTGCATGCATTGACTAAGTGTGTAAGAGGTAAGTTGTTCGTTTGGCTTACTTGGCTAGGATGGCACTAGAGTATTTTGTCGTTTGTTTTAAATCCTTTAGTTCTGGATTTTGATGTTGGGAGACGAACCTTGTGGTCGTTCTTGTGTACTGTGAGTTGATGAGATTTGAGGCTAAAATCCCAATGGTTTTGTAAAAGTCATTTTACGGATTTGGGGCTAAAATCCCAACGGTTTGGGAAAGGTTATTTTATGAAAAGTAAACCTTTGGGGCGGTGACCCCTTTTGTCTTTTGGATTTTGAAAAGTAGGATTTGATAATCCTAAATTGTTTTCTATTAAAACTCTCGATGGCATTCTAAACCGTTTTATAAATTACTTCCATTGATTTATGATATTTCGATTTTGAAATGTTTTCTCAAACTCTTGCCTCGGGAAGTACTTTTCGTTTCGTTTGGATCTTTGAGGATCCTTGGTTATTGTTATTCGTGGAATGTGAATTGTATGGCTCGTATTTGCACTTTGTTCTTGCACTAGCAAAACAGTGGAGTTTTGCTAACTCCCGAGTATTCGGGGGGTGGATGTCTATTTTTGCATTCAGGTTTTGGAGCATAACACAGGGTCGGCACGAAGGATGATGAAAGATGATCGATACTAATCACATGAGGAACCGTGTATCGTGTATTGGTTCAGTTGTACTTTATTTTCCGCTGCTATATTTTTCCCGTTGTACGGGTGTGGTTGTGTTTTGACCCCTGCGTGGGCATGAGTTGTATTTGAGTTGTATGTATTTATTGAAAGACCAAATCGGTCTACTGAGTTATTTTAGCCTTAAAGGCATGGTTGATGTTGCTATATGTCATTACCAGCCTGGTAGATCCTTGAGGAAAGGTTCTACGGCGTGTAATATCCCTGAGCGGATTGGGGGTGTTACAATCTTAACATCCAAAACATCATAACTCAATACAAAATCGAAATCCAAGATGTTGAAGAAATTACCTCTTGAAGATCCAAGCACTTTGATCCGAAGAACACGCGTTAGATCGACTATCCGGGCTTCACAATCGAAAGGAGATGAAGAAAACCAAGTACTCAAGTGATAGATGAAGGAAAAATCTCTCCCTCAAGCCTTCTCTCTTGTATAGGTTGAAGAAATGGGAAAGAATGAGTTGTTCCACACAAAAACCGCAATTATAGTGTTGACTGCACTGTGTGCCGCAGCCCGGCCGAAGTGTGCCGCGGCACAGGGCCAAAACTGCCCCCAGTGATCGGCAGCGTGCCGCGGCCCGGACGAATGTGCCGCGGCAGTGACTCGGCAGTGTGCCGCGCCCTGTCGGCATGAGCCGCGGCCCCCGGTACAGACGGGTTGGCCGATAATTGCAACATGAGTCTGCCGCGGCCCAGACGAGTGTGCCACGGCAGTGACTCGACAGTGTGCCGCTGTAACACCCCAAAAGGCGGCTATTACAGTGCCGTGGACCCCACACTGGGACCCACCAGGCGATATCCAAAACAGATTAAATAAATATTATTTGTGATACCAAACCACAATGAATAGTCATTACTCCGATTAGGAGTTTATTTAAAAATATGGCCAACGGCCTTATAATACACAGGATCCAAAAAAAAACAAGTATAAACCATATGGAGATGGAAAATACTTCAAATGTCAATACAACCAAAGAGCAATTTAAATGAAGCAGGAAATACATAACACGGTTTAACATAACCGGACAACAAAAGATGTGGGGCCCCCGAACTAGTATCCTTCGAACCCTTCGCCGTCAACATGCTCTTCTCGTGCCTTGCCTTTGCCTCGACCTAAAATACAATACAAGTATTTCGCCCAAAACACAGGGTTAGATATACATGATAATTAATTCTTACGACATTACACAATTCACATATATATGGATCTCAAGGAAATCATTCCGACTATTAATCATACCCCTCGGGCGTATGAAACAATCAGTCACAAACCGTCGAGCACATCAAAACTCACCGAAGTGAAAATAAGACCAACGAGATCAACGATTCAATGCGACGTACTTGGGAATGCAACCCCATGAAGAAAATGGAATAACGTCAAGGACAATGTCAAATCACGACAAACATTACATGAACAATTCATACATATGAAATATATAACCATCACAAGAATCTAATCATCATTATAACCAAGCAAGATAACTTGCCTCAATACGGAGATGAGAATAGTCCTCTTCTTGTCGGAACAAACGAACGGTCCTCGACTAATATTGTTTACTCGAACAATCAACCTTAAACGAAATACATTTTACTCAATAACATATTAGTATAATTATCAATATAGGATTAGTAAGACGTCATCCTACAATCCTTTAGAATAGTTTGCTATTTCCAATTATTGAAGCCTTATGTCAGGAGTTCTTTTAACATCATTACAACCATAAAAATCGGTTTACAATACTTTTACCGAATGTTCACATGGTTCATCATAAACAAGAGTTCTATCAAGGGTATGTTGAATAACCAATTATGATGTTAAGATCATCTTATGATGATTAAACTTTCCAAAACATTAAAATGTTGAAAGAACAAAATCTGCACATTTATGATCATTCTCCTCTCATCTAAATTGAATATTAAGCTTACAACAAGGTTATTAGTTATGAGATTACACCATATCCATGAAGGTTATCAAAATCTTTCTTTACAAGGCTGGAAGATCCATTAACATCATGATGAATTCACCATCTATCTAGTATGATGATCAAAACAATCTAAGTTCTCAACACATTAGATTAATGAAAAGTTGTTGTTGTAGGTTTCACAAATATCCTTAACCATTCAAAATCTTGCTGAGCTAAACATATGGAGAATATGATTCTTATGAAATCTGAGTAAGAAGACATCCTTCTACTTCTAACATGGCCAAGTTCTTCCCAAGGTAAGTGAAAACTTAAAATGGTGTTTAATCATTTTATGATAACAACTCTATTAGTTAAATCCAACTACGGTGAAGTTAACTGATTCAAGGGTATTCTACTGAGCTAAATTCGTCCAACAAGATGAGCATGATAGTTACAACGTGGTTAGAATCACTATATCATCAAGAACACATCCATCTCAAACCCTCATTTATCATGTTCATCAAAAGTGTTAAAAAGGTTGGATTAAAACTATGTTTTACTTGATTAATCTACTCTAGGTGAAGTATAATTCGTTATTAACGTCATCATATGAAAATAATACAGAGAGGAAAGTACACCTACCTCCAGAAATGAAGAACAACCTCAAAGCTATGAGAAAATATACTCCAAGCTCAAGAACACCTTCTAGTCTCCAAGGAAATGAGCTCTACTTCAAGATTTAAGGCTTAGAAGCAAGTTGGGGGAGGTTGATATCGGTTTGGGAGTGCAGAGGGACGATATATGGAGAGAAAATCGGTTTAGAGTTATGAAGAAATGAAAAACAGGCTGGTCCTATAAATAGATTGTACAGACTTAGCGCACGCTAACAGGAAGCTTTAGCGTACGCTAACACACTTACGTGCGCTAACTGGTTAATATTACGTACGTAAGCGGCTTACAGTGGCTACTGTCTTGAATTCGCAGGTCGTTAGCGCACGCTAATGAAAAAGGGGTTACGCATGCTAATAAAAGTTGACTCTGGCCGACATGACAGCTCAGGCCTTACTCACATGCATGCCAACGGCTAAGGAGTTCACGTGCTTAAGTCAACTGATGCCAGATTCCCTCTTAGAGTACGCAACAGAGAAAACATTATTGCACGCTACGGCACAGTATTAGCATACGTTAATCATACTATGTAGCGTACGCTACATCAACAGAAAAATTCAAAAATGCAACTCTCTAATTAACATCGAATCATCACATATGAAATGAAATAACAACGATATGAAATTCAAATCTATAATACCTCAACATAATACTAAATACAACGATTCATGATAATCAGATTATCCGAATAATACAATGACAGGTAAAAACGAAAAATTATAGTCGGATATTACATACTCTCCCCCTTAAAAAGAGTTTCGTCCTCGAAACTAAGGGGTTACTAACTCGGGGTATCTCGCTCGCATACTATCCTCGGTTTCCCACGTAGCCTCCTCGACTTCGTGTCGTGACCACTGAACTTTCAGTAGGGGAATCGTCTTGTTCCTCAACTGCTTGATCCTCTTCTCGAGTATCCGCACAAGACGCTCCTCGTATGAATGATCCTCTGCTAATTCAATCTCTTCGAACTGAAGTACATGGCTCGGATCAGCAACATATTTTCTCAACTGGGAGACATGAAACACGTTGTGAATCTTACTCAAAGTCGGTGGCAAAGCTAGTTGATAGGCCAGATCACCTACACGCTCCAAAACCTCAAACGGCCCAATGTACCTCGGGCTCAGCTTGTAACACCCCCAATCCGCTCAGGGATATTACACGCCGTAGAACCTTTCCTCAAGGATCTACCAGGCTGGTAACAACATATAACAACTCAACCATGCCTTTAAGGCTAAAATGACTCAGTAGACCGATTTGG